>CM061234.1:27055122-28375122 GCA_030844895.1 Ambrosia x helenae
AAATCAAGTAATCAACCCGTTCTTATTTAGCTATATCTTGATGTCATAAGATTGTTGTATTTTCATTGTGTTAAATGACATGCTTGATATAGATTATGTTCCGTTCTTTTGGTATCATATTGGTAATTTGTGGTAGAGATGGCAAATGTTAATTCCATGTGTTCATATATAATCATACTTAAAAACAGGTCAATTCAGGTTTTATCATATTAGCATGTCAAATGTAGAAAATGAAACAAATTTTTATTAGTTCATCCAACCCGTGCCTAACTTGCCCGCCTGTTTATTATCTCTAGTTTGAGCATTGTGCTAATGCGGAAATAGTTTTTTGTGGAGATACCTAGAATATGTTTCCTTTTCTATTTCAGGTGCAGGTTGGCAACTCTCCTGCATACATGTTAGAAAGAAGTTAGGTAAAGGAGGCTTTGGCCAAGTTTATGTTGGTAGAAGGGTGACAGGTGGATCGGGAAACACGGGCCCCAATGCTCTTGAGGTGCATTGTTATTTTTTTCTTCATTTCTCAACAATTCAGATTTTTTTTCCTTTTTGACTTTGTTATTGCTATCGCGTGCTTTTTGAATTTTGTTTAATTATATTGTGCATTGGCATGAGTGTAGGTTGCTTTGAAATTGGAGCATCGGAATGGCAAGGGATGTAATTATGGTCCTCCTTACGAATGGCAAGTTTATAGGTAAGTAACGTTTTTAATCAAAGGTTCAAAATGAGCAGGGTGGGTGATTGGGTAAACCCGTGAAAACGGTAATTTTTTTTTGTTGGACTGGCCGAAACACTTGGTCTTAAATTGTTAATGAATAATTAGCGTCAATAATGGTTACATAAAGTATACTGTTTTTAGGGCCTGTTTGGTAGCCTCTTAATGAGGCTCTGAACCATTCAACTCTGAGTTTGTTTCAACCTAAAAAAATCTTGAATAGAATGGGTCAAAATCCCCACATCTAGATTTTATGTTACGAATCTTGGACCCTATTTGGTACAACAAACCCTAACATCTATTTGTTCCTTTTATGCTTGTAAAGTGCTCTCAATGGTTGTTATGGGATTCCATTGGTCTATCACAAAGGCCGCCACGGAGACTATTATATCCTCGTGAGTTATCCGTCTTTTTTTTTTTTTTCATTTTTTCATTCTTTTCGATTCTCTTAACGCCTCTGAACATTTCCTCATTTTTGGTTTTAGGTTATGGACAAGCTAGGCCCGAGTTTGTGGGATGTTTGGGAACTCTAGCAACCAAACGTATGAAGATGACATATTGTTTAAATAAGTTTTCTTGAAGTATTTTGCGTATATATAGTTTGCACGTAATGCGTATATGTTATTCTTTTGGCAGTCTCTCAGAAGAAATGGTTGCTTGTTATAGCGGTGGAATCTTTATCGATATTAGAGCATCTTCACTTAAAAGGGTACCACCATATAATTGACCACTGATTAATGTTTACAATAATATGTGGTTCTTAATCTTTAATATTATTCCTTCTCAGTTTTGTTCATGGAGACATAAAGCCAGAAAATTTCTTGCTTGGTCAACCTGGGAACGGCCAATGAGAAAAAACTGTATTTGGTTGATCTTGGTTTAGGTATATATTTCCGTTATTTCATATAAGGTTTGTGTTTTAGCTGTATGTTAGATGAAGGTTGTAATGATCTGTTTAAAAAACATGTCAGCTTCAAAATGGAGGGATACGTCTTCGGGTAATCATATTGATTATGACCAAAAGCCTGATGTTTTCAGGTAATGTCTATACGTATTTGATCGAAGTATTATTAAGTAATATATGTTAATAAAAACTGGCATTTAATATCTACTTTGCGTTTCTAGATGCTTGCTTTCCTGACAATATCATTTTTTATATTCCATGCTTCATTTAGGGTGTATTTTTATATTTTAGCTGATTTTTTATATAATGTTGCATTTTTTTTTCATAGGGGAACAGTACGTTACGCCAGTGTACATGCTCATTTAGGAAGGACGGGAAGCAGAAGAGATGACCTTGAGTCGTTGGCTTATACATTAATATTTCTCCTTAAAGGAAAACTTCCTTGGCAAGGTTTCATTGTGAGTTAATTTTCCACTTTTATAGCCCTAATTAATTTGTAACGAAAAAAAATCGCTGTTCATCTAGTTTTAAGGGGAAATCTAGCTATCTGATTATGATAATCTTGCTAAATAATCAACTTACTTACTGTAGGGGTTGTCTAAATGTGTTGGGTCGTAAACGAGTCAACCATAAAACAGGTCGTGTTCAGTTGGGTTGTAGATAGTTATGTCGGCCACCAAACCGTTTAAAAATAGAATTCAATTCAATCCATCAACATTTTTACAAACCTACCACCCCTTTGACCACTTTAGATAAATATGTTACAAGGGTTGTATCAGTGTTACATTTAAGTGTGTCTCAAATTTAAAAGCAGAAGCAATGATACCCCCCCCCCCCCCCCCCCCCCCCCTAAGTTTGAATAAAAAGTTTCTTAAAAAATTATAGAGAAATATTAGATCGTTGTCATCATTTTTTTTACTGTATATTATATATTTTATTTTATCTTGTATGGCAGGGCGACAACAAAGGGTTCCTTGTCTGTAAAAAGAAGATGGCAACTTCTCCGGATAATCTTTGTTATTTTTGTCCTCCTCCTTTCAAACAGTTTCTTGAAATGGTGACAAATATGAAATTTGATGAAGAACCTAATTACTCAAAGCTTATTGCATTGTTTGGAAATTGCCTAGTTTCTAGTGCACCGTTGCGTCCATTAAGAATAGATGGTGCCCTAAGGTTCGCTTTTGATGACTGAATTATATTTTAGTAATCGACGGTTCTAATTACAGGTGTCAAAATGGGTGGTTTGGGCAGGTTGAGTAACATGTCAAGAAGGGGTTGAGTCGAAATGAGCAAGTTTTCTTTTTATACGGATCAAAATGTGTGTCATGCATTAAACTTATCTATTTTATTAATAAGTAGCGTGTAAACATGATTATGTATCTATATTTCAATAGTAACATCTTTTTTATAAAATGATCTTTAAGGTGTTTTATGCATTATAAATACAGTTTGGGAGACTTATAACCTGTTTAATCTTTTTTTTTACCTTTTTTGCTCATAGAAAAACGGTTATATGAATGATTAGTGTTTTAAATTTGATTACGAATTTCATTTTCAATAATTATCTCTTTTTCGTAAATAAGTAATGAGGTGTTTGATGCATTAAAAATTTCAATTTAGGCTACTTTTGACCCATTTGGCCCTTTTTATTTTTTTTATATGAGTTATTAGTGTTTCAATATGATTAAAAGATTTATCATTTGAATAATTTGAAGTTTCTAAAGTTAAATGATTTACGAGGTGTCATTCATTAAAATTTACAGTTTGGTCGACTTTTGACCCATTTGTCCCCTTTTAGCTACATACTTTTATTTTACTCATTTGGACGGTCAGAGATAAAAATGACGCGGATTAACTCATTCACTTGGTGAATATATCGAAATCGCTACCTCTAGTTCTAATCATATAATTTTATTTGTTTGTGTGTGTTTTAGGTGGGACAAAAGAGGGGAAGGATGATTAGTGATTCAGAAGACACACAGCCTAGGAAAAAAGTTAGGCTTGGAACTCCAGCTAATCAGTGGATAAGTGTATATACATCAAGAACACGATGAAACAAAGGTATCATTTTAACTGGTTGACAAAATTTTAGAGTATTCTCAGATTTAAAAATAAATAAATAATAAAAAGTTCATGAGATATTTGTTAGATTTTATGAAATATTTATATCTTCAACTAAATATTTGTAAGGGATACCTCTACTTTATTTAACTAAATCCATAATCAAGTTAAGGTTAAACATTCTAATAGCTGCGAATATACGCGAATTCCCATTTTAGGCAATTTACTTGGTTATACCTTAAAAGATACATTTGGTAATATATACGTATACAAATTAGAGAACTTTTTACATAATTGCTATTTCTGTTTGTCCAAAAACTAAGAATATTTTATATTTATATTTATACTTATACCATTCTAGGACCTAGACTGATTTATTTAAATTGTAGGTATCATTACAATGTTACGGATTTAAGACTACATCAGCATGTAGAACAAGGGAAGAACGATGGGATCTACATTAGTTGTGTAGCATCAGCCAAGAATTTGTGGGCTGTCATTATGGATGCAGGGACAGGGTTCACTTCACAAGTTTACGAAATTTCCCCTGTTTTTTTACGCAAGGTAATGATTATAGCTTTCACAAAAGGGTAATTTTTTATATGATTCGGGTTGGTTGTTGACATGGTATTTTTGATTAAATTTATAAAAGTTTTAAAATTTTATTAGCAATTAGTGTTTCAACTTTCAAATATGACTACATATCTAATGTCATCTCAATAATAATCTGATTTTTTATATTATATGAGGTATTATTCACTAAAGATGCACTTTGGGTGACTTCCGAGTTTTGGCTTCAACCCATTTGACATGTTGCATTTGCGGCAACCCTCCGTCCCTTATGATTTTACTATTTGATCTTTATCTAAGATATAACTGATTCGTTTGCCCCCTTTATTTAAGGAATGGATAATGGAACAATGGGAGAAGAATTATTACATTACGTCACTCGCAGGTGCATCGAATGGAAGTGCCTTGGTTGTAATGTCCAAGGGTAAGGGTTTTTTTTTTTTTTTTTTTCTCTCGGTGTATTCTGAATTAAAGTTGAGCTAAGCTTCAAGAATTTGAAGTTCCAGAAATACCCTTAATGTTACATTTTTTAACATGTCGATAGGGACATCATATACCCAACAATCATACAAAGTAAGCGATGTGTTTCCATACAAATGGATCAACAAGAAATGGAAGGAGGGCTTTGTGGTCACTTCAATGACCACTGCAGGGAATAAATGGGGTATTGTGATGTCTCGTGATTCTAGCTATACTAATCAGGTATTATTTTCGACTTAAATGCATAGATTTATTTAATACTTTATGATCGTCTAGTCTAAAGCACCCCTTAATAGTTATAGATTACGAGGATTGTATGGATCTCCGATAAATCCATAAAAGGATGTATTTAGGTAATTATGACATGAAAATTTTCCAAAAGTAAAGGAAGTTTTGTGGATCTATCGGCTGGTTGATAATATAAGAATATTAATTAAGTTTCACATTTTTGTCAAACGCAATTATCCAAATCTGACTATTTTGGTCATATAACATAAGAATATTTCCAATTAAAAGTATGTTTTTGTGCAGCACAAAAAAACGCTGATAAACCTGCAATAAACACTCTTTTGACACTTAATAAAACATCCTTTTGAGGGTTTGTAACGAACCAACGGGTGTTTTGGTAACTATTAACATGAAAAAGTTTTAAAACTAAAATTTTACAGGTGGAAGATTTGGATTAAGGATGATGTAACAATTTATTTGATCGTTATCAATAAATCACGTTTGCTAAAAACATCGTTAAAAGTGAAAAAATCTAACATTTATATGTTAAGTTTAAATTAATTCAATAATATGTATGATTATGAAGTGGCAATTACTACTTTTACTTGTGAACTTGTTACATAACTGAAGTTTGCTAAAACTAAGAACCCTTTATCTGATTATTGTGTCTTTTTACAGCATAATTAAGCATTCAAAACAACCTCCCCGTTACAATTATTAGTTTATTACATTAATTTTTATTTTATTTTTTTTATTTTTATTTTTATTTTTTTATTTTTTTAAAAATTTTAAAATTTGCAGGTGGTGGAACTAGATTTTCTGTATCCTAGTGAAGGAATTCATAGAAGATGGGAAAACGGGTACCGGATTACATCAGCTGCCGCCACCGAGGATCAAGCGGCTTTCATTCTTAGTGCATCAAAAAGGAGATTGCAAGATGTTGCTCAAGAAACACTTAGAACAACCGATTTTCCTTCTACCCATGTTAAGGTATCACTGTTTATATATCTGTTCCCATTCCTCAAAATGGCATCTTGCTGATATTTATTAACACATAAACGAAGAGATAAAGTCGCGAGTTATTAAATAGGAGATGCAATGCATTGAAAATTTGAAATGCATATCAAATCATGTTTTACGCTCGTTTATCTTTTATCGTTAATACCGTTATTACTATCAGTACTCCAGTATGTTGATTAACTTATTTACTTATTTTATAATTTTTTGTTTATTAACAGGAAAAATGGTCAAAGAATTTGTACATTGCATCCATTTGTTATGGAAGAACTATGTCCTGAAACTCACAAGTTTTAATCGGTATGTATACTTGGCCGATCGCCTATCACTAGAACTTGGTAGGTTTTTATATATGCATTATAAAACTTTGATTTCAATTTCATACCCGCTTTGTAACAAATTTGTTATCCAAAAAAAAAAAAAGATTACTTATTTACGAATTTCGCCCATATTTTCATTGTTAATCAGTTCCATAACACACATCCTTGGTTTAAAAAAGCGCGCCTCGCACAAAAGCGACGAGGTCTAAGTGCATCGCGCAAAGCGCAAACTAATTATATAATTTTTTTTTATATATCCCATAAGTTTTTAGCTTCATTTACCCAAAATATAGCTATAAATAAGGTTTTTATGTGATTTTACCTATATGCACAAGCCAAAAACACCAAGGTACAACATTTTTATGCATAAAAAATACCATGTGTACATGAGACGCGCGCCTCAAGGTGAAAAGCGACTGAAATTTGATTAAAAAGCGTCTGAGGCGCGCGCCTTTGGGAAATTGGGTAGGCGCAAAGCCTTGAGGCGCCCTAGGCTGCGCCTTGCGCCTTAGGCGCGCTTTTTAAAACCCAGCGCACATCCAAACACCCCGGTAATAACAATCCAGTATGGACTATATTTTGCAATATTGGGCATCTAAAAAAACTAATTTTGTCCTCGGGTATGTTATTCTCGTCTGTTATTTTCCTGCAGGGAGGCCGTTGTCTGCATGGATAACTACTTTTGAGAAGAGTATGCAAAATCTGCTCAAAATGATGTCGTTAAGCCTTCCCGCCACCATTTTCTTGAAAAATGGATAACTAGAAATGTTGAAAATATATCAACCACCATACAACTACCATATACCATGTTTTGGAAAAATATTGACAGTTCTAAACCGTTTGGTCACAAAAACGAGCCAAGTAACTTATAAAAATCCTAGTAGTGAACATAAAAAAAAGGTTTTCTTTTGTGGTACCCCTATCTTTTGGTTTTGGTGGTGTTTTGTAGTGGTGTATATTATCTGATAAGCTTTTATCTCTAATAAACTGGTTGGTAAAATGTGACATGTTTAATGGTTTGAACCAGTCTGGTTTTGGGAAATTGTAAGGTGTGAACTTTAAGTTATAAAAAAAGAAAAGATTTAAAATAACGTGAGTTATTGTATTATTGTTGATGAATATTTGAATTGATCCTTTTTTGGGTAAAAGTTTCACTATGGTATTGATTTTTTTGTCGTCAGAAATGTGTGTCGGGTAACTAGTTGAAACGGGTAAACTTTATTTGTGGGTTAAAAACAATGTTTTAAAAACAGGTTCGATCGGTTGAATTCCTGGTACATATTGGTTAAACCACTTGGTACGACCGGTGAACTGTTTTTGAGAGATGGTATAAAAATGGTTTTAAAACATTGGTTAGATAAATAAGGTAGGGCGGTGTCGACTGTCGAGTAAATTTCTTATTATATTCTTAAATTTAGAAAAATTATTTTGATTATCCTTTGATTCAAACACTTTTCATTATAGATTGTATTAGGGTTTTATATTTTAGAAATTTCTCAATTTTAGTTTTGAGGCATGTAATAATTACATAAATAGCTAATCATAAATTCACTAACATGTTTACGGATACATTAAACACACAATAACTTGGCTACCTTAATGAAAATTTTTAAAAGATGTAAAATCAAGTTTTTGACGTAGTTGTTGAAGGCACAAGATGCACTTAAGGCGCTAGGGCTAGGATCCAAACATTTAAGAAGCAAGGTATGGAGATAAGCATGCATAGCATAAAAGTAACATTTTTAAGGTTTTAATTATGTTTTAAAGTTGTTTAAGGTTAATTTCTAAAAAAAAAAAAAACAAACAAACAAAACCTCAATTGGTGCATATACATTGTAGAAAACAATGTTTTTACTTGTCCGCATGTTGTAGCAGGAAAAAAACTATATGTACAAAAAACTGGCAATAAACCCCACTCAATAGTGAGATAGTGTCAAAGAATCCAAATTCCTTATTCCGTAGAGTTTCCAAACTCACGTAGCGAAGGCAATTCACTCTATAAGGTTACAACGCAATTTACATCTTATTATATATAACTACAAATAAGATGCATGACTTTGCTCACATTATTTTATAGACTTTTACTCACTAATTTCTTTACTTTTAATATTTGTAAAAATACATATATACGTGTTTATTACAATATGTAGGTGTCTCTTCATATATATGCAAGTCGAGGGTTTATTTTCAAAGTAGGAGTCATTTAGGCAATTTTTCCTACGTTGTCACAAAGATAACATATGGAAAGTAAAAGCTTTTTTATTTGCGTAAATTTCATACTTGGTTTGAACCAAGACTTGCCGTTTCGAGTGTCGGCTCAACGAATTTATACGCGAATGAATTTACGTTAGGCGTGATACGTAGTCTAATCCGCCGCGCGTTAGAGTCACAACACACTGCCATGTTTGTTTAGAACTATGTTTGCGCAGCGAAGCGCGCACGGGTATGATGCTAGTATAACTACAAATAGTAACTTAACGAAAACCGTTAACTTCCGTCAATCCATCTTGACGTCAAACCATTAATTTCCGTAACACTTTTTAATAACCGTTTTCTTACTTCTTGACATCCCAATCGCCCACTACTATCACCATATCCCTCTTCTCAGGCCTTGAAACTACTTCATTCAAAGCCCTCCTCTGTTTCTCTTCAACATTAAAGGTACATCTATTTGCTTCTGTACATTCTATTTGACCATTAAATTTGCAATTGC
Source organism: Ambrosia x helenae (assembly GCA_030844895.1). Taxonomy (NCBI): domain Eukaryota; kingdom Viridiplantae; phylum Streptophyta; class Magnoliopsida; order Asterales; family Asteraceae; genus Ambrosia; species Ambrosia x helenae. The sequence continues at coordinate 27,064,128 of CM061234.1, forward strand.
ATCTCTTTTCTTTTGTAATGGGTTGTTGGTTGATTGTTAGATTATTGTGAATTGTTTTTTTAGGGGGGCGAAGGGGTTGAATGTGTCGTTTGGAGAATTGGGGGTTAGGGTTTGTTACAAAATTTATAAAATTAATTGAATTTTAGAAAGAAAAATCTTCCAAATCACACAATCAAAACTTGGTACCAAAATGATGTACTATTTGTTTATGATTATTGTATTTAAGTCATTGAAGATATTTCGTTGTTTGATCGGAGGTAAAAGAACGATGAACATCAGTCGCTTTTGATCGATTGGTTAGTTCAATCAAAAACTAAGAACCCATGTTTCTAAGGAAAATATTGTGATAAAGAAAGGGGAATCGGTCAAAGATATAGTGTTGTATTCTCGTCCATATTCAATAAATCGAAACCAACAATCAAAGGATATTTGATTGTTTCACCGACATGTTATACTTTATCGTATACGATTGTCAGTATTTTACCGGCGTGTCAAGTCCGATTGATTATTTTTGGTTCCCACATCATACACGACGACTATACGGGTGTCCCAAATCTGGTTATCCAAACTCAATTTTATTTTGAAATCTTGGTCGTATTTGTTTCGTACTACACAATAGACTTTTCGCAAAACCATGATCCCGGGTCCGATTTGTAAACTTAACAACAATCAAAAGCTATTTTCTTTCAATGTTTTTTGGCTTGATGACAAAGAATAAGTTTTTGTCACAGAAAACAAATTTAAAAATCTAGAAAATTATTAAATGTATTCTTTTGTAGAGCATGGTGTGAATTCAGTGGATTAGCATATGCCATTTTACAAGTTATCACCAACCAAAGGGATAAATGAATTTGATGAAAACAATAAATTGTTCTTGATCAATAAGACACGAATTAACTTATGTTCATTATCTAAATAAATCTCTAATGATTTTTGGTTTATTGATCAATTGTGATTATAAAACTTATGCACTTGATTGGTTAACATGTCGATTTATTTAGTCACAATCTTTAGTTTTCTATTATGTAAATATTGGCCACTGTGGTTTAATATGAGCAAATACAGGTTTTCAAGTGGAGTACTATAGCGAATTAGCGATCCCCAACGTCAATTGTTTCGTATGGAGAGTTGTCTGTAATAAGATACCAACAGGCGATTTAGCAGCGAGAGGTATAATGGGGGGTGAAGGTTGATGACCTGTCGTTAGGGTCATGCAAAAACCTAAATAACCTAGGTAGCTAGGGTAAGTCAGGTATCGAATCCACGAGGAGCATGTGGTTAGCATTGCACCTTTTGTTTGATTATTTAAACTAAAATAATTAAACTAAATTAAACTGATTTTGGTTTTGACTAATTCACTACAATAACTAAAAAACTTAGATTAGGTTCAAAAACAATATACGAGAAATATGATCAATCTCCAGGTTTTAGGTTTAAGATTCCACACAAACTTGTTTAATTAGTTGGAAACCACATAGACATGGTCTTTTATATAGCTTAATCAAAGTGATAATTTGTAACACCCCGAGGTGTTACGGGTCTCTTTAATGGGTCGGGTCGGACCCGACCACCCGATTACGTAATAAAATATTCAAGTTCGAATCTCGCGACCAACCGTTTCAACCGAATATATAGATCATATTTATTGAATTTTTATTATCCCGGTTAAACGCTCTTTATCTGTTATTAATCTGCTGCCAAACGCCTATTATTCTACTATCAAACTCGTTCCCAAACATCCCGAGTCCCAGTTATTATCCCCGTTGCCAAACACCCTCTATTTAAACTCTATTATAAAAACCACCTCTCTCTCTTGTCTCTCGCTGCCTTCTCTCTCTCTGTACGTTATATACACACACAAAGTGTGTGTGGAATATAATGCTCTGACCAAATGGAGCTTGACCGGAGACAATGGCCGGCCGCCGCCGCCTCCTCCTCCGGTCACCGCGCCGCCGTACGCCTCCTGTCTTCCCTCCGGTAAGCTTCATCTCCACCGAATTCCAACCCTCTTTCTTCTCTGCTTCTGTTACAAAACATACCCGGTTACCCCTAATAATCACCTATTGAACCATCTTTCTGCTTGGGATTTAACCGTTAACCTCTCTTGTTCGGCTCTCTGTTCCGGATAAACGAACCGGACAGTCACCAGTTATGGTGACTGTCACCGCTGAACCAGCCATCCGGTCACACTCGGATCTGAACTCGACACCTTGTTCCTTGTTTTTAACCCAGCTATAATCAGAAATCACCTGTTCTTCGGGTCTGATGTGAAACTCAACTCGTTACCCTTTTGTTCGTTGTGATAAAGATCCGGAGAAAGTACCCTTTTGTTTCCGGTTGATCCCGTGAACCATCCTTCAGTCCTGATCCATACCCGACGAGCCCCCATGAACCGCCGAGTAGTTTTGTGGGTGGTCTTGAATCCAGAAACCAGGCGACTGTTTGGGTCTTGGGTCAGCGTGGTTTGGTTGTAAGCCTCACAAGTCGTTTATAATATTAATATTGCTTTAATGAGGTGTTATATAATACCATTATAATTATTAACATGGCTTTGTGTTAATTATTGTAAGGTACAAATACGGAAGAGGGGTTCGTACCCGGTTTTATATAAATCCCGGTCAACTCCCGATTATGTTCCGATAATAATTCGGTAAGATTCGGTCACTATTTCCTATTGGTTGATTGGTCACGATCTTGTAATCTATTTATTAACACGACGATTATATTGATTGCGAGGTACCGATCATTGAATTGGAAGAATACGAGTCGTTACCGAGTCGACTCAGTGACTCGGTCAACACCCGGAATAGAACCCGGTCCAATAACTAGACGAGGATTATTAGAATTATACGAATATATATATAATACGAATAACGTACGGACTTGATATTAATAATAAGAGAATAATAAACATATATAAAATATATATGTTTATATATATAAGATTCGACATATAAAACGATATACTAGACTCGGGTTAATAATAATAAGCTCCGCCGAGCCATCATCCGGGTAAGTTCGTGTCTAGAGTCCTTTAGGTTCGTGTGCCAAGCTGTAATGGCCAACTTTATTTCTTTTTGCCTAGATTTAGGATGCCCGTGTCGTGTCAATAATAAACCCGAGTTTAGGACTATCTAATATATACCGAATTCTATATGTATAAATTGTATATATGATATATATCCTAAGTATTACAATCTAACAAGTCCCACGCGTAATAGGATAGACTATAGAAGATTATACACAAACCTGTGAGTATCGTGAACTCCCCACTTTTACTGTTTATTAAGTGTTTTCGGGGGAATACATGTCATTTATTAAAACTAGAAATGCTTTACATAATAAACGATTATCAATAGAAATAAAAGAAGTATAATAGAAAAGGGGACATAGAAACGACAAGGACAGTACTGGACGGTATTCGCCATTTCCTTTCTTTTACCGACTAGAGGGCAAGAACCAGTCTTACCCAAGTAGAGGGTAGGAATGTCCAAGTAGAGAACCAAAACCATTCTTGTCCAAGTAGAGGACAGGAACAGGTATTTCACCACAATCAGAGTGGTACCATCGATAGGAATGGCCCGAACTATAATCGATATGATATAATAGAATTATGATCGAATTGATGTATAATAGAGTGGTATAATAGAAATATACTTTCCCCTTCAGAATTAAAACTGTAAAGCATGTTTATAAAAGAATGTTTATAAAAGAATATTTATAAAAGAATGGTTATAAAAATGTTTTATATAAAAGAATTATCAATAAACGAACTGGCCATTCACTTTATAAAATACACGACCTCACCAACTTTATGTTGACAAAAACTATTTTTGGCATGTGTTCAGGTAACCCAACAGATATGATGACGTGGATCCTGGAAGACTAAAGACTGTTATTATCCGAATTCCGCTGCGTAGCTCCGATAACCCGACCCGACGACCCGGCTCCGACAGCCAGGGTCGTTACATAATTAAACACAAGTTTTTAATAATAACTTGTACAATCTAATTACCAAATCATAAATGCCAAATACCCTCCTAATTACCAAACTGCTTACGATGCAAGAAAACCGAATGCGAATGGCAATAGATAAATATTTAAAACATAAACGACTCGTTTAAATCAAATAACCCACAAGTATTCTCAAAACGTCAATAAGAAAACAATCCAAAAAACTAAATCAAACAAAGTTTTGTGTTTAACCTAAGCAAACCATACACCTGGAGACGATTACACAATTAGTCGCGCTGCATTTTATTGTTGATTCTCTTCTTGATGTGGGTGCAGCTCCAAGGCTGCTGCCTCTTTGTGCGTCCCAGCTCCGATGATTGCCGTTAAAAAATCCCACACCGAAACCCTCTAATAATATTCCACCGAGTTTAGTTGGGCCATTAAAGATCAATTGGGCTTGGTAATTCTATTTTCTTTTTGTTTTGTGATGCTACACGAATTCACGTGGTCAGGTCTTTTTTCATTTATTCTTTACTTAGGGCTGTTTGGTAGCCTCTTAATCAACCTCTTAACCATTCAGGTCTGAATCATTCAGCATTCAGACTGTTTGTTTCAACATCTGAATGGAATGATTAAGTGCTGAACCATTAAGCTAATAAGGGATGCTGAATGATTCAGCACTTAATCAACCAAACAGCCTCTTACTTTTTTTTCTTTTGTTATTATTATTAATAATATTAACTTAATGACCGCTTTCAAGTGTACGCGACTTGATCATTTTTCTTCATATTAAGCTCATATCTCACGAACACCTACAAAACACATGTACACTAATAAATAACTATGACCAACTAAAAGCACACAATAAAAGACTAAAATATATACAAAATTAACATATTAACAAGGTGTGTTTCACAACACATCAAAGGTCTATACGGCATGTGGATTACACAAAGAAATGGCAAACCATCTTCTTATCTCCTGTATAATGGTCGGAACCATTGGTGGTAGATCTGAAATTGCAATACCAAGCCAATTTAAATCCCTAAATCAAATGTTACATCATTGTATTGAAGCGAGGGCGACTAGGAAAAAATGGAGGTGATATATGCAGCCTTTCTAATGACGGTATGAAGGTTGTGGATTGGGAGAAACGACAAGGTTTTCAAAGGGGTTGATACAACGACACAGAATATGGTGGAACATATAAAAGCAACAAAGTTTTGGGGGTGGTAAAGAGATCGAAATTATCTGGCATCACCCCTAAAATAGGAGCAGTTTAACTGGGATAAATTTTTGACAACGCTAAGAAGTTTGAAGTGTTAAAATGGGGGAGGGAATCTCAGAAGGGTGGTAGTTTATTTTTATTTTGGTCATGTGTGTGGGTGCTATAAGTTTTGTATGGGATGTTTCTACTCTCCCAATAATTAGCTGTTGGCAAAGTGTTATTCTGGTAATGGAATGAGAAGGTTTTGGTGATGCAATGAGAAAGTTTCGGTGGCTGCTAAAAAAGTATATTTGTTTGCACATTTATGTCTTTTCCTTTTTAGTACATATGTTTATTTTTAACTATTTATGTAACTTGATTTAGTCTAATCATGTTGGCTTTGGATAAATGTTTTGCTTATACAAGAGTTTTCACATTTAATGTTAAAGACTTTCATAATCAAAATCTCGTCGCAACGCGCGGGTAGCGTTAACTCGTTGTTAGTACAAAAGTGAGACATGTTAGTCTCTAAAAAGCACATTTAAAAGTGATGTCTTTACAATGATATGTGGGTCTGGTAATTGGCCTGTTCCGATTCTGGTCACCTCCTAACATGGCGTTTCCACGATTGAATAATATTTCATTGGTTTTCTACTCGTATTAAGCCCAGCCTTAGTAGAATTAGGTAGTGGCACTGTGTAATAAAAAAAATAGTTGAAAAAAAAGGGTGCATGTTGAGACCTCCCGCTCCCCTTCTCCTTCCCGACTTCCCCTATACCCGGTGACAAGAATTAAAAGTATCATCATATTGCATCCATGATGATAAGAAAGTGTTTTGAAGTAGTGCAATGTTGATGACATCACATGCAACATATCATTCAAATATTACACAAACTTAGCAGACACGAAGAATACTAAACTCATCCCATAGATGGTGTATCTTACTCCTCCTTAGAGGGAGTAACTGTGATCATCGAAACATGCCTAGATGTCTCCATGTTGCAACCAAAAGAGCAGATGGATGTATTTTGATGAAGAACAATAGTAATCCCTCCACTAGAGGTTCAGTCATGTGTGTGGATCCAATGGATGTATTTTGATGAAGAACAATAGTTCAACTCTACAATTAAAATGTATAGGCAGAGTTTTTTCTTTTTAATTTACTTTCATTAAAAACACGCACTTCCTCGATGTTGTTGATATTAAGGATGATGATGTGGCTTCGCGACCTCTGATTGGCCAAGCAGCTTTGGTGTAACATTTCACATTTAATTATTTGTACATTACGGATTAAAATGACAAGTCTTATTATTATTATTATTTTTGGAGATATTTTGAACCCCTATACAATAATAATTATTCATACATATACATATATATATATATATGAATATATATAAGTTTATAATAATAATAATAATAATAATAATCATCGTTGGGTTAAAACAAAAAAAACCACCCCTTTTCTTTTGGAAACTTCCTGAGCCCAAACTGAAAACAAGCCCAACCCAAGGAATGTAGTCCGGCCCACTAGCCCCCCCATATCTGTCTGATTTTTAAAAAAAAAAGGGGGGGGAGAGGTTTTTGTTCCAGCCGGGTTTCGAACCGGAGACCTTTTATACACACACACACGTTCACCACCTGGGCCACACCCTTGTATTGTTTTAAACCCAGCTTTAATTATATTTAAGCTCACTCTAGTCTCTCCTTCTCCTTTCCTGTTGGCACGCAGCAGCAGATATGGCAAGGAATCTTCATTTTTGACCAACTTAATTACCTTAATTCACGCGTTTTTGGACTAAATTAATATGGGAATCAAAGTCTTCGGCCCTTTCTGACTAGAAAACACGTTGATTATCAATTGATTGATAATCAATTAACCATATACGCGTATTATATTCAATATGTGGTCAACCTTACCAAATGATCGATCTAGACACCTATACTATAAATTGAACCTCTGTAAACCTTCACAACTCGCCAATACATCTCTCTCAATCCCCAATTATTCTCAATTATTCTCTGTTCGTGTTATATGATCGTGCGATTGACTTTTCACGTTGACTGACAAATCGAGATCATTATATAATTGTAAGTGCGATTTCTATGATGGGTTTTAATCTTCGGCATCCACACATCAATAGCCCTAAGGTTAATTGGGTTATTGATGTGTGGATTGTTCGATTGGAATTGTTAGGGCTCGTTTTAAGATTTGGGAAGAACACGTATAACTGGTGCATTTATTTTAATTAAACAAGAACCAAACACAACCACTGGTCTAGACCAAGTGGTTGTGTCTGGTGCTCGTCTGCTGACCCACGCGGGTTCGAGTCCCGGGTTAGACAACCTTTTCTTGTTTTATTTTTTATCAAATCATATATATATATATATATATATATATATATATATATAATACTTATAATCTTATAAATTCATTTTAAAATGCTAAAACATTTTTAAAATTCTACAAAAATTATCTTGTGTTAATCTAATGTAATAGTTTAACTTACAATTTTTTTAGTTTTCAAAAATTTATTTATTTAATATATTTATTAAATAAATCAATTTTATTCTATTATATTTATAAAATTCCATTAAAATATCAAAACAAATTTATAAATTTCCACAAATTTTATTCTGAGTTTTTATAACATTAAGCTTTTCAGAAAAATGATTATTATTTCTGAAAAATCATTTATTTAATATTTTTAATCAATTTTTGTTAGTTTTAATCATAATTAAATCATAATAAATCCAATTTTTAATATTTTTGCACCAAAATTTTATACAAATTATTTCTGAATATTTAGAACAGAAATGTAAATTTTAAACTTATAATTCTTTAATTTTAATATTTTTAGATATTAAAGTTAAATTTTGACAATTTGTTATAAATAGAATTAATATTCTATTTTAAAGAAAATAATTTTATAAAAATTATTTTTACACTTTAAACACATTATTGTGACCATCTTAAATTTAAATTTCATAAAAACATTTTTGGTTATTTATTTACTAATATTTCCTCAATTATCAAACATTTTTGTTATTAATCAAACAAGTATTTATCCCCAATTCGAAGCCCTAGAACTTATACATTTGTAGACTTGGTAGACTTAGACATATTTATTACCTTATTATAGGGTGATACTTGATACATTTGGGCAACACCATATTACAATTTTTCAACAGATATAACATTTTGCTAAGGTGAGTTTTACATAGCCCCTTTTCTATTTATCACCATTTTTGGGGTGAAACATGTTACAACAATATTTATGCAATTCAATCATCAATGTGTCTATGTGTATTTCTATGTTGCATTATGTCTTGAACATGACTAGGGTAAGCACAATACTAGCATAAACATTCATCAACCAAACGGTATACATTGATAGATCTATTGGACTGACAATCCCACCCGGATACGTGCCTCCTACAAAGGTTACGTGGGTGTTTGTTACTGCAATATAAACGAGTGAACCATGAGCGTATGGTATGTACCACAATACAACAGTCAACAAGGTTGATTATGCACTCGATTTACTTCTAGTATGTTTTCGCATATGGACTAGATTGCCATGACACATGAATTGCACAACAATTTTATTCAATTATCAAAACCTATGTAATTCTCACCAACTTATGTTGACCCAAAACATTTTCAACTTAACATGTTTCAGGTTCTACTTGCTTGAAGATTTGAATTGATGCTTGAAGATGTTTGCATAGTTTTATTCAATTTGATGTACAAATTCTTAGAACAATTGTATGTAACTTATTTAAATCATTTATTGAAACTTATTAATTACCATGAGCTACTGAACAATCATCAATACGTGACATCCCGATGTTTCCGCCATCGGTTGGGGTGTTACAGATTGGTATCAGAGCCATGGTTATAGGGAATTAGGTTATTAGAAAAATAATCTAGTCTATAACCATAGGATTTAACCGGTACTTGCTTCTTTTGCTTGCTATTCTCTATCTCCCTCCTACTTCATATCCCTACTTTCATCCCTACAAGAAGGTTGCTCTCCATCACTGGATCCACTCCTAGACTAATAGGACAAAAATCCTCAGGTTTAACCTGAACCACCTTGAGATCTCGTCGAAGTTCTAGATTTTAATAACGAACACGTGCAATCTGGAAGGGTGAACGCCTGTATTCTGAGTCTTCTGTCTAGGCTGGCATTGCGCATATATCCCAATCAGACGAGGGACCCGGATGCCTACCTGGGAATTCTCGGGATGAGTGTTCACTTATAGGCTAAAGCATGTCTTCATATGTTATTAGAATTTAGAATCTTTGATAAGTCAACGTTTTCGTTTATTCGTTTTAATTAAAGAATAAATGATTACACTCCTTATATAATCTCATTCATTTCACCGTGTCTCTTACAGATCATGCCTCCACGTCGTAGTGCTCGTCTTAACAGTGGTGACAATCATGATGAAGGAAGTAGCAATCATAACCATAACCATGACACTAACCACAACAACAACAACAACAACAACAACAATGGTGTCGATGCTCAACTGGCTGCAATCATTTATCAACAAATGGCGCAGCAAATCGTAACTCTGGTTCCCAACTTACTAGCTCAAGTCATCCAGTTGAACGGCAACGGGAACGGCAACGGCAACGGGAATGGAAATGGAAACCACAACGGGAATGGGAATGGTCTTCCAGCCTGTACCCTTAAACACTTTAATTCTTGTAATCCCCCAAAGTTTAGTGGTGAAGAAGGAGCTACGGGACTCCTGCAATGGTTTGAGGGCATTGAGAATACCTTCATCAACAGTGAATGCCCTGACAACTTTAAAGTCCGTTATGCCATGAGTGTGCTTCACAAACGAGCACTCACTTGGTGGAATGAAGAAAAACGCACTCGCAGAGCTGAAGCTGCACTAGCCTTAACTTGGGATCAAGCTAAAGACATTATGAAGGCAGAGTTCTGTCCTCGTAATGAAATTAAGAAGCTGGAAGATGAATTCCATGATCTTGCTCAAGACAGTGGGGAAAACCTTGCTTACAACACTCGTTTTCACAAACTTAGCTTACTGCTACCCCACAAAGTCACCCCTTTGTCCATTGCGATCGAAAAATACATTGGTGGCTTACCGATGCAGATTCAAGACACGGTGTGGGGAAGGAACCCTGCTACTTTGGAGGAAGCAAAGCGTTTGGCTGCCACCCTAACAGATAACCATGTGAAGGCAGGAACCCTGACTCGTAAAGGGGAAAAGAAAAAGGATACTCCCCAACCTGCCGTTGAAATCAAAACTGAGGCCTCAATCAACGGAAAGAACAAGGTCGGAAATTTTGCAATAGATACCACTGCCCCACCCAACAAGAAACAATACAACGGGAAGCTACCTAAGTGTGACACATGCCAGTATCACCATCCAACTCAAGTTCCCTGCCGACAGTGCACCAATTGTCAAAGGTATGGGCATCTTGCAGATGCTTGTCGAATCCCTGCTACAAACGCTCTTGATGCTCCAAATAACCCCGCTTGAAACCCTCCAGCTACTTAACAGCAAACCCTACCATTTGAATAATGTCTACTCTCCTTTAATTCCATGTATTGCCACCTTTGATTCAAATAATAAATTCAAGTATCATCATAACATCTGTGTGCATGCTTGTTTGAATGTGAACTAATTGCTATATCTAGAATCATACGTGCTTACTTGTACAACAATTAGTTGACTACCAAACAACCTACTTAACGATTGGTAGAGGTCATCATGTCTTTCCAACAGTCGGGAGAGGCCCTACCACCTGCTCAACGACTGGTGGAGACTATCGAACCTGCTCAACAATCGGTAGAGTCATAAAAAGACGCAAAACCCTAATGTAAGGTAAATTGGTAATTACGGTCCGGAACGTAATCATGAATTTACAGGTACATTAAGGTAGTGTGAAATTTTATCCAGGTTTTCGGTGGTCGACCAATTGTAAACTATACACATATGTATAAATGAAAAAAAATATTCTTGCAAATAAAGTTGCGATTTAGCCAACAAAAAAATGCGTTAGAGAAATGTGTGGTCAAGCATGGGTTCTTCAGTTCTCAAATATATATTGGTTCTCTTAGAATCCCTACCCTATATATCATATGATATATAGCTATTTATTAAGTATCCTCAATAGAAAATTAGAAATTAGAAAACCGAAAGCTTATTAATATAAAGTCTAAAACTAAATAAAAGAATAAATAAAAAAAACTGATAATAAAGTAGGTAAACTTAAAAAGGGTATTTAGAACCGGTTCTAAAAGAAAAGTAAAAAGATAATAAATAGTTAGGTATATAAATTAGAAATATTATATATATATATATATATATGGTTTAAAATGTAACTTTTTTACTTATCAATCTTTCTTTAATAATTCCTATTTCCCAATATACTTCATCTTTAAAATAAACAACCACATCATCTTCTTAACACTCGCTGCAACATTTTCCGTCCATCGGAAAAAGCTCGCTGATGAATAATGTTTTCGTTTTTTACCTTCATTTTAGTTCAAATACCTTTTGCTTCAACTCTTTGCTATCTTTATAAAAAAGCTGGGGGTTGAAACTGTATATACCAAAAAAAATCTATACGAATACTATATAATCGGAAGTTCTTAGAGAAAATTCGGGGGGGGGGGGTCGGCCGCCCCTCCCGCCCCAAGTAAGCTGTGCCCCTGCCTGTTGTCCCCTCAGTACGTAGGGTGACACCTGGTACTAATGTTGGTAGACGCTAATTGGTCCAACATTGTTCTCATGTAGGGGTGTTAAGAAAAACCGCAAACCAAATAAAAACCGAAAACCGAACCGTAACCGAAAAAACCAATCCGAACAACGAATTTGGTGTTTGGTTTGGTTTTAACCGAAACCGAATTGCTTATTCGGTGTTTGGTTTGGTTTTTGGTTCTACATTTTTTGTTATTTGGTTTATTTGGATAACCGAATAAACCGGTAAAATAATTAATTATTAAATAAAAATAATAATATTTAATAACTCATATATAGGGGAAAGATCCGGTACAAATAGTTTTTTGGTAAGAACTGTGAGAATCAAAGGAGGGTATTTTTTTTTATTTTTTTTTTTCAAAAATTTTTTCCCCATATTGTTAAACATGTATTATAGTATTGAAAACTAAAAAAAATAAAAATTGGTGTAGAGTAATTACGTGTAGAGTAATTACATAATTACTCTAGTGTAAACTAATGTATTTACCTTAATGACGTAATTACACTAAAAAAAAAATTTTAATTTTTTTTTTGTATTTTTCATCTAGAAAAAATGTATAAGCACATGGGAAAAAAATTCTAAAAAAAAAATAAATTTTTTTTACCTCCTTTGATTCTCACAGTTCTTACAAAAAACTATATGTATTTGATCTTTACTCCTCATATATAATATATAAGCCCAAAATATTAAACCCAACCCAAAATACATAAAGCCCGCCAATTTATAGAGGTAATAATCTGAGTATAAACTAGTAAACTAGGGTTCATTTTACTATTTCTAATTTTTATAACATTTATGTTTGCGTGGTTTATTTTTTGGTTTATATTTATTGCAAATTTTCTTTTCGGATTTTGGAACATATAGGTATATAAGTTAGAGAAAAAAAACTTCGTTTCAATTTGATCTGTTTGGTTGAATTTGGTTTTAAAGGGAAACCGGACCGAATTCAATTTGGTTGAATTTGGTTTGGTTTTCATATTTCTAATTTGGTTTGGTTGGGTTTTTGGTTTGAGTTACAAAATTTTGAAAACCGAATAAACCGAATCGAATAAACCAAATAAACCGTAAACCGAACCGATGAACACCCCTATTCTCATGTGTGCCTCCTGCCTCACCCGTTGGAGAGGCATTTGGCCACACGTCCCTAGGTTGTGATTCATTCATACAACATCGTCCTTTGGCACTGTTTGTCTCCCAAGGATGATGAAATTACGCGAGTCACCGCTTGTAGGGACGTTGCCATAGCAGGGAGTTGATGGGTGTTGCGCAACCGCACTCGTGCACGGGATCTTGTCTGCTGGGTGGCAACCGGTGCAATCTATCTCTTGGTTAGGTACGATTCACGGGTAAATGCCAACGGTTCTTTAACATATTCAGCTTTAATCCCCCCCCCCCCTCTCAAAGTTACTGAACAATTTAAAAATATATATATATATATACTAATTCACCTATCTTTATTTAAAACAATTTTACCATCTTTATTCAAACCATACATTCTTTTATTTAAACCACACCATGTTTCACTCAAACCTTTTCTTTCAATTTCTACACATTTTTTTTCTTAAATGGATGGTGGTCATACGTTTCTGCTTCAACCAATAGGATCTTCATACCGTTAACGATCATCTTGTCGTCGTGAAAACTGTCTACCTACAAAACCCCCGACTACATACCCATCGCTTATAAACCCACCGACTACAAACCCTTCAACGTTTGAATTTTATCATCCACATCATCCTGAAGACTCGACTATTATGGAAAAGTTAAACTAGGTTTATGATTATACCATGAGTCTACAAAAATTAGGTGCAATGCGAAATTGGAGACGTTGTAACAGTGCCATTGCGTAACACTGTTACAGTTTTAACATTCCAAGTTGGTTTGAAGGGTATGAAACCAATCCCGTGGCTGAATACGTAATGGATTCAGATGAAGAAATGGTTTTTCTGTCATCCGAAAGTGGTGAATCTAACAGAATTTTGACAGCTAATTGGTGAATCTAAACGCATTGTTGATTCACTAAGCTGAAAATGGGCATATCTTCATAATAAGTGTGAACGATTTGAAGTTATATTTAAAAGAACCATGGATGAGGAGGACTATCTAGCTGAAGGCGTAGCAATTGAGGTGACCCAAGTTGAGTATACAGGTAGGTACCATAGAGTTTTGATCACGTTTTGGCATGACAAATGTTAAGGCCTAGATTAAATTAATTATGTTTTCTAGTTTAATTGTGTTTTCTTTTCCTAGTTTAGTGATGTATTTTCTAGTTTAATAATGTACTTTGCTAGTATAAATAATTAACCACCGAGTATCCATCCCATCCGTTGCCATTTACCCATGAACCTTACCTACCCCACTATCTTTGCCATCGACGACAATGTTACCGTGAAGATAGTGATGTACCCGTGGTTAAATCGGGTGGCACACCAAACCCCTTTAATCTCAGCGTTGTCACGTGTCGAACCATCTTTCACCACCTCATACGTAGACTCTAGTGTGCCACCGTAACTATATAGCCAAAATACTCACATGGATGTTGGATTGATTGTATCAGGTTCTCTATGACATCAATTTTTAACTAGAATAATAATAATATATACACAAATGTGCTTAAAATTCTTTTGAGTTGTTTTGGTATATAATTTTTTTTTTGTTAACAATAGAGTTGCATTCTATTTTTATTGCTACAGTAGACTATTAGGCATCCCAAGACATATGTAACACCCCAACCGATGGCGGAAACATCAGGATGTCACGTATTTGATGATTGTTCAGTAGCTCATGGTGAATAATAGATTCCATTAAATGATTTAAATGAATTACATACAATAGTTCTAGAATTTGTACATCAAATTGAATGAAACTATACACATATCTTCAAGCATCAAATCAAATCTTCAAGTAAATAGAACCTGAAACATGTTAAGTTGAAAATGTTTTGGGTCAACAAAAGTTGGTGAGAATTACATAGGTTTTTGATGATTGAATAAAATGTTGTGCAATTCATGTGTCATGTCAATCTAGTCCATATGTGAGAACATACTAGAAATAAATCGAGTGCATAATCAACCCTGATGACTGTTATAAAATGATACATACCATACGCTCATGGTCCAATATGTTATACGATAACAAACACCCACGTAACCTTTGTAGGAGGCACGTATCCGGGTGGGATTGTCAGTCCAATAGATCTATCAATGTATACCGCCGGCTGATCAATGTTAATGATTATGCTAGAATGGTGCTTACTCTAATCATGCTCAAGACATAATGCAACATAGAAAACACATAGACACATTGATGATTGAATTGCAATGATGATGTTATAAACATGTTTCACCCCAAAAATGGTGATAAATAGAAAAGGGGCTATGTAAAACTCACCTTGGTAAAATGTTATATCTGTTGAGCAATTTGGATAATTGTGTTGATCAAATGTATCAAGTATCACCCTAAAATGAGGTAATAAATATGTCTAAGTCTATCAAGTCTACAAATGTATAAGTTTTTAGGGCTTCGAATTGGGGATAATTGCTCGTTTGAAAAATATTAAAAATATTCGCCAATTGAGAGAAATTTGGTAAATAAATAACTAAAAATCTTTTTATAAATGTTAAATCTGGGATGGTCACAAGAATGTGTTTAAAGTATAAAAATAATTTTTATAAAATTATTTTCTTTAAAATAGATTATTAAATCTATTTATTAGGAATTGCCAATATTTAACTTTAATATCCAAAAATACTAAAATTAAAGAATTCCTATTTTAAAAATCATATTTCTGTTCTAAATAATTAAAAATAATTTGTATAAAATTTTGGTGCAAAAATGATGAAAATTGGATTTATTATGATTTAATTATGATTAAATCTAACAAAAATTGATTAAAAATATAAAATAAATGATTTTACTGAATTAAAAATTATTTCAGTAAAGTTTGACTTTATAAAAAAGTCAGGATAATTTTTGGAGAATTTAATAAAATTGTTTTGATATATAAATGGATTTTGATAAATATAATAGTATAAAAATGATTTAATTAATATAAATATTAAATAAATGAATTTCTGAAAAATAAAAATTGTAAATAAAACTTTTAACTCAGATTTGAAAAATATAATTTTTTTAGAATTTATAAAAAGGTTTTAATATTTAAAAATGAATTTATAAGTTTTAAATGAAATATATATATATAAATGGGTTTTAAAAAAAAGAAATGAATTCAGGAAAAAGGGTGTCTATGCCGGGTCTCGAACCCTGGTGGTCCCGGCTACAAGCAACCATCACAACCACTTGGCCTAGGCCTGTGGTTGTGATGAATCCAGTTAAAATAATTATAAACACACGCGTGAATCAGTTTATCCCCAATTCTATGACTTCGAACCCTAGATTCTGCAATACATGGATTCACACATCAATAGCCTAATTAATCATAGGGCTATTGATGTGTGGATGTCGATGAACATAACCCACCAAAATAATTAAACTTACAGTGTTGATTCGAACACGATTGAACGGTCAATCAAAAAGTCAAAGAAACTATCGTGGATCAAGAACAGGATATAATTAAGAAGATTGGAGGTTAAGAGAGGAGTATTGGCGAGTTGTGAAGGCTCGCAAATGATCATTTTATAGTGAGGATCAGTGGGTTGGTTAATTGGAAAGTTTGACAATGTATTAAAGTCAAAACGCGTAATAATCAATCAATTCAGTCAATTTGATTGCAATGTTCGTGTAAATGATGATCATTAGGCCGGCAATCATGGTCCATTCCATCTTAAAAGAAATCACGAGTCATTGTGATTAGATTTGGTCAACAAAAAGAAAAGAAGAAAAAAAAAAAAAAAAAAAAGTCTGCTGTTGCTGTTTGCGTCCACAGGGAAGAAGGGGAAGGAGGCGAAAAATGCGCTTAAATATAATATATGTTGGGTTTAGATCAAATGGAAGGGTGTGGATCAGATGGTATGGTCGCGTGTTTGTTTGTGGGAGGTCCCGGGTTCGAAACCCGGCTGGGACCTTATTAATTCTCTTTTTTAATCAACAAGAGAGGAGAGTTGGGCTGCTGTGGACTGGGCCATGCTGATGGGCCGAAATCTGGATTGGGCTCAGGAATTGGGGTTAGTGTTGGGCTAGGGGTGTTGGGTTGGGTTATAGGTTAGTTGTTAAACTAGTTATGATTTAGGAAATAAAATGATAGGTTTTTTTTTTTTTAAAAATCCAGATTTATTATTATTATTATTGTTATTATTATTATTATTATTATATACATACATATATATATATATACATATATATATAAGTTGGTCGGAAAAACTTAGACACGAACGTATTAGAATCTGAAAATTTTGCGATGTTACAGTCTCCCCTACTTTTAGGAACTTCGTCCCGAAGTTAAGAGAAACACTAGGTTTACAATTGGTCGACAACAGAAAACCTTGATAAAATTTCACACTACCTTAACGTACCTGTAAATTCGTGATTACGTTCCGGACCGTAATTACCAATTTACCTTACATTAGGGTTTTGCGTCCTTTTATGACTCTACCGATTGTTGAGCAGGTTCGATAGTCTTCACCAGTCGTTGAGCAGGTGGTAGGGCCTCTCCCCGACTGTTGGAAAGACATGATGACCTCCACCAATCGTTGAGTAGATTGTTTGGTAGTCAACAAGTAAGCAAGTACGATCATAGATATAGCAATCAATTCACATTCAAACAAGCATGCACACAGATGTTATGATAATACTTGAATTTTATTACTTGAAAATAAAATGTCAATACATGGAATTAAAAGCAGACAACATTTAAATAGTGGGACTTGCTGTTAAGTAGCTGGAGGGTCTTGATCTCGGTTTAGTTTAGGGCATCGGTTTCGGTAGTGATTTGGGTTTCCACATTCATAGCATTGACCATAGTTGTAATCACCAGGTTGATTAGGATTAGTATCCTGAGCAGGGTTGTGGATAATCGCAGCCAGTCGGGCATCAACACCTTTGTTGTTTTTGTTGTTGTTGTGGTTGGTGTTGTGGTTGTTGTTACTTTCCTCTTGGTTTTTCACCACTGTTATTGCGAGTGCTACGACATGGAGACATGATCCGTAAGGGACACAATGAAGGTTCAATATGGCATGAAATGAATGAGGTAATATAAGGAATGTAATCATTTATTCATTAATTAAAACGAATAAACGAAAACGTTGACTTATCAAAGACTCCAGATTCTAATAACATATGAAGACATGCTTTAGCCTATAAGTGAACACTCATCCCGAGAATTCCCAGGTAGGCATCCGGGTCCCTCGTCTGATTGGGATATATGCGCAATGCCAGCCTAGACAGAAGACTCAGAATACAGGCGTTCACCCTTCCAGATTGCACGTGTTCGTTATTAAGATCTAGAACTTCGACGAGATCTCAAGGGGGTTCAGGTTAAACCTGAGGAATTTGTCTTATTAGTCTAAGAGTGAATCCAGTGATGATGTGACACCTGGCAAATTCGGGTTAACAACGTTGTCTAGATGAAAGTCTACCTTAGCGAGTCACGCGTATATTGTACTTAACTGGGTTAGTTAAGTCGGGTTATGGTTCGGGAACTATTAGTTAGTCTAGAAGATCATTGGATGTTGGTCTAGAGGTTCATTAGATGTCGGTCCTTAACCAAGTGTACAAACGGTGACGATTTGTAGGATCGTCAGGGCATACGGAACGTACGAGTCTCGAGTCCCGGGAATTGGTGAACGAGTGTAAATATGTGTATTTACTTGTGTTATGTGTTTACAATCATTATGTGACTTGTCGGTACATGAATATGCATTAACATATGTTAAAACGGGGTTTAACGCGCAAAACACACAAAAGGAACCCCTACAGGCGATTAGGAAGCCTAATCGCCCATAGGGGAGGCGAGTAGGGCACATTAGACACGAGTAGGAGGCTACTCGTGTGTACATAGGGGCGATTAGGCCCAATCTCATGCGATTAGCAGCCCTAATCGCATGTAGCTGCTGCATACTCGCCTATAACGTGCTGGACGACTAGAAACGCCTATAAATACAACACTTAACCTCCTAAACTCCCTAATATCAACCCTAGTCGTCCCATAACCGCCCCAAACACTTAAACAACCTCTGGAAGGCGATTTTGATCAAAAACACAAGGTTTCAAGGTCTAACCATCATCCTTTTACAATTCCAAGGTTTGATTCTCATCCATAATACTTTGTAAACGTTTTTAATCAATCCCTAATGGTCCAGACCTGTTCATAAACGAAAAAGCTTTCTGAAAATCGTCAATAAGAGTTATTAATCGGATTATAATTAATAAACATGCGTTATGGGTATGTATGATTAGAAAGATAGGATTTTTATGAATCTTGATGATGTTTTGATGTGTTATCATGCTAGGTCAGAATTAATATTGTTAGTATGATGATAGAAATCTCAGTAATTGGATAATAGGGTTATGATTACATGAGTTAATTGAATGTTGCATGCTATGTGTATGTGTTTGGATTGCTTTGGTTGCATGCAGGACTGATTTTACGAGGATGAACGAAGGGTTTTGGGTTAAACATGTTTAGGATAGTGTTTGGGATGATATTGGGTAGTTACACACGCTCTGGATCTGATTTGGAGCGTTAAACGCGCGAAAAACCGGAACAGCAAGGTTACAGGCGAGTAGCCTTGCTAATCGCGTGTATTAGGGGCGAGTAGCCCCCCCACTCGCGTGTAATAAGGGCGAGTAGGCCACTCGCCTGGCTACAGGGGCGAGTAGCCCAATCGCATGGCCTCAAGGGCGAGTAGCCCTAATCGCCTGACTTAAGGGGCGATTAGCCCTAGTCGCGTGACATTTCATGCGATTAGCCTCCCTAATCGCGTGTACTGCTGCTGTAAGTGTAAATTAGCATTCCGAGACCCGATTTGACATGTAGTAACATGCTAGGAACCTCGTAACATGCCTAATAACTTGGTAACATATATTTGGATGTATTTCGGTGATACGTGAACTATGTGCTATAACTTGTTGTGCGTTAACGTATGTTAAGTGTACTTGCGTTATTGTATGTTTTGGAGCGTAAACATAACACGGGGAGTCTCGGGTCACCAATGGGATGTCGAGTCTTGTACTTTGGGTCAGTTAAACAGTCACGGTATTTTCAAACGAACTTGGTTATGGTCTGGACATATAGGGACTAATTAACCTGCGGGTTATTAGTCTAAGTACTTGTAACTGTCGTATGTTAGGTCGCCACTGTACGGGACTAACATAGCAGCTGAGTTTACTCGGGATTAGGAGTAAAGCAACTTAAGGTGAGTTTACGGCCCCTCTTTTAAACTGGTTTTATACTTTCGGGGGAGAAAACATGTGTTAAAACAACTGTTTGGTAACTACTGTCATACTATGGGTTTATACTGTGTACTACACGATCTTTGGAAGTCCCGGGGGGAACCATGAATGTGCGGGTTTGCACAACGGGGAAATGTGAATAGCGCTATTGGGAGTGACCAACCCCGCTCGTCGACTTGGAGGGTCGGC
This sequence comes from Ambrosia x helenae, assembly GCA_030844895.1. Taxonomy (NCBI): domain Eukaryota; kingdom Viridiplantae; phylum Streptophyta; class Magnoliopsida; order Asterales; family Asteraceae; genus Ambrosia; species Ambrosia x helenae. Next base: position 27,084,575 of record CM061234.1, read on the forward strand.
GGGTGCATATTGTCTCAAACAGGAACAACAGGAACAACAGGAACATACATCGGGCATACTTTTGGTATTCGAGTTAGTAATGGTTTTCCAATCGTGGTAGTAACAAAACGTACGCCTAGCTAGCGTATACTGGTTTTCTATTTGTTATAGTATGGACAGGTGGACTTGGTACTTGAACTGCAAACCTGTAAACTCACCAGCATTTTTGTGCTGACGTAAACTTTTACATGTTTTCTCAGGTCGCTAAGGTAGCACGACTGGATTAGGGCGCACGCGTCTGCACGGCGTCTAGATAGAGTTGCATGATGTCATAAACATTGAACTTTGGTTATTTATGTTGAACTTTATTTTGAATAAGCTTCCGCTGTAAACGGGATTTTAAAACTATGTTTTGGTATTGCATTAATTACATTTAGACTTGTTTATTGTGATCGTTGGTTTGGATCCTGGTTTGTCATGCGCCTCGCGGTAAAACTCCGCAAGTGGATTTTGAGGGTGTGACAGATTGGTATCAGAGCCAATGGTTATAGTGAACTAGGACTGCATGTAGAGTCTAGTCTATAGCCGAATCGCACACACTAGACGATCACATGGTACTAAACGTTATAGTGGTTTACGTATGGTCTTGTCGGGGTGTCTCTAAATCGTTGGTCTTTCTACGTTACATCATCCGTTCTATTTAGGTTGGGTTACTTGTTTTCTAGGCAGTGTGGTCTATTGGGGTAACTCGTGTGCTCTTGAGATTTGTCCAAGGCTCGGACATCTCCCTTTCGTATTCCAATAGAAACACTTGTCATGAACTACCGTAGTATTACGGTGTGTAGCTAAGAGTCTATGTTCGGTGATTTGAACTTTGAACTAGGAGAACACTTGGAGGACCATGTAGAGCGTTTTATCATTTTGGGTGCACACAAAATCATAAAACGAAATGCATGGAAGCCCTAGTGAGCTTTGGGTTTGAGGGGATAGTCCTGGATTGGATCTGGCTTTAATCTTGTGAACATTAGTGGTTATCTTTAACTGCGAAACTAAATTTTCTCGTTCTTTCTGCCAGAATCATGTCTGGAGTGCGTGGAGGACGAGGAGGTGGTCGCAATGGTGGACGTGGTGGTGGTCGTGGTGGTGCTGGTGGTCGTGGTGGAGGTATTAACCTGTCACAGGCTGATCTGAACAACTTGCTCCAGGCTGCCTTTCAGTTAGGGCACAACGGTGGTGGTAAGTTGTTTTATCCGTTTTCTTTGCCTTATTGGTGGACCTTGTTTACGTATTTCGTGGTTTCTCATACGTTTCATTTCAGGTGGTCCTGTTGACCCACCCCCACCCATGTGCACCTATAAGATGTTCCGGGACTGCAAGCCCCAGGAATTCTCTGGCACCGAGGGTGCGGTTAGCTTGCTTAGGTGGTTGGAGAAAGTGGAGTCGGTATTTCTGATGTGTAACTGTCTCCCAGAAGATCGGGTGAAGTATTCTGCTGCGTTGTTTCAGGACGTGGCATTGACTTGGTGGAATGGTATCACCCAGAACATGGGGATTGGGGAGGCATATGCTATGCCATGGGAGAACTTTGTGCAGTTGCTGAAACGGGAGTATTGCCCGAGGGAAGAGGTACAGAAGCTGGAGCATGAGGTGTGGAACCTCAAGATGACTGGATCGGAAATCGAGAAGTATACTGTGAGACGGAATGAGTTGGCGTGCTGTGTCCCGATCTGCACGTGCCAGAATATCGTAAGATTAAACATTATGTCTCAGGGTTAGTGCCGGAAATTGCAGGGTTAGTGGCTGCTGGGAATCATCCTACTTATGCGGAGGTAGTTCGATCGGCACATAGGATGACTAACTTAAAGGTGAATGAGGGGATTTTGCCTGCGAAAGGGTCGACTGCTAAGGCTCCAGAGAACAACAAGCGCAAGTGGGAAAATGACGGGAAAGGGTCTGGGTCTGCACAGCAGGGTAAAAAGTTTGATAATGGGGGTTCATCGTCTTCGGGTAATAAGCAGGGTGGTTATGCGGGAAAACTGCCCAAATGCAACAAGTGTGGACGCCATCACCAAGGGAACTGCGACAGTAACCGTTGTCACCGCTGCCAGCGAACAGGCCACTATGCTAAAGATTGTCGGGTTACACTTCCATCGACTCAGGCTCCGACTAACAGTTCAGCTCCGACTACTCAGGGGACTACAGGGAAACAGGGATGCTACAACTGTGGTGACACTGGGCATTACAAGAAGGATTGCCCAAAACTGAAACAGGGTGGGAACAACGGGAATGGGAACAACGGGGGCGGCGGCAGAAATGCACGTGCCTTCGTCATTGGAGCTGCTGAGGCTAGGCAGGACCCTGATACAGTCACCGGTACGTTTCTTCTCAATAATCATTTTGTTAGCGTGTTATTTGATTCTGGTGCCGACAAGAGTTTTGTATCCATGGGTGTTAGTCGACTGCTAGATGTAGTATCTGTACCATTAGAGACCAAGTATATTATTGAGTTGGCTGACGGTAAAACAATTGAAGCTACTAGTGTTCTTCGGGAGTGTCAGTTAGAGTTGTCGGGTTTATCGTTCCCCGTCGACCTTATGCCGGTACCTTGGGTAGTTTTGACGTTGTGGTAGGAATGGATTGGTTATCTTTGTATCGCGCGGAGATTGTCTGTTACGATAAGGTTATTCGGATTCCTCTCCCTGATGGAGAATTTCTTTCTGTGTACGGTATCAAGGGTGGTGTTTCGCTAAACATCATCTCTAGCATGAAAGCCCTTAAGTGTCTTCGAAAGGGTTATCCAGCTGTATTGGCGCTTTTATCTGTTTCCACTAGTGATGAGAAGAAGATTGACGACATTCCGGTGGTACGCGAGTTTTCTGATGTTTTTCCCGATGATTTATCTGGTCTTCCTCCTCATCGTCAAGTCGAGTTCGGTATTGATCTTGTACCAGGGGCTGCTCCTATTGCTCGGGCCCCCTATCGTCTTGCACCTCCCGAGATGCAGGAGTTGTCTAGTCAGTTACAGGAACTTTTGGACAAGGGTTTCATCCGGCCAAGTTCTTCCCCTTGGGGAGCCCCAATTTTATTTGTCAAGAAGAAGGATGGGAGTTTCCGATTGTGTGTAGACTACAGAGAGCTGAACAAGTTGACCATCAAGAACCGTTATCCTCTTCCACGTATCGATGATCTATTCGACCAGCTTCAGGGTTCTAGTTATTATTCCAAGATCGATTTGAGGTCCGGTTATCACCAGCTGCGCGTCAGGGAGGCTGACGTTGCAAAGACTGCTTTTCGAACACGTTATGGCCATTTCGAATTCTTGGTCATGCCTTTCGGGCTCACGAACGCACCGGCGGTTTTCATGGACTTGATGAACCGCGTCTGTAAACCGTATCTGGACAAGTTTGTCATTGTGTTTATTGATGACATTCTGATCTACTCCAGGAACGAGACCGAACACGGGGAACATCTGCGGTTAGTTTTGGAACTCTTGCGACGGGAACAACTTTACGCCAAGTTCTCAAAGTGTGACTTTTGGTTACGCGAAGTTCAATTCCTAGGACATGTGGTTAATGAACTAGGAATTCATGTCGATCCCGCTAAAATCGAAGCGATCAAGGACTGGGGAGCACCTAAGACGCCAACTGAGGTGCGGCAATTCCTAGGCCTAGCGGGCTATTATCGTCGTTTCATTCAGGGGTTCTCGAAGATTGCTCAACCCCTCACCACTCTCACTCAGAAGGATAGGAAGTTCGACTGGGGTGAATCACAAGAGTCAGCGTTTGAAGAACTGAAGTCTAAACTGTGTTCTGCTCCTATTTTGTCTTTACCTGAGGGTCCTGATGATTTTGTTGTTTACTGTGACGCTTCCATTCATGGACTCGGTTGCGTGTTGATGCAACGCGAGAAAGTGATTGCGTATGCTTCTCGTCAACTCAAAGTGCACGAGAAGAACTACACAACTCATGACTTGGAGTTGGGTGCCGTGGTATTCGCGTTGAAAATTTGGAGACATTACTTGTACGGTACCAAATGCACCATCTACACCGATCACAAGAGTCTCCAACACATTTTCGACCAACAACACTTGAACATACGGCAGCGCCGTTGGATCGAACTTTTGAACGATTATGATTGTGCTATTAAGTACCATCCTGGCAAGGCGAATGTTGTAGCAGACGCCTTGAGCAGGAAGGAATCTTCTAAACCTCGTCGCGTTCGGGCGTTGCAGCTCACTATCCATTCGTCGTTACCTGATCAACTCCGTTCTGCCCAATTGGAAGCTTTGAAGGAGGAAAACCTTAAAGCTGAAACTATGCACGGTGCCGACAAGCACCTAGAGCGAAGACCGGATGGCCTGCACTACTTCGCAGAACGCATATGGGTTCCTTTATTCGGGGGACTACGGGAGCTTGTTCTTGATGAGGCTCATAAGTCCCGGTATTCTATTCATCCTGGTTCGGATAAGATGTACCAAGATCTGAAAGTGCTTTACTGGTGGCCAAACATGAGGTCGGACATAGCCTCATACGTGAGCAAATGCTTGACCTGTGCTAAGGTCAAGGTGGAATACCAGAAACCGTCGGGTCTCCTGCAACAACCTGAAATTCCGGAATGGAAATGGGAACGGATTACTATGGATTTTGTCACACAACTTCCTAAGTCACCAAGCGGGAACGACAAGATATGGGTGATCGTCGATCGGTTGACGAAATCAGCTCATTTTCTTGCTATTAAGGAGACCGACACCATGGATCGTTTGGCTCGCCTTTACTTGAAAGAAGTTGTTTCTAAGCACGGGGTGCCAGTTTCTATAATCTCGGATCGCGATTCTCGCTTTACTTCTCACTTCTGGAAGTCTTTGCACAAGGCTTTGGGTACCCAACTAGACATGAGTACGGCTTACCATCCACAGACTGACGGTCAGAGTGAGCGTACGATTCAAACTTTAGAAGACATGCTGCGGGCATGTGTGATCGATTTTGGCAAGGGTTGGGAAGCTCATCTGCCGTTGGTAGAATTCTCGTACAATAACAGTTATCACACGAGCATCAAGGCTGCTCCGTTCGAGGCACTGTACGGACGGAAATGCCGCTCTCCTCTTTGTTGGGCTGAGGTGGGTGAGAGTCAACTCACTGGGCCCGAACTAGTGTACGAAACTTCGGAAAAGATCGTACAGATTCGTAATCGGTTGGCGGCGGCACGGGACCGGCAAAAGAGTTATGCCGATCAGCGTCGCAAACCACTGGAATTCCAAGTTAACGACAAGGTGCTTCTGAAAGTTTCTCCGTGGAAGGGCGTCATACGCTTTGGGAAGCGTGGCAAACTCAACCCACGGTATGTCGGACCATTTACGATCCTGGAACGGATTGGGCCGGTGGCATATCGTCTTGATTTACCGACGGAGCTCGGTAACGTACATAACGTCTTCCACGTGTCCAACTTGAAGAAGTGCCTGACTGACGAGTCTCTCATCGTTCCACTAGAAGAGATCAAGGTTGACGATCGTCTTCGGATTGTGGAAGAACCTGTGGAGATCCTCGACTACAAGATTCGTAGCTTACGTCACAGCAAGATTCGTATCGTTAAGGTTCGGTGGAACTCGAACCGGGGACCGGAATATACGTGGGAACGGGAGGATCAGATGAAGTCTAAGTATCCTCATCTCTTTCCTAAGGAAGCGTTCGAGTCGAGACACGTCTCTTCGGCAGCTGAATGAATCTCGGGTCGAGATTCCTTTTAACGTGGGGATGATGTGACAACTCGGGTAAATCTCTCTTTTTTTGGTTTCTACCTTTTGCTTGTTTCCTTCATTACTTCTTTTGTTCTTTCTGTACTTGTACAAATTTTCGGGACGAAAATTCTTTTAACGTGGGGATGATGTGACACCTGGCAAATTCGGGTTAACAACGTTGTCTAGATGAAAGTCTACCTTAGCGAGTCACGCGTATATTGTACTTAACTGGGTTAGTTAAGTCGGGTTATGGTTCGGGAACTATTAGTTAGTCTAGAAGATCATTGGATGTTGGTCTAGAGGTTCATTAGATGTCGGTCCTTAACCAAGTGTACAAACGGTGACGATTTGTAGGATCGTCAGGGCATACGGAACGTACGAGTCTCGAGTCCCGGGAATTGGTGAACGAGTGTAAATATGTGTATTTACTTGTGTTATGTGTTTACAATCATTATGTGACTTGTCGGTACATGAATATGCATTAACATATATTAAAACGGGGTTTAACGCGCAAAACACACAAAAGGAACCCCTACAGGCGATTAGGAAGCCTAATCGCCCATAGGGGAGGCGAGTAGGGCACATTAGACACGAGTAGGAGGCTACTCGTGTGTACATAGGGGCGATTAGGCCCAATCTCATGCGATTAGCAGCCCTAATCGCATGTAGCTGCTGCATACTCGCCTATAACGTGCTGGACGACTAGAAACGCCTATAAATACAACACTTAACCTCCTAAACTCCTAATATCAACCCTAGTCGTCCCATAACCGCCCCAAACACTTAAACAACCTCTGGAAGGCGATTTTGATCAAAAACACAAGGTTTCAAGGTCTAACCATCATCCTTTTACAATTCCAAGGTTTGATTCTCATCCATAATACTTTGTAAACGTTTTTAATCAATCCCTAATGGTCCAGACCTGTTCATAAACGAAAAAGCTTTCTGAAAATCGTCAATAAGAGTTATTAATCGGATTATAATTAATAAACATGCGTTATGGGTATGTATGATTAGAAAGATAGGATTTTTATGAATCTTGATGATGTTTTGATGTGTTAACATGCTAGGTCAGAATTAATATTGTTAGTATGATGATAGAAATCTCAGTAATTGGATAATAGGGTTATGATTACATGCGTTAATTGAATGTTGCATGCTATGTGTATGTGTTTGGATTGCTTTGGTTGCATGCAGGACTGATTTTACGAGGATGAACGAAGGGTTTTGGGTTAAACATGTTTAGGATAGTGTTTGGGATGATATTGGGTAGTTACACACGCTCTGGATCTGATTTGGAGCGTTAAACGCGCGAAAAACCGGAACAGCAAGGTTACAGGCGAGTAGCCTTGCTAATCGCGTGTATTAGGGCGAGTAGCCCCCCCACTCGCGTGTAATAAGGGCGAGTAGGCCCACTCGCCTGGCTACAGGGGCGAGTAGCCCAATCGCATGGCCTCAAGGGCGAGTAGCCCTAATCGCCTGACTTAAGGGGCGATTAGCCCTAGTCGCGTGACATTTCATGCGATTAGCCTCCCTAATCGCGTGTACTGCTGCTGTAAGTGTAAATTAGCATTCCGAGACCCGATTTGACATGTAGTAACATGCTAGGAACCTCGTAACATGCTAATAACTTGGTAACATATATTTGGATGTATTTCGGTGATACGTGAACTATGTGCTATAACTTGTTGTGCGTTAACGTATGTTAAGTGTACTTGCGTTATTGTATGTTTTGGAGCGTAAACATAACACGGGGAGTCTCGGGTCACCAATGGGATGTCGAGTCTTGTACTTTGGGTCAGTTAAACAGTCACGGTATTTTCAAACGAACTTGGTTATGGTCTGGACATATAGGGACTAATTAACCTGCGGGTTATTAGTCTAAGTACTTGTAACTGTCGTATGTTAGGTCGCCACTGTACGGGACTAACATAGCAGCTGAGTTTACTCGGGATTAGGAGTAAAGCAACTTAAGGTGAGTTTACGGCCCCTCTTTTAAACTGGTTTTATACTTTCGGGGGAGAAAACATGTGTTAAAACAACTGTTTGGTAACTACTGTCATACTATGGGTTTATACTGTGTACTACACGATCTTTGGAAGTCCCGGGGGAACCATGAATGTGCGGGTTTGCACAACGGGGAAATGTGAATAGCGCTATTGGGAGTGACCAACCCCGCTCGTCGACTTGGAGGGTCGGCGGGTGCATATTGTCTCAAACAGGAACAACAGGAACAACAGGAACATACATCGGGCATACTTTTGGTATTCGAGTTAGTAATGGTTTTCCAATCGTGGTAGTAACAAAACGTACGCCTAGCTAGCGTATACTGGTTTTCTATTTGTTATAGTATGGACAGGTGGACTTGGTACTTGAACTGCAAACCTGTAAACTCACCAGCATTTTTGTGCTGACGTAAACTTTTACATGTTTTCTCAGGTCGCTAAGGTAGCACGACTGGATTAGGGCGCACGCGTCTGCACGGCGTCTAGATAGAGTTGCATGATGTCATAAACATTGAACTTTGGTTATTTATGTTGAACTTTATTTTGAATAAGCTTCCGCTGTAAACGGGATTTTAAAACTATGTTTTGGTATTGCATTAATTACATTTAGACTTGTTTATTGTGATCGTTGGTTTGGATCCTGGTTTGTCATGCGCCTCGCGGTAAAACTCCGCAAGTGGATTTTGAGGGTGTGACAGATGGTGAGCAACCTTCTTGTAGGAATGAAAGTAGGGATATGAAGTAGGAGGGAGATAGAGAATAGCAAGCAAAAGAAGCAAGTACTTGTTAAATCCTATGGTTATAGACTAGATTATTTTTCTAATAACCTAATTCCCTATAACCATGGCTCTGATACCAATCTGTAACACCCCAACCGATGGCGGAAACATCGGGATGTCACGTATTTGATGATTGTTCAGTAGCTCATGGTGAATAATAGATTCCATTAAATGATTTAAATGAATTACATACAATAGTTCCAGAATTTGTACATCAAATTGAATGAAACTATACACATATCTTCAAGCATCAAATCAAATCTTCAAGTAAATAGAACCTGAAACATGTTAAGTTGAAAATGTTTTGGGTCAACAAAAGTTGGTGAGAATTACATAGGTTTTTGATGATTGAATAAAATGTTGTGCAATTCATGTGTCATGTCAATCTAGTCCATATGTGAGAACATACTAGAAATAAATCGAGTGCATAATCAACCCTGATGACTGTTATTAAATGATACATACCATACGCTCATGGTCCCATATGTTATACGATAACAAACACCCACGTAACCTTTGTAGGAGGCACGTATCCGGGTGGGATTGTCAGTCCAATAGATCTATCAATGTATACCGCCGGCTGATCAATGTTAATGATTATGCTAGAATGGTGCTTACTCTAATCATGCTCAAGACATAATGCAACATAGAAAACACATAGACACATTGATGATTGAATTGCAATGATGATGTTATAAACATGTTTCACCCCAAAAATGGTGATAAATAGAAAAGGGGCTATGTAAAACTCACCTTGGTAAAATGTTATATCTGTTGAGCAATTTGGATAATTGTGTTGATCAAATGTATCAAGTATCACCCTAAAATGAGGTAATAAATATGTCTAAGTCTATCAAGTCTACAAATGTATAAGTTTCTAGGGCTTCGAATTGGGGATAATTGCTCGTTTGAAAAATATTAAAAATATTCGCCAATTGAGAGAAATTTGGTAAATAAATAACTAAAAATCTTTTTATAAATGTTAAATCTGGGATGGTCACAAGAATGTGTTTAAAGTATAAAAATAATTTTTATAAAATTATTTTCTTTAAAATAGATTATTAAATCTATTTATTAGGAATTGCCAATATTTAACTTTAATATCCAAAAATACTAAAATTAAAGAATTCCTATTTTAAAAATCATATTTCTGTTCTAAATAATTAAAAATAATTTGTATAAAATTTTGGTGCAAAAATGATGAAAATTGGATTTATTATGATTTAATTATGATTAAATCTAACAAAAATTGATTAAAAATATAAAATAAATGATTTTACTGAATTAAAAATTATTTCAGTAAAGTTTGACTTTATAAAAAGTCAGGATAATTTTTGGAGAATTTAATAAAATTGTTTTGATATATAAATGGATTTTGATAAATATAATAGTATAAAAAATGATTTAATTAATATAAATATTAAATAAATGAATTTCTGAAAAATAAAAATTGTAAATAAAACTTTTAACTCAGATTTGAAAAATATAATTTTTTTAGAATTTATAAAAAGGTTTTAATATTTAAAAATGAATTTATAAGTTTTAAATGAAATATATATATATAAATGGGTTTTAAAAAAAAAGAAATGAATTCAGGAAAAAGGGTGTCTATGCCGGGTCTCGAACCCTGGTGGTCCCGGCTACAAGCAACCATCACAACCACTTGGCCTAGGCCTGTGGTTGTGATGAATCCAGTTAAAATAATTATAAACACACGCGTGAATCAGTTTATCCCCAATTCTATGACTTCGAACCCTAGATTCTGCAATACATGGATTCACACATCAATAGCCTAATTAATCATAGGGCTATTGATGTGTGGATGTCGATGAACATAACCCACCAAAATAATTAAACTTACAGTGTTGATTCGAACACGATTGAACGGTCAATCAAAAAGTCAAAGAAACTATCGTGGATCAAGAACAGGATATAATTAAGAAGATTGGAGGTTAAGAGAGGAGTATTGGCGAGTTGTGAAGGCTCGCAAATGATCATTTTATAGTGAGGATCAGTGGGTTGGTTAATTGGAAAGTTTGACAATGTATTAAAGTCAAAACGCGTAATAATCAATCAATTCAGTCAATTTGATTGCAATGTTCGTGTAAATGATGATCATTAGGCCGGCAATCATGGTCCATTCCATCTTAAAAGAAATCACGAGTCATTGTGATTAGATTTGGTCAACAAAAAGAAAAGAAGAAAAAAAAAAAAAAAAAAAGTCTGCTGTTGCTGTTTGCGTCCACAGGGAAGAAGGGGAAGGAGGCGAAAAATGCGCTTAAATATAATATATGTTGGGTTTAGATCAAATGGAAGGGTGTGGATCAGATGGTATGGTCGCGTGTTTGTTTGTGGGAGGTCCCGGGTTCGAAACCCGGCTGGGACCTTATTAATTCTCTTTTTTAATCAACAAGAGAGGAGAGTTGGGCTGCTGTGGACTGGGCCATGCTGATGGGCCGAAATCTGGATTGGGCTCAGGAATTGGGGTTAGTGTTGGGCTAGGGGTGTTGGGTTGGGTTATAGGTTAGTTGTTAAACTAGTTATGATTTAGGAAATAAAATGATAGGTTTTTTTTTTTTAAAATCCAGATTTATTATTATTATTATTGTTATTATTATTATTATTATTATTATATACATACATATATATATATATACATATATATATATAAGTTGGTCGGAAAAACTTAGACACGAACGTATTAGAATCTGAAAATTTTGCGATGTTACAACATATGCCTCCAATACCTCATTCTAGTCAACACATTCAAGGCATCCCAAGACATATGCCTCCAAGCTCTCATTCTAGTCAACACATTCAATGACCTTTATGTATAGAATTTTCATTTATGTCATAGGAGGATTTCTCTCCTAATTACTTGTAACATTTCTTGTATATAAACCTTGTAATATCTCAATAGAAATCATCAAAGTTGTTACACTTTCATGGTATCAAGCTTTGATCCATTGAATCCTAAAGTTCCCTTGCACTTCTTGCTTCTTTTTTCTTCTTCAATTCTGCCCACCCGCCCACTTTACTGTTCTTGTAACACCTCTCCATGTCTTCCCCAACCGAATTATCCAAACAAAATCGGCCCTCTTCGTCTTCCCGTGGACGAGGTCGTTCGAACTCCCCAAGGGGTCATGGTAATTCCTACAACAAACGTCCTCCCACTTGTCAACTTTGTCGCAAAGAAGGCCACTACGCTAGTACTTGTCCCACTCTAGCCTCTTATGCGCAAAAAGCACCCACTCTAGATACAAATCTAGCTCAAGCTTTTAATGCGCAATGCTGTAACACCCCAACCGATGGCGGAAATATCGGGATGTCACGTATTGATGATTGTTTCAGTAGCACATGGTATAAATTGAAATTTCAAATAATTTATTCATAACATAAATATCCAAAATGAAATAATGTCTAGAAATCCCAAATACATGATATCAAATAAAGCAATAACTTCAAATAACTTCAAAATAAACTTCATAATATTCCTCATGCATACTATAAGCCTCAGCTTCGTTGTTACCTGAAACATGTTAATTTTGAAAATATTTTTGGGTCAACAAAAGTTGGTGAGAATTACATAGGTTTTGATAATCGAATAAAGCTTGTACAATTCAAGTGTCATGGCAAGTCTAGTCCATATGTGAAAACATACTAGAAGTAAATCGAGTGCATAATCAACCCTTGTGACTAGAATATTGTGGTCCATCCCATACGCTCATGGTTCACTCGATTATGTTATGCGATAACAATCACCCACGCTACCTATGTAGGAGGCACGTATCCGGGTGGGATTGTCAGTCCAATAGATCTATCATTATATACCGTCGGCTGATCAATGTTAATGATTATGCTAGAATATTGTGCTTACCCTAGTCATGTTTAAGACATAATGCAACATAGAAAAACACATAGACACTTTATGATTGAATTGCATATAGAATGTTGTAACATGTTTCACCCCAAAAATAGTGAAAATAGAAAAGGGGCTATGTAAAACTCACCTTAGTAAAATGTTATGTCTCGTGAAAATAGAATATGTGTTGCCCAACGATGCCAAGTATTACCCTATAATTAAGGTAATAAATATGTCTAAGTCTTTCTAGTCTACAAATATATTCTAGGGTTTCGAATTAGGGATAAGTGTTCGTTTGATTAATAAATAAAATGCTTAGTAAATAAAAGAAATTTGATAAATAAATAAACAAAAGTCTTTTTGTAAATTTTAAATTAAAGACGGTCACAATATAAAGTTTTAAGTATGAAAATAATTTTTATAAAATTATTTCCTTAAAAATAGAATATTAAATCTATTTATTTCAAATTGTCAAAATATAACTTTAATATTTAAAAATACAAAAATTTAAGAATTATTAAATTAAAAATTGTATTTCTGTTCCAAATAAATAGAAATAATTTATATAAAATTTTGGTGCAAAAATATTGAAAAATGAATTTATTATGATTTATTTATGATTAAAACTAACAAAAATTGATTAAAAATATTAAATAAATGATTTTTCAGAAATAAAAATCATTTCAGAAAAGTTTAATGTTATAAAAACTCAGAATAATTTTTGTGGAAATTTATATAATTGTTTTGATATTTTTATAGAATTTTATAAATAAAATAGAATAAACTTGAATTATTTATTATATATATTAAATAAATAAATTTTGGAAAACTAAAAATTGTATGTTAAACTTTTCCACTAGAATAACATAAAATATTTTTTGTAGAATTTATAAAATAGTTTTAGTATTTTAAAATGAATTTTAAAAATACAAAGATATATATATATATATATAAGTCTTAAAAAAAATGTTTTGTTGATGCCAAGAATCGAACCCGCGTCAAACCCGGGTCGGGTGTTTTTAAATCACAAGCCCAGACCAGTTGGTCTGGACCCTGAGAACGATTAATCTTTGATTAAAATTAATTATATAATATAATAAAAATCAGTTTTATAATCTTTGAAAGAAAAGAAATAAAAACTGCTTATGAAAGGATTCGAACCCGGCCACCAGGCCGGTCCGTGTTTTTAGACAAAAGGGTCACACCAACTGATCTGTTGATCAGTTGGTGATTATTTTAGTTCAGAAATAAATATAAACACAAAGCTGCAGTAGGTTTATCCCCAAATCAAATCTGATCGAGCCCTAGATTTTACAATTATTTGATTTACACAACAATAACCCAATTAATCAAAGGGTTATTGTTGTGTGTGTGCCGATGAATAAAACCCACAAGAAAAAGGTAACTTACAAACACGAATCGTGTGAATTGCTTCGGTCAACAGAAAAAGTCAAACTCGATCAAGAAGCTTAGAAAGAAAGATTTGAAGCAGAAATTGAAGGTGTAGAGAGGATTATCGGCGAGTGTAGAGTGTTGTGGAAGGTTCAATTTATAGGGAGAGGTTCGGGTTGATGGATTTGGTAAGTTGACCTCGTATTGAATGTGATGACGCGTCCTTCTTGTATAATTTGTATGTTTTAACCATCAAGGCAGCGTGTAAGGGACGCGAAATCATCAGATCAATCACCAATCATACCAAATTAGGATTAACACGCGTTTGAATTGGTTAATTATGGTAGATTGATGTCACAGTTGACTTTCCTAGTCAACAGTGAAGAACTAAACTCGTCTTATAATTATAATATGTTGGGATTAAACCAAGTGTGTGTGTAGACCAGTTGGTTGTGATGTTATGCTTGGTTGACCCGGCTGTGGGCGCGGGTTCGAATCCCGGCCCAAGCCAAACATTTTTTGATAATTATATCTTATATATAAGTATATTATATATATATATATATATAACATAGCATTAGGGGTCCAAATGTGTCACAAATAATATTTTTAAAAGACGAATAATGATGAAAACTTGACGTTTTATTCATAGAAAGCGTAACGTACAAGTATTTAATGCGTAATGTTACAAATGCAATCTTGATTATGAAAATCCAAATTGGACGGCCGATTCAGGTGCAACAACACATATGCTAAATAATATCCTTGACCTAAAGGTTTCTAAACCTCACAAGGGTAACATGCGTGTTACCTTTGGTAATGGGCAATCATTACCCGTCACTCACATTGGGAACACGTCTTTAAATAATTCTATACCTTTACGAAATGTTCTTGTTGTTCCCAACCTTACAAAAAATCTTCTATCCATTAGTAGACTCACAAATGATTCTCCCGTTGATGTTTTATTTTCTAACAATTTTTTTCATATTCAAGACCGAAAAACGGGTGAAGTTCTTGCTAGAGGCATTTGCGAAAATGGCTTCTATGTCCTCAGCCAAAGTCACAAGTCTCTTGTTGCCGCACTTTCCAGTTCTCAACTTCTTGCTTCGTTCAATAAATGGCATAGTCGCTTAGGACATGTTTCCTTTGAAACTATATCTAATTTGAATAAACTTGGTCATGTTTTTGTTACCTCTTTATTACCTAAACCAGGTTTATGCAATTCTTGTGAGTTATTTAAAGCAAAACATCTACCATTTATTAAAAACAACAAACGTGCTCAACAAGTTTTAGACTTAATTCATTGTGACCTTTGGAGACCTGCTCCAATTGCCTCAACGGATGGATATTTATATTATGTGATATTTGTAGATGACTATTCTCGATTCACATGGTTTTATCCTCTAAAGGCAAAATTCGATTTCTACAATGTTCTCACCATTTTTCTAAACTTTGTACAAAATCAATTTTCAACAAGTGTCAAAGTTTTTCAAAGTGATGGTGGAACCGAGTTTACAAATAATAGAGTTCAAACTTGTTTTCACAAACATGGCATACATCATCGCTTATCTTGTCCTTATACACCGGAACAAAATGGTCGGGCCGAGCGTAAACATCGCCACATCACAGAAACCGGTTTAGCAATGATGTTTAATGCACATGCACCACCAAAATTATGGCTTGATGCTTTCACTTCCGCGACTTACATCATAAATCGTGTAACACCCCAACCGATGGCGGAAACATCGAGGTGTCACGTAGTGACGATTGTTCAATAGCTCATGGACTAACAGTGTAAATATTGATACATTGATTAAATAGTTTATTACATTGAAATGAAATACAACGATTCTGAATGTCAACTAATCTGAAATACAATGAATCAAAATCTAAATATAAATCCGAAAGCTTAAAGAATGCATCACAAAACAACCTGAAACATGTACAAAATAATTTGGTCAATACAAAATTTGTATTGGTGAGCATACCCTGTTTAAATAAATATAGTAGAAAAGCGTTTAGCAATTCATGTGCGGTACCATTTGCAATTATGTAATAAGTAATATCCGTTCAAAACCAAACCTGAGAATAATGACTAACACATGACTAACCAACTGAATAATGAATTAACAAGACAATGACCAAGATTCTCTCAACAGAGTCTCAAGGGGGTATACCATAGTACTATTCATTGAAAAGCTAGGCCGCCCAGCGGTTAATAATTTTGACAAGTCATAGACACACCAATTAACATAAAGCAAACACACATGAGAATTGCATTAAGTATAAGAAATTGAAACTTGATTAATATATAGGTACATGAGTCACCCCAAAGTAGTAAAACAGTAAAAAGGGGAAAGATATACTCACAGTTTGCGAAAGCGATCAAAATCCAACTTAAGCGATTGTGAGCTAAGTAATGGGAATTCCGAGGAATTCAACCTATAATGTATAAAAATACTAATAAGGGAATGTCTACATGGTCTACGGTATCTAGGGTCTAAGGCATTAGGGTTTGCTAAGTCGCTTTGGGGAATTAGAGTTTTAATGATAAGTTGCGTTAATGTAAAAGTTGTATATCACAAATAATATATGAAAGGTTGTAAATGTGGTTTAAATAGTATAATTATTACCTATTGAATAAAAAGATGTTTGAATAATTAAGACAAATTAATTTAGTTAGTTACTTTAACTAAATTAAAATAAATACAATAATCATAAATATATAAATAGATAATTTTGAGTTACACAATGATCCAACAAAAGATAATAAAGACATTAAACCATATGAGTATTTCTATTTTATAAGAAAAATATTTATAAAATAGATGTTTAAATTGTATAAATAAATAAATGTTTTATTATATCTAATGAAACGTAAATAAGACTAATAATACCATACATGATCCAAAAATACTAGTTTTATAGAAAATGGATGATTTCTAATGTAAACAAATTAGCATAATTTTCCCATAATTTATATAAACTTATTTATATTTAAAACTGATTTAATGAGATTAAATCATGTTTAAATGATTAAAAATAGGAAAATTAATAAAAATAAAAGTTTTCTGAACCAATAATTTTTAATTAAGATCATGATGATTAGAAATAATTTATCAGAAATTTTGAGATAAAAATCATTAAAAATAAATTTTTAATCAATTAATTATGATTAAAACAATTTAAATTAATAAAATCATGAAAATAGATATTTTTCAGAAAACTAAAAATATGACAATTTTCTATGAGGTATCAAGAAGCTACACCTAAATTTTTATAATTTTTGGAGCAAAAACGAATTTATTATGAATATTATAAGATTAATATATATATAAATACATATTATCTAAATAAGACGAAAAATAAATAAAAAAAAAACACACAACAGACCTGCGATTCACATGGATCGAACTCGGGTCATCCTACACACAACCCAAGCTGCAGACCACTCCACCACATGCCTTTTATGTTAACAAGGTTGAATAACAATTATACTTATACAATGTTAATAACTTCATCTTCTTCCCCAAAACCTAACCCTAACCCTAGATTCCTAGTACCTCTAATTCATCAATGTTAGACCCCGATTTCATGGGGGTTTCAAAGAGGAACATCCGAAAATCAAAACGGCACAACAGAATTTAAACTTACAACACGTATGATCCTCGAAATTGAAGCTACAAGTCTCGAAACTTTGAAGCACAATCCAAGCGAATTTGGTCACGTTTTGGGTGGTTTGAGACGCGTTCAGAAGTGGAATGATGAAAGGACTCGATTACTTATAAGCTTGGCGAGTTAAAACTGTTCTAAATGATCGGACCATTTAAGTCCCGATCGGTTACAGTTGGTAGTGCATAATAACTCGTTTTTACTTGCTTTTAACGGCTAAAATCAATGGAAAAGTGAAAAGGATAAAGGTAGAAACGGTTTGCAATAATCAATAGGCGTAATGGTGCATTAAACACCTTCGCCGGAACTGAACTCCGGTCGGCAGAAGGTGTCGCCGGCGATAAAGAAAAGGAGGGACAGCAGGTCTTAAACTTCATTTTTTTAACACATTTGGTCCCTCAACCTTTTAACTAGGTTAATTTATCATCTAACTTGGTTAGTTACACCTTTAAAAACCTTAACAAAATAAACAAGGTTTTTTTTTTAACTTTAAATTTCTAATCTTTTAAGTTAAACTTTTTTTTTTTTTTTTAAATCGATCGAGCTTTTATAAGTTAATATGATTATCCGATTATGACGCGTACATATTCAAAACGTATACATACACTCAATATACATAATAATAATAATTGATGAGGACTAAAGATTACGCTTCAAAATAGACGAAAGGTTAAAATTGACAAGTTGCTAAAAGATACCGGTGACGGTTGTCACAAATCGCCTTCCAACAAAGCTTCTTGAAAACAAGACAACATTTGAACTTATTTTTAAACAACCTCCATCATACTCCAACCTTCGCATTTTTGGGTGTCTCATATATCCATATCTTCGTGACTATACCAAAAACAAATTATTACCACGTAGTGCTCCTTGTATTTTTATTGGTTATAGTCCAAAATATAAAGGTTTTAGATGTCTTGATCCTTCAACGGGTCGAATCTATACGACCCGACATGCCAAATTTGACGAAGATGTGTTTCCCTTTTTCACCTCCTCCACAAAATCCGACACCACAAATCTTCCTTTCACAAATTTTGAAGATTTTTTACCTACCCCAACATCCCATAACCATCCTAACCCTACTACATCTCCCACCGAACCACCACCAACACCCACATGCTCTCAATGTCCTTTTACCCAACCCCATCACACTGACTCCTCACCTCACAGTCCCTCACCCGAACCCTCATCCCCAACCTCACCAAACACATCAACCGACCACTCACCTCCAAGCCCACCATCGGCCCAATCCTCTACAAATGAAACACCTTCACTCCCTACTGACCAAATACCCCCTTCGGCCCAATAGTCCACCTCGGACCCAACCTCAATCTCGAACCACTCCACATACTCGACCCAACCTTCCAGTCCAGCCCAATCCTCTTCTTCAACTCAAACTCAAAGCCCACCAAACTCACCGATTCCAAATACCAACAATCATCCCATGACCACTCGCTCCAAAAACGGTATTTTCAAACCAAAACACTTTGCTAACTTATCTCAATTTTCCACTCACCCTCTTCATCATTCCCTTTTATCATCCCACGTACCCAAAGGCATAAAAACTGCTTTGAAAGATGCCAAATGGGTTCGTGCAATGAACGAGGAACTCCAAGCCTTACATTCCAACAACACATGGAACCTTGTTCCTCGTCCCGCTTCCACTAATATCATCGGCTCTAAATGGATATATCGGATAAAATACAAGTCCGATGGTTCTATTGATCGCTACAAAGCTCGACTTGTGGCGCAAGGTTTCAATCAAATTCCGGGTCTAGATTGTTCTCATACTTTTAGCCCCGTTGTCAAGTCTTCCAGAATTCAAGTTATTCTAAGTCTTGCCACCATTCATCATTGGAACTTACGACAACTCGACGTCAACAATGCTTTTCTAAATGGCAAACTTATAGAAACGATGTTCATGGAACAACCACCAGGCTTCCAAGATCGAAACCATCCGACTCATGTTTGTAAACTAAATCGTGCCATTTACGACCTTAAACAAGCTCCACGAGCTTGGTTTCAACGATTAAGTTCATTTTTAATCACTCTTGGTTTCACATGTAGTCGAGCCGATCCATCATTATTCATTTTCAACAATAATGGTAATTTAATTTACATCCTTGTCTATGTAGATGACATAATCATCACGGGTAACAATGAAAACATTATAAACAACTTTACTTGTCAACTACACAAGGAATTCAAAATTAAAGATCTTGGTTCCCTAAGTTTCTTTCTTGGTTTAGAAGTCACCCACACAAAAACCGGCCTCTTTCTCAATCAATCTAAGTATGCCTATGACATACTTTCTCGAGCCGGCCTTCTTGACTCCAAACCAGTTGCCACACCGCTCACACCCAAATACATCTTCAACTCTACTGGTGAACCTTTTCATGATCCAACCCTTTATCGCTCTCTTGTTGGTGCCCTCCAATACTTAACTATAACCCGTCCAGATCTTTCCTTCGCTGTCAATCAAGCTAGTCAATATCTTCATAATCCTACCACTACTCATTTTCAACTTGTCAAACGCATTCTTCGTTATGTCAAGGGAACTTTATCTCATGGATTAATGTTTGATAGGCCACCTAACACTGTTTTATTAGGTTTTTCTGATGCAGATTGGGCTCGTTGCATTGACACACGCAGATCAACATACGATTATTGCATTTATTTGGGAGGGAATTTGGTATCTTGGAGCGCAAAGAAGCAACCCACCGTAGCTCGTTCAAGTTGTGAATCGGAATATAGGGCCATGGCAAATACCGCTGCGAAACTTATTTGGATAACTCATCTACTACGTGAACTACATGCCTTGCCACCGGGACCGCCAACTCTATTGTGTGACAACAAAAGTGCTCTTTTTCTAAGTCAAAATCTGATATCACACAAGAGAGCAAAACACATTGATCTTGACTATCACTTCATTCGAGAGTTAGTTGCTGCAGGTCGGCTCCACACAAAGTTCATATCGACAGATCAACAAGTAGCCGACATCTTCACGAAAAGTCTCCCCAAGTCATTATTCAAAAAATTCCGGACAATGCTTCGTCTTCAACCACCTCCGACTCGCATTGACGGGGGGTATTAGGCATCCCAAGACATATGTCTCCAATACCTCATTCTAGTCAACACATTCAAGGCATCCCAAGACATATGCCTCCAAGCTCTCATTCTAGTCAACACATTCAATGGCCTTTATGTATAGAATTTTCATTTATGTCATAGGAGGATTTCTCTCCTAATTACTTGTGACATTTCTTGTATATAAACCTTGTAATATCTCAATAGAAATCATCAAAGTTGTTACACTTTCATAGACTATACAAGATTTTGAGTGTCAGTTTCCTAACGACCGAATTGAATCTGACCAAATAATATTCGTATTAGACTACACGGTGTGCTCATGCCTTGAGGGGATGGACCGACATGTGGAATTCCTCTCTAAGACCAAAAAACCACGAGGTGGAGGTGGTGTGGAGATGTTTTTATTATTTTTTTTTAAATCAAACAACCAATTATATTCATCTATTATCTAATAATCAATCACAACCATCCACTTCACCTACACTTTTTGTCCCATGCTGGTGGAAACTTTCAAACCTCAAGGGCTACGCCATATATGGGGTGGTGTCGACGTGGAGGAGCTTCACACACCTCTTCCACGTCCCACACTGTGTAGTGTAGCCTTAGTATTGCTATTCACTATTACTGTTTTAATCAATATAAGACACTTGTTGGTATCCTATATAGCATACCAATATTTTTTTTCTTTCTATTTGCTGCTATAACAAATGTCACTATCACAACAAATCAAACCAAACCGATAATGACCGAAACCCACCACATAGCACATATAAATCTCACTGCTCACTAGTTACCATAATATCGTGACCTCTATCAACCATAAAACACCTTATTACATCGATAATTAGTCTATAAGGAGTGGGGGGGCGGGAAAGTGGGGGATGAAGCGCCATGTGGCACTTGTGGGACCCTTGAGGGGGGGGGAAATAATTGTGGGGAGTGGAAGGGGGGGAAGAGAGGGGGGAAGGAAATAATAGTATATAGTGTTAAAGTTAAAAAAAAAAAAAAAAAGCTGGCCCAACCAATGCTCGCCACGTGTCCCACACACTCCCCCACGCCGGTGAAGCCCCTCCCACCCTCCGCCCCACGCCAGCTTTCCCACCCTACCGGCGGCGGTGTTCCCCCCCTTCCCGCCCCTCTCCCGCCCCCACTCCTCCTGATAGTCTTACTAGACATCCATACATTTCACATCTCAAAATAACCCGCCAAAAAATCCCCCAAATAAAACCCCGCCAAAACCCTCCTTCCAAAACACTTCCATTTCAATTCCCACTCCATAAACCCTAACATTTCATCTCCATCATTCACACAACAACCAAACCATGAAGCGTCAACAATCTATACTCTCCTTCCTCCACAAACGTCCACAACCCGAACCCGAAACCGATAAACCGGTTCCTGAACAACAGCTTAAACCTAAAACATTAACCGGATCTAACCGGTCAAGTATAAACTCATCTGGTGTGGAAATATTATTAGATGATATTAAAGGAACGGAAACTCCTCCTGAGAAAGAACAGCGTCCGTTTTTCCCGTTGACTTCCGTTGACCGAAGCGGAGAGTCTGTGTTTTCGAGTATTAAGCATAAGTTTATGAAACGTAATAGTGTTGAGAATCAGAAGACTCGTGATGATAGGTATATTTTGTTTTTTTTAAACATTATTATTATTATTATTATTATTATTATTGTTGTTGTTAATTTTTATATGGAATGTTGTAGGTACAGTACTGTTAGGTTAGGTTTAGTAGCATTAGAGTGTTAAGCATAAGTTAGTGAAAGTTAATAGTGTTGAGGAGAGTTACGATAGCTTGTTGCATGTTTACGTGTCACTTTATTAGTTTATTGTGAATTTTCTTATAGCATTAATGAAAATTGTTTAAATCGCTGTATGGTTAGGTTAGGTTTAATTAGTTTGATGTTTATGAAAGCTAATAGTGTTGAGAAGACTCGTGATAGGTATGTTTTTCGGTTTAATTAATTTGCTGTTTAGTAGGTTTTATGATTTGTTAGTTAAGTTGTGGTTTGATTTTTAATGTATAAGCATTCGTGTGTGATTTGTATTTGTTCGTGTATGTTGAATGCAGTTTTTATGATTACAGTGTTTTGAGAGTATAAATTATGGTTAGGTTTAGTTGATTTGCTGTTGAGTAGATTTTGTGATTTGTTACTTAAGTTGTGGTTTGCTGGTTAGCTGAAATTTATAAGCATTTGTGTGTGATTTGTATTTGTTTGTGTATGTTGAATGCAGTTTTTATGATTACAGTGTTTTAGAGTATGAGATTGATATCACCAGGAATAGACGTCTGTGATAGGCACATTTATTGTGTTTAGCCTAGATATCAAATCACAGTGCGGTTGGGTTTAAATAATTTGCTGTTCAGTAGATTTTATGATTTGTTACTTAAGTTGTAGTTTGATTTTTAGCTGAATGTATAAGCATTTGTGTATAATTTGTACTTGTTTGTGTATGTTAAATACGTTGCTATGATTACACTGTTTTGAGAGTATGAAATTAAAATTACAAGGAATTAAACGTCTTGTAAGTTCATGATTTTTAATTTGGGCACCAATATGCTTTTAATTAGATGATGTTTATTCATGATCTGCAGAAATTCATCAGATGACAGAACTGATTATGTTAACTTGACATCTAATAAATATAGTTACTCAAGTGGAAGAGATAAGGAGAGTTCTATTCCTGTTTTTCCAAGAATGGAAAATGTTATTGATGTCGAGGAAAATGCTTGTATAGGGAATAAAGGACACCCCTTCGTTATAGAAAATGATGGTGATATAATAGGGCCAGAAACACCAGGAACAAAACCGTTGGCTTCACGTTTGAAGAGAGTTCAAGAAGATAGTTGTAACTTGGGGTCTACTACTGCTACTGCTAATTTCTCTATTGGAAATAGCAAAAGAGAAACACCAGGAACACAACCATTGGTCCCTCGATTGACTCGAGTGCAAGAAGATAGTTGTAACTTGGGATCTACTACTTCTACTGCTAATTTCTCTATGGGAAATAGCAAAAGAGAAACACCAGGAACACAACCATTGGTCCCACGTTTGAAGAGAGTTCAAGAAGATAGTTGTAACTTGGGGTCTAATGCTACTGCTACCACTAATTTTCTTATGGGAAGTAGCAAAAGAGTGAAATTTTCTGATGATTTACCGGTGGAAAATAAGAAAGATGACTTGGCATCTGAAATGGCTAGTAAGTTTGACTGGCTTCATCCTTCCAAAATTAGAGATGCTAATGGAAGAAGGCCAGATAATCCTCTATATGATAAGAGAACGCTCTATATACCGCCTGATGTGTTCAAGAAGATGTCTGCATCTCAGAAACAGTATTGGAGTGTCAAAAGTCAGTACATGGATGTCCTTATTTTCTTCAAAGTGGTTAGTTTTTATCTCTCTGAAGTCTGAACATACTTTAAATAGTTATTTGATTAGTTGAATATTTTTACATGCAAAACATACCTTTAGGTTAACTGACAGTACATTTTAGGGGAAGCTAGAAGAATTTGCAGAGGAGCAGATGAAGTGTTTAAGCTCACAATGTGTTTAAATGTCTTTGCTCATCTATTTACGGAGTGAATGAAACTCATATTTTTCTGATGTAGAAAACAAGGTGTTCATTTTTGGAAAAAAAAGTTAACACCTGATAAATTGGGTGTGCATTATTGGATTTAATGTTTCAAGTGATTAAAGGACTACCTGATTTATGTTTATGAAATTATTAGTAAAAATTCATTGCTATATGTTTATTTCTATTTTTATTCTTTTGTACCATATAGATCATAGGCATGGTTTAAAAAGGCTTTCTAAGGCTCGCCTCGAGGCTTACGCCTCGGCTGAGGCTATGAAAAAACGCCTCAGAGGCTTAGCCTCATGGGGGTCAACTGAAACCTAAGCCTCGGCCTATCTGAGGCTTTCCGAGGCTTTCCAAGGCGGTGAGGCTGTGAGGCGAGGCGTTGAGGCTTAAGCCTCAACACCTAAGTCAAAATTGGGTCTAGGTGGTGAAAATTGGTTCAAGTCGGGTCACAAATTGTACTTGGAACGAGTTCCCACCTCAAAATTCAACCAAAACACACCTGCCCCTCTACTTTGATTCGAATTAGACTCAATTGATGACATCTATAGGGTGGCAGACGAGGCTATGTCACCACAAAATGATGAATTGTTAAATTCAATTGGTTGGATTAGAACAGAGGGAGAGGAGAGAAAAATCGTATATAAAAGGAGGTGGCATTATGGCTTTTATTAACTTTTGGTATTTTTACATTTAACCCCCTCAATGTTCACTAGTTTACATTTGGTCTCCAAACTTAAGTTAAAGATTAAAATGCTATTAAAA
The DNA here is from genome assembly GCA_030844895.1 of Ambrosia x helenae. NCBI lineage: Eukaryota > Viridiplantae > Streptophyta > Magnoliopsida > Asterales > Asteraceae > Ambrosia > Ambrosia x helenae. The sequence goes on from CM061234.1 coordinate 27,109,447, forward strand.
CTATTTTATGATGTTTGTTTCACTACTAAATTAGATTTTATAATATTCATGATGTTTTGTTTTATATTATAGTGTATTTTTATGATATACATATATATTTTTTGTTATTGTTAATAATATTTTGAGGCTTACGCCTCGGTCCGCCTAGAGGCTTACGCCTCGTGAGGCTAACGGACAACGCCTCGAGGCCCGTTTCAGCCTTTTTAAACCTTGATCATAGGATTACTATTCATTTATCAACAGAAGAATTCGTACCACTCTTTTTGACTGTTGCAAAGTGACTCACACATGCTTGATTTGTCTGATCAGAATTCATTGCGTTGTAGGGAAAATTCTATGAGCTTTATGAATTAGATGCTGAAATCGGACATAAAGAGCTTGATTGGAAAATAACAATGAGTGGTGTAGGAAAATGCCGCCAGGTAGTATAAAATCACCACAATGTCTAAAAAGATACATGTCTTCTTTTGGGATTATTTCAATAATCTACCTTTTGTCTTGTGGTTCAGGTTGGTATTACCGAGCATGCAATTGATGATGCTATTGAAAAGCTTCTTGCTCGTATGTAAGTTACTGAATCCTGATATCTACAATATTCTGGTCAGAGCATTTTCATAGAGAGCAAAATGGTGGGACTGGTAACAGGTCAAAACATGTAGTTTCTGGTATGGGTCGAAATGCTTTATGTTGAATTGAACTGAACTGAAACATTTTTTGTTAGAAAGATACATTTTTAGAAATGTGAACTTGTAGATTTATTACATGCTCATGCATTACCTTTGTATCATTATTCACCATTTCAACATAAAAATTTGAAGGTATAAAGTTGGGAGAGTTGAGCAGTTGGAAACAGCAGATCAAGCAAAATCAAGAGGCAATTCTTCTGTAAGTGCACTGTGGTAAAAAGATCTTTAAATCACTGCTAAAACAGTTTGCTCTGTTGAATGAAATATTTGTTTAGAGTAAACTGGAATTACCCTTCTCTTACTCTTAAAGTTCTATTTAATGTTATTCGGAACTTCTTTGTAGAGCATGCTACTACTTGCTAGGTGTTGCATTAGCAACTTAATAATCGCTTGTATTTCCACTTATGCTACTATTGAATGGAGTGTTGATATATATTTTTTGTTGTAGATAATGTGTCGCTAAATACCTAATTATATGTTTGTATACATTCACAGGTAATTCAAAGAAAATTAGTACAGGTGCTTACACCATCAACCTTGATTCATGGTAATATTGGGCCTCAAGCTGCTCATCTTCTTTCTCTAAAGGAGGTACTGGTTTACATCTTGCTACAGTTGTCATATATGCATGTGGGTTATACTTGATGTGGGCAAATTAGATATATTGTCTAAAGTGGCCTATGTTGTAATATGCTGTACGTTTATTCTCTTAAGACTACAGAAAGTCGGAAACATAGACAGCTATTCCTTTTACCAGACACTAATTTGTGGCTAAAAGCGAGAGTGCAAGACCATGAGAGCCTATAATTAAGGATTGAATCAATCCTAACATTCTGATAGCATCTCATCATTTTCTTTCAAAATACGATGCTGTAAAAGATTAAGCTTGAAAGAAGTTCAAATGATCTTCATTAGACCTAGATACTTTAATTTAGGCATTAGGTTCATGGTGGTAAAGTAATTTTCTACACTTCATATTAGAGGTGGCAGTTTCTTTCTTATTTATATAATTCAGTCAACTTGGGTAGCTGGGATTTGGTATGCATTTTATCTTTGACGGGCTGAATGGGTAAAATTTCAAAAGCCCGGCTATCAGGAAACACGTCAAACGGGTCAAAACCTTGTTTTGATCTATTACCTCACTGTATTTTTTAATTCACGAAATCTTGTAATCATCTTGTTCAAAATATTGGAGTATTAATTTGAGTATATTCTTTTGTAATCATATATGGCACACTAACCATTTATATGCTATCTGAAATTTGTTGACAAATAAATGTTTCATGTCAACCCATACAAAACTGCCTGTATTGGCCTAGAGCCCCAGACCTATTTTGATTCACTACCAACCCTTTTGACCATTTGCCACCTTTACTGCAATCTGCATATTGTTGCTGCCATATTTGTCAAGAGTTCCTAAATTGTGTCATTGTCATTTAGGTGGTTGTCAAAATGGGAACCACAATGTACTTTGTATATATTTTTTTTCTTCCTGTACAGTCTAGTGATTTCTACAAAATTCAGTTTCCTGACAACTTATTGCACGCAATATTATAAGTATCATATTTCTTTGTAATGCATAGCGTGAAGATATTGCGGTATTTACTTATAGCTATATGTCACCTTGCCTTTACTTTTTGTACAGGGTACAAGTGATCCTGCTGATGGTACAACTGCATATGGATTTGCCTTTGTTGACTGCGCCTCTTTACAGTTCTGGGTCGGATCTGTCACTGATGATGCATCCTTTGCAGCTTTAGGGGCTTTATTGATGCAGGTATGTCTTTTGGTTAGATTTGCCAGTTTTGACCCATCTGCTTATGAATGGATTGATTTAGGCTGTTTGATATTAAATGGGTCAAATGAGTAATTAAATAGATAAAAAAGAAAGGGGCCAGATGAGTCAAAAGCTGGCAAAAGTGTTTTTGTAATGCATAAAATCTTCTAAATCGTCATGCTAAAATGTTCAACATTGCTGAACTAGTATAATTTCTCTAAACATATATACACTCTAGTTTAATTTTTGGACAAAGCGTTTGCCAACTCATCCGACCCAATTCAGTTTGACATGTATCTAATTTTATTGTTCTGAACTTGTCACCCAACCGCCCTTTTGGCTACATCTAGGGACAATTAGCAGTGAAAGAAAAAAGAACACTTCTACTACACTTCCATTGCTCATTTTTGTTACATGAGTGACTGTAACAGTAAAACATTAGTGTTAAGTCAGTTACGGGATCATATTTTCTAAATTAGCATATTGCAAAAAGTTTTACAAACTATTCATGACAGCCACCTGGTTTTGTCATACAGGTGTCACCTGCAGAAATCATCTATGAAAGTCAAGGTGAGTTCCTTGTATTTTGTGCATCTATTTGGCTATGTTGGGGGTTGTTTTATTTCGAATTGGTCGAATGGATGAAAGTGGTCAAGTGTATCTTTTAATGCATACAACCTCTATATTCGTTATAATTAAATATTTAATTTGTTAGTGTAATAATATTGTTTTTAACACAATCATTAACTATTTTAAAGAAAGTTTGTGAGCCAACTAATCTAATATGGTTCATTTTGATCTGTGCCAAAATTTCTCCGGTTTCAACTTTCAACTTGAACCTGTAACCTGGCCTGTTCATTTAGCCACCTCCAGTTTTTATCAGATGTTGCCTATCTTTTCTTATGAATAATGATATTTGGTGCAGGGTTGTCTAAAGAGACTCAGAAAGCCCTTAACAAATATTCAATGATGGGTAAGGGTGATTTTTTTTTTTGCCTTTTTAATTTGCATACATGGCAAGAAAATAGTTTTTTGGTTCTAGTTAGAACTTCAAATGCTTTGTATTTTAGATCTTGACCTCCAAATCAATTCAAATAAATTGATGAGCATGCAAATTGCAAGCTGGGTTTAAGGACAACAATTTTATTCTGTGCTCACAATTTTGCCTCTTGTAGGTTCGGCTGTCTCACAATTGACTCCAGCACAACCTTTCACTGATTTCGTTGATTCTTCTGAAGTTCTAAATGTTTTTCAATTGAAAGGGTACTTTAAAGGTTCCTCCAATGTGTGGGACCGTGCACTAGATGAAGTGGTTCACCAGGATATTGCGTTATATGCTCTTGGTGGACTTACAAGTCATTTATCCAGGTTAAAGGTGAGATTTCATATAATCCATTGTGTACACAACCTGCTTACTTAATCATGCTGAAAAATTGAACTCTGTACACATGTAACCCGTAGAACACAACCCCAGAATCCCTGTAAGCTGATTATCAAAATGGTTCAAAGGGGTTGCCATTAATTGGGTTGTAAAAGGGCCTGCAAGTAGGCTGGTGGGTTGAAAGCAAATTTTTAATATTTAAGTGTAATTTTGAATGGCTGTTCAGGTCAAAACAAACCTGACTGAAATGGTTTTAGCCCAACCTAAACTGTTATTTTGTCATCTTTGTGTTGTGTTTCCATGTGTTTAAGTTGCTACCTTTAATCTTCTTTTATTTGTATGGCCGTATGGGTATGGTTTCAGGTTATTTTTTAGATACCTGATCGGTCAAATGGGCTTAAATCAAACAAATTAGCTAAAAAGGAAACATGTCAACTGGGTTGTGACTTGCGAGTCACTCAAAGTGTACATTTTAATGCTTACGGCCTACTGATTTTTTTAGTCATTTAAAACAAAGTATTTTACAAAAAGACATTCAAAATTTCAAGTAATCCACCTAGACCGTTTATTCTATGATAAAGTTACCTGCCTAACTTCTCTTTGTCACACCTAGATATTTGCTAAGATATGTGACTTTATGTGAGGTACTGAAGTGTACTACCTAGATATTTGCTAACATATGTAGCTTTATGTGAGGTGTATTATGTATAGGACATAATATTTTGATGCACTGATTAACAAGTATAAATTTGAGCAGTTAGATGATGCACTACAAAATGGAAGTATTCATCCCTATGAAGTCTACAGAGGATGCCTTAGAATGGACGGGCAGACGATGGCTAATCTTGAAATATTCAGTAATAATGCAGATGGTGGAACATCAGGCAAGTCAATAATATAATTATAGTATAGCAAATTGTCCAATTTAGAGGCCACAAATAATTAGAGATGGCAATCCAACCCATACACCTAGAATGGGTTGACTTCAATTATATTCAGTAATAATGCAGATGGTGGAACATCAGGCAAGTCAATAAAATAGCAAATTGTCCAAATTAGGGCAAAATAATTAGAGATGGCAATTCAACCCATACACCTAGAAAGGGACAAAAAGCGTTTATGGGTCAATACACTCTGCCCAAACCAGCCATGTCATCTGTACAAGTAATGTTTGGCACAATCACCCTTGTTTTCCTAATTGCAACTCATGTCATATTTCAGGAACACTGTACAAGTATCTTGATAACTGTGTGACATTATCTGGTAAAGGGCTTTTAAGGAGGTGGCTATGTCATCCACTGAAAGATGCAGAGGATATTAACCGTAGGCTTAATGTGGTTGAAGAATTGATGGGAGATGTAGATATAATGGCCCTTGTTGCACAATATCTTAAAAAGCTTCCACACTTAGAGAGATTTCTTGGACAAATTAAAGCTACTTTAAACTCCACTGCTTTACTCTTACTGCCCTTGATTGGCAGCAAAATATTGAAGCAACGAGTAAGTTCTCTATTCTTTATCTATGCCAAGAAATGAAAGCATTTTTCAGCTGGCATTTTTTTGTAAATAGTTCTAAAATCTCTTGTGTCACTTGTTCTATTCATTTAGATGGAGTAACTTCCTTACTTTATAAAGTAAAGGTAGTAACATGCACGGACCGAGCGGGTTGGGTAATGTGTTTGACTTGCAAACACTTTCTTCTCCATTTTTAAAATTTTATTACTCTTTCTCAAAATAGTTGTCTACAGAAAAGAAAACACAATTTAAGTTGTGTAAAGTTAATGCAGATCATAATTAGCAGAATGCCAATTTTACACTTGCTGCAACTATTATAGTAATTGACTTGGAAAAGCATATACAATAATTTACATCGTCTCCAAGCTCACCAAATTAATCACATACAATAAAGAAATGAAAGACAAGATAGTTCTTATAGAAAATTTTCTTTTCTCTTTGTATTTATTAGAGATGCAATATGGTTTTTGATGGAGCAGGTGAAAGCATTTGGATCTCTTGTCAAAGGTCTTCGGATTGGACTGGATTTGTTGATGCTTTTACAAAAAGAAGATAGTGTCTTCTCACCTTTATCAAAAATATTTACCCTTCCAATGCTAAATGGGACTGATGGCCTTGATAAATTCCTTACTCAATTTGAAGCAGCTGTAGACAGTGATTTTCCAAATTATCAGGTATATTCATTTTCATATGACGTCTTTAGTTATATTTGTACAAGTTCATAGTGACGTGGTTATTTCAAATTATTTACTAATGATAGGGCTGACTTTGGCTGTGATTTTTCTCTAAGCTGTCAAATGGGTTGAAAATTAGCCAAATTGTAGTTTAAAGCTCCAAGTTGGTTGCAATCGTATTTAAAGGCTATTTGTATTAAAAAATGGGACAAAAGGTTAACCTGGCCCTTATTAAAAATTACCTGTTTCGTCGGCTAAAAACCCACTCAACTCTGTCTATTTTCCTACCTTTACAAAAGTGTATAAGCCATATTTGGTGCATGCTACCCTCTTTATCTCAAATCATTATCCTCACTTGTTTTAACTTATTATTACCCTATTTATCGATAAATTTTACAAGTTTTTTAAAGTCAACTGGTATCCTAATTCAAAACTGTATTAAATGTACATACTTTAAAAGTGTTTTTTGTTTTAGGACATACTTTCTCACTAATTTCAACAAAAATGCATATGCACGTGTGTGTATTCGGTTCATGAATATTGTTTTCTTTAAATGTAGTATATACTTCATTGCAAGATACTAGCATTACTGACATAATTCATGGTACCAGGCACATGAACTTAAAGACACTGATGCTGAACTACTTTCAGTTCTTATTGAATTATTCATGGAGAAAGCTAATGAGTGGTCTCAAGTTATATTTGCTTTAAGCTGTATTGATGTACTAAGATCTTTTGCCATCACTGCAAACTTCTCTTGCATGCCGATGTCTAGGCCTGTTATAGTATCAAGGTCAAGCTCATCTGGTTTTAACCAACGGTCCATGGGGCCCACACTTCATATGAGAGGGTTATGGCATCCCTATGCTCTTGGAGAGAGTGGAGGAACACCTGTTCCTAATGACTTGTGTCTTGGAGATAATGAATTTGGATATAGTCCTCGAACTTTGCTGTTGACTGGACCAAATATGGGTGGAAAGTCAACTCTTCTTCGTGCTACTTGTTTAGCTGTTATTCTTGCTCAGGTAATTTTTTTAATGCGCATCAGGGAAATAGGCTTGTGTCAAGAAAGTAATTGGGTATGGGTCAGAGTTTGTCCTGAAATTCTTTGCACAACTTTTTTTCAAGGATTTTATTATTACAATAATAATATAAATTGTTTGAATAAAAGGATTAGAGGTTTATGATGCATTAAAAGTACAGTTTGAGTGACTTTCGACCCATTTGACATGGTTCTAAGATATATTTCAACCGTCTGGGGTTATTGGGTAGCATACTAGTAACATTAAATAGCTTCACTTGCTAACGTGATGTGTTTTATCTTAATATGTTTTTTGCTGTTTGCAGCTGGGCTGCTATGTACCTTGTGAAATGTGTGTTCTGTCACCTGTGGATATTATTTTCACACGTCTTGGTGCTACTGATCGTATAATGACTGGTGAAAGTAAGTTTCTAATTAGATGTAGAATCCTTTTTAATTATTAACAAAAGGACAGTGTATAAAAAAAGTGTTAGTTGTTTAGTAAATAGGGGATTTATAAAAAAACTTATTAACTATAGAACCGTGTCTTGCGATCTCTGTTTCATTTGTTATAGAGTCGAGTCGATTAGGCTCGACGACCGGGAAAAGCAAAACGAAATCCGGATTTGGCTGAAAGAGAAGCAATGCTATGGATACCTTGACCGATCACTTGGGATTCCATGGACCAAGATCTGCTTCTTATTATATGGGCAATACCGATCTACTTTAGTAGATCATATGGTTGGACAAGTTTTCTAGGCCAGACCAACCTGCTTCAGGCGTACCAAAAATACTCATTTTGACTCACTAATCAACGTGTGACCCACCTATTTGCCACCTCGAGTGTTGGTTACTTTGTTTACTTTTTAATTTTCCTACCCTTTTTGTAGGTACCTTTCTCATTGAATGTACAGAAACAGCATCGGTTTTGCAAAATGCATCTCAAGATTCTCTTGTTATTCTTGATGAATTGGGCCGAGGAACAAGCACTTTTGATGGATATGCGATCGCTTATGCTGTGAGTATACCTCCTTATAAACTTAAAAAAAGTGCTATATCTGCCAGAATGAGTGGTTTAGAAATATTTCTGGATACAGTGGGTATTTTGCATTTGCATTATTTCTCCAAAATCACTCATTGTTAGAGCTGCAACTTCAACCAATTTTATAAAAAAAATGGTGGTGTGTTAGTCTAGGTAATATTTTATCTCCACAGTCAAGTAGGTAAAACCGGTCAAAAGTTGCTTAAGCAGTCTTTACATGCTTACAAGTTACAACATTCTATATTGCTTTTTTAACAAAAAGTTTATGTTATCATTTGTAGTTATATTTCATACATATCATGCTTATAACATAATAATTGACAAAAAGATTTTTTTTATATGCACTCGCCTTTACACACTGTGCAAAAACTGTCCGAGACCGGCTTGGCTCTTGGTTCTGGAGGTTTTTTAAAACCTGGTCAAAAACGGAACCAGAACAGTGTGAACCGGTTTAGACTGGTCTTGTTAGTGTTATGCTCACATTGTCAGTTCTGGTTTGGCCCTGTTTCATCCTGACAAACATCCTCACATTCCAAAATCCAAACTGGCATGTTTACTTGTCTGTGCGTAAATTTTACCCAAACCTTAACAGAACATGGATCCGGAAATCTGTTTGTGAACACTCAAATTAAAAATTTACTACCAAAATACAAATGTATATAAAATAATTACATGTAAACTATAAAATTTCAATTCTGATTTCTCTGCATAAAACACCCAAGCAATTGAATTCATGGCATAAAACACATTAATAAAAAGTTACAAAAACAGCAGGTTAAATGGGTCAACTTGTGAACCCTACCCCTTTAGCTAAATCTGTTTAGACAAACCATTGTGTCTAATGCAGGTGTTTCGTCATCTTGTCGATAAAGTGAACTGCCGGTTATTATTCGCAACACATTACCACCCGCTCACAAAAGAATTCGCCAGCCACCCGCACGTTACATTACAACACATGGCATGCACTTTCAAACCCATATCCGTTAACTCAACCGACCAACAGTTAGTTTTTCTCTACCGCCTAGCTGCTGGTGCCTGCCCAAAAAGCTATGGTATGCAAGTGGCATTAATGGCTGGAATCCCAAAAAAGGTGGTGGAATCCGCCACAAAGGCTGCAGAAGTTATGAAAACAAAGATTGGAGTGAGTTTTCGGTCAAGCGAGCGGCGGTCAGAGTTTTCAACTTTGCATGAAGATTGGTTAAAAACCATTATAAGTGTTTCAAAAGCTGATGAAGATGGTGATGATGATGATGATGTGTTTGATACATTGTTCTGTTTATGGCATGAGCTTAAATGCTCAAATCAAAAGCTCTGAGGCAAGTGAATAGTCTAATCTAATCAATGTTATGTTACAAGCAAGTAGTTCCATGAATTTTCTTGCTTTTTGAGATATTTTGTTTATAATGAGAAGTTATAATTACTGTTTTTACTTTTTAGTAGAGATGGTGGGCACATTAACATATCAAAGTAAATATTTTTGGTATTGGTCAAAATAGCTTGTGTTGAACAATAAATATTATTTATTGACTTTATTTTATTGGTAATTATACATAACTAATGTGTTGATTTTGAATAAGACCCTACAATTAAGGTTTGTTTAAAATAAGTCGGGTCAAATACATTTGCTGGTTTTTGTTATGGGGTTGGCTAAATGCACCCCCTTTTTTACTTTCCATACACTCCCTTTCTAAAAATAATAGTTTTGAAGTTGTCAAATCTCACCCTATCAAAATCGTTATTTATAGTTATATGCATAAATAATATATAGGCATTTAATACATACAAAACTTTGGATAATGCTTGGTTATATAACTTAATTATTTTTTAAAATGTTTACAAATTTTAGGTAAGGCCTAAGGTTATCTAACTATTTTAGTATTTGTATCAGACATGGAGAATGTTTAATTCTAATTAACTTATGTAAATGTTTGTTAATATAATTTGTTTCTCAGTAAATTATAATAACTAACGCCACTGGTTTTTTTTTTTTTTTTTTTTACTTTAAGATTATTATATAACAGGTCATTTAGTTTTTTAGTACATATGATAGTTATGATTGAATAATAAGGTATACAAAATAAAAAAGTTATTATTTAAAATTATTTGCCAAAGTTAGTTTAAATAAAAATTAATTATATGATTTAATTTATTTTCTTTAAATGCTAAAAAACTTTGAATAAAACTTGTTTATATAATTTTGTTTTTTTTTAGCGAAATACTTAAATAAAATTATAAGACTTGGATGTATAATTTAATTATTATATTTGAAAGTATTTAGAAACTCAAAGTGACAAAATAAATAAGAGAAAATAAAAGGTTTGATTGTATTTATTTAAAAATATTGAGGGGGGAGTGTAACCAGTAAAATTAATAATATAGGGAGTGCATTTAGCAACACCCTTTTGTTATATATTCGATTGAAAAGTGAAAACAAAGTTGTACACGCAATTATGTATCTTTTTTGCTATCGTAAGCTATAGCGAGTGTCTACGCAATACTAGTGTTGTGAAACCAAACTTATATAGTCCAAAAGAAAAATAATAAATAGTACCATATCGATTTCGACCAAACAACATTGTTATTTGTATCAACACTATTGAAGTGTTACTAATACTTGTTTTTATGGTTTTTTGATTACTGTAAACAAGAGTCGATATCTTTTTAAACATATAGCAACTTTACCTTTTGGTACATAAAGTTTCACTACCTACCGTACTAATACTATAACAAGTGTTTTAAAGACCAGACTGGCCTGCCAGTTATGAGCGGCTAACGGTCTGTTTGTGTATTGTTGAACCGTTTTACAAAGAACCAGCCGGTGGTAAAATCGGCGAACCAAGATCGGAGGTTAAACCGGAAACGGTGGATCCAAGCTTCGATTTACAAAGATCTACACCTTCCGGTTTGATTTAACCAGATTTATTTTTGTTATGCACCAAGTTATCAAAAACTTATGAGCCTTTGATTGTGATTTAAAGTTTGTGAGAAAAAAAATGCAGAAGACAAAAATGTAGAATAGACTATGGTAGTGGGATGAGACTTTGAAAAGATCCGTCAGGCTACAATATAACAGGCAAGAGGTGATTAGACGACCTTTAAACTTATCAAAAGTAGTGAAAAAGAATGAGTTAAAATTGGCTGCATAATTGGCTGTGCTTACGAGACTATATAGTTTTATAACATATAATAATAATAATACTCTTGGCCGGTTCTTGTCTGTTTCTTTGCTGACTCATCAACCACTTCCAAAGTTCCAACAAAGAACATCATAACTGTTCTTACCCTCACTCCCTCACCAGTCACCACTAACAACCGTCACAATGTCCTCCAATAATATTAATATTAATAATATTAATAATAATAATATCCCCAACCACCAAGACGACGAACCCAACGGCACCACCACCACCCTCACCACCACCACCATCCATACCGAATTCTCCCACCACGACCCAACCATCGCCCGTATCAACAACGGCAGCTTCGGCTCCGTCCCTAACTCCGTCATCCAATCCCAACACCGTTTCCATCTCCGTTTCCTTCAACAACCCGACGACTTCTATCTAAACCATCTCAAACCCTCCATATTATCCTCCCGTGACGTCATCAAAACCCTAGTCAACGCCTCCCACGTCACCCAAATCTCCCTCGTCGACAACGCCACCACCGCCGCCGCCATCGTCCTCCAGCACATCAAACCCTCCTTCTCCCACTCCCCTCCCCACTCCTCCGCCGCCGTCATCCTCCACTACGCCTACGGCGCTGTTAAAAAATCCGTCCACGCTTACGTCACACGCTCCGGCGGTGACGTCATCGAGGTACAAATGCCCTACCCTATTTATTCCAATGATGAGGTTATTAAAGCGTTTAGGAACGGTTTGAATTTAGGGAAAATGAATAATAGGAAGGTTAGGTTAGCTGTGATTGATCATATTACGTCTATGCCATCTGTTGTTATTCCGGTTAAGGAATTAGTTAAGATGTGTAGGGAAGAAGGTGTGGAGTGTGTGTTTGTGGATGCTGCGCATGCGATCGGGTCGGTTGAGGTTGATGTAGAGGATATTGGGGCGGATTTTTATACGTCGAATTTGCATAAGTGGTTGTTTTGTCCGCCGTCGGTTGCGTTTTTGTATTGTAGGAATCCGGAGAGGTCGAATTTGCATCATCCGGTGGTGTCGCATGAGTACGGGAATGGGATAGCGATCGAGAGTTCGTGGGTTGGGACGAGGGATTATAGCGCGCAGTTGGTTGTGCCGGACGCGGTTGAGTTTGTGAACCGGTTTGAAGGGGGGATTGATGGGATTAGGAAGTGGAATCATGAGAAGGTTAGTGAAATGGCGGTAATGTTGGTGGAGGCGTGGGGGACGAAGCTTGGTACACCGCTTGATATGTGTGCGAGTATGGCGATGGTTGGGTTGCCGGCTTGTTTGGGGATTGGGAGTGAGGCGGATGCGTTGAAGTTGAGGTCGCGTTTGAGGGATTGTTATAAAGTTGAGGTGCCAATTTATTATAGGAAGCCTGAGGATGGGGAGGTGGATCCGGTGACGGGGTATGCTAGAATTTCGCATCAGATTTATAATACTGTTGATGATTATTATAGATTTAGGGATGCTGTTTGCAGTCTTGTTTCGTCCGGGTTCACGTGTAAAGTTTTCAAAGATTGAACGAGGTATGTCTTTCATCGTTATTAGATTTTCTCTTTCTTGAAGTATATTTTATGTTTGATTGTTATGAGTAGTTTGAGTGTGCGGCTGTGCGCCTTACAGTTGATACTGTGATTTTAAATGTTCATATCAAATGATCTAGTGTGATCAAATGGCCTGTAGAAAATACTGGTCGGATGTGTTTTCAGTTGCGTTAAAGTATATGCAACGTTTAAATGTTTGGAAATTTCTGACTTCATAGACAATTAATAGATAAAATGCCCAAAGTTGACATTTTTGCGGAAAAAGATGTTTTGTGACTTGGGAGTAAACGTCTCTAGAGTATGTAATTGAAAAACACGTCTTTGTTTATTTTGTATGGGGAACGTTGTGAACTGTCGTGGACGGTGGAACTGCTAATTATAATAGTAGAAATCGATGACCAGGAAATGTTTGTTTTTGCGTGAAAGGTTAAATTTATATTGACCAAACTATCATACTTGTTAGTTTAACTTTTAAAATTGCGTATGTCATATTTTATTGTTTGGCATGCTGCCAAATATCTTAGCTATGAAACCAAGAGATGCTAAGGTTTTCTGTCCTTTTGCATCAGAAAGGAAATCCGCAGCCAACTAGTTTTTGATGTAAATAGAATCACTTAAGGATAAGCAAGTTAAAGGGGTGTTACTAATATACAACATAAATCGATTTTTATGAGTTTTAATACTGGCTGGTTTGTTTATTTATTTTTGTGGACAACCATCGTGTGTATGTGTGCCTTGGATGTGTCCTCAGTCCTGTCTAAACATGGTATCTTCGTATGGAAAATCCAAGTAAGAAATGTTACACAGACATATCTAACAAATGCTAGATGGAAACATTAACTTAAGGGATTAATAAGTGACAATGTTAGCGCTAGGTGCCATTGTTGATGTATTGTTTTTTATGTGACTTTTTTTCCTTTAAAGTTGTAATTTGTGAAGGATGCCGGTCTTGATTAAATACATATACATGAGATGCCAAAGTATCAAAAATATCCACAGGTTGAATGAGTATGTATGGTAGTGGGTGCCTGCAGGGACACCTTCATATTTAGGTGCAAAGTATGATATCTTCACTATTTATTTATACATATATCATGACCTGATATTAGTATGCTAACATTCTCTTTGACTCCTCTACAATAACATGAGATTTCATATTTTCCATTTTATCTCGAACATACAAAGTGTTTTTAATTATATGGATAATTGCAAGAAAAGGGTAGTTTATTTTTTTGCCAATGTGTGCTGGAGGTATTATGCTTCATTTTTTGACCAAGTAAGGTAGTCTACTTTAAAAATACTTGTAAAGGGTCATTTTGACCAGAAAAACATAGCATTTGCTTAAAAGTGTACATGCGTATGTCAAAATGACCCTTTTTTAAATATACAGTGGCGCTGTAACGATGTTAACAGATACTTTTCATGTACGGTCGTAAACAAAAAAGTTTTTTTTTAATTATTATTATTTTTTTCATTTTACCCATTCAATCTGTTAGGGTAAAAACATAATCCAAATCGACTCATTTGTAAGTTATTTGGTGAAAATAACCACATATAATCCCAGCCATATCCGAGTAATAGTGTTTGAATCGATGTGGTGATAGTTTTACTGGAAGTGCTAATATGGTTCAGCAATGAATCCTCTAACTTGACAAATGTGTTTGAATCTTGAGGTTATTTTTGTGTCATTACTAATTACTAAATAATAATATGATTAACGCATTATCAATACTTTATATCTAGCTTGGATGTAAGACTGTTGAGTTGCCGTTTCTGTTGACTTTTACAATAATGCTTCTGCTGCAGAGGATTTGAAGGTAAAAAATCTTTGTAATAGCGCATGATGAAATAGAATGTTCATCTGGTAATTGTTGTTTAGCTTTTTAAATTTGTAGTTCTTGTTTGGAGCAGTTGCTTTTTACAAACTTGATGTGCATACTAATTACGAGTTCGCCTCTGGTGTGTTGTTCCGGAGAAATTGGGTGATGACGTTTACAATAATGCTTCTGCTGACAGAGGATTAGACAACAGTGTTATCTTGAGGAAAAACCATCTTCTGGATTTGAAGATAACAAATCATCATGTAGCACATGATGAAGTAGAATGTTTATCTGGTAATTGTTGTTTAGATTTTAAATTTGTAAAACTTGTTCGGCGCAGTTGTTTATTTGTTTGTTTTTTTTACAAACTTGATGTCCTTATATCCACGAGTTGAGAGATTCATTTCGGACAATTGAACCTTTTTGAACTTTTTCATTATTAGACTGCCTGTAGTGGGGCTTCAAAATAACGCCCCTGCACATGTGGCACTAAAATGGCGCCCCCCACACCATTACAGGGGGGCTCCATTTTTCAAAAATGTGCTCTGGCGCTATAAAACTAACGCCCGGAAGAAAAAAACCCCACCAATCAGAAGTTGACACCTCATACTATCTATTTATTATTATTATTTTATTATTTTTTTAATTTAAAAGATATAATAAAATATTAATAGGGGCTACACCCCTTTTTCAGTTTCTCTCTTCATGCTGACTCAGCTGTCACGTGGACCAATCAGGAAGGGGGGCTTTATATATAAAGCCCCCCCCTACGCATGGTCTTAGGACAAAAAATGTTGCGCCAGAATAAGAAAGTGGGAGCATTCACATTTGGTCCTCTCTAAATGTATGTCCTTAGTCCTTACCAAGTCTGCGCTCATTAGGATTTACTTGTCTAACAGTATGGTTGATCATAAAAGTCTCCTAGATTTGCAACTTGTATAAAAGGAGGTTCAAAAGTAACTTTTTTTATTCTATTTTTTTATTATAATAATTATTTATATTGTAATTACTTTTGAGGTTATTTTTCGCTTATGACATTTTTTTAACGGTTAATTTCTTACACCCATTTCTTTACATCTTTTATACCTTTTTTTGCATACCCATTTCTGTACATCTTTTATACCTTTTTTTGCATACCCTTCGAGTTGAACTCCCAACCTCACCCAATAGAGGATTTCCTCTCTACCATTAGGTTATAACCTAAGTGGCTTTCGCTTATGAAAGTATATGATATTTTATTGAGCCGTTGACTACTAATAAGGGCATTGAGAAGGGTAGTTCGGGCAACGATCTGGTTAGAGTATGCTCTCACGAAGTGCTTAATTTTTTTTTATTTCTTTCTAGATATAAATTTTACTCAAAATCAAGTTGTGAGTATTAATGTAGAAGCAATCAAAGCACAAATAATGATATCAAAACTGCTTCACAGTTTATTGTTTTATTTATATAAAACATATCGCCATTTACCGTTTTCATTTCATAATATACCGTTACGACGTCCTTATTTTTATATATTATTCGACACAAACATATTATAATAGAGTGAAACTTTATTTTAGATTTTTTTTTACCGTAAGGAATGAAGCACTGCCATCTAAAGATTGGTCCTTATTTGGTTCGCTTTTTCAGTACAATCAACTATAGCAAGTCCTAGATCGCCATTGTTAAGACTGAATATTAGGTAGGGGCCGCGCGAACGCAGGCCCCCACTGCCACAAATTATGACGTAGGCTCGACCACTTGGGCCGACCTTAGGCGGGCACCCCTCCTAAGTGCAATGGAGGTCACCAACCTAGGCCATGGACCTTCTTGATCATCCATTGACCCAGTCCAGGTAAGTACTTAATAAATGAGCTCTTTTCCATTTTATACAACACATTCCCCCATTTGCTTTGTCTTCCCCAACGATGTGGGATAACCCATAAACTGCTAATTTCACCTTTCGTGCTTCGGTTTTCAACTTTTTAAACCTTAGCAAACTGCTCTCTTAACCATAAGAATTTGGATTTGGTCAATTATTTAATTAGTTAATTGAAATCAAGCTCTCAACATATTGCATATAAGTACGTTATATAGCAAACAGAATGATGAAAGTTTGTTGCTTAAAATGAAAACAACTCGGAAAACAACTCTTCTTATAGCAAACAGAAAGTCTTCATCGATGAAACAAAGGTGAAGTTATGTTACTTTTTTGGTGCATCAGACGAATCAATTCATGAACCCTTCAACGGGAAAATCATTTATTTATTAATC
The DNA here is from genome assembly GCA_030844895.1 of Ambrosia x helenae. Lineage (NCBI taxonomy): Eukaryota > Viridiplantae > Streptophyta > Magnoliopsida > Asterales > Asteraceae > Ambrosia > Ambrosia x helenae. The sequence goes on from CM061234.1 coordinate 27,126,302, forward strand.
AAACGAGCATAAATAAAGTTTTATATTCGTTTAGTTAATTAATGAATTGGAACAATCAACTTATTGGTTTGTTTATGTATATGAACATTCATTAATAGTTACGGTTTGTTTCATGTATATATTTTATGCGTGAATTCAAATATTGAGAATAATATGTGTGTGAAGTAGATCGCAATTGGAAGAGATGGCATCAATAGCGTTGTTGTCAATTTCATGTCATTTTGTTTACCTTCCTTGCAAACATTTAAACATCTTTCATGTTACATGCATTTTTATTTGAGTGTAAAACCAGCTTCTTTTGGTATGCATTTCTTCACATACGGAAGATGGATGATGATGTTTTAGTTAAGTTTTGGGTGTGAAACACTCAGAGCTTTCGTAATGTACCATCCTTCATCCAACATATCGCCGATGTGGCTCCATCATGGCGAGGAAGGTCCAGGGATGACACAACCTCCAATGACAAATATATGTGGCCACATACATGAGAGGGAAGCGAACGTGGCAGGGAAGAGGATAAAAATGGTGCTTCGGTGAGATTCAGACTAGAGACCAACCAAACTCCAGTTTGAACATCTAAAATTGGCCCGAGATAATTTTTTTTATAAATCATCCTAGAATCATGTCTAAAATATGGTTTGATTATATTGTGTGTTTTGCTTAAAAAAAACTCACTTTTTAAAAGCTTTTGTCCAGACCCAAGACTCACCCTTTACGCATTGAGTGCTGCTAACCCCATTAACCACCTAGCGGTTGATCCAATTTGAAACACGACACATAAGGGGATTAATTATTTATGCACACACAAAACTAAAATTGGTGTGTGACAAAGGCTTATTGGGAGGGTTTGGATTTAAATTGGATGGCTAACTATGGACATGAGTCGACAAAATGAGTTATGTTAAGTTGCTAAATTACAAGTTATGGTTGATTTGCGTGTGTACTACGTTGATTAATCAAAAGGTGTAATAGGTATAGCCAAAGTGTGTATGTATGTAAGAGGGAATAATTTTCAAGATGATTTCTTATTATCAATCAATCATGCCTTTATAGGCTACAAGTCAATCCCCTATATTAGGTAGATTGTAATTACAATGAATGCAATGATAAATACAATAATGACAATAATTGGTATTTACATCATACTAAAATTACAAGAGTCTATTACACCCCCGCAGTCAAAGCGGGAGGACATCGGATGCTTAGACTGGAGCGAAAATCATCAAAGAGTACCCGGGGAAGTCCTTTGCTAAAGATGTCAGCTACCTGAAAGCGGGAAGGGACGTGCAATATTCGAACTACACCTTTTTGAACATGCTCACGAACAAAGTGGATATCCAGCTCAATGTGTTTAGTCCGTTGATGTTGAACCGGGTTGTTGGATAAGTAGATAGAACTGATGTTGTCGCAATAGACAAGGGGAGCTTTGGCGAGAGGGCGATGAAGCTCTAGCAAAAGATTGCGCAACCAACATATTTCGGCAACCACGTTGGCGACCCCGCGATATTCAGCTTCCGCACTAGATCGAGAAATGGCGGACTGACGTTTGGAAGACCAGGAGACCAAGTTGTCGCCAAGATATACACAGTAGCGGAGGTAGAACACCGTGTATCTGGGCATCCTGCCCAGTCTGTGTCTGTGTAAGCACGAAGGAAGACATCAGATGCGGCATGAAGATGAAGACCAAAATTAGATGTTCCTTGAAGGTAGCGAATGATGCGTTTTAACGCGTTCCAGTGAGCTGTACATGGAGCATGCATGTGCATACACACCTTCTGGACAGCATATGTGATGTCAGGGCGGGTGAAGGTGAGATATTGCAAAGCTCCAGCAAGACTGCGAAAAGTGGTCGGATCTTCAAAGAGAGAATCAGGTTGACTACCAAGTTTATTCTGTGTGTCAACTGGAGTGGCAGTAGGTTTGCAGGAGTCCATCCCTGCTCGATGAATAATATCCTTGGCATAAGCCTGTTGTGAGAGAAATAGAGAGTTTCCCGTGCGGTGAACGGAGATGCCGAGAAAATAAGTTAGAGGGCCCAAATCTTTCATGGCGAACTCACCTGCAAGAATAGACATAAGTTTCTGACGAAGTGCGTCAGAAGAGGTAGCTAGAATAATATCATCAACGTAGAGGAGAAGGTATGCGACATCCCGTCGTGATGATAAATAAATAGGGAGTTGTCAGATTTGCACTGTGTGAATCCCTGTAATAAAACAAAGTCAGTGAACCTTTGGTACCAAGCACGTGGGACTTGTTTGAGGCCATAAAGAGATTTCTTTAGGCGGCAAACATGATTTGGGTAATCTTTGTTGCGAAAACCCGTAGGTTGATGCATGTACACTGTTTCCTGCAAATGACCATGTAAGAAAGCATTCGTAACATCCAGCTGGTGAATGGCCCAACCCTGTGAAAGAGCAAGAGTAAGTACGGTCCGGATGGTTGTGGGCTTAACCACCGGACTGAAAGTTTCACCACAATCTATGCCAACCTGTTGACTACGTCCGTCACATACCAACCTTGCCTTATAACGTTCAAGTGAACCGTCAGACCGAAAATTTATGTTTAAATAGCCACATACATCTAATAATGTTCATATCCGGGGAGCGAGGTACTAACTCCCAGGTCTTGTTTTTAATTAAGGCACTAAATTCATTAGTCATGGCGGTATACCATTCGGGGCTGGACAAGGCAACCTGTGGGGATTTGGGTACGGGGGGTAATGGTAGTGGTGTGGAGGTTAAAGTGGGTCTTTGGTTTCGAGATGCCATCCATTGCGCGAGTACGCATGGTCGGACATTGGGTTGGATTGTGGGTGCGACAGGGTTGGGAATGCTGCTGGACGTGGGTGGGTTGGAAGGCCGGTTTGGAACAGTGGGAGAGGTGGGCTAAGGGAATTGGGCCTGAGAAGAAGATGGGCCGGACGGGGTGGTTTGGGCCTGAGCAGGTGAGGGCGGGTTAAGGGAGTGTCCGGTTGAGGAGGGTGGGGTAGCTGTGTGATTGTTTGGGCCAGTGTTGGTGTGTGGGCCGGGAGTTGTTTGGTTAGGCGAGGGAGGTGGAGTGGCTGGATTGGGTCCAGGAGATGGAGGAGGGGTGGAGTTGTGCGTGTTGGGTGTTTGGAGTTGGGACCAAATTAATGGTGATATATTGTGGAACAGAAAGTCATAAGAGGTGGGTACGGTGGGTTGTTGAATGGTGTAGGGAAAGATTGATTCCTCGAAATGAACATGACGGGATATAAATGTTTGCTTGGAATTAAGGTCGTAACATAGATATCCACGATGGTTCGTAGGGTATCCAAGGAAAACACAAGGTTTGGAGCGGTTGGCTAATTTGTGAATGGATGTAGAGGGGAGAATGGGGTAGCAAAGACAACCGAAGACTCGTAGGTGGTCATAGGTTGGGAAGACATTGTATAGGAGAGTAGTGGGGGTGAGGAATTTGTGATTCTTTTTGGGAAGAATGTTAAGTAGGTAGGTGGCAGTTTCGAGCGCAAGATGCCAGTAGGATGGTGGCAGTGAGGCTTGCGCAAGGAGGGTTCGTACCATATTGTTTATAGTGCGGATGGTACGTTCCGCTTTGCCATTTTGTGGGGAGGTGTGAGGACAGGAAAAACGAAATTGCATTCCATTTAAGTGACAAAATTGTTTAAACTGATTATTGGTGTATTCGGTGCCGTTGTCACACTGGAATTGTTTTATTTTCTTGTCAAATTGAGTTTGTATAAGGGTATAAAGTTTGGTGAAGGTAGAGAAGACAGAAGATTTGTTGGTTAGAGGGTATGTCCATAGAAAATCGGTATGGTCATCAATAAATAATATATAATAACGGTGTCCGCCGGTGCTAAGCACGGTGATGTCCACAAGTCGCTATGTATAATGTCAAAAGGTAAATGGGTTTTATTAATCGAATCATAAAATGGAAGCTTAACGCTTTTGCCAAAAACACACGACCGACATAGTTTATTATTTGGTTTATTAAAATTGATAAAGGAACAAGACTTCAATGAATGCAATAAATTGTTGCCTGGGTGCCCAAGGCGTTGATGCCAACGGTCTTGAGTAGTGGCGGTGAAAGCAACTGGTGACTTGATAAAGTTGGTAGTCAAAGGATAGAGGTCCCCCGAGCTATTGCATCGTAGGATAGGAGCCTTGGTCTTGAGATCCTTCACAAGAAAACCAAACGGGTCAAATTCTATGGATAGAAGATTATCCATTGTGAGACGACGAACGGATATAAGATTTTTAATTAGGTTTGGGGCATAAAGAATGTTATTTAGTTTGAAAGGTGGAAAAGGTGGGGGGTAAAGTTTTATTGCCTTGTCCAACGACCGGTATGGTCGAACCATTTCCAACAACAATTTGTTTATTAGTGCAATGATTAAAAATAGACGGGGAGAAATTACCTGGTTGCTCCATGTGTCCAGATGCACCTGTGTCCATGAATCCCACTGGGTCCGTCAGTTGGTTCAAGGAAAGAGTGTATAGTGCTTGTGCAATCTCCGTAGGAGTGGGAGAGTAGGTGGCCATGTGGGCTTGGGCTGGGCCGGGCCCAAGTATACCTGTCCAGAATTGGGCCGAGGGGTTGAAGGATATGGGCAAGGAGGGGAGTATTGGGTTGAAGCAGATTGGGAGTTTTGAGATTGGGCTTGGTTCAATAAAGTGGACCACTGGTGTTGGGCCCAGTTTGTAGGAAAAACAATGTAAGGGTGAGTGGGATGAGGCGGTAAGGAGGTGTTGCGAGACCGGGGCTGAGAGGTGGAGGATGGACGGCGCCGCCCCTGGCCTCTAGTGCGGCCTTGGCCACGGCTCCGGTGCTGATCAGTGGGGGACGAGGTGTTGGTTGGGGCGGAGGAAGGTGTTGTTCAGCCTTGGACATGGAGGGCAGTGGCCGCTTGACTAGCGGCATGACTAGCTTGGTTGGCTTTTGTAGATTCGTTCATGCATAATTGAGATCGGACCTCAAAGAACGAAGGGAGCGGCTTGGTGTTATGAAGTATGGTGCCAACAGTTTCATACTGTTCGGTGAGGCCCGCAATGGCTTGGAGAACAAGGTCTTTTTCGTCAACCGGGGCATCAACACCCGCGAGTTGATCAGCCAGAACTTTGAGTTCTTGACAGTATGCAGGCATGGACGAGAAATTCTCGAGACGAGTGTTAGAGAATTTTTGTTTGAGATACAAAACGCGAGTGGCCTTGTTGTCTTGAAAAAGGGATTCGATGGCTGTCCAGGCATCATAGGCGGTGGTGCCTTTGGTAATCACGGTCTTGAGAAGTCCCGGGGTGATTGTGCCATATATCCATTGAAGGACTATGGCGTCCAACCGTTCCCAGGAATCAGCAGCCGGGGGGGGGGGGGGGGGGAGTGGGTGGTTTGTCGGTGCCAGAGGAGGCGGCAGTTGGTGGGGGACGTGGGGCTAGATGATTGGAAACAAGGTAAGCGGTACAATGAATACGAAACAACTCGGACCATAGATTATAGTCCGATGCCTCATTGTCTAGAATGACGGGAATGTATGCCTTGATGTTATTAACCGTGACAGCAGGATGAATTCTTGAGTCAGCCATGAAGGTGAGAAAATGAAGGTTTGCCGGCTGTAGGAAATTAGCGGCGACAGGAAGATTTAGCAGGGAAGGAAGCGGAGGTTTTATTGGATCAATGAGGATGATACCATGTAAGAGGGAATAATTTTCAAGATGATTTATTATTATCAATCAATCATGCCTTTATAGGCTACAAGTCAATCCCCTATATTAGGTAGATTGTAATTACAATGAATGCAATGATAAATACAATAATGACAATAATTGGTATTTACATCATACTAAAATTACAAGAGTCTATTAATGTATACTTCTTAACATCAAAACATACAACTAATGAACTAAAAGATATATATTATTTTTTTCTAAATATCGCATACTAAAATTTGTTGAATTGTTTTATGTTTACCTTGTGCGAAAGTAGTCAATCAAGTTGCGTAATTTGTTTAACTTGGTTAAACGTTGATCATATTAAAGTGATAACTGATAAGTGCTTGGATTCGTATCTAAAAAGATGGGAAGACGATGAATGGAGATGATACCATGTTATGGGTCACAATGAGTAAGGTGCGTTTGATACACAATCAATTTTAAGCATAAATATGTGGAAATCACATATGCACTTACACGATATGCTTGTAGATAAAGCGTGTGAGAGATGCAATTTAACATTTCGTTTCAAAAGTTCGACTTGTTCCACATACAAGCTTCTTAATGTTTGATTTTATGAACCATACATATATCATGTCTATAACTAATACGTGTTTCACTTGAAAGGATTGCAGTTATTATCTATTGTTAAACAAAAACCCTATCTAACATCATAACTAACCTAAAGTGCATTTTTTTAATTTACCCTTAAAAATATAAAAAATGTTTTTACAAATATGCGATTCATCAAAAAATTACAACTTAACGTTATAAAATGAGCCATATAATACTAGTAGGAAACCCGCGCGATGCGGCGGCGGCGACAATTTACTATGCGGTGCTCGTTTTTTGTTATTTTCTTAATCCTTTCGTGATATACAGTATAGTACGCCTGTTAGTTTTTCTTATTCGTAGCAACGACATGGTCTATGTCCAGGGGCGTAGCCAAGTACAACCTAAGGTGTGCGGCCGCACACCTTGAAAAAAAAATGAGCGTATTTTATAGGCGAAAATCTTAATCCCGCCCCTTAAAAGTTTGGAAAAAGCCCCCGATCACACCCAACGCCCCCCGATCGCACCCCTTGAAAAACAATCCTGGATCCGCCAGTAAGCCTTACAAATCTCAATTAGAAAATAATGAACACATGACCACATCTTATAACTGTAATGTAGATTGCTTGTATTAATGAAAAATGAAAATTTTCCCGTTATAATCACAAGCCTCTAAATACTTCTATGTCGGTTCACCTAACTATAAACTGGTATCCATTCTTAGCATGTCAACATCTTATACATTTTCTACCGGTAGATATGTTAGACTAAAAAAATCGACCTTTAAGAAGGGAATTGCAGAGTTTAATGCAACTAATTACATTGATTTGAATTCGTTTCTCATAAGTGCTTTAGCATATGAGATTTTCGCTCACAACTGTGTAGATGAGAAAATTCTTGATTTTTAGCTTCTTATGTAGAGATTTAGCAATTTGGTTTTTGTTTCAAACTAATCTTGTTCACTGGCATTAGTACTTTTAGTCTTCTGGTTTCAAATGTTGTTTATAAATGATACCAAGTAAATTAACATCAAACAATATGTCATCTACATTAATTTGGTGTATAAATGATACCTAATATTAAACGGTTAGAAATTAAAACTCTAACATCAAACAATCTGACATGTTTCAAAGCTGAAAGGGAATACATCCTGAAAACTTGTTTATACAACACATTGAGGCGCCACCTTTAGCATGTTCCCATATAGTTGATAGCTACAACAAAAATAGCAAAAACTGAAATTAAAACCACCAGCATGGATAGGGGGTAACACTATTGACTGACCCAATTCAAGCTCTTAACTGTGGATAGTGTGTTCTTTTGCCATCCGAATTTGCTTCTTTGTTGCTCCATTGCAATCCTAACATTAACACATCACTTTACTTCCAACTGGCATCTCAGGCTAAGTTTTAGAAGCAAGCAAGGCTGTGAATGAAGGTCAAATCCTGGAAGCTACAAAGCCAACAGTTAAGAATTTAGAACCCGACCTGTTTTGACCCAATACCTGTCGGATTCGCAACCTCTAAACAATGTATTTCATCAAATGAGAAAAACAATAGGAAATTGTAAACATAACTCATCAAATGGGTCGATAGGTATGTGATGAATTTAAGAAGCGTGAAATAGAAACACATGAAGTAGCAGCAAAAAGTAGATATATACCAAAAATAAAGCCATTTAGAAGGTCTTATGCGTTAATACACACTTTGGGTTAATATGAGCAGGTTGGGTTAAACGTCACAACGCTGTATGTGAGAAAAATGGATGGCAATGTGAAATTCAATTATAATGTTTGTAGCTTGACAAACATTAAATATAATACACAAAATAAGAAACTTAAGCAATTAAGTTTTGGAACTAATGACCAAAAAAGTTTTGAAAATATCATTAATAATGTTTTTGACTTATTCCACTTTTATCTAAGGTCAAACCTGTATATAAGTTTTGAAACTAATGGACCATATTATTTATCATCAACGAAAAGTCAAGCCAATTAGTTTTCATGTTTTAATTAAACTTGATCTAATATGCAAATTCAATAAACAATGCATTTCATGTATCTAAGGATGCTTTCAGTTTTGTCAACTTACTCAGAAAAGACATTTTTTACTTCAAAAGAATTCATAAATTTGGCATCATTGCAACAAAGTTCATGTGAAATCACACAATAAAAATAGAACTCAAAAGCGGCTCAAGAGCGTGCTACAATTGCATCAAAAATGGGTTATTACAGAACATTAATATTTATTACAAAAGAGTCTTTCACAACAGATGCATACTTACTAAACAGTTTAGCCTGCTTAGGTACACTACTTACCATTAACCATGAACTACCATTATCCATGAAGTTGCATTAAAAACTAATTTTGGTTTCACATAAGGATCTAGGCACCCTGCGTGAATTGCACATTGTACTAATACACTTGCGACATCACGAATGAGCTTGGAAATTTCTTTTTGATTATTACATGATGACTCTTCTAACTTCTCAAGTCTTCGTGTAATTGCTATTTGCCTTCCACTGATTTCAAGAGCAAAACCTTGGATCTTTAGTAGAATACAATAACAATTAGAAACAATAATACTTGCAATCTGCAGGATGCCAACAAATTAAAAGAATGGACCTGACATTTGGATATCAAGTCATTTCATGTTTTAGGTCCCGGTACACATCTAGATAACCTAAGACTCGACAAAAACCACTTTTAATATTTAAACATAGCAGTTCATAACAAATTAAATTATTCGGCCTAGACCGAAAATCTAACTGCCCCGAGTATAAACTAAGTTTCTGATTCAGTTTGGAACTACTGAAATTCAGTTCGGTTTTAGTTTCAGTTTCGACTGAAAAAAAGTCTTCAAACCAAGCAGGGGCAAACTGCAGAAGTATTATTAACCCTTCTAAAGTGAAAACTTGTCGGATTAAGTAAAAATGTAATATATTGGTTGGTCCAATTTTATAAGGTATAGTTTTTAAATCAACACTTGAAGTTGTGAATCAAACCTTTTAGTTACCTCATATGTTACAAACAAAATGCATCTTATAAACAAAAACATAAAGTTTACCTCAATGTAACACGTTCTAACAATCGCGAAGGTGACCAGTCCCTTCTAAACAGCCCGAACTCCAAACTGGTAGACAAAGAAAAAAAGACAAATAGAACAAATTTCAGTACGCATTAAAATAAAAAAAATTAAAGTGCTTGGATATGATGAACTAACCTCAATATCTAACTGAGCCTCTAGTTTCAATGTGAGCCACTGGCCGATTGTATGACAACCCTGCTAAAATTACAATGTTGATAACCTGTTAAAGTTCCTTTGTCATTTTATGTTCATGGTTCATATCAATTAAATGGGCATTAGTTAAAGAAAAACATTTCCAAAACACTCTTGGTTTCTCCCAGTTCACACACGACTCTTCTGTAAAACCCTCCACCAAAATCTCTAAAATATTTCAAGCCTCTTTCCAAAAGATTCTAATCCGATACAGAGACATAATTCTCTATATACACTTCAAACTACTTAATCAGATTATTACTGATGATTCCATCTCAGTGCTAATAACTTTACAAAATCAGAAGGTTTAAGGTCGATTAATGTACTGGTTGTAAACAATCCTCCAAAAGAGATTATACGTTAGCTTCTTTCTTTTTTCTTTTTCATAATTGCAGACCTAATCTTTTTCTTTTAGAGAATGATATGGATTAGTAGAGGCCATGTTTTACATAAAAACCAAATTAAAATGAGGAATTAAAATCAAAACTATAAGGTGTTCTTTTTTTTCTTTTATAAACTGAATGGGCAAGTGGCATATGAATGAACATAAGATAAGGATACTAAGACCAGCAGGTTGGCTTGTTCACAATTCCACAATCTCATGAACTGTATAGGACCACATGCACAGTGATTATTATTATTCTCACACATACCACAAAAAGAAGGATGTAGAGTTGGAGTTGCAGAGAGCCTCTTAACTCAAAACACTATAAAATCTCAACTACACTAACTTGATTCAATAAGGTATTTAAGGTTTGGATGACCTTAAATACTCCATCTGGTCAACCAATTAATGCAAAACTTTGTCTCATATAGTTGCTGACCACCCAAATCAGCAAGAAACTCACCTGAGCGTCTTTCAATATGTAGATCAGCTGGACCGCGGTTCGCCTAATTTGATACATGTGCCGAATTCTTGGATCGGTTGAACCATAGTTCCTCTTCCCCCTGCTGTTTTAGGATATTCTTTTGACCTCCAAGAATCCCTTCACTTTAGTGATAGAACGAAATATTAAGATAACAGTGTTCAAAAACATCAAGCTATTAGATAAATAATTGAAATTATTGCTAAATTACAATATTCAGAAGGCAATAAAATTCTCAAAAGCTTAACAAAGAATCGACCAAAAGATCCGTGAAAGGAAAGCAAGTAAGCAATCAAGTGAGAGAAACCATTTTGACCCACCCGCCCCAGCCCGAACCCACCTATTTTTGCCAGCCTTATACAACACCCAGACATGATAAGTTGAGAGAAAGAACCATGTTTAAAAACATGAACCGTTTAGCATTAGGCACATATCAACCATTATTAATCCTCAAAAGCCATATCTATATTATTGAATCATGTCTTCAAATATTCCACAAAAACAGAATAATGAGTGCATTATAGCTAAAATTGGTGATTTCCAGGTTGTTAAAGATTTGCAAAAGGCAAACTTTTTAAACCATTCATAAAACAAGCCATAAATTGAGGCAATAATATATTCCTTGTTGATTAGTTCATGCCTTATATAATAGGACACATACACACACAGCCTTACTTCGCCTTTTAAATTGAGTATGTGCATCCGTTGAGATATCTGTGTTCATAAACTTCTTCACAACAACTTCCTGTCAGCATATATCAATCACTCGACTAATTAAACATTCTATTCTGAATTAAAAAAAATAAAAAAAATAATAATAATAACAAAAAGATTAGACGCGTCTCACTGTTCCATTCCACAACAAAACACTATCATGTGTATAGACTCACCTCAAGGTTTTTTTAGGCTTCGGTTCATTCAGGCACCTTATGTTGCTTAAACTCCTTTCCAAACGTCATAATTGTGTATGACTAACCTCAAGTCTTTTTCCCTATTAGACAACATAAAACTTCCAATCAGTTAACATAGCTTGTTAACAATTGAAGGTGTCATGCAGTTTTGGCACATAATACAGGTCGCACATAATACAGGTCTTTCAGTTTGCCGTTTTCATCCTAATCTTTTATTTATTTAAAGATATTATCAAATTATGCACAAAATCAACATAAGTAAAAGAAAAATTTGAGGTATTAGAGTTAAAAAAAATGGGCAGGTCAAGCAAAATGAGTAACATATTAAACGGATTTAGGAACTTTTTATTCAGGGGTCATGTATTAGAACTGCAAAATCTGGTGTCTGTCTTAGGTTATAACAATGGTTGAGGTTGAGTAACGTCAGCCATTTTAAAGGCCTGTTTATAAAGATAAAAGATAAATGAGTAGAAAAAAATTAACAGATGTATAAATTACTAAAGGGCGGTGCAAATGGGATTCGGCATCGGGTCAAATAGGGTCGTGTTGAAGTGAGCCACTTTTAGTATAAGTTGAAATGGGTCGGATTGACACACAAACGCTTTTTCGTTTGGTTTTACCTTGGGTCACATTATGACAACAAAACTATTTTCAAAACCTTTTTTTCAACCATGGTGGATAAACTTCTAATCATTGCAAAGATCCATAGTGCAGCTTTATGTATCTAAAAAAATTAAAATCATAACACAAGAAAAAGAGCAATAATAAACAAACCTTGGAGGGAATCAAAGAGCCATATAATTGTATATATCTCCCAACTCTTCTCCAATCTAAAACTAATTTAGAAACAATTACTCAGCTCGCAGACTGAAAATAAATAGATGACTATAATTTACAAACAATTAACCTCATTCGTAATGGGAACGGAATCGATTGCTATACCTTTTTACAAATAAAATGAGTTGAACTGACAGTACAAAGTAATAACACTCGTAATCCGGTTTAATTATTTCAGGTGAGATTAGTGGCATCTGCTTCTTCAACTTCATCTCATCCACTGGCTGCAAATATGCCACTGAAACTGATCTCCTTTAGCTTGTACCCTAAGAGTTGTTTCCTGCATTCACCAAAAAAGAGATTAAAGTTGCCTCAAAAGAAAGAAATCGTGTCAAAAGTAGTTCCACACCAAAATTAACATATATATTATATATATATATATATATAAAGAAATCCGTAAAAGATTATTGCAAGTTGGATTGTCTCCGTAGTTGAAAGATAATTTGGTACTTACCAATTTGGTGACCTCAATAACGTATTGACCTTGTTTCTCAACCGATTTCTCCACCAATTTTGTGGCCAGATCTAGAAACTTGAACAATTTAAGCTCAGTAAACCGATCTACATAAACTTGAACGAAAAGAAGATATTAAAAAACTTACAAAGATCTTGAATTTCTAAAGAGAGTTTAACGGTTGACATGGTGCAAAAGAAGAAGGGATTCACTGCTAGAGGGGGTGGAGAGGAAAGATAGGTTCACGGGTAGAGGGGGTGGAGAAGGAAGAGTGACCGATCTGTAGGTTAGATAGAGAGAGAAAGAAACCCTAGATCTTGAATTTCTAGAGAGAGGGAGAATGAGAAGGAAGCATATGGGAGTGGGGGCGGATAATGAGGATGAGATTGTAAAACCCTAATTTCATTCAGATTTATCCTTGGTTTTTTTTTTTTTTAAGTGCATTAGGTGTTTTGTGCATTGATGGTTTGTATAACATGCTTTAGGTCTTGTACTTTTTAAGGAGGTGGCAAATGACCATTCTTGCCCCTCCTATATGCATATTTATATATAGTATAGATAATATCATATGATTTAGTGGCATGGTGCTTGTCCCATAAAATTGACATGAGTTTAAATCATTATACGCGGTATTTAACAGTGTTTTGAAACCTGGACCAACCAGGTCGGCCGGACCGGAAATCAAGATCTAGACTGGTTTGGGTCAAGGTATTGAAATGAGTTTGCATTGAACGTAGGTTGGACTAGTGAACTGACAATCAGACTAGAAAACCAGCCAGTCAAACCAGTTTACAACGGGTTGGATCGGTTTTTGATATATATATTTTTTAATCAAATTTTACCCTTTTTTTTAGTATTTACGAAACATTCAGTAAGACCGGTCAAACCAATAAACCGGTAAGTAGGGAAAAAAAATAGAAGAACTCAAATTTATAGAAGTCAACAACATCAAAGTATCAAAGTATGCACTTGAAACACACATGCGCACTTTAGCATCAATCCATACACACCCCACGAACACTAATCTCCTTTCACCTTCAAAACCCTAACAAACCTTCCTTCACAATATCTTCAATTCCGAACAATTCACGCCAAATTAACGTCCCTCAAATCAGATCAACACAATATCCCACCAAACCCCAATTTTGATCCATAAAAAGGTACCCTTTTTACGTTTCCACGTTTTTATTTAAATATAATAATAATATTAATATTATGATAATTGTGTTCATACAGAGCTACAATTCATAATGGATTACAACCCATCTGTTAGAAACAGACGCCCTGCACGTAACACCAACAGTTATAATAATAATATTAACAACACTTATAATGAGTATGAAACCAATGAATATGAAGAAGAAGAAGAAAATATTAATCAAAGATATGTGTATCAAGAACCTGATGATGATGATGAAGATGAAGATGATGATGATAATGATAATATTAATGATAATAATGAGTACCCACATGGGTATTATAGGGTGTCTGGAACTGGGGCCGATTTAGGGGAGTCGTCGAGGCGTGTACAAAAGAAGCGTCGGTTAGATAACATAGTGTCGAATTTAGGGTCGAATTACGAATATGGCCCTCGGGTTGGTTCGTCGGGTGACGAGTGGAGTGAGAATGCGACGTATGTGTTGTTGGAGGTGTGGGGGGAGAGGTTTATGCAGTTGGGAAGGAGGAGTTTGAGAGGGGAGGATTGGGTAGAGGTAGCGGGAGAAGGTGTCGGAGATGTGTAAGATGGAGATTGACGAGACGCAGTGTAGGAATAGGTTTGAGGGGTTGAAGAACAAGTATAAGAAAGAGAAGGCGAAAATGGCGGATATTATGGGGATGGGAGGGATGCGAGAAGGGTATAATGGGAAATGGGGATTTTTTAAAAAGATGGATATGTTGTTGGCGCCGAAGAAGCAACATAATGGGTTGCCGTGTGGGGTGGATTCGGGGGAGTATGTGTTTATGAATACGAAGGTTTATTTGAATAGTTCGAATGCGTTGGATGAGATGAGGGATAGTCCGTGTGAATCGGAGAGTGACGAGGATGACGATGATGATGGGAAGGATGAGGAAGGGTTTAGGTTGTTGGCGGAGTCGGTTCAGAACTTTGGGGAGATATATGAGAAGATTGAGGGGAGAAAGCGGCAACAGATGTTGGAGTTGGAGAAGATGAGGATGGATTTTCAGAGAGAGATGGAGCTTCAGAAGAAGCAGATTCTTGATAGGGCGCAAGCTGAGATTGCGAAGATTCGGGAAGGAGATGATGAAGATGTTAATTCGGTTGAGAATCTTAGTGGATAAGAAGGTAATTTCTACTTGTGCATTTATTATGTTAGATTCGGTATAATATTTGTTGGTTGCTCTGTTTAGTTTACTATTTAAGATAGCAAAAGTAGGGCTGAGTAATTCACGGTTCCAAACCGCTAGAACGAGGGAACCGAAACCGAACTGCTATATATGAAGGGTGTGTAGTTACTACCTAGTATCCAACTTTGTATTCAAAATAGATTTTTGACTTGTAAATTAAACAAACACATAGAAACTAATTTTGCTGACTAGAATTCACAATAATTAACTTATAAGCATCAAAATGTATATTCAAACACCCTGGTATGGATTATAGATGCAATCAGTTGCTGCAGATTATATTGTCTGTAGTAACTCTTTAATTGACTGTATTTCTGCATTTTGTAGTAGTGTTCACAAACCTTTACCCTAGGTTTTAAAAAGCGCGCGAGGCGACCTGAGGCGCAGATCCATGCGCCTTATGTCACTCAAAGTGCACTTTTCGTACAGGGGGTGTTTTTGTGCTTCAAAGTGTTATACATATAGCTAAAAAGGTTATACATTTAAGTTAAATCATATATAAACCTTATTTATATCTATATTTTGGGGTAAGGATGCTAAAAACCTATAGGATATATAGAAAAAATTATATAATCGTCTTGCGCTTCGCGTACGAAAAGCCCACCGCTTTTGCGCTCTGCGCTTTGCGCTCTGCGCTTTGCGCCTCGGTTTTAGACCTCGTCGCTTTTGTGCACTTCGCGCTTTTTAAAACCAAGCCTTTACCTATGTTTGTGAAAAACTTACATGTTTAACTCTCGGTTCTAAAAAGTGTGTGGCGTTCCGATGCGATTGGATCCCAAAAGCTTGATGCGTGATGCGTGATGCGCGAGGCGTACTCATCATGTGTCGAGGCGTTTGTCATAAAAATGCTAAAAAGGTTATTTATAGATAGTATTTTAAGTTGTCAACTTTTAAACACTAAAATCTAAGATATTATCATCATCTCTAGACAGATTTGTCAATCAATGGTCTGGTTTGTTCTAATACTCAAACCCTTTGTTCAATTGATGGTCAGATTTGTTCAGACCACATCATGTGATGTGCGCATCATGGAGTCTCATGCGATGCAATCTCACCACTGCATCATGGGCATCATGTGATCGGCGCATTTTAAAACCAAGGGTTAACTGTTTATAAAAGTTGAATCGAGTAATGTTTTATCTTTGACAGGTCAAACAAACTAATCTAAAAGATTTAACTACAAAGGATACTGGTCATACGTGTCAAATCACTCTTGTACTCAAATAGTCAAATGCTAAAACCTCCAAAATCACTTTATTAAGAATACTATTTTTTTTTGTAATAATATAGTTTTTTGCATAGTTATCAAAGGCGCTAGGAGTACTCAAGGCGCATAGGCCTCAAGAAATAGTTTACAACATTGAAATAATATAGTTTTTGGTTGTAAAAAGTGTAATCATGTTTAATAGGTTACAACATTGAAACTTGTATTAAGAAAGTGTTATTTCAATCAATTAGCTTATATCGTTATTTGTTTTAACAGTGGCTGGGCGTCAAGGAATGATGATCGAATCGAAAGCTTAAGTACCAGAACATTTGATGTCTGTCTTTCTTCCTTCCTTCCAGTTTAGCATATTTTCTTGTTTGTAATCTGACTTGATGCTTTTATGTATTTAGGTAAGTTTAATAAAGATATCTGCATTTTTAACCAGCTTTAAATCATTTATTTATTTATTTATTTTCTTGATAAAATTGTTATTCAGCTTATAGTCAAGAATCCATTATAAATGTTGAGCATGAACTTTGCAAATTTTATATGCATCATGTGCATTCATGTGTGCAGAGTGCTCCATCTTAATAATAGCAAATGACCATTTTACCCAATGGCTGTTTTAAATTGTGTTAGAATGGTTGTTTGATAAGCGTTTTAATGTAAATTCTGAAGAACAAAAACTTATACAAGTTTATGACATGCATGAAATGTACAATATATATAAAGCCTATGATACCCAACTACAAATCATTATATATAGAGGTGATATGCAACCAATACAGTATTATTATATATAACTTTGATTACTACTCTTGAATCATGTGATGTGCCTTCTCATCCAGCCCAAACAAAAGTGAACATCATATAAAAATCACAAGTTGTTTTCCTGGAGCATTTTGATAGCAGTACTCTTGAATCATGTGCTATATTTATGAAAATAGCAAGTGTCTTCAAAAAGTAAAACTTTGACTGAATTCACACGTAAGTTATTAGGAATTTTTTTCACATGATTAGATCCTTAATTTAATTTAAAGAGTGATGGTATTTATGCACTCAAAAAATGTTTGCACAATCCACTATTGACTATACGCGGTCTATAGACTATAGAGAGTTTCGTAAACTTTCACACGTCATTAATGTCCATCAGTCTCATGTTATGATCTATATGCTGTGTATAGGTTCATACGTAACGTATAGAGAGTTGAGTGAAAGTTTGTGCATTCCCTTATATGCCGTGTATAGCCCTATGCGTAACGTATAGGGGCACATGTGTGCTTATTGAGGGGAGGGGGGGGGGGGGGTTGCTATTAAAACAGTCAACAAAGAAGCTTTTATATTTTAAGTTTTAGTTTTTGTATGATTAAAACATTTTTCCCTTGCAGGAAAATGGCAAGTTGAATTCGTCTGGATCGTTATTAACACGAGCCACAACGCATTGGGCTTTAAACGATCCCGTCGCAATAAGTTGGTCCTAAAATCTGGTTATATATTATACCACACGTCAACTTAGAGCACCCACAATGCTAGTCAAACAAACCACTCTAAACCGCCATGTCATCATGTCACATCATTTCAAACCAAACCTTATTTTTTTCCTCCAACCCCAAACCATTTCATACCTCAACCTCATCACTTACTTTTCCTTTTATTTAATTTATACCTCACACAAAAAAAAAAACATTTTTTTATTTAATATTAAAATACATCATAAGCCTCACCTCAACCTAACTTTTTCAACGTCCTCCAATGCTTCAAACACACTCCTTATTCCGTCTACCCACCGAACCGTCCGGCAGGGTGCTCTTAATAGTGCTAAACATAATCTTATAGTAATACAACTTATAATATAGATGACAAAATTAATAAAAAAAAAAAGAAAGAAAGAAATATTAGTTGGGTTTTAAATTAATGAATGGTGTGGCTCGTGAGGTGAATTATACATTTTGCCACAACCGTTTTTAGTAATATCATAACCCCAATTTTCAATTTTTTTTGGTTGTTAGGAGTTAGAAGCTATTACACCTACGTTAGTTTCATTAATATAACATTTTTTTATATATAATTTGAGTGAGTTAAACTTTATGAACAAGTTTAAATACGAAAGACTTAAAATGAGCCAAACATCACCACAAATGCCTTTAAAATATTTATGGTATTCTAAAGTTTTTAATAAAAACGATTAACTGTCATTTTATTATTGAACTTACGTAATCATATTTCATATATATACTGAAAATTTGTGTTTTATGTTTCTTATAATCATGGTAAGAGCACCCACAATGTGGTGTTTTTTTTTTTTTTTTTTAAATTCGTCCCACGGTGTCATAAATAAGGACTTGTAAGCACGTACGGCCACATTGTGGCACCGTCAATTGCTAATGATGGATGGCTCGATGTGAAGATATTCGAGGTGATGGTTGATTAAAGATAAACGGTCAATTTCACATTTTCGCAAACTTTTTTTTTAACGGAAAAAAAAAATCATTTTCACTAACTAATCATTGATTTTAACTCTTTTGACAACTTCGTTGACTTAATGAAGTTATTATCCTATATATTAGTTTTCAAAGTTTCATGTACAGTAGCTCAGGCATCTTCGTCATTTCACACATGCTTTCATTAATCTTGATGTAAATTTTATCAAGTTCAATAAGACTTTATATAGCTAATCACGACGTTACAAAAGTAATGTAAAAACAAAAATAACAAATTTAAGTCGTTAATTAGTTTTGTGATCATTAGTCATATTTTTTAAAATTTTGCATTTCTTACATGTATACATGATATGTATCATTATGTACACAACAAGATCATCAAAAAAATTTCTTCACATGTTTTAAAACTTTCATTGTATACCAATACACAAGGTTGTAAAAATGGGGACTAGTCGCCGCCTAGTCCTCGATGAATCTGTGATCGGTGGGTTAGTGATTAATTTTGCATTAATCACTCCATTAGTGGGAAATCGGCCCAAGTCGGGGCTAGGCGAGTAGGCGACCCAAGTCGGGTGAAATTGTGGTAGTCGGCCAAGTCATTTTACTTAAAATTAAGCCCAAAAAATGGCTACAGTCTTAAATCTGTCCATTACCCTCATAATTATGCTCAAACTTGCTTGTATAAGACTAATAGATGTGTTTTATATTGTGTTTTTTTTTTGTTTATTCTAATATAAATAGGAATATTACAACTGCGAGAATTACATTATATAGCAGGCAACAAGTTGTGTTTTAACTGATAAAACATGTAATTGGTGGAGTATGCCATAAAATTTTGCCTTCTCTTTTTCTTGTTTATTTAACAGACTACAATGTTATTCCCCACCTTACCGGCTGACTAGCGCCTAGCAAGTTTACAACCATGCCAATACATGTATTGTGTAGATAGGCTAGACACACATATATCTAAAATTTGATCATATCTTTTCTTTTCTTTTTCTCTTCTAAATTTAAGAAGAGACGAGTAAAATTGCATTCTTATCATTTTTCTAAATTGCAGAAGAGACTAATAACATTTCCATTCTTATAATATTTTGATTTTATAAAATTTTAAATTTGAACAAATAATGAGAAAGGGTACATATTGGGTACGTACGGTGGCCTTGAATGCGAGTATGAAGCTCTTCACGTAAATGCATGGGTAGAATAGTTAGTTTGGTTGAGAAATAGGTATTAAATGGTAACAATATAAAGAAATGATAAAAAGGTCACTTTCAGTTGAGAAGCTGTGGCAAATTAATTTTTTGTTTCATGAAAAAATGTATATATAAACCCAATTTACCATCATTCTCAAATACAACAACTCGAATATACACTTTGTAACATGATGGGTACTAGTAGAGTTGTTAGAGTGGCATTTTAGTGGGATTTTTGTTTGTGTTATTTGTGGGGAGTTGTATTGAGGGGAGAGAGTTGGCGGCAACGAAGTTAGCCGGCGGAAATGCGGTTGATGTGAAAGAACCGGAATATTTTTTTGATGATCAACCGGGATGGAGTGTCGGTGGTGGTTGGGGTGGTAGTGGCGGCGGTGGCAGTTCTTTTAGTTTTACTATTGGGAATGGGGATGGGTTTACAATCGGGAGTGATGAAAAGACAGTAGTGAAACCTGATTGTGTTGGAAAAGAAAAAGGTGGTGGTAAAAAGAAGAAGCATGAGAAGAAAGAAAAAAGCCACCATGGTCATGTTGGTGGTGGTGGTGGCGGGGTGGCGGTGGAATTGGAAAAGGAAAAGGTGGAGGAATCGGGAAAGGTGGTGGGATTGGAAAAGGAGGTGGTGGCGGAGTAGGAGGTGGGGTTGGCGGTGGTTCTAGTGGTGGAGGAGGAATAGGTAAGGGAGGTGGTGGTGGAGTAGGAGGGGGGATTGGTGGTGGTTCTGGTGGTGGAGGAGGAACAGGTAAGGGTGGTGGAGTAGGAGGGGGGATTGGTGGTGGTTCTGGTGGTGGAGGAGGAATAGGTAAGGGAGGTGGTGGTGGAGGTGGAATTGGTGGTGGTTCTGGTGTTGGTGGAGGAATTGGAGGTGGTGGTGGAGCTGGCGGGGGGATCGGAGGCGGCGGTGGTGCCGGAGGGGGAATAGGAGGAGGTGGTGGAGCCGGAGGGGGAATAGGAGGCGGTGGTGGATCGGTGGAGGAATTGGAGGCGGTGGTGGTGCCGGAGGGGGAGTGGGAGGCGGCGGTGGAGTTGGTGGCGAGAGTTGGAGGTGGTGGTGGAGCTGGAGGGGGAATGGGAGGAGGTGGTGGAGCCGGTGGAGGACTTGGAGGTGGTAGTGGAGGTGGCATAGGAGGTGGTGGAGGAATGGGAGGAGGATTTGGAAGTGGTGGTGGGGTAGGTACCGGAGGCGGTGGAGGATTTGGTGGTGGGGGAGGTGGCGGCTTTGGCGGAAGCAATGGTGGAGGGTTCGGTGGCGGAGTTGGTGGCGGGTTTGGAGGA
The DNA here is from genome assembly GCA_030844895.1 of Ambrosia x helenae. Classification (NCBI taxonomy): domain Eukaryota; kingdom Viridiplantae; phylum Streptophyta; class Magnoliopsida; order Asterales; family Asteraceae; genus Ambrosia; species Ambrosia x helenae. The sequence goes on from CM061234.1 coordinate 27,147,392, forward strand.
GGAAAAGGTGGTGGAGGAGGTTTCGGTGGCGGCGGTGGTGGCGGTGGTGTTGGAAAAGGAGTCGGGGGAGGGTTTGGTGGTGGTGCCGGAGGTGGTGTTGGTGGAGGAGGTGATAAAGTTGGTGTCTAAATGATGGTAAATTCAATGTCGGTTTATATTTCTTGAAATATGTTTTTTTAATAATTTGCATTTAATTTAATTTAATGTATGATTGTTTTTTCTTTCGTATGTAACTTGTATTATTATTAAGTACTTCATTTGAAACGATCAACAATATGTTCAAGTTACTATTCGATGTATGATTGTTTTTTCCTTAAAATGTTAATGAGAAGTCATATCTTTTGGTTTCAAACTTAGATTAATATTTTTAGTTGATCACTAATTAGGATGTTGCGGTTAGGCACTTCAAACCATTTAAATAAACATCAAATCATTAAGAAAAGATTATTGAGGATGTATATGTAGAAATGTGTATGATAGTTCTTTAGTACTAATCAACAATAAGTAATATTATTTTTGTTATGATGATGTCAAATATACATTTACATGGATGAATATATCCAAGTGACGGATATAGTTTTTTCGGCATCTCTAAACTATTCGGTTAGCGTCTTTCACTTAATGAATCACGCACCAGTTAAAAATGTAAAAAACAGGTTGGTTAAACGTGTCAAAATGGACAGTTAAAACACAATCTTACTCCTAACAATAATATGCCACACCAAGAATTTAGATTTATAAATCACGAATTATTAAAGACAACGTCACATACATCATAGCTATATTTATAAGACCTGAGTAACTACTAACTAGTGTATCTCTTAAGCACAAAGTGGACATGTTAAAATAAGGACATGTTACATGTCTTAAAGTCAATTTAATACCAAATGGGTCAAGTTATATTTTGTCAAAAAGCTTTTATATTTTGCATAAGTAGTGTGCAGGTACTTGAGTTGAATGGATGCTGTTTGATGGATGCTTGTGGAGTTGCTGTTGCTGATCAAGAGATGAGGTGCTGATCAGGTGCTGTTGTGCTGGTGCTTGATGGTTGCATTGCTGCCTTCGATTTCCTTTGTTATACTTGGATTGGGCTTCTTTTACATAGTCTATTTGATTAAGGCTTAGCCTTATGTTTAGCCCAGTTTTAGATATGGCCCAGTAGTATAAGCCCATCATACAAGGGGTTCACTTATATTATAAAGGGTTCAGTTACATCTTGCCCGGGTCAAAGCTTTTATAATAAAGTGTGTTTCTTATCAACGGCTTGGATCGGTTTGTGCTTTCTGTCTACGGTGAAGATCAACTATGCACGGATCCCGAGGTGTATCACTCAGCTTCAGTATATAAAGCCATCTTCTCTCTCTTGGCATTCGTTCAGATCATTCAGTATTATTGTTTCACTTTTATTTTTCTCTCTAAAGTTTGTACTTTCATTCTCTCATCGTCTAGGTTAGATTCATTGATCTGTTAACATCTTGTTACAGATCTTAGGTTTGTTGTTCTTTCCATTGTGTAGATGATTGTGATCATTAGATCAGAGAGTTATTGAGGTAGAGAGATTGTATTAGAGATTGTTTGATTGTTTCTTGGGTGTAAACATTCTGGTTTGGGAATAATAAAGATTTTATGAGTTTTGATATCATGTTTTTGACAGGACATATTCATTTTCCTTTATTACTAACCTAAACAATGAGATATTCTTTATAGGTTAAGTTATCTGCGCAGTGTAAAATAAATTAGAGGAGTGAGAATGATACAAAAAACACAATTGATCATGAAATATAACACAATAGGTCAAAAATATAACACAACGCAAAGAAATATAACACAATGCTTAGGCCAAAAGACACAATGAATAGCAAAAATGACATAATGAAGATAATAAGAAAGACACAATTATAACACAAATTATAAAAGCTATAAGCTAAAAATCCAAAAAAGTGAAAACCTAAACTAAGATTGTAGGGTTTGATGAGACGATTCCAATGCCGCTTGAACGAATTCAATCGGAGTCCATTTGATACTCATCCTATGATTTCCTATTTTCTTTCACCGCTTATTTGATCGCAACCGTTATTATATATATTAACTCATAACATGATCAGGAATACTAACTTTTTTCTTTTTTATGTTTTTTATAGTAAACTTTGGATGTTTTTTTTTTAATAAACCGTTGATATTTTATTTTTTCCCCAAGTTAAGAAGTTTAGTTTTTTTTATTAGTTTTTGTTTTACGTTTTTCCCTATTTAGTCGTTGTTTAGTTGCTGCCTAGCATGGTGTTTGATGATTATATTTGACCCCTCTATTTTTTCTTATTCGGTTGCTATTTAGCACGACGTTTGTGGTCACATTTGGTACCTAAGGTTTATTTTTCTTTTTTCCTCCTAGACTTTCTCATACATGTCAGCATAAATTCGACTTCGTCTAGGTTTTACGTCACTTGTTAGAAATTCGTGCTCTTGTTTTACGCTTTTCCCATGTATTGGTTGTCGTTCGATTTCTACTTAACATAGTTTTACACTCCTCCTCCGCAACGCTGCTAACACGATTTTACGCTCCCGTACCGCAATATGTCTACAAGAAATATTAAAGTCAAATTGAAGTCCTAATAATATCATCCTCATGTCAAAACTTGAAGAACTCACTCAATCAATCTCCCAACAAAAATTCTCCAAATCAAAAAATGTTAATGTTATCATCACATTCCCTTAAATTATGTTCCCTCCACACCCCTAAACCCATCTTCAATCCCACCTTCAACCCATCACAAACCCCCAAATTCCTATCCTTCCATACCAAGAAACCAAATCACACAACAAACATTAACTATCTCAACATAATATGTAAAGGGGTTAGAGACTCTGCTAAGGAGGATGTTCATGTGGGTTTAGAAGGTGATGATGGTGGTGGTGGTGGTGGTGGTGATGGTGGTGGAGATGATGGAGAGAATAAAAAGGAAGGTGGGTTTCTAAGGGATTGGGTTGACTTTAGTTCTGATGATGCAAAAACTGTTTGTTGCACTTGCTGTATCTTTTGCTTTTAGATGGTTTGTTGCTGAGCCAAGGTTTATTCCTTCTTTGTCTATGTATCCTACTTTTGATGTTGGAGATAGACTTGTTGCTGAAAAGGTCTGATTTTTTTTTTTTTTTTTTTTTTTTTTTTTGTGTGTGTGTGTGTGTGTTCAAGTTTATTAATTTTGTGTGACTTGATTTTTTTTTTTTTTTTTTTGGGTGTGTATTAGTGAGGTTTGGGCACTAGAATTATGGGTGTAAATTAGCTGGGCTGAGTCGCTCGTGAGCTACTTGTGATCGCGTTAAAAGTTTGAATTGGGCCAAGTTAAACAAGTTTGAAATTAATTATAAACGATGAAACGTATATAAAATAATTAATAAATAATAAATGAGTCGAGACCGGGCCGTGTTTTAGCTTGAAAAGCTACCAATGAGCGAGTTTAAGATTGGAAATAACTCATTGTGCTTGAGCTTTAGAAATAGAGTTTGAAATGAGCCGAGCTCGAGTTTGAGCTCTCATAGGTTAAATGAGTTGAAGTCGAGACTAGGTAAGCTCGTGCTTGGCTTGGCTTGGCTTGTTTCTTTGACACTCTAGGCCCTAATAAAATAAGGGGTTGTTTGGTAGCCTAGTGCTGAGCCATTAAGAAGCCTGACTGATTAAGATGTAGCCTTTGAATCCGTTACTCGGTTAGTATGTTTCTTAAACTTACCCATTAAGAGGCTTCTTAAACGACTAAGGGCCTGCTTGGTAGCCTCTTAACGAGGCTCTAAACCATTCAGCTCGCATTCAGACGGTTAGTTTCAACCTAAAAAAAGGCTTTGAATGGAATGATTAAGAGCTGAACCATTCAGACACTTAATCATTCAGAGCCTTTTAACTATTCAGATTTCTTAATGATTCAACACTTATCAACCAAACAGCCCCTAAGATGTGTTTTTTAAGTGAAACAAACACACTCTACCTTTGATCGATTCAAAAGTAGCCTAATAATGGAATCATTAAGAGGCTACCAAACAGTCTAAGAGTTTATGAACCAATTTGTATATTAAACGATTATTGTGAAGTTTAGCTTTTTGAAGGAAAGTAATATGAATCACATTGAACTTTGTAACTAGCTTCAAATATAGAATAATGTTGGTGATAACATAAGAGTAATTATTTTACTATTTTGTCATTAAAACAGTATTCTGTTTCACATCCAAAGTTGTTTGATTTGTGATTTTAGACTCGGGGGTGTTGTGTTTGGCATTGCGATTTGTAACTGATTTTAGGAGTATTGAGATATAGATATAATGAAAGTGATTATGATTATTTCATTATAATTTATATACTTTTCTGGATAATCAGTTTATGAGTAGCTGCAACAAAACTCATTCTTATAATCTATAGCTCACTTTACGTGTAAATCCGTAAATAATTAGTGTTTGGGAATCTACTAATTATCACCAATTACCAAACACTACTGTTCTGTTCATCTGGTTGTGCTACAGTTGATTATCTGATTATGATAATACTGTATCAGCAAACTTTGAGCTAATCATATGATGTAAATCCTAAGTAAGTAGGGTTTTCGGAGCACTAGAACTGCTGATTTTCTTATTATCACAACTTCAAACAGCAGAAACACATTCTGAAACTATATTCTACAACCATTATTGTTACAGCTGATTATCTAACTTCGACCATTCTACATCACATAATCACTTTTGGAAAGCAAGAATTTTGCATAAAAATCGAAGGGTGGGAAAGTTTGCAAACTGATTATAACTTTTGTTTCATGGGCACTTAACTTAAGTTCTTTGATTAATGATTTATACCGAATAAGAAATGAGGTTATTAGGGAAAGATTAGGGGTAGCTAGTTTATCAGACAAGATAAAGGAGGGAAGATTAAGATGGTATGGGCATGTGAAGAGGAAGCAAATGACGGCCCCGGTTAGAGTAGTGGAAACCCTCACTGTAGAGGAAGACCCAAATTGACTTGGGATGAGCGGATTAGGCATGATTTAGTAGAGATGCACCTTTCTGAGGACATGGTCGAGGATAGGGGTTCGTGGAGGCACAAGGTTAAGGTTAAGGATTGTTAGGGAGGGTTTGGTTGTATCATAGTGTGATTCTAGGAGCTTAGGCTTTTTCTTACACTGGTAGAAGGTCTGTAAGGGTGACTTTTATTTGGGTGTTTATAGGTTATGTTGTTTTTTGATGGTATATATACTTTTGTTTTACTACGTGACGCTTTCAATGTTTCTCCAAATCCAATAGCTCTTTACTACTTTTTCTAGTGTTTGCTTATCGATTGTGTGTTGTGGAGTGGAGGGTCTCTCTGGAAGCAGCCCCTCTATCCGCAAGGATAGGGGTAAGGTTTGCCTACATCTCACCCTCCCTAGACCCTACTCTTAGCTTTGCTAATTGTGGGATTTACTGAGTAAGGCTGTTGTTGTTGTAGTTTATGCTAAAAGAATAATGTTAAACATACAAAAGTACTTAGCATACATTCATAGCATGGGTATCTTCTTAAGTAATTGTTCCACACGGTTTAGTTTCTATATTATTTTCGTTTTTCATGCCTACAATATCTTTCAACTGTATCTTTAGATGATTAATCTTTTTATTTGATTCCTCATTTGACAATTTCTTGATTTATCTCCAGGTTAGTTACTATTTTAGAAAGCCATGTCCAAACGATATTGTGATTTTTAAAAGCCCTCCAGTCCTCCAAGAAGTAGGATACACCGATGATGATGTGTTTATCAAACGAGTTGTTGCAAAGGCAGGAGATGTAGTGGAGGTTAGTTTCTTGATTTATTCGCTGAAATAGATAATTTGGCCATTGATGTAAATATCATGGGTTATGCAATATGTCATAACCTAGGCTTGTACTTCACCGTTTATTTTTAGACTATCAGGAGTGGAGGGGCGTGATGCGCCATGTGGCACTTGTGGGACCTAGATGGGGGAAAAAAATTTGTGGGGAGTGGAAAGGGAGGGGGGGAGAATAATATTATACTGTGTTAAAGTTAAAAAAAAAAATCAGCCAATCATTGCATGCCAAGTGTCCTCAAGCCCCCCCCCCTTTCCCGCCCCTTTCCCCGCCCCCACTCCGGACGGTCTTAAAGTAGGCAAGTAGCTTTTCTGCACACATAAAAAACTGAATTACCGAGTTTTGTTGGCTTGCAAATTCGCATGTCAAACAGGTTGGGTAACAGGCCCAAACGATTCATTTTTTGTGAGTGTCTATAAAATGGGATGAGTCAGGCTGAGTTTACCCAACACACTTTTCTCCACAGGTACACGACGGGAAGCTAATTGTAAATGGGATAGTCAGAAACGAAGACTTCACTTTTGAAGCACCTAAATATGAAATGACTCCAATTGTATGTTCGATCTTTACATTTTTTCAAACCCTAATCTTGAAATGATCACTAAAAATCGGCCATATTTGTTCCGTGTTGCAGCGCGTACCAGAGAATTATGTTTTTGTGATGGGAGATAATCGGAATAACAGCTATGATTCACACGTTTGGTAAGTTTTCCGAGTTTTAAGCACGGTTTTCTTTACCAGTTCATCGGTTTGACAGAAAAGTTCAAATCTTGTTAGCAAATTTAAAGGTGGCAATTTCGACCCATTTAGTTATGAATGGGTCAATTTTGGTGTATTTAAAGATTAGATACGACAGGAATATATCAAATGGGTTGAAAGTCATACGCATTGTGTTTTCAATCTTGGTTTAAAAAAGTGTGCCTAGGCTCAAAGCTCAACAAGGCTCAAGTCCTTCCGCTTTTGGTCGCTTAAGGTGCGCTTTTTTCAAAAAGCCCGCAAGTAGCGCGATTTGTTGCAAAAAATTGACCCTGAGGCGCACGCCACATATATTTTTCGTATTATTGTGCATTAGCTTGTTGTACAACATAAATTTCAGGTTGTACATGTATGCAATTACATATTAAAACATATATACAGCTTACTTGTCTCAAAATATTAAAACATATATACAGCTTACTTGTCTCAAAATATTGGGTAACTGATGCTAGAAACCTATAGGAAATATATAAAAAGTTAGATAATTTTTTGTGCCTCAGGTACAAAAAGCGGTGCGCTTTTGCGCTTGGCGCTTAGGTTTTAAACATCGTCGCTTTTGTGTGCTTTTTGCTTTTTAAAACCAAGTTTTCAATTCATACAACCTCCTGATTCGTTTTATTCGAAGATTTGAATTATTGAAACTGCCACCTCTACTATATATGTAAATTGCAAAACTTTAAACAAGTGATCAGGTTTTTGGATCATCATAAATGGCTTTTCTTTTCAATTCTTTTTTTTTTTTTTTTCAATCGATCAATACTTACGGAAATGCAAAAGAGACCACAATACTTTGCAAGAATGGACGGTTTTGCACCAAAAATTTTTGTGGCACTTTCCATCCGTTTTCAGTAGAGGTGGCGGTTTAAATCCCTTCGCCCAATCTGCTCACCTGCAACGTCTAAACATGCCAAACGACGATTTATTTATTTCTGTATATGCATTTCACAACTTTATACAAATCACTCTATGTTTACACGATAAAGTGTATTTCCGTTTTCAGTTTATAATATTTCTTGTGGCAATGATACTCAGCAGTGTAACTAATGTCTGTTTTATAAATTTTAATCACATCAGGGGACCCTTGCCATTAAAAAACATAATCGGGAGATCAGTGTTGCGGTATTGGCCTCCAACAAGGATCGGCAGCACGATTTTGCCAGCTGGCTGTGCAATCGACAACCCAGAAAATACTAATACTAATAGTAATCTAGAATTGCAACAAGATTCCAGTAAATTAGCAGCATCTCAATAGAGGCGTTTAGGGATTGAAGACACGCCCCTTTTTTCTTTGACTTTTTATAGTCAACATGTAAACTATACGTTTATACAGTTTTCCATTTCTGACCATCTTGAGGAAAGCAAGGTGACATGAAATCTGTGTCGATGAGAGTTAGCAAACTGGCGACTGGTCGGATTGAGTCATATGGTTTTGGGCGACGGGTGAAAACGGGTCAGTTATTAAAACATATAGGTAACATCGATCGACGATCATCAGTTGGTCAGTTGGAAAAAATGGATGGGTTCAGTTGGGTTAGGTAACTGAGCTTCATAAAAATTAATTAACATTTGTGAAACAAATAAACAAACTTTTTACCTCTCTTGAATCATATTGGTTAAGAGATCCAAGACGAAATTCCACTTGTTTGCTCTGATCAAATTGATCCGATCAGACGACAATAAGATGGTTCATATAATTTTTTTTGAACGGCCAAACTTTATATATTGATATAAAGGCCCAGCAAGAAGCAACAAACAACAACAAAAACGCAACCAAACAACAATCACCAAAAGGCGTGTTACAAAAGGTCTAGAACGGCTAAAGAGACCCAACTTTCCCGATAAATAGCGGTTTTTGATTCACATTTAATCCCCTTTGTATATGTATTGTATTCCACGCGTTCTTACCCAAATTTTGCAAGATTAAAGACCGCCCATTATTCTCTTATCAAACAAAAAATCTACAAACAATGAAACCAAATGCAACTCGAAGGGCACCCTCTGACCCTCACTAGCATATTTTACAAAACCAAGTAAAACAGGAAGCCACATCATATATCTTCATTTACATTTCAACTATAAGAACACAAATCCTCATTAAAACCAACGACTTTGTTGCTTTGAGAATCGATTTTCATGATACATACAACTTGGCGACGATGCATAGTCTTCACGAATGGGCCCATCAAGTAGGCTTGCGAACGAACCTCAAACTCTAATTTCAATGGAACACTACCATTGTTGCTTGACATAACCAAGCCCTCCCCGACTCCATATAGGGGAACCTTTCGACCTTCCACATTTACTAGTATTTTCCTTTCGCTTTTCTTTGGTTGATAAAAGTTCGTAAACTGGTAAAAATACTACAACAAATTAGATAAATGTATATATTTTGATACTGTATGAAAACACGACACAAACCTAATTCATATTACCTGACCACTCCCAACACGGATTTGTGAATAGAAAATATTTAGCGGTCTAGGCGAAACATGGATGCCAAAAAATGTAGCCGGATTTTGTATGATCATCTTCACTGAACAATTGATTGTCAACAATTTGGTTGGGACTCCTGTGTAATCTGATCCTTCTCCATAATAGAAATTGTTCAATTTCCAACTCTACATGGAAAAAAATATTAAATATTTGTGTTATAATGACATGAAGTTAAATACAGTACGAAACCTTTTTGAAGTCGTACCTTTAATTGAACTTAGCATTTAGTTATAGCATTAATAATAAACTTAAATGCTATAATTAAATTAGGATATTTATTAGGTTGAGTTGGTTGAAAAGAAATACCATTTACAAAATATAAAATTTAAAGGTAAAATATTAAACTTCCTCTCTTGGACAAGATTGGAAGTTCAACTTCAAGAGTGTGTAAAAAAAGGTGTAAAAGACGTAAGAAATTGACCATTAAAAAAAAGTGTTAAGTATCAAACAAAAACGTCAAAAAAAAGAGTATGTTAAAATATTAAATTAAATCGCAAAAATCAGACATTGAAGTGAACAAAAAAACTTAAAACAATATAGATTAAACTAAAGTTATAAAAGTTATAAAAAAATAAAAAGAAACTAGCTTCATGTAATATAACTAAAAAAGTCAAACTAAAAAAAGAAAAAATAATTTAAATAATATACCTGAATTATTAAAAAAATCTGTAGTAATAAATATCAAAGAGTAATATTAAATATCAACTGGTATCATGAACTACCAAAAAACAACTATTTAAATATAAATTATAAATAGAAAATAATGTATCGACTATTAAACTGAGATACGATACCTTAAATATATTGAATTTTAAAATAACAAATTCTTTAACCTTTAACAAAATTCCGAATCCCTTCTCACATGAAAAAAATGTATGAAACCTTCACTCAAAAATTCACATTCATTGTAATCATTTCATTTTACCAACCGTATACATGTGATATATTATGTCCAACAAAATTTTATATAATCAAACATAATTTTGATGAAACTTGTTAACTTGATAATGTTTTTCTATTTTTAATCAATTATTTAATGAAAACACAAAAACACATACACAAATGCACATATTTAAGTGTGTGTATATTTATTAAAATGAAATATTGTTATCAAGTTATATAAACAAATAGGAAACAAAAACACACACACACACTCATATGCATATTTAAGTTTATTTAAGTTTATGTATATTAAAATAAGATATTTTATCAAGTTATAAAAAAAATAGAAAACAAAAACACACACTCATACACATATTTAAGTGTGTGTGTGTATGTGTTTATTAAAATGAAATATTGTTATAAAGTTATAAACAAATAGAATGATTTTTTTTACCTTCATTTGCACCTGAAGTTTGTATGGTCTACTAGCACCCCAAATAACAAGACAAGTAGCCAAAAAAACCAACACAAATCCCATGATAATCATCACAACCCGACACTGTCTCGTAAATTGTTCATCACCATAATAATAATCATCATCAACCTCTCCATAACGTCCCTCAACATCTTCCTCATCAATCACACTAAACAAATAATTATTCCCTTTCTTCTTTTTCAAAACATGCTCATGATGTTTCCCAACAATCGAAAATCGGTACGGTCCCGACACTCGGCTCTCGGACGACATCCGCGAATGCGACGGGGATTCGGCGGGTGTCGTGTGACTATTGGTTGATGACTTGTCATCGTGTGAGTAACGTGGTGGGCTTTGGACAATGTAGTCACATTTAGGAGATGTTGAAGATGTTGAGGTGTTTGAGTCGATTTCTGATTGCATTGTTATGTTATGTTTAGAGAATAATAATATTATTAATAATATTAATAAGTTGTTGGGAGAGATTGAAGGGATTGAATAGATTTGGAGGTGTTTCGGAAAGAATAAGGAGCGATAAGGGTGGGAATGGAAAGCGACCGTTTCATGTGAAGAGTAAATGGGGATTTTGGAACCTTAAACTAAACCTTAATGTGGACAACTTGTGTCAGAGGTGTGTGATAATTTCGGCTGAACTCTATTAAATAGTTACTCCATATATTAGTGGGCTCCAATTCGGGCCCATGGGTTATTTTTTATTATTTTAACTAGCTGATTACCCCGGGAGTATTCCGGGGTTGAAAAATCTAATATTACTTAATAAAAAAAATAAAAAGAAGTAAACAATCTCAACCTCTTTTAATGTTAAAGAAAGTTGTTCTAATGTTTATACTATCAAAAGGGGTTCTCATGCTGCGTTCCCAGCAGATTAAAAAACCGCAACCTCTTTTAATGCTAAGCATATCGTTATAGCACATGAACATGGACAATTCATGTATGTAATACTAGGTACAAAAACATATATACTATCATAACATGATTAGTGACTTGCCAATATATGATTAAGAAATTACCTAAATACATTGTGTTTTTTTCTGCATGAACAAAAACTCACTAAAAAAACATTTTTTTCGTTTTTGTATAACGCTATATATGGTGCTCGTTGGAAAGATAATAAAACGATCGTTAATTTGGTGTAATTTTTTTTTCAAAAAATGTTATAAATAAAAGTTACCAACGTTTAAAAAAATGTGAGCGGAAAATAAGAAACAAATAAAAATAAAAATATTAATTAACATATTTGAAATTTTAAAATAATTAATAGTTCACTAACATTTAAAAAATATGAGAGGAAAATAAGGAAAAGATATTAATTAACATATTTGAAATTTTAAGATAATATAGATATAGATTTTACTTAAAAATACAAAATAAATAAATTTAAAAGAAAGCTTCACATGATCCACATGGCACATTTAATGAGGGGTTGAGACCTCCATTGAATGTCACCTCATACAAACTCAATTCTTTTATTATAAGTTATTATGTGATGCGTTAAAAAAATTAATGGGTATATGATCGGGTATATAGTTCGGGTAGTTGGGTATGTGGTTTCGGGTAATTGGGTCGGGTATCACCTAATCCCAGGCCCGACCCAAACCCACAATTTTTTTTAAATTAATTCCAAACCTGACACAATATCTGTCGAGTTACAAAAAATAGTCGTTTTTTTCTCCGTTTTTTATATAGCACCATGGTACTCGTTTGAAAGATAACAAAACGCTCGTTAATTTGGTGTAATTTTTTTCTTTAAAAAATCTCGTATATAAAAGATATCAACATTTAAAAGTTATGGGAGGAAACATGAGAGAAAATAATAAAAGTTTAATATTTAAATTTAGTAGATTAGTTATTTAATAGATTAGGTTAAACCATATTTATTCATTTTTTTTAATTGGTCTAGAGTTGCCACATCACATCATATGTGGCATCTCTCAAAGGAGAGATTGATGGTTGAGACCTCCATTGAATATCACCTCAACAATATTCAATTCTTTTATTATAAGTTATAGATTATAGATATATTTTGTGCAAAAATTTATTGAGTGGAGTGCTACCCATAATTTTTTAATATTTTTAAATTTTTAATTCTGTTCACCATCTATAATTTTTTAATATTTTTAAAAGTGGTTGTGAATAGAGGAGAGAGAAAATATAATGATAAAAATATAGAATAAGTATTATTAAATAGAAAAAGAGAGATAAAGGTAGTGATTTTTATTGTAATTATAGAGATGGAGATGAAGTGTTTATTGTGAATGCTCTAATGCTATCAAAATGTTCGTTGCTACGTGAATACCCTGATTCACCTCCTAAAATACATGTTTCGAGGCAACGCTATCCTCAATTATGGACCATACCTTTTACATTCTTCTCTCTGTATCTCTATAGAAGTAAACAAGTGAAATACATAAAAAAAAAAAAAACTAAATATGTGTGAATTTCATTTGGAATGTATTAATTATACAAGATTTTTATGTAATAATTGTAGTTAATGTTGTTTTTTTTTAACGGTATCTCGCTCAGGGCTATACATAAGCATAGTCCGGCCGACGTGGGATTCGAACCGGGCACTCCAGGGTAGGAAGCAGGCTAAGCCTGAAAACCTCCCACCTCACCGGCAGCAAGTGGGAATCGAATCTGGCTCTCCAAGGAGAAACAAAGTCCTTTCCACCACTAGACCACAGGGTCATTGGCTGTAGTTAATGTTGTTGATCATGAAATTTTAGTATTGATTTTGTGTATTTTTTTTTCAGGTGTAGATTAGTGGAAACCCTTTAACTTGAAACCTTTTTCTTCCCAAGTTTGAAACTCTCCCACATGTCGGTCCCTTTCAAGCCTATTGGGTATATATTTTCTTCGATGGACGGCGAGACTCGAAACAGGTACCTTCCAGACAGGAACCTCATAGGGGAAAACGTTCCCACGTTTGTTGTATTACTGACCTTTTTTGATAAACGAATACCTATCGTCTCATTATCCTTTATCGTGTATATAATAAATAAATAAATAAACTTTGATGAATAGTATTATTTTTATTAACATTTTGTCATTTCCTAAAGTCTGTTTGCAAAACTTGTACGGGAACATGCCCTTTATTATAGAGAGATGTCGCCCTTCACTGTAAAGAGGGGTCGGGGTTTTAATACAGAAATGATTTGAATAGGGATGTCTTGTGAGATGTCCTGTTTGTAAAACTTTGTACGGGGAACATGCCCTTCATTGTAGGGAGATGTCCCCCTTCACTGTAAAGAGGAGTCGAGGTCTCAATACAGACATGATTTGGATAGGGATGTCTTGTGAGATGTTTTACGAAGGGCAGGAATCTCGGCTAAGAAAGAAACCTCAGTTAACTTTTTGACAGACCCACATGAAGGGCGGTCCACCCTAAGGCCAGCAGATGTCCTCATGTTCGGGTGGGTGCAAGGCAAACATACATGTGTTGATATCACTGGGGTGTCTCCGCTAGTGGGACTTCGGGACTCGGGGTTTGTGGTAGGGTAAGCAGCCTTAAAAGCTAAATCCAAGAAGGTTGCTAAACATGAAGCTGTCTGTGTGGATAACCAACACGGTTTTGTGCCTTTTGCATTTGATACTTTTCGAGGACTTGCTCCAGAAGCAATCCGGTTTTTAGATCGAGTGCAAAAGGTGATGAATTGTAACTCTCCGACGGTCAAGGACCAACGTTTTATTTTTAACAGAGTAGGTTTTGCTATTCAAAGGAGGTAGTGGCGTAGCTTTTTGCCCTGGTTTTTTAATGTTACCATTAAAATGTTGATTTGTCATTAGACCATGGATGATGGTTAATGCCTTTTAAGGGCATTTTTTCGCCACATCATCTTTAAAATGCACCTTTAAAGAATGTGTAATGGTTAACCTCTTTTTTAATGTCCCTTTAGTAATCACTTTCCTTATTTTCTTCTCTTTGGTCATTATATTAGAAATGTCCTTTTTTTTCATGCCCCTATAATGTTCAGAGGGACGGTGTTAAGGGCGCTATCAAGCTCATTCATACCCACATAATACTCATTACACATGTTCTTAGAGTTAAGGTGTTATTTTCTTAGTGTCAAGAGTTCGAGCCCAATTGAACACACATTTAATGTAATTAGGAACAAAAAATAACAAATTAATTTATTGCTCAAATCAGTTACTATTTTATTAATTTCTTACATTGATACATCTCATGCATAAAGTGTTTTCCTATCCAATAAAATAAATATAAAAAAGTATTTTTTTTTGAACGAAAATATAAAAAAGTATCCTATTCCGGAAAACATACAAAGAAGGATTTTAAAGATTTTTGTATCCAATCTCCCAGAAGGCTGCAGTGGAAACGATTTGGCAACACTCATTCGTCCGTTCGGCCAGATATTCGACATTTACATAGCAAGAAAACGTGATAAAGGAGGTAATCGATTTGGTTTTATTTCTTTTTTAGATGTTAAAGATAAAGATGATCTCCTTAGAGATCTGAGAAACACTCGCTTGGGAGACTATAAATTATGGTTCAACATCGCGCGTTTTGTTCTTGAAGACGGCGAGATTAATAGTAAAACAGATGCAAGGACTTCTAAGTCTGCATTTGCTAATGATGGCCCTAGAGTTGATGAACGTAAGAAGGATTCGAAGGTAGACGATGTGGGGGGATGGTCATTCAAAGAAATGCTAGTGGGTAAGACTATAAATATTAGTAGTGATGGGAATGGTTTTGCCTCATTGCATGGTTTGGCGATAGTGGTTAGGACCATGGATTTCTCTGTGTTAAAAAATATTAAAGTGATCTTGAAAGAGATGGATTTCATGGCTGATAGGATCCAATATATTGGAGGTTTGAATTTATTAATAACGTTTGATTCTCATGAACGGGCAGTCAGTTTCTTGAAGGAAGCCACGGGTATGAAAGATAGGTTTGTTATGGATGTGGTCTGGGAAGGACAGGTCTTTGGATTCGAAAGATTAGCGTGGTTAAAAATCCAAGGAATTCCTATACATGTTCTTTCTAATGAGGTTATTCATTCAGTTGGGAGTACGTTCGGGAAAATTGTTCATCGACCTCCACGATCTGATTACGATGTGGACTTATCATATGAATACTTGGGCGTCTTGGTAGGAGATGGTAAGCGGATTGCTGAAGAAGTATTGTTAAATTGGAGAGAACGCAAATTCCGAATATGGGTTTCAGAGGATAATGAAGATTGGGTGCCAGAGTTTGTGGAACCTACCGACTTAGGCACCTCTAAGATGACGGACAGTGCTGAAGATGCTGACATAGGTTCACCGGAGAAGACTTCAACCGACGTTGGAGAAGATGCTATTAATGCTCCGGTTGACTCGGAGGTGATGGAAATGGAAAGGTGGCATAATTATGGGAATGATCATGAGACTTCAATGCTCAATAATGAGGTAACGGATGAAACGGAAGGTAATAATGACAAATTTATTTCTGGTGAGAAGTTTCCTTTCGAAAATGGTCATCAAGTCAATGAGGGTGATCCGGTAAATGTGGTTACTAAAAGAAAGAAGTTTAAAAAAGCTGACTTGGGCCGGCCCAGTGGGTGTTACACTAGTAGTCAAGAGAGTTTGAAAGTCACGAAGCGGGCTAAGAACGTTGATGATTTGTTTGGTATAGATAGCCTTTTGGGCCTGTCGGACTCGCAACTGGATCAAGTGGGTAATGGGCCGGCTATACAGAAAGTGGGCCTGGATAAAGATAACATTGATCCTAACCCACAACTTGGGGAACCGATTATTATTTTGCCAGAAGCCAATCCGGAAGACGTTCAAAAGCAAAGGGATATTGGGGAAGGTACGATGGCCACTGAAGACTGTCATATTCTTCGCCGAAAGGAAATTGATAAAACTAAATTGATGGGGTCTAAGTTGGGAGCAGACCTCTCAAACTGTGAGGAGCTAATTCGGGATGCTGTGTATCAAGAAGGTTTACAATCGGGTAAGTCATGAATTGTATGTCGATAAATATTCGGGGATTGGGGGAAGTGGTAAAGCAAACTGGATAAAGAGAATAAAAAACGATTGTGGTATTTCTTTCGTTGGGATGCAAGAGTCTATGAGTAGTAAAGTGTCGGATGGGATTATTGCTAACTACTGGGGTGGACGCGGGGCTGATTTTGAGTCAGTGGATGCTATTGGCAACTCAGGGGGTATCGTTAGTATGTGGGATCCGAAAGTTTTTTCAAAAGATAAAGTGGTAAAAGACCGTAATTTTTTGTTAGTTTCGGGGGTTATTACTAATGGGTTGGCGCGAATCAACACTCTTAATGTTTATGCTCCTCAAGACAATGGGGACAAACGGAATTTATGGGCTAGAATTGTGAGTCTTATTCAGTCTAATGAAGGATGGTGGGTGGTTTTTGGCGACTTTAATGTTGTCCGGGACAAAGATGAAAGGAAAAACAGTGTTTTTGATTCGGGATGTGCGAAAGACTTCAACGATTTTATAGAAGAAGCTGGGTTGAGAGAATATCAACCTAAAGGCATGAAGTTTACTTGTATGACAGTTCGAAGAGGCATATGCAAGTTAAGCCGGATTGACAGATTTTTTGTCTGTGACGGGTTTTTCAATAAGTGGCCTAATGTTTGTGTCAGGGTGTTTAAGAAAGGTCTATCAGATCATTCTCCTATTATTTTCACTGTTGTTAATGCAAATTTTGGTGCAAAACCTTTTCGTTGGTTCGACTCTTGGCTTGACAAGCCCGGATGTGAAGACACTATAAATGCCGTTTTTGCCGATTGGGATGATAGGGGGCCGCATGACTTGAATCTGTTGTATAAACTAAAAAGACTGCGGGCTCGGCTTAGTGATTGGTATAAGCTATGGAGCCGTAACGAGAATGAGACCGAAGTCATAATGCGAGCAGACAAAGAGAAAATGGAACTGCTTATGGAAGAAAAGGAATTAGAAGAGGAAGATTTTTGGGTGTGGTCTGAATGTACCAGGTGTTTAGAAGAGATTAATTTACGAACAACCCAAGACCTAAAACAAAAATCTAGAGTGAAATGGGCCTCCATGGGAGATGAAAATTCTTCGTTTTTTCATAATGTGGTGAATGGTAGAAAGGCGCGTAATGGGATTCCAGGATTAATGATCGATGGTAGGTGGATATCTAAGCCAACACAAGTTAAGCAAGAAGTGATGCGGCACTTTAAAAATCACTTTAAAGAAGATTGTGTTAACTGGCCTAAGCTTCTCTGCCCTGGTTTGAAGGTGTTATCGGTGGAAGAGGGGTCAGTTTTGGTCTCGCCATTTTCAAGACAAGAATTGAAAGAAGCAGTGTTCGAGTGTGGCTCAAATAAGGCTCCAGGGCCCGATGGGTTTAATTTTCGTTTTGTTAAAAGATTTTGGGATTTGCTCGAGGAAGACTTCTTTCGTATTGTGACCAGTTTTTATGATTCGGGTGTGATTAATCCGGGTTGTGCTTCCTCTTTCATTACACTTATTCCTAAGAATAAAACCCCATTGAGCTTAAAAGATTATCGGCCTATAACTCTCATCGGGATGATAAGTAAGGTTATTTCTAAACTCCTTGCTAATCGCTTGAAAAAGGTTATGGGTTCGGTTATTTCCGAATCTCAGTCTGCGTTCGTCTCGGACCGTTTCATTTTAGACGGACCTCTCATGATTAACGAGCTTTTAGCGTGGTTGAAGAAAAGACGGCGAAGGGCATTTCTATTGAAAATCGATTTCGAGAAGGCATATGACAATGTTAATTGGAATTTTTTGTTATCTTCTCTAGATCAAATGGGTTTTCCCTCTTTATGGTGTAAGTGGATTAGAGGTATTCTCGTTTCTGCTCGTGCTTCGGTCCTAGTCAATGGCTCACCTACTTTCGAGTTCAAATGTGAGAAGGGGCTTCGTCAAGGCGATCCATTATCCCCGTTTCTCTTCCTTTGTGTTATGGAGGTTTTATCGTGCCTTCTTAACAAGGCGAAGGATATAGGAGACTTAAAGGGTACGAGACTAAAGGAAAGTGATCCAGACGTCACTCATTTGTTCTACGCGGACGACGCACTGATTTTGGGAGAATGGTCCAAGGTTAATATCCAAAATGCGGCTCGTGTTTTGCGTATCTTTTACCTTTGCTCTGGTCTTCGTATAAATATTTTCAAATCCAATCTGTATGGGATTGGCATAGAAGACAATGAGGTGGATAATATGTTGGAGGTTTTGGGATGTCATAGGGGGACCATTCCGTTTGTCTATCTTGGGATAAAAGTGGGGGCTAATATGGCTAGGATAAGAAATTGGGATTCGGTTATTGAAGTGATAAAGAATAGGCTTACTTCTTGGAAGGCAAGGTGTTTATCCATGGAGGTCGTCTAATTCTTATAAAATCAGTCCTCGAAAGCTTACCTATCTACTACCTCTCGCTTTATAAAGCCCCTAAAATGGTCATTGATAAAATTGAAGCCATTATGAGACATTTCCTATGGTCGAGTGCTAGTGACGATAGAAAGATCCCATGGGTGGCGTGGGATGTTGTAACAACATCTAAAAAGGATGGTGGTCTTGGCGTTTCCAAACTCCACCATGTGAACGACGCTTTACTTTTAAAATGGACCTGGAGATTTAAGACTGAGGAAGATAGTCTTTGGAAACGGCTTATTATGGATTGCAATGGTTCTGCGCGTATTTGGTCCTCTATGCCATGCTCCTCTTCAGCTAGCGGGAGCTGGAAAAATATAGTTAAAATCGGGGAGAAAAGGCTTCCAAATGGGCTCTCGTTAAATAATTATTTCATCGGCAAAGTTGGGAATGGGGCTGAGATGCTTTTTTGGGGAGACACTTGGCTAAAAGACTCTCCTCTTCGGCTGGTTTATCCGAATTTGTTCCGCCTAGAGTCGGATAAATGGGTCAAGGTGAGTAACAGATTGAAGATGATTGATAATACTAGATATATACAGTGGGGTTGGAGACATGAACCGGTTACACAGTTTGAGCTAGCCGAGTTGTTTCAGCTGTTGGAGGATTTATTTGACTTTCATTTGAAGGATAACAGTGACGCTTGGAGCTGGAATGGGGATCCTAGTGGTATTTTCTCAGTTCGATCCGCAAAGGAGCTGTTGTATAAGTCGTTTAACACGATACATCTGCAGCCAATTAATTGGAAAGTTTGGGTTCCTTTAAAGTGCCGAATTCTGGTTTGGAGATCTGTTCGAGATCGTCTTACGACTTGTGTAGAATTAGTTAAACGCGGCGTTAATCTGCAAACTGAAAGCTGCATTTTTTGCAATTCGGATCAGGAGACTACTTTGCATCTTTTTACAGGTTGTATGTTCGCTTTTGAAGTTTGGAGCAGAATAGTTGAATGGTGCCGGTTACCTCCTTTTTTTGCGTTCTCTGTCCAAGATATTCTACAAATAGGTGATTTTCACTCTTTACTTCTGGAGCAAAAGGATGTGTTACGAGGCATTATTTATACGACAATGTGGATGCTATGGATTGAAAGAAATGCTCGTATTTTCACTAGCAAATCCAGAAGACCGGTGGAAGTTTTGGAAAGCATCAAGTCTACCACGTATTTTTGGTTTCGTCATAGAACTAGAAAAAAATGTATCATTTGGATAGAATGGTGTAAATATCCGTTGAACTTGATGTAATCGTTTGTTTTTGCCGGGTGGCCTTTCTTTGAGGTCTGCCTTTGACTTTGTTGATATTGAAGTTAGCTTTACAAAAAAAAAAAAAAAAAACTACCAGTGGCTATTAATAGGAATTTAAATACGTCACGATATTGTAACAATTAAAATACTTTTGACTAAAATACTAAAGTACATGTTTGAAATCTTGCTATCTACCAGAAATGGTTTTCTTTTATATTGTTAGAAAATTACAAATTAAACAAAATATTAATTAATTGTATCGTTAACCTTTCAAAAAAAAAAAATTTAATTGTATCGTTAGAAAATTACAAATTAAACAAAATATTAATTAATTGTATCACTCTGTGTCATTAAGTGTTTAATTAATTCATCAGCAAAGAGCTAAACTTTCTGATCTGACTTGCGAGGAGTGGGCTGCATTTGATGTGTCCAAGTTTGTTTAAGTGGTTGTTGTGTGTGTTTTGGTGCTTTTGGCCTTTGTTTTGGCTGCACCTTTTGTTCGTTTTTTGTTTGACTTGTTTGTTCCTCCAGTTTCTTGTTGGGCTCTTTATATATATAAAGATGTTTCGCCGTTCAAAAAAAAGGAAGTGTTGAATAAGCATATGTCAATGTGGTGTGGTGGGTTAAAGTGGTGGTGTGTGATTGGTCGTGTGAGGGTTATGAATAAAGGTGGAGGGACAAGGGGGTAAAAATTTTATTTATGATCATTTTGAAACTTAATAGATAACAGACTTACTACATGATTTAGGGATGTCATTTTGGTGAATCAAACACGTTTAACGCTACTGATTCAAAGGTAGTCTCTTAATAAAATCATTAAGAGCGTATCAAACAACCCATAAAAAAATAGTAATTCGCTTTTCTCTTTTTATTTAATTAAAACTCACCCCAAAAGTAATAATTGTTATATATTTTAAAACAAAAGGTCGGTAGCATAGGCCACCGACAAAAAGACGAACAAGCCACTCAAGTTTTGAATATGACAAAAATAGTCCCTGGATTTTTTAAATTGGCATTTACATTCCTACATTTTCTAAAACTTTACATAATATCATTTCACCTTTGAGTTCTAACTTTTCAAATCTACCCCGTATTTTTATTCTTTAGCTTAAAAGAAAAACTATTTTCCTATGTGGTTATTTTTATCTACTTGTCTGTATGGATTCACGGTTTGACGTAAATTTTTTCGAAATGTGTGGATTCAAATATAATGTGTTTTCATGCTTATTTTTATGTACATTTTCAGTTGATCTACATTTTAACGTTTTAATGTACGTGTAAGTATAAATTCATTTTCAACATAAATGATATAACCTTTCGACATAAACTATTATCGGAAATGAGACTGGTCAAATATGTTACGTTTTCATGCTTATTTTGCGTATGTTTTAGGCCAGTCTACGTTTTGACGTAAACCATATATGGAAACGAGTTGATTCAGATATAATACCTTTTCATTCGACGGTAGTTATTGTACGTTTGGACGCACTAAGTCTTGATGCAAAGATAAAGGTGGTGTAGTGTTAGGTGGACTCCTCACTAAACAGACCAACATGGGTTCAATTACGTCTCTTGTGTAACCGCAATGCTTTAGAAACACACGTTTAACGCATCACATAATGTGTCGCCAGCTATAAACATCTAAGGCATCGCCGCAACATGCAACCTTTAGCAACAATCTAGTTCTTTCTTATATTTACATAGTTTAGTGTAAGGACCCATTATCTCAAACATGATATTCAAAGGTGTTAAAGACAGAAAACCAGTAAGACTAAATTAAAACCTTTGTTAAAGGGATTCAAAAGCTTACTAATTTGTCATACAAAATTTGTTTGTTCATAAATGGATTGTGATTCCTCTAGGTAGCCAGAGCCAGTCAGTTTTTTCATGAAGAAAAACATGATAAGTCTTCAATTGTTGAAAAGTTATGTATGACCTTCTATTTGCATTCTCCTAGTTATGAAGGTTATTATCTCATAAGGCATAGAAAGAGATTTTCCAGGCCTAACATCATACTTTCATCTACTCTTTTAAGTTAAGTCCTCCTCTAGGAGAATCATTCATAACAAGAAAATCTTTGATATGACAAATGAATATTTCACATATCTTTCTTAAAAGTATGTCTATTTTTTAATATTCTGATAGAGATAGATAGATGGTACCTAGCCAAACCAAAGGCTAGAATGAGAGTTTAGACTTTTTATCATTGGTGTATACAAACACACAGTCTACTCTACTCTACTCCTAAAATCATCACGTATGCACTCTACGGGATTTGAATCCACAACCACTAGATTCTACCCCTCACCGGGAATTAGAGAAAGGAGAGGATAGGATTGATATTACCATAATACATGGCTTCCCAAGGATCATTATGATAGTATATTTAGTAAAGACTTGAATAGATATGCTTCATAAGAACAGGTAACTTGGCAGGTGAGTCACTCTCCGTTAATCGAGTAGGTGAGACGTGTTCTACTTTGACTTCACTAATTCATAACACTAGCTAACCAGCGTACCTAGAATGAGCATACATCGACTGAAAGAAGAGGACTGAAGCGAGAATGAGGTCTTGTTTTTGCATGGCTTGGGCTTGCTTTGATATTTGTTGTGTTTTGGCACTTCTATGGGCTTTCATCGAGGAAAGCTAGCTTCATAGGCCAAAGTTTTCATTTATGGGACTTTCTTTGATGGTTCATGTAAGCTTGTGCCTTCCCTTCAGGCCCTCTTAGGACACCCTGTGGGTTAAAGCATCTAAATGTGGGCTTTGCTCATTTGATGACTTAGTTTTCCATGCATCAACATATATGTCATGTGTTGTTATGGAATCTTTTCTACGTAAGTTCGTCCCTGGTTCTCGCACAACTTTTATGCACCCCCCCCCCCCCGGTTTTTTGACGCAGTAGTTGAAATTTGCGATTTTCGTAGGTTAATTTAGTCCGGCACCCGCCGATTTGCCACTACCGACCGAAAAAAATTTGGCATTTTTGCAAAGCAAATTGTCCTAATCATTAATGTCAACTAGTGTTTTAGTTACCCGCGCTTCGCTGCGGGGACGCTACCGAAATGTCTTGACTAGTTATTTTCACCAATTGGCAATAGCGTCGTACCGCTATGTAGCATTTTTCTTCAATTACGAGGGCCAATAATCTTCAATTAGGTTAGCAATTTTCTTCAATTACATAGGCCAATAATATGGGCAAATAGTCTTCAATTACATGGGCCAATATTGTATCTGTCCAACCAAGTGACCTAACAGTTGACAATCACGTGATATTCTATGACTCCCACAAATATTGATCTAATGGTTGACAATGATGTGTGCAGTCAACTTTGTGTATAAAAATATCGGTCAAAAAAGTAGGCATGAGATGTTGACTTTTTTTTCTTTATTTGTGGGTTGGTGTAGTGCATGTTAAAGGTGTAAGCATTGATGGCTTATTTTAGCCATAGACACTGTAGAAGTGTCATTGTTTTAATAGTATATATAATGGAACCAACCATACCAATCAAAATAGTTTCGTCCATGTGGTTTTGGCATTTTCGTCACTTTCATTCAACCTTTTTCCTCGCATCTAGGTCCCTGCGGTTTCAAAATCTTGTCGTTTTCATCTAATTCGTTAACATCATCCATTTTTTTATTGTTACACAAGTGGCATTTCTATCTTTTTACACATTGGTTTATTTTATTCATTTTTTTACTTGTCTATCCTTGTATACATTTGTTTATTTTATTAACTTTTTTATCCTCTTCATTATTCAGACCCCTTTAATATACAATGAATCAACTTTATGAATTACCAAGAATAGAGAGCATCACCACAACAATCCAGACAAAGCATATGACATTCACTTTTATTAGTTCAAGAAAACAATTGTTACCTATGAGTTTGTTGAGATTGAACTTGAAAGCTTCAGTCTTTACCCAGTTTTGTAGAAGCCCTAATCAAATTAAGGGAACTAAAGCATACCCATTGGATTAATAAACGGCAAATCAAACGAAAAACTCACATTCACTGATGAATCAGCTTAACGAATCACCACGACTAGAAACCTTCCGATTAGCTTTCTGACCAGATGGTGGTGACGGCCCACTCATCGTACAACGCAATTCCAGCACGACAGTGTGTTCCAGAGATCCGAAATTTGCATCATAATTGAAACCAAACCCTAAATATAAACACCCTTTGAGTTCTTCGAGATCTGCATCCTTTAAGACTCGTGGTTCTCACAAGTCCTTCATTGACACTCTTCAAGGAACACTCGACTCTTCTTTTTCTGGATTCAGGGTTTCGACCACCTAGATCTGTTTGAGTAATCTAGTGATTTGTTTGAAGGTCGAAGACGTGGGTATTTCGAATCATTAATAGGGTGTTTAGAAAGTGTTGGTTTTACCGATGATAAGAGGCTTCCAGCTTCCTGGATCAATTGAGCAACAACACCTTGGTGGTCGCTGGTGTTCCTTGGTCGTCAGAAGCGAGAAACACTTTTTAAATGAAAGTGACAAAAATGGTCAAACTACATGGCGTAGATGATAGTTTAATCTTTTCTTAATAAAGAAATATGAATACGCAACGGCTACTTGGATAAAAACACAACATAAATGTTAGAAAATGTTCAATCAAACAAGACCTTTTTAAACAGCAAAATCTAGCTTTGTATCTACATGATTCACACGGGCTCGTTAAATGCGATTCCCAGCTGTATAAAAAACAAACAACATAAACGACTATTTCTCTATGTTCATATACACTACTAATGCAATCAGATTCTGTTGCTAAAAAATAAAAATAATTGGAAAAATTCAAACGAAGAAACCATTGTTGGATCCAATGGCTGAAATTAACTCGACTTACATCTACCATCTTCATGTCTCCTCAGCTTCTGTTGTTTCTTTGTCGCTCCACATTAACATTTGAATCCAAAGTCGATAGTATTTGTGGCATTGACATGCCCCCAGATACCACAATTTCTGCATCAACAAACATATTAAATGTCTACAAATGTTAATATATAAGGAAAATTTTGTTTTGGCAAAACATGTAGTTCTAGTACGGGTCAAAACTGGTCGAGTCAGGTCAGGCTGCAAGCATTCTTCTGACTTTTTTTGAATTTTATGAATAACTGTGTAATAAATGTATTATATCATCACAATGATAATCACTTTTTTTTAATAATAAATCGACTTACAGAGTTATATGTATTTAAATACATGTAAGATGGCTTTCAACTTGTTTGACAGCATTTCATTTTTAGTAATTCTTTTAGCTTAAGCCATATTAACGTTTTGAAGAGAGCAGACCCAAATTGACCCGTTTGTCCATTTGCATATAAATTTGCCAAAATTGTCACTACCTTGAAAACGTGAGGTTCAATAACCAAATCATGTCTTTTACTAGTCGAGCAGCATTATTTATGGGGTGTCTGGATGTGCATTTAAATATATAATTATGACAATTCAGTGTCTGGGTAAAGCTTATTTCAAATTTTGGTTTCCAATTAGTTAAGATCAAAAAACTAAATTTGAAAAATCATATAAGAAATTGCTGAAAGAGTATATATTATTCAGAAAAATAAAAAATTTACCTACCTCTCCCTAGCTTTTATCGATTGATTATTTGTTTATAAATAATTCAATTCAAAATAACAAATTTTAAAGACACACCCATACACCCATAGTTGTCAAAGCGCCTAGGCCGAGCACGAAGCCTAGGTGCATAAAATACATTTTTTAGGGATTTTAAAGATGTTTTAGGGTTGTTTAGGGCTACGTTAGAATGTTTTAGGGTTGTTTAGGACTTGTTCATAACTCATGTAGGATGTTTTAGAGGTTTAGGCAACTTTTAGCCTGAATTTGGCCGGAAATCAGCCTGAAAACAGCCCTGATAGTGCGCCTTAGTGCCTAAGGGCGCAGCGCACTTGGTGCGCCTAGGCGCGCTTTTGACAACTATGCATACACCCCCTTAAATATTTTCAATAAGTTTCTGATGGTTTTAACTTTTTATTATTTACTGAAGTAGTCATCCACTACACTAAAATCACAAACATAATTTTTTTGGGTACTTAATGTCAACTGCTGAGAAGTTGATTTAGACATTTGATATAATTACAACACTCACCAATTCCTTCACGAACAGATAAGTTGGGTCTGATAACATCCTTCGAATTGACCAAGAAGATATCACCAATGTACAGATGGTTGGTTGGGACATAAACAGAATATAGCTCTTCATCCCCTGAATAATTCTGAGATCCAGAAGAAAAAAATAAAGTAAGTTGATGCACATAGAAAAAAAAAAAGTTGACGCGCATAGAAAAAAACATAGGTCTTGCTGTTTTTCAGCATTTACATTTGATGATAACATGTAAACTCCATATAGTACACAAACAAATAAGAATATGGGTCTAACTTAACTGATATGCCCCATGGCACAAAAATAGTTGCAAGTAATCAAATATGGAGTCTGACTTTAGAGTCGGCATTAGATTTATTACAATGTACACATTGTTTAACCATAGAAATACCCATTTTGATTTTTGTTTCCCATAATAATACTAGTGTATTTGATCATTGCTTTGGGTCAACTTCCAACTCATTTAGGTGATGTCAATTTCATCTCATTTACTTATAATTGGGTCAACTGGCACGTGCTTCAAATCAAACAGGCCAACTAAGGTCAAATGAAGAGAGAGAGAGAGGGATAGAGAGAGAGAGAGAGAGAGAGAGAGAACACATCAAATAAGTTGAAAGGAGCCCAAATTTAATATTTTAATAACTAAGCAGTTAATATCACCGATATATCCGCTATATCGGTCCGATATATCGGTTATCGGTCCTCAACCGATATATTGATACCGATATTTTGACCGATATTTTCTACCGATATTATCGGTGATATTGACCGATAGTTGACCGATATCTTACCGATATTTGACCGATATATCACCGATATTCCCGATATCGGTATCTTTCTTATTAGTTCTTCTATTTGTCTTGCTTCTTATTGATGCTGTTAGTGTTTTAAGTCTTAATTGTTAATTGTTAGTGTTAAATATTAGTGTTTAAAGTCTTAATAAGTTCCTACTTGCTACAATTGTTATTGTTTTGCATGTTGCAAGAGGTCAATTTGTTAATTGTAGGAGATTATATTTAATTGTTAGTGTTAAACCTCTATATATCTATGGATTTTGCATGATATAAAATTACCGATATCCCACCGATATCTCACCGCGAAAACCGATATATCAAATATCGGTCCTCGACCGATAACCGATATTTTCCGACATTAACTGCTTAGTTTAATAATACAATCTCCTAGATCCTTTTATCCAAAGATTCAGATTATTGGTGAAATCATAATTAATACAGTACATTTTAAAAATAAATAAATAAATAAATAAACAAAAGAGGCTGGCACATCAACCCAACCTGCTACAATTTGCCACGTACTTCACAATGACCAATTACCCGACCCACCCATCTTGCCACCTGTATTCCTAACAGATGGTGCCCTCAAAATTAACATCACTTAAACAATGGAACTTCATCCGATATTAGGTTTAAGTTGAACCTGGAGAACGACAGATGAAGTAATGAACCCAAATGCGTATTCACCAATACGAGGATGCCTAATGATGGCAACTTCCTTGAATGCCTGTGTGTTTTGATCTGCAATTAAAGAAAACAATAGTGTTGATGGACTGTTCATTACTTCATTTATCAATTAATCACAGGAAATCTAATAACAGATAAAATATGTGGGAGTCAGTAAGTCACCCAAATATTCAACTTCATTAAGGCCACACATATATTGAAACTACTTTATAGGTCACCCAAGTATCCGGTTTCATTTGTACCAATCCGTGCCCTTACAATATTTTTTTTAAATAAAAAGCTAAATAATGTTCACGCCTCATCAAGGGTATTTTTGTCTTTCCAAAGAAGGTAAGGGCATATTTGTTGTCCAAGATGTTTTCTTACCTGAATTGGTACCAATGAAATAAGATGCATACTTGGGTAAGCGGGGTTAAGTAGTTTCAAAACATGGGTATCTTTGTCATTTTAAAAAGATTAAGGCAAATCTGTTATCCCACGTGTTATTTTACATGAATTGGTATATATTAAACCATGTAGATACTTGGGTGGCCTTTAAAGTAGTTTCAATATGCAGTGTTGTCAATGAAAACATGTTCGAATAATAGGGTGGCCCCAAAATACATTATGCCAAATAATATCCACAAACCTGGAGATATGGCAGCACTGATTTGTTTGGAGGCATTATAGATATGACGAACAAATGGCATTCGTTTGATAAACCATTCCCCAAGGCTCAGAACAGATGCACCCAACCAAGATGACATAAATACCCCAACCAAAAATATGAACATGATGGAAGTTATAAATCCAACACCTGCAAAAATTCAAATGATTAAAAATTACACACTTAAGCTGTAAAACATCAAGTGGAAGTGGTATTTCAAACCAACTATATAAAGTTGGGTTAGATTCTATCTATAGTGGTCAAATGAGTTAGCTACAAAAATTTAACTAAAAGGGAACGGTTTAGTGTCATCCAAAATGGTAGTCAAGTTCATAAAACCTTCTAAGAGTGCGTTTAAGATTGCTTATTGAAACTGTTTTAGGTGATTATTGCTATTTAAAACAAGCAGTTTGGAATTCAAAACTACTTTTATTTCACATGAATAATCAAATAAGCAGTTTATCACGTTATTATCAATCACTACCATCATACTATAAATTTGTAATCACTAACAAAACAATAATTATGTACAAATTTCAGAAAGCTTTAGAACAATAGGTAGGCCAACCTTGCCAGGCCCATGGTAAAAACACATGTTTTGACCTGTTAGTCAACCCTGGCCTACCCACTTCGTCACCCCTAAATACAAGAACTAGAAAACTAACATATCTACTATATTCACAAAAAGAGTAGATAATGCTTTTATATAATAATCTAGTCAGGTTGCCCTACGCCATTAAGCTCACAGCTTATAGTTATAAGTTTGTGTACCTGTTTCCTGTTATATCCCAATAAGAATATATACAAAAAAGAATTTTTAGTAAAGACCAGTCTTGCAAGAGAAAAAGCAATATCAGTATTAAGAATATATACTTGAACTCAGGTATTTCACATATATTATTGCCTTTTAAATAACAAAATCATTCAACTACAGGAAATGTTCAAATAGATTTATGAAATGATTGAAGAACTAAAAAACTATAAAATAGGTAAACAATACAAACATGTGCCCACCAAATATATCTATGCCGAGTTGAACATAGATTGGAGAGAAAAATCCATCCACAAAATGTATAAACCACCATGTTATGTAAAAAGTAATAGCCATTGGCAATAGGATGACACTGCAAAAAAAAGGATCAAAATCAAGCAAAAAATGTCAGTCTGTCAGTTTAGGTGAAAAGACGAGTACATCTATCCGAGTAAAATCAACTTCAACAGTTCAACCACGATAGTCATAAAAGAAAGGCCTGGTAATAAATGAGTAAAATCTTTTTTGCTCTCTAACTTCGAACATATTAGTTATCAAATGTACCATAACTTTGGACCAATTCAGCACTTAATTACTCATGTCCAAAGATACTTAAAAAGAGCAGCTAAAGTATCACATCATCAGGTGTGGTTTCAGAATCTTCTAAATGATTGGTTCACCACAAATTGTTATTATTAAAAAATAAAATAAAAAAAAACAGCCATCATTTTCAAATGCAAGCAAGAAACTTGGGTAACATCAAAAAAGCAGATTAGGAAAGAAAATTTGCATACCATCCCGTCATGAACTTTTTAGAAGCCCAACTTCTGATAACTTTGTAAAAAGTCTGCATGAAAAGACAAAAAAAACACGATCGAGGTCATCCACATATGATTGAAAATCATTATCCAGTTCCAGTATGATTGAAAATCACACACTGTGATTGTGCTATAAGACGAAAAATAAAGCACTTTACTTAGAGCTATCCCTAAGATTGCAGTTATTTAAAGTCATCCCTAGGATTGTAGTTATTTACAGTTATCCAATACTATTTAACTGTCATTATCTGTCATGGCACAACTTTTATATGTCAATTTCTCTACACAATCAAATCATTCTCCATCATCAACCACTTCAATCCTGATTCTTCCCTTCTAACTTTAAATATATGGTTACCTTGCTCATTATCCACATCGACGAATACTACCGACCTCCGTCCACGATTAGCGCTTCAAGTTCCAGCGCTGCTCCCTCCGCCATCCACCTCTAGCCTCAAACACCTTCACTGATTTTGCTTGTGTCCGTGAACACGTTCATTTCCTTAATGAACGAACATAAAATTCCGTTCGGTAGTGTTCATGAACCGTTCATGAACACATTTATTTTCTTAACGAACGAACACGAACAAGGCTTATTCATGTTCATTCGGTTCGTTTCCAGCCCTATCTCTATATGAAGTTTAAACAAGTAAAACAGGTTAACCTAAAGCCCTAATTAGTAATCAATCAGCTTCAATATCTCTACACAATCAAATCATTCTCCATAATTAACCACTTCACTCCTAATTCCTTCCTTCTAAACACAAAACTCACTGTAAACTTATTCCAACTGAATCCATCAATAACACATATAACCTCAATGTTCCAATCCCCTCTCCACAAAACCCTAGCCACAACCCAATCATACTCCGCATAACAACAATAAACCCTAGCATTCCAATCCAAACAACAACTTTAAACAACTAAAACAGATTCACCTAAATCCCTAATTAAGGATCAAATTATTATATTAAAAGAAACTAAATATCCAAAACCACAACTAAGCAATCAAATCGAACAAATTATTATTATTATTATTATTATTATTATTATTATTATTATTATTATAAAAAAAAGAGGTACCTCACGGCCGGCGTTGTGAGAGGATGACGTGGCAGAAGGTGAGGGTTTTGATGAACTGCTGTCGTCATCGGCGGCGGTGTTGGCGACGGGGATAAGTAGCTCCCGATCTCTGCTGCTTGGAGATTTTTCGTCGCCCATTATTTTCTCTCTCTACTTTCTCTCTCTAGATTTTTTTAACAGAATAATAATATTAAAAACAGTGACTTGTAACGAGAAGGGAGGAAAAATCAAAGCTGAGAAAACAAGTAGAGATTAGATATTGTATTAGATTAGTAAATCCAGCTTATATATTGTGACAATAACTTTTTTTTGAGAGGCTTGTGACAATAACTATAAAAATAGTTTGTATTATTGGAGTTTAGGATAAAATATATATGCACATGCTTAGAAGAAAATAGTGGGTCGATATCGGTTTGATTCATTACGATATCCAATTTTTATGTAGCTTAAGATGTCAATGAACACTACTATATAATTTATTCTTCTGG
Source organism: Ambrosia x helenae (assembly GCA_030844895.1). Lineage (NCBI taxonomy): Eukaryota > Viridiplantae > Streptophyta > Magnoliopsida > Asterales > Asteraceae > Ambrosia > Ambrosia x helenae. Next base: position 27,178,871 of record CM061234.1, read on the forward strand.
CTTTCATGTTAATTATTATACGCGTTGTTTAACAAGAATTAATAAGTTGTTTTTTGATACTTGTAAATAAGAAAAACATATAAATTAGAAAAAAAAAAGAAAAAAAAAAGCATTCCATATGATTTTGTTGAGTGAAGAATTTAATGGTAACAAGGAAATATATGGGTGCAAATGAGCCGAGCCTTATTGAGTTCGAGCCCGAGCTCGAGCATGGCATGTGAAGCTCGTTAGGCTCGTCGAGCCTAGTGTAATATTAAATTTTTTTAATATTTAATAATATTTACCACTCATTTAAAGTTGTTTAGTAAACGAGCATCGAGCTCGAGCTTCACTTATCGAGCTCACGAGCCTAAATAAACTATTATTTATATTATTTTTATTTAATATATTAACTAATTGATAATAAACGAGGTGAGCTCGAGCTCGAACTCTTATAAGTTAATCGATCTCGAGCTCGAGCCTGGTCGAGTTCGGGCTCGGCTCAGCTTGTTTGTACCCCTAGAAATATGCATACAATATGTGCTTATGTCCACATTGACGAGAATAAAAGTCCCCTAGTCTAAGTTATTCGTTCAGCATGACAATATCGCAGAAAGTTGGAGACCTTTCTAATTTAATGGGTCTAAAGTGGTTTCGGTTTTACATAATAGAGTCGTTAAGGATTGAAAATAATCGCTTTTTATAGTCAGGTAAGTCGTTTAGTGGCGTTCACCTTGTGTGAATAGTTAATACATAGTGTCAAGGGATAAATGGTTTGTATAAGTATGAGATCCTTAAGAACAACTGATTTTAAGGTTGTTACATCAAGATTGCGACATATCGGATATAATGCATAAATGTTTGTCAAATGCGATCCTAATGGTTTGATATTTGTGAAATTTATCTTATCCTAAACTAATGTGTGATTATATATCAGGTCACGATATACCCACGAGTATTTATTTGTTATCTTATCTGGTTAAAGATTATCTATTGGAATACCCATTACCTAAAACCGGATCTTAAACTCGCCTCAAACAACAACTTGAAATAGTAAATACTTACTTAGATTCCTAATAATTCTATAGTTTCAATAGTTTTAAGTATCCTACAACTTTGACGTACCTTTTATTGTATTTTTAAGCTTGTATAATATATTAATATATTTGGTGTTGATGCGGATAAACCTAATACCAAACATGTAAAAATTTTAAAGCTAATCTCATTTTGGATATCTATCCCAAATGCTTCAGGTTTTTCACCGAGTTCTTTTGTCATCCCTAAGCTGAAGATACTTTGTTCGGTTGGGCGCTACACGAATTAACATTAGCATATAGTTCCCATTCTTGTAGCTAATTATATATATATATATATATATATATATATATATATATATAACCATCCATTCCTATAATCACAAAAATATGCACCTCACAATTTGATAAAAAACACACATGAAGTTTCTAAAATAAGAAAGACCACAAACATGAAACTGTGACAAAATCAAAACAAAAACAAATTAAAAACTAGATTCTTCAGGTCATTCATCTAATCCATAATTCATTATTGTATTCACAAATACTGATTAGGGAAAGTGGGTGGTTTTTATTGTTTTCTCATCCATTTAAACACATTTATGATACAATTTTATAGAAAAGAATTGGCTCATGTGGATCAAATGATTTAAATCATGCATTTCTTGACTCTTGTCAAAAATCATTGAATTTGTTTCCAAGAAAACTGCGGACCAAGGACAAACCTCGGATATACCTAAGGTGGAAACAATGGATGTTGAACAATCTACAGATGTTACACAAATAGATAACATGTCTGATTCAGACAAAAGTCCCGAACAAGAAAAGATAGAAGACCTGAAAGAAAAACATAAATTTGGTATGTATTTACTTCATTTTTCACCATAAAATTATATTTTATAATAAAGATTCTTGGTTTTGAAAGTTCATATTTTATGTAGAAAAATATATCATATTTTGATAAAGGTTTTGGATTCTTTTTGTAGAATTGGATCAAATAAAAGAAAAGTTTTCTAAGTTGCTTTTAGGAGAAGATATGTCAGGCGGAGGAAAGGGCGTTTCATCAGCATTGGCTTTATCAAATGCTATTACAAATATTGCTGGTAATCTAACAGTTATAACCGAACCGACCCATTCTCACCCTTAAATTATTTTCTTGACTAGTTTAGAAAAGTTCTTGATTATTCTAAAAATATATAATTGTTTTTGGGAATTTGTAGCTTCTGTGTTTGGAGAACAACGTAAACTAGCGCCAATGAAAGAAGATTCAAAAAAGAGGTGGAGAAAAGAAGTTAATTGGCTTTTATCTGTGACGGATCATATTGTTGAGTTTGCTCCCATCAACCACACCGCCCCAGATGGATCAAATATGGAGGTCAGCTAACTTTGTGCAACATACTAGAAAAATGCTTCATTGGAGACAAGGTCCTAAGTTGGCTATTGTAGGCTTATTAGACTCGGATAACAGACTAATAAGCCCGAACAAATGAGCTATAACAGCTTCATACCAGGACCCATCGCATTATGACATTGGTTTATGAGAGATTTTTTGGTATCTTACAAGTTCTTATGGTAGCACACTAAAAGTTGCAATGGTATTTGCGAGTTGCATTTTTAGTTTGATTTAGATTTTAAATTAGTTAATGAATTACACGGAAATTAAAAAAGTATTGAACACTATGGGTACCATGCTTTATGATCTTTGTATTTGTTTTGTAGCTTGGGTTTCTAATATACACTTTGTATATGCAGATTATGATGACAAAACAAAGAAAGGATTTGCGCATGAACATCCCTGCACTAAAGAAGCTTGACAAGATGCTCACTGTATGATTCATAATGTCAATATATAGAAATGACTCTTAATAAGGAGAAGTTACATAAAAGAATAGCATATGCTTTTAAGCCTATTCTGTCTATTTTCTTTTTTCTCAAATGGGTCAAACCAAAATATTACTAAATGGGCAACGGGTCAAGTGGTTTGAATGGGTTGAAGGTTGAGGTCGTCAAAACTCTATTTAAAATGCATATAACCTCATGAAGTCATTTTCTTAAATATTTAGATCACTGTTGTAATAACATTATTTTTGTAATAATGAGTAGCATGATAGTTATTTATGGAAAAGGGACAAAAAAGTGTTTACAGCTCAACCTGACCCGATCATTTGACCCTTATTAGAAATGACCCGTCTCAACCAGGACCCGTTTTGATTCGTTACCCAACTCGTCTTACCCACCATCTTACCAACTCTATTCATTACCTTGGATATGTCAATAACTAAGGTTTATCGCCGACCTAAATACTTGTTAGTGTGAGCCATGAAATATTAGTGTTCAAATATGAATCATAAACTAGAAACATTCCCAAAGTACTTAAGCTTTGTATGCAAATTCATGTGTTATAAATACAACCAAAAACACAATATGCATATATGCATTTTCAATAAACTAACCCCCCCCCCCCCAAACCAAATCAGAATGACCAACTTTAAACTGCGCAACTCACAAACAGTAAGCATCTTTGATATGCAATGCAAACACCTGCTAATGAATATATGTTTCAGGATTGTCTAGACAACTTCAAGGACCAAAAAGAATTCTGGTATGTGTCGAAAGATGCAAGTGCATCTAAAAAAGGAGTCCAACGAAACGATAAATGGTGGTTACCGACAGTTAAGGTTCCACCCGGGGGGCTCTCAGAAGAGTCAAGAAAATGGATGCAAAAACAAAAGGATTGTGCAAATCAAGTTTTGAAAGCTTCCATGGCTATCAATGCTGAAGTGCTAGCAGTAATGGAGATCCCTGAGGATTACTTGGAGAATCTCCCTAAGGTACAATGTAATGCTAAGGATACAGTAATTTATGCAGTGTGTATAACTATAACCTGGAAAGTTGCTTAAATGTCCTTCTATAACAGCTTCATGGGCTGTACAAGGTGAATGTACTAAAAAGAGGTGACAATTCGACCCGAGGATTATTTTAAGTATCATTTTATCTTTAAGCGCCAAACGGATAAAACACTAAAGAACTAGTTATAAAGGAAACAGGGTCAAACGGGTCGAGCATATCAAATAAACTGAAAGTTTGTCAACAACTTTTTATAACCTTTCCTTATGGGGTTGGTGAATTATGGTTAAAACACGGTTGATGATTAATAATTTATATATGGCCATATTTAGGTGGTTGGGTTATTGTTTATACCTTTAAAAAGTTGGTTGTTAACCATAGTCGTTCCTAGCTATGCTTAGCAACCCGCGATAATTTATTAAATAATAAAAAGGGTGTTGGCGAGTCAACTCAGCCTGGCTCGTTTTCCCTTGAACTATTCTCCAAGCCGCCCATTTTGCCGCAAATGAATTTGGCTACAAGGCTATGGCCTATTTGTCTCATCAGAATATAATTAGATTAGAATTTTATAGCATAATACTATAATTGAAGGCAAATTCTTTTAGTATACATGTATATATTAATCTTATAGAAGATTGATTTGTTTTAACTAACATATAATTTTTCCAAGCAGAAGAGTCGTGATCGCCTTGGTGAAGCAAGTTATAAGTTCATTACAGCAGAGTTTTTTGACCCGGGACAGTACCTAGCATCCATGGACTTATCGTCGGAACACAAAATACTAGACTTAAAAAACAAAATAGAAGCTTCAATAATTATATGGAAGAGAAAAATGCTTCAAAAAGAATCAAGATCTTCATGGAATTCATCTTCAAAAATGGAAAAAAGAGAACTGTTTGAAGAGAGAGCTAAAATTATCTTATTACTTATTAAACAACGGTTCCCAGGACTTCCTCAATCGTTGCTAGACATCAACAAGATTGAGTCCAATAAAGTATGAACTAGACATATTTTTTTTTTGTTTTTTAGTTTAAAGATTTGTGTGCAACGGTGGAGAAATGTACGGTACGAGTATGAGCTCGTAAATTCCGTCAAACTCTTCACCTCTGCTCACAAACAAAATGGGTCAAGGAGGATTTGTGTTGAAACAAGTGATATTGTATGGGTTGGGCTGGGTAAGGTTGACCCGAAAAACTTTTGTCCAATATTTGACCTTTTACTTAAATAGTTATTGTTTTTAAGCATTTCAAATTACATTTTGGGAAATTTTCTTTGACCACCATTTACTTAAAAATGGGCCGAGTCTTGCTATGTTTTAACTCTAGGTGGCTAGGTATTATTAAAATGTTGGCTCAAATGGAAGTGGGAAGAATGTGTCAAAATCGCCAAGGTGTACTTTTTATGCATAAAATCTCGGAATCATATTTTACACATTGTCCATCAAAGAAAAAACTTAGAAAATGGACATTAGTGTTTCAAGTAAACCTCATCCACTTGTTTCAACTTACAGAAAATTTTCTAAACCATATACGTTGGTGGGCTTGTGGGCTCCAAAAATAGGCTAAGTAGTTAAATTTAAAACTAGTTTAGTAGGAAACGGATCAAATGGGTTGAATGTTGGCCAAATTTAATTTTTGATCTAAATAAAATTAGATTATTGCTGAAAATAGTTTGATTATCATGATCATATTGGACACATTAACTATAAAAAATGGACACAAAAGTTTTTTGGGCCAACCCAACACATAAAATTGGTGTTTTGACTCATTACCAACCCGTGACCCGTCAGGATAGACAACATTATTAACCTTATTTTCTTCTAATTATATAGGATGTTGGTCACGCGATCCTGGAAAGCTATTCTAGAGTACTAGAAAGTTTGGCAAACACCGTGATGAACTGTATAGAGGATGTACTCTATGCAGACGAGGTAGCAAAAACTTCAGCAGCCACAAAGTCACCATCATCAAGTCAAACACCTACGGGAACAACAATATTAGATTTTATGGAGTTGTAGGATAATCAAGAAGAAACATAAATAACTGTTGACTTCTTATATATCAACTTGATAGAGGACATTTACGTGTGGGAAACACTTAGATATTCAACTTTTTTCATTAAGGTAACTTGTATATCGAAACTACTTTATGGCCTCAAGTATGTATTTGGTGTTGTTTATACGAAATTCAGCTAAAAACCCGCCTAACAAGAAAAATGCCCTAATTTGTTTTAATGACAATATTTTTTTGTTGGTGTATAGAAAGAGACGAATTGATGTAAATGATTAGGGTATTTTTGGCATACTTGGTTGAGTATAAAGTAGTTTTAATATATGGGTGTCTTGATAAAAAGTTTAATACATTGTCTATAAGATTTTGTTAGCATGTTGGCCAATCATATATGAAGAAATTAACCAATGGTTATGAAGGGAAACAATAGAAGATACGGTAGGAATAAAAGTGGATTGTGCCCATTGAAGGTATGTATGTACTTGATATGTTTAAAATGTGCATATGGTTTAGAGCATTGACTTATGAAAATATGTTTTATACATATTTGGCACATGAAAGGGAATTATTAGCTCACACATGGTTGCATATTGTAATAATACATAATTTTTGAAAAGGAAGTCCACTACCAATGCAATGGTCATGACATGCATCATATCGTCCACCGATCATTAAAAACGGTAGTTTGAAACAAAACAAGTTCATGGTCGATGTCACACTGTGATCGCGGATCATACGCAGTGGCGAAGCTTGGGGTGGAAACCGTATATACCAAAAAAAAATGTATACGGATACTATATAATCGGAACTTATGGGCGAAATACGCGGGTAGGGGAGGGGACCCCCCACCCCCTATATCCTGCGCCAATGATCATTCGTCCTACCATCCCTTGAATGAATATTCGACAACAAAGTAGAACAAAAAATGCAAACACACTTAAAAAATGATGAATCGGAAATTACAGTATATGAATATGTTAAAGTAAAGCTACTGACAAACAAAATCACTCTTGAGTTTGAAACAACTTATTGACTTATTGGTTTTTTGAAAAAGCCAATAAGTCAATAAGTCATTTCTAAAAGCTAGAATTTGGTGCTTTTCCAAATGACTTATTGGTTTTTTAAGAAACCAATAAGACAATAAGTTTTTTTTTTTTGAATGGCAAAGAACTCTTATTTCACAACCAATATTTACAGTACAGATAATAAGCAAGATGCTCATTATGCATCACTAACCCAACCCCTGTTACATTGAACCCGATAATAATTGAAAAACCAAAGTATATTACAGACAACGATTACAAAAACCAGCTTCGGAAATTGCCTTAGATATCAAACAAGCACCATTTTTCCCAGTCTTTGGTTATCTCTTTAGCCCTGCTCGTGATCCATAAATGAGATTGCGCCTTTATTTCGCTGAATAGTTCTTCTAGGACAGCTCTTTTCCCTCGAAAAATTTTGTTGTTTCTTCCTTTCCATATAATCCAGCAGGTCGTTAGAATGATTGCGTGTAAAGCCTTTTTCTTTGACCGTGTCAGCCCGTTTATGTTGCTAATTTGCAGCAGCTCGCGAAAGTCGAACACGAAAATCGGTGGGATGTTGCACCAGTCAGCCACTTTTTGCCAAAGGTTGGCAGCCACGTAACAATAAGACAATAAGTTGTTTTCAAACTTAATCCCAAACACCCTAGTAGATAATTTATAATAAAGAATCTCAGTTTTTTTTTTTTTTTTTTTTAAGAAGATTGCTAAGGAGTCTTTTTTTTCAAATGGAAAATAAATGAGTTAAAACTATGTTTTTTTAAATAAAAAAAATGAGGCAGGCACCAACAAAATTAGAAGGAAACATAGCTTCTTTCCATATTGCAACAAATTAGATTGTCAAGTTAAAACCTAATCCATTTGATTAAATGTTAAGGAAAAAAAAAATCATATCGTTTAACTTGTTAAAACAAGGATATTACTGGATAGAAATATAGCAGACACAATTTACGTTTGATCCACCGATGAGTTGTGAGATCAATAATGGATGTTGTGACCATAGTCACAGGATTCGCTAATCTACCTGTGTACCGCGAATCGAATCGCGCGTACCGGAATCGGGTACATTCGCGTACCGTTCGCATAGGATTTGCGATCCGATTCGTGAAATTGAGCGTACCCGATTGTGTAGAATTTCGAACCAAATATCACTGATTCGCGTACCGGACTGTCGAATTCGGTGTCTAGATTCAATGCGATTCGCGAATCGGAAGGCTGCTTTGTTTTTGATCTTATAATTATTAACTTGGTTAGTTTGTTTTATGTTTTTGAACTTATAATTATGAACTTTGTTTTGGATTATGATTATGAAATGTTTATTGGAGTTATTTGAAAAAAAAATATATTGTATAATGTTTATATACGATACGACGTACCAACTTATAGGGTACACCGTACCACGTACCAAACTTATAATTATGAACTTTTAGAAATGCGCGAACCGCGTACCCGTTTCGTACCAACATTTTTGTGAAAAAAAATACAACACTTTATGAGAAAAAACCGTAATCATAGCGACACAAGCCCCCCTCTATCCATGTCGTTGCAGACTTCCGATTTCCCCAAAGGTCTTCCACTCCCTTCATAGATTGCCCTCCATTAGGCGTCCGTAGCCTACACCCCAGGAGGGAGCCACATCAGCATCCGCTAGCTTGACAAACCTCAATCTATGAAAGCCCGCGGTACCAACGGAACCGGGGAAAGTATACAGAAAAGATAGTTCTTTTCTATTAGACCAGTCTAATAATTCATATTAGATTAGTCTATTAATTCATATTAGATTGGTCTTAGTTAGTAATCTCGGCTTAGTGAGTCCTTTCTTCAGTGATGAACTGTTGGCGGCAGTCCTACATTTTGTCTCTGTGGACTGAGGAGAAAGGGGGGCTCGGCGGGAAGAAGATTGTACCGTGAGAGAAGCAAGGAGGTCAACCTCTTTCAAATATACAACATGGATTCTGGCAATGCAATGTAGTTGGACTCTCATGTCGATCCGGACGAATCATCCTTTCAACGGAGGCAAATCTTTGCCTGTTAGGTAAGAGGATAACAAGTTACAAATTCTGTCTCGGTAGGAAATGTATCTCTATTACAATGAATTTAATAAATAAAGTAGTTAATGGTGGGGTTACCATTATCCTTTTTTTTTTTTTTCCTGAAAAGTGAACTTCATTAGAAAACGCTAACGGCCCTCAAAACAAGGACCGAAGCCAAAAACTACACCATATACAAAGGGTACAACGCCCAATCTTTCCAAGCCAAACTTTTAAACTTAGCATTAACCTTTAACCAAAGAAAAGAGAAAGACTTAACTTTGGACACTAACTCTATAACTCGAGCCTCTTTGCCTGAAAAAACCTTCTCGTTACGAGCATTCCACAAAACCCAAAGAGTGACCATGAATATCCCTTGCAGAATTTTTGTAGCATCTTTGCTTCGGCTAGTAGGGATCACCTGAAGAAGATCTTTAATCTCAAAGGCATATATGGGACCAACTTTACACCAATTCCCAATGAACGACCAAACACCAAATGAGTAGCCGCAGCCAGTGAAGATGTGCAGAGCGGATTCAGGATCAAGTTGACACAAAACACACATATCGTCTGACAACTGAATCTGTCTTTTAAGAAGGGCGTCTTTTGTCGGAAGACGATCCAATTCAAGACGCCAAATAAAGTTTCTAACCTTCAGAGGAACCCAAGCAATATTCCTGATAAGCGTCTGCGAGGACTGGAACCGATCAGTAAGCAACAGCTTCTTAAAATCAGCAACTCGAAATGTGCGTTCACTGTTCCCAGTCCAAATCCATGTATCTGCAACATTCGCCAACGAGGTACCAGCCAGCCGGTTCTTAATCTGATCCAATTCTTGAAGTTCAGCTGAAAAAACTAAGTTTCGCTTCCAGCTGCATTTCAATTCAGCAGCAACAGGATCCCAAACATCCTTCACCGAAGCTTGTTTATGGACAGCCAAAGCAAACAGATTAGGGAACTCTTCTTTAAACGATAAATCGCCTTTCCAAATATCAAACCAGAACCGAACATCAAGACCATTACCAACAACACCTCTGAATTTGGAAACCACCTGAATTGACTGCAACTGAAGTTTAGAAAGGTGTGTAACCAAAGCCTTCCATCCCCCGGCCAGCGAGCGATTAACAGGAAGAACTTCCCAGTTTTTGTTACTACTGTGGCAACTATCTATGACACGACGCCAAAGCCCCGACACATCCACTCTATATCTCCAAACCCATTTAGTGAGCAAGGAAGAATTAACATCAGAAAGCCTGGATATCCCTAATCCCCCAGACTTCTTGGGTCTCGCCACAACTTCCCACGCAACCCAATGAACCTTTTTCACATTATCATCACCCGCCCACAAAAAATGCCTCATAATCCTTTCAATGTCTTCAAGAACTTTAATTGGCGCCTTATAGAGGGACAAAAAATAAATAGGAATACTAGACAAAACCGACTTAATAAGAACAAGCCGACCACCGATAGAGAGAGTTCTAGCCTTCCATAACTTTAATCTAGCTTTACATTTATCAACCACGGGGTCCCAATTACGAACCCGATTCATATTTGCCCCAACTTTAATTCCAAGATAGTCAAAAGGTAACACACCATGATTACATCCACATAGAATGGCCAAAGTTTTTACCTCTTCTTCCGTTGCATTAATACCAAAAATATTCGACTTATGCAGGTTAATTTTTAACCCGGAACATAAATGAAAGATTCGAAGTAAACGAATCATATTTTTGCAATTCCCAACAGCCCACTTACCAATAAGAAGGGCGTCGTCCGCGTAAAGAAGATGTGATAACATAGGCCCATTATGCCCAATCTTCAAGCCTTCAAAACTACCACACGCCGAAGCTTTATCAACCAAAAAGGTGAACGCTTCCATCACAATAAGAAAAAGAAAAGGAGATAACGGGTCTCCTTGCCTTAAACCTTTTTCACACTGAAAAATAAAGGTAGGAGATCCATTAACCAAAACAGACGACCGGGCCGATTTTAGGATCCCTTCAATCCAAAGACACCAACGATCTGGGAATCCCATTTGTTCCAAAATTGAAAGCAAGAACCGCCAGTCAACATTATCATAAGCTTTCTGAAAATCAATCTTGAATAAAAACGCTTTTTCTCCTTTCTTCTTCAACCACGTCATAACCTCATTAATAATAAGCGGGCCATCAAGAATGACCCTATCCGAAAGAAAACCACTTTGTGTCTCTGAAATGACAAGCTTCATAACCTTTTAATCTTTAATGTAACGAAACCTTGCCACATTTGCTCGAAGTTTATAAGATCCGATCCACAGATTCTTCATCTTCTCCTCTAAATCATCCTTATTCCTGTTAATCTTTAATGTAACGAAACCAAAGCGTCTGCCCATCTTATCCCTCTTTCTAGCAATATACACCTTTAAAACTTCCCCAAATCCTTCAAGTAATCGCTCCAAATCTCCTCCACTACATCCATCCGGAAGGTTTGTAATGTAATACTTGACCGATCCATCTTCCGTTGAAAGAACGTTCCGCTATTGCCTTGCGTCTTCGTGTTCCTTGCCTGGTCTTCGATCGCCCATTCTAGAGTGTTTATTTTCATTCAGACAAAATAATGACGAATTCTGTATGTGTTCCTTGTAGTCGATATTCTCACTAACATTTTTTTTTCTCTATATAAGCTTTCCTTGTTAAAACTCAAAATGTATTCTTGTAGTTTTGTGACACACAAGACATCACAAAGGGTTGACAACTTGACATACAAATTTTAACATTTAGTGTTACCTATCATTCCAAATAATTATTCACACACTAAACCAATCACCATTCCTTACAAATAATAATACAAAACTAGTAGTAATAATTAAGGACAACCACATACACATACATCCACATGCACCGACACCCATAATAATAATAATAATCAATCAATCAAAGCCAGCTATCTTCCTCACCATTCACGTCATCTCTTAATCTCTAACAATTAAGGGTTCATTTCAATCGGTAGTGTGAACCACTTAATGAAGAAAAGATCAAATCTTGAACTCACACTACCGGAAACTAACCTTAACCCCAAGAAACCAACCCAAAAGCAGGAGACTTTAATAACCTTTTCCCAATTTACATTAACCCCACATCACTCAATTTCAAGAAAAGGGATGCAGAGTGTAAAATCTGCTAAGGTTGTAACAATTCATGGGTGTGCACAGTCTGGGGATGTTTCTGGTGTGCAGAAAAGGGTTCGTGAGAATCCAGCACTTGTTAATGATCGGAACCCTGTTGTAAGGAGTTTTTCTTTAAGGGTTTTATTTATTTATTTATTTATTTTTTTGTGGATTGGATTGGTTGTGATTGGGATTGGGTATGGGTACCATCTGTTTGATGAAATGCCTCACTGAGTTACTAATTAGAGTGACCGAGTTTTTGTGTTATATAATACGAGAATGTGCGCATATAATGTATATATGTGTGGCCCTCGGAGGGTAAAAGTAAAGTTGCACTAATTTTAACGTTATTTTACTAATTTCGTGAAAATAACATTAAAAACGACAGACGGTTAATCATGCATCAGGTGGTGACGTTGATAGCCCAAAGACAAGGGGGTACATGCACCAATTGGGTTTGTCCCAATTGCTAAGTGTTATGTGCCTTACGTCTAAGGCTCGATACAAAACTACTGTTGAGCCGGGGGTCTCACCGGAAGCAGCCTCTCTATTCCCACAGGGTAGAGGTAAAGCTGTCTATATCTTACCCTCCTCAGACCCTACCTTAGCTTTTGTTATTGGCGGGATTAACTGAGTATGATAATGATGTATGGTAGTTGATGCATTTAGTGGTATATTGAGATTTATATCAACTTTTAGGTAGCTTTGGTTGCGTGGAATGTAAAATTGGAATTGGAATATTCGCGCAGAAATTGTAATTTGATTAGGAATTTATATGTGTTTGAATGAAATCCGGATGGAATTGGAATGTAGATTCCCTTTCATATGTTGTTGTTCAATTAGAATTCCTTCTTTTGTTGAAACGAACAACGCAATAAATGGAATATGCATTCCAACTCCATTTGGATTTCGTTGCATTGTGTGAAACGAATGCTACCTTAATGGTTGTAATCCGGATTTGAAGGTTTTGGGGATTTTGGTTTCTACGGATCCTAATATGTTGGATATATTTTGCTCCTCACTTAATTGATGGTTGAAAGTTTTTTATAATGTGTAGAGTAAATTGTTTAATTCGGTTTTCTGCATTTGTTAATTTTCTTGATGCAGATGGCTAATACGCCCCTTCATGTTGCTGCCGGTCATAACAGTGTCGAAGTGGTTAAGTTTCTTTTAAACTTGGCGGGGCCTGAAACCGTTGACTTGGAAGCAAAGAACATGGTGTGCACAAAATCTTGATTCACTTTTAATCATTTGTGATAAATCATATATTCCGTTTCTCATTTTCATTTTATTAATGGAACATTCAAAATGAAGGTGAAAAAATGGAATGAAACATGCTAAAACAATAGTATTTTTTTTTTTTTTTTTTTACATTTGATTTTGCAGTATGGAGAAACTCCATTGCATATGGCTGCTAAAAATGGATGTAATGAAGCTGCAGGCCTTCTTCTCTCTCATGGGGCTTCTACCGAAGCCAAAGCAAATGTATGTGTTCTCTATTTTATTTTTTTTCATAATAATTACTCCATGTGCATGATCAAGATCTAATCTTTCATGTTTCGTATGTAGAATGGAATGACTCCATTGCATCTTTCTGTTTGGCACTCACTCAGAGCCGAAGACAACTCGACTGTGAAAACATTGCTCGAGCATAACGCTGACTGTAGTGCGAAAGATGATGTATTAATGACTGTTTTTTTTTCTTTTTTTTAATGCCCTAGGCCCTAGTTAATAAGATCGATAATCGAGCCAGTGTTAATTTTGATCTGATTTTATCTTTTGATTGGTACAGGAAGGTATGACTCCTTTGAATCATCTATCACAAGGATCAGGAAACGAGAAGTTGCGCTCTCTACTCAACTCTTACTTAGAAAAGCAGAGACAACGTAGAGCCGTTGAAGCATGCAGTGAAACAAAAGCTAAAATGGATGAACTTGAAAAGGAATTGTCGAATTTAGTGGGCCTAAATGAGCTAAAGTTACAGCTTAGAAAATGGGCTAAAGGGATGCTTTTAGACGAAAGACGAAGGGCCCTTGGTTTAAAAGTGGGAACCCGAAGACCACCTCACATGGCCTTCCTTGGCAATCCAGGAACAGGTGATTAGGCCCTTTTATATTTCTTTCCTTTTTGTTTTAATTTTTTTTTTGGGGGTTGGGGGGGGGGGGGGGGGGATAGACATACGCAGAAGCCCTTTAGAGTTGGCAAAAGGGACAAAATGAGTAATATTTGTTCAGGTCAAAACGGGCAATGGCGAAGGTTAGTGAGGGCTAGGGGGTGCCCTGGCCCCCTCGATTTTTTGGCTCAGTGGTGGAAGTTTGCGATTTTCATAGATAATTTTTATATTGATTGAGTCCGGCCCCCACCATTTTGATCTTCCGGCCCCTACCGATACGAAAAATTTTAGTCTGGCCCCTACCGATTTGTTATTCAAGCTTCGCTAGTGAAAACGGGTCAGGTCAACTTCGGCTACCTTGCTAATACTTTTTTTGTCTATTTTTTATTGACAATTAAAGTGCGAAGTATGGTTACAGAAATATATTTGTTAGTTCAAAGGAATAAATAATAAAAAAAATTTGTTATCCTAGCGGATAAGTTTTGTTTTACGGTGTTGCATGCATATGTCACCGGGAGCGATAAAATTTTACTTTCATAACGTGTTTACATCATATATGATTTATGTATGTATTCTACAGGTAAAACCATGGTAGCTCGGATTCTTGGAAAATTACTTTTTATGGTTGGAATTTTACCAACCGATAAAGTAACGGAGGTACAAAGAACGGATTTAGTTGGAGAATTCGTTGGTCATACTGGACCCAAGACAAGGAGAGTGGTATGTATCTCTCATTTTTACTCTAATTTTCTATGATGTAGCGTAAATATCAAATTACCCTCGAAAGGAAGTATGCATATTTTTGCACACGGCCAAACTGTTAACATGGCCCTTTCGATCTCATAACCAAAGGTACTAATTTTTAAACAATGGTGTTCCACAAAACTAATATCTGGCATTTAAATGCAGCTAAAGGAGGCCGAAGGCGGGATATTATTTGTAGATGAAGCATATCGATTAATACCCATGCAAAAATCAGATGATAAAGATTACGGTTTGGAAGCACTTGAAGAGATTATGTCAGTGATGGATAATGGTAAGGTAGTAGTTATTTTTGCAGGCTATAGTGAGCCAATGAAGCGCGTAATTTCTTCCAATGAAGGTTTTTGTAGAAGAGTAACAAAATTTTTCACCTTTGAAGACTTTACTACCGAAGATTTAGCTAATATTCTTCACTTGAAAATGAATAATCAAACAGAGGCTAGTACGTTATACGGATTTAAACTGCACCCTTCGTGTACAGTAAAAACCGTTGCAGATTTAATAGAGAATGAAACAACTGAGAAACAAAGGAAGGAGATGAATGGCGGTTTAGTGGATCCGTTGTTGGTTAATGCTCGAGAAAATTTGGATTTAAGGCTCAGTTTTGATTGTTTGGATACCGACGAATTGTTGACAATCACTTTAGATGATTTACAAAGCGGGATCAGATCTTTCTCAAAATGATCGAAAAAAAAGTCTGGTTCTTTTGACCGTCGTCTATTATGAGATGTATGTTGTTATTTTTCGATATTTATGATCATTATGTGGTTATAGGTTATTGAAATTAATGGAGTTTTTAGACTTGATTAACAATTTGATTGTATTTTTCATGTAAATTTCTGTTGAATTATTGAAATGATGTATCCAATATTCAAGTAATGTGACTGCTATTCTTTTTGATAAAATGTGATGTGTATGCTTGGGATGTTTGGATCTGGGTTTGAAGTTAATTTGTTTTGTGTGATTTATATAATGTCAAAAGAATATTAATAAATAATGTGTTTAAATGTGTGCTAATTTTACATATAAATAAAAGGAATATTAATAAGTGTCATCAAAAGACGCTTTGGCCGAGTGGTTAAGGCGTGTGCCTGCTAAGTACATGGGGTTTCCCCGCGAGAGTTCGAATCTCTCAGGCGTCGTTAATTTTTTTAATTTTTTTAGTCACGAGTATTTTTGTTCATTTTATTCTTGTCGTTGTTGCTTCTAATGGGTCAATGGTGTTGAAACTTTAAAGTCATTTGAAATGTTTTGAAAAGCATTAAGTTATTATAGTTATTGTGTTCAATGTTACCACATTATTTATTTATAAATGATGATAAAAAACGTTTGCCGGTTGTCTCGTTGACACGGTTTTTACCTCTGTTGGGTTATTATTAGTCTTTAACATTTTGACCTGCTACCCAACATACCAGCCTCGTTTGGTTTCTACCTCTAATGTAGTATTGATCATATTAACTCGTTTACAGTGGCAGATAGTGGCGCAGGTTAGATGGGGCGGGGAGGGGTGGCCGACCCCCTCGAATTTTCGCTCAGAAGTTCCGATTATATAGTGTTCGTATAGAATTTTTTAGGTATATAATTTTCGCTCAGAAGTTCCGATTATATAGTGTTCGTATAGAATTTTTTAGGTATATACGGTTTCGACCCCCCTGTTTTTTTCTTTTGAAAAAAAAAGATATATTATATAAATCAAAACTAACGATACAAGATTCCCAAAAATCGGTTGTTTTACCGAGTTTATCGTTTTTCTTTGTTTTTTTCTTTTGGGCCTATTTTAAGAGGTAAAACCCAAGTGTTTGATTTAGCCAATTTATATTTTTAGGAAAACTAATTTAAAAGCCCACTTATATGATGGGGAAGAACAAAACCATAACATCTTTTTTCAAAAAAGCCAATAAGGAACAAGTAAAGGGAATAGATAATGAAAATATAAGTAAACGTCAAAACCTTCAACAAGTGAAACGATTAATGAACCAGTTAATGAAGCGGATCAAAACAATCAACAAGGGCATGATATTCCTCAAAATCCACAAGCAAACATGAATGAAGTGTATTTAATGTTTGACTCGACCCGAATCGAATCACCGACCCGAGTATATAATCCAACCCGAACATATAATATAAAAAAATTTAGGTGCCGTCCCGTGACTGGTTATTTCCTACCCCCCCCCCCCCAACCAATTTTCCAAGCTTCGCCACTGGTGGCAGACTTACCTTGGGAGGAGGGTTAGCGTCCGTTACCCCTCAATTTTTCCGGCGTAGTGGAAATTTTTCGTATTTTTGACGTTTTTTGTATTACGCTACCCCAAGATACTATTAAACGTTACCCTTAAAGTGTGATATATCCGCCACTACTCGTGTAATTGGCACTGCAGTCAGCATTATGTTGAGCAATTCTTCAAAGGTGTCACTGAGTTGCCCTTGGCTCTAAGCAAGTACCAAACATGCGTATATTAAAGGCAAAAGATGGAAGCCATATCAAGTTCATGATCTAATAAAGATTTATAGAATCTTTGGTAATGCAACTAAGAATAGGCTAATTTAATTTGTCTTTTCTCCTTGAATGAAAAATTAATTGTTAGAAGATGTACACTAAACTACGTCAAACGGGTTTAATTTCTTTTATTGACGGATCATATTAGATCCATAAAACTAACAACCCAAAACATACAAAATGCTCAAGAAATATCTACTTAGAATCATCGCTTACTAAATCCGTGGCTTCTAACTATCAAGTCGTTTAGAACCCTCCTTGATAACCATCACTCAATATAAACATTTCATTAAGTTATAGAACATTAGAACTTCAAAAATAACCAAAATTATGAGGTGTACAGCGGGTAAAATATATGAGAAAAAAGAACGACGCCTGAGAGATTCGAACTCTCGCGGGGAGACCCCATGTACTTAGCAGGCACACGCCTTAACCACTCGGCCAAAGCGTCTTTTGTTTCTAACAAACTCAGTATTACATATTATTATATTGTTTTCAGTTGGTAAAAATAAAAAGAATAACGACGCCTGAGAGATTCGAACTCTCGCGGGGAAACCCCATGTACTTAGCAGGCACACGCCTTAACCACTCGGCCAAAGCGTCTTTTGTATTGGTTTTAATAGATAACACATAATGTTTATACTTATAGTAAATCATTTAACTTTTTAATTGTATATCTAGAACTATAAGGTTGTCTAGTCAAAAACCGATTCAATAATACATCAAAAGATTACACTAGGTAGTTTCTCGAATCTCTCGCCGAGCCAACTCTTTTCCTCCCTTCATTTTATTTGAATATACAGTTTGTAAATGATGACAGATAATGTTGGAAAATTATAGATGTGAATGTGAGTTAAGTGTGTGAGTTGGTTGTGTCCCACATTGGTGGGAAGATGAAAGTTGGAAGACTTTATAAGGTAAAGTTGGAATGGAGGAATTAAATTGTTAAAGTGATATTATCCTCTGACTCCTACCCGCGCGCAGGGGGGGGGGGTGCAAAAATGGGTTCTGGCTCGGAAAAATCCTTGAACCAACGTGGCGCCCGCACGACCTGCGGACACGAATGCAGCTCAAAAAACCCGGGTCCGTGCGAGACTGGTTCTTGATATCACCAGCAATTAACATCATCATAATGGTGTTTAATTCGCGTGATTAATTAGAGCCTGAACAGCTTCCAACAGTTTGGTTGTTCAAGTATATAATACAGACCTGTGTGCAGAACACAGACACACAGAAATATATACTCTCACATCTGTCTTATTGCAGCAACAAGTTCCGGTCAAGTGAGATAGTCCGCAGTGCACCGTCACTGTTGAACCGGTGTACCCTGGGAACAGACGACGAATCTGTTTAAGGGAATTGTGTAAACACAAGCCCGGTTCTGTTAATCCTTTTATTTTCCCTGTTTGTTTCTTATTGCAGAATCTGAGCGGTCTCCATTTTACTGTAAGTAATCTAACAAACTTAAACAGATTCTTGTTCTAACAGATTCGGTTACTTTTCAGTTATGGAGAATTCACAACCCATGTCCTCTGCTGCGCTCCAGAACTCCACTGCCACCGGAGTTTCTGCAGTCTTTTCTCATGCTGTTACTGTTACCACTGGTTTAGTGGCGCCTTTGCCGACTGCTGTGGCAAGCCACGCTGAAAAACCTGAGAAGTTTGCTGGTGTAAACTTCAAACGGTGGCAGCAAAAGATGTTGTTCTATTTGACAACATTGAACCTTGCAAGGTTCTTAACTGAAACCGCTCCTCAAGTTGTTGAAGAGGATATGAATGCTCAAACTGTGAGCGCGGTTCATGCTTGGAATCATTCTGATTTCTTGTGCCGAAACTATATCCTGAATGGAATGGTTGACTCGCTTTACAATGTGTATTGCAAAGCTGCTACTGCCAAAGATTTATGGGAATCATTGGAACGCAAATACAAAACTGAAGATGCGGGCACTAAGAAATTTGTGGTGGCAAAATTCTTGGATTTTGCTATGATTGACTCAAAAACTGTTATGAGTCAAGTTCAAGAATTACAGGTAATTCTTCATGATATTCATGCCGAAGGAATGATGCTTAGCGAGACATTCCAAGTGGCGGCTATGATTGAAAAATTGCCACCAAGTTGGATTGATTTCAAAAATTATTTGAAGCATAAGCGAAAGGAAATGACAATTGAAGACTTGGTTGTGCGTCTTCGTATTGAAGAAGACAACAAAGTCGCTCAAAAGAAAACTGTTGGTCATGAAGTCGCTAAAGCTAATGTTGTTGAACATGGTGAATCATCAAAGGGTAACAAAAGTAACAAAGGCAACAAACGGGGTGGTTTTAAGAAAGGCAATGGGAAGAACTCCTACCTTGGGCCTAAAGGTGGGGTTGGCAAGAAGAAGTTCAATGGAACTTGCTATAACTGTGACAAACCGGGGCATAAAGCAAGTGATTGCAAGCTTCCCAAGAAGGAAAATGGCAAACAAGCCAACATGATTGACAATCTTGTTGCTATGATGTCAGATTGGTCAATGATGGTCACTGAAGCAAACTTGGTTGGAACGGATGCCAAGGATTGGTGGGTTGATACCGGGGCAACCCGGCATGTGTGTTTCGATAAGAGTTTTTTCAACACCTTCAAGGAAGTTGCTGGTGAAAAGCTCTTCATGGGGAATTCTGCCACTGCAGATATCAAAGGCGAAGGTAATGTGCTTTTGAAAATGACGTCGGGAAAGGAACTTACTCTGTCTAATGTGTTGTATGTTCCTGAGATTCGTAAGAATCTTGTGTCGGGTTGGCAGTTGAACAAGTTTGGGTTCAAAATGGTGTTTGAGTCTGATAAGGTCGTGTTGACCAAAGGTGGTATGTATGTTGGTAAGGGCTATGCCCTTAATGGTATGTTTAAGTTAAATGTAACTGTGATGAATGGAATGAATAACGATAATTCTGCTTACATGCTTGAGTCCTCTAATGTTTGGCATGGTAGACTAGGTCATGTGAATTTTAATTCCATTCGACATTTAATTAAATTGAATAGCATACCAAAAATTGAAATTGACTCAAATCATAAGTGTGAAACCTGTGTCGAGGCAAAACAAACACGAACGTCATTCAAAAAGGTTGAACGAACCACCGGTCCTCTTGATTTGATCCACACAGATTTGTGTGATTTGAAATCTATTCCTACTAGAGGTGGGAACAAATATTTCATAACATTTATCGATGATAGCACAAGATTTTGCTATGTGTACTTACTTAAGAGTAAGGACGAGGCTATTGACAAATTTGTTGTGTTCAAAGCCGAAGTTGAAAATCAACTTAACCGGAAAATAAAAAAGGTGAGGAGTGATAGAGGTGGTGAATATGTTTCACCTTTTGCTGATCTTTGTGCAAAAAGTGGAATCATACATGAGCTCACACCTCCTTACTCACCACAATCAAATGGCATAGCAGAACGTAAAAATAGAACGTTGAAAGAAATGATGAATGCCATGTTGATAAGCTCGGGGGTGAGCGAGGACATGTGGGGGGAAGCGCTGTTATCAGCAAATTTCATTCTAAATTTAATTCCCCGTAAAAAGAAAGATGTAACACCATATGAATTGTTGACAGGAGTCAAACCATCATATAATCACTTGCGAGTGTGGGGGTGCCTAGCTAAGGTGGTAGTGACACCACCAAAGCGTCTTGTGATAGGACCCAAAACTATAGATTGTGTGCTCATTGGATACACTCGTTTGGGTGGTCCACTTCGCTTTCTTGTGCATGACTCGAAGAATCCTGGAGTGTCTAACGGCACTATATTGGAGTCTAAGGATGCTTCTTGGTTCGAGCACATATTTCCATGCTTGGATAGGCCTAAGTTGGGCTCACAAAGCCCAATTGATGATAGTGTTCTAGAGGATGAACCGGGCCCATCAAATTCAACTAGGGAAGGTGGTTCAAGAGAAAAGGTTTCAAATGATGAACCTCAATTAGATGAAAGTGAAATCCGAAGGAGTAAAAGACAAAGGACTGAAAAATCCTTTGGTCCAGATTTCCTCACCTATGTGGTCGAGGAGGAACCACAAACTTACCAAGAAGCGGTAAATTCCTCGGATGGACCTCAGTGGAAGGAGGCCATAAAGTGTGAAATAGATTCTATTTTACAAAATCACACTTGGGAAGTAGTGGATCTTCCTGCGGGATGCAAACCACTAGGATATCGATGGATCTTCAAGAAGAAGATGAAACCAGATGGCACCATTGATAAGTATAAGGCAAGGTTGGTGATCAAAGGATATAAACAGCGAGAAGGCTTGGATTATTTTGACACATATTCGCCTGTCACGCGAATAACATCCATCAGGATGGTACTTGCCATTGCAGCCATTAGAAATTTGGAAATTCACCAAATGGATGTGAAAACGGCTTTCTTGAATGGAAATCTAGAGGAGGAGATTTACATGGAACAGCCCGAGGGCTTCATAGCCAAGGGACAAGAAAAGAAAGTATGCAAGCTTGTAAAATCTTTATATGGTTTGAAGCAAGCTCCAAAACAATGGCATCAAAAGTTTGATCATGTCATGCTTGATTCTGGGTTCAAAATCAACGAATGTGACAAGTGTGTGTATGTGAAAGACACACCAGACGGATATGTCATCTTGTGTTTGTATGTGGATGACATGCTCATTGCTGGTAGTAATGAGAAAATGATAAAGTCTACAAAGGACGTCCTGAAAGCAAGGTTTGACATGAAAGATATGGGATTAGCGGATGTGATTTTGGGAGTACAAATCACACGAACCCAGAATGGACTTGTGATAAGTCAGTCTCACTATGTGGACAAAATTCTTGAGAAGTTTAATGCAAATGACTCTAATGTGGCTAGAACTCCCATTGACACGAGTCAACATCTAGCTAAAAATCGAGGAGAGCCTGTTAATCAATTAGAGTATTCAAGAATTATTGGCAGCTTGATGTATCTGATGAGTTGTACCAGACCAGACTTAGCATATGCTGTAAGCAAGCTAAGTAGATACACGAGCAACCCAAGTTTAACTCATTGGGGTTGCATGACACGGGTGCTTCGGTACTTGAGATACACACGAGAGTACGGGCTGCATTATAGTAGATATCCAGCAGTTATTGAAGGTTACTGCGATGCAAATTGGATATCTGACACGAATGATTCCAGAGCGACAAGTGGGTATGTATTCACGCTTGGTGGTGCAGCAATATCGTGGAAATCATCTAAGCAAACTGTTATTGCTAGATCCACGATGGAATCGGAATTCATTGCCTTAGATAAGGCGAGTGAAGAGGCAGAATGGCTACGTCAATTTGTTGAGGATATACCAAGATGGCCGAAGCCGGCATCGGCCATATGCATACATTGTGATAGCCAATCGGCAATTGGCAGAGCTCGTAGCACAATGTATAACGGTAAGAACAGGCATATAAGACGTAGACATAAGACGGTACGACAACTAATCTCTACAGGAGTTATCACTGTTGACTATGTGAAGTCAAAGGATAACATCGCGGATCCGCTAACGAAAGGCTTAAGCAGAGAGTTAGTTCAGAAGTCGTCAATGGGAATGGGACTAAAGCCCATGAAAGGCTAGGTTTATGCGAAGGAAACCTAACTCAGCTGACTGGAGATCCCAAGATCTGAGTTCAATAGGACAACCTAATTGTATGAACTGGCGAAGGTCACTGTGGGGGAGAGTTGGTAAAACCCCACATATTAAAAAGGGAGTTTACTATGATATTTAATAAGCTTCCTAGTCCATTCCTAAAAAGTGACAAGGTTGAGGTTAAGCTTATAGCTTTTAATGATCTGACTGAGGTAACCAGTCCCAGTAGATCACCTATGTGAGAGAGAAGTGGGGTCGCTTCGAAGGGTATTGTTGGGGCACAATACTTAATAGCTCTCGCAGAACCAGGCACGTGTCCATGACCATAACGGACACAACTATGAGGACTTGACGTTGTCAGGGAGAGTTTTGTGTGAAGCGTATTGTCGTCTACACAAACGGCAGACGAGTTCAAAGACATCGCGTTCTACTCAGAGCCAGTAAGCTAAGTGCGTTTCATAAGCGAAGGTTCAAAGGGTCACACCTACCTATCGTATGCAAAACTCAACTGTTGAAATTTGATCGGAACGAGATTGTTTCTGGAAATAACTCCCATTCATGTGGGGGATTGTTGGAAAATTATAGATGTGAATGTGAGTTAAGTGTGTGAGTTGGTTGTGTCCCACATTGGTGGGAAGATGAAAGTTGGAAGACTTTATAAGGTAAAGTTGGAATGGAGGAATTAAATTGTTAAAGTGATATTATCCTCTGACTCCTACCCGCGCGCAGGGGGGGGTGCAAAAATGGGTTCTGGCTCGGAAAAATCCTTGAACCAACGTGGCGCCCGCACGACCTGCGGACACGAATGCAGCTCGAAAAACCCGGGTCCGTGCGAGACTGGTTTTTGATGTCTGTTTTAATTTTTGCACAATGTAGCTGATTGTTCTAGAAAGAACTCTTTGCCTTCATCTTCCAACAGTTGCAACTCTTGATATCACCAGCAATTAACATCATCATAATGGTGTTTAATTCGCGTGATTAATTAGAGTCTGAACAGCTTCCAACAGTTTGGTTGTTCAAGTATATAATACAGACCTGTGTGCAGAACACAGACACACAGAAATATATACTCTCACATCTGTCTTATTGCAGCAACAAGTTCCAGTTCCAGTACTAGTTCCGGTTACTTTTCAGGCAAGTGAGATAGTCCGCAGTGCACCGTCACTGTTGAACCGGTGTACCCTGGGAACAGACGACGAATCTGTTTAAGGGAATTGTGTTAAACACAAGCCCGGTTCTGTTAATCCTTTTATTTTCCCTGTTTGTTTCTTATTGCAGAATCTGAGCGGTCTCCATTTTACTGTAAGTAATCTAACAGATAACTCATATACAATCTTCTTAGGGTGGTGAGGGTGTAGAACTCGCAACCTCGCGAGTAGGTTCGAGTTCTAGTAGATTGGGCAGCTACGGCTATACCGCCGCAATTAATATGGGTTCTACAATCAAGTAAAGGGAGCAGGTTGCAGTACCCGGAGTGAGTTTTTTTTTTGGGTTGTATATTGTGATAGTTTATTTAAATTTAGAAAAAAAAATGTTAGGGTGATGTGTTGAGTCTCTCGTGTTTAGGTCTAAGTGGGTTAAATGAGGTGGCAACAAATACGTAGTAAAAACTAAAATGAGTGTCATGAGTTCGGGTTGACCCAGCTATAGTTTTATTTTTTTACTAGCTTATACCTCGGGAGTGTCCCGGGTTATAACAAGTAATGTTTGAACACAATTATACAAGTATCTTATAAAAACAAATGAAATTTAATTTTAACATCCTAAACTATTGATTATTAGCCTCTAACACACTGAAGTATAAAATTGTTCACCACCACATTATACTTTCAACATCTTGGCCTGTGTCACACTCGGACTAACCATAGTTAGTTTTTTTTGCTGACGTGACCATTTTTACTGTTGTGGCATGGTGACGTCACCATGCCATATCAGCAAAAATGGACACGTCACCATACCACATTAGGAAAAAAAAGCCACGTCACTATGCCACATCAGCAAAAATGGCCACATCAGCAAAAAAACTAACCAAGGTTAGTCCGAGGGTGACACAGACCAAGAAGTTGAAAGTACAGTGTGGTGAACAATTTTGTATTTCATTGTATCAGCGGCTAATAATCAATAGTTCAGGGTGTTAAAATCCAATTTCCCTAAAAAAATGATACAATTCTAATTAAATGAAGCAATTTAAAAGTTGTAATGGTTTGTTTGTTTTAAAAAAAAAAAATCAAAGTGATGTGTTTTCTTGTAAATAGTGTTTTGAATTGGTATAAATTCCTTTTCCAAACTATACTATTTTCCTATCCCAATTTGTTGGTCATATAAATATGTTGAAATTACCATGACTATTCGAGTTATCAAAGTTTCAATCACTATAACAATTATTTTTTCCGGTGCATTTATATGTTAGTGTTTATGTCATACCAGATTTTACACCAGTAGAACATGATCTAAATGTACAACATGATCTACGTTATACTTTTTCTTGTATGAAAATATTCTGTTGAGTACATGGTATTTCACGTATCTACTTTATCGTGTCCAATTTGTTATCTTATAAAGTGAGTTAGCTTCGTATATCATTACTATATACACATTTGCAAAGTTTGTGAGCAATTTCTTGATCCTTTTTTTTTAATCTCAATTACAAATCGTATACTATAAACTATATACGCAAACTAAATACTTTATATTTGGGGAATTGAATTTTAATAATCCAAACTTTACTTCATTGAACAGCAATAATCTGTTATCACAACAATCCAAACTTTTAACGTATTGGCTGACAATGAAATTTTTAACTTTCAAACTCTTTCAGATTTGAAAATGGATTAGTTTACAGTTAACAAAAGTTCATTGTCAGCCAATACTTTGAAAGTTGAGACTATTGTGAGTATTTCTTAAATACAGACTATTGTCGGCTAACGAGACAAAGTTTGGATTATTAAAATCCAATTTTCCTTTATTTTTCTACTAGTTTTTATCCCGGGAGCGTCCCGGGTTTAAATATCTAATATAACATAATAAAATATTATTATTATTATTATTATTATTATTATTATTTTAAACAAATCTCTGCCATAAGTTATCGTATTCAAATATGAAAAAACGAATCTTTGCACCGGGGGTATAAATCTAGTGCCATTACAAATGAATTCGGAAGTTTGTAATCGATCATTCTAAAAAGAACTAACATGAAATAAGAAAAAAAAAGTTAACTATTGAAATATTGAACGCATTAGTCTAAGGGTTATGTGATGCGTTAAAAAATTCATGAGTATATGATCGGGTATGTAGTTCGGATATTTGGGTATGTTGTTTTGGGTAATCGGGTCGGGTATCACCTAATCCCAGACCCGACCCAAACCTACGATTTTTTAAACTAATCCCAAACCAGACACAATACCTGTCGGGTTACAAAAAATAGTCATTTTTTTCTCCAATTTTTATATAGCACTATGGTACTCGTTGGAAAGATAATAAAACGCTCGTTAATTTGGTGTAATTTTTTTTCTTTAAAAAATCTCGTATATAAAAGATATTAACGTTTAAAAGTTATTGGAGGAAACACGAGAGATAAAATAATAAAGGTTTAATATTTAGATTTAGTAAATTAGGTATTTAATATATTAGGTTAAAGATTATAATACATTAGGTTAAATCATATTTATTTATTTTTTTTAATTGCTTTAGAGTTGCCACATCACATCTTATGTGGCATCTCTCAAAAGATAGATTGTATAAGAGTATGACATGTAGGATTAATCCCTTTGCAATATATATATAGATATAGATTATAACTTACATTCCTTAGTTTTTTTTTATAATTACTAAATACTCGATTGTGTTTAATAATGTAACAACCGGCAAAAATGAGGTAATTCCGTACTAATTAATTAATATGTGATTAACGTAATTAAGTGCAGTTATGTGTTGATTATTTAACTGAGGCCTTAGAGGATAGTAAATTCCCATATAATGCATAGGAATGCATACGTTTAATGGTAAAACATGATAGGATCATGTGCGAATAAACTTATCCGGTATGGACGTCGGCGATTACCCGGTAAAAAATTAAATAAACGAAAAGGATCCCGGACACCCAAGATATAAAATAAAGGGTATTTTCACAAAATATAATGGGTTTTGGAACTCCAAAACCATAAGTGAAAACTTTCCATACAAATCTCCCATTAACGAATAAAGTGCGCGTACCGCACTCGGTACGCGTATAACTTATAATTTCACCCGACAAGAGCCTAAATAACCAATCAACACTTAAACTAGGCTATGTTTAAGGGTTATTAGAGGCACTTTTAATGTCCGAATAACACGCGAATAAAATCCGAAAAATACCCGAATGACACCCGAACGTTAAAGTGTAAACTTAACATAATATTTGACAAATATTTTGTGTTGTGGACCCCACCAAAACTCCCCCCAAGAACCGGCCACTTTCCACCATTCCTTAATCCCACTTTTGTACCTAAGAAATCTAAGTAGATCATGCAAATATATGGTGATCTTGAGTGGATATGGTGTGATATGATCTTGTCCTTAAAAATTTCAAAAATCCTCCTCCCAATCCCCTTGTAAGCTCACGGCACCCAACCCACCCCCAAGATCACCAAAGATTTCCTAAGTACACTAAAGGTCCATGTTTTAAGGAGATGAGTCCAAGTGGGATTACACATGATATTATAAAGGAGATTGTGAGTCCTTGGAAGATTACAAAAATTCTCTTTTCCTCTTGCATATCTACGGCCACACTCACAAAAATAACATCATCCAAAATCTCGTTGGTACATTAGAAATACTTGCAAATCCATGGTAGATTATATATTATCTTTGGAGATATTGAAGGGATTATATTAAAGAGCATGTGTGTATACTTCAAAGATCAAAGCAAAAATCCATCTTCTTTCTTGTTCTTGGCCGTGGGTTTCTAGCAACCACACACACACTTCTTTCAAGTTTAACACTTCCAAATTACTCCTAAACATCCATCCTTCAAAACCCCATTGTGTGTTTCAAGATCTTGGAGCTTAACCATTAGGAAGAACACACTAAACCTCATCCAAATCAAAGGTTTTTGTCTTCCCTAGCCTTGTGCTAGTAGTAAGCTTCTTAATCTTGCTTTGTTTCACTAAATATTCATGTTATGTGTTTTTAGAAGCAAGTTGTACATAAAGGGTTAAAAATGTGGTTTTGAACATAAATTTTAGTATGTTTTTACAAGACTAAAATGGATATTTAAAATCATGTATATGGACCATAAATTTGATGTTGGTGAAGTAGTGTATTTGAAAGTTATAAAAACTACACATACACTTATATAAGATGATGATCTAAGCATAAATTGTGAAGGTAATTTGAATATACTAAAAAGTAGTTTTGATCATCATAAAATGATCATCTAAAGCTTAATACAACTTGGATCTTGTTAGAAAATCAAAAATACAAAAGTTGCATAGTTAAAGTCTACTCACTTGGATAAATGAAATTTGGATTTGTTGGACAAATACACTAATCACACATATTAGTAGCCTTATTAATAGAATATGAGACTATTAAAAGTGGTAAGATGTAAAAATAATCCAACATTAAAAAGATGATCCTTTAAAGTCCACTAATTTGGGAGAAAAATGCTAACTTTGAAAGTTAGGATGGAAAAATACAACTTTTATAAGTTAAGGGACTAATGTTGTAACTTTGAAAGTTGAGGGACTAAAATGGATATTTTAGAAACTTGGGTCCAAAAATGCAACAATGAAAAGTTTGGTGTCAAAAGGATAAATAATAATTTTTTCAAGGTTGGTTTGGTAAACACTAGTAAACTTACTTATATATTTTGTAAAAATTGTATTTTTATAAAATGGAAGTTTATAAAAATATGGACTTTTACCAACATAAGGATTTTTATAAAAACAAAGGTTTTTATAAAATGATGAACAAACTAAAAACTTGGGAAAACTTATATAAAAATGAACACTTTTATATAAATGAGAATATAAAAGTGTTGGAACATTTTTGTATAAAAGTTGTCAAGTTTTGGGTAAAAATACAAAAGTATTTTTAAAACCTTCCAAGTAATATGTGTTGAGAATTAGAAAAGTGAATAATATTTCTATAAAACACATATTGGAAAAACTTGGAAAAATTAACTATATAAGTTAAGAAATCGGACTTGAACGTGTTAATGAACGATGACGTAAAAGCGGACAAACAAGAAAAATGCCGTTACGGCAAAATAAGTAAATATATATTTTAAGGAGTAAATATATAACTTGGGTGAAAATTATACAACACTTTCCTAAGTGTTGGAGAAAATATTCGTGGGAGAAAACATAACGTAAACGATTAAAACGTTAAACGAACGTATGGACTTAACGAGAAAAATATATGTGTATATATATATATATATGTTCGGCTCGACGGAATTCTAGTGCATCTACTTAATGGGAAAGTAGATATACGAGAAGGAAAACCGAGACGAGTAAATAATATATATATGTGTGTATACCGAACCGACGAGATCCTAGTATATTTACTTAATGGGAAAGTAAATATACGGTGTGGTGAGTCGAGTCGGGCGTTAAGAATATACCATCGAACGACAAGACCTTAGTATATTTATTTGAATGGGAAAATAAATATGCGGTAAAGTGAGTCGGGTCGAGTGTTAAGAATATATTATATCGAACGATACGATCTTAAGTATAATTATTTAATGGGAAAATAATTATACGTTAAGTGAAGTCGAGTCGAGAATAATATTATACAAGTTAATGAAATATTAATGCGAATATATATAACTTGTAAGAAAAGGGTAATCTATCGCCAACGAACCTAGGATACATGTTTAATTAAACGGGGGATTGGAATAAATCGTGGTCTGGGAGTTGGGTGTACAACTTGCCGAAACACATGCACTATAGGTATAGTGGCTTATACGTCTAGGACGTTTGTAGGTGTGTGACCACAAGCTTGCTATCCCCCCTTTGAGCCGAGCACTTGTTCAGGTGAGTCTCACGGCCCCATTTTAAACTATTTTACGTTTTTTTTGGGGGGAAAGATATGTTAGGGAAAATGTTTGACGGAATAATTACTTGAGTTGTGATCGCAACTCGGGGTTGAGTCCTCTCTTCTATAACCATTAATTCGGGAAATGAAACTGAAGGAATATTTGGATAGTACTATTGGTGCCTGACAAGGCCCACCCCTAATCGATAGAGTCGATTTTGCATCGGCGTATGCCTGGGGTGCATGTATTCTGAAATCAAGTCATAGGATACCGAGTAACGACTTGGAGCGGGGCATTATTATTAGTCTTGGTTTGGTTATAGGCTCAAGTAAAATTGTAGGAATTTGCAACTCCTATAAATTGTCATAACATGGTATTTCCCAAGGAATAAAGTTTTGGAAACTAAAACCTGTGAACTCACCAATATTTATTGACGATTTTTAAACATATCTTTCAGGTAATTGAAGGAAGACAGGAAGTGGCTAGCGGGGTGGGGGAATCTCATGCTCATCGCGTCGAATAACTTGGGGTTTTGTTATTATTTCCCAAATATTGGGATATACTTTGGAAACCCCCTTGATATATTAAAACAAGTTATTTTGGATATGTAACTCTAAAACTTGGTTTGACGTGAAATTAAATAAGCCCCCTTTTGATTAATTACTTATAGTTTGCGTTAACCTTGACTTTATGCACTTGAATCGTCGCGCCACGTGTTTCCGCCATTGGCGTGGTGTGACAAATAACATATGTAATAACCCAGTAGTTTTATTTTTTTAAAACTTTAATTTGTTAGTTTTTTTATAAAAACTAAATACGCGGATGGGTTTAATTTGTTTCTCGACATTTCAATATAGAATTATTTAAAACAAAGATGTATTCAAATGAAGGTACAGTGACAACTGATGAAGCGAGTTGGTACTGACTGTGCAACATCGGGACCGGTATTAGTGTTATCCGCACTAATATTGGTATTCATTTCTATTGATTTTAGCCCAAAAAAAAAATTAAGCATAAACTGATAATTTTCATTAACCAAGTAAATTACATAAGGATGTTAGGTAGGCGGGCAACAAGCTGTGTAACATCGCAAAAATTTTCCCCAAATTTTAAATATAAAAAAAAAACCCCTCATTTTTGTACCTAAGTCTTTATTCTCCCAATTCACAACTTATATATATATATATATGTATATGTATATATATATATAATAATATTAATAATAATAATAAATATAAGGTTTGTTTATTTATGTTGTGTTAAAAAAATCGTTAGAAACAAACGTGCAGCGATCCAACACACAACACCCTACCCATACTCTTCCTTATAAGTTTGCAGCCCAGAAAATTTAAGAGTCCGGCCCACTTGTCTGATCCAGCTGATTCCAGCCCACAATAAACGCGGCCCAACACTCGGCCCAGTGGCTGAAGCCCAAACATCCCCTTTCCCCTTTACTGCATTTTAAAAACAAAAAAAAAGAGTGTTATGCCGGGTATCGAACCCGGGCCACTCACACACACACACACAAGAAACAACCACCTGCTCCACATGTCTTTGTTGGTTTAACCCAACTTAAAAATTTATATAACATCACTAAGCGCAGTTTCTTCTCCTTCTTCCTAGTACAGACGCGAGACAGCAGATTTGACCCAATCAAATCAACGTAATTGACGCGTAATCAATCCAGTTTAGGAAGGTTACTTGATTATCGGTCAATTCTGACTCGGACACACAGCTAATGCCATTCAATTGTTGCCTGATTTAAGATTAAACGCGTTTATATAACCTTCCATAAACTAAAGATCTAATTCGTTATAATAACAACGTTTATTTCAATCAAACTTGCTGAAACATTCATATAGGGCCGATTAGCATAAACCCCAATACACATCCACTTAAAAACTCTCAAACTATTGGATTTTGAAGCTTTATGTTCGATACTTACCTAGGCCGATTCAATCTTTCTCTGTTACTGTAAGTTCAATTATATCACATGGTTTTGTTCGGATTTTTATGTAGATTAAAAGCCCTATAGTTAATTTTGTTATTGAAAGCATTTCTGATGTCAATTGAATGAATTAGAAATCTAGGGTTTGTTTGGGGAAGATGACACGTTCTCACGTCTATTTAAATTTAAAACGAAACAAAACAATTAACAAACTGATCCCCAGATCAGATGGTAAACACCTCGTGATTTAGACAGGGGAACCGGCTGCAAGCCTGGGTTCGACCCCTTGCATGTACAAACATTTTTTTTCTTTTACTTATATTTATATATAATCATTAGTATTTTTAAAAATGGATTTTAAATGCTAAACATAGTTTATAAATTCTACAAAATTTATTTTAAGTTAGTCTTATGATAAAGTCTAATGTCCAAGTTTTAGTTTTTCAAAATCATTTATTTATTATATATAATAAATATTTTAATTTTATTCCATTATAATTATAAAATTTTATAAAAATATCAAAACGATCTTATTAATTTCCACAAAAATTATTCTAAGTTTATATAACAATAAAATTTTCTGAAATAATTTTTATTTCAGAAAAATCGTTTATTTAATATTTTTAATCAATTTTTGTTAGTTTTAATCATAATTAAATCATAATAAATCCAATTTGTAATATTTTTGCACCAAAATTTTATACAAATTATTTCTGATCATTTAGAACAAAAATATAATTTTTAAAACTGATAATTCTTTAATTTTAGTAATTTTTAATTATTAAAGTTAAAGTTTGACAATTTGCAATAAATAGATTTAATAATCTATTTTAAAGGAAATAATTTTATAAAAATTATTTTTATACTTTAAACACATTCTTGTGACCATCCTAGATTTAACATTTATAAAAAGATTTTTAGTTATTTATTTACTAAATTTCTCTCAATTGGCGAATATTTTTAATATTAATCAAACGAGCATTTATCCCCAATTCGAAGCCCTAGAACTTATACATTTGTAGACTTGATAGACTTAGACATATTTATTACCTCATTTTAGGGTGATACTTGATACATTTGGTCAACACAATTATCCAAATTTCTCAACAGATATAACATTTTACCAAGGTGAGTTTTACATAGCCCCTTTTCTATTTATCACCATTTTTGGGGTGAAGCATGTTTATAACATCATCATTGCAATTCAATCATCAATGTGTCTATGTGTTTTCTATGTTCTCACATATGGACTAGATTGACATGACACATGAATTGCACAACAATTTTATTCAATTATCAAAAACCTATGTAATTCTCACCAACTTTTGTTGACCCAAAATATTTTCAACTTAACATGTTTCAGGTTCTACTTGCTAGAAGATTTGCTTGAAGATATGTGCATAGATTTATTCAATTTGATGTACGAATTCTTGTAGAATCATTGTATGTAAGTTATTTAAATCATTTAATGAAATTATTATTCACCATGAGCTACTAAACAATCATCACAACGTGACATCCCGATGTTTCCGCCATCGGTTGGGGTGTTACAAGCTGCGCCGACACCCCTTTTTGAATAGAAAATTCCAATCTGCTAAAAACAAAACCCCGCCCTTGGGGGTGGAAAAGTTGTTGTCCACTACTCGCTGAACCCGAGACAAAAACCGCACCGCCTCCGGTTTCAAGGAACCGAACGTGTCGAAGACCAAGGAACGAAAACATGCTGATTATCCTCACATGCTTTAGCATGCTTTTCCACTTTCTTGGATTCAGCTCTCATGACCGCTTGCCCGGCCACAAACCCACTATCTCGAAGCCCAGCAAGGGGGGACACCCCGGTAAGATCAACACACGCATGTTTCCCACCTTTCCAACCAAAAACTAAGACGTCCGCTGGGCGCAAGGTGGACCTCCCCTCTGCGGGTTCTGTGAGAAAATTAACTGACGCCTCTTTTTTTGCGGAGATCCCCGCTCTTCTAAGGATGTCTACCAAAGTATCCCGGACAAAATCGTGCCAATATTTAAACCCTGGCAATTCCTTACAATGTAACGTATGTTCCCCATACTTATCAAGGCATGCTTTGCGGCAGACCAGACATTTTTCATCATCGGGGAAAATGGGTATCATCAGCCGGTATTTAAGGATTGCCCTGTACTCTACTGCCGACATCCGTTGCCCCAAGCCTTCGATAGGTAACACGGTAAGGAAGACCTGGGCGTGAGGCTTTTGTAGGCATTCCAAGACGGCCTTTAGACGGACGGACAGACGGAAATCCTCCTCCGAACTTTGTGAGATTCGGTCATAAAGAGCATTCGCCAGAGTTTTCTGTGGCTTTTTGGGGGCGGTGTCCTTATTAAAGAAACCGCCAATATCAAAGTCAGGAAGGGATCGTTGTAAAAGGTCAATAGCACCAGAATAATCCGTGTCAACGTGATCCACTGTTACGTAATATGTGGTCTTGCAGCCCCCAGGACTGGGATCTGGAAGCCACAAAAGCATAGGCAGCCACATCCCGGGCTGAGGAGAGGTCTAACCCACCAAGTCGAAGCGACAAAGTCGCAACCCGCCACTAGAGGTCCCAAAAAAAAGCCCCCCCCCCACAAACAACAATGTCTTTTATGGCCTCCCGAAGGCCTTTGTCGAAACATGAAACAACATTTTCCACAAAGGGAGGCTGGCAGGTACGCAAACCGAAGAGCAACTTGGCCACACCCATACATGATCTAAGCAATAGAAGCTCGCTTTGGGGATCCCGCAATCTAGGGAGGAGCCCCATGAGGTCAACAGCCCGCGCCGCCCTTTTAGCAGATAGATCACTTATGAAACCAGCGTCGCAGCTGACTGCCCCACCGAGCAGTTTTACCCCCCGCTCCGGTCTGCCAATGTCACTAGGAAATAGACCTGGCCGAATCTTCCCCCCATCACACGACGGCCAGAAAACTTCAGTTTTTCTAATATTGAGCTGGAGCCCTAGAGATGGCCCCTCCAAGCTAATAATGTCAAGTGCTTTAGCCACCTGAAAAGAATCCCCGATAATCGTCCTGTCATCTAAATACCAAGCATGGAAAGGAAGGTCGCAGTTATCCCCGCAAGGTTTCCCCAACACTAGAAAACAGATAAAAGTCTCTGCAAAGCACTTCCATATAAAAAACCCTGCGCTCGTCATCCTTGAAATGGAACTGGTGAAGGTGTGAGATCAGCCTGTTGTAACCGTCAGAACCAGGCTTAGCATCTTTACAACCATGGAACTCCTTAAAGGGGCACAACCACACCCCGTTGGAGCTGGCAGCAACACCTCCATCAGTGCCTTTCAAGGCAATGCGCTTCCCCTTTGCCGGACCCATATAAAACCGAAAAAAAAAACGAAACAAGGAACCCCCGTCTCAAAGATGAGTAGGAGACCGCAAACAAACCCACCGAAAAACCAAAAGAGAGGGAAGTAACTTGCAATTGCCCGCCCTCTCTGGCACCACTACAAAACACCTACACCATTATTATTATTATTATTATTATTATTATTATTATTATTATTATTATTATTATTATTATTATATTTATGAAAATGGGACAAACACACCAAAACAAAATCTCACACATATGAATGTGGAACCACACGTATGAGCTTCATACGTGTCAATGACCTACCCGTATTAAGCCTAAAGAATATATAACCCGTATGAAGATTCAAAAATCAAGAATTTTGATTTGAACGATTTTTGACCTGAAATTTTCACCAAAGATACTATGTGAGTCGATTAAGCATCCCTTAAGACCATTTTTGATTTGACAAACATCTTGATGGGTTATTTAAAGTTTTTGAATCGGGTTTTAAAGTGAACACAAAATTGACAAAATCTCACAAAATAATGGATGAAATCAAATGATTTTTAGGGGGAAATGCTCACCTTTTGATTCTGATTCTAATGGAATGAAAAATCTCGGGGGATAGCACAAATTGAAAGTCAAAATCATGGTCAAACTATGGGTTTTTGTAGGTTTTTGAAAGATAGCTACTCGAACAGAGGGAGAAGAATATCAGATTAAACAAAAGATGAAAATTGCATTTGAATAAGCAAAAACGTAGATTTTGTAATGGAGGAGGCTGAGGAAATAATAGACGTGCTAGAAGTGGTGGCAGAAGCGGTGGACACGGTGGTGGAGATCGCCGACGATCTTCCCGAAGGTATCAAGAAAAAGATCAAAAAACAAATTGTTACAAAATTAACAATTTGATTTGGGAACTTTTATGATATAAGTTGCTCTTCTCAGCCAATATAAAACACAATTTTATTTTTTGAGTTTTATCACACAACTTTTTTGTAATAAAACAATTGTAAATAACCTTTTTTAGTCACCGAAACCGAATCATGCAAATTTTAACATCATCGCCGCGACTCGTGAGTTTTACCCACTGGTTACAGGACAACTATCATGATACGAGAACATAAACTAAACATACAAAATTTATTAACATATCACAATATCACTTGACTATACGTGCATATATTGTTAGACCATGTGTAGTGGAAGGGGTTAAATATAACGTCCCTGATTCTGATTGGTCCACGTGGCAGCTGAGTCAACATAGGGCTTGAAGTGAAAAAGGGGTGTAGTTGGGGAAACAAATTGAGGGGCGCTAATTTAGAAGAAAAAAAAAACAAACCAAATCTCCCCCCTCTCACGTGGCAAACAATGATTGGTTGGTGGATTTGGTGAATGACGTTATATCTATAACGCTGAGAGCCTTTTTTGCAACATAGCGCCCCCCGTAACGGTGTGGGGGGCACTATTTTTGTTTTTAACGCCATTTAACGCCTCCAGTCTCCACAACAGGAGGTCTGATACAGATAGCGTATTAACTAGACCTGGCAATTTCAACCCATCTACTTGAGTTTGGGTTGTTTTGGGTTTAAAATTTGACCTTGTGGGTTAAAATGGGTTTAGTATAATTTTCAAGGGGGTTAGGATGGGTAATTTTAATTTTAGAAAATAAGTAAGTGGGTCAGGATGGGTATGTCAAAAAAAACAAATGGGTCAGGATGGGTATTTTTAGATAACCATATACAAATCTAAATTAAAACTCACCCAAGTTGATGCGTCATAGAAATCAATGTCAATAAAAACAAAAAATTATATCTTTTGCATTTGTTGATCACCCCAGTCGGTTCGAAACCGTTCGGGTCGTTAACGGACGACAATGTCGAAACAACATAGGTCGTTAACGAGACCGATCTCATCGAAACGGTTCGAGTCGTTAGCGGGTTTGATCCTCATTTTTAAATTAGTAATTTAATTATTTTTTAACGTACGTTTTGGAAGGTAGTATAGGAGTTGATGTATCACGGGAAGTGTAGTGGTGGGTTGTATGTACGACAGTGGACATAAACAGTCTCTGAACGCAACTGATATAGCCTCCATACTGTTTCCCATTGTTCCTTCAATTCTGTTACCATAACTTCTATATGTGTCTAAAATTCTAAATAATACTTTCTTTTTGTATTTTTGTACACAATACTAAATAAGGACTTATATTTAAAGGTAGGTTACTTTGTAAAAATCGTTTGTAAAACTAGGGCGTTTTGCCAATGATCTCCAGTCTAGCTGGTTTGAGGTATGGTGAATTTTTCCTTAGAGGTTCCCATCCTAGGGGTAGGTCACATGTTCGATCCATGCACACTACAAAAAAAATTCCCTGTGACGGTTTGAGCTTAGGCAAGGAGGACACCGGTGTGTGAGTAGAAGTAATGGGTTCCTTCCCTTAAATAGAGAATTATTTAATTAAGTATAGTATTAATTTACAATATTTGTTTATGTATATTGATGTAGTATCTTATGTTTAGTGAGTATTTTGTACATGAGAGGTTGTACTTGTATTTTAGTAGGTTGTACCTTTTTTTTTTTACTTTTATTTAACTACTTTTTCTTTAATAGAGAAGGGGACTATATCATAGAATAAAAGCATACAACCAGGTCTCCAATTGCATTTTCTAGCACGTAGTTAGAAAACGCCTAATACATAATGTCGTACATAACCCTACGCCTATTTATAACACAAATATGTCATTTTACCACCATTCATCTACTCGTACATTCTCCAAATTTGCCCGATGTGCTCCTTTGAAAACCTTTGTGTTCCTGTTTAACCAAATTCTTCAACACGTCGCCAAAGTAATACTTAAAGCTGCCTTATTTTGCTTCTTTCAATGTTTGAAATTCCTTACCTTGATGAGTAGATCCTAGACCGTGTCCACCGATGCTAAATCCGTACATTTCATCCATGTGCCGATTGTCCACCAAATTGCTCTGGCCACCACGTATGTAACCTGTATGTGATCAACTGTTTCCTGCATATAACCACAACTTGGACATGTTGATCACTGAGTTGAATTCCACGTTTGATCAATTCAACCTTTGTCGGAATCCTCACAGCCGCGCCTTTCCACACCATCATATTTGCTTTTGGTTCAGCCTAATTGCACCATTTGAATATATAGTTATCAGCCGGTTGTGTAGATGTTGCTGATAACGTTTCAGTTACTGCCTTGACCGTAAATGCAGACCCTTCTTCGATGTTACAACCCCAAACATCGTCCATATCTTTCATAATTGTGCTTTTTAATAGATCTAGTAACATGCAAAGTGGGAGCTATGCCTTTCTTCATTGTGGGGGATCTACCACAACTAATATTTCATGTTCCATACAAAAATCAAAACATCACTGATAGCAGCCTAATCTTCATTGTCCATTCCTGCAGGTTGATCTCTCCTACCTGGCCCACCAACTGGTTTTGACATTATTATCTGCACAGCCCAGCCATTATTTAAAATTAAATGTACATTCTCCAAATCAAAATGTCAAAAACATACAACAATAATAATAATTATATAAAAACATAACCTGTTCACTAGCTTCAGCTTCATATGATTGCTGGACAGATTCTGAATTATGTTGGTTCTCAAACAGGTCCCCACAGGACAGAAAAGTTGAAACCAGTCTTTCAGTTTGAGACACATCAATTGAAAAATATTCCCAATTCATAGTTTGATATGAAGAACCGGTTTAAAACGAGCTTCGGGTATGGGGTCAAACTTTATTAATGCCTGAAATTTAACCTACACATATTGTAAATATTAATATTATGCCTATGCTCGGGTTCATTCGGTTCATTTATAGTATAGTTAACCTAATACCTGTCCAGGAAATGTGAAAGGGCATAATGCTTCATAAACACCATACAACTGTCGAGTTATAAAATTATAGAGTCCTTGCATACAAAACTTTGTTTCGAAGTTTAACACTATTTTTCATACTCTCTCATCTGCCAAGTCTTCTCTCCTCAATTTTAG
This sequence comes from Ambrosia x helenae, assembly GCA_030844895.1. Classification (NCBI taxonomy): domain Eukaryota; kingdom Viridiplantae; phylum Streptophyta; class Magnoliopsida; order Asterales; family Asteraceae; genus Ambrosia; species Ambrosia x helenae. Next base: position 27,218,243 of record CM061234.1, read on the forward strand.
TATCTGTGGGAGCCACAAACCCCATTGTAGATGCCTGAACATATCATAAAGTATATTCAAGTTGTCTTCAATACAAACATTAGTTTGATGGAATTTTTGTAATTATTTATCAAGTCTGAAATTATAAATGTTCAGACTATATATTTCTAACAAGTTAAACCTTTTACATTTGCCTAAATTTTATCTTATTCTAGTATCAACAAAATATTGTTAATTGTTAACGAAGACAATAATGTTGCTACATTTTTTTTGAACGGCCAACGAATCAATTTCCGAGCACTCTCGGGCACCCTTTTGGCGAATCAGGTACTCGAGAGTACCTGGGCCACCAATTGCCACCAATTCCCGAGAAAACCCGACCACTCACCCGCCCGAAGGCACGACAGTGAAATAATCGGTAAAACCGGTCGGGATCATGACTCGAACCCAAGCCAATGGCTGGGTCATCCCTCATTTCCCCTTCACCAATGTCCTCCAAATGTAGCTAGTGGGAATTGAACCCAAGCCTCCCATAGGAAACTTTAGGCTCTCAACCAACTAGGCTACAAGTGTTAGGCAATAATGTTGCTACATAGTCACTTGAATCACCTTTCTCTTTCTTTCTCTCTCTCTCCCACACACATGCATTGGCAGATCCCCCACTTTAGTAAGGGAAGACATGCTTTATGTAGCCCACTAAAAAGTTCGGTTCATATCCCACCTATAAAGTCTTGTACTTAGGGTTGCAAACGAACCGAACGAACATGAATAAAACCTTGTTCGTGTTCGTTTGTAAAAAAATTATGTGTTCACGAACTGTTCATGAACACTTACCGAACGAGATTTTCTGTTCGTGTTTGTTTGTAAAGAGAACACTCATGTTCGTGTTCGTTTGTTAATTTTGTTCATGAACGCACACGAACACAAACAAGTGTTCATGAATACAAAGAAGAGTTCACGAACGGAAACAAACACAAACGAACATATGTTAACTTTCGAATAACATCGAATTCACTTACATTAAGACATTAATGAGATTGGATACAAAAAGTAGGTTTATTGACATTATATAGTCATATATTTACATCATATTTATTATTAATTGGGTAAAATAAATACAAATAAAAGAAAAAAGTAGAAAAATTAAAAACCTTAATAAACTATCGAACACAAACGAACATAAACGAACGCGTTACCAAACGTTCACGAACATATACGAACGAACGCGGCCTCTGTTCATGTTCGTTCGTGTTCATTCATTTAATAAACGAACGAACACAAACGAACTTCCCGCCGAACGGTTCATAAACTGTTCGCTGAAAGTTCAGTTCGTTTGCAGCCCTACTTGTGCCGTATAATAAAAGGGAACTAAGGTAAGACATATATAAGGGACACATGGTTATGGAGTGCATGGGCACAAACAAAGAGAAAGGATTGGGAAGGAAGTGGGGAAAAAATGTGTTCCAGAGTTTTTTTTGTAGGAGGGAAGGGGATGGAATGAGAGAGATAATAAATAGGTTTTTAGGGTGATTTTCAATCTTTCCAATTTGAAAGGGACCGGAGAGAAATGAAGAGGAAAGAGATCCTTTCTTTTCAATTCTTTAATGAAACTCTGGAACATAGTGTAATTGAAAGGTGAAACCTTCGTGCCTACATGCTAACACTTGGTTTCACATTAAACAATAACACATATTCTAAACAAGACCCATTCGTGTTAGAAATTGTTTTAATATAAAATTCTTGAACTTGATTCCTAAATTCATAAACCAAATTTGTTTTCACCAACATCATTCATTTTTGCCCATCATAATGGAATTTCCTGGATCCGTACTTGTCTGTGTATGTTTGTAATTATAAAAGACTAACTTATGGTTTAACTTCCAAAGAATCATATAATCCTTTTTCATAAAAAAAAATACGTATTAATAAATTTGTCGCTACAAAGAATTAGTTTTGTCAAAGTATATATAAATTGTTTTAGTAATAACTCACCTAAACATTCACAAGAAAATATAATCTAATTCTCAATCATGCGTACGTTAAGTTGTATAGGCAATTATGCAAGTTGTGCTATAAAGTGACTTTGCATGATTTAAAATATCCGATATGGCGATATACGTCTTTAAACACAATTTAAAAACTATTTTATCAACATTTGTGTATTACTTTATATTAAAATTTTGAATTATTTTTTTTAATAATTCCATATGTCTTATTAATTATTTTAAAATCATGCAAAATGACCAAGAATTATCCATAACAAAAGACCCATGAAACACACAATATGAATTTTCAAATATTAACTAAATAAATAACTGACAATTCCACCACCACTTTCTATCTGGATATACAAGTGTTGATGCACTACGTACAACTTAATTAAAGTTGATTCTTTTTACGAAATTGTTAAAATATGGACAGATAATTCAGATGGAAGAATCTACAAAGCAAGTTCAACAAACGTTTTTAATAAAGCTTAGTATGAAAAAAATTCTAAAGACTTTTTTGTTTCACACTGGTTTTACATCTAGTAAATAAAATAAAATATAATATAATATAATAAACATTATTAGTCTTTGTATTAATATTACCATTAGTATTATTATGACCCTTTTATTTGAGGGACAAAGCATACACGTTTCATCAATGTATTTAAAAGTTAGCTAATAACTTGTGTTAGGTTGATAGATTAGAAGGTCGAATGATTTTCAGTAGACTGGCTGACATGATAAATAGGTGAAGCTGAATACGATATAGATTCATTCATTTTAACATGTGACATGTTTTGAGTAGACTGGTTTTGGTTTAATGTTTATCAAATTGCTTATGTTTAATTTTGATATCTTATTTTCAATTAAGAAACCTGAGTTTATATATTTTACTAGAGATTAGAAGTATTGAAGGAAAATGATTTGTAGAAATTAAGCATGTATTCCTATTGGCAAATCTACCCTCGTGTACGACAACCATCTATAGTGAAGTCATCATAAGAAATCAAAACATTCTAAATTAAACTGAATTTCCTTGTTAATTCGAAGAATCCATAAATAGTATCACTTTTGTACTAGTGTGTTCTAATCATAAATGTGATAAAACGACTACATTTATAAAGTACTTAAAAGATGTCTAAATTTCATAACATTCAGACATCATTGTTATAGGTTATCCGCTCTCCATATCCCTACCGTATTAGTCACTGCATATCGTATACAAACGTATGTATGTAGTATGCAAACATATAACCCTAATATTAGGCGTAACACTGTCAAATTCGCTACACTATACGAATATATTTTTCACCATTCGGCAAAGCATGGTAATCTGCAGATCATATTTTTACGGGTTGCCTGGTTTTTCAGGAAGTCTGGCAGGTGATTTTTCAGTGGTGTAAGGTTCAGCACTTGTTCGCATTTCATGTTAGAGATATTTTGTTTTTTCACCATTTGGCAAAGCATGGTACTCAACCTCGGAAAACTTTCTATGGAGTAATCCTCACGGCTTTTTGGAGTATATGGCGAGCTAGGAACGGCTTGATTTTCAACCAAAAATCGGTGAACGTTAGACAGCTTGTGGATGAGATCAAAGTGATGAGCTTCTTGTGGATTACAAATCGCGGGAGAATGACAGATATGTCTTGGGATTCGTGGTGCGCGTTTGACACCTTGAAAATGGGTTAGACTTCGGGTTTGTTTGTTAGTTTATTTTTCGGACTGTTTTGTTTTTGGCTTTTGCGGTTCTATTTTTCAGACTTTGTATTCTCGGAATTTTTTGCGCTAGTGACTTGTTAGCTTTTGAATAAAGTTTGTTGGCAGTTCAAAAAAAAAATATGAATATATACCATCAAATCAATATTGACTTGATTAATAAACCAAAGAGTGTTAGATTTAGAATACCCCTGTATCAAATTCTAAAAATCTTAGTATAAAACCATATAATTCTACGAAATATTTCACTAATGAAAAATCTATTTACTCTATTAATATCCATACTCTAAAATTATTAAGAAAAAATATTATATCTACCTTGTACAATATTATTATTTAAACTATATAACTCCAAACCATACATACCACCTCTTCCCCACCTTCACACACTCCAAAAATGGAGACACCCATCAAATCAAAACTCTCCAAACTCCTCCAATCAACCTTCAACTCCTGCCGCCCAAAACACACCTCCGACGTCTCCGACCACCGTACACTCGCCGGAAAAACACCCACCACCACCACCAACAACAACCGTCGTCTCATTGAACTCTTCTCACCTAAACCACAACCATTATCTTCAACATTATGCAAACAAAGACCACATACTTCCAGGCTTGAATCTCCGGCCACCCCTCTGTTTCCTGTGGACAGAGATAACCGGGTTTTACATGAGAGAACGTCGAAAAGAGAGCGGAAAAAGAAGCTGCAGTGTAGGAGGAGAAGATGTAATGCGACGTTTTCGTCGGTGACGGATAATTATTATTATAGTTGGTGGAGTAGTGAAGAAGATGATCAAAGTGATGGTAATGCTATCGGTTAATTAACATGAACATTTGTTATATATTGTGACATTTTCCGTTGTATAAAATTCGGGGTGTGAATTTCTAACACGAAAATACGAGATAAACGTATACAAAATTTTGGGTTTGATTTTAGTATAAATGGGTTCGGGTCAAGCCCATGAATCCGTTTAGCCCGTTTAGCTAGACGGGTTGGGATCGAGTCAACTACAGTTTCATGATGGGTTGACCGGTTTAACATATTTATTTTTATATTATTTTATTTTATTTTTTTAAATATTTTTATATTTCATTAATTAAATTTGGTTGTTTTTTTTAAAGAAAAAATCTATAATTATAGGAGACATTAACATATTATTATATAAAAAAGCTAGTAATTATTTTTTATATATTTGTATTTTTTTTGTTAGGCAAATATAGATTTAGAGTATTAATATAAAAATAAATAAATTAATAAAAGAAGGGGGTGGAACTGGTGGTGTCCGAGTCAACCTGGGAGTGTTCATGTCGTGTTTAGGTTCATATGCCTACCTGATTTTCAGTTTTGGGTTCGGACACATGTTATGTTTGGTGCCGTATTGAGTTGGACACGTCAACTCACGAACACAACCCGTTTAGCTTTGCTTGTACAAAGTTACAAACTTGGAACTAATAAATACATTTTCATTTTTTTGTATGTGTACCTAGGTAAAACCACTCTATTTTCCCGGAGATCAGTTTCATCTGATTCGTTTGAATCGGTTAGGAAAAACAGAGGGAAAAGAGGTGGTTGTAGGGACTGGAAGGCGACGGATGTGGTGGCGATGGAGGGGTTTGCGGTGGCGAAGGATTCGAGTGATCCGTATGAAGATTTTAGGACATCAATGGTGGATATGATCGTGGAGAAGGAGATATTTTCAGTGGAGGAACTAGAGAATTTGGTGGAGTGTTTTTTATCGTTGAATTCGGAAGAACATCATAAGGTGATTTATGAGGTTTTTGCTGAGATTTGGGAGACTTTGATTATGGATTTGGAAAAGAGAGAATGAGTGTGAATCATCGTACTTTAAATTAATTGTAAAGTTTATAGTAGTGTTTTGACAATTTGAATGTTTGTTAATATAAGAAAAGAACACTTGTTGTAGCTTTGTGCAAAAATATTATCGTAACATGTTCAAACTTGTTAGTGTTATAAAATCCCTCCTTGATATGAAACACCAACGGTTTGATAAATTATTGAAGAGATATCGGGCTCCCTCATGGGCCGGGCAAAAGCCACATCAGGGCCTGGACCCTTGTGGGCCAAGCCGAACCCACACCCTAGTCAACAAACAAACAAAACAGGCCCAGCTACGGCTGCATTTCTTAGTCGTCTCGCGGACGGACAATCTGCGAGAGGAAACATTCAGATACAAAGGACGATGACGTGTAACCAATCACATGTACACAAATGTTGTACAGTGTGCCCCTCCACTAAAACATGTCACACGAGGGGAACATGAGGTACAATGATGGCGACGTGTGGCCAATCATGGATCACTGACAATCGTATAATGTGCCCTACCCACTAACGAATTTGGACTAACGGGACACGAAGTCATCTTAGAGCGATGACCAGTCAATGAGGATCATCGGATTCACGTCATCCTTGATCTCCACGAACAGTCGGCGCAGTCAATACCAATAGTACACGTTGACAACGACGTGCGGCTAATCAGGCCATACGGACGTGCTCCCACCTCTGCGAGGGCAGAGGTTCCAAAGGGCATATTCTTGACATCGACCTCTCCCAACCCCACTCATCCATCCTCGGCTATAAATAGGACACTTGGTCCAAGGTAAAAGGATATCGCTCTCTTAACTCTCACTATACACTTATCTCTAAGGTAAAAGGATCTTGCCCTCTTAACTCTCGCTATGCTACATAATATGATAATGGAGGATAATCAGAGAGCAATTTGTCAAAATTATGAAGAGGTGGGCGAACCACCAAAAAGTACACTAATCTCAGATGAGAAACTTGCTATTTGGACGAAAATACGCTCATCGGCAATATATCAACACCTTTGCGCTGACTTGGTGGAACATCTTTGGCAGATCGTGTTGAGGATGCTGATTAAGGCAATGGTGACGACAATGCCTCCAACGAAGGCGATGTAAATTTAGATTAGAGGTAACATTGTCTACACCTTACCTTACCTTCCTAGACCTTATCTTAGTTTTGCTATCGGTGAGATTTACTGAGTATGATGATTATCTTTTTCTTTTAAACTTATGTATATTTTGTATTATGTGTTTGCACTTATTTGAATCCTACTTTTTTAAGGGGCTGTTTGGTTGATTAAGTGCTGAATCATTAAGTTGTCTGAATGGTTAAGAGACTCTGAATGGTTAAGAGCTTAATCATTCAGCATCCCTTATTAGCTTAATGGTTCAGCACTTAATCATTCCATTCAGATGCTGAAACAAACAGTCTGAATGCTGAATGATTCAGACCTGAATGATTAAGAGGCTGATTAAGAGGCTATCAAACAGCCCCTAAATTTATTGTAATTTTTAAATAAATTGCAATGATAAAAAATGAGTGAGGTGAAATAAAAACTAGCAAAACCATAATATGGGATAGTGAAAAAAAAGTTGGTGAAAGTGATGTAGTGATATGTCATTTTAGACTATGAAATGATAAATTATGGAATTTAAATGTTGTAATTAGAATTTATTTTGCAAACTAAAATTTTTATGGTAATTCATTTCACCTTATTTTAACGAAACTTGTAAAGCTGGACAAGAGTATAAAGTAGTTTCATCATGGTGTAAGTTTCCGACAAGATACGATAACATGACACAAACCTAACAGGAAATTTTTGGGAAGCGACAAAACGGATCGAGCTAAAATGGGTCAGTATTGTCAAACGCATGTCAGGTAAAAACAAACAATTAGGTGTCCATTAGACATTTGATCAAATAGTTGATTCACAATTTGCGCTATGAAAACCGTCAATAAGATAGACTCATCAAAACAGATTAAGAAAGTATTAAAGCAAAAAAATAATATGGTGAGCAATGCTTTGGAAATAGTAACAAAAACCTTTGTAGTGCCCCTGTTATGATGGCAGCTTGTATCTCTGGTGGTTAAATTTCCACAACCAATAACATTTGTTACAAAATTTCAGTTATTAGAACTTTTATGGTGCCCACCACCCTACTTTGGTGCTGGATCCATTATTGGCCAGTGGCCACAACATTAGGGGCGATGCTTAGTTGGGGCGGGAGGGGGCGGCCGACCCCCCTGAATTTTCGCGCAGAAGTTCCGATTATATAGCATTCGTATAGAAAATTTTGGAAATATAGGGTTTCGACCCCCCGAAACGAGTGACTTCCGACCCCCCGAACCTTCGGGTCAAGCTTCGCCACTGCACAACATCATATTCTAATCATGCATTTTCAGTTTTAGGCCATGTTCACGTTTATGTGTTTCACAAGGTTGACAATTTGGGTCACGTTGGTTTGGTGTCCGGGTCAACCCAACTAATTTCGTGTCAGTTCTGTGTCAACCTATTTTTGACATGGTTTAGCCCTTAGAAGGAACGGTTTGACAAGTCACGAAAATAAAGAGGGTCAAGTTTTTGTTCATTCATTCTGACAATTCACAAGATTAAGTGTATTAATGCTTTTTTTTTAAATAACTGTAGAGATGACAAAACTTGTTCTACACTCAAAATATTATCGATTGTTTAATTATGTTTTTAATATTCAGATCTATTATGAATGGTTTATTTTTGTTATTAATTTAGATCTATAATTTTTTATTTTTCATTATATGATTTTGGTTTATTTGTTACAAGATAATTGTTAGATCTGAAGATAATTGTTAAATCTGTTTTTCATAGAAGTTTGAATTTTGGACAGATTTAGATCTGTTAATTAATAGATTTAAGTTTGATGATTTTGTTTAAGTATTTATAGATGTATTATTACGATGTGTTAGGTGTATATTTATAGATTTAAGTTTGATGATTTTGTTTAAGTATTTATAGATGTATTATTACGATGTGTTAGGTGTATATTTATAGATTTAAGTTTGATGATTTTGTTTAAGTATTTATAGATTTATTTATTGTCAGTTGAGGTGATTTTGTTGATGGTAACTTGTGCTAAGTTGAATTTATGTCAGTTTAGTTAAGTTGAATGTTAGTTGAGTAGTTAATTTAGGTTTGATTATTAGAATTGTCACACCCTCAAATTCCACGTGCGGGGTTTTACCGCGAGGCGTGTGACACACCAGGATCTCAGTCAACGATCACAATAAACATACAACAAACATGCATTCATAAATATATTTAAAACCAAAATATCATGCTTTGAGCCGTAAACCAGCAGCGGAAGCATTTCTTGTTTACAACCAAAAGACATATCATTGTTTACAAAACATTGTTTAATATGCTTCAAAATATTAGACGCTGTGCATGACTCCGTGCGCCTAGTCCATTGACTGCTACCTTAGCGACCTGAGAAAACATGCCAAAAATGTCAACATATAATGCTGGTGAGTTCACAGGTTTTCTTTTATAAAGTGTTGTTATAAGTTCGGTAAGATCATCTCCGTTACTACTATGTTATGAAAACGTTAGCTAGACGTTAAGTGTTGCTACTACTGCGGTTGGGAATCCATTACTAAACCGGTATAAGTGTTGAAGCCAGCCCAGACGGACGGGATTACCGATGCCTCGGTAACCCCCAAAGTGTTAGAGACAATATGCACCCGCCCGGCTCCCAGCCGTCGGGTGGGGTTTGTAAGGCCCAATAGATCTATCCACATTTCCCCCGTTGTGCATCCCCGCTCATTCATGGTTCCCCCCTGGGACTTTCTGTAAAAGCCGCATAGTACGTGAAATAACCATAGTATAACATGATCTATAATGAGTAATCAAAATAAGTAGCATGTTTCTCCCCCGAAAGCAAAACGGTAAAAGTGGGGCTGTGACACTCACCTCGGTTTGCGTTACTTGAAAACAGTTAAGTAATTATGCTATGATAGCCCCAAATAGCGGCGACCTATCATAAGATGTGTATAAGTATCCGGACTAATAACCCGTGGGTCAACTAGTCCCCGAATGTCCAGACCGTGACCATAAACGTTTGAAAACATCTTTAACTGTTAAACCGACCGTGCCAGACAAGACCCGACGTCCCATTGGTGACCCGACATTCCACGTGTTAGATAAATACAAGACATCATGCAACATATGCAATTAAACACTTAATACGCGCAATAGTTCACCTAGTCTAGCATAATGTCCGATTAACGCGTAAACAGGTCCAAACACGTGTTACTAAGTCATTGGGTGTATCCCGGGGTTCCTATCATGTTCCTAGGCGTCAAATCATGTTCCGGGATGTTAAAATATACATACAGCAGCATTATACGCGATTAGGAATCAAACTAGCATTTAGGATTGTAATCACTAGTAAAAGTAGCATTTAGGATTGTAATCACTAGTAAAAGTAGCATTTAGGAAATCAAACTAGCATTTAGGATTGTACTCGCTAGTGTCTGGGGCGATTAGGCTTGTATTCGCCTGAATATTAGGCGATTAGGAGCCTACTCGCATGAAGCCTCATGCGAATAGGATCCTACTCGCCTCTGCAGTTCTGTAGTGCATTTTCGCGCGCCGAACACTCCAAATCAGATCCAAAACATGTAAAAACACCCAATATCAAAACTAAACTATTAACTAACCCTTTCCAAGCAAAAACCCCCAATTTATCTCTGCTCTAACGGGCTCGGTGCGATTATTTCCAAAAATGGCAAATACTAGGTTTCATTAACTAACCTTATCTTTCCCTATATGGAAACAATCAGATTTCATCTCCTACAAGTTGCAATTCATCATCTCTATGTTATATCATCATCCTAGCATGATTTCTAACCATAAACAAGCAATGAATCACATCATAACATCCTATTCTTCAAGAATTACCCAAATGGGTCAAAATGCGTACTTGCACCTAAACATCATAACAAGGGCTTAAACTCATAGATAATCATCCTAACAACACCTACACATCAGAAGTACAACAAATTCATGGAAACATTCATGTTATAATCACCAACAATCATCATATGCACAAATACTTCACATATAGCAAGTATTATGGTGTAGACTTGTTTTAGAACTCTTTTCAAAGGGTTTTAAAGACACAAACTTTGCAAAACAAGGTCTGGACTTTTGGGGAACCAAAACAACAACTTTACAAAGGTGTAGGATGAAGAACACACCTTGGATTTTATCAAAGAAGGGTGTATAAGCTTGGTGATGGTGTGTTTTGAGGCAAAGCAAGTTCCAGAGGTGTTTCAAGGTGTGTGGGAGGCTTAGGATCAGTTAGGGTTGCACAAATGGTGTTTGGGGAGTCAAGGGTTCTATTTATAGGTGTTTTGACCCGTGCACAGCCCTTTAGGCGAGTAGCAGATCAACTTAGGCGAGTAGGGATCCTACTCGCCTCTATTCATGCGAGTAGGGATCCTACTCGCCCCAGACTCCCCCTATTCGCATCAAGGTGGGGCGATTAGGGGCTCCCCAGGCTCCTAATCGCCTATAGGGTTCTGGAACGGGTTTTTGGCGCGTTAAACACTATTTTAACACATATAAACACGTATTCACATACCGATAAGTCACATAATGATTTCAAACATATAATGCACGATAACTAACACGTTTACATCCGTTCACCAATTCCCGGGACTCGAGACTCGTGTGTGCGTTAAACCCGGCGATTCCACGAATCACCAATCCTTGTACACATGGTTATGGACCGACTCCCGATGACCCCGCGGATCATCGTAACGACTCTCGATGATTCCCAGAATCATCATACCGACTCGACTGACCCCGTTAAGTACGTAATATGCATGACTCGCTAAGGTAGACTTTCTAGTTTTGTCAACGTTACTAACCTGAGTTTGCCGGGTGTCACATCATCCCCCTGTTGAAAGAATTTTCGTCCTGAAAATTGCCCAAGGCCAAAAAGGAAGAGACGAAAGAGAAGAAAAATTTTCCGGTTGCCACATTGATGTGTGTAAATGTATATATAAAAATAACACAAGTTTTAATTAAAACGACTCACCTAAAAACTACACACGCACGGCAAGTGTACCGGTCGCAAAGCAGTAAACAGATAAGACCGAGTATCGAACCCAAAGACGCGAATGCAACTCTAGATCACAACCTCTACCGAATACTAGCCTAAATAAATATATACTTAAATGGGGGGTGTTAAACTAATAATTATAAACTTAAAAGAAACTAAATATAAATGAAATAACCTCAACTGCTTAAATGAAACTAGGAACTTGGAGAAATCGGATAGGAAGAAGGCTGGTTACTTAGGTAAAATCCCTAGACACTAGCAATAAATCCTGAATCTGGTAATTAACTTGAGACCCTATTCTTATCTAATAAACCTCCTGTCAAAGATAGCTCACTAGACTTAAGGCGGGACAAGTGTAGAAATGCTAAGATGGACCTGGATCGCCCTAGCGTACCAAAATCCCATAGAAATCAGATTAAAACTCTCCTGGATTAAAACCCTCAAACTATGAAGCAGACTTAAACTCTACTGAAGAAAACCTAGGAAAACTCTAAACACGGACAAGTAGCGACTCCCGCCCTAGCGCTTGCCAACTACCGAACAATGCCTAGTTAGTTACCTAGCAATCTCGAGTTAGATTTCTCACCCTCAAGAATGGACTGCACGTTTTAGTTAATTTATTATATTAGTTTGTTATACTTGTGTCGTACTCCAACTCCAAATACTAGCACGCTAACCTAAGTTGACGAACTAGATTGATTTTTAGACCTAGGGGGTATCTCTACATGCCTAGCTCCATAAAACCAATAAACAAACCTCAAATAAAATTAACACCAACACACATATATCAAATCCAACAATAAAATTAAAATCATGTAATCCTACACATCAAAACAAAAAACCAAAAATCATTAAATACTGCAAATAACGTGTCTAGTTCATAAACCTAAGCAACCATAAAATATTTAGTTCATAATTATAATTAGAAACATAGTTATATAGTCTTGAAAAACAATAATAAACATGTCTCTAAATAATTAAAAACGATAAAACAAACCACCGGGTCTTCAAATAATTAATCTTTAGTGCACCCGAACCTTCCCCCTTCAAAAAGTCTCCAAGGCTTCCTTCTAATTTTATTGTTCAGAAGCTGCTGTTCGAAGAATGAATGAATGATATGTCCAATGTGTTGAATGTATTCTGTTCGAATGAATGAAGCTTTCTTGTTGAATGAAATTATCTTCAATTTTAATTAATTCCCCCCTCATTCCTTCTGCCGTCCAAAAAAACTTATTAATCTCTATCCATATGCACCGCCTTTAACTTGGGCTGAGCCCAAATCTCTTTGTTTTATTCCTTTTTCTTGCTTCATCTCACGAGACACATGTCTCTTTTTCTATTCTTTCTCTTTTTTTTTCTTTTATTATTATTACTAGCTGATTACCCCGGGAGGGTCCCGGGGTTGAAAAATCTAATTTTACGTGATAACCTATTGCAAATGGCTCAAGTTAACTAACCACAAAATCTCTCAATCATTGCATGTTCATAGTATTCTAATCAGTAATAACTCATATTCCCTAATCTAAAACCTAATTAGTAATCATCTAAAGAATCACTTATGTAAGCTGCAACTATTAAAAAACTCATCACATCTCTCTAATTTCTCACATTCTAATGGCTCTTATAATCCCTAACCTAATCAACTAAACAAACACTTAAGTTGGAAGTTGTAATCATTGCATCTCATTATGCCACGTGGCATAATCAAGAGATGGTTGAGGCCACCATTGAACGTCACGTCAGCAACTATCAATTCTTTCCGGGAGCGTCCCGGGGTTGAAAAATATAACCATTCTAATAATACTAATACTAATAGTAATAATTATTACTCTTGTAATTAAATAAATAAAAAAATAACCTTGCTATAAGGTGACACCATGTGTTGCAGTGTTGCGCGATTCTTTCTCCTAACTACTCTTGATGAAGTATACCTAGTAAAATTCCAATGATAACATGGCGATTGGGCTGATTTTCAACATCGTAGATAAGAACCTGGTTTAAAAGAAAAAACATGATTAATGAATAACGTGTGTTTTTTTTACTGTATGAATGAAACCCCACAAAAAATAGTCGATTTTTCTCCGTTTTTTATATAGGACTATGGTACTCGTTGGAAAGATAATGAAACGTTCGTTAATTTGGTGTAATTTTTTTCTTTAAAAAATCCCGTATATAAAAGATATAAACGTTTAAAAATTATGGGAGGAAACATGAGAGAGAAAATTTTAAATTTATTTTTAAATTCTTTTTTTTCCTAAAATAACTCAATTTAATTTAGGGTTTTATGTTTATCTTTTTTTTTAATTAAAAAAGGAAATAGTTCAAAAACACTAAAATCTTTCAATTATGATGCCACGTGGCACTCTCAAGGGAAGGTTGAGGCCTCCATTGCACGCCACGCCAGTATATACGTTTTCTTTTATATATATAGATAGATTATTATTATTATTATTATTATTATTATTATTATTATTATTATTCTTATTATTATTATTCTTATTCTTCTTATTATTATTATTATTATAACTCGGTGCTCTACACTCGGGTGTTCTTGGCTTAACCAAAGTTCTTCGTTTACGCTCCAACGTCCACACAAAACACCTACCAAAATATAAAATAAATAAATAAGTACTAAAAATGACTCAAAACTAATAAAAAAACTAATAAACGCTATAATAAATAAAATAGACCAGTACAAGCCTAAAACTAATAAAAAGACTATCTAAACGACTTGAAAATTATACAAACTTTACACTGGAAATATATGTATTTTACAATACATCACACATCATCCCCCTGTTGAAAGGAATCTCGACCCGAGATTCATTTAGCTTCAGCAGAGACATGTCTTGATTCGAACGCGCGCTTAGGAAATAAGTGGGGATACTTAGCCTTCATTTGATCTTCCCGTTCCCACGTGAACTCCGGTCCACGATTTGAGTTCCAACGGACTTTAACAATGCGGATTTTACTCCGACGAAGGCTACGGATCTTATAGTCAAGAATTTCAACCGGTTCTTCCACAATACGCAGACGATCATCCACCTTGATCTCTTCGAGAGGAACAACCAAAGATTCATCCGCCAAACACTTCTTCAGATTAGAGACATGGAAGACATTATGAACATTACTGAGTTCAGCTGGCAGATCAAGCCTGTATGCTACCGGTCCAATCCGTTCCAGAATTGCGAACGGTCCCACATACCGAGGATTCAATTTGCCCCGCTTTCCAAAACGTATAATGTAACATCGCAAAATTTTTCCCCAAATTTTAATACATAAAAGCCCTTTTTTTTATTTACATCTTTATCATTAATATTATACAAATGTGCCTAAGTCTTTATTTTCCTAACTCACAACTTATATATATATATATATAAAAATGTATATATATAATAATAATAATATGATCTAAATTCTTTTTTTTTTACACATACACTTGTCAAGAATTTTTTTTTTAAATAAAGCCATAGTCAAAGTCCTGGTCAAAGTCCTAGTCAAAGTCTTAGTCAAATAGTCAATTCATCATAAAACCTTACTTTATGGTGTTGACCAATTTTAATGGCTAATTGAATCCAAAACTAGTATAAAAACCCACCTATGACCCATTACACTTTGCACCTCTAAATCGATTGTTTCAATTCGATTAAACTCTCCCTCATACCTTTCTTCTAGAGTATATTACTTCTACATTTGAAGCTTTGATTATAAGCTCTTGCAATTGGCGAATTGGAAGCTTGATATTCTTTTTTTTTTCGTTTTCTTCAATTTGGACTAGCTACGTTGTTGAGTCTTTGGGATTCGCCTCGCATACATTCACAACACATTATTCTATTTTTTTCACGAGACATAACATTTTGCTAAGGTAAGTTTTACATAGCCCCTTTTCTATTTATCACCATTTTTTTGGGTGAAACATGTTACAACATTATATATGCAATTCAATCATCAATGTGTCTATGTG
Source organism: Ambrosia x helenae (assembly GCA_030844895.1). Taxonomy (NCBI): domain Eukaryota; kingdom Viridiplantae; phylum Streptophyta; class Magnoliopsida; order Asterales; family Asteraceae; genus Ambrosia; species Ambrosia x helenae. Next base: position 27,233,821 of record CM061234.1, read on the forward strand.
TTTTTCTATGTTGCATTATGTCTTGAACATGACTAGGGTAAGCACAATTCTAGCATAATCATTAACATTGATCAGCCGACGGTATACATTGATAGATCTATTGGACTGACAATCCCACCCGGATACGTGCCTCCTACAAAGGTAGCGTGGGTGTTTGTTATCGCATAACATATTCGAGTGAACCATGAGCGTATGGGATGTACCACATTATAACAGTCACAAGGGTTGATTATGCACTCGATTTACTTCTAGTATGTTTTCACATATGGACTAGACTTGCCATGACACATGAATTGCACAACATTTTTATACAATTATCAAAACCTATGTAATTCTCACCAACTTTTATTGACCCAAAATATTTTCAAACTTAACATGTTTCAGGTTATAGCTTGCTTGAAGATTAGAGTTATTGCTTGAAGATGCGTAGTGTTGGATCAGTTTGCTCTTGTTTGCTAAGTAAGAACTTGCTATCTTGACACTTAAGTGTTTAGCAAGTCCTTGTAAATCAGATTATAAGCACAGCGGAATGTTATAAGTTAAAGCAACACTTTTTATGCAAAGGCAGAGTTACAACTCCCCCTTGATGTTTGAAACTAAGTAAATGACAAAGTATTTATTATGAATCTAAGTTGTAAATGAGAATTAGATACTTAGAGAGATTCACAATAAATACAGAAATGGAATATAACAATGAGAGTGTTTGAAGGATTTTTCTGTTGAAAATCAATGTCTAAAATAGAAGGTTGAAGCCTTCTATTTATAGACGATTACATGCATGTATCTTGCCTAAAAAGCAAGCACAGAAAGTCCAGTTACAAGTTGCACAAGTTGCAACATTGAAAGAAACAAATAAAGCTAAAAGTAATATTAAACAACAAACTACTGATGCAAAAGGGCGGTGGCAAATATCTTCTGCTAAGTGCTGATGAAGGACAACTACTGAAGAGTAGTTTTGTCTTCAGTACTTCTGAAGTGAACTTGTCTGGTTTGGACTTCAGAACTTCTGCAACTTCAGCACTTCTTCATATCTTCTAATCAGCAGTTTCTTGTCTTCTATTCAGTACTTCTATATTTAGCCAAAAGTGACAGAAGTGAATTAGACTAAGGTTTACAAAAGTGGTTTCACCAATCCTCTTTGTCCTAACAATCTCCCCCTGGATTGATGAAGCCAAAACCTTACTAATTCCTTATGTGTTTCTTCTGTCTTGAACAATCTTCCATATCTCTTTGTACATGGTGTTCTTGAGCTGGTTGTACTGATCATCAGACAGAGATCCTCTCTGTGGTTCTAGATGTTGAATTGTGAGCAGGTCTTGTGTTGACAGTTTCTTCAGATCACTGATCTTCTTGTAAGCCCTGCTTGAGAAGTCTCTTCTTGTCAACAGTACTGAGTTGTTATCAGTAAGTGACCATCTGATGATAGGGATCTTTGACTTGTTAAAGTCAGAAGAATAGGGAACCAGACTTGTCCCTTGGGTTGATGGTCCTGAGTGCTGGATGTCTTCAGTTTCAGATAGCCTCAGGTGGGATTCTCTTCCTTGTTGTTGTTGTTGCATACCAGGCATCTGAACAGTTGGGAGATGGTGTTCAGTCACTACTTTGGTATGCAGCTTTTCTGTGATTGTCTTTTGTATTTGATAAGCAAAAGTGGAAGGATCCCTGAACTGTGTTAACAGAGGTTTCTCCTCAATGTCAAAATCTGAATGGACTATTGAGCTTCCCTCAAGTAGTACCATTTTGAAATCAGTTTTGACATTGTCCTCTGTCTTCTTCTTCTGAGCAGCAGATCTTCTAGATACACCAGAAGTTCTAACTACTGATCTTGAAGGATCAGCAGTTTGAAACTTCTCAGGATTTGCAGCCTTGGCAGCCAAGTATTTTCTATATGTATCCATTAGTCTTTCTTCTTTCCATCTGGATACAGAGGCTTTTGAACCATATCCTTCTGCTACTAGCTCTTCTATTATCTGGGCTCTCTTGGCCTTTCCATCTTTGCTTGTGGCCATTTTGTCTGCAAGCAGTTGTGCTCTTCTTGTCAGCTCTTGCATAGAGAGTCCTTTGAGTGTAAAGGCTTTGGTCTTGCTGTTCTTGGTAATATAAGACACCAGTTGTTGTCTTTTATCCTGTTCAGCAATCTCATCAAGGCTAGCCTGCCTTTGTAGTTCAGCTGCATAAGCCTGAAGTTTTTCTTCATGGCTTAAGTCCAAATCATCCCTTTCTTCCAGAGATTTCCAAATCTGATCTTCTCTGGCCTTCTTGTTGGCTGCAATTAAACTCTTCTCTAATAGTTCAGCTGATTGAGAGATGGGAGAAGGGTTTAATACAGTCATTGTTGTAACAGATGTAGGCCTGATGGGATCAGATGTTGGTTGAATGGGAGCAGTGGTTCTGGAAGGTTCAGTTGTTTGAGGTTGGGAAGTGTTGACTTTTGATGTGCTGACAACTGCTGATGGTTTGTCAGCTACTGAAGGATTGTCTTCAGTACTTTCTGATTCTTCATCAGAAGTTTGGTCATCAGAAGTTTCTTCATTACACCTTAGGGAATCATCAGAACTTTGGGTCTCATCTTCTTTCTCAGCAGCTTCAATTTCTTCAATAGAGACACCAAACTGTTTGGCCAATTTTTCTTTCCTGGCCTGATCTTTCAGATCTCTTTCAAGGAGTGCCACTCTTGCCTTTACTCTGGCTTGGAATGACTCCTTAGGTTCCCTGATCTTCTCCCCCTTTTTGGATTCATCAATTCTAACCCTTGAAGCAGAGGGTTGGGAGAAGTGTCCTTGAAGATGAGCAATCTGCTGGCTGTTGTAGTCTATTTTGTTGGACAGATCGTTCATCTTGGTTTTAATCACTCCAAATTGGTTCTTGATTGACAGCTCCAAGTCAGCTGTATATGTTTGGAAGTGATTTCTGATGAGTGTATTCATCATGTGGTACAGGGGACCCTCTGGGCTGCATAGCTGGTTCAGGTCTATGCTTGTTTGCCCAGGGAATTGGGTAGGCATTTGCTGTGAAGGGGGTGTTTTTGGGAGATCCTCATGTTGTACAGAGGATGCCACTCTAGGGGTTTTAGGGATTGAGTGGACTTTAACCTGTGCAGAGGTGACTGGCCTCTTGAGCCTGGATACCTTTGCAGCAGGACCTTCAGAAAGTGCCGTCAATTCAGTAGTTGTAGTTTTTGAAACATCATCCAAACTAATGGAATCATCTGTTTCCCTGATGTTGCCCTCAGTGAGGACTGTCTCAGTTAAATCATGAGCTGAGCCCAACTCAGTTCTCTCATGAACCTCTGTTTCTTGGTACTGAGGATTTCCTACTTCAGGCATTAAGCCTTCATCAGTAGTTGCCACATCTGAGGTCTTAGCTATGTTACTTCTGTCCTCAGATCCACCACTGGGTGGTAACTGAGTAGTAGCAGCCTCAGATGCCCCAAGAGTCTCTAAAATTGGGCTTAAAGACTCTGGTCCACCCTCATCTCTTGGGATAGGGCTAGTAATGTCCACATCCATGTCTGATGTAGGAGTAATGTCCCCTGTTTGTTGTGGTTGATGGGGACTGACATGATCAGATGGGACATTCTCTTTTAGCCCAGAGAGAAGTTTGGCAATTTCAATTGCCTCTTGTTCAGAAATTTGTGGGGAAGGTTCAGTAGTTTGGGCAATAGGTTGTTGTTCAGCAGTTTCAAAAGAAGAGTGTGTTTGATATGTTTTTCTAAGTCTTTTTCTTTTGAAATGAACAGATATGGGTGCTCTTGGTGGGGTTTGAGATGGATGAGACTGAGAGGGTGTTTCAGTCTCAACAATTTGAAGAGCAGAATGCTCAAGAGCATGTTCAGGCATCTCAACCTCCTGAACAGTTTTTCTTTTGGGTTGGTGGGTTGCAGTTTTTGTTGGCTTGGGCTTTTTGGCTTTTGGTGGTGTGGGTGTGGAAGATGTGGGCTTCAGGGGGACTTGTTGTTGTTCTCCCTGATCATCTTCTGGCCAGGCAGCCGGTTTGTTCAGTCTTGAGTATGCTTGTGATGTTAATGGGTTTAAAGTTGAAATTTTTCCCACAAGCACCTCATTACCCAGTTCCCCTATTATGCATTGCATAATGAACCTTGGGTACAACAAAAACTTTTTCTTGGTATTATTGTGATGTAACACCAACTCATGGAAAAACAGTTTTGATGCCCTGAATTTGGTTTCATTCACAATGGAATGAAATATTGGTTGAAAAGTGGAGGGCATCTGGTCATATGACCCTGTTTTTGGACTCAAACACATAATTATATAATGAAACAAAAGTTTGTATTTTGGTTCAAAATATTTTTTGAATATTGTTGCATGGGAGAGAGTACCTTGATAACCACACTCAGTCATGGTTAGATGAATATCTTTGTTAGCAACATGGTCAGGGGCAGCTACATCATCCAGACCCAGTCTTGTTGCTAGTGTGGCCGGTGTGATGGTCAGTTGTTTCCCTTTTATCTTTGAGTTGAGGGAAATGACCTCACCACCCATTGTAACCGTCTCAGCATTTGCCCAGAACTCATTCAGAGTTTCAGTGTGAATTGGTGGGTTAATTGTGAGAGCAGTAAAGTATTGGGATTTGACGACAAGATCAATGATCTCATCGTATTGGGACCAGCCTTCTTGTTTTTCAAGAAAGGCTCTTTGATTGTGTCCCTGTTTTAGAACTAGATCCATTGTGGTTTGGGTGTTTGATCGAACAGTGAATTTTCAGGTATAGGTTTTGAGAGAGTTTTGAGAGAGAAGGAGGGATATTTTGTGAGTTTAAAAGGATAAGTGTGTGAAAAAGGTATTTATTAGAAGTTTTAACCGCTTGAATCTTCTTTATTAGAAGTTTTAAAACCGCCTTTGGTTAAAAATCTCTTTATCAGAGGTTTTAAACTTATTAGGTCAAACCTCTGATGATGGGAAAAGTCAGATTTGCCCTTTTGACTTAAACTGCTGATGAAGGATTACTTCATCAGTAGTTCCCATTTTCTCTTCAGTAGTTTTAACATCTGATGAGAAATGTTTTTATAAATACTTTGTTCATAACTTCTGAAGTTTATTTTATCAGAAGTTACACACTTTTTCAGAAAGTTATCCCCATACTGATGATTTTTGTTCATCAGTAGTTTCTCTCAAACTGTTTTTGTTTTTCAGAAGTTTTGTTTCAGACTTTTGACATTTGTAAGTGAAAACCAGAAAAAAGATGGAAAAGGTTAACCTGAAATCCACCAAGGTAAACAGGATGGAATCAGGGGTGGAAAAAGGAAAAAAAAAATTTTTCATTTTGATTCCACCATGGTAAACAGGATGGAATCAAGGATGGAAAAAGGAAAAAGAAAAATTTTGATGCATAACAGTAGTGATTGATGTAGAAGTTTGCTGTAGAGTTGGGTAGAATCAAGTGTTAACTTGGATTCTAACTGATATGCAGAAAAAAAAAAAATAAACACTTACAAATTTAGCATTCCAAGCATGGAAACTAACTTCTGAAATGTTGATGTGTCAAGGGGCTTAGTGAAGATGTCAGCTATCTGATTAGCTGTTGCTACATGCTTCACCTCAATCTTGCCTTTTTCATAGCAATCTCTTATGAAATGGTACCTGATCTCAATATGTTTAGTTTTTGAGAACTGTACTGGATTTTGAATGATGCTAATGGCAGATTTGCTGTCTACAAACAAAGGTGTCTTGGTCTCTTTGATTCCATAATCAAGAAGTTGATATTGGAGCCATTGTATCTGTGATGTACAACTTGCAGCTGCAATGTATTCAGCTTCAGCAGTTGAAGTTGCAACAGATGTTTGCTTCTTTGATTGCCATGACACTAGACAGTTACCCAGGAATTGACAACCACCAGATGTTGACTTTCTTGTCATCTTACACCCTGCATAGTCACTATCTGAAAATGCTGATAACTTGGTATTGTTTGAAGCAGGATACCAAATTCCCAGTGTTGGAGTTCCTTTCAGATATCTAAAAATTCTTTTGACTGCAATAAGGTGTGATTCCCTTGGTGCTGATTGATATCTGATGGCTTCAAGCCTTGCAACTGGAGCAAAGGTTTCATCATAGTCAATTCCCTCTTCTTGAGAGTACCCTTGAACTACCAGTCTTGCCTTGTTCTTGATTATCATACCAGCTTCATCTTGTTTGTTCCTGAAAACCCATCTTGTACCAATTGGTTGCTTGTTTTGAGGTAAGGGACAGATTTCCCAGACCTGTTGCTTGTTGAACTGTAGTAGTTCATCTTGCATAGCCTGCACCCAATTATTGTCTTTGAGGGCTTCCTGGTACTTCTTTGGTTCCAACTGTGAAATAAAGGCTGAGAATAGGCAAAAGTTGGAGAGCTGGTTTCTGGTCAGAACACCTGTAGCTATATCACCCATGATTTGATCAAGTGGATGATCTCTGTGTTCAATCAGTTGTTGTAAACCACTGACAGGTGTAGGTGGCTCTGGTTCTTCAAACAAACTACTAAGGTCTATGATATCTGGTTCAGCAGTTGCAGCTTCTTCAGTAGTTGCAGGTGCTGAAGCAGATGTTTGAGTTTGGCCTTCAGTATTTGTTTGATCAGAAGTTTGGAAAACTTCTGATGGTGTTGTAGTTGACTTAATGACTGTTTGAGGAGTCCATGGTGCAGGATCCTCATCTTCAAACCTTTGATCACCATAATAAGTAGGTTTGGAAGAAGTAACAGCCTTTTCAGGTCCAAAGTGAAAGTTGTCAAGGTCAAAGAGTTCAGCAGGATGTGCTGGAATAAGAGTGTGTTTTGACTCATTGAACTTGACATTCAATGTTTCTTCTACTATCTTGGTGTGAGAATTAAAAACCTTGTAGGCTTTTCTAGTTGAAGAGTAACCAAGAAAGTAACCTGAGTCAACTTTGGCAGCAAACTTTGAGATAGATTCCTTGATGTTCAAGATGAAACATTGACACCCAAAAGCCCTGAAAAAGGAGATAAGGGGCTTCATGCCATGAAGAACTTCATAGGCAGTCTTGGAATGTCTCTTGACCACAAGAACTCTATTCTGAACATAACATGCTGTGTTAACTGCTTCTGCCCAAAAGTACAATGGCAGTCCAGAATCAGCTAACATTGTTCTTGCTCCTTCTATCAATGTTCTGTTCTTCCTTTCTACTACACCATTTTGTTCAGGAGTTCTGGGAACACTGTATTGTCTAATAATCCCTTTAGACAAACAGAATTCATCCAGAGTTTTGTTCCTGAACTCTGTCCCATTGTCACTTCTAATGGTTTTGACAGATAGAGAATATTGTTTCTCTACTTGTAGAATGAAGAACTTGATGATTTCAGCAGCCTCATCCTTGGAAAATAAGAAGAATACCCATGTGAATCTTGAGTAGTCATCAATGATGACTAAGCAGTACTTCTTTTTACCAAGGCTCATAATCTTGACAGGCCCAAATAAGTCCATATGGAGTAGTTGAAGACATGCAGTTGTTTTTGATTCTTCAATAGACTTATAGGAGGACTTATGCTGTTTTCCCTTTAAACAGGATACACAGTGTTCTTGACACTGGTATACTTTCAAAGGTAGACCTCTGACCAAGCCCATTTTTGTGACTTTATTTATGGTTTTAAAGTTCACATGGCCAAGTCTCCTGTGCCAGAGATCTGTTTCTGAAGTTGATGCCCTTGAGAAGAAACAGGCAGTGTTGTTCAATACTTTGTCTTTTTCAATGTCCACTGCATAGACATTGCCACATCTTTTGGCAATCAGCAAAGTATGATCTTCTATAATCTTCTCAATCAACTTCTGGCCTTCTGGTGAGATGATCTTGCAAGCTGTCTTTGTGAAAAAGGAAGAATATCCTTTATCACACATTTGTGACACACTTAGCAAGTTGTATTCAAGGTTCTCCACCAGATTGACCTTGTCAAACTGTATTTTGCCAGAGGAGACATTGCCATGTCCTAGCACATATCCCTTAGCATTGTTCCCAAAGGACACAGATCCTTCTCTTTGGCTGATAAAGTTGTTTATCAGGTATCTGCATCCAGTCATGTGCATAGAGCCTCCACTATCAACATACCATATGCTGTTTAAGCCCCTGGAAACTCTCTGCACATAAAAGCAAATTAGTTAGATTTGGAAACCCAAGCCTGTTTGGCTTTGGGTTTGCTCTTGAGAACAGTTACAGTTTGTTCTTGACCAGGTTGAGAAATCCATGTCTTTTTGGCAATGGATTTTTCATGAAGAACCATGGTGGTATCCTTTTTAGGACCACCATCAACCTTGGTTATCAGTAGTTCTACCATGTTCTTTAGATTTTGAATCTCAGCAGTTTGTGAAACTGCTGATGATTCTGGTCTAACTACTGACAAGGAATTTTGAGAAAAAGATTTTGGTTGAGATTTTATCTTTTTCTGAGAAAAGGTGTTTTCAGGTTGTTGTTTCTTGGGTTTAAAGACTTTTTCATAATCATTTCTGATTTGATTTCCCACAACCTGTTGTTTAAATTTTTGATTGAACTGAATTCCTTTTCTGTATCTACAAAATTCAGTTTTGTGGTTGAACAGGCCACAAATTTCACATTCTTTTGCCTTAAGTTTTTGATCAGAAGGCAAATTTCTGACAGTTGTGAAGAGATTTTGCTCATCAGTAGTTTTCAGGGTCTCAACTCCTGAAGTAGATGAAACTACTGATGGCTTGTTGTCAGTTTTTGTATATACTTCTGAAGTACTTTCTTTAAAAATGCCAGGATTTCTGTTTAGAAAGTTTTCATGGAAAGATGTGCATTCTTTCCCTTCAGAAGTTTCATTTGAAACAATTCTTCTCCCATCTTCAGTAGTTTTGGGAGAAAAATCTGTTGGTGTTTCAACATGATGGTATCCTATGCCAAACTTCACATTTGAAGCACTTTGTTTGTTTAGCAGTAGTTGATACCCCCTACAAGATTCAACCCATTTTTCACAAGTGATCCTGGTGTCAGCAAGCTCTTGTCTGACATCTCCCAGGTCATTTAGCATCATTTTGATTTGTGCTTGGGTTTCAATGGCAGAGTCAGTTAATTTAGAAACCTCTTTTGTTTTAGCACACAGTTTTCTTTCCAAATCACATTTTATCTGTGTGTATTTTCTTTCTAAATCATTGGCTTTGCCTTGTAGGTGCACGTTTGTCTCTCTTATGAGAGCAAAAGTTTCTTTGCAAGAGTTTGAACAAAGTTTTGTCAAAGATTCTTTTGATACCTGAGACAATGCAGATTTTGAGGTACAGCCTTCAAATGCCATTAAGGCAAAGTTCTTTCTGCCATTGTCTGGTTCTCCCCAGTTGATGTCAAACACTTTGTTGTCTGCATCAGGATTACACTCTGTGGTGTCATAAGGGAGACTGCTCCAGTCAACATACCCTGAGGTAAAGAGACTTTGTTGAGGGGGTTGTTGAGGCTGTGGAGGAAGTTGAGTAGCTGGAAAGGGAGGGATTGATTGTTGGCTCTGCATCTGTTGAGCAGGCACTTGAACATATTGTACTTGAGGCATATATTGCTGTTGAGGAGCTTGTGCCTGTACAAAATGAGCACTCCCTTGAGTTCCATTGTTCCTATTATAATTGGGGTTATAGTTATTTCCAGATTGTGATTGGTTAAAGCTAGAGCTTCTACACTCTCTAGCAAAGTGTCCCAACTTCTGACACTTGTGACATCTCAGTTTAGATTTGTCAAAACCAATTTTGTATTACTGGTCAATCCTGGAAATTTCCTTCCTGACCTTTTATAAAACTTGTTAGTTTTAATGCTTAGCATGGCCAGTTGGTGAAGTATGTCCATTTCTTCCAAGTCATCACTGCTAAAATTTTTCAAATCATCCATGATAAAACATAGATTATCAGCAGTTTGACTTTGGTCATCATTGTCATAACCTGGGAAAGATCTTTCTGATGAGATCCCAGTGGTTATGTCAATATTGTCATAAGATCCATAGGAACAAGTTGGTGAATCTTGTCCCAAAAGTGCTGTACTACCTGGTAGGTAGTCATCAGCAGTTTTACCAGAAGTTTGTAATTTCTTCTTTTGATCGATTTCTCTTTCAAAAGTGAGTAATCTCCCATGGAGTTTTGTAAGAGTGAGGGAGCTAAAATCTGGTGAGGATCTTAAGACAATGGAGTAGGTTTCCCATTTGTCAGGTAGAGACCTTAAAAATCTATGTAACATAGATACTGTTGTATAGGTCTGACCATTTAACTTTAGCTCAGAGATTAATGAGGAGAATCTTTCAAATTGTTGTGTCAAAGTCTCCCCATTAATATAAGCAAATGTTTCATATTGTTGAGCCAAAATTTCTCTGGTGTTGGCAATCACCTCTTCAGTTCCTCCAAACTGTTCTTTAAGACAGTCCCAAAGTTCTTTGGCACTTTCACAATGTAAAAGGCCAGAGTATATTTCATTTGGGAGAGCCATTGCCAACATAGAGAATGCCTTAGCATCTAGCTCAAGTTTTAGGAAATCCTCATCTGTATAGTCTTTGGGATCCTTAGGAATCCCTTCTTTAGTTTCAAGATTTATGTTTACTGGTTTGTGTGGACCATATATCACAGATCTCCAACAACCTGTGTTGGTTTGTGACAAGGTATGTGCCATTCTTTTCTGCCATATATTGTACTCATTTCTCACAAGCATGGCAGGTTTGGTGGCAGAACCAGTATTATGTGGATCCATTTTTAAAGAGTATAGATTTGTCTGATGACTCTTTTAAGTGATGGATATTGATAAAAAGTGAACTTTTGATCTTTTTATTGAATATCAATAAGAGCTTTGTGTCTGATTCTCAATTTGTTAGATTGATATGTGATCAGATAAACCAATGCTCTGATACCAATTGTTGGATCAGTTTGCTCTTGTTTGCTAAGTAAGAACTTGCTATCTTGACACTTAAGTGTTTAGCAAGTCCTTGTAAATCAGATTATAAGCACAGCGGAATGTTATAAGTTAAAGCAACACTTTTTATGCAAAGGCAGAGTTACAACTCCCCCTTGATGTTTGAAACTAAGTAAATGACAAAGTATTTATTATGAATCTAAGTTGTAAATGAGAATTAGATACTTAGAGAGATTCACAATAAATACAGAAATGGAATATAACAATGAGAGTGTTTGAAGGATTTTTCTGTTGAAAATCAATGTCTAAAATAGAAGGTTGAAGCCTTCTATTTATAGACGATTACATGCATGTATCTTGCCTAAAAAGCAAGCACAGAAAGTCCAGTTACAAGTTGCACAAGTTGCAACATTGAAAGAAACAAATAAAGCTAAAAGTAATATTAAACAACAAACTACTGATGCAAAAGGGCGGTGGCAAATATCTTCTGCTAAGTGCTGATGAAGGACAACTACTGAAGAGTAGTTTTGTCTTCAGTACTTCTGAAGTGAACTTGTCTGGTTTGGACTTCAGAACTTCTGCAACTTCAGCACTTCTTCATATCTTCTAATCAGCAGTTTCTTGTCTTCTATTCAGTACTTCTATATTTAGCCAAAAGTGACAGAAGTGAATTAGACTAAGGTTTACAAAAGTGGTTTCACCAATCCTCTTTGTCCTAACACGTAGCTAGTATTTTTCATTTTGATGTACAAAATTCTTAGAACAATTGTATGTAATTTATTTAAATCATTTATTGAAATTTATTATTTACCATGAGCTACTGAACAATCATCAATACGTGACATCCCGATGTTTCCGCCATCGGTTGGGGTGTTACAGATTGGTACCAAAGCCTTGGTTATAGGGAATTAGGTTATTAGAAAAATAATCTAGTCTATAACCATAGGATTATAATCAGTACTTGCTCCTTTTACTTGCAACTCTACTTGTTTCTATTCTCTATCTCCATCCTACTTCTTATCCCTACTTTAGTACCCATAAGAAGATTGTTCTCCATCACAAGATCTACTCTTAGACTAATAGGACAAATCCTCAGGTTTAGCCTAAACCACTTTGAAGATCTTGTCGAAGTTCTAAATTTTAATAACGAACACGTGCAATCTGGAAGGGTGAACGCCTGTATTCTGAGTCTTCTGTCTAAGCTGGCATTGCGCATATATCCCAATCAGACGAGGGACCCGGATGCCTACCTGGGAATTCTCGGATGAGTGTTCACTTATAGGCTAAAGCATGTCTTCACTATGTTATTAGAATCTACAAGTTTTGATAAGTCAACGTTTTCGTTTATTCGTTTTAATTAATGAATAAATGATTACACTCACTTTCCTTAAACTAAGCTCTAAAATCTCAAAATTTTACAGCTTAAATCAATCTCATTTCATAACCATCTATGGATTTCACAATCACACTTCACCTTACCATCTTAGCCACTTTTTAAATATTCTACACCCTACCCAAATCATATTATTTCATTTCTCCACATGTTACTTATTTTTAAAAACTATAACCTCATACCTTAGCACAAACTAAAGATTTCTAAATCCTGTTGTATTTTCATTACCTAGTAACTTTACAAAAGTACATATTTTTGTCAAAAGATGTCCTCGAACTTAAATTCAATTGTTTATTTATTGACGTAACAAACAATTTTCTATATAATGCTTTAAACTATTAAAAATCACTTAATAGAACCTTGATCTTCAAAACCTAATGTCATGTTTGAAATCTCCAACCAACGGGAATATTTTAATCAAAGCCCACTTAGCTTGTACTATTTAACAACTTTTGCTTTATGTATAAAACCAATTTTGAAAATAAGATTTTTTTTTATCCATAGGAATAATATCTAGTCTCTAAATTCTCCATCGACACTCACTCATTTTCAACTTGTTCAAATTTTTACAAAATTTGGCATATACCACAATCATGTTTTCTTATACACTTGATTATAACCTTTGATCCAAACCCCAAAATTTACACTGCTACATAATCTCCTTACTATAAAATAAACTCTTTATCAACTATCTTCACATTCACTATCTCTCACAACCTTGATTCTGCTTCAAGATTTTTCATCATCCTCTCAAGAACAAAATTCATATCCTTCACCTTCTCACACATGAGCTAGTTACCCATGATAACCAAACTATTGAAACTTGGTTGTGTGTTGCATCAAACTTAATCCTTAGTTATACATGAGGATTCGATTATCTACCATATTTAAACATTTGATACTAGAAATCATGGAATATAAACTATTTGCTATAGACACACCTAGAGTCATTAACCTTGTCTAGGACAACACTATTACAAATCGCATGCTATGCTTGATACTTGATTGTTTATATGTACATATTATCAATTTGCAATTTATGTGTGAAATAATTGGTACACTTAATCAAACAACTGGTAGAGGATGAAGTACTTGCTCAACAGTTAGTTGAGTACCAAATAACCTACTCAACGATTGGTAGAGGTCATCATGCCTGCTCAACAGTCGGTAGAGGCCCTACAACCTACTCAACGACTGGTAGAGGCTATCGCACCTGCTCAACAATCGGTAGAGGTTCTTACTCACTGACTGGTAGAAGTCTTTTTCCTACTCAACAGTTGGACTCATTTTTGGATACATTGTAAACGATTCAATCACAAGGTATTTTGCATTACTTACATGTGTGTTTAGAGTCATAGAAGGACACAAAACCCTAATGTAAGGTAAATTGGTGATTGCGGTCCGAAACGTAATCATGAATTTACAGGTACGTTAAGGTAGTGTGAAATATTATCAAGGTTTTCGGTAGGTAACCAATTATAAACTCTAGTTACCTGGTAGTTCATTTAGTTTTTCTACAGTCAATCAATTCATGCATTTCTTTTAGGACTCCTAAAACTTAATGCTTTGCTAGATTCTTACACTCCTTACAATTTCAGACGAACCTAATCCAACCCATAAGACTCACACATATTAAACCTCTTACCCAAATTATTCGAAAATAGATTATTCTATTACCTATAAGTTCATGTCGTCCCTTAACTCAAATTTTACAAACCATAGTTGCCCTAACTTCTACCCAATCACCCTCAACCCTGTGTTATTAATAACTTCGGGACGAAGTTTTCAAAAGTAGGGGAGACTGTAAATCGCAAAATTTTTCCCCAAATTTTAATACATAAAAGCCCTTTTTTTATTTACATCTTTATCATTAATATTATACAAATGTGCCTAAGTCTTTATTTTCCTAACTCACAACTTATATATATATATAAATGTATATATATAATAATAATAATAATATGATCTAAATTCTTTTTTTTTTTACACATACACTTGTCAAGAATTTTTTTTTTTTTTAAATAAAGCCATAGTCAAAGTCCTGGTCAAAGTCCTAGTCAAAGTCTTAGTCAAACAGTCAAAGTCTTAGTCAAACAGTCAAAGTCTTAGTCAAATAGTCAATTCATCATAAAACCTTACTTTATGGTGTTGACCAATTTTAATGGCTAATTGAATCCAAAACTAGTATAAAAACCCACCTATGACCCATTACACTTTGCACCTCTAAATCGATTGTTTCAATTCGATTAAACTCTCTCTCATACCTTTCTTCTAGAGTATATTACTTCTACATTTGAAGCTTTGATTATAAGCTCTTGCAATTGGCGAATTGGAAGCTTGATATTCTTTTTTTTTTTTTTTTTTTCGTTTTCTTCAATTTGGACTAGCTACGTTGTTGAGTCTTTGGGATTCGCCTCACATACATTCACAACACATTATTCTATTTTTTTTCACGAGACATAACATTTTGCTAAGGTGAGTTTTACATAGCCCCTTTTCTATTTATCACCATTTTTGGGGTGAAACATGTTACAACATTATATATGCAATTCAATCATCAATGTGTCTATGTGTTTTTCTATGTTGCATTATGTCTTGAACATGACTAGGGTAAGCACAATTCTAGCATAATCATTAACATTGATCAGCCGACGGTATACATTGATAGATCTATTGGATTGACAATCCCACCCGGATACGTGCCTCCTACAAAGGTAGCGTGGGTGTTTGTTATCGCATAACATATTCGAGTGAACCATGAGCGTATGGGATGTACCACATTATAACAGTCACAAGGGTTGATTATGCACTCGATTTACTTCTAGTATGTTTTCACATATGGACTAGACTTGCCATGACACATGAATTGCACAACATTTTTATACGATTATCAAAACCTATGTAATTCTCACCAACTTTTATTGACCCAAAATATTTTCAAACTTAACATGTTTCAGGTTATAGCTTGCTTGAAGATTAGAGTTATTGCTTGAAGATGCGTAGCTAGTATTTTTCATTTTGATGTACAAAATTCTTAGAACAATTGTATGTAATTTATTTAAATCATTTATTGAAATTTATTATTTACCATGAGCTACTGAACAATCATCAATACGTGACATCCCGATGTTTCTGCCATCGGTTGGGGTGTTACATATAACGCCCTTCCACGGAGATACCTTCAATAAAACCCTGTCACCAACCTCAAACTCTAAAGGTTTGCGACGACGATCGGCATAGCTCTTTTGGCGATCCTGAGCTGCTGCCATGCGGTTACGGATTTGTACGATCTTCTCGGAAGTCTCGTACACAAGTTCCGGGCCGGTGAGTTGACTCTCACCCACCTCGGCCCAACAAAGAGGAGACTGGCATTTCCGCCCGTAAAGAGCCTCGAACGGAGCTGCCTTGATGCTAGAATGGTAACTATTGTTGTAGGAGAATTCCACCAACGGTAGATGACTCTCCCACCCCTTGCCAAAATCGATCACACATGCCCGGAGCATGTCTTCTAGTGTTTGGATTGTCCGCTCACTTTGACCGTCAGTTTGCGGATGATAGGCTGTGCTCATGTCTAACTGAGTACCCAGAGCCTTATCCAAGGACTTCCAGAAGTTAGAGGCGAACCGAGAATCACGATCAGAAATAATAGAGACAGGCACCCCATGCCGAGAGACCACTTCCTTGAGATATAACCGTGCCAGACGCTCGAGGCCATCGGTCTCTTTGATAGCGAGGAAGTGCGCAGACTTTGTCAACCTATCAACAATCACCCAGATCATGTCACAACCACTGGGCGATTTCGGGAGTTTGGTCACGAAGTCCATCGTAATCCGCTCCCATTTCCACTCGGGAATTTCAGGCTGTTGCAGAAGGCCGGATGGCTTTTGATATTCGATCTTGACCTTGGCACAGGTCAAGCACTTGCTCACGTACGAAGCCACGTCCGCCTTCATGTTCGGCCACCAATAAAGTATCTTTAGGTCTTGATACATCTTATCGGAGCCAGGGTGAATAGAGTACCGGGACTTGTGAGCTTCATCAAGAACGAGCTCCCGCAAGCCCCCAAATAAAGGGACCCAAATACGTTCAGCGAAAGAATGTAGGCCATCGGGCCTGAGCTCAAGGTGGCTATCAGCACCATGCATGGTTTCAGCTTTAAGGTTTTCCTCCTTCAAAGCTTCTTGCTACGCCGAACAGATTCGATCAAGTAAGCCGGAATGGATGGTGAGCTGAAGAGCTCGAACACGACGAGGTTTAGCCGTTTCCTTCCTGCTCAAGGCGTCTGCGACCACATTCGCCTTGCCAGGATGGTATTTAATAGCGCACTCGTAATCATTAAGAAGCTCGACCCAGCGACGCTGTCTTATATTCAACACTTTCTGATCAAAGATATGCTGGAGGCTCTTGTGATCGGTATAGATGGTGCACTTGGTACCGTACAAGTAATGCCTCCAAATCTTTAAAGCAAAGACTACAGCACCCAATTCCAGATCATGGGTGGGGTAGTTTTTCTCATGAACTTTGAGCTGACGAGAAGCATAGGCGATGACCTTCTCGCGCTGCATCAGTACACAACCGAGCCCCCGGATAGAAGCGTCACAATAAACCACAAAATCGTCCGTGCCTTCCGGCAAGGATAGGATAGGAGCAGAACAGAGTTTAGCCTTTAACATCTGGAAGGCTGACTCTTGCGAATCACCCCAGTCGAACTTCTTGTCCTTCTGGGTAAGCGAGGTGAGGGGTTGAGCGATCTTCGAAAATCCCTCGATAAAACGACGATAATAACCTGCAAGGCCTAGGAATTGCCGCACCTCAGATGGCGTATTTATGGTGCTTCCCAGTCTTTGATGGCTTCAATCTTAGCTGGGTCAACGTGAATTCCTTTCTCATTAACTACATGACCAAGGAACTGGACTTCACGCAACCAGAAGCTACACTTAGAAAACTTGGCGTACAACTGTTCCCGCCTCAGGAGTTCCAAAACAAGACGCAAGTGTTCCTGGTGGTCCACATCATTCTTGGAATAGACTAGAATATCATCAATGAAGACAATCATGAACTTATCAAGATAAGGCTTACAAACACGGTTCATCACATCCATAAAAACGGCCGGTGCATTGGTGAGACCAAAAGGCATGACCAAGAATTCGAAATGGCCATAGCGAGTTCGAAAGGCGGTCTTCGGAATGTCGGCTTCTTGGACCCTCAACTGATGGTACCCCGATCCCAAATCGATCTTCGAGTAGAAACTAGAACCCTGAAGTTGGTCGAATAAGTCATCGATGCGAGGAAGAGGATAACGATTCTTGATGGTAACCTTGTTCAATTCCCGGTAGTCGATACACATTCGTAGGCTTCCGTCCTTCTTCTTGACAAACAAAATAGGGGCTCCCCACGGGGACGAACTAGGTCGAATGAAACCCTTCTCTAACAGCTCCTGCAACTGGTTTGACAACTCCTGCATCTCGGGAGGTGCAAGACGATAAGGGGCTCGGGCAATAGGGGCCGCACCTGGAGCAAGTTCAATACCGAATTCGACCTGACGATAAGGCGGAAGGCCAGGTAAGTCTTCAGGAAATACATCGGGAAAATCACGGACAACAGGAATATCTTCGATCTTCTTCTCTTCCTCAGACGAAACCGAAACAAGTGCCAGAATGGCAGAATACCCCTTCCGAAGATACTTATAGGCTTTCATACAAGAAATGATACTCAACGGGACCCCGCTCTTCTCACCGTGCACCAACAGAATTTCTCCATCAGGGAGAGGAAGTCGAATGACTTTATCAAAACAAACGATCTCAGCATGATACAAAGACAACCAATCCATACCCACGACAACATCGAAACTACCCAAGGACACCGACATAAGATCAATAGGAAACGAATAACCCGACAACTCAAGGCGACACTCCCTAAGGACGTGCGTCGCTTCGACTTTCTTACCATCAGCCAATTCTATCAAGTACTTAGCCTCTAAAGGTGTAGGTACCCTATCAAGCAATTGGCTAAACCCAAGAGATATAAAACTCTTATCGGCACCGAAATCGAATAAAACCGTAGCATAGCGATTATCGAGAAGAAACGTACCAGTAACAGTGTCAGGATCCTGCCGAGCCCCGCTCGAACCAATCACGAAGGCGCGAGCATTCCTGCCTCCGCCCCCATTGTTTCCATTACCCGACCCGTTCTTCCCGGCTTCACCCTGTTTCAACTTGGGGCAGTTACGCTTGTAGTGACCAAGCTCACCACAGTTATAGCACCCTTGTTTCCCCTGATTTCCCTGGGGAGCAGCGACTTGAGGGGCTGGGGCTGGTGTGACCGACGGGTTTCGGTTCCCCAGAGGGTTGGACCTACAATCCTTGGCTTGGTGCCCAATCTTATGGCACCGACGGCAACGGTCCTTATCATCGCAAGGACCGGTATGATGATAGTTGCACCGATCACACTTCGGCAACTTCCCAGCACAAACCCCCGGTTGTCGTTCAGACGACGATCCCCCAACATCAGGCCTCTTCACTTGCTGAGGCTGAGCCGAACTCGAGCCTCTACCCACAACTTCCCACTTCCGCTTGTTATTCTCAGGGGCCTTCACAGTAGCGCCTCGAGGAGGCAAGACCCCTTCAGCCACCTTCATATTGGTCAGCCTGTGAGCCGACCGAACCACCTCTGAATAAACAGTGAGATTACCCGCAGCTACCAACCCCGCAATCTCCGTACCAACCCAACAACATAGTGTTCAATCCTCCGGTATTTCGGGTGCGTGCATATCAGGGCACAACACCGCCAACTCATTGTGCCTAGCAGTGTAAGCTTCAATCTCGGACCCCACCATCTTATGATTCCAGACTTCGTGCTCAAGTTTCTGGATCTCATCTCGCGGACAGTAATCGTTTTTCAACAACTGAATGAACTCTGTCCAGGGCATAGCGTGGGCTTCCCCAATACCCATAGTCTGGGTGGCGGAGTTCCACCAAGTCAGAGCTTGACCCTCCAGGGTCGCAGAAACATATTTCACCCGGTCGCCTTCCGGGCAACTACACATCGAGAAAACCGATTCAATTTTCTCCAACCAGCGGAGCAGTCCCACTGCCCCTTCAGTGCCACTAAAGTTGTGGGGCTTGCAATCCATAAACTTTTTGTAAGAGCACTGGGGTGGAGGGGGATTGACAGCACCATCTGGAACAGACACACAGGTGAGAATCAAGAAAAGGTACAGTACCCCAAAACAAGATAGAATAGATGAGAATCGACGTACCACCCATAGCATTATGAGCGGCTTGGAATGCAGCCAAAGCAATATTCACATGCTGCTGCATCAGGTTATCCAACTCCGCTTGGGTCATATTAATGTTCCCACGGCCACCGCCGCCACCACGGCCGCCAACACGACCGCCAGCACGGCCGCCTCTGCGACCTCCACGAGCTCCCGACATCTTCTGTCACAACATGAAACAAAAGATTTAGGCTCGCCCGTGGTATAACCCATTAGGAATTTTAAGGAACTAGACCGAGCCCAGTTCGGGTCCATCCGTTCAAGCCCAAAGTCCGCTAGGGATCCCAAGCATCACACTTTACAATCTCGTGTGCACCCGACATGATAAACTGTTCTACATGGTCCTCCAGGCGTGCTTTAAGTTTGAAGTTCAAGTCACCGAACACTAGCGCCCAATCATGGTATTATCATAAGTATAAGTACAAGCTGGTATGCATAAGAACGAGCGTGTCCATTAGGGCATAGAAGGGAGATGTCCAAATCCCAGGACAGATCTCAAGAGTACGCCGAAGCTACCCCAATGTACACCGCCGCCAAGAAAGTTCAATAGTGTATCGTTCGCCATCGAATCATAGTAAGGATGAGTCAAGAAATGGGATGATAAAGAGTAAACAGATGATGTAGCGTAGAAGATGATGACACCGACACCCCCGACAAGTCATGTTGTTACCCACTTGTTAAGACTCGACTATTTGTGACCGTCTAGTGTGTGCGACTCAGTTATAGACTAGACTCTACATGCAGTCCTAGTTCACTATAACCGTTGGCTCTGATACCAATCTGTCACACCCTCAAATTCCACGTGCGGGGTTTTACCGCGAGGCGCGTGACACACCAGGATCTCAGTCAACGATCACAATAAACATACAACAAACATGCATTCATAAATATATTTAAAACCAAAATATCATGCTTTGAGCCGTGAACCAGCAGCGGAAGCATTTCTTGTTTACAACCAAAAGACATATCATTGTTTACAAAACATTGTTTAATATGCTTCAAAATATTAGACGCTGTGCATGACTCCGTGCGCCTAGTCCATTGACTGCTACCTTAGCGACCTGAGAAAACATGCCAAAAATGTCAACATATAATGCTGGTGAGTTCACAGGTTTTCTTTTATAAAGTGTTGTTATAAGTTCGGTAAGATCATCTCCGTTACTACTATGTTATGAAAACGTTAGCTAGACGTTAAGTGTTGCTACTACTGCGGTTGGGAATCCATTACTAAACCGGTATAAGTGTTGACCCGACATTCCACGTGTTAGATAAATACAAGACATCATGCAACATATGCAATTAAACACTTAATACGCGCAATAGTTCACCTAGTCTAGCATAATGTCCGATTAACGCGTAAACAGGTCCAAACACGTGTTACTAAGTCATTGGGTGTATCCCGGGGTTCCTATCATGTTCCTAGGCGTCAAATCATGTTCCGGGATGTTAAAATATACATACAGCAGCATTATACGCGATTAGGAATCAAACTAGCATTTAGGATTGTAATCACTAGTAAAAGTAGCATTTAGGAAATCAAACTAGCATTTAGGATTGTACTCGCTAGTGTCTGGGGCGATTAGGCTTGTATTCGCCTGAATATTAGGCGATTAGGAGCCTACTCGCATGAAGCCTCATGCGAATAGGATCCTACTCGCCTCTGCAGTTCTGTAGTGCATTTTCGCGCGCCGAACACTCCAAATCAGATCCGAAACATGTAAAAACACCCAATATCAAAACTAAACTATTAACTAACCCTTTCCAAGCAAAAACCCCCAATTTATCTCTGCTCTAACGGGCTCGGTGCGATTATTTCCAAAAATGGCAAATACTAGGTTTCATTAACTAACCTTATCTTTCCCTATATGGAAACAATCAGATTTCATCTCCTACAAGTTGCAATTCATCATCTCTATGTTATATCATCATCCTAGCATGATTTCTAACCATAAACAAGCAATGAATCACATCATAACATCCTATTCTTCAAGAATTACCCAAATGGGTCAAAATGCGTACTTGCACCTAAACATCATAACAAGGGCTTAAACTCATAGATAATCATCCTAACAACACCTACACATCAGAAGTACAACAAATTTATGGAAACATTCATGTTATAGTCACCAACAATCATTATATGCACAAATACTTCACATATAGCAAGTATTATGGTGTAGACCTGTTTTAGAACTCTTTTCAAAGGGTTTTAAAGACACAAACTTTGCAAAACAAGGTCTGGACTTTTGGGGAACCAAAACAACAACTTTACAAAGGTGTAGGATGAAGAACACACCTTGGATTTTATCAAAGAAGGGTGTATAAGCTTGGTGATGGTGTGTTTTGAGGCAAAGCAAGTTCCAGAGGTGTTTCAAGGTGTGTGGGAGGCTTAGGATCAGTTAGGGTTGCACAAATGGTGTTTGGGGAGTCAAGGGTTCTATTTATAGGTGTTTTGACCCGTGCACAGCCCTTTAGGCGAGTAGCAGATCAACTTAGGCGAGTAGGGATCCTACTCGCCTCTATTCATGCGAGTAGGGATCCTACTCGCCCCAGACTCCCCCTATTCGCATCAAGGTGGGGCGATTAGGGGCTCCCCAGGCTCCTAATCGCCTATAGGGTTCTGGAACGGGTTTTTGGCGCGTTAAACACTATTTTAACACATATAAACACGTATTCACATACCGATAA
The DNA here is from genome assembly GCA_030844895.1 of Ambrosia x helenae. Lineage (NCBI taxonomy): Eukaryota > Viridiplantae > Streptophyta > Magnoliopsida > Asterales > Asteraceae > Ambrosia > Ambrosia x helenae. The sequence continues at coordinate 27,256,013 of CM061234.1, forward strand.
GTCACATAATGATTTCAAACATATAATGCACGATAACTAACACGTTTACATCCGTTCACCAATTCCCGGGACTCGAGACTCGTGTGTGCGTTAAACCCGGCGATTCCACGAATCACCAATCCTTGTACACATGGTTATGGACCGACTCCCGATGACCCCGCGGATCATCGTAACGACTCCCGATGATTCCAGAATCATCATACCGACTCGACTGACCCCGTTAAGTACGTAATATGCATGACTCGCTAAGGTAGACTTTCTAGTTTAGTCAACGTTACTAACCTGAGTTTGCCGGGTGTCACAAGAATACCATAAGAAACATCCTTAGTGGAATGGTGATGTGGCGGTCAACATCCTTGGTGGAATGGTGGGACACGGAGAATTGGGAGTTTGGTTTAAGATCCAAGCTCTGTTCTTCTAAACCAATTAATGCAACCACCATTGTGTTGATACTTAAGATATTGTTGTAGGTGTTGATAGGAATCTTTGTTCAGTTTATAAGTTTTAATTAGCCTCATTATTTTAGCTTGATGTAAATATTGTTGGGTTGGCAGTGGGGTTAAAACTTGGTAAAAGAACATATTTTCAAAATGGTTCTGCTAAAAGCTGTACCAAAACATGTTCTTCTATAAATGTGAAGATATCGTGTATGCAAGATGTGAAAAAGGTTAAATTTTTAGAGCGGAGTACGTCGGTTGTTAGATGTCAAGTTGAAGGGTGCAACCTTGATCTTTCGTCCGCTAAAGAATACCATAAGAAACATCGAGTTTGTGATAATCATTCAAAATCCCCAAAAGTTTTTTGGATGGCGTTGAAGGGCGGTTCTGCCAACAATGTAGCCGGTAGCCCGCCGCCGTAAGCCACAGAAGGAAACAATCCGCTTTAACTCAAGAAGTTTGTCTTCGTCAATTTATGGTATTCAAATCATCCTAAAATTAATCAGGAGCCAATTTCTTATGATACCTTATCCTCAATTTGTTATAACTAATTATGCTTTTGCATTTGCAGATGGGCAACAACTAATATGTTTTGTGTCTAACAATGATCATCTGGTTCAAACTCAACCTGCTTTGAGTTCTATTTGGGAAACCACACGCAATTCCCAACACACAGCCGGTGATTTTCATCAAGGTTTGTTAAAAAAAAGTTGGAATTGCGTTGTAGTCGTGCCAGAGGGAGTGAGAGATTCCAGTTCCTTTGGTTTAACTGCTTCGCGATTTGGAAGATATGTACGGTCAGTTTGAGTGAATTTATTTTGATTGCGGTCATTCTCTAAGCAAACATGTTATCATTCATATTCCAATTCCGTTGAATGCTAAGAACCAAATACAATAAATTATGAATTTAATTCAGATTCCAACATTATTGAATTCCAGCGAACCAAGCGTTCTCTTATGATTCTTCTTGTGGGATTGGCATCTTGGTTGATTTTCGGATAGTTTGATGAGGATGGATTGATGGAATAAGATGAGTCTCAAAAGAAACAAAACAAATTCTTTTATTGTATAACTAGATATTTGCCCGCGTTGACACGCAGTTCAACAACGTACGATTATTTGGAGTAGTATAACGTATAAGAAAAATAAAGTAGAAACATTTTATTAAAATTTAAAAGCAACGAATACACATTTATTCAAATATCGCTGAAAATTTCCTTATAAACCACATTTTTTGTTTTATTCATCAGTTTCCCACCAGCATCAAGTATAAGTAACTTCACGCCTGCCCTGCTTTTAACTCTTGACAATGCGACATAAAGCTGGCCATGTGAGAATACAGGGTTTCTTAAATACAATCCAACCTGAATAAGGCGACTTAAATGGTATGTGTTAAAAATAGACTTATGGCATATTCAACAATAAGAAAGTAATAAAAATGAAAATAAGAAACTAACTACCACCTAAATTTCACAATTTAATTTGACACGTCTGAGAAGATGAGCATTACCCATATCGACCCGCTAAAAAAGCTTCGAGCATATTTTATTCTATTTGACACATTTGAAAAGGCAAACATTACCCAAATCGACCCGTTAAGAAAAGGGAAGATTGCCCCAATTCACCTATGGCCTATGTATAAGTAAAAGGAACATCAATCTAATCAAAACACCATAAACACACTGTTGACGACTTTTACCCTATTTGACCCATTGGAAAAGTTGAACATTACCCAAATCGACCGATTTATAAGTAAACAAACATGAACCTACACCACTAAAACAACATTTTATAACCCTCTTTTAACTAATCAACTAATTCACATAACCCATATGCTTGCATTTGATAAAAAAAGCTACCGTTCAAGGTCTCTGAGTAAGCAACTTAGAACTTCCTTAACTTTGCATCAACATCGATATGCTTACTCATTTCAGAGTGTTGCCTACAAATATTTAAGTACTAAGATCAAGTAAACTAACAATACAAAAAACAGTGTGTTTGGATGTGCGTTTTAAAAGCGATTATATGAGCTTTAAGCGATCAAAATCATAGAATTAGCTGTGATACCTCAAAAATCCACATATAAGTCAAAAGTCAAATACCAAATGGACATTCAGTTTTCAAATAAATAATCAATGAACTTCAGCGAGAGGTAATTACGTATATAACATTACTTACATGTAGAAAAACACCGATAGGATGACGCCCGCAAATAGTATTATCAGAGACAAACCTGTCCTCAAAAGTCTTTAAATTTCTCGCGCTCCATATTTGCGAAATCGTTGCTAACCCCACATTGTGTAAATCTTCTTCCACCTTTTGCTTCCCGGACTACTCCACAGCCGGGTGTTTAATAACTTTCCTAAACACTATAATCCATAATTTTTAATTTTTTTAAAATAAAAACATTTAATAACTATTCTATTTTTAAAATTCAAAAAAAAGTCATTAATGTTTTTATAAATGTTTTTTATTTTTTAAAAATCGAAATCATTCATTAATGTTTGGGTCAACGTGTTTAATAACTTTCCTAAACACTGTAATCTAGATTTTTAGTTTTCTTAAAATAAAAAAAATTTAATGAGTATTCTATTTTTAAAATTCAAAAAAGAGTCATTAATGTTTTTATAAAATTTTTTATTTTACATCAACGAAAATTATTCATTAATGTTTCGGTCAAAGTGTTTAATAACTTTCCTAAACACTATAATCCAGATTTTTAATTTTTTTTAAATAAAAAACATTTAATGACTATTCTATTTTTAAAATTCAAAAAGAGTCATGTTTTTATAAAAGAATTTATTTTTTAAAAATCGAAAATCATTCATTAATGTTAAGGTCAACGTGTTTAATAACTTTCCTAAACAATATAATCCACATTTTTTGTTTTTTTAAAATAAAAAACATTTAATAACTATTCTATTTTTAAAATTCAAAAAAGAGTTATTAATGTTTTTATAAAAAAATTTATTTTTTAAAAATCGAAATCATTCATTAATGTTTAGGTCAACGTGTTTAATAACTTTCCTAAACACTGTAATCCATATTTTTAATTTTCTTAAAATAAAAAACATTTAATGACTATTCTATTTTTAAAATTCAAAAAAGAGTCATTAATGTTTTTATAAAATTTTTTATTTTTTAATAATCGAAAATTATTCATTAATGTTTCGGTCAAAGTGTTTAATAACTTTCCTAAACACTATAATCCAGATTTTTAATTTTTTTTAAAATAAAAAACATTTAATGACTATTCTATTTTTAAATTCAAAAAAGAGTCATTAATGTTTTTATAAAATTTTTTATTTTTTAATAATCGAAAATTATTCATTAATGTTTCGGTCAAAGTGTTTAATAACTTTCCTAAACACTATAATCCAGATTTTTAATTTTTTTTTAAATAAAAAAACATTTAATGACTATTCTATTTTTAAAATTCAAAAAAGAGTCATGTTTTTATAAAAGAATTTATTTTTTAAAAATCGAAAATCATTCATTAATGTTTCGGTCAACGTGTTTAATAACTTTCCTAAACACTATAATCCAAATTTTTACTTTTTTTAAAATAAAAAACATTTAATGACTATTCTATTTTTAAAAGTCAAAAAAGAGTCATTAATGTTTTTATAAAAATAAATATTTTTTAAAATCGAAAATCATTCATTAATGTTTCGGTCAAAGTGTTTAATAACTTTCCTAAACACTATAATCCAGATTTTTAATTTTTTTAAAATAAAAAACATTTAATGACTATTCTATTTTTAAAATTCAAAAAATAGTCATTAATGTTTTTATAAAAAAAATAATTTTTTAAAAATCGAAAATCATTCATTAATGTTTCGGTCAAAGTGTTTAATAACTTGCCCCAATTCACCTATGGCGTTGACCCCAATTCACCTATAACGAACTTTAATTTGGAATTTGAAAATTGAAATTTGAAATTCAAAATTCGATATTTAACTAATTACCAATATAAGCTAAACTAATATTAGAATAATATAACACAATTAATATGATCAATTAATGTATTAATTGGAGATTTGACACTACTTATGTAGAAACTTTGAATCTTATTAAATGTGTAATTAAAAGGATAATTAGTATGTGTAATTTTTACCATTATTAACCAAAACTCAAAATTTGAAATTTTGTATAATTCGAATTTAAATATTTTTAATTTTAATTTGAATTTTGAAATTCAAAATTCAAAATGTAATTTATTACCAATATAAATTACACTAAATTTAGGAAGTGAGTAATTTGAATGTAATAAGGAAATTTAATGAGTTCCTAATTTACGTCAGTTTCCTTTCTCATTCTCATTTTTTTGCTTTTTTTTAAAAAAAAAAGAAGTAAAAAGACTAAAACGTGAAAACGTGACATATCTTCAATTTATCAATATCTCTATCATACAAAGCATGAACATAAAAAACAGCCTTGGAATATGACACATTTAACAAATTGCCACTAACGCCGTTTTAACAACACCTTTTAAAAACGACCCAAATTGAAGACTTCGTTTTCCAAACCATTTTTTTCTTTATAAATTTACGCATAAATCCAAAAACAATACATTATTATTATTATCTATAACTGAACCTAATAATCGTTTTAGAGGTAAATTGAATGTAATTCATAACATGAGCATGGGAAATATTGATGAACAACTAAATAAAGAAGATTAGAAACTCTTACCGTGAGGTGAACCGTCTCTGGGATTGAAGCTAATAATTGCCCGTCCTGTATATCGAGATGAAAAAACTCGTGTATTAAAAGCCGCCTAATCAAACACCGAATGATCTTTAATCAAAACCCGAGCAGTCTAAACAACCAAAAAATATGTTGATAAAAAAACAAATTTGTTGATAAAAAAACAAAAACAAATCAGAAAAAAAAAATTAAAATTATCAACTAAAATATGGCCAAGATGCAATGTTTATTCATCTATCTTCTCTTCTAACATTAGAACCTACAAAATTCGTTAATAAGATACACACTTATATGTTTAAAGAAAAAAAATATGAATCGTTGATAGAAAAAGTTAAACAATATATTCATAATATATATTAAATTTCAAATCAGTTGGCATGTGATATCCCTAAGACGACAAATAACATGTCATGTATGAATTTATGAAATATTAAGAAAAAAAAGACATGCCATTTGTTGCTATAGATGATAATATACATGTAGGATGGTTTCTATGTTGCCCTAATTTTATGTCTGTAGACTTCATGAGCAAACCTGCAAAACCATGGAGGACGTTCCGACAATCCAACATTTATGTCAACCTCTGGTTTAGGCTTTGCGGAACTGTTTGGTTTTCCAGGCGTCCCATTTGACGTTTTAGCTAGGCCCTTTGGACCATACTTCTCCTGCACAAAAATAAATAAATAAACAAATCACTAAGTCAGATGCATAATGCGAATTCGTATAGAGGAGGCAGAGATGAAGCTGTAACCTAAACTCATTTAAAGGATTTGATTGTGTTTTAGGAATGGTCATAATGATGATCGTGATTTAGGAAAGTCAATAAAACTCTTGACCAATTTTGAACAAAAGAAATAAATGATTTTTGATTTTTAGAAAAAAGAAAAATTTTATAAATTCTCACAATGAGACACTTGGCACAATATGATAGGCTACACAATTGAGGATGAATGTGGGAGTGCCAAGTGTCCTCATGGACTTTTGTTTATTAGGTATATAGATATAGATGTGAAGAGTTGATATATGGCTGCAAGGTATATGCAATACTTCATGTTACTTTTATATTTGTTTAGATAGTATTGGACTCGAATCTTTGTTGGAAAGTTTAAACGTCAGAACAATGTTGTCTTAAAAATGGCTCTTCGAAGCCGAGTCTTTTTCAAAGACTGCTTAGACACATATACATAAAATTAACTAATATTTAAAACTAATTGCAGATTGCGGTCAAATCAAAAGAACGCTTGCATGGGCACTCTGTATAGACGTGGGCGTGTGTTTAGTTATGAAGCTCATTTTTTTTTACCATTGAGCGTTTAAAAAGTTGATTTGTACTTGAAAAGGTGTGTAGATAGCTACATTAATATCCAGAAATATTATTGCGATGGAAAAGATTTTGAGACAAAAAGCTAAAGGCATCTATCTACTATCTTAACTCGAGAGGGGATTAGATCTTCGAAGCACGGGTTTTAGCAATGTTTTGAATATGTTACCTAAATGCATTTCTGTTTCGATCCTGTCTTCAAGAACCAAGTCATTTTCTTTTCTCTGTTTTTTTTTTCAATAGGTAACAACATAAGAGACTGAGAATTAATCTAAATTTTCATTTCATGAACAATCTGCACACGGCCCTTTTTACTGTTGGAGCAAGATGGTGGGCTGTCAGTGGTGGATTATCTTCCATTGATGAAGTTAAGCTACTTAGATGTGATGGCACTGTTAACTTTTCTTCGCCGGCGAGTGTTTGGTCTTTCGGTTTTTGGTTGTTTGAGGTATTCTGTCACCACAAGGTATTTTTTCGCTCTCATACGTGACGACACTGGTTGTTTTCTAGCTGTTTCGGCCGCAACCTACGATTGTCGGTCACGATGTTGTTGTTGTCTGTTGGCCATGGCTTAACACATGGGTTGGTTTAAAAAATGGTAATTTTACGAGTCAATTTTGCTCGGTCGATCTGAGTACACAAGACTTGCATTTCTGAGGTTTGTTGGTAATGTTTCTTACTTTATGTTGTGGGTTTATTCACTTGAATTAACAGGTTCATTTGTGTTGTAATGATTCAGGAGTTATCGGCAATGCAGGAGATGCTTGGGTTGACATTAGAACAAGTCCTGACTCGCTTCATAAACGAGGTGTTTCAGTCGAATAAACGGTCGTGCAGACCTACGCTCCAGAATATACCTCAGTAATCCTCTACCTGTATGTTTTAGTAATTAGCAAATTATGAAGGTTTAGATATGTGGCTTTATACAATTATACCCCATACTGTTGATTTTTATGATTTGATTCATGTGTTACTATATTAGTCATTTAGTTATTGTCATTTAGAATTTGTAAATTTGGTAGTGATGTAATGAGGTATGTTTCAGATCTTTGATTGATACGGAAATTCTATCATGTTTACAAGACTTTGGTTCTTAACCTGAACTATTTTCTCACCCGGTCCGCCAAAAAATACCTGCATTCGCGAGATTCATTGCTTTTGGTTTCGGCCGTTAGAGTAGCCTCTACACATCCTTAGCAGGTATCTTTATTTATTTGTGTCGCATATTTCAAGTGTGTTATTTATTTTGTTTAGTTGTTTAATTCTTCCTTTTACTAAGTTCATCAGGTGTGTGGGTTTTGCATTGATAAATGATAGACTATGTTATGGTTGGCAAGCTACATTTGTTGTGCTCAATTCCATGGTTCCTAAGTTTCAAATACTTTTTTACTGTATTTGTTTCTTAAGTTGACTCTATATCATGGAAATTCATTACTTTAATAATAGTTATTATCTTAGGTGGCTTATGTTGGCAAATGTTATTATGAATGGGTAGAGATATATATGTTTGATGGGATGTTTAATTAATATATATGGTTAACTTTGCTATTTTGTAGAGTTATTTCAAAGAGATGTTCAAGAACCTGGAATTTTGAGCCGAACTCAAAACCTTTTTGAATGAAGAAACCGATGTTGATAGTGGTGATGATGAACACGGCGATGATGGAAGCGAGGATTAGGGTAGTGGCGATGATCTTGATTTGACATAGTTATGTTGTAAAACGATTTGTGTTAGGATGATTGTAATGTTATGTTGGTTGGTAAAACGATTTGTGTTTGAAAACTAGGATGATTGTAATGTTATGTTTAATTATGTGATATATGTTATTATGGTTTGCCGTAAGCCGAAAAATAGCAGGTTTGAAACAGGAAAAACAGAAAAAAAAGGCTGGAAAATTTCAGTTTTCTTGTAGTGATACTTCTATGCCTAAACCGTGTCTAGGTTCTTGGCTAAGGGGGAGTGACGTGAGTTCCTCCAAATATCTTCTGCCAAACATTTACAGCCATTTAAATGCTTAAACCATCGTGGGATCCAACTGAACAGTAACTTTTCGTCGTTTGGTAACGGAGGTCATGTAATTTGTCCGAAGCTTAGGCGGATTAATGCCTTTGATGCGAGCATGAATGAGCCTGCTAGGAATTTAAGATGGCATGTGTGGTATGTGATCCTTAATTTAAGGCTTTAGATTATAAATAATGTTTGTGTATTCGAGCTGATGTTTGATTACCGTTGTTTGTCTTACAGCTATCAGCAGGAATGTTATGAATCAAAATCTGGCCCGGCGCTCTTGGACCTCATCCTTGCAAAGGTATGGTTATTTATAACATGATGTATGTGTTTTATCCGGTTATTAGAGTTATCAACATAATATTAGTTTTGAAAATATATGTGTGTCTGTATAGGGGAGGGTTCTACACAAGATGCTATGTTGTGAGAATACGCAAAACATAATGACTTAATTCATTTTTCTAATACGTTTAGTATGTTTTCTTCTTTTATCATTTTTTTATTAAATCATATTAGATTTTTCAACCCCGGGACCTTCCCGGGGTAATCAGCTAGTTATTAACTATACCTAATAAATATGCTTATAGATTTCTCTTCTTAGGTAACATTGGAAATCCCACAACAGCTATAGAGAAATCCAATTGTAAATGCCTGAAATTATATACAAAATATTCCAGAAATTAAAAATGCAAACATTCTAAATTCACAAACTTACATATTCAAAGACTGATAAATTCATAAATCACAAACTTACATCACTTGTTTAACATCAATTAATACAATGCAGTCATTTTAAAGAAAAAACCATACCTTGAAATCACCAAAACTCCATCGATATGGGGAAAACGACAATAGTGCACTTGAAAGATCACCTGAAGGCTGAACACGACAATTATTATTTGTGAACTGGCTCTTATGGATTTGCAGTAGCTCCTTGAAATCACGCCTTGATTAGTTATCGACGTAGTTTCTTTCAAATTTTACAGAGTTCCTTCCTGAAACTGATTAATTATCACCATATCAACTTCAAAATTCACGCAAAAGTAAGACGATTAATAGAACAACTGTTTTAAGAGGAGACTCATGAGTACCTATTATTATTCACAGCTTTACATAACAGCAGGTCTTGTTACCGGAGACTGTGGACAAGGATGTAAAACCATATGACTCAAGCCGCCACCTAGACCCAATAATACGCAGACCTTTCAATTAAAAAATGCTTTGAGGAAGACGACTTATGCCTGCACCTTCTATATTTAACTCTTTCAAACATTCTAAACGTCCAAGTTCCTCAGGCAACTTATCAACAAGAACACAATAGGGGATATGTAAATATTCCAAACATTTCATCTGACATATGTCGTTCGGAATATCACATAAGGATACACAATCTATTAGGTTCAACTCCTCTAAACACTCTAATCTGCATATATCCACGGGTAACTGCTCCAGAAGCCAACAAGATTTAAGTTGAAGATATTTCAGATGCTTTAACAAAAAAAGTGTATCTGGAAGATGCTTAATCTCTTTCATACACAAAGTTAGCTTCTGTAGACTTTCTAACTGGTATAGGTCCTTGGGCACCTTCGGAATACTGCCTTCGAGTTTAAGTTTCCCTAAATGTTGTAAACCACTAATGCTTGATGAAAAAGACTCAAGGTTTGTGCAAGCACATATAGACCAAAAGAAAGAAGCTTCTCACGATTTCCACTGGACGAGGGAAGAGGTTCATCATAAAAACATTCAAACCGGAACTTTGGCAAATTATTATTGGGATGCAGTGGGCACATATCTAGGGACTTTGCATTCAATTCTAGGGTAGCTAAAGAATCAATATGATGTAATACATATCTGTTTGAAACCCTAAAACGTTCAAACCTCAAACCACTTAACTCAAACTGGACAAGCTTTTCTAGACATCCCATAGGCGCATGAATTTCTTGAAGGTAATAGCATTTTTGAAGATCTAACATCTTGAGCTGTGGAATCAACCCCAAGTTTAGTTTACTCAACTTAGAACCACTAAGCAAAAGGGACTTCAGCTTGGGACTTTCAATAGGCATGTGGAGTTCTACAAGGTCTTTACATCCTATAGGTGACAGCAGCTTGTATGTTCATTTCATTTATCTTAAAATAAGTCACTGATTAATATTGATCCAACAAAAGTACCAATATACAGTTCATATTTGACACTAATATTCACTTTCTAAGCTTATTCTGAACAAACTTTTTGAGTTATAAGCATTTTAAAATATAAAAATCCCAAACATCCATTAACTTTTGAATCAGTAACTTTATACAACTTTTGAATCAGTAACTTTATACAAGAGTGTTTACCATCAGGGTGCGCCATTTTCTACATAGCCGTGGGTGCAACCATGATCAGCATAGAAATCTTGAACCCCAAAAGCGTCGTTGTCATATCTATCTTGCTCAGATCAACAAATATATGCAGCCGAAACCTATAAACAAAGTTAACAAATGTCATGCTGAATATCAAAACACTCCTACAATCACATAACAATAGTAGAAATGATTAATTGTCTATATCACATTGAAGAAGACAAGTAAAATATTCAACTAATTTAACTACATTTATAAGGATATTATAGAGATAGGCTTCACCTGACCAAAACTAGCTGTTACAATTGGTCATTACGAGAGCACCGGACCAATTCTTTTTCGCTATAAACTTCTACTGTCTCAAAGGTTCCTAATGTTAAGGTTGATTTAAATGTAACTAGTTGAATACACAGTCGTGTGTTGCGTGAGTGCAAACCGGTGTCGGCATTTGTTTCATTCGCTCAAATCATGGGTAATATCAACCTAAAAAACAGGAAAAACACACACTAATAGGCGTCACATTATAACTCATAAAAAAATCGCATACGAAATTGCACCTTGGGATTGCGAACTTTATAAATAAACAAAATATGACATCCCCCCAGGCAGTATCTAGATCAAATTACACAACACTAATCAACTACTACATTTATACCGGCCAATAGTTTCTGCATTTGGAGTGGGTGAAGGGGCAGGATGAGATCCATCAATGAATTTGAAAAGATCCAACCCTTGAAGAATGGCTTCAAGCTGCGTTTTCCAGCTGAGGTAATTAGTAGAGGTGAGTTTGAGTGATGAAGGAAAAGTGACCATAGTAATGGAGGAGGGGGTAGCCGGAACAGTGGGGAGGATAGTGGTGAGGGAGTCGTTTGGAGTCATGAGAGTAGTGAGGGTGAGGACCGATTAAAGATGAAGGTGAAGAAGATTTAGAGAGAGCTGGCTGATACCATATCAATGTATCAAATGTTAATTGAATTCAATAATTGTGAACCGCATACAAATAAATACAGGAGAAGGAACTACAATCTAGGAACTAACTAGCTATACATGTGGATCTTGAATAATACTAGAAGACTAAGCACAATATACAAAATAATACAAAAGATTTGAATTTAAATTAAATGGTGGGAACTATGTTGTAGCCGTGGGTTTAATAAATCACACATGATAAATCAACATAGAATTCATATCATATCACAAAGCAATAAATCAAGATAAGGATTCCCACCAACTACCTTATGGTGGAGTGGTATGGAGGCTCAATGATAGAAGACCCATGACTGAAAGGTCATGGGTTCGATTCTTGAAAGCGTCGGGTTTTACCGATTATTCTATTGTCGTGCCTTTCGGCGGGTGGATAGTCGGGTTTTCCCCGGAACTGGTGGACTTGGTGAAACCAGGAGCTCCCTTACATGTCTGGCTATGCCGGGTGGAAGGGGTCCTGATTTGACTGAGTAGGGACTTCAAAGGGAGTTCTTGGTGAATTTCGTTGGCCGTTCAAAAAAAAAAAGATAAGGATTCCCAAAACAAAGGTCATTAAAGTTTAATATTATCAGTGTTGTAAAAGGCGCTAGGCGCTAGGCAGGCGGTGAGGTCCAGCCTAGGGACTAGTCGGGACTAGGCGAAAATTAGGCGGAATTAGGCGTTTTGGTATTTTATACGTATTATATATATACACACAAATTTAGGGGTTTTTTGAAAATATGTTAAGATATAATACTTGAAAATACTTAGATATATATACATAAAACAAAAGCACATTAGAAGTTTAAAACATTATTATGAGATTTATTTGGGCCAGTGGTTAAATAAGGTTACATTTAATTGAGTTTAGGCCCATTAGACTTTAACTTGGGCTCTAAAAAAGTCCTGTATATACCCATTAACCTCTAAACCCTAAGTAAACAAGCTGCCTCCTACATCAAGCTGCCTCTAAACCCTAAAGGCCGTTCCAAGCATTGATTCATCCATAAAGGTATGTTCAATCCTCTTTCAAATTTCAGAAAAAAGAAAAAGAAAGAAACCACCGCCTAGGTCCACCTAAGACCGCCTAGGACCGCCTATGACCCGCCTAAGCACCAAAACGCCTAGAACCTAGCCTAGGGCTTATTTCCGATATTTGGTCCAGCCTAGCGCCTAGGCGCCGCCTAGGCGGCCGCCTAGAGCGATTTTTACAACCATGAATATTATAAGGATGTAAGTTTTTGTCACTGAAAATGGATGGTTGTGTTAACTACCCAGTTTATTGTGATTAAAATGTGTGTATTTTGACGCCAATTTCCAATTTTTAACCCAAGTTGACCCATATCAGTTGAACTTCAAAGGTCAGCACCAGTTATTATTTGCAGCGGAGATAAAACCACAATTCTTGACTATTACAGATCCAAGTCCAATACCATCATCCAATAATAAACCACACGTTTATGCTGAATCAATACATATAACTATTGAAGGTACAACAATAAAAGAGCAACTCATTAGTATGGGATTTGTCAATCTAGTTTAATATTTATTATAACTGCACCACCTTTTTTTGTACATTACCATAACCCAACAATAGAAGCTTTATTTGTCATTTGGTATCACTAATTAGATCAACTCCATTTAAAATTACCATTGCCTAAAAAAAGGAAGAAAAAAAAAAGGCCACAGCATGCTCAGAACCATTAATTTCTAATGGCGTATTTGCGGTAGCAGCAACAGATCAAAGAAGACACAGTAACCTAATATATACTAAAAACTGGAAACAAACCTGGTAGAAATCCAAAATGGTATATTTTGCAAAATCTCCCTTTTAAGTTGAGTTTTTCACCAGCTACACCTAAAGCCTGAAATTTTTGGTCAACGCTTTCAGTAGAACCTTTAGCATCTTCCTCTACTAGTGGTTTGTGTACACATTGATCTACATGAAATTCATAGTGATGGGCTGCAACTATCTATACACCCTTAAATACGTGCATAGTACTCAAAGTTTTATAGAAAAGCCGCACACCTTGATTGCGGACCTCCACCACCGGCATCTCACATGCCATAATTGTAGGCCTCCACCACCGGTATCTCACACGCCATAATGCTAATTCTTTACATAATAAGGTCATGAACTACTTCAATTAATAAGCAAAAACACTTTAAAAAAACATACCCAAACCATTACCAGCGTGATTCAAAAGTATGAAGGATAACTTCAAAACATATAACTGCATATTACTGAGTCATTAATGACGAGATTCAAAGACATGTTTATGAACAAATTCAACTGACAAGCAATTCAATTCTCTAAAGATCTAGGTAATGAACAATAGGGATGAATATAAAGAAATCAACTAATACACGGAAAAATCAATTAGATCCAAACACTGAACCTTAATCGAACTAAAAAACAATGCAATGATCTAATCAATTCAATAACAAATTAGGTCAAATAAGCATATCAATGAAACTAAAAACAATGCAATAATCAAATAAATTCAGTAACAAATTAGGTCAAAACAATAATTAGATCAATAATACCAAAATCTATGTGATGCATCGGTTGTGCTTCGATGAACAGAGAATCAATAGAGATGGTGCTTCCTAAGCGATGCTTCTGAGAACAATTGAGGTGGTGCTACGGTGGCGAGGGTAGCAGGGGGTGTGTGTGTCTGTTTAGAGCAGAGTGTGTGTGTTTTAGGGTATAAATTATCATTTTGTTTTGTTTTTATATATCCCTTAACTAAAAATCATTACAAAATTTGATACCGTGTTTTTCAGTATCAAATTTGGTGGCAATTGCTTAGTTTTGTAGTAGTGATTGATTGTTTAACATCAGTTCATACAGACAATTCAATTTTAAGAAAGCATACCTAGAAACTACCCAAACTCGATCAATCCCCGGAAAAAAATAAAAGGGAAGCTTCACCATTGGTTGTCTGAAAGAATATCAAAAATCACACACTTGAAGATGAGTGACTTATGCTTGTCAACATTAGATTCAAATAAAAATAAGACAATTAATGGAATACCTGTAACATGTAGCAGCTACATGTTATTCACAGCTATATGTAGCAGGAGGCTGTGTAGCTAGAGATTTCTTTCAAGGATGTAAGACCATACGACTGAAGACGCCCCCTAGACCCAACAATATGCAGACCTTCAAATTCAATAATGCTCTGCGGAAGATGCCTTATGCCAGAACCTTCTATATTTAACTCTTTCAAACATTTTAACTGTCCAAGCTCAACTGGCAATTCCTTAACTCGAATACAATAAGGAAAATGCAGATATTTTAAATATTTCATCTTACAAATGCTGCTCGGAATATTTCGTAAAGATATACAATTTGTTAGGTATAACTCCTCTAAACACTCTAATCTGTCAAGATCCTGGGGTAATTGCTCAAGAAGCAAACATGATTTAAGTTCAAGAAACTTCAGATGTTTCAACTTACAAATGCTACTTGGAAGATTCCTAATCTCTTTAATCGATAAAATTAGCTTTGGAGGTTTAACTGGCATGTGGAGTTCTAGAAACTCATTACATGCTTCAAGATATAACTCCTCAAGATTTGGAATCAGCTCAAGGTTAAGGTTAGTCAACTTAGGACAACCCATGTCGAGAAGTTTGAGATTTGGACATTCAACAGAAATGTGGAGTTCTTCGAAGTCATTACATTCTCTAAGATACAACTCCTCAAGATTTGGAATCAGCCCAAGGTCAAGGTTTGTCAACTTTGAACTACTAAGGTTGAGGAATTTGAGTCTCTTAAGAATCTAGTATAAGAAAAAATGACATATATTAGTGTCATGACAAAATATAGCATTATAATGCATGATGCAAAACAATCAATCGACCATTATTCTACCTTTCTTTCTCCCCCTTCCCAGAGTTGAGAGATATTGCTCCCAACCATTTCTAGTTAACAAGGTCATTTGCTTGAAACGATTTAGGCAGACACCATAAAGGGTAATTACGCCAGTCTAGATATTTTAAAGTATCTGGTAAGTATGGGTTAACATCATCAATTTTCCAGTTGTTATGTCCATTATCAACATAAAGAAATCTAAGTCTCTTCATGTTTCTAAGACCTTTCATGATAATAGCCAGATGGAGATCAGTGTTGTCCAGTTTTATACATCTTGTTGCATTAGTACCCTGTAAATACAAAGCTAACATAAATATTTTTTTTATAAAAAATAATTTTATAATTTTATTACCTAGCAGATAAAAAAACACACTGTTAGTTCTCCACCGTACAAATAAACCTAGAACCTTACCAGATCATTAACCAATATATCTTCAATTTCCTCCTTAATCCATAATCGACTATGTCTTTTAGGCTCATGAGGGTGTAGACGCCTAACAATATTCCTTCCCATTTCTTCTATATGGTCATCCAAGAGCAACCAATCATCATCGTCGTCACCCTTAGATATACTTATCAAGGATTTTTGTTCAAGAACTCTTAGACCTATCCGCCCATGAAATCCACAGCTTTCAAGTATTCTTATTGCTTCATCTTCCCGTTCACCTTTCAGTATGCATGCAACATCTAGGAATATGTCTTTTTGATCATTCTCTAGACTTTCATAGCATAGTTCCAATTTTTTCCTAGTTTCCATAAGCGGAATTGTTTTTAGTCTTTTGATGGCATCTCTCCATTCACCCTCAATTCTACCATAAAGATGTGAACCCAAAACTTTGGTTGTTAATGGAAGGCCGGCAGCATACTGAACAACCATTCTTGATAGCTCCTCATACCCTTCATTCGGAATCTCTCTCGCAAATGCATACCTGCTGAAGAGTAAAAGGGCTTCATCATGTGATAATAGATCAACATCATGAATAAAGTTCACTTGGTGTGCCTTCAATACTTGCTCATCTCTTGTTGTGATGATGATTCTACTTCCGGGCTTGAACCAAGCAGGCTCACCTGCTAACGCCTCAAGTTGCTTTAAATCATCCACATCATCTAGAACAACAAGGACCTTTCTAATAGGCATCATCTTTTTCAAAAGATGTATTCCATCATAAACACTTGAGACTTTAATTTTTTTTTCATTTGACACATCTTTAAGGACCATTTTTTGCAATTTCATCAAGCCAGACGACGACGAGCCTTTTGAAACTTCTTTGACATTTTCAACAAAGGTTTCACATTCAAACCGAATGGATATATAATCAAAAACAACTCTTGCCAAAGTGGTTTTCCCACCACCTCCCATCCCATTGATCCCTATCATACGAACATCATCAGCATCAGTTTCTAAAGATGAAACTATGTCCTTTACCCGGGCCTCCATACCTACTAACTTCCTGTCAACAAAGCTCGGATTAAATAAATGAAGCTTCAATGAAACCTCTTCAACAATTTGTTGGATAAATTTTGCTTCGTGCCTGTGTGTTATAAAAAATTCAATTAGATTACTCGGAATCTGACAAGAAACATGATATGACATGGATGATCCTATTAAACACAGAATATAAGAAAAAAAAGTGAATGATTTACCCATCGAAAGTGTTCTTCAACTCCATTCCAGCCAGGCTAGCTGCTTCCTTCAGAGCATTTCTCCATCTTCCAACATCCTCTTCCTTTTCCTGTTTTACCAAAGTACAAAACTTTCTTAATGTTAACAAATAAAGGGAAACTTCTTCTACTCTAAAACAACTACAAATAAAGTAATAAAGATGTTACCAAATCTACATCTTCCAACGTCGTCTTTCTCTTCCCGCTGACCTTTTCATGTTTGGCAACAAGTTTTGCAAAGGCGTCTCCAACTGCCCCATTTTGGTGACGGACTTCGGTGGGTTCCACATCATAGAAGATGGGGAACGCAGTATGCTCGGTCATCTTCTGGCACTCCATAATCTTTACGAGCTCGTCTAAGCACCATGATGAAGATGCATAGTTCTTTGAAAAAAACAATGATGTAAATTCTGGAGTCTTCAATAGATCTCATGACCTGATCACCGATTCTTTTCCCTTTCTCGATTTTTTCATCATTTTTATAAGTGGTAATGCCTGTGTCGTGAAGAGTACGATAAAGATTATCAACAAAGTTTCTGCAGGTGTCTTCACCCCTGAAACTCAAAAATACGGCATACTTGAAACTCTTTTGAAATGACGAGTCTGAAGTAGATGCCATTGAACGTATGCTTCAAGGATCGTATCAAACGAAATCTTTATTAATTGGGTATGAACCTTTTGGAAAGAAGCTTGAAGAGATGATCGAATAAGCTAGATATTTTGGGTGGAAAAAAGTCCGCAATTACGTGGACAAAGTAAAGCCTCTTATTTAGTCATAAAAAGATAAAGTTTATTTTTACGCTGAATTTTCCACGGAAAGCTTTAACTCTGTTTCTTGGCATCACAAAAGTCTTAGGGTTGCAAACGAGCCGAGTTTTATCGAGCTCGAGCGCTCGAGCCTGAAATAAAGCTCATTTAGTTATCGAGCTCGAGCTTTAAATGTAAAGCTCGGTTGGGCTCGTTGAGCCTTATCTAGCTTTTCTTATTTATGTCATTTAATACTATATAACCTAACTAGTTTTTATCCCGGGAGCGTCCCGGGTTAAAATATCTAATATGACAACATAATTAATGACTTGCCAATATATGATTAATGATTATTATTAATATTGTTATTATTATTATTTATTTTAAACAAATCTCTGTCATAAGTTATCATATTATTATTTTAAAAAATTCATGTGTATCATCTAATCCCAGGCCCGACCCAAACCCACAATTTTTATTAAACTAATCCTAAACCTGACACAATACCTGTCGGGTTACAAAAAATAGTCGTTTTTTTTCTTCATTTTTTATATAACACTATGGTGCTCGTTAGAAAGATAACAAAACGCTCGTTAATTTGGTGTAATTTTTTTCTTTAAAAAATCTCTTATATAAAAGATATTAACGTTTAAAAATTATGGAAAAAAAAACATGAGAGATAAAATAATAAAGGTTTAATATTTACATTTAGTAGATTAGGTATTTAATAGATTAGGTTAAACCATATTTAAACTATATTTATTTCTTTTCTTTAATTGGTCTAGAGTTGCCACATCACATCCTATGTGGCATCTCTCAAAGGAGAGATTGCATAAGAGTATGACATGTAGGATTAATCCCTTTGCAATATATATATATATATATATATATATATATATATATATATATATATATAGGCTAAAGGGATTCTAGAAACCCTTCAAAATGAGTAAACTCCACAAACCCAACTAGTGGTCCTCATTGCTCCACATCACCCATTAATAGATATATTATTTTATGTCTTCAAGGGTATATTAGTCATTTTGTTTTCCCCCCATTTCATAATTTGAATCTTTTTTATCTTCCCTCCTATATAAACAACTTCCTCTCTCTCTCTCTTCACCTCTCTTCCATTATCTTCAAGATTAACCCCACCACCACCACCCCCACCGCCACCTCCACTGCCACCACCGCCACCGCCACCGCCACCACCACCTCCACCTCCACCACCACGTATATACAATAATACCATTTTTATCCTGCTACATTCCTTTTGCTTTGCTCAGGAATCGGAATCCAAACACTCTCACTCCCAATCGCCTTCGTCTACCTAGGCTGGTAATATTCCTTTTGCTTTATTCAACTCCTGTTTCCCAATCAACTAACCATCCATAATATTAATATTATTATCATTAATTAATAGCGATTCTTACCTAGTTACCTGAACTGTTGCAGTGAAAGGTACTGAAACAAATTGGAGAGAAATTAGGTTTAGCAGGGACAAAGGTATGGGATCTGAACAAGGATCCATGTACAGGTGAAGGAAACTGGGGCGTCGGTGAGTACAGAAAAAGATTGATTATGTTAAACATTTTTTTTTAGCATCCCTTTTTTTTTTTGGTTGGGGGGTTAGATGGTTTAATATTTTTTTTTTTGGGTGATTGATTATGTTAAACATTGAAAAAGATTTTTTGGTTGGGGGGTTAGATGGTTTAATATTTTTTTTTTTGGTTGGGGGGTTAGATGGTTTAATATTTTTTTTGGTTGGGTGATTGATTATGTTAAACATTGAAAAAGATTTTTTGGTTGGGGGGTTAGATGGTTTAATATTTTTTTTTTGGTTGGGGGGTTAGATGGTTTAATATTTTTTTGGTTGGGTGATTGATTATGTTAAACATTGAAAAAGATTTTTTGGTTGGGGGGTTAGATGGTTTAATATTTTTTTGGTTGGGTGATTGATTATGTTAAACATTGAAAAAGATTTTTTGGTTGGGGGGTTAGATGGTTTAATATTTTTTTTTTGGTTGGGGGGTTAGATGGTTTAATATTTTTTTGGTTGGGTGATTGATTATGTTAAACATTGAAAAAGATTTTTCGTTTTGTGTTTTATGTTCGTAGTATCTTTATGTTTAGTTTGGGTGTTTTTTATCGTCTATATTTTTGTATGATCTTTGTGTTTAGTTAGGCTGTTACATGTGCAGCACATCTGTTTTTATCGTCTATTTTTTCTTATATAGGATTACGAATCAGAGGATGATGGGCTTGGAGGTGGTTTAATATATATCTTTTTTTTGTGTTTCTAGTTTTTTTTTTTTTTTGTGTTTCTATTTTTCTTATATAGGATTAGTTAGGGTGTTTTTATCGTCTATATTTTCGTATAATCTTTTGTGTTTAGTTAGCCTGTTACGTGTGTAGCATATCTATTTTTGCAGTCAAATTATGTTTTCTGTTTTCTAGCATATCAAATTCTGTTCCATGTTTACTGCAGACTACATAAGTGTTGTCTGTGTTTTTCCTGTTACACATGTAAATAATTGTTGTTTTCTTGTAAATAATTGTTGTTTCACATGTACATAAGTATTGTCTGTATTATGTTAAACATCGAAAATGATTTTTCGTTTTGGGTTTTTATGTTTGTAGTATCTTGTTGTTTAGTTAGGGTGTTTTTATCGTCTATATTTTCATATAATCTTTGTGTTATGTTAGACTGTTTACGTGTGTAGCATATATGTTTTTTGCAGTCAGATTATTTTCTATGCAACAATATGTCTGCTTTTGTTTAATATGTTTTTTTAATCAAAATTGGTGAATTTTAATGTCTGTTAACATATGCAACAATATGTCTGCTTTTGTTTTTTACCAGTATGTGCATGTTTGTATGAGTATTATAATGTGTGGAATGTATGTTTGCATCTGTTTCCTATATTTTTGCACATGTTTCGTATGTAACAACAAAACTATGGTATAAATTAGTTTCTGTTTCGTATGTAACAGCAGAACTAAGTTGTTATAAATTAGCTTCTGATTTTTTTTACCATATATTGATTAAAACAAAAGTCACTAATCATTGGATCAAATCTATGTTTGCGTCTGTTTCGTATGTAACAGCAGAACTAAGTTGCTATCAGTTTCGTATGTTTGATAATCTTTGATAACTAAATGTATAAAACAATGTTTTTTTGTATCAGTTTCGTATGTTTTTTTGTAATCCAGTTGGTTAACATACGTTAAGCGGGGGGGGGGGGGGGGGGGGGTCTTTTACATGTAAATTGATGATTTTTGTTTTATTTTTGCAGGTGAGCATATTTTTTTGCATTAAAGATGAAGATGATTATCAAGAATGAAGTGTAGACATTTTTTTTATTTATGATACTTTTTTTTAGCATTTGTTGATTTGTAATGACCGTTTTGTTTGTTTTTTAGCATTTTTGTAAGAAACAATTCTTGTGTACATTTGAATGTTTTTTGATCAATAAAGTTTTTAGCACTTTGTAATGACCGTTTTGTTTTGGTTTTTAGCACTTTGTAAGTAACAAAATGCCTATAACCATATTAATTCTCGTTACGTATGCAACAATTCTGGTGCTGGTACAATAAAACGAAAAAAAAAAAAACATGGTATAATAAAAAAAATAATAAATCAGCATTTTTTAAATAATATACACTGGCAACTCAGTTTTAACCTACGTAACACAACACATGTTACATATGTAACACGGGTATCTGGCAGATTTAGGACAATGGTCACAAAAGTATGAGAGAGATGATGTGACATGTGTGGGGTCCACTTGTCATATCTGCTTTTTCAGAAAAATGGCATTTGACCATTGTGCCCTTTTTTTGTCCTTTACCTTAATAAATATATTAAAATAATATAGAATGAATCTAGGACCATTGATCACTTTAGATCAATGGCTACAAATGGGTTTACATGGTTTACTCATTTTGGAGGGTTTTTATTATAACCATCCCCTATATATATATATATATATATATATATATATATATATATATATATAGATTGTATTGCAACATATACATTAACTAAATTAGTTTGGCCCTCGAGCTTTTTAATTGTCGAAAACGAGCTCGTTAATGGTCCAAAACGAGTCCTTAATAGTCCAAAACGAGCTCCTTAATGGTCCAAAACGAGCTCAAGCTGAGCTTGGGCTCGTCTAAACTCTTGCCACATACACTTTGATCGAGCTTTCGAGTTGAGCTCGAGTTCTTAAATATACTATCGAGCTGAGCTCAACCCCAAAATACAAGGCTCGAATCGAGCTCGAGCTTCTAAAAATTGTCACAAGCTGAGCTAGATAATGCAAGGTTCGGGCTCGGCTCGACTCGACTCGTTGTACCCCTACAAATATCTAAGCCCTCTTGTCTCACCAAGGTCATGTAATTCTATAATTATTATATAACTTAAATTTTAATATTACAAAACATTATTTATAAGCATTTTTAATACTCACTTGAATTACATTTCTAAAATTTGCCAAGGTTACATTTCAAAGCTCCATCTTCAGTCATTGATTCGTTGGAAGCTCTTCGTCGTCATTTCTTTTGGGGTGGTAATGAAGAAAAGACTAAGGGGTTGTTTGGTAAGCCTTTTAATGAGGCTCTGAACCATTAAGCACTGAATGATTCAGCATTCAGCGCGTTTGTTTCAGCTTCTGAATTATTAATATATTGTTCCCCACATATACAACTGCCATTTTTTACCAAAAAAACTGTTTTTCGATTGATCTCCACCGTCCAAACTATACAGTTTTTTCTAAGATTAAATCTGGACCGCAAATAATGGGTGGTTAATCTCAAAATTTGGCGGTTACATTTTTGCTTGAGCAGTTTGGGAGTTGCCCTATTTTCTCGCTACAGCAGTTCCCAACCACCCACCCCACTACCTCCGTATTTCTATGTTTCCACATTCTTCAATCAAATCGAAATCACCATTCGTAATCATCTTCTCCGGATTCATTCATCCTCTCCAACTACTTTACAGAAACCCTAATACGCCTTACCTGTGTTGCTACATCCAAAAAGTGTTAGCCTGCCTACTTCGCCACATCAATCTGCTGCCGATTTGGTGTCGCCTACAATCAATCATATCTTGCTCTTTGTAAACCCTATTCCAAATCATGAACCTGCTGTGGATTTCGTCTTCGATATTTTTGGGTGCCTACAACTGATTGAAGGTTATAATCTTCTAAATCCAAAAACTTTACATTTTTCGTTTGTCTACCTACGCGTTTATCTTTTGTTTTTGGAATATTGTTGTTTTCGTTTGTCTACCTATGTAATTCATTATTTTGATATTCATCTTTTGAGAGAAAAGCAAATAAAAATATGATTGGATATTCATCTTTTCTCTGTTTTTGAGGTCACTTGCAACTGATCGAACTTTGCACTCTGTAAAACCTATTCCAAAGTATGAATCTGTTTTACAAGGGATTTCAAGAATGGTTTCTGTTCGCCAGTTGTTTAATTGGTTTATAGATTTGTAGATATTCAGTTGGGTAGGATTTTTATTTTATTTTATTTTTTTTTGCAAAAAGATAGATGATTATTACTCTATTCTAATGGGTCATAGGTAGTGTTTGTTAGCTTAGTTAAGTACAAGGTTAGAGATAAATATGGGTCATCAACAGTTTAGTATTTTACTCACATGTTTTACTATTCTAATGGGTCATGGGTAGTGTTTGTTAGCTTGACTACAAGTAGTGGGTTTGTGGTCTTATTTGGTAGTATATGGTTTATTCTTCATGTAAATGAGTTTGTCTTGGTGGCTTAACGATCCCAATCGCGGTGGCATTGGGGCCGGCAACTATGTCGGGAAAGAAAGAAAAGAATTGGGGACATATTCATGTTGGGGTGATTGGTTTTATATAGAAAGACAAAAGTTTATGGTAGGCTCTTTTGGATCCGAAATCAAAGTGGGAGAATTTTGCATTCAAATATTTCAGCGTATACAAAAGATTGGGAATAAGTCGTGTTTAACTTGAGTTGGAAAAGTAACATTATAGCAGCAACTCATCTATTTTTTTTAATGATATCCGATTTTAATTGTTGGGGTACTTGACTTTAGTTACTTCCAATGTTAGTAGCTGCCGTGCATCAAAGTTGATTCCAGTGTGAATTTCATTATGTGGTCCTTGTGAATATGCCAAGATCATATGGACTCCAAATCAAATTTGCAGCTCCCATGCATTTTAGACTTCAATAATTCGTAGCTGCTTAGAGATATTCTTAGACCTATTTATAAAGGTAGTTACCGTTCTACGTCCTTGGTTGTGATGTAAATTGAATAGTGATTGCGTTAATCATAATTAAAC
Organism: Ambrosia x helenae; assembly: GCA_030844895.1. Taxonomy (NCBI): domain Eukaryota; kingdom Viridiplantae; phylum Streptophyta; class Magnoliopsida; order Asterales; family Asteraceae; genus Ambrosia; species Ambrosia x helenae. Next base: position 27,280,413 of record CM061234.1, read on the forward strand.
GGACTAGTGATGAGATGAATGAGGCCTTTGTCACTTGCATGAGCGGACCCAGTGACGATGACCCTAATTAATTTACATGATCAAAACAAAAGAAGACATGGTTGTATCAGTAACTACATCGTCTCTTCACTTATGTCACCCTGGTTTGAATCTTATAATCCTCATTATTTTTAATTTCTTTTTATATAAGTTATTGGCCTTCGTTTTTTTTTAGAGTGTTAGTCCTTTTTGATATCTTGTATTTGTCCTTGAATTCTTTGTGAAGATGATACTTTTCTTTCTTCTTAAACATCCTTGAGTAATTGAAAGATTTGCACTTTTAATGTGCATAAACAATTTTTTTTTTCATTTTTTTAGCAATTAGTGGCATCTTGTGTTGAAATTAAGTGCTAAAATGACCACAACTAGTGGTAGCTGATTGTGGGCAATGGGCAAAATACCATGTTTTGGATAGATAAGTGGTTAGGAAATGAACCTTTAATGGTCAGATTCAATCTTCTCTATATTAAAGTTAAAGCTAAATATAGGAATATGACAGTGGCTAATGGGGTGTCACGGTTAGGGGCTGTAAATAAGTGGAGTGGAATGTGGATTTTGATACCGAGTAATGAGCTAGAATGGACCCAACTAACGGGTCTTCTGCAGGAACTTTCATGTCTGTCTGTCTTTATGTCTATTTACTCTGGGATGTTACTTCTTTATTATCAAAAGTTTCTAAATTCGACGATTTTTATGGAATTTTTTACAGGTCAGCAAGGTCATTCGCTGCATAAATGGTTCAGCCTTTGCTGTAGCTGTCTATACTAATGATTCTTCAAAAGACAAGTCACCTTGTGAGATAGCAAAGACAAAGACTGTTATCCAGCCTAGGCCAGTATCATATTCTGTAAGCTATTACTTAATTTCAACTGTTTGTTGAAAATTCAGTGTCTTGTGTAACAACTGTCATATTTGGATTTTTTTTATGTCAAGTTGGTTATGGAGGATTTTTGGCCCACTATATATGCCTTCAGACACCAAGCGGTTTGGCGCAAGTGTATGTTTACATCACCAAGCGGTTTGGCGCAAGTGTATGTTTACACAACTTTATACAAGTATGATAACTGATTATTTATCTCACAGATACAGAATTTTTTTTTGAGATCTTGTATTTGATTTCATGGCTGATGAAATCAGTTTTGCAGAATAATGGTGGACTTTATACATCTTATGGCTGATGTTAACGATTGTCGATGGCTACTATACACATGGCAGTAGGATTCCCCAGTTAGTCTTAAATGTAAGTCATGATTCTTTATTACATTTTGTCAATTTTAGTAAGGTTTCATGAAACATGTAAAATATTTTCTATAACGGTTCCCATATCAAAAGATTTCATAAAACATTTAATTCATTCATTCTTCTTAGTTGGTGTTATTTGCTTGATTTGGGTTCTATGATCACACTTTTGACTAGCGTGTTTACTCTTTACTTGCAACAAGTAAATGACATCTAATAAAGACCTCTTTTTTTATTATTGTAGGTCTCATTCGCTAACAATAAATGGGACCCACAATATATCTAGATTTCATAGGATGCAACAAAATGTAAATATGTGGCTTTGTCTACTATTCAGAGAACAATATTTTTTAGTTTTTACTAATAAATATATGTAATCCGGCAATGTTCATACAAAAGATCCAACGAACCGACAAATTGAGGTACAAGAAATTAATTCTATTAATCTCCACATTGAATTTAGTTATATAGTTATCTAATCGTCTATTTTTCCTTCAATTTCTTTATATTGTCTTAAGCCTATAGGTGCCAAGATGTTGGTGGTTTGGGGTCAGGCAGGGTGGGGAACTATTCAAAGCTGGTTCAGGTTGAAACTGGTCAATTATTATTATATTGTTCACCAAGTATGAAACCGTCACTTTTAACGATTGTAACCGTTTTTGGGATGATCTAGACCATTCAAATTGGGTGGTTATTTTTTAGATTTAATCTCAGCCACAATAATATGGTGGTTATGACAAAAATTTGACGGTTTCTTTTTTCCTTAGACGGTTACCCGCTTATGCCCTTTTCTCGCATGAGTGCTACCCATGATGTCCACTAACCCATGTTCCTACCTATATAGGCCTTCATTGGCTTTGTGTAATCCAAGCAGACCTTCCTAAGCTTTCTCTCCTTTACATCGTCAGATCATTCTTTCTCTTTATAAAACTCTCTCATTCCTATTCTATGTTGATGATTTGATACGACCACAATTTGAAGCTCTTTTACATTATCTAAATGCTGAAATTTGAGAAGCAGGTTCAAAGGTAAGAGTAAGTTATTTTGTCCCAACTATTTTTGTTACATTATTTAAGCGATTCTTTAGTTCGTACCTCACTCCCAAGTGTCGAATTTTGTAGATTTCTCTAAGTTATTTGATTTTTGACATTTTTGTGAATGTATCTATGTTAATTGTTTTTTTTTTTTTTTTTGTAGATTCTGAAACAAATATCTCAAACTCATAATTGAGTTGAAACTATACATCTGTAAGGATCTTTGATAAGTTTTATGGGTGTTTTTTTGTAACCTCAATTGGTGTTGAGAAGAATCTTCTTATCAAAGGATCATACTCACCCTTTTTATGAACAGAGGAGAAGAACTTGGTGGTAAAATTTTTAGTTCATAAATTCTTAACTAATTAACACTACTAGAAAAATACCCTTTCTTGATATTCTTTTTATGACATACACCTATTTAATGACATGCAAAAGTGTATGTCATAAAAAAAATGTCATCTTTGATAAAAACTAATAAAATCTTGACGGTTTTTTCTGCGTGTCAATAAATTTCCGTCATAAATTAAAATAGATGACATTAAACAAACTTGAGTGCCATGATTTTGTGTCATATGAAAATTTTCAAATTCCCTCCACTCTCCTGCTCTTCTCCCCATAAACCCTCCATCTCTCTCTCTCACACAACACATAATCTTCATGATCGAAGCATCCAACATCCAGATCCTAACGAGATATATAACCTTCAAAGATATATAACCTTTCAAAGTTCCACAAACGATCTTTAGATTGCATTAATCTCAACATCCAAGACTCAAGTTACTACAAGATGCAAGCCCTTCTTAAAGATCTTCGTCCTCACTTCCTTGAGGTAATCCCTTACATCTCTTTTAGGGCACCTACAGTTTTTATTTTTATTATTATTATTGTAGTTTCTTTTTATTTTCTTTCGAATAACTGTATCTTTATGATCATTTCTGCTTAACATGTTTCCAGTTTAGTTTAATTAGGGTTTATAACCTATTAACATGAAAGTTAATTAATTATAACAGAATTAGTTTAATTAGGGTTTTTTAACTCCCTATGCAGTTTTCCCTAAATAGTTGCAACATGTTTCTTCCTAATTGTGAATTATGCCTAAAATATCCATTTAAAAGTATGTCTAATTGATTTAGGAATGCAGTTATTATAGTCAATTTGTGGTATTGTATCATGGTTTTATATGTTTCTACATTCTACCCTTTCAAGATATATAACCTTCAAAGTATTTGATATAGTTGGTATTCAAAGTTATTATAGAATTTTGTATTCAGTTCAGGTAAATTCTTAATTCCTCTCACATGCTTTCATGATTTGCTTTCAAGTTCCACAAACTTAATCGTTTCAGGAGAACTTACTTGTTTATGTTGTAGATTGATATACTTATTACAATTTAGAAGTATTCAATGATAATCATGCCTTTAACAGCTTTATAACTTCGATTATACACCTATTAAATAACTATTGTTGGTTGTAAGGTAATGACGTGCACGTTTATGGTTCTGATCATAGTTATCAAAGTGCCTAGGCGCACTCAAGGCGCATAGGCCGAGCCCGAAGCCTAGGCGCAAGATAATGTTAGAGTAACTATCGCTGATTGTGCAGGATAATGTTACAAACCGGTAGCCTGAATGACTTCTTTTTTTAATAATAAGTTAACGTATTAAAACCGAAAGTAATATTGGTATTGATGTCTCTTGATTGGTGGTGTTCTTTCTTGACATAATGTTCAAGTTGGATACTCTAGTTATATAAGAGAGAAGGAGATGGAAGAAGAAATATTAATGCAGAGACGTGAAGAAGAAGAAGGGAAGGGTAAAGAGAGGAGAAAAGCTCTTTTAAAGAAGGAAGAAAGGAAATGGAAGGAAATAGAAGCTACTCTCATATCATCTATTCCAAACGCTGGAAGTCGTGAAGCCGCTGCCATGTCAGCGGCCATTAGGGCTGTTGGTGGTGATTCGGTTCTTGATGATTCATTTGCACGTGAACGGGTTTCAACTATTGCACGGAGAATTCGTGGGACTCAGTTAGCCCGTCGTGCCCTCCAGGTAATTTGATTCAGTTTCTGTTTCATTAGAATAGTTTATCATTTTTTCTTTATTTGGTTTTTGGAACTTAATGGCTGTTATAAAATCATCGTTTTGGTCATTAGACGGGAATCTCAGGTGTGGTGTGTATTATTGATGATGAGCCGTTAACAAGTGGTAGATAGTGTGGTCAGATGGATCCCACTGTTTGTGTTAGCCAAAAAGTTAGTTTTTCAATGGTGGTTATGATCCAGCCCGAGTCAGGCCCTGTTTTTCTGTTCGGTACCGAGTTTCAGAAGCAAGTGTGCTGGAAAATTCTCGTTGCAGGTTCTTAGCAAGGAATTGAAGCGGGTCAAGTTGGGCTTAGGCTCATAACAAAAGGGGACAGACAGGCTACTGTTTCAAAGGAGTGGAACATCGGTGCAGCGTGTATTGCTGATGGAAGGTAATTTATATGCAAATTATTATAAAGGATTGTATTCATACATCCTTCTGAATGTTTAAAGATTTCATAGTATTTATCCTTTTATTGTACTAAAGTTTGTCATATTTACTCTTTTCAATCCATGTAGTCAGTTTCACAAAAAATAAATAAATAAAATGAAACAAATGTTGAAACTTGGCCACAGAGGTCAAACTTGGTTGCAGGTATTTGCAAATTATTATATGTTTTATATGCATATTATGATCTTTTTTTTTTCAGGTGGCATACGGTTACGACCATTGATGCTGACTTAGGGGAGGCGACTTGCTATTTAGATGGTGGTTTTGATTGATACCAAACAGGGTTAGCGTTATGTGTCGAAAACGGCATTTGGGAGGAAGGAACAGAAGTTTGGGTCGTTGTTAGACCACCAACTGATGTAGATGCATTTGGGTGGTCTGATAGTAAAGGATCCGAATCCAAAATGCACATAATGGATCTTTTCCTTTGGGGAAGATGTGTGCTTGTGCCTTGTAGCACACATGAGGTCTCTCAGGTTTTACTTTGTTGTGTCTAAACAAACATTTAAGCACACAATTATTAGGAATGGGAATTTCAATCCATTTATATGTATAATGTACACTTGATATTTTGGTTGTGGCTTATGCACTTTGTGTGCGGAAGTTATGTAAAATAATTGGCCGGCCTCAACTAACGTATTAATTTTATTGTTGTCTCAGGTTGGGGGAGGAGCGGATCATTACGGTGATGAGGACATGGATGTCGTACGCGAAGAATTGTTAGGTTACGCCGCGACATTTATTTTCAAATGATCGAAACTTGCTTGAAGACAATGTAATGTTGATACGATATATTTTTGTAAACGTTAAACGTTGTCTCGGATTAGTTTGTAATTAGATAAATATGGATTATATAATGAAATGATGTTTTTGTTATTAGCTTGTTAATTATTTTGCATATAATAAAATGGCAATAAATCCAGGAGGGTAAATATGTAATTTAACAAGATTTTTTTTAGATTAAAAAATTATGACATGCAAAGAACGTCATAAAATTTTGTCATAAATTCTGTCATAAAATGTGTCATTAAAAACTGTCATAAAAATGTGTGTCATTAAAAAGTGTCATAACGTGTGTCAATAAATGCTGTCATAAATGTGTGTCATAAACAGATGACACGCGAAAATATGTCATGTTAAATTTATGACACCGCCATCCTTGACATTCTTTTCCCTGTCATCAGACCCCTTTCTTGACACGCAATGCGTGTCAAGAAAGGGCTTTTTTTCTAGTAGTGTAAGTTACACATCAATGTTTATGTTAAACACTTAACAGATTAATAGAATTTTAATTTTATGTATTGGCTGCATAACTTGATTTTCATTTTCCTGTAGGGTAGGAGCACCATCACACATGATTAACGCATTTTAAACTATAAATCAGCTTAAGATGACATCATTTATTAATCTTCTAAACTCACTACTCAATTGAGTCTCTATTTACAGCACAGCAGCAGTGACATTTCACTACAAGGCCAGTGATTCTAGCGTAGGGCAATTGACGCCAATGTTACAACCGCTTTCCCCTAAATAGGAATCGAAAAGAAATCTAAATAGTAAGAGCAATGTCGCTTTCCCAATCTTAGGGGTATTGCCGTAAGTAATATATTCATTATTTTGTCATATTTTTATTGTTATTCAGCATATTAGTAGCATGATTTTTTGATGATTTTTTTAAGCTTTTGGTACTTATAATATGTATCCACCCCATGTGTTTGAAAAATTCTTTTTAATAAAGGATTTGGTGAAGTCTGGTGCTAATTATAAGGGTGGACGGAATGGGTCTTGGGTACCCTATCGGGTAGGAGGTAGCCGAGCGGCTACACCACTACGAGTGCTAGGGTAGGGCGGGGCGGGTAGTGTTCTAGGGTGAAACAAGCCGGAGGCGGTGGTGGTGTTTGTGTGTGGGAATGTGTGTGTTGCAAGTTGGTAGTGCGGGTGGTTGTCGGGTAACACCGGGTTCCGCGGCTTGGTTGGTTGTCGTGGCTGATGTGGCGGGGTACACGTGGTGTCTTGCACGGGTTGCACTCTGGACACCGTAAGTATATATTCCTTTCTTGTGAAAAAAGAATGTTGTTTGTCTACTGATAACCATCTTCTTGATATCAACACACAGCAGTTCGTCTTTTCCTTCCAAATACTAATTATAGTGCACACACTAACAAACACATGCAAGGTGATCAAAGGTGTTCATTTGTTGTTTTTGTGTCTTTCTGAATGCTAGGATCTATATATTTGGACCTCACTGGGAGCACCTGGAGAGTTGGAGGTGGTTGCTTGCTGGAGGATTCATCTAGTGTGGCAAGTCTTATTTTGGTGTATTCTCAGTCCACTTTTTTAAAGTAAAATATAACTGTTGATCTTTCATTATATTTTGGCTTATGGTACTTTATCAAGCTATAGGTTATTACTTAATGGTGAAATGAATTGTAAACCTGGAAACTGATTTTGGGAACATTTTGCCTAATGGTGCAAGAATGTTTGTCAAAGAATCATTTTGATGATATGTCGCTTTATTTTTTAAGTTAATTTCCCATCTAAATTTTGTTTTTTAAATGCAAATTTCGCTTGGTACATGTTTGTGCTCTACAAAATAATAAATTCAATGTCTTCTCTTAACTGTGCCGATGTGTTCAATCCGACCACATCAAGCACTTTGCAGTAGACTTTAGAATTTAGTAGTATATTGTATACTTATATAAGCATATTAATCATGTTCGTTCAACTTATAACTGTGAAGTCTGAATTACAAGAATCCATGCCATTTAGGAACATCAGCATTAGACTGGTTGGTGGGGGGGGGGGCATAGGGGAGGCATTGTGTTGCTACCTATACCGTAAGTGAAGAAGCCTCATATACATGTACTATAATTTTTTCAATTTAGGTTTTGACATATCAATGCTCATTCCTTTTGAAGTGCTAACGTTAGTCAAACAAATAAATACACGACCCATTTAGTATTTTTACTTTCTTTTATCTACAATGATATTGGAACACCGGTAAGGTTTATTGTATTGTGACAAATATTTATATTTTTAAGCTCGTCTCAGATGTCAAATAGAAAATATTTGGATGGTGCTGAAGCATGTTCGTGAGTTTAAAAATCCAACTTGCATTTTATGTCAAATGGTTCAAGTCAAAATTTTGGTCAAAATGGAGAATGAGTCAAACGGGTTATACACTTAAATGCATATACATAGTGCCGTTGATTTTTCGACATTGATTCATTTTTCATATTAATATGCTAACGTTAGGGGTGTGAATTTCCGACACGACACGAACCTAACATGAAATTTGCGGGTTTGGGTTTAGCCTAAATAGTTTTGGGTCAGTTTCATGTTGAACCCGCCAATCCATTTAGCTAAACTGGTCGGGTTTCGATCAATCCAAACAAGTTGACCCGTTTAACCTATTTTATGTTAGACTTAATTTTTAGTCGGTATTTCTGTTATAGTTGTAACTTAAAAAGAAATTAGCACAAAATTTAACAATAAAATTCATTTTTCATATTAAATTGTAACTTTGTTGTATTATTTTAATTTTAAATTAATATTAAATGCGAAAGAAATAACAAAATAAATAAAATTCGGGTCAAACGAGCCGTGCTTGGGTCAACCTATGAATTCTAACCGAACATCGTTACCGGTATCAATATTATCCATAATTTAATACAAACCGACCCGTATGGAATTTTGTATGTTTTATATGTATGTTGGTTGTTTTATCCAAACCGACCCGTATTGAATATTGTATGTTTTAGATGTAAGTTGGTCGTTTTATCTAAGCGCCAGCTATATAACTAAATTTAAGATATTATATACATGAATTAATAAACTTTCACGCTTTCTAATCCCCATTCGAAAACCCGTCCCAACGGACGGGTATCTCACTAGTTGAATGGTTAAGGCTGAACCATTAAGATTTGGGATGTTGCTGAACCATTAAGCACTGAACTAGGTTGTACCTTAATGAGGCCCTGCTACCAATGTGAGACAAGAAAACTAATCATTAAGAGATCTAACTTAATGATTCAACACTTAACCATTCAGATCTCTTAATGATTCAGCACTTAATCAACCAAACAACCCCTAAGACAAGTTGGGTGTGTTGGGAATGGGTCGTTGGTCCTACAGACAAAGGAGGGCTTGGTCTTGGATCATTGAAAGTGATAAATATGAGTTTGATCTGGTGGTGGAGATTTAAACAATATGCTTCGGCACTATGGCACAAGGTGATAAGTTCGGTACATAAAAAATCTAATTTGTGGTCATATATCCCTATTAAATCTGGTGTAGGTGGCACGTGGTGTGGTATAAATAAGATAAGGACTGAATTAGGGAAGTTGAATATTTACGTGAAGTGTTCAAAGGGGTTGTGGGGAAGGGTGGTGTAATTCGGTTCTTAGTGGATAAGTGGATTGGGGAAGAGGCACTTATGGATCGTTTCCCTAACTTGTTTGCATTGTAGTCGAATAAAGAAGCTACTATGGCAATGCGATGTGAACGGTGGGAGTGGAAAAGAGAAGCGATTACTAATATGGAGGGGGTCGAATTGCAGGATTGTAATTTAATTATCAGTTCACTGACGGGCTCCGATGCAGATAGGTGGCAATGGGAGGGTGCTTCGGATGGTGTTTTATCGGTGGCTTCCTACCGATCTTTTCTACCAATGCATTCAGTTCCTTATTACCCTTTTGAGTGGGTCAAAGGAGTACCTAAAAAAGTGAGTATTTTCGGGTGGCGAGCTGAATAGGATAGATTAGAGACCATGAAAGGATTGCATAAGAGAGGTATTGTAAATGGACAAAGTAAGTGTAGGTTGTGTGATGAAGGGAAGGAAGATGCAGATCATATCTTTACTACATGTTTGGTATGTTCGGTAGTTTGGCAAAAGGTGAGTCATTGGTGTCAAGTTCCGCAATTATTCGCTTATTCTGTTCGAGATTTGTTTACATGGTATAAACACAAAGATGTAGCAGCCAGGAAAAATAAGATATTGAGAGTGAACATTTTAGCAGCTTGCTGGTTGATTTGGAAAGGGAGAAATGAGGTAAATATTTGAAGGCAAAAGATTTAACATTGGCTGCATTTTTGGAGAGATACAGGTTCTGGTGTTTATGTGGGTCAAACATCGTTTAAAACACAACATGTTAACATGGGAGAAGTGGGTGTCATTCAATTTATCGAATATTGATACGTAAAATAACTTATAGGGGGTGTTGCGTGTACGATTTCACTAGTGTCTTGCTGGTTGTAATCATGAACTCTTGTATATATTTTGGTGATATGTGATGAGTTTTTTGCCAATAAAAAAGACCATGATAAAAGCTCTTTTAAATGCCCAGTCAGTTAACAAGCATTTTATTTTTATTTATTGTGCATTCAACCTGTAAAAACTAAGCTACCTAGGCACTGGATTTTATCTCACATATCTAAGGTTGATTATTCTGGAGTGTGTGGGTTGGCGGGTCATGTCCGTGTCAACCAAAATAATTATGCGTCTTTTTCATTTCGACCTATTTTTGACATTGCTTAATTTTGTGTGGATTTGGTATTTATCGCTTCATAGTTTAAATAACGGTTGAGGCGCGCACCTTGAAGTGAGGCGGTAAGAAAACGATTGGCTTCAGAAATAGATATTTTTATAGCCTTATAGGTTTCATGTATATATCTATGTGTGGGGGCCTCTTTGTGAGCCCACGCCAGTTTAATAGTGTAGTTAGTTCTTAAACTAAAGGGGAGACACCCAAAAGTGTGAGGGTTAATCCTCTTTGTTAACCCAATAGGATGGTTGAACTAGGGGCTAGTTGTTGGTTTATGTTGAAAACAAAACCTCACATGAGATTAGACATGGGAATCTTGACAAATTTATTTCGAGTTGGGCAATTATGTGTATATTATACTTGGTTATATTCAGGATAGACAAATCTAATATGAATTGTCAATATGTGTGTTACGATGTAGCATACAAATTAATTTACTATAATATATGCAAACAACAATTTTAATTATATAAATAAGAATGAAAATATATATTAAAGAGAGAAGTATGTTTGGATGAGGAGCAGAGACAGAAGCAACAATTGCAGGGTTGTTTTTGGTTTAAACAGTATTCATACATGGTCAGAACTGGGTGGAATTAAAAGTAGGGAAAACCCAAACAGGTCATGGACGACGACTTAAGTATACCGGATAGGTTAACGGAGCAGTTAGGCAATCTCACTTCTTTGTTCGCTTTGATGTACCTTTTACTGGGTGGGCTTTAGGCGTTTTTAGCACCAAAAAATTGTTGCCTCGTCCATTTCTGCTGGTTTTTACCTGTTTTTTTAGGGTAGTTCTTGGGCAAGAATTAGGAAAAATGGATACTGGTTGGCCATGTACTATTTTGGTGTAAAAATATATAGAGAGAGAGTTGAGTCTTAAAAATAAAATAAAATAAAAGATGGTTATTGATGCACAAATGTTCATGGGTGTTGCTTTTTTTTTTTCCTTATATGACAACGGACTAGACACAGTTTTAAGTGTTTATAGATTTCCTTATTATGGATGCTCTAACAAATTCTTTCTAGACAGATGTAATTTGCTAAAAACTAACAATGTAACAAAATAAACCAAACCAATTAATCGATTGTTTAATAAGATCGATTAACAGATGACTTTGATTTTAATTGAGGTAAATAACCGAACCATACACACCCTTAGAAGTGTCTGTGTTCTCTAACGCATCACGCGGGCACCCTACTAATTTTATTCAATAAGTGTTGTCAAGTGAAGTGGAAGCTGCCCAAATGCTACGCATTGTATATAATCTTAAAATGCATGGTCGGTGGTACTATCAAAATTACCATACTGCCCTTATATTACACTTTTCTTTCTCTCTGTCCTTAACAGTCTCTCTCTTTGTAAACTTTGTCTTCTCCGAACCTTTGCAGCCGACTATGTATCGTTCTCCATGAGCTGCTTTTGTTACCGTCATAGTCTTATTTTCTACAGAGAGAAAGAAAGAGTCAGATCTCTCTTTCTCATCAAGATTTCCGGCCTTTTTCGGTACACTCGCCTTGCCGTTTGAAAGTCTATCTCATTCGACGTTTTTAGCAGCAGCGTTGGCTATGGCAGATGTGACACCCGGCACGTTTAGGTTAACATTTTATAAAACACATAAGTCTACCTTAGCGAAAAACGTTTTCAAACATACTTAACTAGGTCAGTTGAGTCGTTAGGATGGTTCCAGGAATCATCGGGAGTCGTTACAATGATCCACGGGATCATTGGGAGTCGGTCCATAACCATGTGAACACGGATTAGTGATTTGTAGAATCGTCGGGTTTAACGCACACACGTAAATCTCGAGTCCCGGGAATTGGTGAACGGATGGGAACGTGTTAGTTATCATGCATTATGTGCTTACAATCATTATATGACTTGTCGGTATGTGAATACGTGTTTATATGTGTTAAAATAGTGATTACGTGTAATTTCATGACATTATAGGTGATTACGCATAATTGCATGACATTATAGGTGATTATGCGTAATTGCATGACATTATAGGTGATTACGCGTAATTGCATGTAAATAGGAGGGTTATTGGTGTAATTGCATGTAAATAAGTGGTGATTAGCCTAATCGCCAACAATAGGGGCGATTGGAGGAGTAATTATATGCGATTGGTCTAATCGCCAGTAGTTATAACTACACGCGATTAGACACTCTAATCGCCTGTAGCTGCTGCCCAATCGCCTGACGCGTACTATACTAAACGACTAGAAACACCTATAAATACCACCCTTATGTTTTAAAACATCATTTGTGAAACCCTAATACACCCCAAAGCCACCCCACACCTTATTCAACCTCTGCAACACGTTTTTGATCAAGAAATCACATTTTCACGCTTTACACCTCATAATCTTACAATTTCAAGGTGTGTTCTTCATCCCAAACCTTTGTAATGATATTGTTTTGATCCCTAAAGGTCCAGACCTGGTTTCTAAACATTTGTGTCTTTGAAAACTCATTAAAATCAGTTTCTAAACAAACCCAAACCTCTATGCTTGTTATATGTGATGTATTCATGAAAGATAGGATTTTTATCGTTTAAACATGGTTGTTCTTGTATTATTGATATGTTTCTAATCTTAATGAGTTGATATGATGTTAACCTAGGAGTTTGAAGGTTCATTGATGTGTATTATTGATATTAGGCGTTTTGACCCGTTTGAATGATCATGGAGGATTGATGATGATATGTTGTGTTTTATTGATTGTTTGAGGTTAGGGTTTACTCTAGGATGATGCTAGAACAGTAGGATAGTGTCGGACAACGTCATTATGTGATGAAATCTGGATATTTGCCATTTAGGGTAAGGTTTGCATGTTGATATGATGTTTACATGCTAAGTTATGCTATTTTGGGAAAACGCTTGCATTCGGGATGGCTAGAATGCTAATAAATTGGGGGGGGGGGGTTTCTTGAAATAGTTGGATTGATGTTTTGGGTTTGATATTGGGTGTTTCCACATGTTTCGGATCTGATTTGGAAGGTTAAACGCGCGAAAAAGCGAAACCAGGCTGCAAGGGGCGATTAGGGAGCTCCAATCGCCTGAAGGAACTGGCGATTGGGCCAATCGCCTGACATTAGAGGCGATTGGGCACCTAATCTCCTATACTGCATGTGATTACACTCCCAATTGCTAGTTTGACCATCCTAATCACTAGTTGACTTTCCTAAATGCATGTATGATAGCCTAATCGCGTGTGCTGCTGTTGTAAGCGTATTTTGACATCCCGAAACATGATTTGACACCTAGGAAGTAGGAACGTGATAGGAACCCCGTAACATGTCCAATGACTTGGTAACACGTGTTCGGACTTGTGTATGCGTTAATTGGGCGTTATGCTAGATAGGGTGAATGTTTGCGCATGCTAAGTGTTTAATTGCATAAGTTACATGATATCTTGTATGTGGCTAACACGTGGGATGTCGGGTCACCAATGGGATGTCGGGTATTGTCTGGTTTGGTCGGTTTACCGTTTATACTTGTTTTCAACATACACGGTCATGGTCTCGACAACTTGGGGACTGATTAACCTTCGGGTTAGTAGTCATCACACTTATGTAAACTCATTGATAGGTCGCCACTAGTAGGGACTATTACACACGTATCGGATTTCTATCTTACTAAGGACGTACTCTAAGGTGAGTTTCACGGCCCCTCTTTTATACACTTTTTCTCGGGGGAGAAGCATGCCACACGTTTTAACAAATACAACGTTTATGTTTTGAAACGCAACGTTTATGAAACGCAACACTTTTTGAAACGCAATGCTTATGAAACGCAACACTTTTGAAACGCAACGCTTATGAAACGCAACACTTTTGAAATGCAATGCTTATGAAACGCAACGCTTGTTTTAAATTACTATACAACGCAATGCAACACTAAGTCCCTGGGAAACCATGAATGTGCAGGGCACAACGGGGGAAATGTGGATAGATCTATTGGGCTTGACGAACCCCACCCGATGGCTGGGAGCCGGGCGGGTGCATATTGTCTCTATTTTCGGCAACTCAAACACGGGCGGCAACACATGCAACACTTGTCAGTAATGGTTTCGGCAACACAGTCGTAGTAGTAAGGAAACGTTTGTTATGTACTTAAAGGTTTTGCATACTTGGTACTTTTGAGATGAAACTCTTTACGCTTGAAACGCTTTGTGAACTTAAAACCTGTGAACTCACAAGCATTATATGTTGACGTCTTTTTGGCATGTTTTCTCAGGTCGCTAAGGTAGCAGCATTGAGTTTAGGCGCACGGAGTCTCACGGCGTCTAGGATCCATTTGCATTTCATTTTGAGTATTATCAGACTTTCATGTTTTACTTTTGAGTTGTAATAAAGTTTTATGCTTTCGCAGCGATGGATTGTTTATGAAAACTTAATGGTTTGCTTATGTCGTTTTTACGTATCATATAGTGTCGTTTATTGTGACCGTTGACTTAGATCCTGGTTTGTCAAGCGCCTCGCGGTAAAACCCCGCACGTGGAATTTGAGGGTGTGACAGATTGGTATCAGAGCCAATGGTTATAGTGAACTAGGACTACATGTAGAGTCTAGTCTATAGCCGAGCATCACACACGTTAGACGGTCACACATAGTTACGAGTCGTGTCATTTAGTAAACATACTAATTTTGTCGGGGTGTCAGTGTCCTCATCACACAGTATCGTATTATCTATCTTTGGACTATTTCTACACTTATT
This sequence comes from Ambrosia x helenae, assembly GCA_030844895.1. Taxonomy (NCBI): domain Eukaryota; kingdom Viridiplantae; phylum Streptophyta; class Magnoliopsida; order Asterales; family Asteraceae; genus Ambrosia; species Ambrosia x helenae. The sequence continues at coordinate 27,295,518 of CM061234.1, forward strand.
CTATCTTCTTCTTCGGGTTTGAAGATGAAGAGGGTTATCGCTTATACTTGGCAGTAGTGTACATTGGAGTGGCTTCGGCACATTCTTGAGACTTTTCCGGGATTTGGATATCTCCCCTCTATGCTCTAATGTACATACTTGCCTACACACACACTATCCTACACTAGTACTTGTCATAGTACCCCCTGAGTAATTGTTCACTTTGGGAACCTTCGTGCGATAACGTTTTCTTTTAGGGATGTTGGTGTCGGGTGATTGGAAATTCTAGCTAGAAGCACGCCTAGAGGACCATGTAGAGCGATTTGTTATTTCGGGTGCACACGAAACCATAAATCAAAATGCATGAAAATCTTGGTGGACTTCGAGTTCGGCCAGATGATCATGCTGGAACCCCGTTCTAAATTCGTTTGGTCACTAGTAGTTTGATCTAGTAGTGATGCTGAGTATCTTGTTTGTGTTTTGGCAGAACATGTCTGGTCGTGCTGGTGGACGTACTGGGGGACGTCGTGGTGGCGGCGGGGGCCGCACGGGCAGTGGACGAGGTGGTGGGAACATCACTATGACTCAGGCGGAGTTGGATAGCATGTTGCAGCAGCATTTGAACATTGCGTTGGCTGCTTTTCAGGCTGCTCAGCAGACCTAGGAAACACTAATCAGGTGCAGTCTGGATGCACCTATAAGAAGTTCATGGACTGCAAGACCCATAACTTCAATGGGACTGAGGTGTCACACCCCGATTTTCCCGTCGGTTGTGAACGTTTGGCACCTTTACTACGCAGCGGAATATTTTAACTAAGACTTCTACATGTTCCGAACGCCTTTTTCTAAGCCTTCTAGGGTATCCAATCCAAGACATCACTTAGTTCCAACCATGCTGTTGCCAAAATCTAGACCTGTAAGACATGCTTAAAAGTCAGCATAAAGCCGGTGAGTTCATGGTTTTATGTTTATTGTTCATAACCCATTTTTCTTTCAAATTACTTGGAAAAATATTTGCAAACACTAATGAGAAAGTTTATTTTCTTTACACAAAAACATTATTTGGGAAAAATACATATAACAATCCCATTTCAAATGTTATCGGTTATTCCTTTCTCAACCTTCGACTCGACTCACTTTGCCATATATTTACCTCCCCATAAAGATAAATATACCCAAGTTTCGTCGATCGAACATACATATAAAAAGTCACTTTTAAATTCTTGTAGGGTATTCCTTTCTTAACCTTCGACTCGACTCACTTTGCCATATATTTACCTCCCCATAAAGATAAATATATCCAAGCTTTGTCGATCGAACTTTTAACCCAAAAGGAGACTTCCACAATAACTTTTGAAAAACTTTCTCATTTTACTATGAAACCATTTTTCCCCCGGAGTTACCCACCGGGCAATCACGTACGCCGAAAGCGGAAATGATCAAATAAAATAACCATTATTTGAAAAGTTTGTGTGCGTAACAAACACAAGAAATGTGCTACATAAACTTAGGGTTGCAAATCCTAATACCGATGGCGTCCCCATGAGCCTGTAACCAAAACCAGACTACTTACTTTTGCCCCGCACGTTGTTATAGTGGTAACAACAATTTTTGAATATCATAACACCCCTTGGTCCATCCGAGTTGATGCTAATCAACCGGGGTGGGTCCCCGTCAAGGACCGATAGTACTATCCCCATATTCTACGGCTACATCACTTTGTATTAATGGTTACAGTTAACTGCGGAGACTGCACGTCCCACTAGACTTTTCCGTTACCCATGTGCTCATCTTATGTACCATTTCAAGTTTCCACAGTTACCGCACATTTTAATACTCATAACTTTCATTTCCCTTTTTACCCACGTACGATTTTATAAAAGCATTGAAACTTCACAAGTTTTTCATGAACTTTGTTATGCTTTAAAATAAACAGGTTTTCATAAAACAAGCATGTCTTCCCCCCGAAAACATTTACAAAAACAGTAACAAGTGAGGTCATGAACTCACCTTAATTTCCTTGCTTAGCTAGCAAACAAAGCCCGAAGCTTTGACCGACTTCCTCGTGCCCTATTACCAACAAAGGACACCTTAAAAGTCTATAACATATAAACCTAGCCTATTATCCGGCTAAAAGATAGTTTATCCAACTATCTAGACTCGTGTGTGCTAACTCGAGTCTCATTATGCTTTAACTCGACGAACCGATCGTGACTTATCTTACTTACGTGTTAACACACGACATAGTACCCAAGTTGCGCACTTGTTCTATTCGCGTGTAACCCACGTTGGACTAATACCCTCGAAACGTATAACTTATACTGAGCCGTAGCTCGTCTCGTTAGTCGGATAAATGTATTTGTCTTGTACGTTTATGTTTAGGAAAATAAACTTTGTAGAAATACAATTCTTGTTATTAATTCTGATTAATAACATTTGTTACTTCCTTCCCAAAATCCGAACCTTTAAAGTTTCCAAAACTTTGCTTTTTATAAAAAAATAGTTCCCAAGTAAAAAAAATCGGATGGTTATGTATTTTTGAATCCGAACAATAAACATTATTTAATTATCGAAAAACCTTTTGAAAACTCGTCATACTTGCCGTTTGGAAAACTATATATATTTATTTGTTTTCAAAATATTGTCTGAGATTCACTTATTATTGTTACCAATATCTTTGTCAAAATGTCACGAATTTTATATAAATACGTTTATTAAAAATTTGGGAAAATTATTTATAAAAATATACACGACAATATTAATTTAATCGTGCTTCAGATTTTATAAAAATTTTGGCAGAGTCTCCTCTGTTTTTGTACAAGCCAGACAACACATGTTGTCTACAATTTTCCCAAAATCAATTTCCAACACAAGACCACATTTCATTTATCCGCAATTTCCAAATCAAACGAGACCTAATACGTTTCGATAACTTATATAAATTACACATATTTGTATAAATATATATATATATAGTCCAACAAATTAGCTCGATATCAATATTACTTAGGCTGTGTTTGGATAGGCTCTGAATCATCCATTCAAAGGGAGCCTCTGACCGAATAAGAGGTTGTCTTGTTTGGTTGAAAAATCAGCCACCTCTGAATGATAACATTCAGCACTGACCCATTCAGTTATCCCCAATCTCTGAATGAAAATAAAGACCTCTCTACCCTCAAACCCTTCTCCTTCTCTTCATCACCTCCTTCCCTCTTGTCCTCCATCTCCTCTCCTCTGCAGAGAACCCGCGCCGCCCCCGTCTCCTCCTCTTCACTCTCCGACCTCCTCTCCTCGGATTACCCTTGCTCCTCCTCTCCTCTGCAGAGCATTGGTTCTGATCTTATTATTATTATTATTATTATTATTATTATTATTATTATTATTATTATTATTATTTTGAAAAAATGGAGTTAAAGAGATAAAGAGAGAGGAAGAAAGTGGTTGTTAGGTGAACGTGTGAATGATGATGATGAAGAGGGTTGTTGGGTATTATTATATAGTGTGTGTTTTTTTTTAATAAAAACTAAAGATTTTTATTAAAATAAGGTGAGGGGTAAAATAGTAATTTTCTAAAGTTATTCAGAGGTTTAACCAAACAACACTTACTGGTTCAGTACTTACTGGTTCAGAGCCTCTTACCCATTCAGACCTCTTACTGGTTCAGCACTTACCAAACAGCCCCTTAGTCACGATTTTAATATATCATACCAATCATCCGATTAAATACTTATCGTCTATTACTTTTCGGTTCGTTTCGTTTCGCGAGTTAACACCACCTATTATTTTGCGTACTTATATATTAATAAATATATTTCACAATAAATAATACAAACACAAAGCTTTTATACCGAAAGCATACGCGAGCGTCTCGATCTACGAGTTGACCCGAACCGATCTGTTGACTGGGCGTTGACCAAGACTTGACTGTTCGATCACAGTCGGCCAGATCTGACTGGGTTGACTCAGTTTTACCAATCAAAAGTATGACCCGAACTACCACGTATGTAACCGAGGCCATCCCGACCTGTATGTAAACCGAGCCTGAACCGAGAAACAAAACCTAAAACAACTCGAACCACAATCTAGCTCGAACCCAACCGACCCGAGCAAAAACAACCCGACACCCGACTGAGCCTGTAACCTGAGACCAGGTATCCAGATCTGACCCGAGCCATCTTGTACTCGTCATATGTCACCACCCAAAACAAAACCACCGTAGTCGAGCCTCACCTCGGTCACCATGGTGACCAGACCACCGTCTTCGAGCCACCCAAACACCTACCGTCGCATCCCCCACCAAACTCCACCACGAGCCGAACCCAAACAGCCCCTAGTCGCAGATCAGACCAGACCTTCATCGGTCGTCCTCTGCATCCCGTCGCACCACCTATCACCATGGAAAACCACCATCATCACCTGTTGTCTCCGTCTCCGATCTTAACCCAACTGAGACCCAAACCAACAGGATCAGGTACCTGATAACCCAACCCCACTGAAACCCTACCCAAGTCGCCTCCATTTCATCATACCACCACCACCGAGCCTTCGTCTGGTGGTTTTCTGACCGGTCACCAACTGTAAAGAGGGAGGAGAAAGGGAGAGAGGTCGGGAGAGATGAGAGAGAGATCGAGGAGAGAGAGAGGGAGGCGGGTTATAGAGAGAGCTTGGGTTTGTGGCTGCACAAAATGAGAAAGGGAAGGAGATAACATGTCTTTTATAGTTAGGGTTTGGTTGGTGAGCTGGTACCGTGTATACGAACCCGTATTAATGTAGCATGCTTCGGTTTTATTTTAGGCTCGAAAATTAATCACAAAAATTAGTCGGTTTTGCTCAAAATTAAAAATATAACTAAACCGAGCAAATATAATATTATTCTCGACATCCAACACGTTCTTTCAGGACACGCGTTAAAATCGCGTTAGTTGCTTCGGTCGCGTTTTCCTTAATTTAAACGATATGATATCCTCCAAAATTAAATAAATAACATTATTTAAAATAAATTAATCATTCCGAAAGCTCAATTACAGTTAAAAGTACATCGGACGTGGATCGGAATTCCCCGATGGACTGCAAGACCCATAACTTCAATGGGACTGAGGAGGCAGTGGGACTGCTCCGGTGGTTGGAGAAGATCGAGTCGGTGTTCGCTATGTGTAACTGTCCTGATGCTGATCGCGTCAAGTATGCTTCTGCTACCCTGGAGGGTCATGCCCTGACCTGGTGGAACTCTACCACTGCTAGCCTTGGCTTGGGTGAGGCCAATGCTATGCCGTGGTCCGAGTTTGTTCAGATATTGCGAGAGGAGTATTGCCCGAGGGATGAGATTATGAAGTTGGAGCATGAGTTCTGGAATCTGAAGATGGTTGGGTCGGAGATCGAGGAGTTTACTGCTAGGCACAACGAGTTGGCTGTGATGTGCCCTGGTTTGGCTACACCGGAGTACCGGAGGATTGAGCACTACGTTGCTGGGTTAGTGCCGGAGATTGTTGGGCTTGTTTCCGCTGCTGATCACACTACTATGTTGGCCACTGTTCGGGCAGCTCACAAGCTGACCAACATGAAGGTTGCTGAGGGCGTTCTACCTCCGAGGGGTGCTGTTGTGAAAGCCCCTGCGGATAACAAGAGGATGTGGGAGAGTGCTGCGAAAAAACATTGGGTCGTCTCAACAGCAGGTTAAGAGGCAGGACGTTGTGGGAGCGCCATCTGAACAGAAGACTGGGGTTATGTTGGTAAGAGTCCGAAGTGTAACACGTGTGGGTATCACCATGTTGGGAGTTGCGATGAGTTTCGATGTAAACGTTGTCAGCGAGTCGGTCACTTGGCTAAGGATTGTAGGGCCAATCTTCAGCCAAAACATACTCAAGTGGTTGTCCCCGCTCCTGCTCCTCGGGGAAACCATGGGTGTTTTAACTGTGGAGAGGCTGGACACTTCAAGCGGGATTGTCCCAAGCTGAAGCAAGGCGGGATTTTAGAGAGAGGGTAATTTGGTGAACGATAATAGTGGTGGTTAGGGCATTCTTGGGGCCGGTGACGAAGGCGATGGGTTGCTGTAGTGAATCAGTGATGGTATGGTTGTGGTGTTGGTAGGAAGAGATTTTAGAGAGTGTGTGTATATGTGTGTTGTTGGGAGGAGAGAAAAGAGAGAGAGAGAGAGTTAGAGAGAGAGAGAGTGTATGAGTGTGTGTGTGAGAGAGAGATAGAGAGAGAGGGGGGGAGAGGGGGAAGAGTGTGTGTTTGGGTACGTGTGAATGGTAGCAGAGTGAGAAACGTTTAGGTGATGGTTTGGTTTCCACTTTTCAGTAATAATATAATTATTATTTGTTATTTGTTTTTGACATCTGATAAAAAAAAAAAACTTGATAATTGATTATATTTGTTTTGAAACTTAGGTTCATTTAGATTATTATTTACAATTTTTTTTCTTTCGATACTTAAAGAATTTTAGTTTAGATATTATAGGTGGCTAAACATTTTTTTATATTAATTGTCAAAATTAATTCATGTTTACCTTTAACGTTATTGTTCATTTATTTATAAATATAATGCACTAGACTTTTGCCCGCGTTTACACGCGATTCACCAACGTACAATTATTTTGAGCAGTAAGACGCAAAAAAAATATAGTAGAAATATTTTATTAAAATTTAAAAGAAACCAACACACATTTTATTCAAATATCATTAAATATTTCTTTATACACCACATTTTTTGTTTTAGCCTTTACCTTCCCATCAGCATCAAGTATAAGTAAATTCACACTTGCCCTGCTTTTAACTCTTGACAGTACGACATAAAGCTGACCATGTGAGAATACAAGGTCTCTTAAATACAATCCAACCTTCGATAGAGACTGTCCCTGGCTTTTATTGATGGTCATTGCAAAATTAGACTTCAAGATCAAATGCACAAATTTTCAAAATAATAGCTTATTATTATTATTTTTTTTTAATGAGAAGTTAAAATGAAAACAGTCTCGTTTGACTTTTAAGGCCTTATAAATTATAGGAGCCATGTTTAATAAATAAAAGTAACCAATGAAATTAAGTCAGAGATGATGTAACAATAAGTTGTGTAAAAAATAAATAAAAAAATGAATAGGTAAACAAACTTTATTACCGAAAATAAGTATACATAATTGATTATATAAAAGGTAAAACAGGCGTATTAATTGTGATGAAAAAAATTCAAATTTAACTTTGTTTATAACTGTATTTATATATGATTAATAATTTCGTGTTTAAAGGTTGTTAATCAAATCGTAATCATAATTATTAACATTAGATGTTTCCAATATTTTGTAAATCATGATAAATGTTACATATACGCTAAAAATAGTAATGTGACAAATCAAAGAAATTAAGCATTTATTTTGTGTTTAAATATCTTTAATTTTAAAAACCGATTTTTCTTTTAATTTTGATTTTGAATATTTAAAAATAAAGTAATTCAAATAAAAATAGACGTATTTGTGACATCCGTCACCCTCGTCTTTCGTCAAATAGACAATAATAGCCTTCAAATATTTCCATTATAGTCCCTGTAAATATCGTCGTTTTCAAATTTAATTTTAAGAGCAAACATTTTTTTTTCATTTAGGTTTATTAAGGGTCGGGTATAAGTTTTTATCAAATACGTATTTAAAACGTCTACGCAATTAATTTCATAAAAATTACAAACTTTATAAAGTTATAGAAACTTTTTAGTTAAACTAACTTAACGAAGTTAAGTTTTATAAAGGAAAACTAACCGGAACACAATAAAACTAACCTAGTTAAATCTAGAGGGACCTAATGTGTCAATTCAGGAAAGTTTAAATTCTGATTTTTTTCTTTTGCTGGAACCCGTTTTTCTTTTTTTCCGGCCAAACAAGTCCGGCGACCGGAAAAGAATTCCGGCGAGTCCAAATAATCGGTTACAAGGCGTTTCAAGTCGTTTTGATTATGAGGTTTATGTTTCTCCACTCCAATAGCATGTTTTCCTCTCTTAAATTGGTCAGTAACGCGTTATAACTATACTTTTAATCCGGGTATAAAGAATGTAACCGCCGGAATTTATGTATCGATTAAAGAGGCGTTTTTAGCGAACAATTATATAAATCGAATGCCTCAATAGTTTTCTGCACTCATTACCATATTAAACCCACAAAAAAATCTGATTCAATCGCGTCCAAAGCTCTCCAAATGGTGGTGTTTAGTTCGGAGCTTGAAGCTTCGATTTCGAGTTCAATTCGATGTTGTAAGTTTGTTTTTCTTGTGCCATATTGTTAGTTAGTCTCCTGCGATCATTTGCCCCATGTTTCCTGCGTGTAATCACTAAGAAATGGTGTCAATCGTTTTATCTAGGATTAGGGTTTAATGGCTATAATTTGGGGAAGAAGAAGATGAATATTATTGAAATTATAAATTGTTTATATTTTCATTTGTAACAACTAAAGCATTGCTTGGCCTAGTGGTGGAGGCCTTAGCTTATTAAACTTGGGATCACGAGTTCAAACCCAAGCACCACCATTCTTTTCAGCATTTTTTTCTCTTTTTCTTTTTCTTTTATTTGGTGATTATTATATACATATATAATACATATAAACCAAATAATTCATAATAAATTCATTTTTACTCTAAAAATTATAAAAATTTAGGAGTAGCATCTTGACACCATAAAGAAAATTACCACACTTTTATTTTTTGGAAAATGTCATATTTTTATATATTTATTGATTTAATTTGTTTTAATTGTATTTAATTGATAAAAAATTCATTTTTAATGATTTTAATCTCAAACTTTTTGGGTAATTATTTCTCATCATCATGAACTTATATAAAAATTATTGGTTCAGAAAAACACTTATTTTTATGAATTTTCCTATTTTTAATCATTTAAACATGATTTAATTCTATTAAATCAGTTTTAAATATAAATAGGTTTATAAAAATTATGAGAAAATTATTTTCATTGATTTACATCATGAAGAATCCATTTTCTATAAAAATAGTATTTTTGGGTCATGTGTTGTATTATTAGCATTATTTACGTTTAATTAGATATAATTAAACATTTATTAACTTACACTATTTAGACATCTATTTTATAAATACTTTTATTATAAAATAGAAATGTTTTATGTTTGAAAATCTTAATTACCATTTGTTAGATCATTGTGAAACACATAATTATTTATTTATACATTTATGATTATTGTATTTATTTTAACTCAGTTAAAGTAATTAACTAAATTATCTTGTCTTAATTATTCAAATATATTTTTATCTAAATATTCAATAGGTGACAATTATATTACCTATACCACATTTACAACCTTTCATATGTTATTTGTGATATACAACTTTTACATTAACGCGACTTATCATAAAAACTTTAATTCCCCAAATCGACTTAGCAAACCCTAATGCCTTAGACCCTAGATACTTTAGACATTAGACATTTCCTTATTGGTATTCTTACACATTATAGGTTGAATTCCTCGGAATTCTCATTACTTAGCTCACGACCGCTTAAGTGGATTTTGATCACTTTCGCAAACTGTGAGTATATCTTTCCCCTTTTTACTGTTTTACTATTCTGGGGTGATTCATGTACTTACTATCAAGTTTCTATTTCTTTTACTAAATGTTACTCTTTCACTAAATGCAATTCTCATGTGTGTTTGCTTTATGTTAATTGGTGTGTCTATGACTTGTCAAAATCATTAACCGCTGGGCGGCCTAGCTTTTCAATGAATAGTATTATGGTATACCCCCTTGAGACTCTGTTGAGAGAATCTTGGTACCGCACATGAATTGCTAAACACTTTTTCTACTATATTTATTCAAATAGGGTATGCTCACCAATACATTTTTTATATTGACATATACTATTTTTGTACATGTTTCAGGTGATTATTGAGACGTTTCTTTTAAGCTTTTGGATTTATATTTAAGCTTAGATTTCATTGTATTCTAGTTAGACTTGACGCTTTAGAATCATTGTACTTTGTATTTTTCCTTTCAATGTAATAAATTATTTAATCAATGTATTCAAATTTACACTTTAGTCCATGAGCTATTGAACAATCGTCACTACGTGACACCTCGATGTTTCCGCTATCGGTTGGGGTGTTACAGATTGGTATCAGAGCCATGGTTATAGGGAATTAGGTTATTAGAATGCCTTTTAGCCTAGACTATAACTAAGTTTACTTTCACGAGTCCTCTCGTGTATATTTCTCTCGTTTCTTATATTTTCTTTCAAGATATTTTCGTTATGATTATTTCTCGTTATTCTTTCGATATTTTGCTTGGCGAAGAAGACACTCGTATTTCACAAACGAAACGATATCATCAAGTTAGGAGTGACATCCATACCTTGGTGATTAGTTTCACTCCTCTATGTGTTATTTATCTTTGGAATATATCTTTGAGATAGGAGTGACATCCACACCTCAAAGAGTATTTCCTTCAAAAAAAGAAACTTAACCACTAAGCTGGGAGTGATGTCCTTAACTTAGTGATTGGTTTCATTCCACAATAGTTTTCAATTTTGAAATACATTTTTGAGTTAGGAGTGAAATCCATATCTCAAGGATCTATTTTTGCATCTCGTTTTTCATCTCGCTAAAGCTTTGGAATTCACTAGTGATGGGGCACTTGCAATCTGGAAGGGTGAGCATTCACTTATAGGCTAAAGTACGCCCCCACAAGTCACTAGGAAATTTCAATTACTTGAGTTAGTCAAAGTTTCCTATGGAAACAATTCCAATGTTTTATATCATTAATATTTATATTTGATTATCATTTGAAGACTCAATATAATCACTTGATGTTTCATATGCCATTATTCATTGATCATTCGCTTTTGAATTCCTTATCATCATTATTAAAACTTTTTGTTCGTTTTATTATCACATTAAAGCTTATATTATATCTCCATGTTTACAAACTTACTTGATCAAAGTCACAGTATATCCTTAAATCTCTAAAACAATTAATTTGACAACTTATCCTATAAGTTTTTTTTTTCTTTTTTTTTTCACAAAGTCTATTCGCCAAATTAGAACACACTTTATATACACCTTGTGTCTTGAAACAAGTAGCCACCATGAGCCCAAAGAGATGCCTTAACGATCCTTACAAACAAATGATCTTTTTATGTATAAATTTTCGTAGAAGTTTGACAATTAAAAGGTTTCAAGTTGACCCAATAACACTTAGATTTTCTCAACATTTCATAATAATTAAAAAAAAAAAAAATTCGACTTTAATGAGATTTCAACCTAGAAGTTAAATAAATGTCTGAATACGAAAAAAATCTATTTTCCAAAATTCATCAAGGCATCTGGGATCATTCACAACCTTCACATCATTTTAAATCTTGGTATTTTGAAACACAATAGATTTACACATATTTCATGAAATGGTTTCACCTTGCATTTTATAAACTAGTATTGCATATTTTACAAGTCAAATATAAACCTTCTTGTTTTCAAACAACGGATTCAATATATGTTTTCGGGAAAAGAAACTTACTACTAATAAAATACTGTATAAACACTTTTCAACTCGAATTCTCGAAAACACAAGAAAATGTGTACTTATGAAGATTTTTCAAATGAACCTGTTTTGAATCTAAAACACACTTCGATTTAAAAAAAAAAAATTATCCTCATGCATTACTACTATCCTTTCAACTATATCACAAAGTTTGAGCAAACTACGTTTTTCATAAACGAAAATTTATCTTATTGCACTCACACTCTTTCAGTTGTAAAACATTTGGTCCAAAAAAACGATGGACATATCCTCTTATCAAAATGTTGCTAAAAGTCTTTTATAGTATAACGCATATATGTAAAATTACTAAATTTTAACTCGCACACGTTAAATTTCCCAATTACAACTAATGTATAGTAGTAAGAAGGTATCGAACACAGGGAGTTTGTGGAAAATGTGTAAATTCTAGCTTTGTTAATTAACTAAAATTAAACTACTCAATAAAAAGTAAATGATTATGATTTTTGATTGTTTTGGTTTCAACTAAATTAACTACTAATTTTCAATTCAAACTTAGAAGTGTTTCTTCAAATTATGGAATAATGATCATTCAAGGATCCGGTTTTTCTAAACACATGTGTGAATTTCCACTAGAAAGAGTTACATAGACATAACTCGTGTAAAAGCAATTGTTGTGGTAAAAGGGAACAAAGTACTCGGATTATATTAACGCGAGGTTGTTTCCCGATGACCAATTAATCAATAACCAACCCCAATCCTTCCCGTGATATCTCGGTTGTTAGCAACACTAAGAACGAACGATAAAGACTAAGAATTAGCAAATTAACCAACATACTACAAACAATTGTTCATACACCATAATCATCAAGCAAAGTACCAAATTATTATTCTAGAAATATAGGAAAAACACACACAAAAGTTGTAGAAAAAACCTTCACCACGAATGATCACCAATTGTTTAGCCTAACATAGCTTGGTGAATCATTATCATCTTCAAGCAATTGTTCATGAGGATTACAAGCATCAAAACAATGATTAGATAATGTTTCCAATGATAAGTTGCAGCCAAAAATTCGCCCAAAAGTTGATATGAAACGTCCAAATGAGAAGTGATCCATAAGTCTCCCATCAAGAGCCTTTAAATGCAAGAGTTACAAAAAATTAATCAGGGCCACCGTAACCCTACGGCATGGCCGTAGGGGTACGGCCAAGGGTGGAATGGCTACGGCCAGTCAGGCCTGCCCTACGGTCAAAAATGGAGGTCTGCTGCCACCGTAAGGGAACGCCCCCACCGTAAGGGTACGGTGGGCTTGATGAAAATCTTGATTTTTTTCTTCTTTCTTTCCACCTCATTCCGATGCTTCCGATCCGTTCCAAAAGCCCGTTTTCCGCCATTTTAGCTCCCTTATCATACCTGCATTCATAACAACCGTAGTCACCCAACTCAAGCAATATCATGATTAAATGTGATTAATATAGGCGTTTTAACAATATAAAGGGTTGTTCCTTGAACCACCCGTCACATCCCCACACTTAACCATTGCTTGTCCCAAGCAATTTAACAAAACTCTATTTCTCACAAAAACAACCATTTTAAAGTCAAGTTAGATGTGCAATCCTCGTACTAACCCATCCTCGACACCCCAATCAACACACCCCTCACAATATCTCTCCTCTCGGTATCAAATGAGCTCTAGCAAAGATACGCTAGACACACAAAAGGCAAACGGGTAGTTGTACAACCATAAGCTTGTACCTAAATCAATAATCCTCCTAACATGAACATGAATATAAATCAAAGGGACTTGACGGTTGTAACTTGGCTAGGTGTGAAGGTAGGGAATAGGATATATATAAGTAGCGCAAACTTTACCCGGTCTTTTATTTCAACACAAACTCACGCGAACAAGAAACACTACTATATACAAACACAAACATAACTTAACTTGCTCTTCTTTTTTTTTTTTTTTTTTTTTTCTTTTCATCATTTTTCTCAATTTCTTCTTCCCCTTTTCTTTTTTTTTTCTTTTCTTTCTTTTTCCAATACATCAAGAATCACTAATACATACACATACGAACACATTCAATTAACACTTCAACTTGTAATACTAAAATAACACACTAACACTCTATTCAAACACACAAGACCGGGTCAAGTTGGGTATTGCTTTAGGGAACTAGCTAAAGGGTTAACAATCGATAGGCTTTTTAGGCTCAAAAATGGGCAACTAAATGTCCAAACCCCCGCCCCTCTCGCTACCTTGCTCATATTTGTAATGTATGAGGTCCAACCCCCCAAAACCCACATTCGCTCTCACATGATGAGGCTACCTAATGCCCTTATCATTTTTACACTCATGTTCAATCAAAGATTCAAGCTGTATTCAGGCACAAGTTCTAGTGCACCCTCACCCGTTGCCACTCTCACAAAAGAAGAATTTATTTATTTACATGTGTGGCTTCAACTCTCACCAAGAAAAAGAAACGGGTATTAAAGGTTGCCGATGTGTCTAATGGGGGTTAAATCAAGGTGTTCCGATTTTTACAACATTGCACTTGACCTCAAAAATTTTTTAAAATCTCCAAAAATTTCCTCCCATCCCCACACTTGGGATGCATTGTCCCAATGCATGGCTTTGGAAAGAAACGCTCGTACACTCAAACCACAAATTTCTTTTTGTATTTTTTTCATTTTTTAATTTTTTTAGATTTTTCATTTTTCTAAAACACACATCCAACTTCCACAACCCAAACTCATCATCAATTTACATGATTCAATACACCACCCTACCACCCAAAACCCAAAGGTAAAAACACAAGCATAAACAAACAGAATATAAAACTATGTACAAAAAGCACGACCTGATCAATAGTAGCGCGGCTGCGGCGGCCCAAACACCGAGGTGAACAAATCATTCCATTCGCCAAAGCCGAATGCTCCATCACTACTTCCTCCTTGATCTGTGGGTTTCTGCTGCTGAGGGTTGACCCATTGGGAATGGTGGACTGGTGGCGTCGGGTAGGAGATGCTTCCATCATATGGCGGTAAAGACCCATAATCCACCGGTGGTGGATTTGCAACTACAGGCCTTCCCGCGTGCCAATCATCATTCATTCTCCTGTTTTGATCATCAATGTACCTGTGATTAATCTCCACTTGCTGAGCGTAAGCATGTCCACGGTTCCATAATTCTTGGCGATCAAAACCTTGTTGCATTCTCCGCTCCATACTAGCTCCCATCATCGTTTGATGATCAAATAACGTTCGCTCCGACCCTGACCAAGTATCAAACACCGAGGCTGGGGGGCGTTGACTTTCAATCACCTCATTCATCGACCCCCCAAAGGCCCAACCATCCATAAATGTCCTCTCGGTAAAATCATAAAATCCTCCCCCATGATATCCGCTCGAACTCCCTTGGCCAATATCCAAATGTCCACCCGCCGGGTTATCTTCATATTCTTCATCATCAGTTGGTGGCGCTTCAGCTCCACTTTCGGGGTCATCCTCCTCACCGGGCAAAAGTACCCGTGCATCTTTCTTCAACATCCTCCACTTTTGACCTCCACTTTTCAATTTATGATACCTTGCAGATTCAGAATACACCCAACCAGAACCCAATATTGCCAGATCAATAGGTTTAAACTTTTTCCTCTTTCTTCCTTCATCTTCAGCAGTGATTGCACCTTGTTGCTTCAACAATCCAGTAATTATTCGACAGTAAGGAATGATTGTTCTCTCCGGTGAATTTCTACATATCCACACATGATTCAAAACCAAGTACCGGAAAGAGAATTTTGGACCACCGTGCATCAATGCATATAGAATAGGAACCTCAGAAAAACGCACTTGTTCCTTATCAGCGCGTCTCGGTAATATATTCAAGATGGTAAAGTTCAGCAACAGTTTAGGCTCTATCTTCAAATTTCTTCGATATAACGTACCATGATAAGTACCCGGCAAAAATAGATCACTCAACATGTCCATCCAACGAGGATGCTTGTCCGGATTAAGCAACAATTCGTCAATGCTCGGATTCTTATATTCCTTCGCCGGTAAACTGTCAAACTTCGCAAGCCTTCGTAATGTCTCGTAAGACATTTCCACCTCTATTCCATTTACCTCACCAATTAGCTTCATCTTTGAAGGTGAGTCAAATCTCGGACATCGTAGTGTCGCCATCCATTCTTCTACCTCGTCCAAAAATACCCTTCTTTCTTCTTGATCATAACAATAAAGCGCAGCTTCCCATCCTAGCGCTTTAAACCTGTCAAAAACCCCAAATGGCTCGAAATCTTTTCGGCTCACCTCCCTTTCATAGATAAAAGCCCCAGCTCGATCTTTCAAATTTTTGAGTTGATCATGAAATAACGTAGCTTGCCATATTCTTGGTTTTGCATTCAATGGCCCAGTCTTCCATTCCGGCTTCTCAGCCGGGTCTAGCCTTGGAGCCTCCGGTGCTTGAGGTGCTTGAGGTGCTTGAGGTGCTTGCTCCATCTCCACATCAGATTCATTGTTCTGAGGAACATACTTTCTTCTTTTATACTGCTGCGCCGGCTGCTTTCCTTTAGCCTTTGCAGCAGACGAACTTGACCCCGCGGCTTCTCCCGTACGTGCCATTTCCTATACAATGTACAACAACAAACACAAAACAAAACACACCAAACAAAACAAAATAAATCAGTAAAAACAACCAAAATATCCCCACACTTGCTTGTTACTATGGTAGTAGATATTTGTGAACGAAAATCATCTTTGGTTTAACGAAAATTGGGCATGACGCCTCTACAATCTTAACATTACCAAAAGTTCACAAAATACATCTCAAAATTACTTCTACTACCATATTATTATCAAACAACCTATTTACATCCTATAACATTAACAAGCAAGTGGGTCAAAACTAAGCCAAAAACATAAACCTAAAAATCTAACAATGTAGCATAAAAATTCACAAATAAGATACATACCTTGGATTAGAAGATGCTAGACACAAGAAAACAAGAAAATAAGAAAACCCCCAATTTATGTGATTTTTAGGGTTTTGATTCGGACCCAAAAACGTGTTTTTCTTGCAATATACCTCCCACAATCGGATTCCTTATGAAATTTAAGCCAAGATAGACCCAAAAATCATTAAGTTTGGTGGAGGATTGAAGGTTTTATGAAGGAATTAAGATTAGGAAGGTGTGGGTGTTCTTAGTAGTGTGAAGGAAAGAAGAAGAAGAAGAATGGAAGGAAAATAGGTGAAGAAAAAGGTGTGGGCCGGTTTGTTGCTTCAAGTACACCACAAATTTTTTTTTTTTTTTTTTTTTTTTAACTGACCGCACCGTATGGGTACGGCTGGGCCGTAGCCCTACGGTAGACAATGTGGCCACTCTTTCACCGTATGGCAGAGGCAAAGGGCCGTATGGTTTGAATGTTCACCGTAGCCCTACGGCTAGGCCGTAGGGGTACGGTAGGGTCTGAATTTTTTTTTTTTTTTTTTTTTTTTTTTTTTAGTAATTTACAAGCATAATTTACAAGCATGGAAATTACCCTACCCCCTCGAAAATCCCGTGTTGTCCTCAACACAGTGCTAGAACCGTTTCGTTACCGGTACGTCCCCACACTTGTTTCGAACACGGGTTTCGATCAAAACCGAAATTATACAATAAAACAAAATAAAGTAAAGTAAAAATCTACTATTTACACTACCAAACCTGAGCCTCTTGATCACGTCTCCTCAACCGGGCTTAGAATGTAGCCCGATTTATCCATCTCCAAGTAGTTGATATCATTGCCCTCCAAATACGGTTTCAAGCGGTGTCCGTTTACCGTTTGTTGCTTGCCAGTAACCTCGTCCAAAATTTCAACATCACCATACTCACCAACCCGGCAAATTATGTAAGGACCCATCCATTTGCTTTTCAACTTCCCCGCGAACATCTTGAGTCTTGAATTGTACAACCAAACCTTTTGACCCACTTCAAAGGTTTTCTTTCTCAACTTGGCATCATGCACTTTCTCGAGTTTATCTTTATAAGCCGATGCACATTCGTATGCCTCATCTCTAATTTCCTCAATCTCACTCAGTTGTAATTTCCTCGTTTTGCCCGCCTCATTATAATGCGCATTCACCGTCGTTACTGCCCAATGCGCTCGATGCGTTAACTCCATCGGTAAATGACAACCCTTTCCATATACCATCCGATAAGGCGTTGTACCAATGGGAGTTTTGTAGGCCGTTCGGTACGCCCACAAAGCATCATCCAATTTCCCCGACCAATCCTTCCTATCAACTCTTACCGTCTTCATTAGAATCTCCTTTATTTGACGGTTGGACACTTTGACTTGTCCACTTGTTTGTGGATGGTACGGTGTAGCAATCCGGTGGTTCACACCATATCTCTTCAATAGCTTCCCGAAATTAAAATTCTTGAAATGTGAACCACCATCGCTTATAATCACTCTAGGCACACCAAACCGGGCAAAAATATTGGATTGAACAAATTTACAAACTACCGAATGGTCATTTGTTCTTGTGGCAACTGCTTCAATCCACTTGGAGACATAATCCACCGCCACTAAAATATACAAAAACCCGTTTGAACTAGGAAACGGCCCCATAAAGTCGATGCCCCAAACATCAAATATTTCTACAACCAAAATTGGTTGCATTGGCATCTCATCCCTTTTTGATATGCTCCCCAACCTTTGACAATTTAAGCAATTTCGAGCGAACTGGCAAGCATCCTTAAAAATTGTAGTCCAATAAAACCCACATGAAAGCACCCGGTAGCCAGTTTTATGCCCACTAAAATGCCCACCACACGCGGAAGAATGAGCATGTGTCAAAATTTCTTTAACTTCCGCCTCGGGGACACATCTTCGAATCACTTGGTCGGGTCCAATCTTGAAAAGATCCGGCTCATCCCAAATATATTGTTTCACTTGGACCATGAATTGTTGTCGTCGTTTCTTTGTCCAATGATCCGGAATAGCACCTGTGGCCAAATAATTAACATAATGAGCATACCACGGTGCGGCTTGGGTTGATACGGCTAAAAGTTGTTCATCCGGAAATCTTTCATTTATTTCAGTCATATCGTCACTCCCTTCCGTCGGAATTCGAGACAAGTGATCCGCTACAACATTTTCGCTTCCTTTTTTATCCCGAATCTCCAAATCAAACTCTTGGAGCAACAAAACCCATCTAATCAATCTTGGTTTGGCGTCTTTCTTCTCCATCAAATATCGAACCGCACTATGGTCCGAATATACCACCACCTTGCTCCCCCAAATATACGAACGAAACTTGTCCAAAGCATACACCACCGCTAATAGTTCTTTTTCGGTTGTGGTGTAATTCAGTTGCGCTTCGGACAAAGTTTTGCTTGCATAGTAAATTACCACCGGCTTCTTGTCAACTCGTTGGCCCAAAACTGCTCCAATTGTAGTGTCACTTGCATCACACATTATTTTGAATGGCTTCGACCAATCCGGTGGTTGCAAAATAGGAGCCTTGACCAAGTGTTCCTTCAAAACAGTGAAAGCTTGCAAACATTCATTAGTAAAATCAAATGGAACATCTTTCAAAAGCAAATTACATAAAGGTTTGGTAATGACACTAAAACCTTTAATAAACCGTCTATAAAAGCCCGCATGTCCCAAAAATGACCTTACCCCTTTCACATTCTTTGGTGGTGGCAATGATGAAATAACCCGGATTTTTGCCTTATCCACCTCTATACCTCTCTCTGAAATCACATGACCCAACACAATTCCCTCTTGCACCATGAAATGGCTTTTCTCCCAACTAAGCACTAAATTTTTCTCAACACATCTTTTTAAAACTTTTTGTAACTCGTTGAGACAAGATTCAAAACTAGTGCCAAATATTGAGAAATCATCCATAAACACTTCAAGCGACTCTCCAACCATGTCCGAGAAAATACTCATCATACATCGTTGAAAAGTTGCCGGAGCGTTACACAATCCAAATGGCATCCGCCTAAAGGCAAAAGTACCATAGGGACAAGTGAAGGTGGTCTTGTGTTGGTCATCCGGGTGAATGGCTATTTGGTTATACCCCGAATACCCATCTAAAAAGCAGTAGTATTTTTGACCCGAAAGTTTTTCAATAATTTGGTCAATAAATGGGAGTGGGAAATGGTCCTTGGAAGTGGCGGCATTCAACTTTCGGTAATCAATGCACACCCGCCACCCGGTGACAGGTCGGGTAGCAATTTGGTCACCACTGTCGTCTTTAATTACTTGAATGCCGGACTTCTTAGGGACCACTTGAGTAGGACTTACCCAAGCACTATCCGAAATGGGATAAATAATTCCCGCATCCAACCACTTAATTACCTCTTTCTTTACTGTAACGACCCGATTTTCACCGAGTCGTCACTGATTGGTAGTTAGTTATCTAACTAGTTTTCATAGGTTTTTATCTTTTTAATTTAAAACCGGTTTATAGTGACCAAAACTCAACCCATCATTTTACTTCAAACATACTTATATTATACATCAAAACATACGTACATCATGTTCGGCCGAAGCCTTACAACCTTTATTTTAGAAAACGTCATACTACAACATGATTCAACTTTATTTATAAACATCAACTTCACTCGGTACATTCACTAACACCATAATTGAGCTCGGGTTCCATGATAATCTCCTGAAATGCATGTTTAAGATACGTTAGTCGAAACTAGTGAGTGTTTGCCAAGTTTTAATAATCATTTACAACACATGCATGCAATCGTTCGGTCTTTCTATTTCCGAGTATAGCTCGATTATGCATGGTCCCGTAGCCTCTAATTGGCCCGGGTCTATACTCTTTGATACCGAATGGATCCACTCTACGTAGTTTCTATTCGACCGATTTCTATTACTTCTATTTGGATCATGATCAATTGACACTTTATAAGAACACAACATACATCCACCCCGAAATATTTAAAAGATAGTATGGGGTAACAAACACTCACTTGTTGTTCTTGTACTTGACTACTAAGATTGATGACTTGCTCGGAAGTTACACGGACTACCTGTTATACATACAAATACGATTACAAACATATGATTATAGGTTAGTTAGCTGACCATTACAGCTTAGGTGTATAAATACGTATGTAAGCTGGCCATTACAGCTTGGCACTCGTGATTTCTACAAGTTGAGGCTTAGAAACTTACCCGGATTTAATCTATGTAATAGGCCGGATCTAGGTTACACCGTAGCCTATTCTTGAACGGATGAGGCTTAAGCTTATAACTAGTATAAGGTTTAAAGGAAGATGATAAGGTGAGCTAAGGATATTACGGTGGAAGTATAAAGATGGAGATGGGTGGTTTGCATGTTGAAGAAGTGGTTTGGTGAGAGGATCAAGGTGAGCGATTAGGTTGAGGGATTTATAAAGATTGCATGTAATGATATCTTTCTAGATGGTAGGGTGTAAGGTGTTGGATTGTAGTAAGATTGAGTGTCTAGGTGGAGATCATTTAAGAAGTGGCGGCATCCTACTCACTTCCTTAGGGGCCGGTTCATCTACCTCAAAATATGGACTTGTATCTTCTTGTTTCTAAGCCCAAGTGTTTAGTAATCAGGCCCACTATTCGGCCCACCCCAAGATCTATTAAATAATCTTAATCGGGTTCTATATTGGCCCATTAATCTATTAGATCAGCCCACTTATTTAATCTTTTGGTCAATCTTAATGTTCGGGCCTAAAGACTCGGCCCAATACCTTAGTTGGGCCAGCTAAACTCTTAATTGGGCTTAATGGGCTCTAAAGGTTATAACCGGGTAAGTATATTGGGCTACACCTTAAGGTGGCCCAATATTATTTTAATAAATTTTATTTCGTTAGTCGTTACATTCTCCCCCCTTAGGCAATTTCGTCCCCGAAATTGTTTTTAAATTATACCTGATTCATAAATAGATGGGGGTATTTTGCTTTCATCATATCCTCACGTTCAAATGTAAATTCAGGACCTCGTCTAGCACTCCACTTAACTTGCACTATTGGTATTTTTCCCCTTCTTAGTCTTCTTTCTTGTTGTGACACAATTTCTATTGGTTCCTCAGTGAATTGTAATTGGGGGTTTACTTGTATATCATCTAAAGGAATAATAGCTTGGGTGTCAACTATGCATTTTCGGAGGTTGGAGATATGAAAAACATCATGAATCCCGTTTAATTCTGGGGGTAATTCTAGACGGTAAGCCACTTGTCCGATTCTTTCTGTTACTTGGTACGGTCCTATATAACGTGGGTTAAGTTTTCCCCGTTTTTGAAATCTTATAACACCTTTCCATGGGGATACTTTTAATAGGACATAATCTCCTACTTGAAATTCTAATGGTCTTCTTCTATTATCGGCATAGCTTTTCTGTCGACTTCTGGCTTCTTCCAACTTTTTCTTAATTTGTATGATCTTATCGGTGGTTTCTTGAATGACCTGTGGGCTGGTAAGTTGGGTTTCTCCAATTTCATTCCAGCATATTGGAGATCTACACTTTCTACCATATAGGGCTTCAAAAGGGGCAGCTTGAATAGAAGCGTGGTAACTATTATTATAGGAGAATTCTATTAATGGTAGATGAGTGTCCCAACTTCCCCTGAATTCTAAAACACAAGCTCGTAACATATCTTCAAGGGTTTGAATAGTTCTTTCACTTTGTCCGTCCGTCTGAGGGTGATATGCAGTACTAAGCTTGATTTGAGATCCTAAAGCATTTTGGAATTTTCCCCAAAATCTAGAGGTGAAACGACCATCACGATCTGAGATGATGGAGAAGGGAATTCCATGCCTAGTCACTATTTCTTTGATATAGATCTTTGCTAGTTTTTCTACTCCAAAATTTTCTTGTATGGGTAGAAAATGGGCAGATTTGGTTAGTCTATCTACTATCACCCAAATGGCATCATTTCCAGTTGTGGATTTTGGTAACTTGGTTATGAGATCCATAGTGAGTTGATCCCACTTCCAGACAGGAATTTCAGGTTGTACTAATAACCCGCTTGGTTTCTGGTGTTCAGCTTTTATTTTCGCACAGGTTATGCACTTGGCTACAAAATCTCCTATATTCTTCTTCATGCTTGGCCACCAAAAATTCTTTCTAAGATCCTTATACATCTTTTGACTACCAGGATGAATGGAATACTTCGAATGGTGAATTTCTTTTAAAATAATTTCTCTTAGATTACCATATCGAGGTATCCATATTCTTGCATGGTGTCTTAAAATTCCGTCAGTTCCTTCTATTAATCTTTCTTCTTCTTTGTTAAGGTCTTCTTGTTCTATTAGGGTAGGTTCTAAAGCTTTTCTTTGATGATTCCTCAGATGACTTAGGAATTCGTTTACTAAAGTAAGCTTAAAAACTTTACTTCCTAGAGATCTTTCTTTTCGACTCAAGGCATCAGCTACAATATTTGCTTTACCTGGATGATATCTTATGTCACATTCATAATCACTTAGAGTTTCTATCGATCTTCTCTGTCGGTTGTTTAGAAGCTTTTGATCAAAAATGTGCTGAAGGCCCTTATGATCTGTATAAATAATGCACCTAGTTCCATATAAGTAATGTCTCCAAACTTTTAAAGCAAATATTATAGCTCCTAATTCTAAATCATGTGTAACATAATTTAGTTCATGCTTCTTTAGTTGTCTGGAGGCATATGCTATTACTTGATCATCTTGCATTAAAACACAGCCTAATCCTTGTTGGGAAGCGTCACAATATACAGTAAAGGTTTTTCCTTCTTCAGGTAAGGTTAAGACCGGGGCTTCACACAATTTATTCTTTAGGTTTTGAAAAGCTTGTTCTTGTTTTTCCTTCCATTCAAACTTAGAAGTTTGCTTAGTTAGAGTGGTAAGGGGTAGGGCTAATCTAGCAAAATTTTCGATAAACCGTCTGTAATATCCAGCTAACCCTAAAAATTGCCTAACTTCGGTAGGATTCTTTGGAGGTTCCCAACTTTGAACAGCTTCTATTTTGGTAGGATCTACTTGTAATCCTTCTTGATTGATTACATGTCCTAAAAATTTAATTTCCTTCACCCAGAATTCACACTTAGTAAGTTTTGCGTATAGCTTTTCTTTTCTAAGGGTTTCCAGGACTTCTCTTAAATGTTGTTGATGCTCTTCTTCATTCTTAGAATAAATTAGAATGTCGTCTAAAAAGACAATTACAAACTTATCTAAGTAAGGTCTACAAATTCTATTCATCAAATCCATAAATACTGCAGGGGCATTGGTTAGTCCAAATGGCATGACCAAAAATTCATAGTGGCCATATCTGGTTCGAAAAGCAGTTTTTAAAACATCTTCATCTCTTATTCTGATTTGATGGTAACCTGACCTAAGATCAATTTTGGAAAAATATTGGGCACCCTGTAATTGATCAAAGAGATCATCGATCCTAGGTAATGGGTATTTGTTCTTAATAGTTAGCTTATTAAGCTCCCTATAATCTATGCACATTCTCATGGTTCCGTCTCTTTTCTTCACAAAAAGTACCGGTGCTCCCCAAGGAGAGGTACTTGGTCTAATAAATCCTCGATTTATGAGTTCTTCTAATTGCTTCGTGAGTTCTCTCATTTCATTTGTAGCTAACCTATATGGAGCTCTAGCAACAGGTGCTGCTCCAGGAATTAGGTCAATTGAAAATTCTACCTGGCGGAATGGGGGTAATCCTGGTAATTCTTCTGGAAAAACGTCTTTGAATTCAGATACTATTTTAATTGTATCTATTTCTTCTTTGTTTTCTTTTTCTGAATTCAAGTGTATCAAAAAGAGTTGGTGTCCCTTTTTCCAGTAATTCATCATCTTCATACTGGAAACTAAATTCAAGGTTCCTTGTGATTTTTCCCCATATACGATTAAGGGTTCCTGGTTTGACACTGGTATTTTTGCTATCTTTTCGTTGCAAATAATTTCGACTTGGTTTAATGCTAACCAATCCATTCCAATAACAACGTCAAATTCCCCTAAACTCATAGGAATGAGGTCTATTAGGAATTCTTGATTCTCGATAGTTAATGTTAAATTTTTAAAAACTTCGGTAGCCTTTAAAATTTTTCCATCAGCTATTTCAATTTCATGGGTTCTATTTAAAGGTTCTGAGGGTATTTTTAGTTTTTCTATAAAGGTTTTTGAGACGAAACTAAGGTTAGCTCCAGTATCAAATAAAACAAAGACGGGTAACTGATTAATATAGAACATACCCGTAACCAAATCCGGTTCCTCTCGGGCTTCTTCTGCATTGATAACAAATGCCCTTCCTCTTCCTTGATTGATCTTTGACGGGGATTTGAGCTTGGGACAATCGGCTTTGTAGTGGCCTGTTTCTTTACATTCATAACAGGTTCTAGGACGATCTGGATTAAATCTACAGTCTCTTGCCACATGTCCTACCTTTTTACAATTTTGACAATGGGGTCCCTTGCAGTTGCCAAGATGGAGTCGGCCACATCGATCACACTTTCTTCGACATTCACCCGTATGGTAGTATTTGCATTTCGTACAAAATGGATTATTTCCCCGGTAAGGTCGTTTTTCGGGATTTTCTTGATCTCCTGATGATTCTGAATTTTTACCGGAGGTATGAAAATGGGTGGTTCTAAGAGTTTCATTCCAGCCTCTTTTACTACCTACAGATGTTCTTTCTCGTTCTTTGTGTCTTATTATATCATCAGTTAAACTTAGAGCTAACTCACAGGCGGTATCATATTTTATTGGTTTGGCTCCTCTAACTATTCCTTGAATCTGGGGATTTAAACCCCAAACGAACCTTCGGATTCTTTTAGGTTCAGGACTTACTTGATGAGGGACTAAACGAGCAAGTTGATTGAACCGGTTGATATAGCCTACACAATCTAGGCCTTTCATTTCAATTCCTAAGAATTCCATTTCTATCTTCTCAATCTCATTCATGGGGCAATATTTTTCGGTAAGTAGGGTTCGGAATTCTAACCAAGTCATGGAAGCTACCACATCTCTACCCTTTACCTGTCTAATCATATTCCACCAGTTTAACGCTTCAGCTTTTAACGAGTGAGTTACAAATTTTACTTGGTCTCTAGGGGCACAGTTACTTATTTCTAATATAGATTCCATCTCTTCTAACCAACGAGTTGCCCCAGCAGCTCCGGTATTACCATCAAAAGGTTCTGGCCTACAAGCCATAAAAGTTTTATAATCACAATATCGGGGCCTTATGTTATCTTCTAAATTAATTATGACCTCATCTTGATTTTTCTCTACACTTTTGGAACCTGAGGGTTTTTCTAACATGGTCATAATGGTTGGGATCGAGTCTTGAAGACTATCTAAAACTAGCTTTCTCATTTTTTCTTCTAGTTCGCTCATATCATTTGTTACAGGAATGTCTTCTTCTACGGGGGTTTCTTCGTTCATGGGTTCTTCCACGGGTTCCGTTGGTTTGGAAGAAGAGGCTTTATTTTTCTTAGTTGGTTCGATTTCGGGTTCTTTTCCCGGATTCCTTTCTGATCGTCTCGGCATTTTCTATATTAGAAATTTTTATTTTGGTTAGTATTAACTCATTTTATAACTTTATAATTTAGACATAAAACTTTAAATAAACATCTAGATATATTTTTATATCATATGAAAATTTTCTAGATGTTACACCATAATCATATCTTCTAATATTCTACCACATATCACATATTATCCATACTTACACACAACTAGTTAATACTACACAATACTACCACATAGTTTTTACAACACATAATATTATAACTACTACTTCATCACCTTTTATTTAATACTAGTCTTCTACCTTCTCTTCACCTTTCCATCATCTTGTTACCATGCACCATCACCCTACAACATTAGAGGATACTTAGACTCCTCCAGAACTTGCCTTGATTGGTATGCGAACCTCCTCACCAATTTCCTCAATTCTTCTACCATGTTGCGAGCTTGATCACGCTGGGTCTTCATTTGGTAATAACTTTCTACCAACTCCAAGTATTCCTTACGGCTTACGAATTCCGATATCCCTCCATTCGCTCGATTAACCAAAGTAGCTTCTAGGTACGGGTCAATCACCGGGGTCATAGGTGGCATGGTTGGAGGAATTGGATAAGCCGTAGTAAACGGGTTATAGCTAGATTCTTCTATGGAGATATTGCTAGAGGTACCAAAACATTCACTAGGAGATGGGTTCGGATAGAAGTAGTGGGGTATTGGGTTAGCTTGGGGGTATGAATAGATGGTTTCGGAGGGTGTGAACACGGGTTCGGGTATTGGGCCGATCACTCCTAAGTTTTCCAAATTAAAATCCCACCCGCTATGTATCCATGACTTCCTCTTGGTTGGGTATCTCTCCTTCTTCAATTTCCATTTCCACTTCGGCTTGTTCTCCGGTGCTCGACATTCTATTACACATAATCATATTAATCAAATTTCAAGTTAGTTCTATAAACTCCACTACCTTCCGAACCCGAGCTCTGATACCAATCTGTAACGACCCGATTTTCACCGAGTCGTCACTGATTGGTAGTTAGTTATCTAACTAGTTTTCATAGGTTTTTATCTTTTTAATTTAAAACCGGTTTATAGTGACCAAAACTCAACCCATCATTTTACTTCAAACATACTTATATTATACATCAAAACATACGTACATCATGTTCGGCCGAAGCCTTACAACCTTTATTTTAGAAAACGTCATACTACAACATGATTCAACTTTATTTATAAACATCAACTTCACTCGGTACATTCACTAACACCATAATTGAGCTCGGGTTCCATGATAATCTCCTGAAATGCATGTTTAAGATACGTTAGTCGAAACTAGTGAGTGTTTGCCAAGTTTTAATAATCATTTACAACACATGCATGCAATCGTTCGGTCTTTCTATTTCCGAGTATAGCTCGATTATGCATGGTCCCGTAGCCTCTAATTGGCCCGGGTCTATACTCTTTGATACCGAATGGATCCACTCTACGTAGTTTCTATTCGACCGATTTCTATTACTTCTATTTGGATCATGATCAATTGACACTTTATAAGAACACAACATACATCCACCCCGAAATATTTAAAAGATAGTATGGGGTAACAAACACTCACTTGTTGTTCTTGTACTTGACTACTAAGATTGATGACTTGCTCGGAAGTTACACGGACTACCTGTTATACATACAAATACGATTACAAACATATGATTATAGGTTAGTTAGCTGACCATTACAGCTTAGGTGTATAAATACGTATGTAAGCTGGCCATTACAGCTTGGCACTCGTGATTTCTACAAGTTGAGGCTTAGAAACTTACCCGGATTTAATCTATGTAATAGGCCGGATCTAGGTTACACCGTAGCCTATTCTTGAACGGATGAGGCTTAAGCTTATAACTAGTATAAGGTTTAAAGGAAGATGATAAGGTGAGCTAAGGATATTACGGTGGAAGTATAAAGATGGAGATGGGTGGTTTGCATGTTGAAGAAGTGGTTTGGTGAGAGGATCAAGGTGAGCGATTAGGTTGAGGGATTTATAAAGATTGCATGTAATGATATCTTTCTAGATGGTAGGGTGTAAGGTGTTGGATTGTAGTAAGATTGAGTGTCTAGGTGGAGATCATTTAAGAAGTGGCGGCATCCTACTCACTTCCTTAGGGGCCGGTTCATCTACCTCAAAATATGGACTTGTATCTTCTTGTTTCTAAGCCCAAGTGTTTAGTAATCAGGCCCACTATTCGGCCCACCCCAAGATCTATTAAATAATCTTAATCGGGTTCTATATTGGCCCATTAATCTATTAGATCAGCCCACTTATTTAATCTTTTGGTCAATCTTAATGTTCGGGCCTAAAGACTCGGCCCAATACCTTAGTTGGGCCAGCTAAACTCTTAATTGGGCTTAATGGGCTCTAAAGGTTATAACCGGGTAAGTATATTGGGCTACACCTTAAGGTGGCCCAATATTATTTTAATAAATTTTATTTCGTTAGTCGTTACATTTACCACTTCCCTAAGGTTCGGGTTCAACCTTCTTTGCGCTTCTCTCGTAGGCTTTGCATCCTCGTTGGTAATGATCTTGTGCATGACAATGGATGGACTAATTCCTTTAAGATCGGCAATCGTCCACCCAATAGCTTCCTTATTCTCCTTCAATACTTCCAACAAAGCTTGCTCTTGAGCCATCTCCAAATCAGAGGCAATAATGACCGGTAATGTGTCATTATCCCCTAGAAAAGCATACTTCAAATGGCTTAGCAAGTCCTTCAGCTCCAACTTCGGTGGCACTTCTAATGAAGGTTTGGTGCCCGAATCAATCTCCACTGGCAAACTATCAAACTGGTGGGACCATGGTGGTCGGCCCTCCTTCAAGGCTAGCACATCTTGCGTCTCTTCCTCAATCTCCAAATCAAAAGCATGTACCTGTTCAGAAAAATTACAAGCACACAGTTCCATTCCATCTTGTTCATACTCACTTGGGTTGCATCCTTCAATAACATCTGCCATAAAACATTCTTCAACACCGGAATCATTAGTATTGTTAGTAAAAACATTTAAACGCATTTTCCGGTTTCCAAATGTCATGTCAACCGTGCCAAATCTACAATCAATTACCGCATGTGCGGTATTCAAAAACGGTCGACCCAATATGACATTTTGTTGTTGTTTTGACTCGGCGGATGAGTAGTCCAATACCAAAAAGTCAACCGGGTAATAAAATTCATCAATTTTAACAATGACGTTTTGAACCATCCCCCGGGGTAACTTATGAGACAAATCGGCTAAAACAACCGTTGTCTCCACCCTAGCTAATGGACCAAAGTCATATTGATCATACAACCCACCCGGTAAAATACTCACCCCGGCTCCAAGATCTAGCAACGCCTTTGCCATTTGAAAATTTCCAACTTGAATGTTTATTAATGGCGTGCCCGGATCTTGGAGCTTAGGAGGAAGCTCCCCGTTCAAAACTGCACTCACTTGACCCGTGACATTTACCCGCTTAGGCATCTTTTTCTTTTGTTGCCTCTGTTGTGTACATAGTTCTTTCAAAAATTTTGCATATGCGGGTACTTGTTTTATTGCATCAAGTAAAGGAAGATTTATTTTTACTTGTTTAAACATGTCCCACATCTCTTCTTTTTGGGGACCTCTTGATGCAATAAAGTTTTTCTTGCCCGGGTCAAGTAGAGCCGATGGAAATGGGACTTGATTCGGCTCATTTTCAACTTTCTCACTCTCACTCACTTCCGATTTTTTAACATTTATTTCTTTTTGTAAAACCGGTGTACTTTCATCATTGTCACTTTCCTCACCCGTGACATCTTCAACCACCCCCTCGACAAAACTTGGTGACAAGTCTGCCTTAAATTCTTTCCCACTTCTCAAAACACTTACATGATTAACATTAACATTATTACCTCGTGACGAGCTATGTGACGGATTTACCTGCGTATCGCTAGGAAGTTTGCCTTTACCTTTCTTCAACTCCGCCACATCGGTTGCCAATTGACCCATTTGAGTTGTTAATGCTTGAATGCTTTTATCACGAACTTCATCCTTTTGTATTCGTGCTTCATCAAGTTGGTTCCGCCTTTGCATATCTTGTTGCATAGCTTTAAGCATCTCCATGACCTCATTTCCACTTGACGAATCATGACCCGAATTTCGTTGTCCAGTTTGAGCTTGCCCTTGATAGCCACTATTGTATCCGCCTCTATAATTCCCTTGGTTGTATTGTTGACGAGGCACAAAGTTACCTTGAGCAGCTTGAAAATTCGGGTTAGCTTGATTAGAAGCATTCCCATATCTAAAGTTGGGATGATTTCGTAACCCGGGGTGGTAGGTATTGGAGTTCATGTCATAATTTCTCCCACCCCCTTGAATAGCATTCACTTCTTCACTCGGTGTTTCTTGCACACCCACTCCACAAACCTCCGCCGTGTGGCCTATCTCTTGGCAAGTGCTGCAAACATTATACAATTGGTTAGTATTTTGCACATTACTACCTTCAACTGCATGTACCTGTGGTCTTTGAATCACATGTCTTGCCCTTCTTGAAGATTGGGCCTTCCTTTTTGATGTCACCGCCATTTGCTCTAAATATGCCCAATCATCTTGTTCAAAGTTTGTACCAAAAGTACCATTTGTGATGGACATAAGATCCCGTGCATCCTCCGATGTCAAACCTTCATGAAAAGCATTTAACAATTCCCATAGTTGGATACCATGGTGAGGGCAATTTCGTAGCATCATGTTAAACCTCTCAAATGCTTCATGAAACATCTCCCCCGACTGTTGTTGGAAACTCCTCAAGCCTCGTCTCGCATCATTAGTCTTTTGCGAACTATAAAACTCATCTAGAAAGATTTGTTGCATGTCGGCCCATGTGTAAATTGATGCGGATGGTAGAGTGTGAAACCATCTCTTTGCTTTATCTTCCAATGAGAATTGAAAAAGTACCAACTTGACATCATCCGGAGTAAATCCTTGGCCCCCAATAGTGTTGCAAATTGAATCATAAGTTTCCAAATGGAAATAAGGCTCTTCCGTTGCTAGCCCCTTGAATTTTGGTAAACTTTGAAGTGCGGTTGTTCTAACTTCAAAAGTTCTTCCATTTGCATTTTGTGGAATCACTATGGGTGATGGATTATTAGTGATAATAGGCCGAAAATGTGCCTCAATTCCCCGTACAACATCACGGTGGAGTCTTCTAGGTGCTCCCAATGGCGCTCTTGGTTGACCCATTTGCCCTTGCATTGCACCTTGTGGTGCAAATTGTTGATGTTGATTCGGATGCATCGGTTGTTGTTGGTGATTTGGACTTTGATGTTGAGCTTGCATATTTGGAGGCCGCATTTGATTTAATGGTGTGGGATGCTGAAACTGCAATCCTTGTGGTCTAACATGTTGCACACCAACCGGTAGTCTTGACGGGTCTTGATATTGTAAAAGCGGTTGACTTGTTTGACCCGTTTGAGCTTGCGAATCCACATATGCACCTTGTCCTCCATAGTAATAACCCTCTTCATTGTACCCACTACGCTCCTCATCGTCATATCCCTCGTCATACACATCTCTTTGAAATCTTGAATTTAGACCACCTTGAAAAGATGAATGGTAAAAACCCGATTGGTTAGGTGGTTGATAAGAAGATGCGGTGTAGACAATTGTTGAACCATGTCCTTGTGGGTGGGGAATGGTAGAAGATGATTGACCCGTAGTTGGAAAAAAATGGGAAAATGGTGGAATGGTACATGATGGATTAAAGTTAAGGTTTGGATCAATTTGGGTGGAACTTGGTTGAGTGGTATGGCTTGGTGTTTCAGGATTGGTGGACAAGTTGGGTAATGTGGTGTTGGGTGAAATGTGTGAAGAAGTAGGCATGAATGGTGAAGTCGTTTGACCCGTTGTTGGTATGTGAGGGTCTTGCATTATGTTTCTTGGGGTGAACAGTGAAGTAGGTGAATCAATGACTTTGTTTCTTCGAATTAAAACTCGGTTCTTTCTCAAGGTTCTTTCAATCTCCGGATCAAACAAAAGTGGTGATGACTCGTGAGAGCCCCTAGTATGCATACACTTGATGTACCTGCACACTAAACACAACCAGTGTAAACCCGAAAATAACAAAACAAAACTAAAAGCTTAACACACGTTGCGCACTACTCCCCGGCAACGGCGCCAAAATTTGACGTGCTTGTCGTGGTACACGTTAAATTTCCCAATTACAACTAATGTATAGTAGTAAGAAGGTATCGAACACAGGGAATTTGTGGAAAATGTGTAAATTCTAGCTTTGTTAATTAACTAAAATTAAACTACTCAATAAAAAGTAAATGATTATGATTTTTGATTGTTTTGGTTTCAACTAAATTAACTACTAATTTTCAATTCAAACTTAGAAGTGTTTCTTCAAATTATGGAATAATGATCATTCAAGGATCCGGTTTTTCTAAACACATGTGTGAATTTCCACTAGAAAGAGTTACATAGACATAACTCGTGTAAAAGCAATTGTTGTGGTAAAAGGGAACAAAGTACTCGGATTATATTAACGCGAGGTTGTTTCCCGATGACCAATTAATCAATAACCAACCCCAATCCTTCCCGTGATATCTCGGTTGTTAGCAACACTAAGAACGAACGATAAAGACTAAGAATTAGCAAATTAACCAACATACTACAAACAATTGTTCATACACCATAATCATCAAGCAAAGTACCAAATTATTATTCTAGAAATATAGGAAAAACACACACAAAAGTTGTAGAAAAAACCTTCACCACGAATGATCACCAATTGTTTAGCCTAACATAGCTTGGTGAATCATTATCATCTTCAAGCAATTGTTCATGAGGATTACAAGCATCAAAACAATGATTAGATAATGTTTCCAATGATAAGTTGCAGCCAAAAATTCGCCCAAAAGTTGATATGAAACGTCCAAATGAGAAGTGATCCATAAGTCTCCCATCAAGAGCCTTTAAATGCAAGAGTTACAAAAAATTAATCAGGGCCACCGTAACCCTACGGCATGGCCGTAGGGGTACGGCCAAGGGTGGAATGGCTACGGCCAGTCAGGCCTGCCCTACGGTCAAAAATGGAGGTCTGCTGCCACCGTAAGGGAACGCCCCCACCGTAAGGGTACGGTGGGCTTGATGAAAATCTTGATTTTTTTCTTCTTTCTTTCCACCTCATTCTGATGCTTCCGATCCGTTCCAAAAGCCCGTTTTCCGCCATTTTAGCTCCCTTATCATACCTGCATTCATAACAACCGTAGTCACCCAACTCAAGCAATATCATGATTAAATGTGATTAATATAGGCGTTTTAACAATATAAAGGGTTGTTCCTTGAACCACCCGTCACATGACAGTGTGCTATACACCTGTACCGTGCATTTTCATTCACAGTAAATTTCATTATTTTATTCTTACACCATTCTATTTATAGTTACGTTTGTACATTATCTTATTACTCATGTATTATTCTTTTATGGGTGGTTATTCTCACGCGTTATTCGCAACTACTCTCGCACTAGTTATTAGTAGTTACTCTTACAACGCTGGTTTTGAGCATTAATTTAACTCGTTTACTTTCATTTTGAACGATTTACTCGATTTATGTTATACTATTCTTTCAGTCGGAATTTTATTCTATACTTATATACTTACTTGAACGCATATTTGGTATGCACATTTTCTTTCCTATTTTGAGCAAAACCCTGTTATACATACATTATATTTGTTCATACTCATGGCCAATGAACATACTAGTTGATAGCTCGTATGAGATCTAAGCCAGTGCCCACGTACGACTCGGATTAGAGTATTTCTTAATCCGAGGGGAACGGTGTAAACCTCAGAGTTTATCAATATGAGTGTTTAAAGTCAACGAGGTGAACAGAAGTTACCGGTTAAGGGTGAACCCGAAAGGGAAGAACCTCTAACCATGTCTTATACTTACATGTTATTCACTTTACGGTTAAAGGGAAAACCCGGAAGGGAAGGACCTCTAACCATGTCATGATTAAACATTATTTCATTACAGTGGCTATTACATATTGGTTGCACACATTTATTTCATGTTAGGGTTATGGAAAAGCATAACACCTTAGTGTAAGGTAAATCGATGATTACGGTCCGGAACGCAATCATGGATTTACAGGTACATGAGGGTGGTGTGTAATTCTATTTAGGCTATTGGTAGACAATCAGTACGAGTCCAAAGTATCGGGAGTGTGGTGGGTTAGCTGCGGTACACCCTATATATAAGCATAAACGATACTGCGGGAACGGACTGGGAGTTTGACCAAGAACTTACCCATTATTTTATAATTACCTCTTCATTAGATCGTTGACTAATAGCTAGCATTTTCGATAAGAACATTTTACATAAGCTTCAATTAGTTTTGTGGAAGCCTATTTTTTTTTTTACCACCTCTACTGAAAACCTTAAACTTTGTATACTCTTACACTCTCTGTTAGTCGAAATCCTGTTGCCTATCTTTAATAAAGTCCGGTTAGAAACCATTCTAAAGTAGGGGAGACTATTTCATTAGTATCTCTGCCCTTACCAGTTACACATTCCTAAAACCTTTCGCATTTAAATTCTCAAATTTCTAACCTTGGGTCAACTGTCAAGGATTTTGAACCGTTTACTTTGGGTATTAAAACAACTATTTTAAATTTTGTCGAATCAAAAAATGATGAAAATTCATTTAAAAATCTAGCTGAACTTTACAACGCCTTTGTTTTATAGTAACCTCCACTTGAAAGAAATTTCGAGACGAAATTTTCTAAAGTAGGGGAGACTGTGACATCCGTCACCCTCGTCTTTCGTCAAATAGACAATAATAGCCTTCAAATATTTCCATTATAGTCTCTGTAAATCTCGTCGTTTTCAAATTTAATTTTAAGAGCAAACATTTTTTTTTTCATTTGGGTTTATTAAGGGTCGGGTATAAGTTTTTATCAAATACGTATCTTAAAACGTCTACGCAATTAATTTCATAAAAATTACAAACTTTATAAAGTTATAGAAACTTTTTAGTTAAACTAACTTAACGAAGTTAAGTTTTATAAAGGAAAACTAACCGGAACACAATAAAACTAACCTAGTTAAATCTAGAGGGACCTAATGTGTCAATTCAGGAAAGTTTAAATTCTGATTTTTTTCTTTTGCTGGAACCCATTTTTCTTTTTTTCCGGCCAAACAAGTCCGGCGACCGGAAAAGAATTCCGGCGAGTCCAAATAATCGGTTACAAGGCGTTTCAAGTCGTTTTGATTATGAGGTTTATGTTTCTCCACTCCAATAGCATGTTTTCCTCTCTTAAATTGGTCAGTAACGCGTTATAACTATACTTTTAATCCGGGTATAAAGAATGTAACCGCAGGAATTTATGTATCGATTAAAGAGGCGTTTTTAGCGAACAATTATATAAATCGAATGCCTCAATAGTTTTCTGCACTCATTACCATATTAAACCCACAAAAAAATCTGATTCAATCGCGTCCAAAGCTCTCCAAATGGTGGTGTTTAGTTCGGAGCTTGAAGCTTCGATTTCGAGTTCAATTCGATGTTGTAAGTTTGTTTTTCTTGTGCCATATTGTTAGTTAGTCTCCTGCGATCATTTGCCCCATGTTTCCTGCGTGTAATCACTAAGAAATGGTGTCAATCGTTTTATCTAGGATTAGGGTTTAATGGCTATAATTTGGGGAAGAAGAAGATGAATATTATTGAAATTATAAATTGTTTATATTTTCATTTGTAACAACTAAAGCATTGCTTGGCCTAGTGGTGGAGGCCTTAGCTTATTAAACTTGGGATCACGAGTTCAAACCCAAGCACCACCATTCTTTTCAGCATTTTTTTCTCTTTTTCTTTTTCTTTTATTTGGTGATTATTATATACATATATAATACATATAAACCAAATAATTCATAATAAATTCATTTTTACTCTAAAAATTATAAATTTAGGAGTAGCATCTTGACACCATAAAGAAAATTACCACACTTTTATTTTCTGGAAAATGTCATATTTTTATATATTTATTGATTTAATTTGTTTTAATCGTATTTAATTGATAAAAAATTCATTTTTAATGATTTTAATCTCAAACTTTTTGGGTAATTATTTCTCATCATCATAAACTTATATAAAAATTATTGGTTCAGAAAAACACTTATTTTTATGAATTTTCCTATTTTTAATCATTTAAACATGATTTAATTCTATTAAATCAGTTTTAAATATAAATAGGTTTATAAAAATTATGAGAAAATTATTTTCATTGATTTACATCATGAAGAATCCATTTTCTATAAAAATAGTATTTTTGGGTCATGTGTTGTATTATTAGCATTATTTACGTTTAATTAGATATAATTAAACATCTATTAACTTACACTATTTAGACATCTATTTTATAAATACTTTTATTATAAAATAGAAATGTTTTATGTTTGAAAATCTTAATTACCATTTATTAGATCATTGTGAAACACATAATTATTTATTTATACATTTATGATTATTGTATTTATTTTAACTCAGTTAAAGTAATTAACTAAATTATCTTGTCTTAATTATTCAAATATATTTTTATCTAAATATTCAATAGGTGACAATTATATTACCTACACCACATTTACAACCTTTCATATATTATTTGTGATATACAACTTTTACATTAACGCGACTTATCATAAAAACTTTAATTCCCCAAATCGACTTAGCAAACCCTAATGCCTTAGACCCTAGATACTTTAGACATTAGACATTTCCTTATTGGTATTCTTACACATTATAGGTTGAATTCCTCGGAATTCTCATTACTTAGCTCACGACCGCTTAAGTGGATTTTGATCGCTTTCGCAAACTGTGAGTATATCTTTCCCCTTTTTACTGTTTTACTATTCTGGGGTGATTCATGTACTTACTATCAAGTTTCTATTTCTTTTACTAAATGTTACTCTTTCACTAAATGCAATTCTCATGTGCGTTTGCTTTATGTTAATTGGTGTGTCTATGACTTGTCAAAATCATTAACCGCTGGGCGGCCTAGCTTTTCAATGAATAGTATTATGGTATACCCCCTTGAGACTCTGTTGAGAGAATCTTGGTCATTGTCTTGTTAATTCATTATTCAGTTGGTTAGTCATGTGTTAGTCATTATTCTCAGGTTTGGTTTTGAACGGATATTACTTATTACATAATTGCAAATGGTACCGCACATGAATTGCTAAACACTTTTTCTACTATATTTATTCAAACAGGGTATGCTCACCAATACATTTTTTGTATTGACATATACTATTTTTGTACATGTTTCAGGTGATTATTGAGACGTTTCTTTTAAGCTTTTGGATTTATATTTAAGCTTAGATTTCATTGTATTCTAGTTAGACTTGACGCTTTAGAATCATTGTACTTTGTATTTTTCCTTTCAATGTAATAAATTATTTAATCAATGTATTCAAATTTACACTTTAGTCCATGAGCTATTGAACAATCGTCACTACGTGACACCTCGATGTTTCCGCTATCGGTTGGGGTGTTACAGATTGGTATCAGAGCCATGGTTATAGGGAATTAGGTTATTAGAATGCCTTTTAGCCTAGACTATAACTAAGTTTACTTTCACGAGTCCTCTCGTGTATATTTCTCTCGTTTCTTATATTTTCTTTCAAGATATTTTCGTTATGATTATTTCTCGTTATTCTTTCGATATTTTGCTTGGCGAAGAAGACACTCGTATTTCACAAACGAAACGATATTATCAAGTTAGGAGTGACATCCATACCTTGGTGATTAGTTTCACTCCTCTATGTGTTATTTATCTTTGGAATATATCTTTGAGATAGGAGTGACATCCACACCTCAAAGTGTATTTCCTTCAAAAAAAGAAACTTAACCACTAAGCTGGGAGTGATGTCCTTAACTTAGTGATTGGTTTCATTCCACAATAGTTTTCAATTTTGAAATACATTTTTGAGTTAGGAGTGAAATCCATATCTCAAGGATCTATTTTTGCTTCTTGTTTTTCATCTCGCTAAAGCTTTGGAATTCACTAGTGATGGGGCACGTGCAATCTGGAAGGGTGAGCATTCACTTATAGGCTAAAGTACGCCCCCACAAGTCACTAGGAAATTTCAATTACTTGAGTTAGTCAAAGTTTCCTATGGAAACAATTCCAATGTTTTATATCATTAATATTTATATTTGATTATCATTTGAAGACTCAATATAATCACTTGATGTTTCATATGCCATTATTCATTGATCATTCGCTTTTGAATTCCTTATCATCATTATTAAAACTTTTTGTTCGTTTTATTATCACATTAAAGCTTATATTATATCTCCATGTTTACAAACTTACTTGATCAAAGTCACAGTATATCCTTAAATCTCTAAAATAATTAATTTGACAACTTATCCTATAAGTTTTTTTTTCTTTTTTTTTTTTCACAAAGTCTATTCGCCAAATTAGAACACACTTTATATACACCTTGTGTCTTGAAACAAGTAGCCGCCATGAGCCCAAAGAGATGCCTTAACGATCCTTACAAACAAATGATCTTTTTATGTATAAATTTTCGTAGAAGTTTGACAATTAAAAGGTTTCAAGTTGACCCAATAACACTTAGATTTTCTCAACATTTCATAATAATTAAAAAAAAAATCGACTTTAATGAGATTTCAACCTACAAGTTAAATAAATGTCTGAATACGAAAAAATCTATTTTCCAAAATTCATCAAGGCATCTGGGATCATTCACAACCTTCACATCATTTTAAATCTTGGTATTTTGAAACACAATAGAT
Organism: Ambrosia x helenae; assembly: GCA_030844895.1. Lineage (NCBI taxonomy): Eukaryota > Viridiplantae > Streptophyta > Magnoliopsida > Asterales > Asteraceae > Ambrosia > Ambrosia x helenae. Next base: position 27,334,322 of record CM061234.1, read on the forward strand.
TTACACATATTTCATGAAATGGTTTCACCTTGCATTTTATAAACTAGTATTGCATATTTTACAAGTCAAATATAAACCTTCTTGTTTTCAAACAACGGATTCAATATATGTTTTCGGGAAAAGAAACTTACGACTAATAAAATACTGTATAAACACTTTTCAACTCGAATTCTCGAAAACACAAGAAAATGTGTACTTACGAAGATTTTTCAAATGAACCTGTTTTGAATCTAAAACACACTTCGATTTTTAAAAAAAATTATCCTCATGCATTACTACTATCCTTTCAACTATATCACAAAGTTTGAGCAAACTACGTTTTTCATAAATGAAAATTTATCTTATTGCACTCACACTCTTTCAGTTGTAAAACATTTGGTCCAACAAAACGATGGACATATCCTCTTATCAGAATGTTGCTAAAAGTCTTTTATAGTATAACGCATATACGTAAAATTACTAAATTTTAACTCGCATGACAGTGTGCTATACACCTGTACCGTGCATTTTCATTCACAGTAAATTTCATTATTTTATTCTTACACCATTCTATTTATAGTTACGTTTGTACATTATCTTATTACTCTTGTATTATTCTTTTATGGGTGGTTATTCTCACGCGTTATTCGCAACTACTCTCGCACTAGTTATTAGTAGTTACTCTTACAACGCTGGTTTTGAGCATTAATTTAACTCGTTTACTTTCATTTTGAACGATTTACTCGATTTATGTTATACTATTCTTTCAGTCGGAATTTTATTCTATACTTATATACTTACTTGAACGCATATTTGGTATGCACATTTTCTTTCCTGTTTTGAGCAAAACCCTGTTATACATACATTATATTTGTTCATACTCATGGCCAATGAACATACTAGTTGATAGCTCGTATGAGATCTAAGCCAGTGCCCACGTACGACTCGGATTAGAGTATTTCTTAATCCGAGGGGAACGGTGTAAACCTCAGAGTTTATCAATATGAGTGTTTAAAGTCAACGAGGTGAACAGAAGTTACCGGTTAAGGGTGAACCCGAAAGGGAAGAACCTCTAACCATGTCTTATACTTACATGTTATTCACTTTACGGTTAAAGGGAAAACCCGGAAGGGAAGGACCTCTAACCATGTCATGATTAAACATTATTTCATTACAGTGGCTATTACATATTGGTTGCACACATTTATTTCATGTTAGGGTTATGGAAAAGCATAACACCTTAGTGTAAGGTAAATCGATGATTACGGTCCGGAACGCAATCATGGATTTACAGGTACATGAGGGTGGTGTGTAATTCTATTTAGGCTATTGGTAGACAATCAGTACGAGTCCAAAGTATCGGGAGTGTGGTGGGTTAGCTGCGGTACACCCTATATATAAGCATAAACGATACTGCGGGAACGGACTGGGAGTTTGACCAAGAACTTACCCATTATTTTATAATTACCTCTTCATTAGATCGTTGACTAATAGCTAGCATTTTCGATAAGAACATTTTACATAAGCTTCAATTAGTTTTGTGGAAGCCTATTTTTTTTTTTACCACCTCTACTGAAAACCTTAAACTTTGTATACTCTTACACTCTCTGTTAGTCGAAATCTTGTTGCCTATCTTTAATAAAGTCCGGTTAGAAACCATTCTAAAGTAGGGGAGACTATTTCATTAGTATCTCTGCCCTTACCAGTTACACATTCCTAAAACCTTTCGCATTTAAATTCTCAAATTTCTAACCTTGGGTCAACTGTCAAGGATTTTGAACCGTTTACTTTGGGTATTAAAACAACTATTTTAAATTTTGTCGAATCAAAAAATGATGAAAATTCATTTAAAAAATCTAGCTGAACTTTACAACTCCTTTGTTTTATAGTAACCTCCACTTGAAAGAAATTTCGAGACGAAATTTTCTAAAGTAGGGGAGACTGTGACATCCGTCACCCTCGTCTTTCGTCAAATAGACAATAATAGCCTTCAAATATTTCCATTATAGTCCCTGTAAATCTCGTCGTTTTCAAATTTAATTTTAAGAGCAAACATTTTTTTTTCATTTAGGTTTATTAAGGGCCGGGTATAAGTTTTTATCAAATACGTATCTTAAAACGTCTACGCAATTAATTTCATAAAAATTACAAACTTTATAAAGTTATAGAAAGTTTTTAGTTAAACTAACTTAACGAAGTTAAGTTTTATAAAGGAAAACTAACCGGAACACAATAAAACTAACCTAGTTAAATCTAGAGGGACCTAATGTGTCAATTCAGGAAAGTTTAAATTCTGATTTTTTTCTTTTGCTGGAACCCGTTTTTCTTTTTTTCCGGCCAAACAAGTCCGGCGACCGGAAAAGAATTCCGGCGAGTCCAAATAATCGGTTACAAGGCGTTTCAAGTCGTTTTGATTATGAGGTTTATGTTTCTCAACTCCAATAGCATGTTTTCCTCTCTTAAATTGGTCAGTAACGCGTTATAACTATACTTTTAATCCGGGTATAAAGAATGTAACCGCCGGAATTTATGTATCGATTAAAGAGGCGTTTTTAGCGAACAATTATATAAATCGAATGCCTCAATAGTTTTCTGCACTCATTACCATATTAAACCCACAAAAAAATCTGATTCAATCGCGTCCAAAGCTCTCCAAATGGTGGTGTTTAGTTCGGAGCTTGAAGCTTCGATTTCGAGTTCAATTCGATGTTGTAAGTTTGTTTTTCTTGTGCCATATTGTTAGTTAGTCTCCTGCGATCATTTGCCCCATGTTTCCTGCGTGTAATCACTAAGAAATGGTGTCAATCGTTTTATCTAGGATTAGGGTTTAATGGCTATAATTTGGGGAAGAAGAAGATGAATATTATTGAAATTATAAATTGTTTATATTTTCATTTGTAACAACTAAAGCATTGCTTGGCCTAGTGGTGGAGGCCTTAGCTTATTAAACTTGGGATCACGAGTTCAAACCCAAGCACCACCATTCTTTTCAGCATTTTTTTCTCTTTTTCTTTTTTTTTTATTTGGTGATTATTATATACATATATAATACATATAAACCAAATAATTCATAATAAATTCATTTTTACTCTAAAAATTATAAAAATTTAGGAGTAGCATCTTGACACCATAAAGAAAATTACCACACTTTTATTTTTTGGAAAATGTCATATTTTTATATATTTATTGATTTAATTTGTTTTAATCGTATTTAATTGATAAAAAATTCATTTTTAATGATTTTAATCTCAAACTTTTTGGGTAATTATTTCTCATCATCATGAACTTATATAAAAATTATTGGTTCAGAAAAACACTTATTTTTATGAATTTTCCTATTTTTAATCATTTAAACATGATTTAATTCTATTAAATCAGTTTTAAATATAAATAGGTTTATAAAAATTATGAGAAAATTATTTTCATTGATTTACATCATGAAGAATCCATTTTCTATTAAAATAGTATTTTTGGGTCATGTGTTGTATTATTAGCATTATTTACGTTTAATTAGATATAATTAAACATTTATTAACTTACACTATTTAGACATCTATTTTATAAATATTTTTATTATAAAATAGAAATGTTTTATGTTTGAAAATCTTAATTACCATTTGTTAGATCATTGTGAAACACATAATTATTTATTTATACATTTATGATTATTGTATTTATTTTAACTCAGTTAAAGTAATTAACTAAATTATCTTGTCTTAATTATTCAAATATATTTTTATCTAAATATTCAATAGGTGACAATTATATTACCTACACCACATTTACAACCTTTCATATATTATTTGTGATATACAACTTTTACATTAACGCGACTTATCATAAAAACTTTAATTCCCCAAATCGACTTAGCAAACCCTAATGCCTTAGACCCTAGATACTTTAGACATTAGACATTTCCTTATTGGTATTCTTACACATTATAGGTTGAATTCCTCGGAATTCCCATTACTTAGCTCACGACCGCTTAAGTGGATTTTGATCGCTTTCGCAAACTGTGAGTATATCTTTCCCCTTTTTACTGTTTTACTATTCTGGGGTGATTCATGTACTTACTATCAAGTTTCTATTTCTTTTACTAAATGTTACTCTTTCACTAAATGCAATTCTCATGTGTGTTTGCTTTATGTTAATTGGTGTGTCTATGACTTGTCAAAATCATTAACCGCTGGGCGGCCTAGCTTTTCAATGAATAGTACTATGGTATACCCCCTTGAGACTCTGTTGAGAGAATCTTGGTTATTGTCTTGTTAATTCATTATTCCGTTGGTTAGTCATGTGTTAGTCATTATTCTCAGGTTTGGTTTTGAACGGATATTACTTATTACATAATTGCAAATGGTACCGCACATGAATTGCTAAACACTTTTTCTACTATATTTATTCAAACAGAGTATGCTCACCAATACTTTTTTTGTATTGACATATACTATTTTCGTACATGTTTCAGGTGATTATTGAGACGTTTCTTTTAAGCTTTTGGATTTATATTTAAGCTTAGATTTCATTGTATTCTAGTTAGACTTGACGCTTTAGAATCATTGTACTTTGTATTTTTCCTTTCAATGTAATAAATTATTTAATCAATGTATTCAAATTTACACTTTAGTCCATGAGCTATTGAACAATCGTCACTACGTGACACCTCGATGTTTCCGCTATCGGTTGGGGTGTTACAGTATTAATTATGATGAAAAAAATTCAAATTTAATTTGTTTATAAATGTATTTATATATAAATAATAATTTTGTGTTTAAAGGTTATTAATAAAATGGTAATCATAATTATTAACAATAGATGTTTCCATTATTGTGTAAATCATGATAAATGCTAATTATACGCTAAAAATAGTAATGTGTCAAATCAAAGAATTAAGCATTTATTTTGTGTTTAAATGTCATTTATTTTAAAAATCGGATTTTTTTTTTTAAATTTTGATTTTGAATGTTTAAAAATAAATTTATAAATGTATTTATATAATTTTATGTTTTAAGGTTATTATTGAAATGGTAATCATAATTATTAATATTAGATGTTTCCAATATTGTGTAAATCATGATATTTGTTAATTATACGCTAAAAAGAGTAATGTGAAAAATCAAATAATTAAACATTTATTTTGTGTTTAAATGTATTTAATTTTAAAAACCGGATTTTTTTAAATTTTGATTTTGAATGTTTGAAAATAAAGTAATTCAAATGAAAATAGGCGTATTGATTATGATGAAAAACTTCAAATTTAACTTTGTTTATAAGTGGATTTATATTTATATATGATTAATAATTTTGTGTTTAAATGTTATTAATGAAATGGTAATCATAATTATTAAGATGAGATGTTTCCAATATTGTATAAATAATGATAAATGCTAATTATATGCTAAAAATAGTAATGTGAAAAATCAAAGAATTAAACATTTATTTTGTGTTTAAATGTATTTAATTTTAAAAACTGGATTTTTTTAAATTTTGATTTTGAATGTTTGAAAATAAAGTAATTCAAATGAAAATAGGCATATTAATTGTGATGAAAAAAATTCAAATTTAACTTTGTTTATAAATGTATTTATATTTAAATATGATTAATAATTTTATGTTTAAAGGTTATTAATGAAATGGTAATCATAATTATTAATATTAGATGTTTTCAATATTGTGTAAAGCATGATAATTGCTAATTGTACGCTAAAAATAGTAATGTGACAAATCAAAGAATTAGCATTTATTTTGTGTTTAAATGTCTTTAATTTTAATAACCGAATTTTTTTAAAATTTTTATTTTGAATGTTTAAAAATAAAGTAATTCAAATGAAAATAGGCGTATTAATTGTGATGAAAAATTCAAATTTAACTTTGTTTATAAATGTATTTATATTTATATATTATTAATAATTTTGTGTTTAAAGGGTTATTAATAAAATGGTAATCATAATTATTAACATGAAATGTTTCCAATATTGTGTAAATCATGATAAATGCTAATTATACACTAAAAATAGTAATGTGACAAATCAAATAATTAAACATTTATTTTGTTTTTAAATATCATTAACTTTAAAAACCGGATTTTTTTTTCAAATTTTGATTTTGAAAATAAAGTAATTCAAATGAAAATAGACGTATTAATTGTGATGAAAAACTTCAAATTTAACTAAGTGTATTTATATTTATATATGATTAATAATTTTGTGTTTAAATGTTATTAATGAAATGGTAATCATAATTATTAACATTAGATGTTTCCCAATATTGTGTAAATCATGATAAATGCTAATTATACGCTAAAAATAGTAATGTGACAAATAAAAGAATTAAGCATTTATTTTGTGTTTAAATGTCTTTAATTTTAAAAACCGGATTTTTCATTCAAAAAATTATTTTGAATGTTTGAAAATAAAGTAATTCAAATGAAAATAGGCGTATTAATTGTGATGAAAAAATTTAAATTTAACTTTGTTTATAAATGTATTTATATTTAAATATGATTAACAATTTTGTGTTTAATGGTTATTAATGAAATGGTAATCATAATTATTAATATTAGATGTTTCCAATATTGTGTAAACCATGATAATTGCTAATTATACGCTAAAAATAGCAATGTGACAAATCAAAGAATTTGCATTTATTTTGTGTTTAAATGTCTTTAATTTTAATAACCAGATATTTTTAAAATATTTATTTTGAATGTTTAAAAATAAAGTAATTCAAATGAAAATAGGCGTATTAATTGTGATCAAAAAATTCAAATTTAACTTTGTTTATAAATGTATTTATATTTATATATTATTAATAATTTTGTGTTTAAATGTTTTTAATGAAATGGTAATCATAATTATTAAAATCAGATGTTTCTAATATTATGTAACTCATGATAAATGCTAATTATACGCTAAAAATAGTAATGTGACAAATCAAAGAATTAAGCATTTATTTTGTGTTTAAATGTCATTAATTTTAAAAACTGGATTTTTTTAAAAATTTTGATTTTGAATGTCTGAAAATAAAGTAATTCAAATGAAAATAGGCGTATTAATTGTGATGAAAAACTTCAAATTTAACTTTGTTTATAAGTGTATTTATATTTATATATGATTAATAATTTTGTGTTTAAATGTTATTAATGAAATGGTAATCATAATTATTAACATGAGATGTTTCCAATATTGTGTAAATCATGATAAATGCTAATTATACGTTAAAAATAGTAATGTGACATATCAAAGAATTAAACATTTATTTTGTGTTTAAATGTCATTAATTTTAAAAACCGGATTTTTTTTTCAAATTTTGATTTTGAAAATAAAGTAACTCAAATGAAAATAGCACTACAAAAAAATTGCCATGTAGTGGCACTCAAAAAATGTCACAAAATGCAAAAAAATGTGCCACTAAAAGCCTAAATAAGAATGGGCGGCACACAAAAAATGTTTCACTAGAAGGTGTAGCACTAAAGCCTTTTAGTGACCCTTTTAATATGCTGCTGCAAAGTTTTAGGGTTTTAGTGGCACAAATTTTGTGTTGATAAAACTTATCCTAGTTACATAGCACTTTAGTTTTTACCACAATATAAAGAAGACTTTTGTAGCACAAATCGTCTATAAAATTATTTCTAATTAAATATACATACTAAAACTGTTATTTATTCACCAGATAAAATAAAAAAATAACAACATAATATTATAAGTTCAATACAAAGAATTTTCCAAATGTTTACAAGAATAGTCAAAAACATTATTTCTAGTAAGACTTTTACTATAATAAATTAGCTCTAAGCAATCTATTAATCTTGTATCTGTAGTTCTCCCATGTTGTACATGCTGTCATCTCTGCCATTATCAATCATATAATCAAGTATTAGTAACGCATAATATATGAAACTAGAAGAATATAAACCCTATACGAAACCGATATAAATTTCAAAAAATAAAATAATAATAATAATAGAATAATAAATGAGCTATAAAATTTTGTAAAACTTACCTTCTAACCATTCTCTGCGTCAAGTCGGTTCCTTGTCATAGTCACACCTATTGCTTCTACCGCTACTGTCAAGTTAAAAAGAACTCTAATGAAGACATTGTTCCATATTTTCTACGTACTATCCTAGTAACTAGGATGATCCCGCCGCGTGGCGGCAGTCGTGTTATGGTGCTCATTAGATTTTAAACCAAAATGATCCGTACCTTGCGGTTGTTGTCGATCCCTCTTTGTAATGTTTTGTTGAAGATGTTCAGGTTGTGTTATGAATGTTGTATAGAGAACCCTTCAGCGCCTCGTTAAATGATTATATTTGTGACACCCCAGGAAAATCCCACATCGGCCGTGGCCAGGAGAGATCCTTGGTTCATAAGTAATATTCTGCCTCTTAAATCACCAACGCGTTTTGGGGCTTAATGTTAGTGGATGAGAGGAGAACTCCACAGTTAAGCGTGCTCAGGTGGGAGAAATTTCAGGATGGGTGACCTCCTGGGAAGTCTCCACTGGGCAACCAAAAACAAATCCGTGTGCTCTGGATGGGCAACCCATCGGGGCAAAGCGGACAATATTGGTGGTGAGAGGGGCCGGATGTTACAGATGATGGTATCAGAGCCACTCCTGTGCCGTTCGGGATGGTGGGTGCACACCTCATCAGGGACGATGAGACTCTAACAGGGGGTGAATGTGACACCCTAGGAAAATCCCACATCGGTCGTGGCCAGGAGAGATCCTTGGTTCATAAGTAATGTCTTGCCTCTTAAATCATAAACGCGTTTTGGGGCTTAATGTTAGTGGATGAGAGGAGAACTCCACAGTTAAGCGTGCTCATGTGGGAGAAAGTTTCAGGATGGGTGACCTCCTGGGAAGTCTCCACTGGGGCACCCAAAAACAAATTCGTGAGCTCTGGATGGGCAACCCATCGGGGCAAAGCGGACAATATTGGTGGTGAGAGGGGCGGGGTGTTAACCCTAGGAAAATCCCACATCGGCCGTGACCAGGAGAGATCCTTGGTTCATAAGTAATGTCTTGCCTCTTAAATCACCAACGCGTTTTGGGGCTTAATGTTAGTGGATGAGAGGAGAACTCCACAGTTAAGCGTGTTCAGGTGGGAGCAGTTTCAGGATGGGTGACCTCCTGGGAAGTTTCCACCGGGGCACCCAAAAACAAATCCGTGAGTTCTGGATGGGCAAAGCGGACAATATTGGTGGTGAGAGGGGCGGGGTGTTACAGATGGTATCAGAGCCACTCCTGTGCCGTTCGGGATGGTGGGTGCATACCTCATCAGGGACGATGAGACTCTAACGGGGGGTGAATGTGACACCCTAGGAAAATCCCACATCGGCCGTGGCCAGGAGAGATCCTTGGTTCATAAGTAATGTCTTGCCTCTTAAATCACCAACGCGTTTTGGGGCTTAATGTTAGTGGATGAGAGGAGAACTCCACAGTTAAGCGTGCTCAGGTGGGAGCAGTTTCAGGATGGGTGACCTCCTGGGAAGTTTCCACCGGGGCACCCAAAAACAAATCCGTGAGCTCTGGATGGGCAAAGCGGACAATATTGGTGGTGAGAGGGGCGGGGTGTTACAATATTAGTACACATAAAAATATGAAAATGATTCTGCAAACCTGTTGCAAATGAAAATATGAAATGAAACACATTATAAAGTATGCTTGAAAACACAACTAAAACGAAAAGTAAATCTATTCTAAAAGCTTGAACATGATATAAATAACCAGAAGGTCAACACATGAACAACTTATTCAACTTGTGTTCAGATTTATAATTTATCAAAAGGGAAAACATCTAACACACTTGCTTAAGTGAATGAAAAAAAAAACAACTGAGCCTAGGGAGCTTCATGACACAAAATCAACCCTGTCAACAATTATGAAGAACTTAAACTTGACATTAACATGTTTTTTCTCGTCAACCATTTGCCCCATTTATATAAATATTAAATAGTCAATGTGGTTTAGGCATTTGACATAAATAAATGTATATATACAGCTGCATGATTGAGAAAGAACACTAGAACAACAACAATTTGAGCAATTCTTTTGAGTTTTTGAGTTATTCACATGTATATTGACAACTAGTGGTGTTCGTTGACGCGAGTTACGCAAGTGCAACTATGGGTGTCTACGTCAGTTCCATCTAGTTTTAAAAGGTGGTGCACGACATCAAAAGGTGCCTATAGGTTGACCGAATTGCATGATTTCAAAATCAAAAGGCGTCGACGCACATGAGTTCTTACATGATATGCATTACAAATTGAACAAAGGTACAACGCTCATCCCTAGTTTGAAAAAACACTAAACATTGACAAAAATTCATCCAAAGTGATTTCTTTCATTGTTGAGCCATACTTATCTTTTAGGTAATATTACAAATATTACATGAGAACTAAATTTTTATTTTGATGATTGATGTTGATGAACTTGGTTAGTTTGTGTCACAAAAATTCCATGGAGCTGATTTATTTCATTACTACCTATAAGCCATCATAATTAAAACTCAACATCTACTCAAACATAAAGCCGGACCATCAAAGGTGTACAAAAGTAACATGCATATGTGTGAATGTAAAAAGTAAATAACTAAACAAAGAAAACGAAAATAAATTAATGGAAAACAATAAATATGATAGGTGTCGTGCCTGTGGTAAAGTGATCGCAGCAGCGAGTTCAAGTATCCTGATAAGAAAATGATGGATACAGAAACACTTGGAGCACAATGTGACACCCGGCATGTTTGGCTTAAACATATTAGTAACATCTAAGTCTACCTTAGCGAGAAACGTTATTAAACAAACTTAACTGGGTTAGTTGAGTCGGGTCAAGTTAGGATTGTCCAGGGTACAATGATCTGGAGGATCATTGGGAGTCGTTTTGGTAATACACTAGTACCGGGTTCCGTTGTTGGTGACATTACATGGACTAATTAAGTATATGTGTAGATTATGGGTCGTGTGGTGGATTATATACATAGATGTGTTTAAATGATGTGTAAATGATTATCTGTGCTTAAATGTGTTAAATATAGACTAAGGATGCATGCTTATGTGTTAAGATGTGTTAGAATGCGTTAAACACGACAAACAGGAAAACTAATTAAAAAGGGGTCTTGGTTCGACCACTTCGAGTGGTCGAAGGAGAAGTAATTGTCTGGTTCGACCCTTGTAAACGGGCGAACCAGGGAAGTGGAATTTAAGGAATTCCCTTCGACCAGACAGGGCTCATTCGACCCTGTGAAAGGGTCGAAGGAGACCACCTTCGACCAATGAATTGGGGCGAAGGAGGATTAGTATAAATACCAACCTTTGTCATTTTTCATCATTTCACAAACCCTAACCGTCCCAAAACGCTCTCAAACGATCTAAAACACTAAGGAAGGAGTTTTTGCTCTTCTTTTTCATAATCTAACCTATCTACAACATCTAAACAAGAATCCAAGGTGTGTTCATAATCCTAAACCTTTTTAAAAGCATTTTAATTCGTTTTCATCTAACCCTAATTGTCCGGATCTGTTCTAAGGGTGTTTTTATGATTAAAAACCTTTTAAACATCTTTCTAAATCAAAACATGATCATTTAACATAGGTTTTCATGATGAATAACATATGTAAATTGTGTATTATGTGGTGTTATGTGTTGTTCAATGATTTGCTGCTATATCTATGATAGAAACATGATATAGGATTGTTATTAATGTTGGAATATTGTTGTCTAGGGTTAGGATTGGATATGATGATATTTGGGGGTTTTATTGGATTAAAACTTGATGTATGAATATTTATGATCAATAGAATGGATAAGAAAGATCGGATAATCGACAAACTGAGTATTTTAAGCTAAGCATGAATCGATTTCAAAAGTTTCCAAATTGGGTAAATTATTCATGCATGAAAGTGATGTTTCCATAATCTTTACCATTTTGGGAAAGGGCTGAAATGGACGTATTATCGGGGGAAATCGGTGGGGTTTTGTAGGGATAAGTTATCCATGCTTGACTGCTGTGTTTGATGATGTTTCGAGTCGTTTTGAATGTGTTTGAAGCGTTTTTAGGAAAAATTGCACAACAGGGGCGAACCTGGCCTCCTTCGCCCGATCGAAGGTGCGAAGGAGGAAGACCAGGGTCGAACCTGGGTTTTGTTGGGCGAATGAGGTAAAACGGGCGAAGGAGACATCGAACGGTCGAACGAAATGTAAAACGGGCGAAGGAGACTAAAAAGGTGCGAAGGAGACTTAAAACTGACTGGTTCGACCATTCTGATGCAGAAATGAGATTTTTGATACAAACTAAGTGTTTTATGCTTGAACCTTGTGTGTAATCTATGTGTACTTGATTAGTTAGGGTAATGGGTCACCAACGGGATGTCGGGTCGGTCTAGTGTGTCGGTTAAACATTTAAACACGTTTTAAAACATACTTGGTTACGATCTGGACAATCGGGACTAGATAACCTTATGGTTATTAGTCGGAACACTTATGTGAACATTTTGATAGATCTCCGGTAGAGGGATTATCAGGGGCTAAACATCTTTACTTGTAATTGAAGAACGCTATCTAAGGTGAGTTCACGGCCCCACTTTTACTGCTTTAACTTTTGGGGAGAAAACATGCGCTAAACGGTTTTGGTAACATATGTCATACTATGGTTTTAACTTTATATTGCTATACGATCTTTTGGAAAGTCCCGGGGGAAACCATGAATGTGCGGGGATGCACAACGAGGGAAATGTGGATAGATCTATTGGGCGTGACCTGCCCCACTCGTCGGCTTGGAGGGCCGGGCGGGTGCATATTGTCTCGAACAGGAACATTATCGTGCTGAACATACGGGCTGCTTAAACATGCTAAACATTGCTAAACGTGTCTAGTAATGGTTTCCAATCGTAGTAGTAATAAAACATATGCCTAGCTAGCGTACTTGGTAACATTGATATAGTATGGACATGGTAACGTTTTGGTAACATTTTGAACAAACCTGTGAACTCACCAGCATTTTATGTTGACATCTTTTTGGCATGTTTTTCTCAGGTCACTAAGGTAGCAATGAACGGAACTAGGCGCACGGGTCTGCATTGGCGTCTAGACTTAGTTGCACGTTTTGTAATAAAAGTATTTTGAACAACTTTTGAGATGGTAGCATAGTTGATTAAATGCTACTTAAACGCTTCCGCTTATTAAATTAATGGTTATGTCTATTTACGTTTGTTTCATATAGAGTTGTTTATTGTGATCGTTGACTTGGATCCTGGTTTGTCATGCGCCTCGCGGTAAAACCCCGCAAGTGGAATTTGAGGGTGTGACACACAACCTGAAAACGAAGGGCAGGAAAAATCATCGTCTTCTAACACAACGACGTTAATGAAAAAATAACTATTCAAAGCTTCAGGCAGGTTACCAAGACTCAAACCCAAACTTCTTCAACAACAAAGCAATGGGTTAACCAACTGGTCTGGAAACATGTTCACCTCTACAGCCCTTAACTCAAGAAACTAAGACCCTAAACCTGAAAAAAATAAGTCTCAAAGTCCATAGCACATCTATTTAAACCTCCACATACATCCAAAAAGTAAAAAAAAAAAAAAACAACTGAAACAAAAATTTACATATAAAGTTTGCTTGTCCGACAGTCCAAGCGGTCGAACCAAACCGAGGCTTTGATTCTCAGACGTTGGGAAAACGTTACCAATAATAACCGCACGCTTAACAACGCCGTAAACGCCGACTTAGAAGATCTTCAAAATACTGTGCATGCACAACTATACCATCTTATCATATTTAAGTAACTAGAAAAAAAAAACAAAGCAAATGTGCTTTGCTGATCAATTTTGTCACACCCTCAAATTCCACGTGCGGGGTTTTACCGCGAGGCGCGTGACAAACCAGGATCTAAGTCAACGGTCACAATAAACGACACTATATGATACGTAAAATGAAATAAACAACCATCAAGTTTTCATAAATCCATTCGCTGCAGAAGCGTAACTTTATTACAACCCAAAATGCAAACGTACGTAAGTCTTAAAAAGGTAAGACAATGCATATGAATCCTAGACGCCGTGTGACTCCGTGCGCCTATGATAAGCTGCTACCTCAACGACCTGAGACAAACATGCTAAAAACGTCAGTAAATAATGTCGGTGAGTTCACAGGTTTTATATTAAATGTTTAAGTAATGAAAGCCATCATGTTATCACTATGTCAGAAATGATAGCGTTAGCTAGACGCATGAGTAATACTACTACGACCGGAAACCATTACAGACAACGAAATATGATTTTGCCCGAAATGATTTAGCTTATGACCGAGACAATATGCACCCGCCCGGCTCCCAGCCGACGGGTGGGGTCTGTCAATCCCAATAGATCTATCCACATTTCCCCCGTTGTGCCCCGCACATTCATGGTTTCCCCGGGACTTTACGTATCGTATAGTATGTAAATGAATTAACACTAGTATAACATGATAATTTATGTAATAAGTATAAGCATGTGTCTCCCCCAAAATGTAAAGCGTAAGGTGGGGCCGTGAAACTCACCTGATGCTGCTTTTCGCACTAAGACAAGTAAACCTGCTCAATAGACGGCCCCAAATACCGGTGACCTATCATGACGAGCGTATAAGGTGTTAGACTAACAACCCGTAGGTTGATTAGTCCTTAGTAGTCCAGACCATAACCGTGTATATATGAAATGATGTTTTAAACGTTTAACCGACCACACCAGACAAGGCCCAACATCCCATTGGTGACCCGACGTCTCACATGTTAGCCGAAAGCAAGATATCATGCAATATATGCAATTAAACACTTAATGCGCGCAAGAGTTCACCTAATCTAACATAACAGTTAATTAACGCATAACACAGTCCGAACACGTGTTACCAAGTCATTAGACATGTCCTGGGGTTCCTAACATGTTCCTAGGTGTCAATCCGTGTTTTGGGATGTTAAAATATACATACAGCAGCGTTACACGCGATTAGGAATCAAACTAGCATTTAGGATTGTAATCACTAGTAGAAGTGGCATTTAGGATTGTATTTGCTAGTATTTGAGGTGAATAGGGCTCTAATTGCTTATATATAGGCGATTAGGACTTGTAAGTGCATGAGCTTCAGGCGATTAGGAGCCTATTCGCATGAAGCTTCATGCGAGTAGGATCCTACTCGCCTCTGCACATCTGTAGTGCATTTTCGCGCGTCAAACTCTCCAAATCAGATCCGAAACATGTAAGAACACCCAATACCCAACCCAAAACATTAACCCAACTATTTCAAGCAAAAACCCCTAATTTATCATCACCCTAGCCGTCCCGAATGCACGCGGTTACCCAAAATAGCATAACTTGCATGTAAGCATCACATCAACATGTAAAACTTACCCTAAATAGCAAATACTCAGATTTCATCACTTAATGACGTTATCCGACATTATCCTACTGTTCTAGCATCATCCTAGAGTAAACCCTATCCTTAATTAATCAACAAAACACAACATATCATCATCAATCCACCATAATCGCCCCAAATGGGTCCAACGCCTAATATCAATATTACACATCTATGAACCTTTAAATCCCTAGATTATCATCATATTAACTTATCCAGATCAGAAACATATCAATAACACAAGAACAATCATGTTTTAACGACAAAAATCCTATCTTGCATGAATATATCAAATAAAACAAGTATAGATGTGTGGGTTTGTTTTGAAACCGATTTTAATAAGTTTTCAAAGACACAAACGTTTATAAATCAGGTCTGGACCTTTAGGGATCAAAACAATACTATTATAAAGGTTTAGGATGAAGAACTCACCTTGAAATGGTGAGATTGTGGGTTGTAAGACTTGAAAATATGATTTCTTGCTCAAAAACGAGTTACAGAGGTTGGATAAGGTGTGGGGTGGCTTTGGGGTGTATTAGGGTTTCACAAATAATGTTTTGAAACATAAGGGTGGTATTTATAGGCGTTTTTAATCGTTCTAAGCAGTTCAGGCGAGTACGCAGCAGTAGAGGCGAGTAGGACTGCTACTCGCATGAAGCATCATGCGAATAGCCTCCTATTCGCTTCTAATCCCTCCCTACTCGCCTGACAAACTGGAGATTAGGCTATCACACATTGCCTAATCGCCTATAGCCTATGTGTCCGGGTTTTTGGCGCGTTAAACCCTATTTTAACATATGTAATCACGTTTCCACATACCGACAAGTCACATAATGATTACCAACATATAATGCACGATAACTAACACGTTCCCACCCGATCACCAATTCCCGGACCCGAGACTTGCGTACGTGCGTTAAACCCGACGATTCCACGAATCACCGATCCTTGTACACATGGTTATGGACTGACACCCAATGGTCCTTCGGACCATTGTAACGACTCCCGATGATTCCCGAATCATCGGTACGACTCAACCGACCCGGTCAAGTATGATATTAAGTAGTTGTTTTCAATGTTTTCGTTGAGATAGACTCGTATGTATGCAAAGTATGAAACGCATGTATGTAAAGTATGAAAAGTATTAACCTGAATATGCCGGGTGTCACATCATCCCCCAGTTGAAAGAATTTTCGTCCCGAAAATTTAATGAAGTCCGGAGATGAAGAGACGAAAGGAAGAAAGAAAAGAAAAAATTTTCCCGTTGTTACATCATCCCCCAGTTGAAAGGAATCTCGACCCGAGATTCATTTAGTTTTGGAAGCAACATAGTTCGATTCAAACGCACGCTTAGGAAATAGATGAGGGTACTTAGCCTTCATCTGATCTTCTCGTTCCCACGTGAACTCCGGTCCACGATTTGAATTCCAACGAACCTTAACGATGCGGATTTTACTCCGACGAAGGCTACGAATCTTATAATCTAGGATTTCAACTGGTTCCTCCACGATATGTAAACGATCATCAACTCTGATTTCTTCGAGAGGAACTACGAGAGATTCGTCCGCCAAGCACTTCTTAAGATTCGAGACATGGAAGACGTTATGCACGCCACTAAGCTCGGCTGGTAAGTCAAGTCTGTATGCCACCGGCCCAATACGGTCCAGAATTGGGAACGGTCCGACATAACGAGGGTTAAGTTTGCCGCGCTTCCCGAAGCGTATAACGCCCTTCCATGGAGATACCTTCAATAAAACCTTGTCGCCAACCTGGAACTCCAAAGGTTTGTGACGACGATCAGCGTAGCTCTTCTGACGATCACGAGCTGCCGCCATACGATTACGAATTTGTACGATCTTTTCAGAAGTTTCGTACACCATTTCTGGATCAGTAAGTTGGCTTTCGCCCACCTCGGCCCAACAAAGAGGGACCGGCACTCCCGTCCATACAGAGCCTCGAACGGTGCCGCCTTAATGCTGGAGTGGTAACTATTGTTGTAAGAGAACTCCACCAACGGTAGGTGAACCTCCCAACTCTTACCGAAATCAATGACACATGCTCGAAGCATGTCTTCAAGCGTCTGAATCGTCCGCTCGCTCTGACCGTCAGTTTGCGGATGATATGCGGTGCTCATGTCCAGTTGAGTACCCAACGCTTTATGTAATTGCTTCCAGAAACGGGAAGCGAAACGGGAATCACGATCGGAGATGATAGAGACGGGCACCCCGTGCTTGGAAACCACTTCCTTAATATAGATACGAGACAACCGTTCCAGACTGTCGGTTTCCTTAATAGCGAGGAAATGTGCGGACTTTGTCAACCGGTCGACAATCACCCAGATCATGTCACAACCACTGGGCGACTTCGGAAGTTTGGTCACAAAATCCATTGTAATCCGTTCCCATTTCCATTCTGGAATTTCTGGTTGCTGTAGAAGACCAGACGGCTTCTGGTACTCCACCAGGTCAGACATTTGCTGACATACGAAGCTATGTCAGCCTTCATGTTCGGCCACCAATAGAGTATCTTTAGGTCCTGATACATCTTATCGGAACCCGGATGAATAGAATACCGGGATTTGTGAGCTTCGTCCATGACGAGCTCCCGCAAACCCCCAAATAAAGGAACCCAAACGCGCTCGGCAAAGTAATGCAGGCCATCAGACCCAAGCTCGAGGTGTTTATCAGCACCGTGCATGGTTTCAGCTTTAAGGTTTTCCTCCTTCAAAGCTTCCGATTGTGCAGAGCGGATTTGGTCAGGCAATGAAGAATGAATGGTGAGCTGTAAGGCTCGAACACGACGAGGTTTCACAGACTCCTTCCTGCTCAGGGCGTCTGCCACAACGTTCGCCTTGCCAGGATGGTACTTGATGGAACAGTCATAGTCGTTCAGGAGTTCAACCCAGCGTCGTTGCCGCATGTTCAATACCTTCTGGTCGAAAATATGCTTTGTGATCGGTGTATACTTCGCACTTGGTACCGTACAAGTAATGTCTCCAGATTTTTAACGTAAAGATCACTGCACCCAACTCTAAATCATGAGTGGTGTAGTTCTTTTCATGGACCTTAAGTTGGCGAGAGGCGTAGACAATAACCTTCCCGCGTTGCATTAACACACAACCGAGACCACGAATGGAAGAGTCACAGTACACAACGAAATCATCCGTACCCTCAGGTAAGGATAAGATAGGTGCAGAGCAAAGTTTAAGCTTCAGCATCTGAAATGCTGATTCCTGCGGTTCTCCACAGTCAAACTTTTGGTCCTTCTGGGTAAGAGTGGTGAGGGGTTGAGCGATCTTCGAAAATCCCTCAATGAAACGACGATAGTAACCCGCAAGGCCTAGGAATTGCCGCACCTCAGATGGCGTCTTTGGTGCTTCCCATTCCTTAATAGCTTCAATCTTGGCCGGATCGACATGAATTCCTAGTTCATTAACCACATGCCCTAGGAATTGTACTTCACGTAACCAGAAATCACACTTTGAGAACTTAGAATACAACTGCTCCCGTCTCAAAAGTTCCAAGACTAATCGTAAGTGTTCCTCATGATCCGTCTCGTTCTTAGAATAAACCAAAATGTCGTCGATAAACACGATAACGAATTTATCGAGATAGGGCTTGCAAACGCGGTTCATCAAGTCCATGAAAATAGCAGGTGCATTCGTAAGACCGAAGGGCATGACCAGGAACTCGAAGTGGCCATAACGTGTACGAAAGGCGGTCTTTGGAATGTCAGCTTCTTGTACCCGCAGTTGATGATACCCAGACCTCAGATCTATCTTGGAATAAAAACTGGAGCCTTGGAGCTGATCGAATAAATCATCAATACGAGGAAGCGGGTAACGATTCTTGATGGTTACCTTGTTCAGTTCCCGGTAGTCTATACACATACGAAGGCTCCCATCTTTCTTTTTGACAAATAAGATAGGAGCTCCCCACAGGGATGAACTAGGTCTAATGAACCCTTTTTCCAACAACTCCTGCAGTTGATTAGATAATTCTTGCATCTCGGGAGGTGCAAGGCGGTAAGGAGCTCGGGCAATAGGCGCTGCACCGGGCGTAAGATCAATGTTAAATTCAACCTGACGGTGAGGTGGAAGACCAGGCAAATCATCGAGAAATATGTCGGGAAAATCACAAACAACAGGAATGTCCTCGATCCTCTTCTCGTCGTTAGATGAAACCGAAACAAGAGCTAAGATTGCGGAATACCCCTTACGTAAGTACTTATACGCCTTCATACACGAAATGATGCTCAAGGGAACCCCACTTTTCTCGCCATGAACCAAAAGAATCTCTCCATCCGGGAGAGGGAGGCGAATGATTTTATCAAAGCAAACGATTTCCGCACGATATAAGGACAACCAATCCATACCTACCACAACGTCGAAACTACCCAATGACACCGGCATGAGGTCGATAGGAAAAGATAACCCCGATAGTTCCAACTGGCATCCCTTAAGAATATGAGTTGCCTCAATATTCTTACCATCAGCCAACTCTATTAGATACTTGACCTCTAAAGGAGTCGGTACTATGTCTAACAGTCGGCTAAACTCAACAAATATAAAACTCTTGTCGGCACCCGAATCAAATAAAACAGAGGCATAACGATCACAAAGAAGAAATGTACCAGTAACAGTATCCGGATCCTGACGGGCCTCGCCCGACCCAATGACGAAGGCGCGCGCGTTCCTGCCGCCACCCCCGTTACCCCTGCCATTCCTCCCAGCATTCCCCTGCTTCAGTTTGGGGCAGTCCTTCTTAAAGTGCCCTGTCTCCCCATAGTTGAAGCATCCCTGATTACCCCTAGGTGCAGCAGTGGTAGTAGTAGTAGGGGCAACCACCTGTTGCTGAGTCTAAAGATTCACCCTACACGTCTGGGCCTGATGCCTGTTCTTCTTGCAACGGGTACAATAGCTACAATTTCCCACATGATGATACCCACAACGATCACACCTAGGCAGCCTACCAGTATACCCACCCTGCCTCTGTCCAGAAGACGAACCCGTAGTCTCAAACTTCCTCTGCTGCTGCTGCTGAGGCTGCGCCGTACCCTTACCCGTGCTATCCCATTTCCTCTTGTTGCTATCAGAGGTCTTCGCCACGGTACCCTTAGGAGGCAAAACACCCTCCTGAACCTTCTGTTTAGTCAACCTGTGAGCCAACCGAATGGTATCCCGAAGTGTAGTAGCATCATTTGCGGTCACCAACCCGCGAATCTCAGGCACCAACCCACTAATGTAGAACTCGATAGCCTTATATTCAGGCGTCACAGAATCCGGGCACAAAAGTGCCAACTCATGGTAGCGAGTGGTATACTCCTCTATCTCAGATCCCACCATCTGATGATTCCACAGCTCGTGCTCCAAACTCTTAATCTCATCCCTGGGACAATACTCCATCTTCAAACGAAACACAAACTCGGTCCATGGCAACGCATGGGCCTCCAGTAAACCAATAGTCTGCACAGTCGAATTCCACCAAGTCAAAGCACGTCCCTTAAACGTCCCCGAAGCATACTTCACACGAAAATCCTCAGGGAAGTTACACATGGAGAAAGCAGACTCGACCTTCTCCAACCAACGGAGTAGTCCCACAGCTCCCTCAGTCCCACTGAAGTTATGGGGCTTGCAGTCCTGGAACATCTTATAAGTGCAGTGGACTGGAGGAGGTGGAGGTGGTGGAGGATGAAAAGCATCCCCTGTTAAAATAAGCAACACGGTCAGAAAACGATCATCACACGACAAAAGATAAGGAATGAGGGTAGGGGTAGTTAAATTACCACCATGGCCCTGCTGGGCGGCCTGCTGCGCAGCAATAGCAGCTGCCACGTGCTCCTGGATCAGATTATTCAGCTCTGCCTGGGTCATCCTGATGTTACCACGACCCCCATTATGTCCACCGCCATTTCGGCCACCAACGCGACCACCAACACGACCACCACGAATTTTATTCGACCAAGTCAGAATACGTTCGACCCTGTGAAACGGTCAAAGGAGGGCTCATTCGCCCATTGAGAAGGGGCGAATGTGGACATAGTATAAATACCACACTTTGTAATTTTTCACCATTTCACAAACCCTAACCGTCTCAAAACACTCTCTAGCAACTTTAAACATTGGGGAAGGAGTTTTTGCTCTTGTTTTCTATAATCTAACCTACAAACATCTTCTACACAAAGATCTAAGGTGTGTTCTTCATTCTAAATCATTTTTAAAGCATTTCAATTCGTTTTCATTAAACCCTAAGAATCCAGATCTGATTCAAACATGTTTTCACGGATAAAAACCTTCCTAATATCTTTCTAAACAAAACCTATTCATAAACAATGAGTTTTCATACAAACTAACATGTGTTAATGATGTTTTATGTGATGTTATGTGTTGTTTGATGATTGATTGCTGTATAGATGTTATAACAATGATCTAGGACTGTTATTGATGATGTTTTATGGTTGAGATAGGTTACAATTGATTATTGATAATGTTATGTTCATTTTGGGGATTTTGGGTTAGATCTAGGGCTTGTTCATGATGATAGTGATAAGGATATGATTGGGGGATTTATTGTTCATGGTAATCTGAGTATATTAAGTTGATTATTGATTGATTTCATAAAGTTTCCTAATTGGGTAAAGATTGCATGCATGATGATGTGACATCTCCATAATTTACTATTTTGGGAAACCTGTAAAACGACTAGATTTTGGTGTAAAATCGGTGGGGTTTTGTAGGGATAAGTTATTCATGTTTGACTGCTGTGATTGATGATGTTTCGAGTCGTTTTGAATGTGTTTGAAGCGTTTTTAGGAAAAATTATGCAACAGGGGCGAACCTGGCCTCCTTCGACCAGTCGATGGTGCGAAGGAGGGATCCAGGGTCGAACCTGGGTTTATATTGGGCGAATGTGATAAAACGGGCGAAGGAAGCATCAAACGGTCGAACGAGATGGAAAAAGGGTGCGAAGGAGACAAAAAGGTGCGAAGGAGACTTAGAACTGACTGGTTCGACCGTTCTGATGCAGAAATGAGATTTTTGATACAAACTAAGTGTTTTATGCTTGAACCTTGTGTGTAATCTATGTGTACTTGATTAGTTAGGATAATGGGTCACCAACGGGATGTCGGGTCGGACTGGGATGTCCGGTTAACGTTTAAACACACTTTTTAACACGTAGTCAAGATCTGGACAATCGGGGACTAGTTAGCCTTCGGGTTAATAGTCATCACACTTATGTAAACTCATTGATAGGTTGTCATTAGTTGGGATTATCATACACGTGTTGGAACTCTGGTCATCGGAAGACGCACTCTAAGGTGAGTTTCACGGCCCCACTCTTTTACTGGTTTTACGTTTTCGGGGGAGAAAACATGCTGTGTACTTTAACGTGTGTCAAATGTGTTTTCCTAAAAGGCGTGACAACTATGTTTTTGGGTACTCACGTATTCACTACGTTTCGGGAGGGTTCATTTGGGTTCAAGTATTCATTTATGTTCCGTATTATATGGCCTATGTTGTGGCAGTTCGTTAGCCGTGGTGCGGTAGTTCGTTAGCCTCTATGTGGCAGTTCGTTAGCTATGTTATAGTAGTTTGTTGACCATGGGATGGTAGTTCGTTAGCTATGGTAAAGCAGTTCGTTGACCATGGGATGGTAGTTCGTTAACTTCGGTGGGCGATAGTTCGTTTGGGAGGTTCTTTATGAAGTTCAAACATTTAACGAGTGTTTTCATCGGTCGGTAGTATCATGATGGTCTTTCAAAAGTTCGTGAAACGTTTTACTCAAAAACCTGTGAACTCACCGGCATTATTTGCTGACGTTTTTAGCATGTTTGTCTCAGGTCGCTAAGGTAGCAGCTGTCGATAGGCGCACGGAGTCTCACGGCGTCTAGGAATCACATGCACGTTTTGTTAAACATTTCAGACTTTATATTTCATTTTGAGTTGTAATACATATTATGCTTCCGCTGTGTTGGAACAGTTTTGAACCTTAATGGTTTACTTATGTCAGTTTTACGTATCATATAGTGTTGTTTATTGTGACCGTTGACTTGGATCCTGGTGTGTCACGCGCCTCGCGGTAAAACTCCGCAGTGGTAATTTGAGGGTGTGACAGATTGGTATCAGAGCCAATGGTTATAGTGAACTAGGACTGCATGTAGAGTCTAGTCTATAGCCGAGTATCACACACGTTAGACGGTCACACATAGTTACGAGTCGTGTCATTTGGTAAACATACTAGCCTTGTCGGGGTGTCGGTGTCCTCATCACACAGTATCGCGTTATTTTAGGAATGTGTGTATCGGGTGATTTGAAGTTCTAGCTAGGAGCACGCCTAGAGGACCATGTAGAGCGATTTGTTATTTCGGGTGCACACGAAATCATAAATCAAAATGCATGAAAATCTTGGTGGACTTCGTGTTCGGACTAATGGTCATGCTGGAACCACGTTCTAAATTCGTTTGGTCACTTGTAGCTCGATCTGTTAGTGGTTTTGAGTGTCTGGTCTCATGTTTGGCAGAACATGTCTGGTCGCGCTGGTGGACGTGCTGGTGGACGCCGTGGTGGCGGCGGGGGTCGCAATGGCGGTGGACGAGGTGGTGGGAACATCACCATGACTCAGGCAGAGTTGGAGCACATGTTACAGCAACAGTTGAACGTTGCGTTGGCTGCTTTCCAGGCTGCTCAGCAGACCCTGGGAAATACTAATCAGGGGCAGTCTGGGTGCACCTACAAGAAGTTTATGGACTGTAAGCCCCATTTCTTCAATGGGACTGAAGGGGCAGTGGGTCTGCTCCGGTGGTTAGAGAAGATTGAATCGGTGTTTGCTATGTGTAACTGTCCTGACACTGATCGTGTCAAGTATGCTTCTGCTACTCTAGAGGGACACGCTTTGACTTGGTGGAACTCCACCACTGCGAACCTCGGTCTGGGTGAGGCCAATGCTATGCCGTGGTCCGAGTTTGTTCAGATGTTGAGGGCAGAGTATTGCCCAAGAGACGAGATTATGAAGTTGGAGCATGAGTTTTGGAATCTGAAGATGGTTGGGTCGGAGATCGAGGAGTTTACTGCTAGGCACAATGAGTTAGCTGTGATGTGCCCCGGTTTGGCTACACCGGAGTACCGGAGAATTGAGCACTACGTTGCTGGGTTAGTGCCGGAGGTTGCTGGACTTGTTGCCGCTGCTGATCACACCACTATGTTGGCCACTGTCCGGGCAGCTCACAAGCTGACCAACATGAAGGTTGCTGAGGGCGTTCTACCTCCGAGGGGTGCTGCTGTGAAAGCCCCTGCGGACAACAAGCGAAAGTGGGATGGTACTGGGAAGAGTGCAAGTTCGGGTCAACCGCAGCAACAGGTAAGGAAGACTGAGGCTTTGGGATCGTCTTCGGGTTAGAGGCAAGACGGGTACACGGGGAAACTGCCGGAGTGCAATCAATGTGGGTTCCATCATTATGGCAGCTGTGAGAAGTTTTGTTGCAACCGCTGTAAGCGTGTGGGCCATGTTGCTAAAAACTGTAGAGTCAATCTACAGACAGTTCCAGGCCAAGCGGTTGTCCCTGCCCTGTTCCTCAGGGGAACCAAGGGTGTTATAACTGTGGGGAGACTGGGCACTTCAAACGTGATTGTCCTAAGCTGAATCAAGGGACTGCAGGTGGTGCAGGGAACGAAGGTGGCGGCCGAACTACTCGTGGTCATGTTTATGTCATTGGCGCTAGGGAGAACCAGGAGGATCCTGACACTGTTACTGGTGAGTATTCTTTTCTTGATTCTCGTCATGCTCGTATTCATTCTCGTTCACATTGTTTGGCGATTCGTATTCATTGTGTGCATTCAGTCTGATATTTGGTCATCGTTTTGCATTCATGGGTCTGAGGTGGGTCCTTTAGAGATGCTACTTGGACGGTACCGGTGTGTCATTTATACCGATCACAGTAGTCTCTAGTAGGCCTTCGATCAGGGGGATTCATTGTTTCCTATTCACTTTGGGGAGGGCGGTTCCGCCGGCATAGGGTATCGGTTGATACCATCTTTCGTTCATGGTTATCATTTTGTTTGCGTTCTGGGAGGAGTTACTTGGGTTAGGTCGACACTCATTACTGTCGAAGAGTGAATCTCGGGGCGAGATTCCTTTCAACAGGGGATGATGTGACGACCGGGAAAATTTTTCTTTTGTCGCTTCGTTCTCTTTGACCTCGGGAAATTTTCGGGACGAAAATTCTTTCAACAGGGGGATGATGTGACACCCGGCATTTTTGGGTCAACACTTTATGAACACATAAGTCTACCTTAGCGAAAAACGTTTATAAACAAACTTAACTGGGTTAGTTGAGTCGGGTCAAGTTAGGATGGTCCAGGGTACAATGATCTGGAGGATCATTGGGAGTCGTTTTGGTAATACACTAGTACCGGGTTCCGTTGTTGGTGACATTACATGAACTAATTAAGTATATGGGTAGATTATGGGTCGTGTGGTGGATTATATACATAGATGTGTTTAAATGATGTGTAAATGATTATCCGTGCTTAAATGTGGCAAATATAGACTAAGGATGCATGCTTGTGTGTTAAGATGTGTTAGAATGCGTTAAACACGACAAACTGGAAAACTAGATAAAAAGGGTTCTGGTTCGACCACTTCGAGTGGTCGAAGGAGGGATCTTGGTTGGTTCGACCCTTTGTAAAAGGGGCGAACCTGGGAGGGAAATTTAAAGAATTTTATTCGACCAAGTCAGAATACGTTCGACCCTGTGAAACGGTCGAAGGAGGGCTCATTCGCCCATTGAGAAGGGGCGAATGTGGACATAGTATAAATACCACACTTTGTCATTTTTCACCATTTCACAAACCCTAACCGTCTCAAAACACTCTCTAGCAACTTTAAACATTGGGGAAGGAGTTTTTGCTCTTGTTTTCTATAATCTAACCTACAAACATCTTCTACAAAAAGATCTAAGGTGTGTTCTTCATTCTAAATCATTTTTAAAGCATTTCAAATCGTTTTCATTAAACCCCAAGAATCCAGATCTGATTCAAACATGTTTTCACGGATAAAAACCTTCCTAATATCTTTCTAAACAAAACCTATTCATAAACAATGAGTTTTCATACAAACTAACATGTGTTAATGATGTTTTATGTGATGTTATGTGTTGTTTGATGATTGATTGCTGTATAGATGTTATAACAATGATCTAGGACTGTTATTGATGATGTTTTATGGTTGAGATAGGTTACAATTGATTATTGATGATGTTATGTTCATTTTGGGGATTTTGGGTTAGATCTAGGGCTTGTTCATGATGATAGTGATAAGGATATGATTGGGGGATTTATTGTTCATGGTAATCTGAGTATATTAAGTTGATTATTGATTGATTTCATAAAGTTTCCTAATTGGGTAAAGATTGCATGCATGATGATGTGACATCTCCATAATTTACTATTTTGGGAAACTGTAAGCGAAAGATTTTGACTAAAACAGGATTATATGATCATACAAGTTACAAAACCAGGTGCGGAAACCCTAGTTCTGAACAAACTGATAAAACTCTAATCAAAACACAATCAATATCATTTTCAAAGCTTTTTCATAGATTAACTTTCTCAAATATTCAATTACAATCACACACACGTTAATCTAGATCAATTACAGACTTTCACAAAATAACCTGGAACCTGACTTGAACACACACACAACTAACAACTCTATTACATTCACAAAAACACAAAATCTATATATAGACTCTGCACGTTCGCCCAGTTAATATGGTCGAATGTGGATTTCTTCCACATTCGCCCACTTCCAAGGTACGAATGTGTTCTGATCAGCTTCCATTTCTACCTTCGTCCACTTATCTTCTACCTTCGCCCATATATGCCTACCTTCGCCCCTTATTAATTCACATTCTACCAATCAACACTATTTAACATATGTTAGTATCCAATCATTAGTCGCAAAACGCATCTACAAACTCCCCCTCGACTATTGATTGGATTGTCTTCTCTTTTCATCCATTGCTTTGTTCATCAACTTAATTCTGAGCTGTTTCTTCTGCTCAGTAGTCATTGCAGGCTCAAATGTTCTCTTCACCGGTTTCGACACATTTGCCATCTTCACTGTCTTGCCAAGTTTATTCTCCAAATTACTTCCCGCATTAATGTCATAAGCAAAACAAACTCCAACCACTTGAGTATATTTCCTTGCTTGAGCAACATCTTTCGGTTCAAAGTAAATCGGATTATAGAAAAGCATGATGATGTCTTCAAAAGTGCAATTAATCAACCACATAGGATCAAATACATGAACATGCTTGTATTTATCCTTCCCGTCTCTCAGCACAATCACCGCTTCAGCCTTTCTCCAATCATAATACCAGAAAATAAAATCAGCACTGAAATGTTGTGGCATAGGCATCAAAGGTATTTTTCTCATCACTTCAGGTGCTTTGTATATCAAAGTAACCCGTTTCATATTGGTTTGAGGATCAATATCTCTATGAACTTTCCTTCGGGGATATTGAGGCTTAAATCTATTCCATCTTGTTCTACTCTCCCAAACCAACTTGTCTGCACACCAACCGACATGAGTACCACTAACTGAAGCACCAGACATAGGGAATCTGCAAAGATCTCTGACCGCCCAGTACGGTAGAGTTAGCAAGTCAATGAATCTGTTAAAATACAAGATTCCTGTTTCCCATTTAGCAGCTATGCACTTCAGCCTGCCCAAATATGTCCACCCGAGAGCTCTGCCTTTAAACTTGGCGTTGTGAAATCTATAAAAGTTTCCTTGAGCTTCAGGCTTCGGTCGGTTCTCATCCATTTCTCTCAACTTCTTCAAATAACTCTTCAATTCATCAGATTGATTTGAAGATTCTTGCTTATCAGCACCAAACACCTTCTCCACAAACTCTGCACTCCTTTGCTGTGCTTTCTGCTTTGCTGAATTGTTTGGTGTCTCAGTGAAATCAGGAAATATTTCATCTTCATCTGTTTCTCTGAAGTACTGAGGAAACTCTTCATGAGTTATGTCTTCAACCTCCACTTCATCAAGCTCAGGAGTATTTTTATCATCTGAGTGACTTCCAACATCTTTTTCAGAAATGTCTGGAATCGATTCATCTACCATAAACTCCTCAAATGTTTTCCCTACTCTCTGTGCAAGTCCATCCAAAATTTCCTTTGCCACAGAAGCAGGTACTTCTCCTTCTTCAAGATCAGGATCTTCATATTCCAATTCATATCTCAAATCATCAGTTTGGAATATCTCAGCGAAACATCCTGTAAACTCAATGGTCCATTCTCTCTTTTCCAACATGTCTTTATACACTTGTTTAGCATCATCTGATAAAGACCTCACCTTCTCATTCCAGAAGATACTTTCATCTGAATCAACGTTCTCACCTTTCTTCTTCTTTGAACTTGATTCTCCAGTACTCTTCTTTTTGGATGTTCTTTCTTCAAATGTAAACTTTGAAGTATCATCACCTCCATCATCATCATCATCACTCTCACTATCATCCTCTTTCTGTCTCCCAGACCCTTCAGCATCATCATCATCATTATCATCCTCATCATCATTTTTATCTGACTCATCATCATCTTCATCATCATCTTTTTCTTCATCCGATTCAGAATCTTCATAATCAACTTTCTCTTCTTCATCTTCTTTATCTTCTTCACCCTCCTTCAACTTGGGTGCAGTATTATATAAATCATCAATCAAATCACTAAGGCGTTTGTTCTCAGCCCTTAGTTCTTTGTTGTCTGCTTTAATCAACTTAATCCTGCTCTTGTTTCTTGCACACTTTCCTTCAAGCTTTTCATTCTTTGCTTCAAGCTTCTTAACCTTCTCATTAATCTCATCCTGATTAGATTTAGAAGCAACCACAATCTGAAGCATTTTCTCTTCATTTTGCTTAAACTTGGCTATTTCAGCTTGTTGAGCCACAATCATTTTCATCATATCATCCATTTTCCTGTTCACCTGCTTCATCACATCATCATCCACAGTGACTTTCTTGGATTTGGATTTGGATGGCTCCTTTTCTTTCTGAGGCTTTCTGAACATGTCAAGTACATTGTCCAGTGTAACATTAAGTTGATCAGCTGATATTGTTTCTGCCTCTTTGGATTTCTTTTGCTTCTTGGTGACAGGTGAAGATAGCTTTGATGATGTCCCAGCATCGGGCACTCTTTTCCCTTTCAACAATTGTGCTAGTTCTTTCTCTCTCAACTGTTTAGTGCTTGTCTTCTTAGACATAGTCTTGTGCTTGGCTTTGGGCAAGTTTACAACCACAGTCTCTCCAATATTCAACTCTTCCAAGTCAACACCTAAACTTTCATCTTCAACATTCACTGACTTCTTTCTTTTCTCAGCTTCTTCAATGGATTTGTTCAAAGATTCAGACTCACCAACCATAGTGGCCTTACGTTTGGTGGTCCTAACATTCTCAGTATCAGAATCCCATCTTTCTTCTACCTCAGTCTCCTCTGAATCCACTGATTCTTCATCAATCAAACCAGTACCTTTCTTTGCAGTTGATTTCTTCCTCACCACCTGTTGCTTAGAACTTCCTTGATCAGTCTTTCCCTTACCCTTCCCTTTGGCTCCGGGATTGACTACCTGTCTCTTCCTCTTAGTGCTTGCATCAACATACACCAAGGGATCATCATTATCAGAATCACTGTCATCATGTCTTGCTCTGTTCTTGCCAGGATCAGTGTAATCCTGACTAGCCAAAGCTCCAAAGAGTCTCCTGTGAGGTGGCTTTTCATTGTCTGGCACACCTTTGTATCCTTTCATTCTCACCAAAGTACGAACGTTCATGTGATCTTGACCTAGGATCATAGTTGGATCCTTCTTCAATTCTGGATACTTGTGGTCAAAGATCATCATGAGAAATCTCGGATATAGCATGAATTGCTTCTTCTTTACACCCTTTAACATCTCAAGCATATGATCCAATATCATCCCAGACACGTTGAATGGTTTGTTGAGAGTCAACGCAACCATCATCGAACTCAAACTCTTCCTCATAACATCATAGCCTCCACTCACACATCCAAATACATGAATAATGACATGTGCAAAGTACTTGAACTGCACACTCAGCTTCCCTTTATACATAGATCCATCAGTGATCGGACCTTTGTACTTCATTCTTAAGAAACAAGCCTTCTGTTCAGTCCATGACAATTCTCTGGGATCTTCACTCACTTCAAACTTGATCTGAAGCGCTTCTCTGATATCAGACTCTGTAATAAACATCTCTAAGTCTTGTATTTTGCTCTTTATGATAGTCTGATCATCCCAGAAATCATACTTCGCATTCTTGTAAAAGTCTTCAATTATGTCTTTGTAGATGATAGTCGGAGTAGCTAAAGCATAGACAACTCTGCTCCTCCTCAAAAATTCAATAATTCTAGTAAACTCGACATTCTTTTCTACATCGCCCAGATAAGCACAACAGTTATGCGTTTTCTCAAACAACCAACTGCTTGTACTTGACGATTCTCCTTCTTGAACGTTCTCTGGAACTGGTTCTGAAACTATATTCTCCACTGGAGTTTCAACATTCTCAGTCTGATCAGCCATCTGCACATCAAAAACAGAAACAAACGTCAAAATCCAAAAACGACAAAAAGTTAAAAATTTTAGGGTTTAAAGTTTCACATTCGCCCCTTTTGATCTGGACGAATGTGAAATCTTCTGGACGAATATGAGATATTCTGGACGAAAGTGAAAAGGTTTGAATTAAAAACACATTCGCCCGGTTTTAAAATGTACATTCGTCCAAAAAATCCACCTTCGCCCGTTTTAATAGACCCGAAGGTAAACCTGTTTACCCCTAAAATTTAAAATTTTGCCAATCTTGTTTTTAACATATAATTTTGATTGAAATGTGTCCTAAAATGGCCGATCAACACTCGTCCATAACCAATTTTCCCTAAATTTCAATTATCATCAGTTTTTCATAGGAATTAGGTCACGTCAGTTTTTAAACAATCAATTATCCCTTTGTTGTTGTTATTAAACTAATTCCTGACTTATTCTCCCCCTAAAACTGATGAGGATTGAAATGCAATCAAAAACAAACACTAAAACACACTCGAAGTCCCTAAACTGTAAAACCCTAGGTCCGGTTACACAAATGATGATTCTGATCTCGTTAAGGCTCCATTACCTGTGATATGAGTATAAAAATGATCAGTATTTGATAGGGAATCAATTATGCAAGAACAAGAAATCAAAGCAACAAGGTTTGGTATTGATGAAAAAATTCTGAAAAATATGTATGAAGGTTCGAACGTAGAACAGGTATATATAGACAAGGTACCTTCGCCCGTTTATAGTGGGCGAATGTGATGATATTCCACCTTCGCCCCAAATTAATGACCCGAAGGTGAAATAGTACCCGAAGGTGAAATTGTGTAATAAAGAACCCACATTCGTCCATTATGTAACGGCCGAAGGTAATGATTTTTCCACATTCGACCCAATTAAGGGGCGAATGTGAAATGGAAAAATCTGAAAATTTACCAAATCACGAATTCGAATCCCGTTCAACATTTTTCAATCTGTTAAACTTCCAAAACTTCAAATTTTCACCTTTTGAATGATACAAAGCCCAGATGGTGTTATCAAATCTCAGAAATTGACCATCAAACATCCCCGGTTATCAAAAATAAAGCAGAAATGCAAAAATTTTGGGTTTTCTGAAATTTTATCAAAACACACCTAAAATCTTTTTGGATTTTATATCTTTTTGACAATAAAAGAAAAATGTAACAAAGTAAAATGCGTCAAAGTAAATGAAAGGAGTAAACATTTTGTGATATCCGGTAAGAGGATCATATCAGTTGTCTGAGAAATCTGAATACAACGTTGATCTGATTGTTTTAATATTATCATTAGAAACAATATGTGACTAGGCAATTGCTGATATTGTGGTCCACGTAAGCTCACATGCAGACAATTACGCAATGCTTTAAAATGATACGAGTTAGGTGTATTAGACTAACACATTGTGGTTCCCACACACACGACATACTCCCGTATCAAGTAATTGCACAAAGCTTCATCGTAACGCGTGATTATGCCAGAGTTATCCGTAAGATTTACAAAGTATATAGCACAGAGGTGTACAGGTCAGCAAATGAATGCAGCAAAGTAACATGTGCGTATACACTAGGTTGAGGCTGATATTAACCACTGATTTGCATCAGAAAGTCAATACGATGTAATAATGATCTTTGATCAATAAAACATAAAGTTCCTCAATTCGGTAACTTTCGGTTTTGGCAATAAGCTCTTTTTGCAAATATTCTGATGAAACTAGGTCCGTAAATCAATAGGACAGAAGTTTAATCAGAATATCCCAGATTTTTTAACACGCAAACGACCAATCATTTTGACTACCAGATTTTTGAATTTTTGCATATAATGCTAAAGCACCAAAACTCTCTGGCGAGTTAACACTTTTCAGCTGCCCTCTGGTCATAACACCACTTCCAGGATCACCGATAACTTGCTCCAGCGGGTGAATACGATGAATCCTAGATTCCGGATAAACAGGTACAATAACTCCCGTCTGAGCAGTCAAGTTTTCTACAGCATCCAGATCATGACCCGTGTTTGATGATGAAGCAACTTCTGGAGTTGGATTTGGGTTCACTGGCATTGCCTCTGGTTCTTCTGCATGTTCAAGAATAACTTCTTCAAATTGTTCAACTTCAGATTCTGAAGAGTCTAATGAAGTTGAAGCCTCTTGAAACACATCTTCCTCTTGTATAGGAGCATTGGTATCATCAGAAGCTGGTAATGGGTTCACGGTGATTGGACGCACCAACGATGAAGTCGACGCGTTTTCACACTCGTAAAGTAATCTGATAACAGCTTCTTCAACCAAGCTATCTAGGTTGAATGATTCAAAGAAGTCTTTGTAATCAAACATCCAATCAGGACCCGTGCCTTGCAAATTTTGAGTATATCGTTGAACTTCCACGTTAGCCCAATCCTCCACTTGACGAGTTCGCTTGTTGAATACCCGTTTGAGCGGGGTTGCATATCCAACAAAATATCCCTCCTCAGCTTTAGGACTAAACTTCTCACCTGGATTCAACATCGTGCATGGCGCCCCAAAAGGTTCTAGATACTCTAAGTTGGGCTTTCGTCGGTGTAACAGTTCATAAGATGTTTTTCCAAACTTCTTCACTGTTAGAACCCGATTTAGTGTATAATTTGCTGCATAAATCGCCTCATTCCAGAACATTACCGGAAGATTTGAATCAGCGAGCATTGTTCTAGCCGCTTCAATTAGAGTCCTATTCTTTCGTTCAGCAACACCGTTCTGCTGTGGGGTGTACGGAGCCGAATATTCATGATGTATCCCTTTGCTTTCACAAAGTTCAACCATCTTGGCATTTTTGAACTCCGTCCCATTATCACTCCGAATTCTCTTTATCTTCACATTGTAGAGATTCTCCAGTCGAGTGAACAGAACTTTTAAGTTGTTAAAGGTGTCACTTTTATTTTGCAAACACATTACCCATGAAAATCGTGAATAGTCATCAGTGACAACTAAACAATAAAGCTCTCCAAGATGACTTTTGCGCTTGACTGGTCCGAATAAGTCCATATGCAGTCGCTCAAGTGGCATCTCAACAGAGTTGACTTTTTTCACTTTGTGGGCCTGTTTGTGTTGCTTCCCCTTCTTACAGCTTACACACTTGTCATTCAGATGGAAATGTTTCACGTTAACTCCATCGACAAGCCCATTTTTCACAAGTTGATTCATTTTCCTCAGATGAATGTGACCCATTCTTCGGTGCCACATTATCGATTCTTTCTCAGTCGCTTTGGATAGAAAACATGTTATTTGCCCCTATGATGTCATCGCCTTGGACATGTCAAGAATATAGAGATTGTTGACTCGAGGTGCCATCAACATTATCCATTCCTTTGGAATTTTGAAGCCCGGTTTGAGAATATAGCAGGATTTGTCATCAAAATGCACAGAAAATTGTTTATCACATATTTGACTGACACTCAGCAAATTATAATCTATCTGCTTT
Source organism: Ambrosia x helenae (assembly GCA_030844895.1). Classification (NCBI taxonomy): domain Eukaryota; kingdom Viridiplantae; phylum Streptophyta; class Magnoliopsida; order Asterales; family Asteraceae; genus Ambrosia; species Ambrosia x helenae. The sequence continues at coordinate 27,368,771 of CM061234.1, forward strand.
ACATAAGAAATCCGCTCAAAGCTCACTATCCCATTACTCACGCTCCCCTCCATTGTGATATATCCACCTTTATTACCAGCGAATGCGACATACCCTCCATTGATGTTTTTCACGTCGAACAGCAATGCGAGGTCCCCTGTCATGTGGCCTAAAGCTCCACTATCAACAATCCATAAACTGCTAATAGGGCCAGCTGAAGCTCCCTGCACACAAAAAGTAAATCATTTAGTTCTTTCGGGGGACCCAAGCCTGAGTCTTGGGCCTTTGAACATCAGATTTCAAAGAAACATTTTCATTTACATTTTCAAAAATTTTTTGTTTTGGATCAATCTTTTTCTGATTGTTCAAAACATTTTCCTTTTTCTCATTGACCTTAGAAGTAGAAGCTCCTGGAGTACCATTGGGTGACCAAGATTGTTCAGATCTTTTAAGAATGCGAATCTGAGTTTTTGGATTCTCAGTCGGTTTCTGAACATTGTTAGCAAAAGTAACTTCTTGGTTACCTTATCTGAGTTAACAGACTTAGGTCCAACATTTGATTTGACAATCGGTTTTTGTGGAACCTTTTGCCTATCAATTGTTGCGTTCACCACAGGCTTTCTCCATGATTGTTCCATAGCTATCCGATTTCTTTGATCATATTGAATTGGACGATTGTTCCTCATTTGATGAAAATTGTTTTGATTATAAAACTGTTGTTGTTGAGGAACAACCCGTCTGTGTGGTGGAACATAATGATCAATCGGTTTTCTCATGGAATTTCTCACTTCAACCTCATGTCTTTTATGCCTTACATATGGACACTGAGCAAGTAAATGCCCACGTTCTCCACATTTAAAGCATTTTCGATACTCTTCAAAACATATTGAGCATTTGGTTGAGCAAATGATCTAACAGGATATTGATCATTATACTGTTGATTCCTCAAACTCTCAGGAAGTGGTCCTTTTGAGTAAGTGGGCTCATGAAAACCATTAGCTCTGTCATTTGGTCGAATGAACTCTGTGACATGGACCTTTGGTTCTTGAGGAACATCCAAAAACAATTTCTTTAAAATTTCTGGTGGAATCTCATTTGTTCTCTCATGTTTTGGGAACCAAATAGTGCTTTCTTGCCAAATCTTTTCTATTTTAGCATAGTTAGCATTTTTGATTGGAAATTCCTCATCAGAGATGATTTTATTGGATCCTTCCATCCGATAAAACACCTTGACAGGTTTGTCACATGGTTCATTCTCAAGGTCCTTTCTAATCTCATTCTTTTCAGACTTTTTCTCACGATGAGCAGTTGCCATCGGATGCACATGTTGAGATGGTGATACTGGTTCAGTAGTAATGATGTGATTTTCTTTTGGAATTTCACATGCATTAACAGTTTGGTCATTACCAGTATCATCACTCTCTGAGTCTGAATTCACACTTTCAGCATAAACACCTTCATCATTCAAGCCTAAAATCGGTCTCACATCGGAATGAGGGTCACCAATACTAGAGGTATTAGATTCCATTTCCGATGATGAGTCTGATTTTACCGAGCTCTCCGGTATAACTTGGTGATAGTTATGATTTTCAAAAAGAACCGGAGATGGCACAGACTTGTAATTAGTGGTGTTATCATCTATGATGTGATCTACCACATAAGCAATGTGCTTATAACTTTCCAACTTTTTGTTCACTTTTTCAGCAAAGCATTTTATGGCTGCCATTTCCAACTTGGTGTTTTCAATTTCATTGATATAGTTGTTAATTGCCAATTGTTTCAATGATAAAGTGTTTTTCAAGTCGGAAATGTCCTTTTTATAGCCATCTAATACCTTGTTGAAAGCATTCAACTCTTTGCGAGTAGATTGACTGTTTATGATAGCACTATCACGTTGAATTCGGAGTTGTTTATTCTCCTCAGTCAATCTATCACATGTGCCACAATATTTATCACTTTTAATATCAATACTAGATTCAGAACTTACAGGTTTTGGCGGATCTGTCATGGCCATCAACGCGAAATGAGCTTCCTTTCCAGTAAAGAATTTGGAATAGTCAATCTTGGTGAAAGCGTCATCAGCAATGCACGACTTCCTTGTCATCAGAAAATCCGCTTCTGCTAGCAACTGATCTATGTCATCATCTAGTGATGTAACACTTGCTTCCGTATCCGATTCACTGTCCGAATCAGAATAAACCGATTCACACTCCTCAGGAACATCAGAAACAGTATCAATCACCACTCCAGAATTAGTTTCTTCAACCTTAACCTCAACAGGTTCATTCTCCACATTCATCTCAGCCTCAGACTCATCACTTTCACACTCAGTTTCTTTCTTTTCATCTACCATCACCGACTCTTCAATATCAACCTTGCAAGCAACGCAAGCCACATTGCCACCAGTAGTGATTTCCTCCACTCCTATTTGCAATCCCGACCAATCAAACCTTTCATCTTGTTGAGTCATCAGTGCTTGATTCTGACTCGTGTTCTGTTGTGTCTCATTTGGTGTAGTGATCGGTATAACTGTTCGGTTAGTGTTGTTAGGAGATTGGTTTTGGATCTGGTTTGATGTGTTAGGTTGTCTGTTTTGGTTGTTGTTAGAGTTGTTTTGACGGTTTTGGTAATTGTTGTTGTTTTGGTAAGAAACTCTGTTTTGGTTTTGTTGTTGACGATTCTGGTAGCTTGCATTGAATGGGTTTCTATTACCTTGTTTTGGTGGCTGGGTGCATTCACGTTTAAAGTGACCTCTTTCTCCACAGTTAAAACAAGTAACTTTCTCCTTGTTGAACCCGTAGGTTGTGTTAGGAGAAGTTCCCAAATCTGTTCTACCTGTCTTTTCAATAAACTCTGTTGCTCTTCTCATGATGCTTGCAAAAGCCCATTGGATATCAATGAGTTCCATCTCTTCCTTGTCGATCTGTGCATAGTCCTCATTGGTTAAGTTGTTATTCCCAATTTGACTAGCAACAAGTCCATTGTAGGATGAAACCATTGCTGAGACTAGTGCAATATGTTGTTGAGCAATTTCCACTGTCACATTGCCCAAGTTAGAAGTCTCCAAAACCACTTGTTGTTGATTAGGTTGAGTAACTTGGTTCATTGGTTGTTGAGATTGGCTAGCAGTATAGAAAGATGCTTGGTGCATTGGGGAGAATGGTGAAATGTAGGAATTGTTGTATTGTTGTTGTGGTGGTGGTTGTGTGTATGATGGTTGTGAGTAGGATGAAGTTTGTGCCATGTAATTGATGGTAGGTTTTGGTGATTCCATAACATTGGAAATGCAAGCAACATGTGGTGCAACTATCCCTCCTGAACTTGAGTTACTCACAGGAACTGAAGTACCTCCAAAGTATAAGCTAGGATTCTGAGGAACTTGTGCTCTTCTAGCATTCCTCTTCTCTTCCATTTCCTTGTTTTCCAGCTTCTGTATGAACTCTTGAATAGTCCAGTATTGATATGCATCCTTCTCCCTGAGAACTTCCACATGCTGATCCCAGTAAGGTGGTAGAGCATCTGCAAACTTATCCACCAAATTCTTCATAGGAATCTGTATACCATAACTAGACAATTCAGTTAGCAAATGACTATATCTAGGAGTTAATTCTTTTAAAGTTTCATTTCCAATATAAGAAAAATTCTCAAACTCCTTTCTCAGTTCATCCATCCTCAAACTTCTCGTTTTCTCGTTCCCATCATGCCTCCTCTTAAGCACATCCCACAATTGCTTAGAGGTTGTACAAGTCCCAAATTGATGCAGCAGATCATTTGTGATTGCCTGAGTCAATTGGGAAAAGGCTTTCTTTTCCACCACATATTTCTTCTTCTCATCCTCAGTTAAGCTTTCCAAAGGAATCATTTCACCTGTATTCTCCAAAATCGGTGCTGTGTAACCTTTAGCAATCATACTCCATGCCTCTGCTCCTTCCACTCCCATGCCTTCTAAGTGAATCTTGAACTTGTTCTGCCACTGATTGTATTCTTGTATGTCCATGAGCTTCGGTGGCCTATTCCCGCTACCTGAAGACAAATCGTTAATCAATGTAGAAATAGCATTTGTAGTTTGAGTGTTTACCACCGCCGCTGCTACTCCCCAGTAGCCAGGTTGTGGTGCTGGAGGTGCTACACTTTGAGGCATCGAGCTCGTCATCGCCATGTAGTTTATCGGTTGCGAAGACTGTGTGCTCGTCTTTTGTGCTGCCACTGTCCATGGGTCCATCACTTGCTATTGTGGTTGTGTCGTTGCTGGTCTCGGAGTAGTCGGAAAATTCCACATGATCACGAACTTCGAAAAATCCAACACTTAGAAAATTTTCCAAAAACTAAGCCTAGGTTCGCCCAAAACGTCTCACTTTCGTCCTTTTCTGATTCAGATTCGTCCAAACAGTACCACTCGAAAGTAAAAACTCACCAGAATGTAAAAACACACTAACACTTTTCACGTTCGTCCAGAAAAATTCTAGGTTCACCCAGTATGAATCTAGGTTCGCCCGTTTTATCAACCGAAGGTGAAAAATGTGACCCGAAAGTGAAAAATTTAACCAACAAATTTCAGGTTCGCCCAAAATATTCTAGATTCGACCAAAACACAACTCACCTTCGCCCCCTTGTTCCAGGTTCGCCCATTTTACAGTAATTTTCAGATTTGAAAAACGGTTACACTTTGAAAAACGGTTATTTTGATCTCTGATTTTCAAAAGTTTGTGGATTTGAATGATCTTAATCAGGTTATGATTCGGAATTGATTTGGAGCAACTTTAATACTTGGAATTTTGAATTTTAACCACAAAATCAACTTCAAATCAATCAAAAACACTCAAAAACCATTTTCATGCAAAAACAGATGTATTTTGATCAAAAACATGTCCAAATCAGCTCTGAGTTTATCGAATTTGTTGTTGTATGATCCGTATAGCTCTGATACCACTTTGTAAGCGAAAGATTTTGACTAAAACAGGATTATATGATCATACAAGTTACAAAACCAGGTGCGGAAACCCTAGTTCTGAACAAACTGATAAAACTCTAATCAAAACACAATCAATATCATTTTCAAAGCTTTTTCATAGATTAACTTTCTCAAATATTCAATTACAATCACACACACGTTAATCTAGATCAATTACAGACTTTCACAAAATAACCTGGAACCTGACTTGAACACACACACAACTAACAACTCTATTACATTCACAAAAACACAAAATCTATATATAGACTCTGCACGTTCGCCCAGTTAATATGGTCGAATGTGGATTTCTTCCACATTCGCCACTTCCAAGGTACGAATGTGTTCTGATCAGCTTCCATTTCTACCTTCGTCCACTTATCTTCTACCTTCGCCCATATATGCCTACCTTCGCCCCTTATTAATTCACATTCTACCAATCAACACTATTTAACATATGTTAGTATCCAATCATTAGTCGCAAAACGCATCTGTAAAACGACTAGATTTTGGTGTAAAATCGGTGGGGTTTTGTAGGGATAAGTTATTCATGTTTGACTGCTGTGATTGATGATGTTTCGAGTCGTTTTGAATGTGTTTGAAGCGTTTTTAGGAAAAATTATGCAACAGGGGCGAACCTGGCCTCCTTCGACCAGTCGATGGTGCGAAGGAGGGATCCAGGGTCGAACCTGGGTTTATATTGGGCGAATGTGATAAAACGGGCGAAGGAAGCATCAAACGGTCGAACGAGATGGAAAAAGGGTGCGAAGGAGACAAAAAGGTGCGAAGGAGACTTAGAACTGACTGGTTCGACCGTTCTGATGCAGAAATGAGATTTTTGATACAAACTAAGTGTTTTATGCTTGAACCTTGTGTGTAATCTATGTGTACTTGATTAGTTAGGATAATGGGTCACCAACGGGATGTCGGGTCGGACTGGGATGTCCGGTTAACGTTTAAACACACTTTTTAACACGTAGTCAAGATCTGGACAATCGGGGACTAGTTAGCCTTCGGGTTAATAGTCATCACACTTATGTAAACTCATTGATAGGTTGTCATTAGTTGGGATTATCATACACGTGTTGGAACTCTGGTCATCGGAAGACGCACTCTAAGGTGAGTTTCACGGCCCCACTCTTTTACTGGTTTTACGTTTTCGGGGGTGAAAACATGCTGTGTACTTTAACGTGTGTCAAATGTGTTTTCCTAAAAGGCGTGACAACTATGTTTTTGGGTACTCACGTATTCACTACGTTTCGGGAGGGTTCATTTGGGTTCAAGTATTCATTTATGTTCCGTATTATATGGCCTATGTTGTGGCAGTTCGTTAGCCGTGGTGCGGTAGTTCGTTAGCCTCTATGTGGCAGTTCGTTAGCTATGTTATAGTAGTTCGTTGACCATGGGATGGTAGTTCGTTAGCTATGGTAAAGCAGTTCGTTGACCATGGGATGGTAGTTCGTTAACTTCGGTGGGCGATAGTTCGTTTGGGAGGTTCGTTATGAAGTTCAAACATTTAACGAGTGTTTTCATCGGTCGGTAGTATCATGATGGTCTTTCAAAAGTTCGTGAAACGTTTTACTCAAAAACCTGTGAACTCACCGGCATTATTTGCTGACGTTTTTAGCATGTTTGTCTCATGTCGCTAAGGTAGCAGCTGTCGATAGGCGCACGGAGTCTCACGGCGTCTAGGAATCACATGCACGTTTTGTTAAACATTTCAGACTTTATATTTCATTTTGAGTTGTAATACATATTATGCTTCCGCTGTGTTGGAACAGTTTTGAACCTTAATGGTTTACTTATGTCAGTTTTACGTATCATATAGTGTTGTTTATTGTGACCGTTGACTTGGATCCTGGTGTGTCACGCGCCTTGCGGTAAAACTCCGCAGTGGTAATTTGAGGGTGTGACAATTAAATACCTAATCTACTAAATCTAAATATTAAATCTTTATTATTTTATCTCTCGTGTTTCCTCGCATAACTTTTAAACGTTAATATCTTTTATATACGAGATTTTTTAAAGAAAAAATAAAGCTAATAATCCTACATGTCATAATATTATGCAATCTCTCCTTTGAGAGATGCCACATAGGATGTGATGTGGCAACTCTAAACCAATTAAAAAAAAGAAATAAATATGAGTTAACCTAATCTATTAAATACCTAATCTACTAAATCTAAATATTAAATCTTTATTATTTTATCTCTCGTGTTTCCTCCCATAACTTTTAAACGTTAATATCTTTTATATACGAGATTTTTAAAAAAAAAAAAATAACACCAAATTAACGAGCGTTTTATTATCTTTCCAACGAGTACCATAGTGCTATATAAAAATCGGAGAAAAAAATGACTATTTTTTGTTACTCGACAGGTATTGTGTCGGGTTTGGGATTAGTTTAAAAAAAATTGTGGGTTTGGGTCAGGTCTGGGATTAGGTGATACCCGACCCGATTACCCGAAACAACATACCCAAATACCCGAACTACATACCCGATCATATACCCATGAATTTTTTAACGCATCACATAACCCTTAGATTAATGCGTTCGATATTTCAATAATTAACTTTTTTTTTCTTATTTCATGTTAGTTCTTTTTAGAATGATCGATTACAAACTTCCGAATTCATTTGTAATGGCACTAGATTTATACCCCGGCGCAGAGATTCGTTTTTTTTTTTTTTATATATTTGAATATGATAACTTATGGCAGAGATTTGTTTAAAATAATAATAATAATAATATATTTTATTATGTTATATTAGATATTTCAACCCGGGACGTTCCCGGGATAAAAACTAGTCTATATAATAAATCAATACACTTGGGTCAAATGAAGCATTTTTAGAGTGTCCACCTACGCTCCAATTGAATATGGAGCTCCATCTTAACCCGTATTTGAGCAATATGAACCGTATATATTTATCTTTTTCTATTTCTCCTTCTCTCTAGACCTTTAACCTAGCGCCTCTCTTTCTTGTAAAGCTATACTCTTCGTTTTTTTGCTCGGCGATACTCTCTTTCCGACTGACCCACAGCCCACCTTAAGGTTTCGAAAGGTATGTTTTTCACTAAATTCGTCTCTGTTTCCGATTCATCTTTGCTTATGTGAAATCCAATTAGATTTTTGTCATTTACCCTTAACCACATCAGAATACATGAATCTGATATACATACAATCGGAACAGGAAGTTGTGAATCCCAAACCACTATAACTTTTCCGATGTGTTTTAGGGGCTTTACATAAACTAAATAATTACATGTTTTCAGATCTGTTGTTTTATTGTTCTTATGTTAAACATTTAAGTATTCTCCGATATTTTTCAATTAGGGATTCCGATTCGATTTATAATGTGCATATTAATAGTGTATGGAATTCATCTTCCAATATCGATTACCTGTTTCCGATAGTGTTTCCGGCAGGTTTTCCGATCTATGTTCTTAGGTCATACTTTTTTTTTCTTTTCCGATATGTCTAAAAAACTGGTTAATTGTTTCTGCTACACTTTCAGATCCAGTTTTTTTTTATGTGTGTGGGGGGGGGGTGTTAATTTTGTAGTGATCATACAAGATGCATATGTATTATCATACACTTACATATCTTCAGCTTCAATTTCTATTTCTTTGTCAAAATCTTATCGTATTCAGGGCAAGTCCGTGTGAATTTCTTATTCCTCTGTCAAAATATGTGAAAACTGTGTATCATACACGTGTTTCTGTTGGGATGCGTTTCCGGATGCTCTTTGAAACTTGGGAATCAAGTGTCTGGAGGTAAATTAGCTGATCTAGAATTTATATTTATTGTTGAATTTAGTGCTAACCAGTCTTAACAATATATCATTTTACTCTATAACTAGGTTAGAGTCCCGTGGGGACCCACAGTTCACCCGAAAGTAAAATGAAAAAAAAAAGTAGGAAAATAAGAATTGCATTATGCAATATGATTTGGTTACTAAATGTTTGATGAGTAAATTAAGAAACAATCCTTAACCCACTTACTTGAATGGGTAGCTTAAATTTTACATGTTATCTCTCCAATGGTTCAAACCGATTACATAGCTAAAAACAACTAATAAGAAAATGGGTCCAATGTCACATGCTGTAATATAAATTTCCTATATTTTATTAAAAAAATAGACACCAAAAGGATCAACTCCAAACCCATTTCAACATGTAGCCAAAAGGACCCATTGTACATACACTTTAGGCAACTTTTGACATGTTACAAAATGCCGCCAAAAAACGTCATTATTTAAATTGTGTACATATAGTACTTAACAATTAAAAATCTTAATAAATAACATCAAAATCATAATCAATCATTCAAATCAATGACATTAAAATAATCCGCGTCTGAAATTGCCTTACCCATTATATACAAATTATTATTGACATATTAAAGTTAGCACACTTAATGAAATCAAGATGGTGATTATCGTTTAGTGACAATTGTTTAAAGGAAAGTCGTAATATCAAAATGAAAGTCGGTCAACAATGTTAAAATGAAATTCGTAATATTAGTAACATCAATAAATACGATTAAAAATCTTAATAAATAACATCAAAATCATAATCAATCATTCAAATAAATTACATTAAAATCATCCGCGTCTCAAATTGCCTTACCCATTATATACAAATTATTATTGACATCTTAGTAATCATTATTAGTTGTGATTGAAGTAATATAATTCTTTAACAGAAAATAACATTTTGAAAATTTATATTATCATTTAATTTCGTTGTTAAAATTGGTATGACGATTAAATGATTTTATTATTTGTTAAGGTTTATTTAGTATTGATGTGTCTCGAACAATTCTGCAAAATCGGAAATACTGTGCCTCGATTGACGTGATCAAGTAGGAATATTTATTTATATATTTGAATTATAAAAAAAATGGAAGGATTCGTAATTGACGTGAATTGGTCAACAATGCTTAAAATTAGCACAATAAAACTCAAAGACATAAAGTCAAAGAACTGACCTCCATCAAATTAACAAAAACGTAAAAAGTTTTTATTTAGATTGGGTCAACAATATTAAAATTAAGGTGGTAATATTAGTAATAGCATTGAAAATTATCTTGAATACATTATATATTTTAGAAAACTGTTAAATAGATTTAAATTATATTTATTATTAAAAGAATAATAAAAGTGTAGGAAAATAAATGTACACTCCTATCTTCGGATTATATTTAAATTATAAACTGTTAAATAAATTTAAATAAACGTTTAAAGCAAAATCGTATATGTTTAAAAGAATATCGTTTTATGACAATTGATTAAAGGAAAGTCTTTGAATTATAAAAAATGGAAGGATTGATAATTGACGTGAATTGGTCAACAATGCTTGAAATTAGTACAATCAAACTCAAAGACATATAGACAAAGAATTGACTTCCATCAATTTAAGAAAAACATAAATTTTTTTTTACTAATGTCAATTAGTATTAGTAATATATTCGGTCAACAATACGAATTTTTACGAATAGTAAAACTAAAATCGTAATATTAGTTAGTATTTGTAATTATTAGTAATATATTCATAAAAATAGTAATACAAATATTTAATTCAGACAATAAGTTATAAATGAGATGAAAATTAAAAATCGTAATATTAGTTTTAGTATTAGTAATATATTCATAATTTAATTCGGTCAATAAGAAATAAATGAGATTAAAATTTAAAATCGTAATATTAGTATTAGTATTAGTATTATATTCGTAAATTAATTTGGTCAATTCGGTCAATAATATATAAATTAGCTTAAAAATCATAAAATATAACATTAAATTCGGTCAATTATTATTAATGTCATTAAACTCATAATAAAATATCATTAAAAATGAATAAATCCTATTAATTGCAGGCAAGACCAATAATAATTTGAACGAATAGTATTATAAATAATATTAAATATACTTTCATAAAGATAGATTGAACATAAGTTCGTAGTAATATTAATATAAATAAATGAGATTAAAAAATCGTAATAAATAACATTCAATTCGATTAATTATTATTAATGTCAATAAATAACATTAATTCTAACATACTAAAAATACATTAAAATGATTAAATCTTATTAAACATAAATTCGAAAAAAGTAATAATAAATAAATGATCTTAAAAATCGTAATATATAACATTAAATTCGGTCAATTATTATAAATGTCATTAAAACTCATAATAAATAACATTAAAAATGAATAAATCCTATTAATTGCAGGCAAGACCAATAATAATTCATAAAGATAGATTAAACATAATTTTGTAATAATATAAATATAAATAAAAAAGATTAAAAAATCATAATAATCAACATTCAATTCGGTCAGTTATTATTAATATCAATTAGTATTAGTAATATATTTGTAAAAATAATAATAGAAATTTTTAATTCGGTCGATAAGATATAAAAGGGATTAAAATTAAATATCGTAATTAGTTTTAGTATTAGTAATATATTCGTAATTTAATTCAGTCAATAATAAATAAATGATCTTAAAAATCGTAATATATAACATTAAATTCAGTCAATTATTATTATTAATGTCATTAAAACTCATAATAAGTAACATTAAAAATGAATAAATCCTATTAATTGCAGGCAAGACCAATAATAATTCATAAAGACATATTAAACAAAATTTCATAGTAATATTATTATAAATAAATGAGATTAAAAAATCGTAATAAATAACATTCAATTTGGTCAATTATTATTAATGTCAATTAGTATTAGTAATATATTCGTAAAAAAGAGTAATAGAAAATTTTAATTCGGTCAATAAGATATAAATGACATTAAATTTAAAAATCGTAATATTAGTTTTACTATTAGTAATATATTCGTAATTTAATTCAGTCAATAAGAAACAAATAAGAATAAAATTAAAAATCATAATATTAGTATTAGTATTAGTAATATATTCTTAAATTAATTCGGTTAATTCGTTAGTAATAAATAAATGAGCTTAAATTAATTCGGTTAATTCAGAAAGGGGTCGCGGCGCAGCTTGTTGCCTGTCTGCCCGTTATCTTGATGTAATTTTTCTTGTTCTGGAATGAAAGTACTTTTTAATTAAAAAAAAATCGTAATATATAACATTAAATTCGGTCAATTATTATTAATGTCATTAAAACTCATAATAAAATATCATTAAAAATGAATAAATCCTATTAATTGCAGGTAAGACCAATAATAATTTGAACGAATAGTAATATAAATAATATTAAATATACTTTAATAAAGATATATTGAACATAATTTCGTAGTAATATTAATATAAATAAATGAGATTAAAAAATCCTAATAAATAACATTCAATTCGGTCAATAATTATTAATGTCAATAAATAACATTAATTCTAACATACTAAAAATACATTAAAAATGATTAAATCTTATTAAACATAAATTCGAAAAAAGTAATAATAAATAAATGATCTTAAAAATCGTAATATATAACATTAAATTCGGTCAATTATTATTAATGTCATTAAAACTTATAACAAATAAAATTAAAAATGAATAAATCTTATTAATTGCAAGCAAGACCAATAATATTTCATAAAGATAGATTAAACATACTTTTTTTAGTAATATTAATATAAATAAATAAGATTAAAAAATCATAATAAAAAACATTCAATTTGGCCAATTATTATTAATGTCAATTAATATTAGTAATATATTCGTAGAAATAGTAATTGAAAATTTTAATTCGGTCAATAAGATATAAAAGGGATTAAAATTAAAAATCGTAATATTAGTTTTAGTATTAGTAATATATTGGTAATTTAATGCAGTCAATATTAAATAAATGATCTTAAAAATCATAATATATAACATTAAATTCGGTCAATTATTATTAACGTCATTAAAACTCATAATAAATAACATAAAAAATGAATAAATCCTATTAATTGCAGGCAAGACCAATAATAATTCATAAAAACATATATTTTTTTTTTCGATCACATCCCACTGATGATGACCCTTTCATTCCAGGACAAAGAAAATTACATTAAGATAGCGGGCAGGCGGGCAACAAGCTGCGCCGCCACCCCTTTCTGGATAGCAAATCCTAATCTACTAAAAACATAACCATGTCCACCCAGAGCCGAGACACTACTGTGAATAACCCGCTGGACCCTGGTCAGGAAACGGGTAGCCTCCGGTGCCAATGAGCCAAAGGTATCAAAAGCCAAAGGTATAAAAACGTGTTGGTTCTCCTCGCAGGCTTTAGCATGTTTTTCTACCTTCTTTGCCTCTGCTTTCCGGACCGCTTGCCCTGCAACAAAGCCACTGTCCCTCAACCCAACTAGGGGAGATACACCCGTCAGGTCAACACAAGCATGCTTCCCCCCGGCCCACCCAAAGACAAGGAGATCTGCTGGTCGTAGGGTGGATCTCCCTTCTGCTGGATCCGAGAGGAAGTTTACAGGGGCCTCCTTCTTGGCTGAGATCCCAGCCCGTCTTAAAATGTCCCACAGAATGTCTCGAACCCAATCATGCCGATATTTAAAACCGGGCAACTCCTTACAATGAACCGCGTGTTCCCCGTATTCATCCAGACAGGCCTTACGGCACATCGGACAGATGTCATCCTCCTGGTACATTGGGATCATCAGACGATATTTACGAATGGCCCTGTATTCAATAGCGGACATGCTTTGGCCTAAACCTTCGATCGGGATAACAGTTAGGAAATCTTGGGCGTGGGGGGTTTGCAGGCATTCAATAACTGCCCTCTGACGGGGGGACAAACCAAAAACTTCACCCAGGTTCTGAGCGATTTTGCCATAAAGGGCATTCGCCAAAGTTTTCTGAGGCTTTGGGGGGGGGGGGGCGGTGTCCTTGTTAGAAAAAACCGCCAATATCAAAACCTGGGAGATAGTCATTTAGCATTTCGAGGGCCTGCACGTAGTCCAAGTCTGCGCCGAAAACCCCGCTATTTCGTAGGATGTGGTCTTGAAGGTTCCAGGACTGAGCTCGTGACGCCACAAACGCATACATGCCGACATCCTTCGCAGAGAGGAGCCCTAATCCTCCCACACGCATCGGCAAAGACGCCATCCGCCATTGTAGGTCACCAAAGAAAGGCCCCCCACATACCACTATGTCTTTAATGGCTTCCCGTAAACCCTTGTCAAAACATGATATTGCTTCATTCATCATGGAGGGTTGGCAGGTCCGTAACCCAAAAAGCAACTTAGCAACCCCCATACATGACCTGAGCAGGAGGAGTTCACTCTGGGGATCCCTAAGGCAGGGCAATAGTTGCATGAGTTCAACAGCGCGCGATGCCCTCCGCCTTGCCAATCCGCGGATAAAATAAGGGTCACGGCTAACAGCCCCTCCGAGGAGCTTCACCCCTTTTTCTGGCCTACCAATCCCGCTGGGAAAAAGACCCTCCTGAAGTTTCACCCCATTACAAGACGGCCAAAAAACCTCTGTTTTCTTAATATTAAGCTGAAGCCCCAAGGATGGCCCCTCTAGCCGGATAATGTCTAAGGCTTTAGCAACTTCGGTGGCCTCACCAATAATCGTCCCATCGTCCAGGTACCACGCATGAAATGGGAGTTTACAAATTTCTTGTACCCGGAGAACCATAGGGTGTAAAGCAAGGGCGAAAAGGAGGGGACCTAAAGGGTCCCCCTGCTGAACCCCCGTGGTGGCCCCTATACAGTCATTACCAACATATAACCTAGCTGGCTGGGCATATAGGAACTGGACCCATGAATAGATAGACGGGCAACGTTGATGGACCTCTCGAAGAAGGGCAGTGCGGTCGATCATATTAAAGGCGTTCGAAAAATCTACCGTGAGCATAGCCAAGGACCCGTCCGCATGGAAGGAGCTTAAGAACCTGTTCGCGCTGTGAAGCACCGCCTCCACCCCATTGGGTGTTCCCACCCCAAATTGAAAGTCCCCAAGGTACTTAGCCATTTCCTTCCCAACCTTCCTCATAGCCACTTTAGAAACTAATCTGCGCCAAATGGCCCCTACGGCAATGGGCCGAATCCCGTTATCAGGTTTCAATAAAGGGGTGAGGGGGGCCGAAGAAATAAATTCAGCTAGAACCCTTGGGCACAAACCCCCTAGCCAAAGGTTGAC
Source organism: Ambrosia x helenae (assembly GCA_030844895.1). NCBI lineage: Eukaryota > Viridiplantae > Streptophyta > Magnoliopsida > Asterales > Asteraceae > Ambrosia > Ambrosia x helenae. The sequence continues at coordinate 27,383,836 of CM061234.1, forward strand.
TACTTCAGTAATAGCTGAGAGCAACCCCGTGGAAGTCACTGACCCTTCTCCAGTAAGAGCGTCTAGCAAATGTTGGGCCCTCAAACCGTCCCTCCCACAAGAAGAACCTTTAGGGAAAGACCGAAGACATCCAAGCACACAATCCATATCCACAATAAGGGCGGGCATGACGTCAGAGTTGGCGGGCAGGGACGGAGGAGGCATCACCGGATGTTTGTCAATAAGGGCGTTCATGGTAGATTCCCCAAAAGGAGCAACCCTACTGGAACACAACACCTTGACAGCAGCTGTGAAGTGACCATCCCTAACTTTTCTTAGGCATTGTTTGACATTGGGGCTCTCTTCAGAAGACTTAATCCCCCTTACACCCTGGGTAAAGAAAACACCCTCCCCTGCACTATCAAAAAGGGAAGAAACCAAATCTGAAAACCCAGAACCGTCTTTCCACACGGAAAGCGCTTGCAGGATGCTACTACATTGCAAGGATTTCCTATTCCCAGACCTCCGCTCCTGCCTAGTGGACGGTTTGACCACCCGCAGAGTACACCTCGGCAATAAAAGCAATTTGACCCAACTTTCTACAGACCCTGGAGAGGCCACCACCTTTCGTAAGGCACCTGTCAAAACTTGGGCGAACGCCAATCGACAGCTTGGCGGAATGCTTTTGACAGTTTGAATGGGCAGAGAGAAAACCTTTTCAAGGAGGGATAAGTCCCCGACAACCCCTCCTGAAGGACCTGGTTCCATATCAGTAGCCACACGCCGAGGTTTCTGAATCCCCACAATGAAATCTTCCACATCCCCTGTATTCATAGAAAAGGAGAAGACATCATCAACGCCGTGGTTACACCTTTTGCTAAGAGCATGCATCACCATGCACCTCCCACATAGCCATTTGGCCCCATCTTGAAGGGCGCCCCCAACATCCATAAACAGGTCCAGATCTTGAGACATGGCATCTCGCAATGACGCCTTCTGATTTTCTGTCTTGAAATGCAGACTCTGCATGTGCTCGAGAAGGCGGAAAAACCCCGAAAACCCCGGTTTACCATCTTTACACTCATGGAAATGCTTGAAGGGGCATGATCTAAGCCCACTGCTTGAGCTAGGGCCCGAACCCCTGGCTTACCAATCCGATCCCTTTTTTTAGGAGCCATAAACACATCCAAAGCAACCCAGATAAAAAGCAAGAAAAACCTAAAGGACCCCTACTCGAGGCGAGGTGGGGCAATAAACCGATGAAAACAAGGACTTAAAAACTTCAGCTCGACAACGGGAGAGTAGAGGGGGAGCAACCAACAATTGCTCACCTCTGACCCGTTAACCGCAACACCCTATTTACACCATCATACTATATTATTATTATTATTATTATTATTATTATTAATATTATTATAATTATTATTATTATTATAATATGTTTGTTTGTAAGGCCAATAAGATGGTAGGTTAACTTTTCCAAGTTATTATATTATTATTATTATTATTATTATTATTTATATAATTATTATTTCTATTAGCTAGATGGATGACCTTTTTCAACCCAAAAGACAGTCAAACAAACTTAATATTAATATAATAATTATAAGGATTACAATAAATATTTTGAAAAGAAACTCTAACAGGGAGGCGATTAGGGGGTGAAGGGAGGGTAGACGATTAGGAGGAGAAGGGAGGGTAGGCGATTAGGAGGTGAAGGGAGGGTAGGCGATTAGGGTGTAGAGTTAGGTGCGATTAGCTCTAGATAACGGACAGGATGGGCGATTGGCTTAGAATGAGCTAGGAAGGAGGCGATTGGAATGGAGGGAGAACAGAGGGGGCGAATGAGATTTTGAATTTTGACCGTTGCAGGGGTTACTTCGGCGGTTATAGGAGAGGGGTCACTTCAGCGGCAGATTCGTAGTTGAAAAGTAAGTACGGTTCAGATGATGAAGAGGTTGGAGACGGTTGGGTTCAGGGAAGGGAGAGGAGATCCGGTTGGGGGCGGTGGAAGAGAAGGTGATGATGGTGAGGTTAGGAACGGTTGGGTTCCGGGTGGAGGAGAGGTTCAGAGGAGGGGGGGCGATGGTGGTGAGGAGAGGTTCTTTGGTGGTGAGGAGAGGTTCAGGGAAGGGGGGCGGGTGGAGGAGAGGTTCAGGGAAGAAGGGAGGTGGAGGAGAGGTTATTGTTATTGTAACCAAAACATATTAAACAAAATTTCGTAGTAATATTATTATAAATAAATGAGATTAAAAAATCATAATAAATAACATTCAATTTGGTCAGTTATTATTAATGTCAATTAGTATTAGTAATATATTCGTAAAAAGAGTAATAAAAAATTTTAATTCGGTCAATAAGATATAAATGACATTAGATTTAAAAATCGTAATATTAGTTTTAGTATTAGTAATATATACGTAATTTAATTCGGTCAATAAAAAATAAAAAAGATTAAAATTAAAAAATCATAATATTAGTATTAGTAATATATTCTTAAATTAATTCGGTTAATTCCTTCAATAATAAATAAATGAGCTTAAAAATCGTAATATATAACATTAAACTCAGTCCATTATTATTATTGGCATTAAAACTAATAATAAAATATCATTAAAAAATGAATAAATCCTATTAATTCCAGGCAAGACCAATAATAATTTAAACGAATAGTAATATAAATAATATTAAATATACTTTAATAAAGATAGATTGAACATAATTTCGTAGTAATATTAATATAAATAAATTAGATTAAAAAATCGTAATAAATATCATTCAATTCGGTCAATTATTATTAATGTCAATAAATAACATTAATTCTAACATACTAAAAATACATTAAAATGATTAAATCTTATTAAATTTAAATTCGAAAAAAGTAATAATAAATAAATGATCTTAAAAAATCGTAATATATAACATTAAATTCGGTCAATTATTATTAATGTCATTAAAACTCCTAATAAATAACATTAAAATGAATAAATCCTATTAATTGCAGGCAAGACCAATAATAATTAATAAAGATAGATTAAACATAATTTTGTAGTAATATTAATATAAATAGATAAGATTAAAAAATCATAATAAATAACATTCAATTCGGCCAATTATTATTAATGTCAATTAGTATTAGTAATATATTTGTAAAAATAGTAATAGAAAATTTTAATTCGGTCAATAAGATATAAAATGGATTAAAATTAAAAATCGTAATATTAGTTTTAGTATTATGAATATATTCGTAATTTAATTCAGTCAATAATAAATAATTGATCTTAAAAATCGTAATATATAACATTAAATTCGGTCAATTATTATTAATGCCATTAAAACTCATAATAAATATCATTAAAAATGAATAAATCCTATTAATTGCAGGCAAGACCAATAATAATTCGAACAAATAGTAATATAAATAATATTAAACATAATTTCATAAAGATAGATTAAACGTAATTTCGTAACAATATTAATATAAATAAATTAGATTAAAAAATCGTAATAAATACATTCAATTCGGTCAACTATTATTAATGTCAATAAATAACATTAATTCTAACATATTAAAAATTCATTAAAAATTTTTAAATCTTATTAAATATAAATTCAAAAAAAGTAATATAAATAAATTAGATTAAAATTTTTAATAAATAACATTAAATTCAGTCAATTGTTATTAATGTCAATAAATAATATTAAACATCTTAATACATAACATTAAAAATGAATAAATCTTATTAATTGCAATCAAGACTAATGATAATTCGTATGTGGCAACTATAACGTCACTGCATATGATGTTTTTAGATAACAGAAATTTGTTCATGGCCTTCGGCACAGTCTGAAAAGATACGTATAAAAAATTAAAAAAAATTTATAAAATGAAATAGGCATTTTTACACAAAAGAAATAACAATCATACCAACACGGTTAACGAAGGGTCATGCAAAACCTTGAAGAATTGAGAACCTTTGTGATAAGACATAATAACGTTGGTGTGTTCAGATGAGATCCCGATTTTTTAAAATAAGTAAAACATTGAATGATTAAGTCAGTTTAAAGGTAAATCCGATTCACTGTATATCTATCAATACCGATTTAAAAAGTTGGTATTTCTAAAGAATAATCACAAATGAATACATCAAATTGATAAATTTCTTGAAACGATTAAATGTTAATTATCCATGTTCATTCTAAATCATCTAGATCATATTTTATAAAAAAATCGATTAAAACTTCATTCTAAATGTATCAGTGTTTAATCATTGATTATAATATTATTGAAGAATTTGATTAAATAGTCAAAGATTAAAAAAACCGATTAAATCTTCATATGGATCATATTTTATAAGAAAACCGATTAAAACTTCATTCTAAATGTATCAGTGTTTAATCATTGATTATAATATTATTGAAGAATTTGATTAAATAGTCAAAGATTAAAAAAACCGATTAAATCTTCATATGGATCATATTTTATAAGAAAACCGATTAAATAGTCAAACTAATTTTTGTAAACAAAAATTAAAAAACCGATTATATCTTCATTGCAGAATTTGATTAAATAGTCAAAGATTAAAAAAACCGATTAAGTCAAATCATTTGATTAAACAAATGATAAGAGTAATTTATTCATAAGATTAATAGTAAAGCATCGAGTTTGTTAACAAAAATATCAACTGAAAAATCGTATACATAGGTTTCATCAATATGATTAACAGTAAAGCATCGAGTTTGTTAACAAAAATAAGTAAAACATAATAATATTAAGCAATGTTAGAAGAATATGGATCGATGATTACCTTGAATCAATTGTGAAGAATCAAGAAAGTATGAATGATGAAGGAGGAGGATAGAAAGGTTTGTTATGGAGAAATGAAGAATGATTTGGGGAGAATGAAAAAAAATTCTGAAAATGGTTTATATGGACTTCAATTCGGAGCTCCATATTGTGGTTGGATCCATGAGGACCCTCTCTAAGGCCTCCATTCGACCCGAGTGTATTCATTTATTATATAGATAGAATAGATACTAATATGTAATAATCAGTGGGTTCATTTTTATCGGATAGTGATCTTTATCTTGTAATGCTATATCTTATGTGAGGATTCTTATGGTTGCCTAGGTACATGGGTATAATAACTGGCATAGGTGACTTGGATCATGTTCGTTGGTCCAATTCTCATTGAAGATCTGTTAAGTTAAATTAACAAATAAGCTTGAAAAACCAAGTGGGCTGGGTTGGGTTGGGTTGAGTAGCAAGTCAAAATGGTCTGGTTTAAAAAAAATCAACTTGGGGTCGTTGATCTCTACAGTTACTGTCCCTAGAATAAACATTAATAAATTATCCGCATTTGTTAGATTTACTAAATGAGTTATCTTACAATTTCTCTTCGGTTGGTTGGGATGAATCAACAGCGGTGAGAGGCAGCCAAGCGTATCAGTATGGGAAATTGTACCATTAATGTGACGACCGGGAAATTTTTGGGGAAAATTTTTCTTTTTATCGTTTCGTTCTCTTTGACTTCGGGAAATTTTCGGGACGAAAATTCTTTCAACTGGGGGATGATGTGACACCCGGCATATTCAGGTTAATACTTTTCATATTTTACATACATACGTTTCGTACTTTACATACATGCGTTTCATACTTTGCATACATACGAGTCTACCTCAACGAAAACATTGAAAACAACTACTTAATATCATACTTGACCAGGTCGGTCGAGTCGTATCGATGATTCGGGAATCATCGGGAGTCGTTACAATGGTCCGAGGGACCATTGGGTGTCGGTCCATACCATGTGTACAAGGATCGGTGATTCGTGGAATCGCCGGGTTTAACGCACACACGCAAGTCTTGGGTCCCGGGAATTGGTGATCGGGTGGGAACGTGTTAGTTATCGTGCATTATATGTTTGTAATCATTATGTGACTTGTCGGTATGTGAAAACGTGTTTACATATGTTAAATTAGGGTTTAACGCGCCAAAAACCCGGACACATAGGCTATAGGCGATTAGGCCATGTGAGATAGCCTAATCGCCAGTTTTGGGGCGAGTAGGGTGATTCTTGGGGCGATTAGGGGGCTATTCGCTAGTTCTTACTGGCGAGTAGCAGCCCTACTCGCATGAACTGCACCGTACTCGCATGAACTGCTTAGAACGATTAAAAACGCCTATAAATACCACCCTTATGTTTCAAAACACCATTTGTGAAACCCTAATACACCCCAAAGCCACCCCACACCTTATCCAACCTCTGTAACTCGTTTTTGAGCAAGAAATCATATTTTCAAGTCTTACAACCCATAATCTCACCATTTCAAGGTGAGTTCTTCATCCTAAACCTTTATAATAGTATTGTTTTGATCCCTAAAGGTCCAGACCTGATTTATAAACGTTTGTGTCTTTGAAAACTTATTAAAATCGGTTTCAAAACAAACCCACACATCTATACTTGTTTTATGTGATGTAGTCATGCAAGATAGGATCTTTATCGTCTAAACATGATTGTTCTTGTGTTATTGATATGTTTCTGATCTAGATAAGCTAATATGATGATAATCTAGGGATTTGAAGGTTCATAGATGTGTGATATTGATATTAGGCGTTTTGACCCGTTTGGGCGATTATGGTGGATTGATGATGATATGTTGTGTTTGGTTGATTGTTTGAGGATAGGGTTTGCTCTAGGATGATGCTAGAACAGTAGGGTAATGTCGGATAACGCCGTTATGTGATGAAATCTGAGTATTTGCTATTTAGGGAAACCACGTGCATTCGGGACAGCTAGGGTGATGATAAATTAGGGGTTTTTGCTTGAAATAGTTGGGTTAATGTTTTGGGTTGGGTATTGGGTGTTTTTACATGTTTCGGATCTGATTTGGAGTGTTCGACGCGCGAAAATGCACTACAGATGTGCAGAGGCGAGTAGGATCCTATTCGCATGAAGCTTCATGCGAATAGACTCCTAATCGCCTGAAGTTCATGCATTTACAAGTCCTAATCGCCTATATATAAGCAATTAGAGTCCTATTCACCTCAACTACTAGCAAATACAATCCTAAATGCCACTTCTACTATTGATTACAATCCTAAATGCTAGTTTGATTCCTAATCGCGTGTAATGCTGCTGTATGTATATTTTAACATCCCGAAACACGGATTGACACCTAGGAACATGTTAGGAACCCCAGGACATGTCTAATGACTTGGTAACACGTGTTCGGACTTTGTTATGCGTTAATTAACTGTTATGTTAGATTAGATGAACTCTTGCGCGCATTAAGTGTTTAATTGCATATGTTGCATGATATCTTGCTTTCGGCTAACACGTGGGATGTCGGGTCACCAATGGGATGTCGGGCCTTGTCTGGTGTGGTCGGTTAAACGTTTAAACATCATTTCATATGTACACGGTTATGGTCTGGACTGCTAGGGACTAGTCAACCTACGGGTTGTTAGTCTAACACCTTATACGCTCGTCATGATAGGTCACCGGTATTTGGTGCCGTCTATTGAGCAGGTTTACTTGTCTTAGTGCGAGGAGCAGCATCAGGTGAGTTTCACGGCCCCACTTTACGTTTTACATTTCGGGGAGACACATGCTCATACTTATTTCATAAATTATCATGTTATACTAGTGTTAATTCATTTACATACTATACGATACGTAAAGTCCCGGGGAAACCATGAATATGCTGGATGGCATAACGGGGGAAATGTGGATAGATCTATTGGGACTGACAGACCCCACCCGTCGGCTGGGAGCCGGGCGGGTGCATATTGTCTCGGTCATAACGCTACCGGGAATGGTAGTGCATAATCGTTTCGGGCAAAATCATATATCGTTGTCTGTAATGGTTTCCAGTCGTAGTAGTATTACTCATGCGTCTAGCTAACGCTATCATTTCTGACATAGTGATAACATGATGGCTTTCGTTACTTAAACGTTTAACATAAAACCTGTGAACTCACCGGCATTATTTGCTGACGTTTTTAGCATGTTTGTCTCAGGTTGTTGAGGTAGCAGCTTATCATAGGCGCACGGAGTCACACGGCGTCTAGGATTCATATGCATTTTCTTATCTTTTCAGACTTACGTACTTTTATATTTTGGGTTGTAATAAAGTTACGCTTCCGCAGCGATGGATTTATGAAAACTTGATGGTTTGTTTATGTCATTTTACGTATCATATAGTGTCGTTTATTGTGACCGTTGACTTAGATCCTGGTTTGTCACGCGCCTCGCGGTAAAACCCTGCACATGGAATTTGAGGGTGTGACAATTAACAACATTCCCATGCATCCATCACCGTTTCCCCTACGTCTGAAACACCTTCGGTATCCTGGAGCCATATCTTTTCAAGGTATATATTTGTTTTTACTTTCGATAGTGATCAAACAATTTTCTTTCGACTTCAAAATTGTATTTTTTTAATTGAACAAACAGCATAGATGATGCAGTTATTGGGATGGCATGGATGAGAGGTAAAACGGGGGACCAAGAACTAAGTTCTCTAAACTTTCAATCGGTTGGCATGCTTCCTTGGATGCATCAAAGAATCGACCCATTGTTCCTTCAAAGTAATCTTAATCAGTAGTATCAAGCTGCATTGGTTGGTCTAGGAGGTGGAGATGCTTTAAAACGACAATTTATTCAGTTTCAGCAGCAGCCCATTCAATACCCTCATAAACATTCGGTTTCAGGCGCCTCAAACCCACTTTTCCAACGCTTTCAGTAACTGATTCAACCGCTAATTCCTCAACAATTTATGCTTGGTCAAGTTCAAATACCACAACAAGTCAACAGTCAACCAGCGGAACAACAACAAGAAGCAGCAAGTCAACAGTAAACAACATTTGAATTCATTTTCGGAGCCACTCCTAATTCAACATGGACAATATTGTAATTTGTCTGATCTCTTAACCAATGATTTATCCTGCTATAAAGAGTTTTATCTGGAGGAAGTAGTATATGGTCTTTGGTTTGTTGTATGCAAATGCTTGCCCACTGAGTGACACTTCATATGATTTCACAGCTCAAGCGTCTAAGGAAAACTTTATACACAAATCTATTATTACGGGTGCTTTCTGTTTCTTACCATATACATCATGCTTTGAATTTATAATAGTGTGTTGTTGTATTTAGACACATTTATGTAATGCATTATAATTGGTTTCTTATTTTTTTTTTCAGGATGCGTCTTTCTTTGATAGAGAACCAGCTAGAAATTTGACCAGCAGGCTCGGGCAGATTGTCAAAAGCATGATGAATAAGTCTCTTCAGGTTGAAACTTTTGTCAACATCCATTTTCCTACTTACTAACATCGTTTATTCTTATCCACAATCCACATATTCTAATTTGTATGCAAAATATCAGGAACAGGAGCACTGATTAATTTGCTGACATTAAGTTGGCGTCTTGTGTTGTCATCTTGCTTTTTATGCATTCTTCTGTGCATGATCTTTATGGCTTATGGATGGTTAGTACCTAAAACTTTCTGTATTTCGTAGAAAGAATTTCTAATGTGGATACAATATAAGGTTAGTTTGTTCAATAGTAAATTTAGTATTTCCATAATCAGTAATCTTAAAAAAGTAAATACAGTGATACACTAATATAGTTATATGAGTGTACTTGACCAGTCAACTCTGGTCAAACCCATTCAAACAGTAGTAGCTGCTGCGTTTATGATCAGTTTTCGGATATGCTAATCGCCATGATGCCCTAACACTCACTATTTTTTCTTGAAGATTTTTTAAATTGGTTACTAAAGTAAATTGAATGTTCATTATTGATGTTTTTGTATATATTTTTGTGTTATCAGCAAATATGGAATAACATAGGTGAGACAGAAGCAGAGAAAGATAGAATGTTAATAGAATTGGAGATAGAATGTTTAGAAGTGTATAGTAAGAATGGCTCAAAAGTTTGCATTCGTTTTTGCTTTCTTGGGTCTTGGACCGAAAGTTGACTAAATCTTATTATGTTTATCAGTTTAGCTCTTTGTTATTTCGCTAATCATGTCTAAGATTTTGAATGGATAATCATACAAATAAAATATTTTGAGGTAATATCATCGATTTGTGTTTCATGTTCTCTGTCATATGTTAACTTTTTTTCCAGTTTCTTTCTTCTATATAAATTTATCATTTACATGTTCATCAAGCAGCAGCAGTGGTTTGTAATTAGTCATTTCCGAAGTTTGATGACAATCGTGATTATAAAATGGTTTATTTGCTCTTCTTTTTATTTATTGTTGCTGCGTCGGACATTTCTAAATGCTCATATCTTTGAAATATAGCTATGAAACGAATATCTTCTCTAGGCTTACATGTTGAAATATGATTCTATGCAGGTAATTGCTTTAGGGCGATTCAAATGAAGCATTGCCTTTAGGCCTCGCACCTCCTGAGGGCCCAACTTTGTAAGTTTTTAGGTATAGGAACTTGTGAGCCGAGAAGGAAATGATAGGGTGACAGTCAACACACACTCTAGCAGGCTGATGAATACATTGAGAGCACAATCGTTGCTCTTTGCTGGCAGCTAATTGATGGGGCTCTGACCCGCCCATGTACAATCTCGTGACCTGCCATTCAAAATCCCTAAAATCCTTTGTTTCCAACTATCCGCCTCATATATTCTACATCCGATATCTCCATATCTCGCCTACAATCTGTCCACTCTTCTGGATCTTTTTTGGTTCCTAATACAGGTAAAATGTTCATTATATGTTCATATTCATTAATTCTTTTTTTTTTGTTAATCACGTTTATTCATTAATCAGTTTTGATTTTGGTTCCTAATACATGTATAATGTTCTATTATATTATATGTTTATATTCATTTATCGGTTTTGATTTTGGTTCCTAATACAAGTATAGTGTTTAATTAACACAAACAACCGTTGCATTGGCGGAGACGATGGTGTTTGATGGCAGCGATAGCGGCGTCACCGACTAGGGTTACGACTTCTTCCTCAAACAAACAAACAAACTGCCCTCCTCTATTGCTTCCACCTACTCAGCGTCAGGTGTGTTTGTAAAAATATAAGTTGTTGATTTTAATTTTCAGTTTTTTTAATCTACTTGAACTATGATTAATGATGTTAATAAATTCTATTATGTAGAATCTGTGTATGTTTTATTATTAATATCTTAACATGAATTTGCTAATAGAATGGTTATCATGTCTCAGTATCATAGATTATTTGAGTTTGTAAGTTGTTTATTTATTATATGGAAATAATTAAAGAGGAACCATGGTTTTGTTAACGGAGCTGCAGAAATTGCTTTCAGTAGCTGTAATTTGATGATGCAACATACCAATATTATTATTATGTATCAAATTAATTTAAATGTTGTCGTTTTCCCCTGTGTGTAAATGTGCTGCTGATATTTGTTACTTGCTACCATAGCTTGAAGCTGCAAATTAACCATTAAACGCTTTGCTGGTTTCTCTTATTAACTTTTATTTTACAAAACCTAAATTATAGCTTATGCTTTGTTATTTCAATATTCCAAGTATTTACCAAGATTATAAAGCCTTTCTGTTATCGCACACTATCCGGTGATAGAAACCTATAAGAAATATCAAAAATATTTCAACACCTTTAGTAACTAAGTCTCTTTGGTAACTTAGGTAACCCGGTGATAGAAACCTATAAGAAATATCAAAAAATATTTCAAAAATATTAGGAACCAAAATCAATATTTCAATATTGATTTTGGTTCCTAATACAAGTATAGTGTTTAATTAACACAAACAGTCGTTGCATTGGCGGAGACGGTGGTGTTTGATGGCAGCGATAGCGGCGTCACCAACTAGGGTTACGACTTAAGGTGGTGGCGGTACACTAATCTGGTACAATATGCTAAGGGGTTCACTTTTCATCCCCATCTCTATGGGCTTTCTAAGGTTCATGGCAAAGTTTTGGGGGATTGTTAACCTACAATGGATTATTATAGACTTTAAAATACTAAACTAAATCATATTTACAAAAACTATACTCAGAAATTATTTGTTTTAAATTTAGACGTGGGGTTTGGGATTTGCAAGAATAAATTGAAAGAAAATGAAGTGAATATGATATAGTAGTTTCTTAATGATTAACTGGTGATTTGAAAAGTAATTTGATCAAAGTTTGGATTGATAATGATATTAGTAGATACTTCCCATGTGCAGTAGGGATGATAGTAGTAGTTTTACGGTAGCCGGTATGTTGTCTAAGGTTGTCAATACATTGCTACCAGAATAAATCAATCAAAATGCTCACAGTTTTGCTTATCTTATGAAATTAATTGTATTTTTATGACGATGTTTGCTTATCAAGATTTTTTAAAGAGGTTGACAGATGGAGTTGTTGAAGTTCAAATGCCGGTTCTTGAACACGTCAAGCTTTGTATTTTATCCAATCCGTCCGGATCAGAATCTCCTCAGTTTATTGGTAAGTTTTACTTTAGAAACAATTTTGTACAATGGGCACTTTAGGTTTAGTGGAATTTATAAATACTGAGTTCTTATAATCAATTAGAAAAACAATATAGACCAAGATGGGAATTGGTTTTGTGCAAATTCAACTGTATATTAATAGTCCATAACTGTTTTCTTAAAGTCTGTGTTTATCTAGCTATTTAACTATTTTTATAATTGTATGGACTTCACTATAGGCAGTTTATGTTGCAGCAACTCAATATGGTTAAATATCCTTCTTGCATTACATTGTAGCCAAGTATCATGTTGATTTTGATGCACCAAATGATGACGAAAGGACCCCTGTATGTTAATTTTTTTTAATTTAAAAGTATGTATTATACTTTTATGGTATAACAAATAGCTGAAATGGTACTTTCTATGAATTTTCACACAATCGCTTGCAAATATGCGAAGGAGTTGGAAACGTCTCTTCGTATTGGTGACTATATTTCTACTTCTGACGCCAACTACAAAATATTGTACAACTGAGACATTTTTTTTAATGCAACATAGGTATCCGAGAAGCAATGGTTTGTGGTGTTTGTGATACTTTCTTACTGGATTTTTTGCTATTTTTTTTTTTTTTTTGCAAATACAAGACTTTTGTCTCTCAATGTGTGTTTGTGCCTACCAATGATATTAGTTAGTTGATTGAGTAATGCTCCTTTTACTTATATATGGGTCACTTTATATAATGTTCCTTCCTATAAACAGGTCAAATAAGGTAATAGTCGGTTAAAATGTTGTTTTAGTGGTGTAGGTTCATGTTTGTTTACTTATAAATTGGTCGATTTGGGTAATGTTCCAACTTTTTCAATGGGTCAAATAGGGTAAAAGTCGCCAATAGTGTGTTTATGGTGGTTTGATTATAGTGATGTTCCTTTTACTTATACATAGGCCATAGGTGAATTGGGGCAATCTTGCTTTTTCTTAACGGGTTGATTTGGGTAACGTTTGCCTTTTCAAATGTGTCAAATAGAATAAAATGTGCTTAAAGCTTTTTTAGCGTGTCGATTTGGGTAATGCTCATCTTCTCAGACGTGTCAAATTAAATTGTGAAATATAGATGGTAGTTAGTTTCTTATTTTTATTACTTTCTTATTGTTGTAGATGCCCTAAGTCTATTTTTAACACATACCATTTAAGTCGTTTTATTCAGGAATAAAATTTATCAGCCTAATAATATTGCTTTAATATAATGCTTGATCTATCTGAAATTTTGTGCAAAACAGAATGCTTCTATTTATTTTCCACTAGGGACCTTTAAATGCCATGACATTAGGAGAAACCTATTCGTATTGTTGGATTTTGATTTTGGTAAGGCTGATGGTTATTTGAGTTACAAGTCTTACTATCCTGACCATCTTTTTGATGATGTAGGACCATTTTCTGAATAATAATTCAGTTCAAGTCAGTCTAATTGTAGAGAGTTTACATTGGTAATTCAAAGAATAATGGTTCACAAAGAATGGTTAATTTATGAAACAAGCAGCAAATGTTGTGTACAAAAAAATATTTGGAGATTTATGAATAACTTTATGAGATTTTAAATTTTCACTTTTTTTATTTAAGGTTTATTAATATTTGGAGATTTATGAATAACTTTAATCGTAGTAAACGCTCATGTGATTGTTGCCACATTACTCAAATTAGTTACGGCTACTAGAGGCAAAATCCGTTAGGCCAATGATTAATTCTGGAATTAGATCAAGAAATATTTGTTATTTACAATGTTGACCTATCATTTTACGAACCAAGAAATATTTGGTCGATGTATCTGTCACACCCTCAAAATCCACTTGCGGAGTTTTACCGCGAGGCGCATGACAAACCAGGATCCAAACCAACGATCACAATAAACATGTCTAAATGAACATATGCAATTTCAAAAAAAACATAGTTTAAAAATCCCCAATTACAGCGGAAGCTTATTCAAAACATAATCCAAAATAAACCAAGTGTTCAACGTTTGAAAACCATGCAATCCTAACTAGACGCCGTGCAGACGCGTGCGCCCTAGTTCCATTGTGCTACCTTAGCGACCTGAGAAAACATGTAAAAGTTTACGTCAGCACAAAAATGCTGGTGAGTTTACAGGTTTTGTAATCACAGTACCAAGTTCAACCTGTCCATACTATAACAAATCGAAAACCAAAGTATGCTAGCTAGGCGTATGTTTTGTTACTACTACGATTGGAAAACCATTACTAACTCGCAAACCAGATGTCGTGCCCGAATAGTAAACCTGTTGTTCCTGTTTGAGACAATATGCACTCGCCCGGCCCTCCAAGCCGACGAGCGGGGTTGGTCACTCCCAATAGCGCTATTCACATTTCCCCGTTGTGCTAACCCACACATTCATGGTTCCCCCCGGGACTTCCAAAGATCGTATAGTAAACCATAGAAACCCATAGTATGACAGTAGTTACCAAACATAAGTTTTAACACATGTTTTCTCCCCCGAAAAGTGAAACCAGTTAAAAGAGGGGCCGTAAACTCACCTTAGATTGCGTTACTTCGTAATACGAATAAACTCAGCAAGCTATGCTAGTCCCGTAAAGCGGCGACCTAACATATGACAGTTACAAGTACTTAGACTAATAACCCGCAGGTTAGTTAGTCCCTAGATGTCCAGACCATAACCAAGTTCGTTTGAAAACACCGTGACTGTTAAATTAAACCAAAGTACAAGACTCGACATCCCATTGGAGACCCGAGACTCCGTGTTATGCTTACACTCTCAAACATACAATCATGTAATCACACTTAACATACGTTAAAGTCCAACAAGTTATAGCACGTAGTTCGAGTATCACGTAAATAAGTCCGAACACATGTTGCCAAGTTATTAGATATGTTACGCGGTTCCTAGCATGTTCCTAGGTGTCAAATCGGGTCCCGATATGTCAAAATATACTTACAGCAGCATTACAGGCGATTAGGAAAAGTCGACTAGCAATTATGAAAGTCAACAGGCATTTAGGAATGCTAATTGCCTATAATATAGGCAATTAGGTCATAAGACATGCACTTACTAGCAATTAGGTCATAAGACATGCACTTACTAGCAATTAGGTCATAAGACATGCATTTACTAGCAATTAGGTCATAAGACATGCTGTTCACTAGCAATTAGGTCATAAGACATGCAATGAAGGCAATTAGCCCCTACTCGCCTATACTATAGGCGATTAGGGCACCATATCAGGCGATTAGCCTCCTAATCGCCTATAGTATAGGCAATTAGGGTTGCTACTCGCCTGCAACCTGGCTGTTCCGGTTTTTCGCGCGTTTAACACTCCAAATCAATCCCAGAACGTGTGTAAACATCAAATATCATCCAAACAACTATATCAAACATATTTCCATCAAAATCCTTCGTTTAACCTCGATCTATCAGCCCTGAATGCAATCATGTATCTTAAAGACAATACACATAACATGAAACATCACATTAGCATGCAAAACCATAACCCTAATTAACAATAACTCAGATCTCATCATCATGCCATCATTATTAATCTGAAACTAACCTAATAACATGTTAATCATCCATCTTGAATCACAAAAACCCTAGCTTTTAATTGAAAACCCACATACATCATGCATGCTATTTAAAATCCAATTAGCCATACTTATTAATGATTTTCAGAAAGCTTATTCGTTTTAAAACAGGTCTGGACCGTTAGGGATTTATTAAAAACGTTAGTAAAGATTGCATGGATGAAAATCACACCTTAGATTGTGATAGATTGATGAAATAAGCTTGAAACCTTGTGTTTTGATCCAAAATCACGTTCCAGAGGTTGTGTGTGTGTTGGGGCGGGTTATGGGATGACTAGGGTTGATATTATGAAGTTTAGGAGGTCAAGCATTGTATTTATAGTCGTCCAGCACGTAACACGCGATTGTGCAGCAGCTATACGCGATTAGCATTGCTAATCACATGACATTTCATGCATTTAGGGCTAATCGCATGAAATGATCCCCAAATGCATACCCTATAGGCGATTAGCCTCCCCTAATCGCCTATAGGGGCTGGTTCTGTGTATTTTGCGCGTTAAACTCCGTTTTAACATATGTTAACACATATTCACATACCGACAAGTCACATAATGATTGTAAACACATAATACTTGCAAATAAACACATTCACACTCGTTCACCAATTCCCGGGACTCGAGACTTGTATGTTCCCTATGTTCTGACGATTCTACGAATCGTCACCACTTGTACACTTGGTTAAGGACTGACATCTAATGAACCTCTAGACTAACATCCGATGATCCTCTATACTGAACTAACAGTTCCCGAACCATAACACGACTTAACTAACCCAGTTAAGTACAATATACGCGTGACTCGCTAAGGTAGACTTTCATCTAGACAACGTTGTTAACCAGAATTTGCCGGGTGTCACATCATCCCCACGTTAAAAGAATTTTCGTCCCGAAAATTGCACAGTACCCAAAAGGAATAACAAAAGAAACAGACAAAAGATAGAAACCAAGAGAGAGATTTACCCGAGTTGTCACATCATTCCCACGTTAAAAAGGAATCTCGCCCCGAGATTCATTCAGCTGCAGTGGAGACATATCTCGATTCGAACGCTTCCTTAGGAAAGAGATGAGGATACTTAGACTTCATCTGATCCTCCCGTTCCCAAGTGTACTCTGGTCCCCGGTTCGAGTTCCAACGAACCTTTACAATGTGAATCTTGCTATGACGTAGGCTACGAATCTTGTAATCCAGAATCTCAACAGGTTCTTCCACAATCCGAATACGATCGTCAACCTTGATCTCTTCCAGTGGAACAATGAGAGACTCGTCAGCCAGACACTTCTTTAAGTTGGACACATGGAAGACGTTATGTACGTTACCGAGCTCCGTCGGTAAATCAAGACGATACGCCACCGGTCCAATCCGTTCCAGGATCGTAAATGGACCGACATACCGAGGGTTGAGTTTGCCACGCTTCCCAAAGCGTATGACGCCCTTCCACGGTGAAACTTTCAGAAGTACCTTGTCATCAACTTGGAATTCCAATGGTTTGCGACGCTGATCGGCATAACTCTTCTGCCGATCCCGTGCCGCTGCCAACCGGTTACGAATCTGTACGATCTTTTCCGAAGTTTCGTACACTAGTTCACGCCCAGTGAGTTGACTCTCACCCACCTCAGCCCAACAAAGAGGAGAACGACATTTCCGCCCGTACAGTGCCTCGAATGGAGCTGCCTTGATGCTCGTGTGGTAACTGTTGTTGTATGAGAATTCTACTAACGGTAGATGAGCTTCCCAACCTTTGCCAAAATCGATCACACATGCCCGCAGCATGTCTTCTAAAGTTTGAATCGTACGTTCACTCTGACCGTCAGTCTGTGGGTGATAAGCTGTACTCATGTCTAGCTGGGTACCCAACGCTTTGTGTAAAGACTTCCAGAAGTGAGAAGTAAAATGGGAATCACGATCCGAAATAATAGAAACCGGCACCCCGTGCTTAGAAACAACTTCCTTCAGATAAAGACGAGCCAAACGATCCATGGTGTCGGTCTCTTTAATAGCGAGAAAATGGGCTGATTTTGTCAACCGATCAACAATCACCCATATCTTATCATTCCCGCTCGGTGACTTAGGCAGTTGCGTGACGAAATCCATTGTAATCCGTTCCCATTTCCACTCCGGAATTTCAGGTTGTTGCAAGAGACCCGACGGTTTCTGGTATTCTACCTTGACCTTAGCACAGGTCAAGCATTTGCTCACGTATGAGGCTATATCCGACCTCATGTTTGGCCACCAGTAAAGCACCTTCAGATCTTGGTACATCTTATCCGAACCAGGATGAATAGAATACCGGGACTTGTGAGCCTCATCTAGGACAAGCTCCCGAAGTCCCCCGAATAAAGGAACCCATATGCGTTCTGTGAAGTAGTGCAGGCCATCAGGCCTTCGCTCGAGGTGCTTGTCGGCACCGTGCATAGTCTCAGCTTTAAGGTTTTCCTCCTTCAAAGCTTCTAACTGAGCAGAACGGAGTTGGTCAGATAGAGAGGAATGAATGGTGAGTTGCAACGCCCGAACGCGACGAGGTTTAATCGATTCCTTCCTGCTCAAGGCGTCTGCTACCACATTCGCCTTGCCAGGATGGTACTTAATGGCGCAATCATAGTCATTCAGAAGTTCAATCCAACGACGCTGTCGTATGTTCAAATGTTGTTGGTCGAAAATATGTTGAAGACTCTTGTGATCGGTGTAGATGGTGCATTTGGTACCGTACAAGTAATGTCTCCAGATTTTCAACGCGAAAACCACTGCACCCAACTCCAAGTCATGGGTGGTGTAGTTCTTCTCGTGCACCTTGAGTTGACGAGAAGCATACGCAATTACCTTCTCGCGTTGCATCAACACGCAACCGAGACCATGAATAGAAGCATCACAGTAAACAACAAAATCATCAGGGCCTTCAGGTAAGGACAAAATAGGAGCAGAACACAGTTTAGACTTCAGTTCTTGAAATGCCGACTCTTGCGGTTCACCCCAGTCGAATTTTCTATCCTTCTGAGTAAGAGTGGTCAGGGGTTGAGCGATCTTCGAGAACCCCTTAGTGAAACGACGATAATAGCCCGCAAGGCCTAGAAATTGCCGCACCTCAGTTGGCGTCTTTGGTGCTCCCCAGTCCTTGATCGCTTCGATCTTAGCTGGATCGACATGAATTCCTAGTTCATTAACCACATGTCCTAGGAACTGAACTTCGCGCAACCAAAAGTCACACTTTGAGAACTTAGCGTAAACTGTAACACCCCAACCGATGGCGGAAACATCGGGATGTCACGTAATGATGATTGTTCAGTAGCTCATGGTGAATACTAGATTCCATTAAATGATTTAAATGAATTACATACAATAGTTCTAGAATTTGTACATCAAATTGAATAAAACTAAACACATATCTTCAAGCATCAATTCAAATCTTCAAGCAAATAGAACCTGAAACATGTTAAGTTGAAAAGGTTTTGGGTCAACAAAAGTTGGTGAGAATTACATAGGTTTTTGATAATTGAATAAAAATGATGTGCAATTCATGTGTCATGTCAATCTAGTCCATATGTGAGAACATACTAGAAATAAATCGAGTGCATAATCAACCCTGATGACTGTTATAATATGATACATACCATACGCTCATGGTCCAATATGTTATACGATAACAAACACCCACGCAACCTTTGTAGGAGGCACGTATCCGGGTGGGATTGTCAGTCCAATAGATCTATCAATGTTTACCGCCGGCTTGTACGGAGTTAATGATTATGCTAGAATGGTGCTTACTCTAATCATGCTCAAGACATAATGCAACATAGAAAACACATAGACACATTGATGATTGAATTGCATAAATGATGTGGTAACATGTTTCACCCCAAAAACGGTGATAAATAGAAAAGGGGCTATGTAAAACTCACCTTGGTAAAATGTTATATTTGTTGAGAAATGTGTTGACCAAATGTATCAAGTATCACCCTAAAATGAGGTAATAAATATGTCTAAGTCTATCAAGTCTACAAATGTATAAGTTCTAGGGCTTCGAATTGGGGATAAACGCTCGTTTGATTATTATTAAAAATGTTTGATAATTGAGGGAATATTAGTAAATAATTAACCAAAAATCTTTTTATAAATGTTAAATCTAGGATGGTCACAAGAATGTGTTTAAAGTATAAAAATAATTTTTAAAAAATTATTTTCTTAAAAATAGATTATTAAATCTATTTATTACAAATTGTCAAACTTAACTTTAATATCTTAAAAATACTAAAATTAAAGAATTATCATTTTAAAAATTATATTTCTATTCTAAATGATCAGAAATAATTTGTATAAAATTTTGGTGCAAAAATAACAAAAATTGGATTTATTATGATTTAATTATGATTAAAACTAACAAAAATTGATTAAAAATAATTAATAAATGATTTTTCAGAAATAAAAATCGTTTCTGAAAAGTTTTATGTTATAAAAACTTAGGATAATTTTTGTGGAAATTAATAAGATCGTTTAGATATTTTTATAGATTTTTATAAATAAAATAGAATAAACTTGATTTATTTGTTATATATATTAAATAAATAAATTTTTGAAAACTAAAAATTGGGTGTTAAACTTTTTCATCAGATTAATATAAAATAATTTTTGTGGAATTTTTAAAAGGGTTTTAACAATTTAAAACGAATTTATAAGATTAATGCAATATATATATATTTATATAAGGTTTGTTTGTCAAAAATGAAAAAAAAGAAAAAGAAATGCCATCACCAGGGATTGAACCCGGGTGGCTTTGTTAGAGGATGCAGTCACAACCACTTGGTCTAGACCAGTGGTTGTGATTGTTCTCGGCTCGTTAAATATTAATATGTTGTTGCGAATCAGTGTTCTTCCCCAAATTATGATTACGAGCCCTAGCTATTACAATCGGACAATCCACACAACTTTAACCCGATTAACCTTAGGGTTTTTGCTGTGTGGGTGCCGACAAACAAAACCCACCAAAAAGATTCAACTTACAATGTAGTTACGAGCTCGATTGGTCGGTCAATCAAAAAGTCAACTCGAACAAAAAATGCTAAAGAACAGATGATTTTGAGAGAAATTAGAGATTGAGAAGGAAGGATTGGCGAGTTGTGAATGCTTGTGAACGTCCAATTTATAGTGCTATGCACTGGATCGAAGAAATGGCAAGAATTGACCAAGCATTAAAAGTCACACGGTTCTTGATAATTTTGGTATCGATTAATTGATAATTAACGTGTATTTGATGATGAATAGGCCGGTAATCACGTATCAGTGGTCAATGGATTATTAAACATGGTAAAATCACATAAACAAATTTCAAAATTTACGAAATAAAAAAAAGAATTTATATTATCTGCTGCTGTTAGTCGCTGTTAAGGAAGAAGGAAAAAGGAGGGAATGAAGGTTGGTTTAAAGATAATTATGGCTGGGAATAAAACAAGAAAAACATCCAGACTAGTTGGCTGAGACGCGTGTGTGGGAGTGGGGGGGCTCGGGTTCGAAACCCGGGGAAAGCATCCTTTTTTTTTTATTAACCCGTGAAGAGAAGAAGGGGGAGTTGGGCTTGATGTTTGGGCCGGATGGTTGTACTGGGCCTGACATGTGTTGGGCTTCAGGTATGGGGTTTAACATGACTTGGGTAATGGGCTATGGGTTTGGGTAAGAAAATCACAAACTCTAGTATATGTAATTATTATTATTATTATTATTATTATAACTATATATATATATATATATATATGTATAGATAAGTTGTGAGTTTGGAGAGATTAGTATAAGACGTAACAAAAATAAGAGCGTTTATATTAAAATTTGGAAAAAAAATTTTGCGATGTTACAGTCTCCCCTACTTTTGGAAACTTCGTCCCGAAGTTTATTGAAAACACAGGGTTGAAGGGGGTAGGATAAAAATTAGGACGAGTGTGACTTGAAGAATTTTATGTTAGGGCATGACAATGAATAGAGTAACCTGTCTCGAATAGCATGGATAGGAGGCGTGTTACGTGTGAGTTGATTTACTAAATGAACTACTAGATATCTAGAGTTTACATTTGGTTAACTACCGAAAATCTTGGTAGAATTCCACACCACCTTAACGTACCTGTAAATTCACGATTACGTTCCGGACCGTAATCACCAACTTACCTTACATTAGGGTTTTGCGTCCTTCCATGGCTCTTCCGATTGTTGAGCAGGTCTGATAGTCTCCACTAGTCGTTGAGCAGGTGGTAGGGCCTCTCCCGACTGTTGGAAAGACATGATGACCTCTACCAATCGTTAAGTAGATTGTTTGGTAGTCGACTAATTGTTGTACAAGTAAGCAAGTATGATTATAGATATAGCAATTAGTTCACATTCAAACAAGCATGCACACAGATGTTATGATAATACTTGACTTTATTACTTGAATCCATAAAGTGTCAATACAAAGAATTAAAAGCAAACAACATTCAAATGGTGGGACTTGCTGTTATGTAGCTGGAGGGTCTTGACCTCGGTTTAGTTTAGGGCATCGGTTACGGAAGTGATTTGGGTTTCCACATTCATAGCATTGACCATAGTTGTATTTACTAGGACGATTAAGATCAGCAACCTGAGAAGGGTTGGTTGGTTGGTTGGTGTTAGGGTTTGGGGACTCACGACATGTGTTGACCAGATGGTCATACCTACCACAATTGATGCACAAGCGACACGCTGAAATGGCGGGATGATGTCGATTGCATGTGATACACAATGGAAAGTTTCTTGTATAAGGTTTCTTGTTAGAAGCTTGTGTAGTGAGGTTTACATCAGGATTCCTGGTCTTACGCTTCTGGTTCTTGGTAGTTACCGCGGCCACAATACTTGTTTTCTCGCTTTTCCGAACTAAGGTTCCGTTCTTTATGTGATTTCCATCGCCATTTCCATTTCCATTTCCATTGCCGTTCCCATTCATTGGGATGACTTGAGCCAACAAGTTAGAAACCGGAGTTGTGATTTGTTGTGCCAATTGTTGAGAAATAATCGTAGCTAGTTGGGCGTCACCTCCATTGTTGTGGTTAGTGTTGTGGTCGTGGTTGTGGTTGCTACTCTCTTCTTCAGGATTGTCACCACTGTTAATGCGAGTGCTGTGGCGTGGAGACATGATCTGTAAGGGACACAATGAAGTCTCAATGAGGCATGAAATGAATAAGGTAAGAATGTAATCATTTATTCATTAATTAAAACGAATAAACGAAAACGTTGACTTATCAAAGATTCCAGATTCTAATAACATATGAAGACATGCTTTAGCCTATAAGTGAACACTCATCCCGAGAATTCCCAGGTAGGCATCCGGGTCCCTCGTCTGATTGGGATATATGCGCAATGCCAGCCTAGACAGAAGACTCAGAATACAGGCGTTCACCCTTCCAGATTGCACGTGTTCGTTATTAAAATCTAGAACTTCGACGAGATCTCAAGGGGGTTCAGGTTAAACCCGAGGAATTTGTCCTATTAGTCTAAGAGTAGATCCACTGATGGAGAGCAACCTTCTTGTAGGAATGAAAGTAGGGATAAGAAGTAGGAGGAAGATAGAGGATAGCAAGTAAAAGAAGCAAGTACTGGTTATATCCTATGGTTATAGACTAGATTATTTTTCTAATAACCTAATTCCCTATAACCATGGCTCTGATACCAATCTGTAACACCCCAACAGATGGCGGAAACATCGGGATGTCACGTAATTATGATTGTTCAGTAGCTCATGGTGAATACTAGATTCCATTAAATGATTTAAATGAATTACATACAATAGTTCTAGAATTTGTACATCAAATTGAATAAAACTAAACACATATCTTCAAGCATCAATTCAAATCTTCAAGCAAATAGAACCTGAAACATGTTAAGTTGAAAAGGTTTTGGGTCAACAAAAGTTGGTGAGAATTACATAGGTTTTTGATAATTGAATAAAAATGATGTGCAATTCATGTGTCATGTCAATCTAGTCCATATGTGAGAACATACTAGAAATAAATCGAGTGCATAATCAACCCTGATGACTGTTATAATATGATACATACCATACGCTCATGGTCCAATATGTTATACGATAACAAACACCCACGCAACCTTTGTAGGAGGCACGTATCCGGGTGGGATTGTCAGTCCAATAGATCTATCAATGTTTACCGCCGGCTTGTACGGAGTTAATGATTATGCTAGAATGGTGCTTACTCTAATCATGCTCAAGACATAATGCAACATAGAAAACACATAGACACATTGATGATTGAATTGCATAAATGATGTGGTAACATGTTTCACCCCAAAAACGGTGATAAATAGAAAATGGGCTATGTAAAACTCACCTTGGTAAAATGTTATATTTGTTGAGAAATGTGTTGACCAAATATATCAAGTATCACCCTAAAATGAGGTAATAAATATGTCTAAGTCTATCAAGTCTACAAATGTATAAGTTCTAGGGCTTCGAATTGGGGATAAACGCTCGTTTGATTATTATTAAAAATGTTTGATAATTGAGGGAATATTAGTAAATAATTAACCAAAAATCTTTTTATAAATGTTAAATCTAGGATGGTCACAAGAATGTGTTTAAAGTATAAAAATAATTTTTAAAAAATTATTTTCTTAAAAATAGATTATTAAATCTATTTATTACAAATTGTCAAACTTAACTTTAATATCTTAAAAATACTAAAATTAAAGAATTATCATTTTAAAAATTATATTTCTGTTCTAAATGATCAGAAATAATTTGTATAAAATTTTGGTGCAAAAATAACAAAAATTGGATTTATTATGATTTAATTATGATTAAAACTAACAAAAATTGATTAAAAATACTAAATAAATGATTTTTCAGAAATAAAAATCGTTTCTGAAAATTTTTATGTTATAAAAACTTAGGATAATTTTTGTGGAAATTAATAAGATCGTTTAGATATTTTTATAGATTTTTATAAATAAAATAGAATAAACTTGATTTATTTGTTATATATAGTAAATAAATAAATTTTTGAAAACTAAAAATTGGGTGTTAAACTTTTTCATCAGATTAATATAAAATAATTTTTGTGGAATTTTTAAAAGGGTTTTAACAATTTAAAACGAATTTATAAGATTAATGCAATATATATATTTATATAAGGTTTGTTTGTCAAAAATGAAAAAAAAGAAAAAGAAATGCCATCACCAGGGATTGAACCCGGGTGGCTTTGTTAGAGGATGCAGTCACAACCACTTGGTCTAGACCAGTGGTTGTGATTGTTCTCGGCTCGTTAAATATTAATATGTTGTTGCGAATCAGTGTTCTTCCCCAAATTATGATTACGAGCCCTAGCTATTACAATCGGACAATCCACACAACTTTAACCCGATTAACCTTAGGGTTTTTGTTGTGTGGGTGCCGACAAACAAAACCCACAAAAAAGATTCAACTTACAATGTAGTTACGAGCTCGATTGGTCGGTCAATCAAAAAGTCAACTCGAACAAAAAATGCTAAAGAACAGATGATTTTGAGAGAAATTAGAGATTGAGAAGGAAGGATTGGCGAGTTGTGAATGCTTGTGAACGTCCAATTTATAGTGCTATGCACTGGATCGAAGAAATGGCAAGAATTGACCAAGCATTAAAAGTCACACGGTTCTTGATAATTTTGGTATCGATTAATTGATAATTAACGTGTATTTGATGATGAATAGGCCGGTAATCACGTATCAGTGGTCAATGGATTATTAAACATGGTAAAATCACATAAACAAATTTCAAAATTTACGAAAAATAAAAAAAAGAATTTATATTATCTGCTGCTGTTAGTCGCTGTTAAGGAAGAAGGAAAAAGGAGGGAATGAAGGTTGGTTTAAAGATAATTATGGCTGGGAATAAAACAAGAAAAACATCCAGACTAGTTGGCTGAGACGCGTGTGTGGGAGTGGGGGGGCTCGGGTTCGAAACCCGGGGAAAGCATCCTTTTTTTTTATTAACCCGTGAAGAGAAGAAGGGGGAGTTGGGCTTGATGTTTGGGCCGGATGGTTGTACTGGGCCTGACATGTGTTGGGCTTCAGGTATGGGGTTTAACATGACTTGGGTAATGGGCTATGGGTTTGGGTAAGAAAATCACAAACTCTAGTATATGTAATAATTATTATTATTATTATTATAACTATATATATATATATATGTATAGATAAGTTGTGAGTTTGGAGAGATTAGTATAAGACGTAACAAAAATAAGAGCGTTTATATTAAAATTTGGAAAAAAATTTTTTGCGATGTTACATAAAGTTGTTCCCGTCGCAAAAGTTCCAAAACCAAACGCAGGTGTTCCTCGTGTTCGGTCTTGTTCTTGGAGTAAATCAGGATGTCATCAATAAACACAATGACGAACTTATCAAGATATGGTTTGCAAACGCGGTTCATCAAATCCATGAAAACCGCCGGTGCGTTCGTGAGACCGAAAGGCATGACCAAGAATTCGAAATGGCCATAACGTGTACGAAAGGCAGTCTTTGCAACGTTAGCTTCCCTTACGCGCAACTGGTGATAACCGGACCTCAAATCAATCTTGGAGTAGTAACTAGAACCCTGGATTTGGTCGAA
This sequence comes from Ambrosia x helenae, assembly GCA_030844895.1. Taxonomy (NCBI): domain Eukaryota; kingdom Viridiplantae; phylum Streptophyta; class Magnoliopsida; order Asterales; family Asteraceae; genus Ambrosia; species Ambrosia x helenae. Next base: position 27,410,454 of record CM061234.1, read on the forward strand.
TAGATCATCAATACGTGGAAGAGGATAACGGTTCTTGACGGTCAATTTGTTCAGTTCTCTGTAATCCACACACAATCGGAAACTTCCATCCTTCTTCTTAACGAATAGGATCAGGGCTCCCCAAGGGGAAGAACTTGGTCTGATGAAACCCTTGTCCAAGAGTTCCTGTAACTGACTAGACAATTCCTGCATCTCGGGAGGTGCAAGACGGTAGGGGGCCCGAGCAATAGGAGCAGCCCCTGGTACAAGATCAATACTGAACTCAACCTGACGATGGGGAGGAAGACCAGATAAATCATCAGGAAATACATCAGGAAACTCGCGTACAACAGGAATATCATCGATCTTCTTCTCATCGCTAGAGGAAACAGATAAAAGTGCCAAAACGGCCGAATAACCCTTTCGAAGATACTTAAGGGCTTTCATGCTAGAGATGATATTTAGCGGAACACCACCCTTGATACCGTACACAGAAAGGAATTCTCCATCAGGAAGAGGAATCCGAATAATCTTGTCGTAACAAACAATCTCCGCGCGATACAAAGACAACCAATCCATGCCTACAACAACGTCAAAACTACCCAAAGGTACCGGCATAAGGTCGATGGGAACGACAAACCCGACAACTCTAGTTGACACTCCCGAAGGATACAAGTAGCTTCTATCTTTTTACCGTCAGCCAACTCAATTATATACTTAGCCTCTAATGGTACGGGTACTACATCTAGCAGTCGACTAACTTCCGTAGATATAAAACTCTTATCGGCACTGGAATCAAATAAAACACTAACAGAGCGATTATTGAGAAGGAACGTACCGGTAACTGTATCAGGATCCTGTCTAGCCTCCGCGGCTCCAATGACGAAGGCACGTGCATTTCTGCCGCCGCCCCGTTGTTCCCGTTACCGTTGTTCCCGCCCTGCTTCAGTTTCGGGCAATCCTTCTTGTAATGACCAGTCTCTCCACAGTTGTAACATCCCTGTCTTCCCGTAGTTCCTTGAGTAGTAGGAGCCGAGTTAGTAGTTGGAGCTTGGGTCGATGGAAGTGTCGCCCGACAGTCTTTAGCAAAATGCCCAAATCGCTGACAGCGATGGCAACGATTACGGTCGCAGTCCCCCTGATGATGACGCCCACACTTGTTGCATTTAGGCAATTTCCCCGCATAACCACCCTGTTTGTTACCAGAAGAAGAACCCCCACTATCAAATCTCTTACCCTGCTGTGCTGGCACAGATCCTTTCCCCTCATTTTCCCACTTACGCTTGTTATTCTCCGGGGCCTTGACAGTCGAACCCTTAGCAGGCAAGATACCCTCATTCACCTTCAAGTTTGTCATCCTGTGAGCTGATCGGACCACCTCTGAGTATGTAGGATGATTTCCCGCAGCCACCAACCCCACGATCTCTGGTACTAGCCCCGAGATATAATGTTCAATCCTCCTGTATTCTGGCACATGCAGATCGGGACACAACACTGCCAACTCATTACGCCTCACCGTATACTTTTAGATCTCAGACCCAGTCATCTTGAGGTTCCACACCTCGTGCTCTAGCTTTTGCACCTCTTCCCTTGGACAGTACTCTCGCTTCAGCAGTTGCACGAAATTTTCCCAAGGCATAGCATACGCCTCCCCTATTCCCATATTCTGAGTGATGTTATTCCACCAGGTCAAAGCAACATCCTGGAATAAAGCAGCAACATACTTGACTCGATCCTCTGGGAGACAGTTACACATCAGAAACACTGACTCCACCTTTTCCAACCACCTGAGTAAACTCACCGCACCCTCAGTGCCAGAGAATTCCTGGGTCTTACAGTCCCGAAACATCTTGTAGGTACACATGGGTGGGGGTGGGTTAACAGGACCACCTGAAATGAAACGCATGAGAAACCACGAATGTAACATCCTGAAAATTCGTTAAACAAATATGTTGACTAAAACAGTTAACCAGGTCACATAAAATGGGTTTGTTAACGAGTTTGATACATGTTGGTTTGATGCACTAGAGGGGGGCTGTTTTGTTTTGTTTTTAAAAGATGTTTTAACTCACTTTGTAAACGAGTTATGTACTTGTGATAATGGAGGGTCCTAAGTGCAAAACTCAGTACTTACATCATTACAAGTAAAACCCTAGCTAGATGAATGTTGCGGCTGTTGTGAACTTGTGGTTGGAGGTAAACACAAGTATACATATATAAACACCCACATTCTCCTTGGATCAGGGGAACTCATTGTATATTGATAATCTAAACACAAAATCAAGCCCGCATCATATTATCCTCCATTGATTTCTAATGTAAAGCTTTGGAGCTTGTGGTAGTGTATGCTAAGTTCCATCGTCATTAAAGCGTGAACACGACAATTCGATCTCGTTACTTCGGACTTCAACATAGGTAATCCTCCACCCATTCGTGTTCTTTGCTGTTTTATGTTTCATGGGATCGAACTGGGGACTGGTTCGGGTGTGGCTTCGCAAAGAAGAAGCGGAATCTGGTTATGGTGACGGTGTATGATCATGATGATGATGTTGGCTATGATCTTCGTGCTTAGCAACGTCACAGGTGGGCCGTGGTGACTAGTGATGATGCGTAGGGTGGTGGTGAGTGACGAGATGGTGACCGAGTGGTGGTGCAGTGATCGGATAATGGCTGTAGTCAAGTTTGGCGATGACAATGGGGTCTCGGTGAGCGGTAGTTTTGGCTGTGGCGATTCGACAGTGATGCATGATGTTTGGCGATAGCGTGGGATGGTAGTTTTGGAAGAATAGGGATCCATTTGGAGTAATAGGTTTTGTTGAAAGCTGCTGATGATGCTTTTACATGATCTTGGCAATTCTGCTTATGGTTTGCAAATCATAGTTATGTTCATGATGGGTGATTAAACAATTTTATTTGTTTAAAGCATGGTCTTCATACATGAAGGAATGACCACGAATTTGTATGCCACGGATCTAGAATGAAGTTTTGGGTATGGATTATTATTTTATGTGGTTTTGTAGTTGTAGTGCATGTATGCATGGGGAAATAAACCATGAGTGACTTGCGAATCCACTATTAGAAAGAACCTTGTTATATGAATGAATAAATGGAGTGAAGGCAACTCATCCATTTCTTTTTATATATTTGTTCATATGAAACATGGTAGTGGGAGTTGAAACCATGAGTGGATAGGATGGTTACGTATGGTGTGGATGATGAGTATATGTCCATGAATTTTATAAATTTAGAGATGTGGTAATATTCATTATGGTTAGTAGGACATGCATGATGATGTCAATGTGGTTTCATGGTGACTTGAGGGTACGGTTAGAGGATAATGAAGATGATGACTAAACTAAAGGGAATCAGTTTTAAAGTTATCCTGCATATCAACACGTTGTGGAACATTATTGGATACGCGCTTTCCATCGTTTATTTAGCTTTTGCTGGTATGCGCATTGCGATAAGGTGAGTTCTTGTGCCCACTCTTTTAGTTATTGTTTTTCTAAATATTTTGGGCTAACGTGCATGCTGATTTTTTATGAAGTCACGAAAATATTTTCTATGAAGTTATAAATATTTTGTGTACAAATGAAATTCATGTTAATAAATATATTATTTTGGCATGAATCGTAAGTAGGCGGAATGCGCCTAATGTGAAGTTATAAACATATTTGTGTACGAACGAAATCCATACTAACTCAAATATATTTTTTCTAGGTTTAAAATGCGAGTAGGTTATTATGTTTTTATACCTACATGTTTGAAGGCAACTAGAATAAAATATATATTCGGATAGTTGTATATGTTTATACGTATATAAAAATGAATGTACCTATATATAGGTGTATATATAGGTTTAAGTTATGTGTGATTCTATAAATATATAAACCGTGTTTGGCGACTACCTGACCTTATAAACTGGGCTATGACAGAAGTGGGATATGCCTGCTCTGATCTCTTGTCTTGGTTTTGAGTCAATAATGTTACATAGTTCATATTATATGTATTCTTATAAACCGAACTATGACAGAGATGGGATATGCCTGCTTTAATCTCTAGCTTTGGTTTGAATTATATTATGTGTATCATTTTTTTTTCATAAACTGAGCTATGACAGGAGTAAGATATGTCTACTTTAATCTCTAGCTTTGGTTTGCTTTAATAGACCGGATTGTACTTTGTGTTGAAAAGCGGGATGCGCTTATTATATATTTGGTAAGTGAAGTCTTAAGGTAATTAGGGAGGGTATGCCTATCCTAGACTTTGATTTTTGTTTTGCTTGGGGAAAAACAAACTAGCGGTTTGCGCTTATTGTTAACTCTGAGGTTGAGGTATTTTGTTAATTCTTAAATTGACAAACTACTTGTTTATATAAATTTATAAAACTTGAACTCACTCAGCGTAGCTGACTTTTGCATACACGTTAGAATGATTTCAGGTATTTGAAGAATAAAAGGGATGTCTTGGCATGCTGCAGGACTACTCAGAGGCGGTTGACATTTCGAATAAGAAGAGACTACTTTATTGCTAGAAAACTCTTTTCTAAACTTATTGTTTTTGTTTTACAAATATGCTTTGACCCGTTGTGGGGAATTTCATGTTTGAATAATTTAAACCATTTACTTTCCGCTGCATGTTTTCTGATAATAAAATAAGACTTCTTAAGTATTAATTATGGTTTTAGTCTTTGAATTCCAACTGTTTGACCCGTCGGTTTTGAGGGCCTTACAAGTTGGTATCAGAGCAATGGTTCGAGGGATTCGAGCAGGTTGTGCTCGAACTCGAATCTGGTATGGGACCAAACTGTTACTAAGAAATGTCAATTGTTGGGTAGCTGCACGCCAAGAGGTAATCCTTAGTTTTGACGTATCTATCTATATATATATATATACACACACACACACACTTCATTGGATGCTTCATAGCATGAAGTCATAAACGGGCAGTTAGTGCCTTTACATTTTGATGTAGTATGGGAAGTTTATTATGTAGTGCGTAATGCACGACATATAGGTTGGGATGCTTCTCGTTGAACACTTAGATACATAGAGTGTTAGAAGGAAACCCAATAACTATATATTTTTAAGTATTTTATGATGGCTCTTATTGAGTGCTTAATTGTAATAATTCATAGGGGGTATATGCTCTTGTGTTTTGAGGTAGGGTAGAATTCCTTCTTCATTTGTTAATTGCAAACCTTTAAAGTTTAATAGCTAAATACTATGTGTATTTGTGTTAATGTGTAGGCAACATTGTTAATGTGGTCATAATAACTTGTTGTGTTTAGGGTGACTAAAGTAAAGTAAACAGCTAATCACACTTGATCAACGTTATTAGAAGTTTACCCTTACTTTACACATCCTGAATATGTCTTGTGACGGATCATGTGACGGTTTTGTCGTGAATGTTTCGTATGGGTTGTGTTTATCACCTTTTGTATTGGGTTAGATAAGATCCCAAAGATACTAGACATTTAATCGAGAACAAGGTTGCAGTAGGAAATTCACTCCTTGTGACCAAGGCTGTAGATAATTGTCGGATCGAGTTATTGGGCCATAGTCTTCCTATTCTCTTGTACTTAATGTCATTGGGTTGCTTTGATGTTATTCTTGGGATGGACTGGCTGGCTACCGTGGATGCCCACTTTGTGTGCGGGCAGAGACTCGTGCGACTTACAGCTCCTAATGGGAATCGTATTAATGTTCATGGGCACGATGGTTGCTCATTACCTCGGGTTATTTCTATGCTAAAGGCGGGGAAGATGTTTCAGCGTTGGTGTAAGGCGTACCTTGCACAAGTCTTGGATGTGGGGGCTGATATCCCTAAGCTAGGGGATGTCCCCGTGGTGCGGGATTACTTGGATATATTTCTTGAGGATTTGACAGAATCGCCATCGGACCGCAAGGTTGAGTTCCAAATAGACCTCGTGCCGGAAGCTAAACCTGTAGCCAGAGACCTTACTTCCTAGCCCCTACGTAAATGAAAGAACTCTCATCTCCGTTGGAGGATTTGCTCAAGAAAGGGTTTATTAGACCGAGTATCCCACCATGGGGTGCGCCGGTTTTAATTGTAAAAGAAAGATGGTAGCATGCGGATGTGTATCACTTGACGGTGAAGAACAGATATCCTTTACAGAGAATTGACGATTTATTTCGATCAGCTCCAAGGAGCTAGTCGGCTCTCGAGAATTGATCTTAGATCGGGTTATCATCAGCTGAAAATACGAGAGCAGGACACTTTCCATATTCGTTATGGACATGATGAGTTTTGGTAATGTCTTTTGGCCTGGCTAATGTGTTGCGGCATTCATGGATTTGATGAACTGGGTGCGTAGGCCGATGCTCAACTGTTTTGTTATTGTTTCCATTGATGACTTGCTCATATACTCCGAAAGAGAAGAAGACCATATTCTACATCACAAGAAGGTTCTTCAAACTCTAAGGAATTGGAAGCTTTGAGCTAAAATTCTCAAATGTGCTTTCTGATTTCATGAGGGTCAGTATTCTGGCCCATGTCATCAATTCCGTCAGTACCATGGCAAATTCCACGAAGGTGCATGCAGTGATGAACTGGGCAACACCAAAATCATCATCTGATATTAGTAGCATCTTGGGTTGGTAGGTTGTTATCGGAGGTGCGTACAGGATTTCTCCAAGATAGCTCACTGACTAAACTGATGAAGAATGAGGTGAGGTTTGCTTGGGACTTGGACCAAGAGAACGTGTTTCTTGAAACTAAAGAAAAGTTTGACACCGAATTTGCGGGTCTTACAAGTTTGACACACGCACTGATCCTAGCCTTACCGGGTTGGACGGAGGATGTAGTGGTTTCTCGGACACGTCACTTGGGGGTCTCGGGTGTGTGCTTGTGCAGCGCGGTAAAGTGATAGCTGATACCCCATGCCAATCGAAACCCCACGAGTTTAATTACCCGACTCATGATTGGGAGTTGGCAGCTGTTGTTTTTGCTCTTAAACTGCGGAGACATTACTTATATGGGGTTCCTTGCACCATCTATACCGAACATTAGAGTTTGAGATATTTCTTTGAGCAGAAGGACCTTAACATGAGGCAGCGCAGGTGGTTGGAATTAATCAAGGACTAGGATGTGGAGATTTTGTATCACCCAGGAAAGGCTAACATGGTGGCAGACGCATTGAGCCAAAAGGAGAGGCCTGGACCCACTCGGGTGAAGTCTTGTCAGCTTATTTTGAAACTGGGTATGGGGAAGCAGATCTCTAGTGTTCAGAATGAAGCCTTTCAGGTGTAGTGGATCATGACAGAGCGTATGTGGGGGTAGTAAGGACTTTTGGAAAGCAATGGAGACGGGGTTTTGTCCATAAAAGGCCAGATGTGGATACCTTGATATGGTGGGTTTAGGAATAAAATCATGGAGGAGGCACACAGAACCCGCTATTCTAATCATCCGGAAGATCTTAAGAAGAACTTTTAATGGCCGACAATGAAGTATGAGGTAGCAACTTATGTGAGTAGGTGTTTGACTTGTTTACAGGTTAAAGCAGAACATCATAAACCATTTGGAAAAATTCAACCTTTAGAGGTACTGGATTGGAAGTGGGAGCATCTTACTATATATTTCATCACTAAGCTACCCTGTACGCCAAAGGTGTTTGACACCACTTGGGTGGTGGTGGATTGGTTGACAAAGATTACTCACATGTTGCCGATACGGGGGACCTTTAACTCGAAAGGGTTGGCAGAATTGTTCTAAGCACGGCGTGCCAGTGTTATTGTTTCTGATAGAGACACTCGTTCTACGTGAATAGGTACTGGGTTACACAACAGCACCGCGTATCACCGCAGATGGATGGTCAGTCGGAAAGAACCATCCAAACTCTCGAAGATATGCTTCGGGTATGCATTATTGATTTTGGCGGTAGCTGGGAGTATCAAATACCCTTGGCGGAGTTTTCATATAACAATAGCCATCACGCCACTATTTGGATGCCAACGTATGAGAAGTTGTTGTGTTTCGTGACTACCTAACCTAATAAACTAGGCTATGATAGAAGTGGGATATGCCTGCTCTGATCTATAGTATTGGTTTTGTTTCATGATTGTTACTTTTCTGTTCTGAGTAGTAACCTAAAATGATCATATGAATGTTCTGTCTGGTGTATAAGTAAGTGGATTAGAATAGCAGTAGAAGGCTATTCATCTGTAGCTGTAGTTAATAGATTCTTAGCAAGTTATCGTTAAAACAACACACTTGGTGGTTCCTTATCCAAGAGGATTCGAGGGCGAATCCTATTATAAGGAGGGTAGACTTGTAACATCCTGAAAATTCGTTAAACAAATATGTTGACTAAAACAGTTAACCAGGTCACATAAAATGGGTTTGTTAACGAGTTTGATACATGTTGGTTTGATGCACTAGAGGGGGGCTGTTTTGTTTTGTTTTTAAAAGATGTTTTAACTCACTTTGTAAACGAGTTATGTACTTGTGATAATGGAGGGTCCTAAGTGCAAAACTCAGTACTTACATCATTACAAGTAAAACCCTAGCTAGATGAATGTTGCGGCTGTTGTGAACTTGTGGTTGGAGGTAAACACAAGTATACATATATAAACACCCACATTCTCCTTGGATCAGGGGAACTCATTGTATATTGATAATCTAAACACAAAATCAAGCCCGCATCATATTATCCTCCATTGATTTCTAATGTAAAGCTTTGGAGCTTGTGGTAGTGTATGCTAAGTTCCATCGTCATTAAAGCGTGAACACGACAATTCGATCTCGTTACTTCGGACTTCAACATAGGTAATCCTCCACCCATTCGTGTTCTTTGCTGTTTTATGTTTCATGGGATCGAACTGGGGACTGGTTCGGGTGTGGCTTCGCAAAGAAGAAGCGGAATCTGGTTATGGTGACGGTGTATGATCATGATGATGATGTTGGCTATGATCTTCGTGCTTAGCAACGTCGCAGGTGGGCCGTGGTGACTAGTGATGATGCGTAGGGTGGTGGTGAGTGACGAGATGGTGACCGAGTGGTGGTGCAGTGATCGGATAATGGCTGTAGTCAAGTTTGGCGATGACAATGGGGTCTCGGTGAGCGGTAGTTTTGGCTGTGGCGATTCGACAGTGATGCATGATGTTTGGCGATAGCGTGGGATGGTAGTTTTGGAAGAATAGGGATCCATTTGGAGTAATAGGTTTTGTTGAAAGCTGCTGATGATGCTTTTACATGATCTTGGCAATTCTGCTTATGGTTTGCAAATCATAGTTATGTTCATGATGGGTGATTAAACAATTTTATTTGTTTAAAGCATGGTCTTCATACATGAAGGAATGACCACGAATTTGTATGCCACGGATCTAGAATGAAGTTTTGGGTATGGATTATTATTTTATGTGGTTTTGTAGTTGTAGTGCATGTATGCATGGGGAAATAAACCATGAGTGACTTGCGAATCCACTATTAGAAAGAACCTTGTTATATGAATGAATAAATGGAGTGAAGGCAACTCATCCATTTCTTTTTATATATTTGTTCATATGAAACATGGTAGTGGGAGTTGAAACCATGAGTGGATAGGATGGTTACGTATGGTGTGGATGATGAGTATATGTCCATGAATTTTATAAATTTAGAGATGTGGTAATATTCATTATGGTTAGTAGGACATGCATGATGATGTCAATGTGGTTTCATGGTGACTTGAGGGTACGGTTAGAGGATAATGAAGATGATGACTAAACTAAAGGGAATCAGTTTTAAAGTTATCCTGCATATCAACACGTTGTGGAACATTATTGGATACGCGCTTTCCATCGTTTATTTAGCTTTTGCTGGTATGCGCATTGCGATAAGGTGAGTTCTTGTGCCCACTCTTTTAGTTATTGTTTTTCTAAATATTTTGGGCTAACGTGCATGCTGATTTTTTATGAAGTCACGAAAATATTTTCTATGAAGTTATAAATATTTTGTGTACAAATGAAATTCATGTTAATAAATATATTATTTTGGCATGAATCGTAAGTAGGCGGAATGCGCCTAATGTGAAGTTATAAACATATTTGTGTACGAACGAAATCCATACTAACTCAAATATATTTTTTCTAGGTTTAAAATGCGAGTAGGTTATTATGTTTTTATACCTACATGTTTGAAGGCAACTAGAATAAAATATATATTCGGATAGTTGTATATGTTTATACGTATATAAAAATGAATGTACCTATATATAGGTGTATATATAGGTTTAAGTTATGTGTGATTCTATAAATATATAAACCGTGTTTGGCGACTACCTGACCTTATAAACTGGGCTATGACAGAAGTGGGATATGCCTGCTCTGATCTCTTGTCTTGGTTTTGAGTCAATAATGTTACATAGTTCATATTATATGTATTCTTATAAACCGAACTATGACAGAGATGGGATATGCCTGCTTTAATCTCTAGCTTTGGTTTGAATTATATTATGTGTATCATTTTTTTTTCATAAACTGAGCTATGACAGGAGTAAGATATGTCTACTTTAATCTCTAGCTTTGGTTTGCTTTAATAGACCGGATTGTACTTTGTGTTGAAAAGCGGGATGCGCTTATTATATATTTGGTAAGTGAAGTCTTAAGGTAATTAGGGAGGGTATGCCTATCCTAGACTTTGATTTTTGTTTTGCTTGGGGAAAAACAAACTAGCGGTTTGCGCTTATTGTTAACTCTGAGGTTGAGGTATTTTGTTAATTCTTAAATTGACAAACTACTTGTTTATATAAATTTATAAAACTTGAACTCACTCAGCGTAGCTGACTTTTGCATACACGTTAGAATGATTTCAGGTATTTGAAGAATAAAAGGGATGTCTTGGCATGCTGCAGGACTACTCAGAGGCGGTTGACATTTCGAATAAGAAGAGACTACTTTATTGCTAGAAAACTCTTTTCTAAACTTATTGTTTTTGTTTTACAAATATGCTTTGACCCGTTGTGGGGAATTTCATGTTTGAATAATTTAAACCATTTACTTTCCGCTGCATGTTTTCTGATAATAAAATAAGACTTCTTAAGTATTAATTATGGTTTTAGTCTTTGAATTCCAACTGTTTGACCCGTCGGTTTTGAGGGCCTTACAACGAAGAATATAAACAAGATTCACTAATGAGGCAAAAGTGGATAAATCAACTTACCACCACCATTGTGCCCTAACTGGAAGGCAGCTTGTAGCAAGTTGTTCAGATCTTCCTGTGATAGGTTTACACCTCCACGACCACCAGCACCACCGCGACCACCACCACGTCCACCATTGCGACCACCTCCACGTCCTCCTCGTACTCCAGACATGATCTGACAGAAGAAACGAGAAAATTTAGTTTCGCAGCTAATGGTAACCACTAGCATTTACAAGATCAAAGCTAGATCCAACTCAGGACTATCCATTCAAACCCAGAGCTCACTAGGGCTTTCATGCATTTCGGTTTATGATTTTGTGTGCACCCAAAATGATAAACCGCTCTACATGGTCCTCCAAGTGTTCTCCTAGTTCAAAGTTCAAATCACCGAACATAGACTCTTAGCTATACACCGTAATACTACGGTAGTTTATGGCAAGTGTTTCTATTGGAGTATGAAAGGGAGATGTCCGAGCCTTGGACAAATCTCAAAAGTACACGATTTACCCCAATATACACACTGCCTAGAAAGCAAGTAACCCGACATAAGATAGAACGGATGATGTAACATAGGAAGGTCAGATGATTCAGAGACACCCTGACAAGCCCATACGTAAACCACCATAATGTTTAGTACTAAGTGATCGTCTAGTGTGTGCGACTCGGCTATAGTCTAGACTCTACATGCAATCCTAGTTCACTATAACCATTGGCTCTGATACCAATCTGTCACACCCTCAAAATCCACTTGCGGAGTTTTACCGCGAGGCGCATGACAAACCAGGATCCAAACCAACGATCACAATAAACATGTCTAAATGAACATATGCAATTTCAAAAAAACATAGTTTAAAAATCCCCAATTACAGCGGAAGCTTATTCAAAACATAATCCAAAATAAACCAAGTGTTCAATGTTTGAAAACCATGCAATCCTAACAAGACGCCGTGCAGACGTGTGCGCCCTAGTTCCATTGTGCTACCTTAGCGACCTGAGAAAACATGTAAAAGTTTACGTCAGCACAAAAATGCTAGTGAGTTTACAGGTTTTGTAATCACAGTACCAAGTTCAACCTGTCCATACTATAACAAATCGAAAACCAAAGTACGCTAGCTAGGCGTATGTTTTGTTACTACTACGATTGGAAAACCATTACTAACTCGCAAACCAGATGTCGTGCCCGAATAGTAAACCTGTTGTTCCTGTTTGGGACAATATGCACTCGCCCGGCCCTCCAAGCCGACGAGCGGGGTTGGTCACTCCCAATAGCGCTATTCACATTTCCCCGTTGTGCTAACCCGCACATTCATGGTTCCCCCGGGGACTTCCAAAGATCGTATAGTAAACCATAGAAACCCATAGTATGACAGTAGTTACCAAACATAAGTTTTAACACATGTTTTCTCCCCCGAAAAGTGAAACCAGTTAAAAGAGGGGCCGTAAACTCACCTTAGATTGCGTTACTTCGTAATACGAATAAACTCAGCAAGCTATGCTAGTCCCGTAAAGCGGCGACCTAACATATGACAGTTACAAGTACTTAGACTAATAACCCGCAGGTTAGTTAGTCCCTAGATGTCCAGACCATAACCAAGTTCGTTTGAAAACACTGTGACTGTTAAATTAACCCAAAGTACAAGACTCGACATCCCATTGGTGACCCGAGACTCCGTGTTATGCTTACACTCTCAAACATACAATCATGTAATCACACTTAACATACGTTAAAGTCCAACAAGTTATAGCACGTAGTTCGAGTATCACGTAAATAAGTCCGAACACATGTTGCCAAGTTATTAGATATGTTACGGGGTTCCTAGCATGTTCCTAGTTGTCAAATCGGGTCCCGATATGTCAAAATATACTTACAGCAGCATTATAGGCGATTAGGAAAAGTCGACTAGCAATTATGAAAGTCAACAGGCATTTAGGAATGCTAATTGCCTATACTATAGGCAATTAGGTCATAAGACATGCACTTACTAGCAATTAGGTCATAAGACATGCACTTACTAGCAATTAGGTCATAAGACATGCATTTACTAGCAATTAGGTCATAAGACATGCTGTTCACTAGCAATTAGGTCATAAGACATGCAATGAAGGCAATTAGCCCCTACTCGCCTATACTATAGGCGATTAGGGCACCAAATCAGGCGATTAGCCTCCTAATCGCCTATAGTATAGGCAATTAGGGTTGCTACTCGCCTGCAACCTGGCTGTTCCGGTTTTTCGCGCGTTTAACACTCCAAATCAATCCCAGAACGTGTGTAAACATCAAATATCATCCAAACAACTATATCAAACATATTTCCATCAAAATCCTTCGTTTAACCTCGATCTATCAGCCCTGAATGCAATCATGTATCTTAAAGACAATACACATAACATGAAACATCACATTAGCATGCAAAACCATAACCCTAATTAACAATAACTCAGATCTCATCATCATGCCATCATTATTAATCTGAAACTAACCTAATAACATGTTAATCATCCATCTTGAATCACAAAAACCCTAGCTTTTAATTGAAAACCCACATACATCATGCATGCTATTTAAAATCCAATTAGCCATACTTATTAATGATTTTCAGAAAGCTTATTCGTTTTAAAATAGGTCTGGACCGTTAGGGATTTATTAAAAACGTTAGTAAAGATTGCATGGATGAAAATCACACCTTAGATTGTGATAGATTGATGAAATAAGCTTGAAACCTTGTGTTTTGATCCAAAATCACGTTCCGGAGGTTGTGTGTGTGTTGGGGGGGGGGGGGGGTTATTGGACGACTAGGGTTGATATTATGAAGTTTAGGAGGTCAAGCATTGTATTTATAGTCGTTTTTAGTCGTCCAGCACGTAACACGCGATTGTGCAGCAGCTATACGCGATTAGCATTGCTAATCGCATGACATTTCATGCATTTAGGGCTAATCGCCTGTTATTACATGCGAGTAGCCCCCTAATCGCATGAAATGATCCCCAAATGCATACCCTATAGGCGATTAGCCTCCCCTAATCGCCTATAGGGGCTGGTTCTGTGTATTTTGCGCGTTAAAACTCCGTTTTAACATATGTTAACACATATTCACATACCGACAAGTCACATAATGATTGTAAACACATAATACTTGCAAATAAACACATTCACACTCGTTCACCAATTCCCGGGACTCGAGACTTGTATGTTCCCTATGTTCTGACGATTCTACGAATCGTCACCACTTGTACACTTGGTTAAGGACTGACATCTAATGAACCTCTAGACTAACATCCGATGATCCTCTATACTGAACTAACAGTTCCCGAATCATAACACGACTTAACTAACCCAGTTAAGTACAATATACGCGTGACTCGCTAAGGTAGACTTTCATCTAGACAACGTTGTTAACCAGAATTTGCCGGGTGTCACAGTATCAATCATTGCGTTACATTAAAATAAATTATGTCAAATCAAAGTTTAGTTGGTCGATATATCAATCATTGCATTATATTAAAAGCCTTATATGATATTTTTGCACTCAACCAAAATCCATACAATTGTATAACCTAACAAAAATAAGTAAAGCAACTTGCAAACTACAATATTTTTATTTGGAATTTTCATTTTACTTGAGTGTACACCCAAGTTAGTCCAAATACGTTCCTAATAAAGCATTAAAATCATTCTCCATCTATGCAATTGGATGTCTCATTCTGTAAAATGATTGAACATGAATTAACAATACCCATGGTAAAGATTATTAATTTCAATTTTTTTTTATTTTACACGTTTTATATAAGATTATATCGGATTTTAATTGTCCACGTGTACAATAATTTTTCTTTCAGGTTCTACCTTATTCCTTTGTTTCTAATCAGTATCCCGATGGACTCCCTAACTTGCCAATTAGTATGTATGTAGATGACGAACATCATTGGAACATGTCAATTAAAAAGATTGGTCGTAACTATTGTTTTTGTAATGGTTGGGTGAAATTCCTAAATGATCTTCGTCTCCATATTGGTGATTTAATTTGTTTTGAAAAAAAAGGAATTCAACCGTTTTCATGTTATTACTTTTAACAAAAATGGTCGTCAAATGAAATTATTCAAAGTCCTTACTGACAATGTTTTAGAAGAAGCTAACAATGTTTTACAACAACCAATGAGTTTGAATATGCAACAATTTCAAGTATCTAACTACGATGGTTTACCTGGTTTTGGATGCACTGTTACAAATGAATTGGTACGTTTAGTCCTGTTTGTATCGTTCTTGCTTTAAACTGTTAGATGACATTTTGCATTTAACATCAAAATTCATGCATATTGCATTATCAAACATTTAGTAACCAAAACAACTTGCATAATACAATTTTTATTTTCCTACTTTTTCATTTTACTTTTGGGTGAACCGTGGGTCCCCACGGGACTCTAACCTAGTATTAATATTAATGAAAAACGATAAAAATGATTTGGAGGGATAATTTCCTCCCAAGCGGGAAAAAAAATTAGGTCTAAAATTTAGTCAATTTTTTTTGGAAGTGATTTTAAGCTGTTTTTTTTCTTATATATAGTTGGTTTTATTAAAAAGTAGAAGAATTTTTTTTAAAACTATATACATATACACGTATTTGCCTTTAATTTTAATTTTAACTTATGGGATGTTTGATAGCCTCTTAATGAGGCTCTTAACCATTCAGCGCTGAATGATTCAACATTCATTGTGTTTGTTTCAGCTTCTGAATTGAATAGTTAAGTCTGAATCATTAAGATTTGGGATGTTGCTGAACCATTAAGCACTGAATTAGGCTGAACCTTAATGAGGCTCCCCTACCAACGTGGGACAAGAAAACTAACCATTAAAAGGTACAACTTAATGATTCAGCGCTTAACCATTCAGACATCTTAACCATTCAGACCTCTTAATGATCAGCACTTAATCAACCAAACAGCCCCTTAGTGAATTTGTTTTTGTGGGTAGAAAAAAAATAATTTGTTTATTTATTAATGAAAAATGTTGGATATATTTAGCGGCATATAAATAAAAGGCATAAATGGGTATGTTGCATATAAGTGGCACACTTAAAGTGCCATTTAAAAGATTAATTTTGTGGCATAGGTGATATATGCCATTAAAACTATGGCTCAAGCAAATGTAGCACACATAAAGTGCCACAGAAACCCTACACTAATGGCACAAAGTTAAATGACACTTAAATTGTGCAACTAAAAGCTTAATTTTATGGCATAAATGATAAAATGCCACTAAAACTATGGATCAAGAAAATGTAGTACACGTAAAGTGCAACTAGAGCCTTATATTAGTAATGTGACAAATAAAAGAATTAAGCATTTATTTTGTGTTTAATTGTCTTTAATTTTAAAAACCGGATTTTTCATTCAAAAATTATTTTGAATGTTTGAAAATAAAGTAATTCAAATGAAAATAGGCGTATTAATTGAGATGAAAAAAATTCAAATTTAACTTTGTTTATAAATGTATTTATATTTAAATATGATTAATAATTTTCTGTTTAAAAGTTATTAATGAAATGGTAATCATAATTATTAATATTAGATGTTTCCAATATTGTGTAAAGCATGATAACTGCTAATTATACGCTAAAAATAGTAATGTGACAAATCAAAGAATTAACATTTATTTTGTGTTTAAATGTCTTTAATTTTAATAACGGATTTTTTTAAAATTTTTATTTTGATTGTTTAAAAATAAAGTAATTCAAATGAAAATATGCGTATTAATTGTGATCAAAAAATTCAAATTTAACTTTGTTTATAAATGTATTTATATTTATATATGTGACACACGGCAAATTCTGGTTAACAACGTCGTTTAGATTACAGTCTACCTTAGCGAGTCACGCGTATATTATACTTAACTGGGTTAGTTGAGTCGTGTTATGGTTCGGGAACTGTCGGTTTAGCTAAGTCTTATATTACGAACATTTCCGACTTGTTTTATTTATTACATTTTGAACCGAAACTAAAAACCGAGACACGACACATTTAACGGGTTCGTTACATGGTGTGCACCTTCCTAAGAAACCCTAACTATAAATTCATCTTATCCTCTCCTTTCCCCTCATTCATCTCCTACACATAAACCCTAACACACACTCTCTCTAGCTCGCCACTCTCTCTCTCTAACCATTCCTCCCTCAAACCCGATCCCTCTCTCCCTCGATGCTGTCACAAGAGCCGGCCACCACCAAGCTTGGGTGGTGGCGGCGGCGCAGTCTTTCTTTAGTCCTGAAAACGAGCAGAATCAAGTCCAGGTTCGGGTTATCAGTCGGATGATTCCAGATCTCGGGTTTTGGTGGCCGGTTGAAGACGGGATCGTGATGGCTCGTAGGTTTCAGGTTGTGGTTCGCAGGTTCGGGTTATGGTTCGCAGGTTGGGATTGGTTCGCAGGTGTGTGGTTCAGATCGATGGTGGTGGTTATTTTTGGTGGTTCGGTGGCTGATGATCGTGGGGTTCGGGTACAGAGTTGGCGGCGCCGGAGATGGTGGTCTTGTGGTGGTTCGACGATGGGTCTCGGGTTCGATGATGACTGGTTTTGTTTTGGGTTCCGATTGGTTTTTGGTTTTCGGGTCATACTTGATGTGGTTGGTGATTGGTGGAGGTTCGTGGTGGTCCGATGGGTTTGGTACGGTCGTGGTTTCGGTTCGGATGGGATTGGGTTCAACCTGGATCTTGAGTTCGGCTCAGATCTGATTCCGGTTGTGCGGGTCAGACCTGATCAGCTTGGGGTGCGAGTTGAGTTTGGTTTCAGTTTGGATGTCGTCAAAGCTGGGTCAACTGCCGTCAACACCGGTCAGATCTGGTACGAGTTTCTTTTGGCTCGGGTCACAGGGTTATAGTACGGGTCAGATCTGGTCAACAGTCAATTCGGTAACACGACGTTCGAGGCGTTTCCCGGTTATGCGCGAGCGATTCGGTATTCTTGATTTCGTGTTTATTATTATCTTATTAGATATCAATATATTTATAAATGTTATGTATTTGTAAATATTGTCATGTTTATGAATATTATAAGTTTATAAATATATTGATATGGATAAAATAGTTTTGACTCGCGAACGGACCGAATAATAATAATAATAATAAACGGTAACTATATTATATATCGAACGATTTGGTAAATGGTTAAATTAACGTGACTTATGATATTGAACATCGGACTAAATAACATTGGACTATATTGTCGGACTATTTTTTATATATATATATATTGCTATATATATATGTCACACCCTCAAATTCCACATGCGGGGTTTTACCGCGAGGCGCATGACAAACCAGGATCTAAGTCAACGGTCACAATAAACGACACTATATGATACGTAAAATGAAATAAACAACCATCAAGTTTTCATAAATCCATTCACTGCGGAAGCGTAACTTTTATTACAACCCAAAATGTAAAAGTACGTAAGTCTGAAAAAGATAAGACAATGCATATGAATCCTAGACGCCGTGTGACTCCGTGCGCCTATGATAAGCTGCTACCTCAACGACCTGAGACAAACATGCTAAAAACGTCAGCAAATAATGCCGGTGAGTTCACAGGTTTTATATTAAACGTTTTAAGTAATAAAAGCCATCATGTTACCACTATGTCAGAAATAATAGCGTTAGCTAGACGCATGAGTTATACTACCACGACCGGAAACCATTACAGACAACGAGATATGATTTTTGCCCGAAATGATTTAGCTTACGACCGAGACAATATGCACCCGCCCGGCTCCCAGCCGACGGGTGGGGTCTGTCAATCCCAATAGATCTATCCACATTTCCCCCGTTATGCTATCCAGCATATTCATGGTTTCCCCGGGACTTTACGTATCGTATAGTATGTAAATGAATCAATCACTAGCATAACATGATAATTTATGTAATAAGTATAAGCATGTGTCTCCCCCAAAATGTAAAGCGTAAGGCGGGGCCGTGAAACTCACCTGATGCTGCTCTTCGTACTAAGACAAGTAAACCTGCTCAATAGACGGCCCCTAATACCGGTGACCTATCATGACGAGCGCATAAGGCGTTAGACTAACAACCCGTAGGTTGATTAGTCCCTAGTAGTCCAGACCATAACCGTGTATATATGAAATGATGTTTCAAACGTTTAACCGACCGCACCAGACAAGGCCCGACATCCCATTGGTGACCCGACATCTCATGTGTTAGATAAATACAAGACATCATGCCACATATGCAATTAAACACTTAATACGCGCAACAGTTCACCTAGTCTAGCATAATGTCCAATTAACGCGTAAACAGGTCCGAACACGTATTACTAAGTCATTGGGTGTATCCCGGGGTTCCTATCATGTTCCTAGGCGTCAAATCATGTTCCGGGATGTTAAAATATACATACAGCAGCATTACACGCGATTAGGAATCAAACTAGCATTGAGGGAAAAGTCAACATGTGATTGGGGATGGTCAACAGGCAATTAGCATGCTAATCGCCTATACAGCATGCGATTGGGATGCCAATCGCCCCCTAAGGGGCCTAATCGCCTATAACAGCATGCGATTATGATGCTAATCGCCTGCTGCAGCTGCACAATGCAATTTCGCGCGTTTAACGCTCCAAATCAGCTCCGAAACATGTAAAAACATCCAATAATCATCCTAACACCTTAACAAACATATTTCAAGCAAAACCCCTAAGTTTTCATCGTTCTAACAGTTCCGAATGCGAGCGTTTTCCCAAAATAGCAACTTAGCATGTAAACATCACATCAACATGCAAGAACTTGCCCTAAATAGCAATTATTCAGATTAAATCGCATAACCACGTTGTCCGATAGCATCCTACTGTTCTAGCATCATCCTAGATCAAACCCTAACATCATTCAATCAACAACATACCTCATATCATCCTTAATCATCCAAAATCCTTCAAATGGGTCAAAACATCAAGTATCAACAATACACAACCAAAACCATTCAAACTCCTAGGACATCATCATACTAACTTGTAACAGCCATAAACATCATAATAACACAAAAACAACCATGATTCAATCCTAAAAATTCTATCTTTAATCACATATAACACATATAACACATGTAAAGGTGTGGGTTTGTTTAAAAACGGTTTTAAATGGATTTTCAAAGACAAAAACATTTATAAGTCAGGTCTGGACGTTTAGGGAGTAAAACATAATCATTTAAAGGTTTGGGTTTGAAGAACACACCTTGTATTCAAGAGGTGATGATGGAATAAGCTTGAAAATGGTTGTTTTGATGCAAAAACGAGTTCCAGAGGGTGTTTGTGTGTTGGGTTATGTTATGGGACGGCTAGGGTTGCACAAATGATGTTTTGGAGGTCAAGGGTGGTATTTATAGGCGTTTCTAGTCGTCCAGCACGTAACACGCGATTATGCAGCTTTACACGCGATTAGGAAGCCTAATCGCATGTAAGTTCATGCGATTGGGGCCTAATCGCATGAACAGTAATGCGATCAGCCCCTACTCGCCCCTAAGGTCCCCCACTCGCCCCTCCTATAGGCGATTGGGCTTCCCTAATTGCCTATAGGGGCTGTTTTCGTGTGTTTTGCGCGTTAAACCCCGTTTTAACATATGTTAACACATATTCACATACCGACAAGTCACATAATGATTGTAAACATATAATGCATGATAAATAACACGTTCCCGCCCGATCACCAATTCCCGGGACTCGAGACTTGCGTGGGTGCGTTAAACCCGGCGATTCCACGAATCACCGATTCTTGTACACGTGGTTATGGACCGACACCCAATGGTCTCTCGAACCATTGTAACGACTCCCGATGATTCCCGAATCATCGGTACGACTCAACTGACCCAGTCAAGTATGATATTAAGTAGTTGTTTTCAATGTTTTCGTTGAGATAGACTCGTATGTATGTAAAGTATGAAACGCATGAATGTAAAGTATAATAAGTATTAACCTGAATATGCCGGGTGTCACATCATCCCCCAATTGAAAGAATTTTCGTCCCGAAAATTTAATGAAGTCGGAGATGAAGAGACGAAAGGAAGAAAGAAAAGAAAAATTTTCCCGTTGTTACATCATCCCCAGTTGAAAGGAATCTCGACCCGAGATTCATTTGGCTTTGGAAGCAACATAGTTCGATTCAAACGCACGCTTAGGAAATAGATGAGGGTACTTAGCCTTCATCTGATCTTCTCGCTCCCACGTGAACTCCGGTCCACGATTTGAATTCCAACGAACCTTAACGATGCGGATTTTACTCCGACGAAGGCTACGAATCTTATAATCTAGGATTTCAACTGGTTCCTCCACGATACGTAAACGATCATCAACTCTGATTTCTTCGAGAGGAACTACGAGAGATTCGTCCGCCAAGCACTTCTTAAGATTCGAGACATTGAAGACGTTATGCACGCCACTAAGCTCGGCTGGTAAGTCAAGTCTGTATGCCACCGGCCCAATACGTTCCAGGATTGGGAATGGTCCGACATAACGAGGGTTAAGCTTGCCGCGCTTCCCGAAGCGTATAACGCCCTTCCATGGAGATACCTTCAATAAAACCTTGTCGCCAACCTGGAACTCCAAAGGTTTGCGACGACGATCAGCGTAGCTCTTCTGATGATCACGAGCTGCCGCCATACGATTACGAATTTGTACGATCTTTTCAGAAGTTTCGAACACCATTTATGGACCAGTGAGTTGGCTTTCGCCCACCTCGGCCCAACAAAGAGGGGACCGACACTTCCGTCCATACAGAGCCTCGAACGGTGCCGCCTTAATGCTGGAGTGGTAACTATTGTTGTAAGAGAACTCCACCAACGGTAGGTGAACCTCCCAACTCTTACCGAAATCGATGACACATGCTCGAAGCATGTCTTCAAGCGTCTGAATCGTCCGCTCGCTCTGACCGTCAGTTTGCGGATGATATGCGGTGCTCATGTCCAGTTGAGTACCCAACGCTTTATGTAATTGTTTCCAGAAACGGGAAGCGAAACGAGGATCACGATCGGAGATGATAGAGACGGGCACCCCGTGCTTGGAAACCACTTCCTTAATATAGATACGAGACAACCGCTCCAGACTGTCGGTTTCCTTAATAGCGAGGAAATGTGCGGACTTTGTCAACCGGTCGACAATCACCCAGATCATGTCACAACCACTGGGCGATTCGGAAGTTTGGTCACAAAATCCATGGTAATCCGTTCCCATTTCCATTCAGGAATTTCAGGTTGCTGTAGGAGACCAGACGGCTTCTGGTACTCCACCTTGACCTTAGCACAGGTCAGACATTTGCTGACATACGAAGCTATGTCAGCCTTCATGTTGGGCCACCAATAGAGTATCTTTAGGTCCTGATACATCTTATCGGAACCCGGATGAATAGAATACCGGGATTTGTGAGCTTCGTCCATGACAAGCCCCGCAAACCCCAAATAAAGGAACCCAAACGCGCTCGGCAAAGTAATGCAGGCCATCAGACCCAAGCTCGAGGTGTTTATCAGCACCGTGCATGGTTTCAGCTTTAAGGTTTTCCTCCTTCAAAGCTTCCAATTGAGCCGAACGAATTTGGTCAGGCAACGAAGAATGAATGGTGAGCTGTAAGGCGCGAACACGACGAGGTTTCACAGACTCCTTTCTGCTCAAGGCGTCTGCCACAACGTTCGCCTTACCAGGATGGTACTTGATGGCGCAGTCATAGTCGTTCAGGAGTTCAACCCAACGTCGTTGCCGCATGTTCAATACTTTTTGGTCGAAAATATGCTGGAGACTCTTGTGATCGGTGTATACTTCGCACTTGGTACCGTACAAGTAATGTCTCCAGATCTTCAACGCAAAGATCACTGCACCCAACTCTAAATCATGAGTGGTGTAGTTCTTTTCATGGACTTTAAGTTGGCGAGAGGCGTAGGCAATAACCTTCCCGCGTTGCATTAACACACAACCGAGACCACGAATGGAAGCGTCACAGTACACAACAAAATCATCTGTGCCCTCAGGTAAGGATAAGATGGGCGCAGAGCAAAGTTTAAGTTTCAGCATCTGAAATGCTGATTCCTGCGGTTCTCCCCAGTCGAACTTTCGGTCCTTCTGGGTAAGAGTGGTGAGGGGTTGAGCGATCTTCGAAAATCCCTCAATGAAACGACGATAGTAACCCGCAAGGCCTAGGAATTGCCGCACCTCAGATGGCGTCTTTGGTGCTTCCCATTCCTTAATAGCTTCAATCTTGGCCGGATCGACATGAATTCCTAGTTCATTAACCACATGCCCTAGGAATTGTACTTCACGTAACCAGAAATCACACTTTGAGAACTTAGCATACAACTGCTCCCGTCTCAAAAGTTCCAAGACTAATCGTAAGTGTTCCTCATGATCCGTCTCGTTCTTAGAATAAACCAAAATGTTGTCGATAAACACGATAACGAATTTATCGAGATAGGGCTTGCAAACGCGGTTCATCAAGTCCATGAAAACAGCAGGTGCATTCGTAAGACCGAAGGGCATGACCAGGAACTCGAAGTGGCCATAGCGTGTACGAAAGGCGGTCTTTGGAATGTCAGCTTCTTGTACCCGCAGTTGATGATACCCAGACCTCAGATCTATCTTGGAATAAAAACTGGAGCCTTGGAGCTGATCGAATAAATCATCAATACGAGGAAGCGGGTAACGATTCTTGATGGTTACCTTGTTCAGTTCCCGATAGTCAATACACATACGGAGGCTCCCATCTTTCTTTTTGACAAATAGGATAGGAGCTCCCCACGGGGATGAACTAGGTCTAATGAACCCTTTTTCTAACAACTCCTGCAGTTGGTTAGATAATTCTTGCATCTCGGGAGGTGCAAGGCGGTAAGGAGCTCGGGCAATAGGCGCCGCACCGGCCGTAAGATCAATGTTAAATTCAACCTGACGGTGAGGTGGAAGGCCAGGCAAATCATCGGGGAATACGTCGGGAAAATCACGAACAACAGGAATGTCCTCGATCCTCTTCTCATCGTTAGATGAAACCGAAACAAGAGCTAAGATCGCGGAATACCCCTTACGTAAATACTTATACGCCTTCATACACGAAATGATGCTCAAGGGAACTCCACTTTTCTCGCCATGAACCAAAAGAATCTCTCCATCCGGGAGAGGGAGGCGAATGATTTTATCGAAGCAAACGATCTCCGCGCGATATAAGGACAACCAATCCATACCTACTACAACGTCGAAACTGCCCAATGATACCGGCATGAGGTCGATAGGAAAAGATAACCCCGACAGTTCCAACTGGCATCCTTTAAGAATATGAGTTGCCTCAATATTCTTACCATCAGCCAATTCTATAAGATACTTGACCTCTAAGGGAGTCGGTACAATGTCTAACAGTCGGCTAAACTCAACAGATATAAAACTCTTGTCGGCACCCGAATCAAATAAAACGGAGGCATAACGATCACAAAGAAGAAACGTACCAGTAACAGTATCCGGATCCTGACGGGCCTCGCCCGACCCAATGACGAAGGCGCGCACGTTCCTGCCGCCACCCCCGTTGCCCTTGTCATTCCTCCCAGCATTCCCTTGCTTCAGTTTGGGGCAGTCCTTCTTAAAGTGCCCTGTCTCCCCGCAGTTGAAACATCCCTGGTTACCCCTAGGTGCAGCAGTGGTAGTAGTAGTAGGGGCAACCACCTGTTGCTGAGTCTGAAGATTCACCCTACACGTCTGGGCCTGATGCCCGTTCTTCTTGCAACGGGTACAAAAGCTACAATTTCCCACATGATGATACCCACAACGATCACACCTAGGCAGCCTACCAGTATAACCACCCTGCTTTTGCCCAGAAGACGAACCCGTAGTCTCAAACTTCTTATGCTGCTGCTGCTGAGGCTGCGCCGTACCCTTACCCGTGTTATCCCATTTCCTCTTGTTGCTGTCAGAGGTCTTCACCACAGTACCCTTAGGAGGCAAAAGACCCTCCTGAACCTTCTGTTTAGTCAACCTGTGAGCCAATCGAATGGTATCCCGAAGTGTAGTAGCATCATTAGCGGTCACCAACCCGCGAATCTCAGGCACCAACCCACTGATGTAGAACTCAATAGCCTTATATTCAGGCGTCACAGAATCCGGGCACAAAAGTGCCAACTCATGGTAGCGAGTGGTATACTCCTCTATCTCAGATCCCACCATCTGATGATTCCACAGCTCGTGCTCCAAACTCTTGATCTCATCCCTGGGACAGTACTCTATCTTCAAACGAAACACAAATTCGGTCCATGGCAACGTATGGGCCTCCAGTAAACCAATAGTCTGTACAGTCGAATTCCACCAAGTCAAAGCGCGTCCCTCAAACGTCCCCGAAGCATACTTCACACGAAAC
The DNA here is from genome assembly GCA_030844895.1 of Ambrosia x helenae. Taxonomy (NCBI): domain Eukaryota; kingdom Viridiplantae; phylum Streptophyta; class Magnoliopsida; order Asterales; family Asteraceae; genus Ambrosia; species Ambrosia x helenae. The sequence goes on from CM061234.1 coordinate 27,435,938, forward strand.
TCCTCAGGGCAGTTGCACATGGAGAAAGCAGACTCAACCTTCTCCAACCAACGGAGTAGTCCCACAGCCCCCTCAGTCCCACTGAAGTTATGGGGCTTGCAGTCCTGGAACATCTTATAAGTACAGTGGACTGGAGGAGGTGGAGGTGGTGGAGGAGGAAAAGCATCCCCTATTACCAAAAAAAAAGGCAACACGGTCAGAAAACGATCATCACACGACAAAAGATAAGGAATGAGGGTAGGAGTAATTAAATTACCACCATGGCCCTGGTGGGCGGCCTGCTGCGCAGCAATAGCAGCTGCCACGTGCTCCTGGATCAGATTATTCAGCTCCGCCTGGGTCATGCTGATGTTACCACGACCCCCATTACGTCCACCGCCATTTCGGCCACCAACGCGACCACCAACGCGACCACCACGACGTCCTGCCATCTTCTGTCAAGATCAAAGACAAGACATCAGATTCCAGAACAGATAACAAAGAATCATGAAGAAACCGTAAGTAATAAAGTTAATCAAAGAATTGGATCCCATCATAGTCATTAGATCAAACACATAGTCCACCAGGATTTCCATGCATCTCAACTTATTATTTCGTGTGCACCCGAAATGATAAGTCGCTCTACATGGTCCCCGAGGCGTGCTCCTAGCCTGACCTTCAAACCACCAGGCACCCATGTTCAAGATATAAAACAGCAAGTACAAGTGTGCGATAATGTGTGCAAGCAAGTGTGTCCGTTGGAGTATAAAAATGGGAGATGTCCGAATCTTGGACAAATCTCCGTAGGATGCCGAAGCCACTCCAACGTACGCCACCGCCGTGCAAGGGTAGTAAGGCTCCTCGTTTCCAGCACGAAGTTGAAGAACAAGATAGGAAATAAGAGTAATAGATAGGTGATGTAAGCATAAATGATAATAACGAATGTAATACGAATACCCCGGCAATTCCCATATGACATGACTTATATGAATGTGACCGTCTAGTGTGTGCGACTCGGCTATAGACTTGACTTCAACATGCAGTCCTAGTTCACTATAACCATTGGCTCTGATACCAATCTGTCACACCCTCAAATTCCACATGCGGGGTTTTACCGCGAGGCGCATGACAAACCAGGATCTAAGTCAACGGTCACAATAAACGACACTATATGATACGTAAAATGAAATAAACAACCATCAAGTTTTCATAAATCCATTCGCTGCGGAAGCGTAACTTTTATTACAACCCAAAATGTAAAAGTACGTAAGTCTGAAAAAGATAAGACAATGCATATGAATCCTAGACGCCGTGTGACTCCGTGCGCCTATGATAAGCTGCTACCTCAACGACCTGAGACAAACATGCTAAAAACGTCAGCAAATAATGCCGGTGAGTTCACAGGTTTTATATTAAACGTTTTAAGTAATAAAAGCCATCATGTTACCACTATGTCAGAAATAATAGCGTTAGCTAGACGCATGAGTTATACTACCACGACCGGAAACCATTACAGACAACGAGATATGATTTTTGCCCGAAATGATTTAGCTTACGACCGAGACAATATGCACCCGCCCGGCTCCCAGCCGACGGGTGGGGTCTGTCAATCCCAATAGATCTATCCACATTTCCCCCGTTATGCTATCCAGCATATTCATGGTTTCCCCGGGACTTTACGTATCGTATAGTATGTAAATGAATCAATCACTAGCATAACATGATAATTTATGTAATAAGTATAAGCATGTGTCTCCCCCAAAATGTAAAGCGTAAGGCGGGGCCGTGAAACTCACCTGATGCTGCTCTTCGTACTAAGACAAGTAAACCTGCTCAATAGACGGCCCCTAATACCGGTGACCTATCATGACGAGCGCATAAGGCGTTAGACTAACAACCCGTAGGTTGATTAGTCCCTAGTAGTCCAGACCATAACCGTGTATATATGAAATGATGTTTCAAACGTTTAAACGACCGCACCAGACAAGGCCCGACATCCCATTGGTGACCCGACATCTCATGTGTTAGATAAATACAAGACATCATGCCACATATGCAATTAAACACTTAATACGCGCAACAGTTCACCTAGTCTAGCATAATGTCCAATTAACGCGTAAACAGGTCCGAACACGTATTACTAAGTCATTGGGTGTATCCCGGGGTTCCTATCATGTTCCTAGGCGTCAAATCATGTTCCGGGATGTTAAAATATACATACAGCAGCATTACACGCGATTAGGAATCAAACTAGCATTGAGGGAAAAGTCAACATGTGATTGGGGATGGTCAACAGGCAATTAGCATGCTAATCGCCTATACAGCATGCGATTGGGATGCCAATCGCCCCCTAAGGGGCCTAATCGCCTATAACAGCATGCGATTATGATGCTAATCGCCTGCTGCAGCTGCACAATGCAATTTCGCGCGTTTAACGCTCCAAATCAGCTCCGAAACATGTAAAAACATCCAATAATCATCCTAACACCTTAACAAACATATTTCAAGCAAAACCCCTAAGTTTTCATCGTTCTAACAGTTCCGAATGCGAGCGTTTTCCCAAAATAGCAACTTAGCATGTAAACATCACATCAACATGCAAGAACTTGCCCTAAATAGCAATTATTCAGATTAAATCGCATAACCACGTTGTCCGATAGCATCCTACTGTTCTAGCATCATCCTAGAGCAAACCCTAACATCATTCAATCAACAACATACCTCATATCATCCTTAATCATCCAAAATCCTTCAAATGGGTCAAAACATCAAGTATCAACAATACACAACCAAAACCATTCAAACTCCTAGGACATCATCATACTAACTTGTAACAGCCATAAACATCATAATAACACAAAAACAACCATGATTCAATCCTAAAAATTCTATCTTTAATCACATATAACACATATAACACATGTAAAGGTGTGGGTTTGTTTAAAAACGGTTTTAAATGGATTTTCAAAGACAAAAACATTTATAAGTCAGGTCTGGACGTTTAGGGAGTAAAACATAATCATTTAAAGGTTTGGGTTTGAAGAACACACCTTGTATTCAAGAGGTGATGATGGAATAAGCTTGAAAATGGTTGTTTTGATGCAAAAACGAGTTCCAGAGGGTGTTTGTGTGTTGGGTTATGTTATGGGACGGCTACGGTTGCACAAATGATGTTTTGGAGGTCAAGGGTGGTATTTATAGGCGTTTCTAGTCGTCCAGCACGTAACACGCGATTATGCAGCTTTACACGCGATTAGGAAGCCTAATCGCATGTAAGTTCATGCGATTGGGGCCTAATCGCATGAACAGTCATGCGATCAGCCCCTACTCGCCCCTAAGGTCCCCCACTCGCCCCTCCTATAGGCGATTGGGCTTCCCTAATCGCTATAGGGGCTGTTTTCGTGTGTTTTGCGCGTTAAACCCCGTTTTAACATATGTTAACACATATTCACATACCGACAAGTCACATAATGATTGTAAACATATAATGCATGATAAATAACACGTTCCCGCCCGATCACCAATTCTCGGGACTCGAGACTTGCGTGGGTGCGTTAAACCCGGCGATTCCACGAATCACCGATTCTTGTACACGTGGTTATGGACCGACACCCAATGGTCTCTCGAACCATTGTAACGACTCCCGATGATTCCCGAATCATCGGTACGACTCAACTGACCCAGTCAAGTATGATATTAAGTAGTTGTTTTCAATGTTTTCGTTGAGATAGACTCGTATGTATGTAAAGTATGAAACGCATGAATGTAAAGTATAATAAGTATTAACCTGAATATGCCGGGTGTCACAATATATATATAAGTATACATAGGTGACGAAACGTATAGTCTCGTGAATCGAAAATGTGGATAAAAGGACTTGATGAATTGTGTTTGAAAGTTGATCTTGGGGAAATTGTAGACAACGGGTGTTGTTTGGTTCGTACAAAAACAGAGGTTGTGAGTTAGTAATGGTTTTCCAATCGTAGTAGTAACAAAACAGGAACAACAGGTTTACTACATCGGGCACGACATCTGGTTTGTGAGTTAGTAATGGTTTTCCAATCGTAGTAGTAACAAAACATACGCCTAGCTAGCGTACTTTGGTTTTCGATTTGTTATAGTATGGACAGGTTGGACTTGGTACTTTGATTACAAACCTGTAAACTCACCAGCATTTTTGTGCTGACGTATTCTCTTACATGTTTTCTCAGGTCGCTAAGGTAGCACTACGGGACTAGGGCGCACGCGTCTGCACGGCGTCTAGTTAGGGTTGCATGGTTTTCAAACATTGGATAATTGGTTTACTTTTGAATATTGTTTTGAGAATAAGCTTCCGCTGTAAACGGGGATTTTAAACTATGTTTTGAAATTGCATATGTTCATTTAGATTGTTATTGTGATCGTTGGTTTGGATCCTGGTTTGTCATGCGCCTCGCGGTAAAACTCCGCAAGTGGATTTTGAGGGTGTGACAGATTGGTATCAGAGCCAATGGTTATAGTGAACTAGGACTGCATGTAGAGTCTAGTCTATAGCCGAGTCGCACACACTAGACGATCACATAGTACTAAACATTATGGTGGGTTACGTATGGCCTTGTCGGGGTGTCTCTAAATCATCTGACCTTCCTATGTTACATCATCCGTTCTATCTTATGTCGGGTTACTTGCTTTCTAGGCAGTGCGGTATATTGGGGTAAATCGTGTACCCTTGAGATTTGTCCAAGGCTCGGACATCTCCCTTTCCTACTCCAATAGAAACACTTGCCATAAACTACCGTAGCATTACGGTGTATAGCTAAGAGTCTATGTCCGGTGATTTGAATTTTGAACTAGGAGAACACTTGGAGGACCATGTAGAGCGGTTTATCATTTTGGGTGCACACAAAATCATAAACCGAAATGCATGAAAGCCCTAGTGAGCTCTGGGTTTGAATGGATAGTCATGGGTTGGATCTAGCTTTGATCTTGTGAACGCTAGTGGTTACCATTAGCTGTGAAACTAAATTTTCTCGTCCTTCTGTCAGAATCATGTCTGGAGTACGACGAGGACGTGGAGGTGGCCGCGCTGGTGGGCGTGGTGGTGGTCGTGGAGGTGTAAACCTAACGCAAGACGATCTGAACAACTTGCTGCAAGCTGCCTTTCAGTTAGGGCACAATGGTGGTGGTAAGTTGACTTATCCACTTTTGCCTCATTGGTGAGCTTCGTTTACATCTCTCGTGGTTTCTCATGTGTTTCATTTCAGGTGGTCCTGTTAACCCACCCCCACCTATGTGTACCTACAAGATGTTTCGGGAATGTAAGTCTCAGGAATTCTCTTGCACTGAGGGTGCGGTGAGTTTGCTCAGGTGGCTGGAAAAGGTGGAGTCAGTATTTCTGTTGTGCAACTGTCTCCCAGAAGATCGAGTCAAGTATGCTGTTGCGTTGTTCCAGGATGTTGCTTTGACCTGGTGGAACAATATCACCCAGAATATGGGTATCGGGGAGGCTTATGCCATGCCTTGGGAGAATTTCGTTCAACTACTGAAGCGAGAGTACTGTCCAAGGGAAGAAATCCAGAAGCTTGAGCATGAGGTGTGGAACCTCAAGATGACCGGGTCAGAGATTGAGAAGTACACGGTAAGGTGTAATTGAGTTGGCTGACGGTAAAAAGATTGAAGCTACTTGCATCCTCCGGGAGTGCCAACTAGAGTTGTCGGGTTTGTCTTTCCCCATCGACCTTATGCCGGTACCTTTGGGTAGTTTTGACGTTGTTGTAGGCATGGATTGGTTGTCCATGTATCGCGCTGAGATCATCTGTTATGACAAGATTATTCGGATTCCCCTTCCTGATGGAGAATTCCTTTCTGTGTACGGTATCAAAGGTGGTGCTCCGCCGAATCTCATTTCCAGCATGAAAGCCCTTAAGTATCTTCGAAAGGGTTATTCGGCCGTTTTGGCACTTCTATCTGTTTCCCCTACCGATGAGAAGAAGATCGACGATATTCCTGTTGTACGCGAGTTTCCTGATGTGTTTCCCGATGATTTATCTGGTCTTCCTCCCCATCGTCAGGTTGAGTTCAGTATTGATCTTGTACCGGGAGCTGCTCCTATTGCTCGGGCCCCCTACCGTCTTGCACCTCCCGAGATGCAGGAATTGTCCAGTCAGTTACAGGAACTCTTGGACAAGGGTTTCATTAGACCAAGTTCTTCCCCTTGGGGAGCCCCGATTCTGTTCGTTAAGAAGAAGGATGGAAGTTTCCGATTGTGTGTGGATTACAGAGAATTGAACAAAGTGACCATCAAGAACCGTTATCCTCTCCCGCGTATTGATGAACTATTCGACCAACTCCAGGGTTCTAGTTACTACTCCAAAATTGATTTGAGGTCCGGTTATCACCAGTTGCGCGTAAGGGAAGCTGACGTCGCAAAGACTGCCTTTCGTACACGTTATGGCCATTACGAGTTCTTGGTCATGCCTTTCGGTCTCACTAACGCACCGGCGGTTTTCATGGACTTGATGAACCGCGTTTGCAAACCATATCTTGACAAGTTCGTCATCGTGTTTATTGAGGACATCCTGATTTACTCTAAGAACAAGACCGAACACGAGGAACACCTGTGTTTGGTTTTGGAACTTTTGCGACGGGAACAACTTTACGCTAAGTTCTCGAAGTGTGACTTTTGGTTACGCGAAGTCCAATTCCTAGGACATGTGGTAAATGAACTGGGGATTCATGTCGATCCAGCTAAGATCGAAGCGATTAAGGACTGGGAAGCACCAAAGACGCCAACTGAGGTGCGGCAATTCCTAGGCCTTGCGGGCTACTATCGTCGTTTCATTCAGGGGTTCTCGAAGATCGCTCAACCCCTCACCACTCTCACACAGAAGGATAGAAAGTTCGCCTGGGGTGAACCACAAGAGTCAGCATTTGAGGAGCTGAAGTCTAAACTTTGTTCCGCTCCTATTTTTTCCTTGCCTGAAGGCCCTGATGATTTCGTTGTTTACTGTGATGCTTCTATTCATGACCTCGGTTGCGTGTTGATGCAACGCGAGAAAGTGATTGCATATGCTTCTCGTCCGCTCAAGGTGCACGAGAAGAACTACACTACCCATGACTTGGAGTTGGGTGCAGTGGTTTTCGCGTTGAAAATTTGGAGACATTACTTGTACGGTACCAAATGCACCATCTACACCGATCACAAGAGTCTCCAACATATTTTCGACCAACAACATTTGAACATACGACAGCGTCGTTGGATTGAACTCCTGAACGACTATGATTGTGCCATTAAGTACCATCCTGGCAAGGCGAATGTGGTAGCAGACGCCTTGAGCAGGAAGGAATCAGTTAATCCTCGTCGCGTTCGGGCGTTGCAGCTTACCATACATTCCTCTCTACCTGACCAACTCCGTTCTGCACAGATAGAAGCTTTGAAGGAGGAAAACCCTAAAGCTGAGACTATGCACGGTGCCGACAAGCACCTCGAGCAAAGGCCTGATGGCCTGCACTACTTCGCAGAACGCATATGGGTTCCTTTATTCGGGGGACTTCGGGAGCTTGTCCTAGATGAGGCTCATAAGTCCCGGTATTCTATTCATCCTGGTTCGGATAAGATGTACCAAGATCTAAAGGTGCTTTACTGGTGGCCAAACATGAGGTCAGATATAGCCTCATACGTGAGTAAGTGCTTGACCTGTGCTAAGGTCAAGGTGGAATACCAGAAACCGTCGGGTCTCTTGCAACAACCTGAAATTCCGGAGTGGAAATGGGAACGGATTACAATGGATTTTGTCACACAACTGCCTAAGTCACCGAGCGGGAATGACAAGATATGGGTGATTGTTGATCGGTTGACGAAATCAGCCCATTTTCTCGCTATTAAGGAGACCGACACCATGGATCGTTTGGCTCGTCTTTATCTGAAGGAAGTTGTTTCTAAGAACGGGGTGCCGGTTTCTATTATCTCGGATCGTGACTCCCATTTTACTTCTCACTTCTGGAAGTCTTTGCACAAGGCTTTGGGTACCCAGCTAGACATGAGTACAGCTTATCACCCACAGACTGACGGTCAGAGTGAGCGCACGATTCAAACCTTAGAAGACATGCTGCGGGCATGTGTGATCGATTTTGGCAAAGGTTGGGAAGCTCATCTACCATTAGTAGAATTCTCTTACAACAACAGTTATCGCACGAGCATCAAGGCGGCTCCGTTCGAGGCACTGTACGGGCGGAAATGCCGTTCTCCTCTTTGTTGGGTTCCGATTGGTTTTTGGTTTTCAGGTCATACTTGATGTGTTTGGTGATTGGTGGAGGTTCGTGGTGGTCCGATGGGTTTGGTACGGTCGTGGTTTTGGTTCGGATGGGATTGGGTTCAACCTGGATCTTGAGTTCGGCTCAGATCTGATTCCGGTTGTGCGGGTCAGACCTGATCAGCTTGGGGTGCGAGTTGAGTTTGGTTTCAGTTTGGATGTCGTCAAAGCTCGGGTCAACTGCCGTCAACACCGGTTTAGATCTGGTACGAGTTTCTTTTGGTTCGGGTCACATGGTTATAGTACGGGTCAGATCTGGTCAACAGTCAATTCGGTTAACACGACGTTCGAGGCGTTTCCCGGTTATGCGCGAGCGATTCGGTATTCTTGATTTCGTGTTTATTATTATCTTATTAGATATCAATATATTTATAAATGTTATGTATTTGTAAATATTGTTATGTTTATGAATATTATAAGTTTATAAATATATTGATATGGATAAAATAGTTTTGACTCGCGAACGGACCGAATAATAATAATAATAATAATAAACGGTAACTATATTATATATCGAACGATTTGGTAAATGGTTAACTTAACGTGACTTATGATATTGAACATCGGACTAAATAACATTGGACTATATTGTCGGACTATTATTTTATATATATATTGCTATATATATATATATAAGTATACATAGGTGACGAAACGTATAGTCTCGTGAATCGAAAATGTGGATAAAAGGACTTGATGAATTGTGTTTGAAAGTTGATTTTGGGGAAATTGTAGACAACGGGTGTTGTCTGGTTCGTACAAAAACAGAGGAAACCCTGCCCAAATTTTTATAAAATCAAAGCGTAACGAACTACTATTTCTATAAATAAATTCCCCTAAGTGTTTGGACAAACAAATCGAAATGCTTTTAAGGTCTGTTTATTCGTAACGATAAAGATGATTTTCAAGCAATATTTGGGAAAAAGTAACAAATGTTATTAATTGATTTTAATAACTAAACTTATACTTTTCCTTAAAGAGTATCTTCTAAAATATAATTACACAAAATAAATATACTTATATGATTTACGAGACGAGCTACGATTCAGGATAATTATACGTTTCGGGGTACTAGTCCAACATGGTTTATACACAAATAGTAACAAGTGTGCAACTTGGGTGTTATGTAATACGAGAATTAAGATAAGTCACGATCGGTTCGTCGAGTTGAAACGTATTGAGACTCGTGTTGGTACACACGAGTCTAGACAGTCGGATAGACTATCTTTTGAGCAGTCAATAAGCTAGGCTTATGTGTGATAGACTGTTAAGGTGTCCTTTGTTGGTAATTAGGGCACGAGGAAGTCGGTCGAGACTTCAGGCTTTGTTTGCTAGCTTAGCATGGAAATTAAGGTGAGTTTACGGCCCCTCTTTTAACTGGTTTCACTTTTCGGGGGAGAAAACATGTGTTAAAACTTATGTTTGGTAACTACTGTCATTCTATGGGTTTTCTATGGTTTACTATACGATCTTTGGAAGTCCCGTGGGGAACCATGAATGTGCGGGTTTGCACAACGGGGAAATGTGAATAGCGCTATTGGGAGTGACCAACCCCGCTCGTCGACTTGGAGGGTCGGCGGGTGCATATTGTCTCAAACAGGAACAATAGGTTTACTACATCGGGCACGACATCTGGTTTGCGAGTTAGTAATGGTTTTCCAATCGTAGTAGTAACAAAACATACGCCTAGCTAGCGTACTTTGGTTTTCGATTTGTTATAGTATGGACAGGTTGGACTTGGTACTTTGATTACAAACCTGTAAACTCACCAGCATTTTTGTGCTGACGTATTCTCTTACATGTTTTCTCAGGTCGCTAAGGTAGCACTACGGGACTAGGGCGCACGCGTCTGCACGGCGTCTAGTTAGGGTTGCATGGTTTTCAAACATTGGATAATTGGTTTACTTTTGAATATTGTTTTGAGAATAAGCTTCCGCTGTAAACGGGGATTTTAAACTATGTTTTGAAATTGCATATGTTCATTTAGATTGTTATTGTGATCGTTGGTTTGGATCCTGGTTTGTCATGCGCCTCGCGGTAAAACTCCGCAAGTGGATTTTGAGGGTGTGACAATATATTATTAATAATTTTGTGTTTAAATGTTTTTAATGAAATAGTAATCATAATTATTAACATGAGATGTTTCTAATATTGTGTAACTCATGATAAATGCTAATTATACACTAAAAATAGTAATTTGACAAATAAAAGAATTAAGCATTTATTTTGTGTTTAAATGTCTTTAATTTTAAAAACCGGATTTTAAAAAAAAAATTATTATGAATGTTTAAAAATAAAGTAATTCAAATGAAAATAGGCGTATTACTTGTGTTGAAAAAAATTCAAATTTAACTTTGTTTATAAATGTATTTATATTTAAATATGATTAATAATTTTCTGTTTAAAGGTTGTTAATGAAATGGTAATCATAATTATTAATATTAGATGTTTCCAATATTATGTAAACCATGATAATTTCTAATTATACGCTAAAAATAGTAATGTGACAAATCAAAAAATTAAGCATTTATTTTGTGTTTAATTGTCATTAATTTTAAAAACCGGATTTTTTTTTTAAATTTTGATTTCGAATGTCTGAAAATAAAGTAATTCAAATAAAATTAGGCGTATTAATTGTGATGAAAAACTTAAATTTAACTTTGTTTATAAGTGTATTTATATTTATATATGATTAATAATTTTGTGTTTAAATGTTATTAATGAAATGGTAATCATAATTATTAACATGAGACGTTTCCAATATTGTGTAAATCATGATAAATGCTAATTATACGCTAAAAATAGTAATGTGACATATCAAAAAATTAAACATTTATTTTGTGTTTAAATGTCATTAATTTTAAAAATCGGATTTTTTTTCAAATTTTGATTTTGAAAATAAAGTAATTCAAATGAAAATAGGCGTATTAATTATGATGAAAAACTTCAAATTTAACTTTTTCTATACGTGTATTTATAGTTATATACGATTATTAATTTTGTGTTTAGATGTTATTAATGAAATGGTAATCATAATTATTAACATTAGATGTTTCATAATATTGTGTAAATCATGATAAATGCTAATTATACGCTAAAATTAGTAATGTAACAAATAAAAGAATTAAGCATTTATTTTGTGTTTAAATGTCTTTAATTTTAAAAACCGGATTTTTCATTGAAAAAATTATTTAGAATGTTTGAAAATAAAGTAATTCAAATGAAAATAGGCGTATTAATTGTGATGAAAAAAAATTCAAATTTAACTTTGTTCATAAATGTATTTATATTTAAATATGATTAATAATTTTCTATTTAAAGGTTATTAATGAATTGGTAATCATAATTATTAATATTAGATGTTTCCAATATTGTGTAAACCTTGATAATTACTAATTATACGCTAAAAATAGTAATGTGACGAATCAAAGAATTAGCATTTATTTTGTGTTTAAATGTCTTTAAGTTTAATAACCGGATTTTTTAAAAATTTTTATTTTGAATGTTTAAAAATAAAGTAATTTAAATGAAAATAGGCGTATTAATTGTGATGAAAAAATTCAAATTTAACTTTGTTTATAAATGTATTTATATTTATATATTATTTATAATTTTGTGTTTAAAGGTCATTAATAAAATTGTAATCATAATTATTAACATGAGATGTTTCCAATATTGTGTAAATCATGATAAATTCTAATTATACGCTAAAAATAGAAATGTGACAAATCAAAGAATTAAACATTTATTTTGTGTTTAAATATCATTAGCTTTAAAAACCGGATTTTTTTTTTCAAATTTTTATTTTGAAAATAAAGTAAAAAAAAATGAAAATAGGCGTATTTATTTTGATGAAAAATTTAAAATTTAACTTTTTCTATAAGTGTATTTATATTTATATATGATTAATAATTTTGTGTTTAAATGTTATTAATGAAATGGAAATCATAATTATTAACATTAGATGTTTCCCAATATTGTGTAAATCATGATAAATGCTAATTATACGCTAAAACTAGTAATGTGACAAATAAAAGAATTAAGCATTTATTTTGTGTTTAATTGTCTCTAATTTTAAAACCAGATTTTACATTCAAAAAATTATTTTGAATGTTTGAAAATAAAGTAATTCAAATGAAAATAGGCGTATTAATTTTGATGAAAAAAATTCAAATTTAACTTTGTTTATAAATGTATTTATATTTAAATATGATTAATAATTTTCTGTTTAAAGGTTATTAATGAAATGGTAATCATAATTATTAATATTAGATGTTTCCAATATTGTGTAAACCATGATAATTGCTAATTATACGCTAAAAATAGTAATGTGACAAAACAAAGAATTAGCATTTATTTTGTGTTTAAATGCCTTTAATTTTAAAAACCGGATTTTTTAAAAATTTTTATTTTGAATGTTTAAAAATAAAGTAATTCAAATGAAAATAGGCGTATTAATTGTAATGAGAAAATTCAAATTTAACTTTGTTTATAATGTATTTATACTTAAATATGATTAATAATTTGCTGTTTAAAGGTTATTAATGTAATGGTAATCATAATTATTAGTATTAGATGTTTCCAATATTATGTAAACCATGATAATTTCTAATTATACGCTAAAAATATTAATGCGACAAATCAAAAAATTAAGCATTTATTTTATGTTTAAATGTCATAAATTTTAAAAACCGGATTTTTTTTTTAAAATTTTAATTTTGAATGTCTGAAAATAAATTAATTAAAATGAAAATAGGCGTATTAATTGTGATGAAATACTTCAAATTTAACTTTGTTTATAAGTGGATTTATATATATATATATGATTAATAATTTTGTGTTTAAATGTTATTAATGAAATGGTAATCATAATTATTAACATGAGATGTTTCCAATATTGTGTAAATAATGATAAATGCTAATTATACGCTAAAAATAGTAATGTGACATATCAAATAATTAAACATTTATTTTGTGTTTAAATGTCATTAATTTTAAAAAACCGGATTTTTTTTTCAAATTTTGAATTTGAAAATAAAGTAATTCAAATGAAAATAGGCGTATTAATTGTAATGAAAAACTTCAAATTTATCTTTTTCTATAAGTGTATTTATATTTATATATGATTAACAATTTTGTGTTTAAATGTTATTAATGAAATGGTAATCATAATTATTAACATTAGATGTTTCCCAATATTGTGAAAATCATGATAAATGCTAATTATACGCCAAAAATAGTAATGTGACAAATAAAAGAATTAAGCATTTATTTTGTGTTTAAATGTCTTTAATTTTAAAAACCGGATTTTTCATTTAAAAAATTATTTTGAATGTTTGAAAATAAAGTAATTCAAATGAAAATACGCGTATTAATTGTGATGAAAAAAATTCAAATTTAACTTTGTTTATAAATGTATTTATATTTAAATATGATTAATAATTTTCTGTTTAAAGGGTATTAATGAAATGGCAATCATAATTATTAATATTAGATGTTTCCAGTATTGTGTAAACCATGATAATTGCTAATTATACGCTAAAAATAGTAATGTGACAAATCAAAGAATTAGAATTTATTTTGTGTTTAAATGTCTTTAATTTTAATAACCGGATTTTTTAAAAATTTTTAATTTTGAATGTTTAAAAATAAAGTAATTCAAATGAAAATAGGCGTATTAATTGTGATGAAAAAAAATTCAAATTTAACTTTGTTTATAAATGTATTTATATTTATATATTATTAATAATTTTGTGTTTAAAGGTTTTTAATGAAATGGTAATCATAATTATTAACATGAGATGTTTCTAATATTGTGTAACTCTTGATAAATGCTAATTATACGCTAAAAATAGTAATGTGACAAATCAAAGAATTAAGCATTTTTTTTGTGTTTAAATGTAAATTAATTTTAAAAACCAGATTTTTTTTTTAAAATTTTGTGTGACACCCGGCATATTTGGCTTAAACATTTAAGTAACATCTAAGTCTACCTTTGCGGGAAACGTTTATAAACGGACTTAACTGGGTTAGTTGAGTCGGGTCAAGTTAGGATTGTCCAGGGTTGAATGATCTGGAGGATCATTGGGAGTCGTTTTGGGAATACACTAGTTCCGGGTTCCGTTGTTGGTGACATTACGTAAACTAATTAATTGTATGTGTAGATTATAGGTCGTGTGGTGGATTATATACATAGATGTGTTTAAATGACGTGTAGATGATTATCCATGCTTAAATATGTTAAACATAAACTAAGGTTGCATGCTCATATGTTAAGGTGTGTTAGAATGAGTTAAACACGACAAACTAGAAAACTAGATAAACATGGGTTCTGGTTCGACCACTTCGAGTGGTCGAAGGAGGAAATTTGTTTTGGTTCGACCCTTTGTAAATGGGCGAACCTGGGATGTGGAATTGAAAGAATTTCCTTCGACCAGGACAGGGCTCATTCGACCCTGTGGAAGGGTCGAAGGAGGCTACCTTCGACCACTGGCAGGGGGCGAAGGAGGATTAGTATAAATACCAAACTTTGTCATTTTCACCATTTCACAAACCCTAATCGTCTCAAAACACTCTTAAACGATTTTAATCACTAAGGAAGGAGTTTTTGCTCTTCTTTTTCATAATCTAACCTATCTACAACATCTAAACAAGAATCCAAGGTGTGTTCTTGATCCTAAATCCTTTTATAGCATTTTAATCCGTTTTTATCTAACCCTAATTGTCCAGATCTGTTCTAAGGAAGATTTTATCAATAAAAACCTTTTAAACATCTTTCTAAATCAAAACCTTATCATTGAACATAGGTTTTCATGATGATAAACATATGTTAATTGTGTATTATGTGGTGTTATGTGTTGTTCAATGATTTGCTGCTGTATCTATGATAGAAACATGATATAGGATTGTTATTGATGCTGGGTTATTGTTGTTTAGGGTTAGAATTGGATAGATGGTGATGTTGTGGGTATTTTGGGGGGTTTTAACGAATCTAGACTTGATGCATGATATTTATGATCAATAGAACTAATAAGGAAAATCGAACACTCGACAAACTGAACATTTTAAGTTAAATATGGATTGATTTCAAAAAGTTTCCAAATTGGGTAAAGAATCCATGCATGATTGTGACGTTTTCATAATTTTTACCATTTTGGGAAAGGGCTGAAATGGATGTATTTTTGGGTGAAATTGGTGGGGTTTTGTAGGGATAAGTTATCCATACTTGACTGCTGCGTTTGATGATGTTTTCGAGGTGTTTCGAATGCGTTTGAAGCGTTTTTAGGAAAATTTGTACAACAGGGGCGAACCTGGACTCCTTCGACCGATCGAATGGGCGAAGGAGAGAATCCAGGGTCGAACCTGGATTATGTTTGGGCGAACGTGGTAAAATGGTCGAAGAAGACATCAAAACGGTCGAACGTGGTAAAATGGGCGAAGGAAACTTAAAAATGGGCGAAGGAGATTTAATTTGACTGGTTCGACCGTTCTGATGCAGAAATGAGATTTTCGATACAAACTAAGTGTTTTATGCTTGAACCTTGTGTGTAATCTATGTGTACTTGATTAGTTAGGGTAATGAGTCACCAACGGGATGTCGGGTCGGTCTAGTGTGTCGGTTAAACATTTAAACACGCTTTAAAACACGCTTGGTTACGATCTGTACAATCGAGGACTAGATAACCTTATGGTTATTAGTCAGAACACTTATGTGAACATTTTGATAGATCTCCGGTAGAGGGATTATCAAGGGCTTAGCATTTTACTAGTAACCGAAGAACGCTATTTAAGGTGAGTTCACGGCCCCACTTTTTCTGCTTTAACTTTTGGGGGAGAAAACATGCGCTAAACTATTTTTGTAACATATGTCATACTATGGTTTTTAACTTTGTATTGCTATACGATCTTTGGAAGTCCCGGGGAAACCATGAATGTGCGGGGATGCACAACGGGGGAAATGTGGATAGATCTATTGGGCGTGACCTGCCCCACTCGTCGGCTTGGAGGGCCGGGCGGGTGCATGTTGTCTCGAACTGGAACATTGGTATCATGCTGAACATTCGGGCTGCTTAAACATATGCTAAACATTGCTAAACGTGTCTAGTAATGGTTTCCGATCGTAGTAGTAATAAAACATACGCCTAGCTAGCGTACTTGGTAACATTGATATAGTATGGACATGGTAACGTTTTGGTAACACTTGGTAACATATTGAACAAACCTGTGAACTCACCAGCATTATATGTTGACGTCTTTTTGGCATGTTTTTCTCAGGTCGCTAAGGTAGCAACAAATGGAACTAGGCGCACGGGTCTGCATTGGCGTCTAGACTTAGTTCATGTTTTGTAATAAACACTTGGTACATTTGGGTCTATGGATTGTAACTTGTTAAATGCTTCCGCTACTGATTTTAAGTTTATGAAAACTATGTCTTTTTGAACGTCATGTATCTTCATATAGAGCTGTTTATTGTGACCGTTGACTTGGATCCTGGTTTGTCATGTGCCTCGCGGTAAAAACTCCGCAAGTGCAAATCTGAGGGTGTGACAGATTGGTATCAGAGCCAATGGTTATAGTGAACTAGGACTGCATGTAGAGTCTGGTCTATAGCCGAGTCGCACACACTAGACGGTCACATACTTTGAGTCTATTAATGGGATACGTACTAACGTTGTCGGGGTGTCCTTACATCATCATCATTCTTCTCTGTTACATCATCCGCTTTTATTTGGGTCCTTACCTACTCATGTCTTCTTCTTCTGGATTGGAGAAGGAGGGGTTGATTTGTTGGTTCTAGCACACACATGCCTTCTTACACTTGCACCTATCGTAACACGTTACTAGGCGACGATATTCGGTGACCGGAGTCCGGATTAGGGGTACATCTGGAGGACCATGTAGAGCAGTTTATCATTTCGGGTGCACACGAAATAATAAACTGAAATGCATGAAAATCCCGATGGACTTCGAGTTTGGATGTATAGTCCTGGATTTGTCCCTAAGTTAACTCTTGTAAACTTCTGGTGGTTGACACTAGAAGTGAATCTGAATCCCTCGATTTCTTGATTTGTTAGATCATGTCTGGTGCTCGCGGTGGTGGACGTCGTGGTGGCGGCGGTGGCCGTGCTGGCGGCGGTGGTCGTGCTGGAGGCGGTGGTCGTGGAAACATCAACGTGACCCAAGCTGAGCTGAACAACTTGCTACAGCAGCAAGTAAACATGGCTATGGCTAATTTCCAGGTTAGGATTAATGCCATGGGTGGTGAGTTGATTTTTGTCGACCTTGCCTCATTCTTGGGTTTCATGTCCTTTCGTTTGTGTTTTACTCGTGTACCGTGTTTCAGGTGTTGGTGCCAATCCACCCCCACCTCAGTGCTCTTATAAGAAGTTTCGGGACTGTCAGCCACATAACTTCGCTGGAACTGAGGGAGCGGTGGGACTGCTCCGATGGCTGGAGAAGGTTGAGTCTGTGTTCGTCATGTGTAACTGTCCTGCTGGGGACCGGGTGAAGTATGCTACTGCGACATTTGAGGGGCCTGCACTGTCGTGGTGGAATGCTACTACTCAGAACATGGGATTGGGGGAGGCTATTGCTATGCCTTGGGCGGAGTTCGTGCAACTATTGAGAGGTGAGTACTGTCCGAGGGAGGAGGTACAGAAGTTGGAACATGAAGTCTGGAGCTACAAGATGGTTGGTCTGAGATAGAGGAGTACACTGTGAGGAGGAACGAGCTGGCGGTGTTGTGCCCTGATTTACACACACCTGAGTATAGGAGGATTGAGCACTATGTGTCTGGGCTGGTGCCGGAGATTGCTGGATTGGTGGCTGCTGGGAATCTTCCCACTATTGTTGAAGTTGTCCGATCAGCTCATCGGATGACTAACCTGAAGGTGGCAGAAGGTGTTTTGCCTCCTAAGGGTGCTACTGTGAAGGTTACTAAAGGGAACAAGAGGAAGTGGGATGGCGTGGGGAAGAGTGTTGTGCCAGCGCCATCTCAGCCGGCGAAGAAGTTTGATTCATCTGGGTCTTCTTCTGGGCAGAAGTCGAGTGGGTATGTTGGGAAGCATCCCAAGTGCAACAAGTGTGGTTTTCATCATTCTGGGAGTTGTGATCGGGCTCGTTGTCATCGGTGCCATCAGTTGGGGCATCATGCTAAGGATTGCAGGGTGGCACTTACCCCAACTCAGACTCCTGCTGCTACTCCTACTCCTGCTGCTCAGGGGACTCCGGGGAAGCAGGGGTGCTATAACTGTGGTGATACGGGACACTTCAAGCGTGAATGTCCTAAACTGAAACAGGGCGATAATGGGAGGGGTAGAAACGGTAATGGGAACAATGGTGGCGGAGGCAGGACTGCACGTGCTTTCGTCATTGGATCTGCAGAGGCTAGGCAGGATCTAGACACAGTTACCGGTACGTTCCTTCTTAATGATCGCTATGTTTCTGTCTTGTTTGATTCTGGTGCTGATAAGAGTTTCGTATCTATGGACTTTAGTCGATTGCTAGATATAGTACCCACACCTTTAGAGGCTAAGTACTTAATAGAATTGGCTGATGGTAAGAAAATCGAAGCGACACACACCCTTAGGGAATGTCGCTTGGAACTGTCGGGTTTGTCTTTCCCCATTGACCTTATGCTGGTACCCCTGGGTAGTTTTGATGTCGTTGTCGGCATGGATTGGTTATCGTTGTATCGTGCAGAGATCGTTTGTTTCGATAAGATTATTCGGATCCCTCTCCCTGATGGAGAGACTCTTTCGGTTCATGGCGAGAAAAGCGGTGCTCCGCTGAGTATCATTTCTAGCATGAAGACCCGTAAATACCTTCGGAAGGGTTGTTCGGCCATTCTGGCACTTGTTAACGTTTCTACTGACGATGAGAAGAAGATCGAGGATATTCCGGTGGTTCGTGATTTTCTTGATGTGTTTCCTGATGACTTGCCTGGTCTTCCTCCCCATCGTCAGGTTGAGTTTGGTATTGATCTTACTCCGGGTGCAGCTCCTATTGCCCGAGCTCCGTATCGTCTTGCACGTCCCGAGATGCAAGAGTTGTCCAGCCAGTTGCAGGAATTCTTGGAAAAGGGTTTCATCCGACCGAGTTCTTCCCCGTGGGGAGCTCCTATTTTGTTTGTGAAGAAGAAGGACGGAAGTCTTCGCATGTGTATCGATTATCGTGAGCTAAACAAAGTGACCATCAAGAACCGTTATCCTCTTCCTCGCATTGATGATCTCTTTGACCAGCTCCAGGGCTCCAGCTACTATTCGAAGATTGATTTGCGGTCCGGTTATCACCAGCTGCGCGTCAGGGAAGCTGACATTCAGAAGACTGCTTTTCGCACTCGTTATGGTCATTTTGAGTTCTTGGTCATGCCTTTTGGTCTCACTAACGCACCGGAGGTGTTCATGGACTTAATGAACTGCGTTTGCAAACCTTACCTTGATAAGTTCGTCATCGTGTTCATTGACGATATTCTGATTTATTCCAAGAACAAGGCGGATCACGAGGAACACCTACGGTGGGTCTTGGAGCTTTTGAGACAGGAGCAGTTGTATGCTAAGTTCTCGAAGTGTGATTTTTGGCTACGTGAAGTTCAATTCCTAGGACATGTGGTTAATGAACTGGGAATTCATGTCGATCCAGCTAAGATTGAAGCTATTAAGGACTGGGAAGCACCAAAGATGCCATCTGAGGTGCGGCAATTCCTAGGTCTTGCAGGGTACTATCGTCGTTTCATTGAGGGATTTTCGAAGATCGCTCAACCCCTCACTACTCTTACCCAGAAGGACCGAAAGTTCGACTGGGATGAACCACAGGAATCAGCATTTCAGATGCTAAAGCTTAAACTTTGTTCTACACCTATCTTATCTTTACATGAGGGTACGGATGACTTCGTTGTGTACTGTGACGCTTCTATTCGTGGTCTCGGTTGTGTGTTGATGCAATGCGGGAAGGTTATCGCTTACGTTTCTCGTCAACTCAAGGTTCATGAGAAGAACTACACTACTCATGACTTGGAACTGGGTGCGGTGATCTTTGTGTTGAAAATCTGGAGACATTACTTGTACGGTACCAAGTGTGAAGTATACACCGATCACAAGAGTCTTCAGCATATTTTCGACCAGAAGGTGTTGAACATGCGGTAGCGTCGCTGGGTTGAACTTTTGAACGACTATGACTGTGCTATCAAATACCATCCTGGCAAGGCAAACGTTGTGGCGGACGCCTTGAGCAGGAAGGAGTCTGCAAATCCTCGCCGTGTTCGAGCCTTACAGCTAACCATTCATTCGTCATTGCCTGACCGAATCCGTTCTGCACAGTTGGAAGCCTTGAAGGAGGAAAACCTTAAGGCTGAGACTATGCACAGTGCTGACAAACATCTTGAACTCAGGACCGATGGTTTACACTATTTTGCGGGACGTGTTTGGGTTCCCTTGTTCGGGGGATTGCGCGAGCTTGTTTTGGACGAAGCTCACAAATCCCGGTATTCTATTCACCCTGGCTCCGATAAGATGTATCAGGATTTGAAGATACTTTATTGGTGGCCAAACATGAAAGCTGATATAGCTTCTTATGTCAGCAAGTGCTTGACTTGTGCTAAGGTCAAGGTGGAGTATCAGAGGCCGTCTGGTCTCTTGCAACAACCAGAGGTTCCAGAATGGAAGTGGGAGCGAATCACGATGGATTTTGTCACCAAGCTACCAAGTTCACCTAGTGGTTACGATATGATCTGGGTGATTGTTGACCGGTTGACAAAATCGGCACGTTTTATACCTATTAAGGAAACCGATGGACTCGAGCGGTTAGCTCGACTTTACCTTAAGGAGGTGGTTGCTCGGCACGGGGTGCCTGTCTCTATTATCTCTGATCGTGATTCTCGTTTTGCTTCGCGTTTCTGGAAGGCTCTGCACAAGGCTTTGGGTACTCAGTTGGATATGAGTACGGCTTATCATCCGCAAACTGATGGACAGAGTGAGCGGACGATCCAAACCTTGGAAGACATGCTTCGGGCGTGTGTTATCGATTTTGGTAAGAGTTGGGAGATTCACCTACCGTTGGTGGAGTTCTCCTACAACAACAGCTATCACTCTAGTATCAAGGCAGCTCCGTTCGAGGCTCTATACAGACGGAAATGTCGATCGTCACTTTGTTGGGCCGAGGTGGGCGAGAGCCATCTCACTGGTCCGGAACTTGTGTACGAAACTTCGGAGAAAATCGTACAGATTCGTCACCGTTTAGCTACTGCACGGGATCGTCAGAAGAGTTATGCCGATCGCCGTCGAAAACCTTTGGAGTTCCAGGTTGGGGACAGGGTACTTCTGAAAGTTTCACTATGGAAGGGCGTCATACGCTTTAGAAAGCGTGGCAAGCTTAACCCTCGTTATGTCGGACCATTCGCAATCCTGGATCGGATTGGACCGGTGGCATACAGACTTGACTTACCGGCGGAGCTCGGTAGTGTGCACAACGTCTTCCATGTGTCTAACTTGAAGAAGTGTTTGGCTGATGAATCTCTCATTGTACCACTGGAAGAGATCAAGGTTGATGATCGTCTTCGCATTGTGGAGGAACCTGTCGAGATTCTCGACTACAAGATTCGTAGCCTTCGTCGGAGTAAAATCAGCATCGTCAAAGTCCGTTGGAACTCGAATCGTGGACCGGAGTTCACGTGGGAACGGGAGGATCAGATGAAAGCTAAACATCCTCATCTTTTGCCGAAACGCGCGTTCGAATCGAGGCATGTTACGGCTGAAGCAGAATGAATCTCGGGTCGAGATTCCTTTCAACGTAGGGATGATGTGACATTCGGTAAATTTTCTTTTTGTTTCGTTCTTTTCGTTTCTTCCACTTTGGGGCTTTGTGCAATTTTTGGGACGAAAATTCTTTCAACGTGGGGATGATGTGACACCCGGCATATTTGGCTTAAACATTTTAGTAACATCTAAGTCTAACTTAGCGGGAAACGTTTATAAACGGACTTAACGGGTTACTTGAGTAGGGTCAAGTTAGGATTGTCCAGGGTTCAATGATCTGGAGGATCATTGGGAGTCGTTTTGGGAATACACTAGTACCGGGTTCCGTTGTTGGTGACATTACGTAAACTAATTAAGTGTATGTGTAGATTATGGGTCGTGTGGTGGATTATATACATAGATGTGTTTAAATGATGTGTAGATGATTATCCATGCTTAAATATGTTAAACATAAACTAAGTTTGCATGCTCATATGTTAAGGTGTGTTAGAATGCGTTAAACACGACAAACTGGAAAACTAGATAAACATGGGTTCTGGTTCGACCACTTCGAGTGGTCGAAGGAGGAAATTTGTTTTGGTTCGACCCTTTGTAAATGGGCGAACCTGGGATGTGGAATTGAAAGAATTTCCTTCGACCGGGACAGGGCTCATTCGACCCTGTGGAAGGGTCGAAGGAGGCTACCTTCGACCACTGGCAGGGGGCGAAGGAGGATTAGTATAACTACCAAACTTTGTCATTGTTCACCATTTCACAAACCCTAATCGTCTCAAAACACTCTCAAACGATTCTAATCACTAAGGAAGGAGTTTTTGCTCTTCTTTTTCATAATCTAACCTATCTACAACATCTAAACAAGAATCCAAGGTGTGTTCTTGATCCTAAATCCTTTTAAAGCATTTTAATCCGTTTTTATCTAACCCTAATTGTCCAGATCTGTTCTAAGGAAGATTTTATCAATAAAAACCTTTTAAACATCTTTATAAATCAAAACCTTATCATTGAACATAGGTTTTCATGATGATAAACATATGTTAATTGTGTATTATGTGGTGTTATGTGTTGTTCAATGATTTGCTGCTGTATCTATGATAGAAACATGATATAGGATTGTTATTGATGCTGGGTTATTGTTGTTTAGGGTTAGAATTGGATAGATGGTGATGTTGTGGGTATTTTTTTTTTTGGGGGGGGGGGGGGGGGGGGGGGTTTAACGAATCTAGACTTGATGCATGATATTTATGATCAATAGAACTAATAAGGAAAATCGAACACTCAACAAACTGAACATTTTAAGTTAAATATGGATTGATTTCAAAAAGTTTCCAAATTGGGTAAAGAATCCATGCATGATTGTGACGTTTTCATAATTTTTACCATTTTGGGAAAGGGCTGAAATGGATGTATTTTTCGGTGAAATTGGTGGGGTTTTGTAGGGATAAGTTATCCATATTTGACTGCTGTGTTTGATGATGTTTCGAGGTGTTTCGAATGCGTTTGAAGCATTTTTAGGAAAATTTGTACAACAGGGGCGAACCTGGACTCCTTCGACCGATCGAATGGGCGAAGGAGAGAATTCAGGGTCGAACCTGGATTATGTTTGGGCGAACGTGGTAAAACGGTCGAAGGAGACATCAAAACGGTCGAATATGGTAAAATGGGCGAAGGAAACTTAAAAACGGGCGAAGGAGATTTAATCTGACTAGTTCGACCGTTCTGATGCAGAAATGAGATTTTCGATACAAACTAAGTGTTTTATGCTTGAACCTTGTGTGTAATCTATGTGTACTTGATTAGTTAGGGTAATGAGTCACCAACGGGATGTCGGGTCGGTCTAGTGTGTCGGTTAAACATTTAAACACGCTTTAAAACATGCTTGGCTACGATCTGGACAATCGGGGACTAGATAACCTTATGGTTATTAGTCGGAACACTTATGTGAACATTTTGATATATCTCCGGTAGAGGGATTATCAAAGGCTTAGCATTTTACTAGTAACCGAAGAACGCTATTTAAGGTGAGTTCACGGCCCCACTTTTACTGCTTTAACTTTTGGGGGAGAAAACATGCGCTAAACTATTTTGGTAACATATGTCATATTATGGTTTTTAACTTTGTATTGCTATACGATCTTTGGAAGTCCCGGGGGAAACCATGAATGTGCGGGGATGCACAACAGGGGAAATGTGGATAGATCTATTGGGCGTGACCTGCCCCACTCGTCGGCTTGGAGGGCCGGGCGGGTGCATGTTGTCTCGAACTGGAACATTGGTATCATGCTGAACATTCGGGCTGCTTAAACATATGCTAAACATTGCTAAACGTGTCTAGTAATGGTTTCCGATCGTAGTAGTAATAAAACATACGCCTAGCTAGCGTACTTGGTAACATTGATATAGTATGGACATGGTAACGTTTTGGTAACACTTTGTAACATATTGAACAAACCTGTGAACTCACCAGCATTATATGTTGACGTCTTTTTGGCATGTTTTTCTCAGGTCGCTAAGGTAGCAACAAATGGAACTAGGCGCACGGGTCTGCATTGGCGTCTAGACTTAGTTCATGTTTTGTAATAAACACTTGGTATATTTGGGTCTATGGATTGTAACTTGTTAAATGCTTCCGCTACTGATTTTAAGTTTATGAAAACTATGTCTTTTTGAATGTCATGTATCTTCATATAGAGTTGTTTATTGTGACCTTTGACTTGGATCCTGGTTTGTCATGTGCCTCGCGGTAAAACTCCGCAAGTGCAAATATGAGGGTGTGACATTTTGATTTTGAATGTTTGAAAATAAAGGAATTCAAATGAAAAAGGCGTATTAATTGTGATGAAAAACTTCAAATTTAACTTTGTTTATAAGTGTATTATATTTATATATGATTAATAATTTTGTGCTTAAATGTTATTATTGAAATGGTAATCATAATTATTAACATTAAATGTTTCCCAATATTGTGTAAATCATGATATATGCTAATTATACGCTAAAAATAGTAATGTGACAAATAAAAGAATTAAGCATTTATTTTGTGTTTAAATGTCTTTAATTTTAAAAACCGGATTTTTTTAAAAAAAATATTTTGAATGTTTAAAAATAAAGTAATTCAAATGAAAATAGGCGTATTAATTGTGATGAAAAAAATTCAAATTTTAACTTTGTTTATAAATGTATTTATATTTAAATATGATTAATAATTTTCTGTTTAAAGGTTATTAATGAAATGGTAATCATAATTATTAATATTAGATTTTTCCCAATATTGTGTAAATCATGATAATTGCTAATTATACGCTAAAAATAGTAATGTGACAAATCAAAGAATTATCATTTATTTTGTGTTTAAATGTCTTTAATTTTAATAACCGGATTTTGTTACAATTTTTATTTTGAATGTTTAAAAATAAAGTAATTCAGATGAAAATAGGGGTATTAATTGTGTTGAAAAAATTCAAATTTAACTTTCTTTATGAATATATTTATATTTATATATTATTAATAATTTTGTTTTTAAAGGTTATTAATGAAATGGTAATAATAATTATTAGCATGAGATGTTTACAATATTGTGTAAATCGTGATAAATGTTAATTATACGCTAAAAATAGTAATGTGACAAATAAAAGAATTAAGCATTTATTTTGTGTTTAAATGTCTTTAATTTTAAAAACCGGATTTTTTATTGAAAAATTATTTTGAATGTTTGAAAATAAAGTAATTCAAATGAGAATAGGCGTATTAATTGTGATGAAAAAAAAATTCAAATTTAACTTTGTTCATAAATGTATTTATATTTAAATATGATTAATAATTTTCTATTTAAAGGTTATTAATGAATTAGTAATCATAATTATTAATATTAGATGTTTCCAATATTGTGTAAACCATGATAATTACTAATTATACGCTAAAAATAGTAATGTGACAAATCAAAGAATTAGCATTTATTTTGTGTTTAAATGCCTTTAATTTTAAAAATCGGATTTTTAAAATTTTTTTATTTTGAATGTCTGAAAATAAAGTAATTCAAATGAAAATAGGCGTATTAATTGTGATGAAAAACTTCAAATTTAACTTTGTTTATAAGTGTATTTATATTTATATATGATTAATAATTTTGTGTTTAAATGTTATTATTGAAATGGTAATCATAATTATTAACATGAGATGTTTCCAATATTGTGTAAATCGTGATAAATGCTAATTATACTCTAAAAATAGTAATGTGACGAATAAAAGAATTAAGCATTTATTTTGTGTTTAAATGTCTTTAATTTTAAAAACCGGATTTTTCTTTGAAAAAATTATTTTGAATGTTTGAAAATAAAGTAATTCAAATGAAAATAGGCGTATTAATTGTGATGAAAAAAAAATTCAAATTTAACTTTGTTCATAAATGTATTTATATTTAAATATGATTAATAATTTTCTTTTTAAAGGTTATTAATGAATTGGTAATCATAATTATTAAAATTAGATGTTTCCAATATTGCGTAAACCATGATAATTACTAATTATACGCTAAAAATAGTAATGTGACAAATCAAAGAATTAGCATTTATTTTGTGTTTAAATGCCTTTAATTTTAAAAACCGGATTTTTAAATTTTTTTTATTTTGAATGTCTGAAAATAAAGTAATTCAAATGAAAATAGGCGTATTAATTGTGATGAAAAACTTCAAATTTAACTTTGTTCATAAATGTATTTATATTTAAATATGATTAATAATTTTCTTTTTAAAGGTTATTAATGAATTGGTAATCATAATTATTAATATTAGATGTTTCCAATATTGTGTAAACCATGATAATTACTTATTATGCGCTAAAAATAGCAATGTGACAAATCAAAGAATTAGCATTTATTTTGTGTTTAAATGCCTTTAATTTTAAAAACCTGATTTTTTTAAATTTTTTATTTTGAATGTTTAAAAATAAAGTAATTCAAATGAAAATAGGCGTATTAATTGTAATGAAAAAATTCAAATTTAACTTTGTTTATAATGTATTTATTCTTAAATATGATTAATAATTTTCTGTTTAAAAGGTTATTAATGAAATGGTAATCATAATTATTTGTAGGATCGAATAACGCTAAATCCAACAATCACGGGGTTTATACTAGAGGTGCGGAATCCCTCTAATATGCTTTAACAACAGATACGATAATGAAACTAAGACAAACGAGTAATCACAACACACACACGGGTCAAAAGATTATCGATTAATCACTAAAAACAGAGCACGAGTGTTTATAGAGATCAAATCAGACCTTACAGACCTTGGGAGGGTGTTTGGAGAGTGTGTGAGGCAAGAACTAATGATTAGGGCAATGATTGGACCTATTTATACCTCCCGTACACGTACAGGACAGTATAGGCGAGTAGACTTCTATAAGACATGTAAAACTAGCGAGTAGGCCTTAATCACTAGTAAAGACTGGCGAGTAGCAGTCTATTCGCATGTAGTAAGGGCGAATAGCACTGTACTCGCTAGTAAGATTCTCCTACTCGCCTGTTGGTTCCCAAACACCCCAAAACGCGTACAAACGTCTCCAAACACCCCGTGACACGTCCAATCAACATATATACTAGCCTAGGGACATCATGCACTTACATTATTAGTATTAGATGTTTCCAATATTATGTAAACCATGATAATTGCTAATTATACGCTAAAAATAGTAATGTGACAAATCAAAGAATTATCATTTATTTTGTGTTTAAATGTCTTTAATTTTAATAACCGGATTTTTTTTAAATTTTTTATTTTGAATGTTTAAAAATAAAGTAATTCAAATTAAAATAGGCATATTAATTGTGATGAAAAAAATTCAAATTTAACTTTGTTTATAAATGTATTTATATTTATATATTACTAATAATTTTGTGTTTAAAGGTTATTAATGAAATGGCAATCATAATTATTAATATTAGATGTTTCCAGTATTGTGTAAACCATGATAATTGCTAATTATACACTAAAAATAGTAATGTGACAAATCCAAGAATTAGCATTTATTTTGTGTTTAAATGTCTTTAATTTTAATAACCGGATTTTTTTTAAAATTTTTTATACTGAATGTTTAAAAATAAAGTAATTCAAATTAAAATAGGCATATTAATTGTGATGAAAAAAATTCAAATTTAACTTTGTTTATAAATGTATTTATATTTATATATTACTAATAATTTTGTGTTTAAAGGTTATTAATGAAATGGCAATCATAATTATTAATATTAGATGTTTCCAGTATTGTGTAAACCATGATAATTGCTAATTATACGCTAAAAATAGTAATGTGACAAATCAAAGAATCAAACATTTATTTTGTGTTTAAATGTCATTAATTTTAAAAATCGGATTTTTTTTAAATTTTGATTTTGAATGTTTGAAAATAAAGTAATTCAAATGAAAATAGGCGTATTAATTGTGATGAAAAACTTCAAATTTAACTTTGTTTATATGTGTACTAGTTGAAATCCCGTGCGATGCACGGGAAGACTTTATCATTTTTTACGGTTTGTTTTCTAAATACCAAATCAAGAAGTCAAGCATCTGTTGCAAGCAAAGTTTGTTTACTAATATCTGTTCCAGAGCAGTGGGTCTGTTAAGAAGATCTGTCTGAAACAATTGTTGCTTCAAACAGCTGTTGCAAGCAAACTGCTCAAGCATCATCTGTTTGAAGCAACAGTTGTTTCAGACAAATCTCTTAAACAGACCCGCTGCTCTGAAACAGACCTTAGTAAACAGAGTTTGCTTGCAATATATGCTGCTCGGGTTTTTTTCGTTTTTTGCATAGCACTATGGTATTCATTGGAAAGATAATAAAACGCTCGTTAATTTGGTGTAATTTTTTTTTCAAAAAAATGTCATTTAAAAAAGTTATTAACGTTTAAAAATCATGGGGGAAAGTGCATGTGTTATGCACATGAGAGAGAAAAAGTATTTTAATAGTAGATGGAGTATCCATAACCATTTAATTGACCCGATAAAATGAGCGGGAAAAATAGAAACTATGCCCCCATATAGTGACATGTGTCCCAACTTTACTTTCATTTATATATAGTAGTAGATTTATATTTATATATGATTAATAATTTTGTGTTTAAATGTTATTAATGAAATGGTAATTATAGTTATTAACATTAGATGTTTCCCAATATTGTGTAAATCATGATAAATGCTAATTATACGCTAAAAATAGTAATGTGACAAATAAAACAATTAAGCATTTATTTTGTGTTTAAATGTCTTTAATTTTAAAAACCGGATTTAAAAAAAAAATATTTTGAGTGTTTAAAAACAAAGTAATTCAAATGAAAATAGGCGTATTAATTGTGATGAAAAAAAATTCAAATTTAACTTTGTTTATAGATGTATTTATATTTATATATGATTAATCATTTTGTGTTTAAAGGATATTAATGAAATGAAAATCAATAACATGAGCATGGAGAATATTGATGAGTAACTAAATAAAAAAAGATTAGAAACTCTTACCGTGAGGTTTTACCGTCTCTGGGATTGAAGCTAATAATCGCCCGTCCTGTATATCGAGATGAAAAAACTCGTGTATTAAATGATGAAAGCATGAATATATTTAGATAATAGGTAACTGTTTCAAAATCAAGAAAGATCATAATATTTATTCTTTTTTAGGTTTTCAAACATTGTCCATACATTTGCATACGAAACATTTCCATACGTGCTTACCTGAAAATCTAAATAAAATGACATTATTCAAAAAATTAATTCATATAAATAAGCAAACATGAAACATCAAACAAAAGAAAAATCAAGCCCAAGAACAAAATTTCAAACAAACTGTTTGATTATAAAAACTAACTAAAGATTTCAAAATCAAAAATCAAACCTTGATATCAGAAGCATGTAAGCAACAGTCGCTCGGGTACAAATCTGAAACAAATGGATATACGATACATACAAAAATAAAAAAAAGTAGGCTTCTTTACCATGATCAAATATAAACGAATGTGAACCAATTAACACTTGCACTAAACAAACCATTGATTATTTTCCTTTAAATTGCCGTCTTTACACCTTGGATCCATAATAACACACAATACATACAGATTGAAACCTAAATCATTAAAATCAATAAAAAATATAAAGACACAAAAACATTAATCGCCAAAAACAAATGAAGATATAAGATATCAGAAAGAAACATAGATGAAATCAGAAAGAAACGTAGGAGAGGCGATAGACGAAAAATGATTCTGTTACAGGAGAATGGAATGATAATACCTTGAAGAAGAATCGCCAAGGATGGAGAATGATCGGTTGTTTCGTTTGATTGTTTTAAGGTTTAGAAGACGATGGAGAATGATTTGTTATGAGGATGATTAGTTTTTTAGGAATGATAATATGCTTGACCAATTTTTACCAAAATAATCATTCAATTACCAAAACAATGTTTAGGAAAGTTATTAAAACACCTTGACTGATTTTGACTTAATTAATAAATGATTTTCGATTTAAAAAAACGAAAATTTTATAAATTCTCACAAGGTGCCACGTGGCTTAATGAGAGGAGGAGAGAGAACTGAACTTGCAATGTGGGAGTGCCATGTGTCCCACATTGCTTTCAAATATTAGATGTATAGATTTTCATTTAACGGTATGAATTAGGATTGCTTTATGATTTTGACGTAAATTTAGTTTAGAAATGAGTCGGCTTTATTGTAGTCTCGCCCGACTATGAAAATATTGTTGTTGATTATGTGGTGGTTTGGGTGAGAAGTGTTGAGTTTAATAAGCGTCACACGTCATGTCGATGCCAGTCCAACATGATCAATGGAAGTATAGTTAGTCAACGGGACAGTTAAAAGCATAAAGGAGATTGATTCAACTTGCATTCTCATTAGCTTTGATGTCAATATATAAAACCACAACAGAATCTCCTATTTGGAAGATGTCGGCTATCTGATGACGAGATGGAACATGTAACACTCGAATGCGACCTCGTTGAACATGTTCATGAACGAAGTGAATGTCGAGCTCTATATGTTTAGTGCGTTGGTGTTGTACTGGATTCCCTGAGAGATAAATTGCACTAACATTGTCACAGTAGACCAGAGTAGCATGAGTGAGTGGATGATGAAGCTGGAGAAGGAGGTTACGTAACCAACAAATGTCAGCGACCACATTCGCAACGCCTCTGTACTCAACTTCTGCACTTGAGCGAGAAATGGTGGCCTGTCGTTTAGATGACCAGGAGATGAGATTGTCACCCAAACATACACAGTAGCCAGACATGGAGCGACGAGTGTCAGGGCAGCCAGCCCAATCAGCATCTGTGTAAGCAAGCAAATAAAGGTTGGGAACGGCCCTAGATGAAGGCCATAATCTGCAGTACCCTGAATATATTGAATGATGCGCTTCAAGGCATTCCAATGATCCAACCGAGGAGCGTGCATATGCATACATATCTGCTGAACAGCATAAGAGATATCTGGTCTAGTAAAGGTAAGGTACTGTAGGGCACCAGCAAGACTCCGGTAAGTAGAAGGGTCGTCGTGTAGAGGACTTGAGTCAGCAGACAACTTGGACTGGGTGTCAACCGGTGTGGCAACGGGTTTACACAAGTCCATGGATGCACGGTGAATGATATCTCTAGCATAAGCTTGTTGAGAAAGAAACATATTATTTCCTTGCAGACAACTTGGACTGGGTGTCAACCGGTGTGGCAACGGGTTTACACAAGTCCATGGATGCACGGTGAATGATATCTCTAGCATAAGCTTGTTGAGAAAGAAACATATTATTTCCTTCCCTTGTGACCTGTATACCCAAAAAATAAGAAAATGGCCCTAAATCTTTCATTGTGAATTCCCTGGATAGTGTATGCAGAAGTCGATTACGAAGAGCCTCAGTGGATGTAGTAAGTATGATGTCGTCGACATAGATGAGAAGATAAGCAATATCCCGACCATGATGATAAATAAATAAAGAATTGTCAGATTTGCTTTGTTGAAATCCCTGTAAAATAACAAAGTCAGTGAAACGCTGGTACCAGGCTCGTGGGGCCTGCTTGAGACCATACAATGACTTTCGGAGTCTACAAATATGGTCAGGAAAGTCCCGATGGCGAAAACCCATTGGTTGATGCATATACACGGTTTCCTCCAGATTACCGTGTAGGAATGCATTAGTAACATCCAACTGGTGAATTGGCCAAGACTTGGGCTAAATTTAATTACAAAACTAAAGAGGATCTTTATATTTTGTTTTTGAATTGGAGGGCTTGGTTAGAAATTATTAATCATCATCATTTTGTTAAAACCCTAAAGCCGACACTTTGAAAAGGATTTCTTACACACATTGTCATGGCAAGTAAGAACTTGAATGATATTAAACTTCTGCTCGGATCATCCGAGTTGTGCGGTCATCACTCTAGGTACGGGATGGGATGTGACAACAACCCTTATATGCGTCATTCAGTTCTAGGTGTTCTCCTCAATCAATATTCTTGGAGCTTGGTCATCACCTCTCCATCTTGAGATGCAGGTTACAAACATCGGCACGTTGGGTGTTCTTTAAACTCGGTCAGTGAAATCCTAAAAATGTGTTCAAGGGGCTTTGCTCTTATGCACGGTTAGGAATAATTCATGGGGTCGGGTTTGTTGTTGAAACCCTATGTGTTTGCGTCTTGTAACATCTATTGTTCGTTACTTTGCGCCATTGTTAGTCATCATAACAACCAAGTACACGTTCCAGGTAACCTTTGTTTCTCAATTCTCGGTTACAGTTATGGTTAGGAATGTAGGATGCGTTGATGTGGTACTAGAGGTGGTCTCGGGTGTGTCTTGATCTCGAACGTTGTAACGTATCGCGCATCAGGTTACTTTTTCCACTTTGGGTCTCATCGAACCAAGTTGCCGATTATTATCTTCATGATGATGACCATCATTCCTTACCATAACAAAGGCTCGAAACTTGTGGGTGTGGGGCTAACCAGGCTATGTAAGGATAGATATAATGCTGGTATTTATGGGGCTCATGAGTTGAGTAATACTAATAATGCAAGTTTATTGAGGCTATCTAGTATGTTGTAGCTGATATAGTTTTCAAAACAAAAAAAAAGGGTGTAAGTTAATTAACCAGGTTGGGTTGCGCATGGATTTGTGTATGCATAAATTGAAGTGCAAGTCTAAGCAAGGTGTGGAAGGCAATGAACGTTTTCTTTTCTTTTTTGGGTGAGATGTCACATGAGGTTCATGTTCATGGTGATGGGGTTAAATGGACTAGGATTTGCATGTGGGTGGCTCACGTGTATTTGCATGAAGACCATGCTAGCTTTTCCATGGCATTCAAGGTTAGGATTTTGGTCTTGGGTGTTCTGAGAAGGCAATATTAGCATATAATAATGATGATGGTGTTTCAAATAAGAAATGTTCATCAAGAATTCTAGAACTTATATGAAGACGAGCCAAGAATGGTTGAGGGCGTGGGATGTTTGTTATTGCATGCCTTGGAAATAATATTCATGCTTGGGTACGTTTATGGACCGAACGAACCGCAACCATGGGTTTTACGGTTTCAAGTGTCGCTTAAGAATACTATTCAAGACGGTTAGCTCGTTGATTTGGAAGCTTCACAACCGGTGAGTTATATTGCCCACTCTTTTATTTATTATTTTTCTAAATAGTTTGGGCTGACGTGCATGTTAAACCAATATGATTATTTTTATCAAGTTACAAAATATTTTTATAAAGTTATAAATATTTTTGTGTACGAAAGAAATACATGTTAACTCATATAAATTATTTTGGCATGAAACGTGGGTAGTCGGAATGCGCCTAATGTTTTATTATATGGTTTGAGTTATATGTGTTATTAGAAGTGGGATAGGCCTGCTCTGATTTATAGTATAGTTTTTGTCATGGTTCACATAGTTTATGGCTTATGTGTTATTAGGAGTGGGATACGCCTACTCTGATTTATGGTATTAGTTTTGTGTCATGGGTGTTACATGGTTTATGTTGCATGGGTTATTATAAACTGAGCTATGACAGAAGTGGGAGATGCCTGCTTTGATCTATAGACTTGGTTGAGTTAAATAGACGTGATTGTACTTTGTGTTGATAAGCGGAATGCGCTTATTATAGATGGAAATTGCAGTCTTGGTTAAATAGGCGGATTGCGCTTATCCTAGACTTTGATGGTTGCTTGGAAAAAAAAAACAAATTAGCGGATTGCGCTTTTTGTTAATTCTGAGGTTGAGGTATTTTGTTAATTCTTATTTTAACAAATCACTTGTTTATATAAATTTATAAAACTTGAACTCACTCAGCGTAGCTGACTTTTGCATACACGTTAGATTGATTTCAGGTTTCTTGATGAATAAAAGGGATCCCTTGGCATGTAGTGGAGCTACTTGATTGCAGTTGACATTTCAAATAAGAAGGCGTCAAAGGGATTTTGCTCGAACGTCATTTATATTATTTCTAATATTCTAGTTTGTTTTATAATTACTGTTTAGACCCATTTCGGGAAACCCATGTTGGGAAACTTAAAAAAACTTATTTGATATTCCGCTGCGAAATTTTCTGAAATAAAATAAGATTTCCTTTCAATTGTTAGCATGGTTTTAGTATTTGAATGCCAACTGTTTGACCTGTCGGTTTTGAGGGTCTTACATAAGTTCACTAAATTCGTTGGACATAGCATTATACCACTCTGGTGAGGACAAGGCAACGTGTGGGTTTTTAGGAATGGGGACGACAGATGCGGTGTGTAGGTTGAAAAGTTGTTTTGGTTTGACGATACCGCTCATGGAGTGGGTTCGAATGGTACGAGAAGCAGGAGGGGTGGAGGCAGAGGGGGCGGTGTAAGAGTGATGCTTGTCATAGACGTGGGACCAGCATGGGCTGCTGAAGGCTCCGGGGCCATGTCAGTAGTAGTGGGGACGAAGGTGTTTTGGGACAGATCATTAAACGTGGAAGGGGATTGGGCCGAGTGTGGTTGGGAGTGATGTTGGTGAGCTGGGCCGAGAGGGTGTTGGGATGGGTTAGTTGTCTGGGAGTAGGCTGGATTATGGGAAGTTGTTGGATGGGTAGATGGACCAGGTAGTGGGCTGGGAATTTGTGAGGAGGAGGTTTGGTTGGCTGTAGTGGCAGAGGGTGATGGGGAGGTGTTATGAGAAGTCTGGGATTGTTGGAGATATTCCCAAACGTGAGGTGGATAGTGGGATTTAGGAAGTCATAGGAGGGTGGTTTTGTTGGGGATTTTACGGTGTATGGGAAGACGGATTCCTCAAAATGGACATGTTTTGAGATAATAATTTGGTGAGATATGAGGTCAAGACACTTTTAGCCACGGTGGTTTGAGGGATAGCCAAGGAAGACACATGGTTGAGAACGGTAGTTGAGTTTGTTGATGCTCGTGGAGGGGGTGAGAGGGTAACAAAGGTAGCCGAAAACACGAAGGTGTTCGTATTCAGGGATGCAGTTGTAAAGCAAGGTAGTGGGAGATTTGAAATTGTGAGTTTTGCTAGGTAAGATGTTAAGGACGTATGTAGCGGTTTCAAGGGCATGGTGCCACATGTTAGGAGGTAGAGAGGATTGGGCAAGAAGGGTGCGGACCATGTTATTAATGGTGCGGATTTTACGTTCCACTTTACCATTTTGGGAGGATGTGTAAGGGCAAGAAAAGCGGAATTGCATGCCATTATGATTACAAAAATGAGTTAATTGCAGTTTTCGTCCCTGTGGTTTGCCTAAACTAACAGGTTCAGCCCAGGCTTAACACCCTGAGTACCTGTGGTTTCATTTTCTAACAGTTTACATCCCTGAGACTAACGCCGTTAGGCTTGTCCGTTAGTTTTTGGGTAAATTGACTAATATACCCCCATCTTCTCCAAACACCACCTGCAACACCAATCACCACCACGACCACCACCTGTAACCCTAGAAATAATAATAATAATAATAATAATAATAATAATAATAATAATAATAATAATAATAATAATAATAATAATAATAACAATAATAATAATCCCCTAAACATCTAAACCAGATTTCTTCCATCTCATCTCCTACATTTCACAACAAATCATGGGTAACACATCATCAATGCTCACTCAATACGACATCGAAGAAGTTCAAGAACACTGCAACAACACCTGTAACTCATCATATCCATTACTTTTCTTCTTTCATAAGCTAACCCCATATACATACTATTTTATTAAATAATATTATTATCCTTTTTGTTTCATTGTTTGTAGTTTCCCAACAAGAAATAGTTTCATTGTACCAAAGATTCTGTCAGTTAGATCGTAACAGTGGTGGGTTCATCTCTGCTAAGGAATAGACAGGAGAGCCGCAAAATATAAAAGGGAAGCATCGGTATTATTATTCTTTCGGAGTGGGAAGGAAGGACAATCAGCGGCGAGAAACCTTTGGGTTTTTAATCTTGTTCTTGTTCAAGAACCCTAATTGGGTTTTTAAAAAAATCCAATATTTTTTTGTTAAACCACTTCAATTCGCCCTAAATCGAAAAGGGTTTGGATATAATCCAGTTTCTTTGTGATAGGAGGAGGGTTTGATGGAGTGGAGACGGTGGAGGAGAGAGAAGAGGGAGGGTGGTGGTGGAGATGGTGGTGGTGGTGTTGCAGGTGGTGGTGGTGGGTGGGTTGGTTGGAGAAGATGAAGGGTATAATAGTCATTTCTCTACAAATACACAGACAAGCCTAACGGCCGTTAGTCTCAGGGATGTAAACTGTTAGAAAATGAAACCACAGGTACTCAGGGTGTTAAGCCTGGGCTGAACCTGTTAGTTTAGACAAACCACAAGGACGAAAACTGCAATTAAGTCTACAAAAATTGTAAAAGTTTTGGTTTGCATATTCTTTTCCATTGTCGCATTGAAACTGTTTAATTTTACGTTCAAATTGGGTTTGAATTAAGTAATGGAGGGTGGTGAAGGTGTGAAAGACTTGGGATTTTGTCGCAATAGGGAAGGTCCACAAAAAATTGGTGAAATCATCCGAAAATAGGATGTAATATTTGTGACCACCCGTACTAAGGACGGGTGAGGTCCATAGGTCACTGTGCACAATGTCAAAAGGTGAACGAGTACAATTAAGAGAATCATAAAATGGCAATTTAACTCTTTTACCAAAAATGCAAGATTGACAAAGAGTTTTATTAAATTTTCCATAATCAACAAAAGAAGACAATTTCAAAGATTGTAACAAATTATTGCCAGGATGACCCAAACGTTGATGCCAGCGATCTTGTGAAACAGTAGCAAAAGCAGATGGTTGATTCGGTTGAAGTGGGAGGGGTTCAGTCAGTGGATAAAGATCACTTGTGCTATTGCATCGTAGGATAGGAGCCTGAGTTTTGAGATCCTTCACAAGAAAACCAAATGGGTCAAACTCAATAGACACTAAGTTATCAGCGGTTAGGCGACGGACAAAGATTAGGTTTTTAATAATGTTTGGGGCAAATAGGACATTGTTAAGTTTAAGTGGTGGAAAAGGTGGTGGAAGGACTTGGTTGCCTTGTGCCAAAACAGGGATAGTCATGCCATTACCAACTATGATATTTTTATTAGTGCATTTATTAAAGTTAGACGGGGAGTATATACCTTGCTCATTTGCAGAGTGAGAAGAAGCTCCAGTATCCATCAAGCCATGATCCGGAGGATTGAGAGCCAATGAGTAGAGCGCCTGTTCGATGTCAGTAGGAGAGTAGCCTGTGTTATGAGCCTGATCAGGTTGCGTGCCAAGGATGCCTTGAGAATTTTGGTTGTTGGGCTTTGAAGGGTATGGGCAAGGGGGTTGGGCCGAGTTATTGCGGTTTAGGATGTTGACCCACTACGAGGCTGTCCAGTTGCTCGGGAAAACAATGTAAGGATGGTTTGGTGTAGATTGTTGGTTTGTGAATGACCGGTTATGGCTGTTTGAAGATCGGCCACGACCTCTGCCACGACCCCCACGGGTGCGGCCTCGGCCACGATCCGAGGTGTAATCAGTGGGTGGTATGGGGTGGTGGGGCTGTCGGGTAGTGGTGGTGGCAGTCAGGGCTGTGGCGGCCGATTGGGAGGACCGAGTCAATTGCCATTTTTTCTTGCTTTCCTCAAAGGTTAGGCGCGAACGCACCTCATTGAACGAAGGGAGAGGTTCACGGTTTTGAAGGACTGTGGAAATACTGTCATACTGTTCGGTGAGGCCGGTCAGGATTTTAATAACAAGCATCCGGTTGTCAACAGGAGAGCCAACGCTCTCGAGTTGATCAGCCAGATGTTTGGCATGTTGGCAATACTCGGCCATAGAGGAAAAATTCTCAAGGAATAAATTAGCGAACTCTTGGCCTAAAAACACTGCTCTAGTATTTTGGTTGTCGTTGAACACACTTTCAATCGAAGTCCAGGCATGATAAGCACTCTGTCTGGGCTGGATTATGATATTGAGAAGGGGAGAAGAGACTGTGGCGTATATCCACTGGAGGACTATCGCATCCAGGCGGGACCACAGGGCATCAGCCGCAAGGGCAGCGGCTTCTGCCTTGGCAGCGGCAACTGGGTCAGAAGGGGAAGGTGCAGTGGCAGCGGCTGGTTTGGTAGCAAGATGATCGAGTACCTCATATGCTTGACAATGAACCTTGAATAAGGTCTTCCATGTTGTATAATGAGTTGAATCTTTTTCCAATATTAGAGGAACATGGTTCTTGATATTGGTAACAGTTTGTGCAGGATGAAAAGTTTTTGAATCCATTGGACAAAGGTAATTGGAAGGTGAAGGGAAGGACATAGGGTATCGACAGAGGGAAACGAATGAGATTTTGGAGGTATTTTATGAAAACCTACGATTTCATAAGGTGATGACAATTGTTTGTTTTTTGTTTTTTTTAGTCAACAAAAGTGCAAGAGGAAGGAATATTGTGAGGTATTTTATGTGGGGTAGGGTACAGGGACCTAGAAAGGTAAAAAGGTGTGATGTTTTCTGAGAAGATGAGGTAAGCGCCATAATAGGGAAAAGAAGAAGTCAGATGAAGGGTAGGTTATTGGCTTGATACCATAAAGGAGATTGATTCAACTTGTATTCTCATTATCTTTGATGTCAATATATAAAACCACAACAGAATCTCCTATTTGGAAGGAGATATATTTACATTTAATTACAAATCAATTTACTTAAATTATAATATTCTATTAACGCAGTTAACATAAGTCAACAAAGATGAAACGAGTTGGATACCGTCAACCACAGAAGCGAGGGTTGGGAGAAGTATAAACGATTGATTGATAACTTAATTAGTTAATTGTAATACATTGTAAGTAACATTATTGTGTGACACGTGTGAGATATATTCATGTTTCAACATAGTTTTTTGGAAAACGGCAGGTATAATACGTTTACAGTTGGTCTATATTTTAATGTAAATTGTGTCCGGAAACGAGTCAGGCCAAATATAGTATGTTTTAAATTGACGGTATAAATTCGAGTTATGAGCGTTTTGACGCCCTAAGTTTTGATACAAAGGTAAAGATGATGTAGTGTTAGTTGGATCCCCACTAAACGGACCAACCTTGGTTCGATTCCGTTTCTTTTTTTTACTGCAATGTTTTATAATATATACACCAAAAACGTGTTTTCACATGATTAATGTATCATACAACGTGCCATCAACTATAAACAACTAAGTTGACACCGCCGCAACGCGCGGCATACAACAACAATCTAGTTAGTGATTATAAGGTAATTGTTCACTCGGTGGATCATTCGATTGGATGTTAAACATTGTGAGGCCCACTTGTTAGAATTTAAAATCTTAGAAGTCATTTTGTAGTTTCTATTTTATGTATACACTAGTAGAGTGCCCGCGCGATGCAGCGGGGAACACAAACACTTCTAAGGGCGTGTATGATTCTGTTAAGTTCAATTAATAGCCTCAACCGAATCTAAAATCAAAAGTCATCAATTAATCAATCTTATTAAACAATTGGTCCTTTGTTCGGTTAATATTGTTAGATTATCGGTTTTAGTCCGGTTTAGTTAATTTTGGTGAATAACAAAAACAAACTTTGGTTAAAATTTTTTGCCTAGAAGTACATTAAATGGAGGTATAAATACATGAAATAGAGGTGAAAAATAGGCCTGTAAACGAACCGAATGTTCATGAGCTGTTCGTGAACTTGTTTGGCGGAAAGTTTGTTTATGTCGTTTATTACAATCACAAACAAAATAATTTGTTCATTTAGTTAAATGAACGAATATGAACAAACGTTGATTTTGTTCATTTATGTTCGTGAACGTCCGTTTATGTTTGTTTATTTATGTCTGTTTAAGTTTATTAATTACATACGTAGTTAAATTTACATAAATACAAATATGAATTGGGTTTTAGCTACTTGTATAAATATATAACCAATTAGTAATTGGGTTTTTTCAGTAATACAAAATCGTTCTATTTGTTGGTGAAATGTTCGTTTAGGTTTAAACGAACGAATATAAACGAACAAGAACATGACAAATTTCTTAATGAACGAACATGAACACAAAAATGTGTTTGATTATGTTTTCGTGTTCGGTTAAAATTAAATGACATTCGGTTCGTTTACAGGCCTAGATATAAAAGCTAAAAATTTCAAACCTCTTCTATTTATACCGCTACTACAATTTATAAACCTATCTACTCAGCTTCAAACCATATTAGTGTATAATTCGCTATATACTTTTAATTAAAAATTTGTTTTTTTACGTTATTATCAATATCTAGAGGTGAACAATAATTGAAACTCAACCGAAATCGAACAAAAACATACAAAACCGAACATAAAATTAACCAAAACCGAGTTAACCTAATATCGGGTTTTTTGTACCCTAAGTTAGCCAAAATTAACAAAGCAAAACTGAACCATTCATACATGTATATCCTTTATACATCCATTACATGCATTTATACCTTCATTTCATGTGCTTCTAAGCAAAATTTTAACCAAAGTTTGGTTTTGGTTATTAATCAAAAGTAACTAAACCGAACTAAAAACGACACTCTAACCAAATAAACTGAACCAATTAACCGGTTGGTTAACAAGATTGATAAGCCGATAATTTCGATTCTTGTTTCGGTTGAGGCTTATAACCGAACTGAAACTAACCCAACCATGAACCATTAGATGTGTATGTGTTCCCTACCACTTCGTGAGGGCATACTGTTATGAATACATTAATGAGTCTGTTTCAGTTTAACTAACTAGATTTTTGCCCGCGTGTACACGCGGTTCAACAACTTACAATTATTTTGAGTAGTAAAGCGTACAAAAAAGTATAGTAGAAATATTTTATTCAAATTTAAAAGCAACCAATACACATTTTATTCAAATATCACTAAATATTTCCTTATACACCACGTTTTTTGTTTTAGTCTTGACATTCCATCACCATCAAGTATGATGGTGATGGACTCGAATCCGGAGACCATTAGCCATGTCCAACATAGAAACTTGATCGGCATGATGGACTCGCTGAACCCTAATAAAGACGCAGCGTAATGACCCATTTGATGTACCTCTAATCTATCTTGACCTGAATTTGGACAGCAGCATCTATCTTACTTAATGGTGCTCACTTAGTGCCAGAGATGCAGCGAAGTGACTGATTTGGATTCATGTGAATACTTTAACCTTCAAAGGGACCCAAGCTATCCATTTCATATTATGCACTCTATGCGCACCCATTTCCTTAATAATTTGGGTTTTAAAATCTGCAACAGAAAATACCCTAGACCCCGTCCCTTCCCACTTCCCACTTCCAACTGTCCGCGTGCCCCGGGTAAACCACCTGCAGCAGCGCTGCTGATAACTGAGCTAGTTCTGAAATATCTTCTGATGTCGCTAGATGCCGCCTCGACCTGCACATTACATCAGACCCTTTCCAAGTTTCTATCAACGATTTCTCCTTGTCCAATTCTAAATTAAATAGATTAGGATAGGAAGATTTAAGACCCGTTGACCCATTCCAAAGTAATCATACCTCATCATGAATTTCCTCCATGTCTTCTATCTGTTGGGTTTCACTAAACCATAGATATTAATTGGGAGAAATTATTACTCAAATGTCACAAAATAATCCTAAATACATACATATTCTTGTTAAAATTAATGGAAATATAATTAAAAAAATTGAAGAAAGAACTTGTCCTCCCCATGGGCCTCTTATTTCCATTTTTCACATTTGCAAATCCATTGGAAACACCCTAATCATGCTCAAGTAACTAACTTAGGTATGAAGAGGACATGAAAAAAGATATTGTTATGACTTGTTAATGAAACTTGAAAACATTAGAGCATTTCATTGAACTGGTGGTGCTCAAGAACCAAATATCATTACCAAGATGATAAATAATAATCATAATTTACATTAAGCTGATTAAACAAAGCAACCTAAATAAATCAATACACAATGCAACAAAATTTGTATGAAATTGTTTCACCATTAAGAACCAAATCCGGCTAGATCAAGATTTTGATTTTGATAAAAAAAAAAAAAAAGGAAAGAAACTACGTGAAGAAAGCCACAAGAAACTAAAAGCCAGCAGAGTAGCGAAATCGTTGTTTAAACTCGTATCCCTGACTTAACTAATCTTCAAATTTATAG
This sequence comes from Ambrosia x helenae, assembly GCA_030844895.1. NCBI lineage: Eukaryota > Viridiplantae > Streptophyta > Magnoliopsida > Asterales > Asteraceae > Ambrosia > Ambrosia x helenae. Next base: position 27,478,603 of record CM061234.1, read on the forward strand.
TCTCATCGCAATTTATGCAAGAATTACAAAATGAACCATTAAAAACTTACAATGTAATCTTAGTGGATTCAGTTCTCCATCTATTGAATTGATTATTTTGTTCAACTACCATCAAATACATTGTGAATTAGAACTGAAATCGAAACCCTTGATCGAGATTTATCCAAGCAACATTTGTTTAAAATCAGGATTGACAACCGATTGATTAGAAACTTACAGAGTTAAAACAAAAAACTCATAAAAGTCATTATGATATAAAAGGTATCTGGAATTAACAATGATTAGGTTAGGATTAAAAACATGACATAATAAGATTGGCTATTAATATTTTGAATCGTAATCACCTGAACTCACTTGGTTAGATTTTTGAAAACCAAGTTGAGGTTGTTAATAGGTAGGGACAAAAAAAATACGTCTTATTTATCCTTTTTAAACTTAGTCTTTAACTGACCCTTGGAACTATGATTAACAGTCAAGTTTAATAACCATCATCCAACCAAAATCAACTCTTAGTAAAGATTCACAGAGTTAACATACTGTGAATATATCGATTAATAATATTAGTCGAAAATCTGATCTACTTGGGCCCATTAAAATGAGGAGAAGCACTAAGTTTAAGCTTTACACATTCATACCGAAGCCTCCTTTAAAAGCGCAGCTTGCGCGCGGCGTTCATTAAGCATATTTTGAACCGCTTGACCTTCAATAGAAATCCGAACCCGTCGAGCTCTGACCCTAGCCTGGACCCGCACCAGCGCCTGCATGTAGCGCAGAGTCACAGCAGATTGTTTCCTAACCTGACGCCCTCGAACCAAACCCTGCAGCCTATGAGACCACCAAAAAATGCATGACCTTAACAAAGAAACCAGCACCAGAAAACAATCTCTAACAGCCAACATATATACAAATTAATATGCAGCGCTTTAAAACACAGCCATACGAAGTATGAATGAGAAAAGAAAACGATACAAAGGTAACACCTATTGGAAGAACAAAGAAAGCATAACACACATACCAGCAAAGAACACGAATGGCCGCTAAATCATCTCCTTTTCATATCCAATTTCATATCTTGTTACCAGTTTGTGTATAACATTCATGGTCCAGCCGACTAACACGGCCCGTTTGGCTTAGTTTTTTCAAATTAATACTTCTATACATACATACACATATATCTCTACATATATATTAAAAAATGCAGAAAAACATGAAGAAACACAAACCTCATCTATCATGGGTAAGATATTCACTCGCAGGTTGGCAAAGAACACTTGGGTGATTCTGAAAGTTATAAAGAAATTAATACAGTGAGTCTTGAGTTTGTATCGAAATTCTAGTTTTTCAACCAATAATAAACATCTAAAAAACCATCATTTTCTAAGCCCACTACACTCGGGTCCGTGTGGGGTTATGTTTGGAAACACTAATTATTATTCGGTTGTAAAGTTTTACTCATCCATCCGCATTGTCTGAATGAACATGATTCTTCTCTAATTCTTTAAAATATTTGATAGGTTTTGATACATCTCTACCTGATTTAGATGTGTCGGGACCTAAAGGTAGTGTAGGCGTGTTTTATGTTTCATGTCCATTGATGTTTACGTTTATTAATTTTTGAGTTATAAGACTCTTCTTACAAGTATAACAGAAACTAATAAATCTCTACCATGCCGATTTCGGGTCAGGATCTGATTGAGTAACAACATCACAGCAACATAACTTTGCATCAACACAAACCTGCAGTTAACAAAACCTGCAGTTAAGGTTTTCTTGTATAACTTAAGTTTGAAAACATATATACCTTTGCAGTAGTTCAGAAGAATGTTTAGAACCAATGATCCTTTGGTCAGAGGAGTTATCAACAGCAGAGCCTACAAAAATTTAAAAAGATGTAGTCAACAACTTCTACAAAAAGATTTCTTTATGATTAAGCCACTGTAACAAACAATCCTGATGAACAAACTTAATAATACCTTGCCAGTCGCTGATATTGAGAGCTTCTTTACTAACACCAAGAACATAATTGCCGATATACCTCAAACTGGAGCCGCACTCAGAAAAGGGATCACAACTAACCCATGGTTTGCAAGTTGAGCTGTTGTGGCTGCAGCATTTAAAGAAGAAATGTTTACAATGAAATGCACTTAAACTCCTTATGATCTAACCTTTTGAACCACCAAGCTGCTGCAGCGCATTGACAAACCGTCTATGCAACTCGGTCGACCATCATCTTCTTTGTTTCCTAGATGTCTTTCCATTCAAACAAATCATCAAACACTAAAAAATATTAACAACCCATATCTAATCAACAAATCATTGATAAACATACGACAATACTTTGAGTTTTCTTCATCGATCTCTCGACCGCCATAAGAATCACTTCCTGGTTACCCGAATCATCCGGTGGACTGTATGAGGAATTCGGAAACACTGATGTTCTTGCCATCCTACTTTTATTAAATTCCTGCCAATAAAAGTCACAATTTCAATATATCCAATTCAAAAACAACATATATTTAAACTGAAACATCAAACTTCTAAACTCAATAAAAAAAAACAACAACAACAGTAATATCTAGATCCAATACAGCACAATAAAACACAAATCTTTAAAACCCAAATCAAGAAACACAAAAAAAAAAAAACAAATCCAAATATTATTACAAAAACATAAAAAAAAGGTTAAAAAGGTGCATACTTTAGTGGGATTACTGGAGATTGCAGGATCTTGGTGAGAACCATTGGATTGTTCTTGATTAGTGTGGGACAGGGAAGTTGAAACGTTAACACATATCATAATCATACCTTTAAATAATCAACCCTAATGAAAATAAAAGTCATACCTTGTTATTGGGGTTCCAGACTGATCGACGATCATCCAGGCACCACCGTCAGAGATATAGACCTGTCGGGAAAAACCTTTAATCTACAAAAAAATTAGAAAAAAAAACGAACAAACACAGAGAAAAAGAGATAAGAAGTGTAGCGATTTACCTTGAAGGAGACGGAAAGAAGAAAATTGTTAGCGTTGGATTTTAGCTAAAACAGGATTATACGATCATACAAGTTACAAAACTAGGTGCGGAAACCCTAGTTCTGAACAAATTGATAAAACACAAATCACGACACAATCAAGATCATTTTCAATATCATTTCATAGATTAACTTCATTCAAAAAGCATTTACATTCAGTTTATGTTAATCTAGAACACACACACTATTTCTCAAAAACACCTCTGAACCTGATCTGAACCTGAACACAAAATGACAACTCTCTTCCCTTATCAAAAACACAAAAAAACTATATATAGGCACTGCACATTCGCCCGTTTCAACTGGTCGAATGTGAGTGTTTTCCACATTCGCCCATTCCAAATGGTCGAATGTGTCTTTTGTTCAGGTCCATTCTTCCTTCGCCCCTTTATCATCTACCTTCGCCCAGTCTATTCTACATTCGCCCCATAATATTCACCTTCGGCCAAGCTTTAACATGTGTTAATATTGTATATCCAATCCTTAGTCGCAAAACGCATCAACAAACTCCCCCTCGACTATTGATTGGATAGTTTTCTCTGTTGGTCCATCGTCTTGTTCATCAACTTGATTCTGAGCTGTTTCTTCTGCTCAGTAGTCATTGGCGGCTCAAATGTTTTCTTCACAGGCTTAGACACATTGGCTATCTTCACTGTCTTGCCAAGTTTACCCTCCAAGTTGCTTCCTGCATTGATATCATACGCAAAACAAACTCCAACCACTTGCGTATACTTTCTTGCTTGAGCAAAGTCATTAGGTTCATAGTAGATCGGATTGTAGAACAACATGATGATGTCTTCGAATGTGCAATTAATCAACCACATAGGATCAAATACATGAACATGCTTGTATTTATCCTTTCCATCTCTCAACACGATCACCGCTTCTGCCTTTCTCCAATCATAGTACCAAAAGATGAAATCAGCACTAAAATGCTGTGGCATCGGCATCAACGGTATCTTCCTCATCACATTAGGTGCTTTATAAATCAAAGTAACACGCTTCATATTGGTTTGAGGATCAATATCCCTATGAACTTTTCTTCTGGGATATTGAGGCTTGAACCTGTTCCATCTCGTACGACTTTCCCAAACCAATTTAACTGCGCACCAACCGACATGTGATCCATTTACTTTGGCACCTGACATTGGGAATCTGCATAAGTCTCTAACCGCCCAGTACGGTAGAGTAAGCAAGTCACAGAATCTGTTGAAGTACAGAATTCCGGTTTCCCATTTTGCAGCAATACACTTCAGCCTGCCTAAGTAAGTCCACCCGAGGGCTCTGCCTTTGAACTTGGCATTATGAAATCTGTAAAAGTTACCTTGAGCTTCAGGCTTTGGTCGGTTCTCATCCATTTCCTTCAATTTCTTCATATAATTCTTCAACTCATCAGACTGGTTAGAAGAATCTTTCTTTTCAGTACCAAATACCTTCTCAACAAATTCTTCACTCCTTTTCTTAGCTTTCTGTTTCGCTGACTTATTTGGTATTTCAGTGAAGTCAGGAAATACTTCATTTTCATCATCTTGTCTGAAATATTGGGGAAACTCTTCATGAGTTATATCTTCTACCTCCACTTCATTGTTCTCTGGAGTCTGCACATCATCTGAATGACTTCCCATATCCTTTTCAGAAATATCAGGAATCGATTCATCCATCATAAACTCTTCAAACGTTTTCCCTACCCTCTGTGCAAGACCATCTAGTATCTCTTTTGCCACAGATGCAGGTAATTCCCCTTCTTCAAGATCTGGATCTTCATATTCCAACTCATATCTTAAGTCATCAGTCTGGAATATTTCAGCGAAGCATCCTGTGAACTCAATGGTCCACTCTCTCTTTTCCAACATATTCTTATACAGCTGTTTAGCATCATCAGACAAAGATCTCACCTTCTCGTTCCAGAAAATACTTTCATCCGAATCAACATTCTCACCTTTCTTCTTCGAACTTGATTCTCCAGTATCTTTCTTCTTTGGTGTTCTCTTCTCATAACTAAATCTAGAAGTATCATCTCCTCCATCATGATCACTTCCACTGCTAAACTCATCTCCTTGCTTTTTCCCAGCACCTTCAGCACCATCATCATCATCATTATTGTCATCATCATCATCATTATCATCATCGCTTTTCTCTGATTCATCATTATCCTCATCATCATCTTCTTCTTTCTCAGATTCAGAATACTCATAATCGACTTTCTGTTCATCTTCTTCTTCATCTTCTTCACTCTCTTTCAACTGGGGTGCCCTGCTATAAAGCTCTTCAATCAAATTACTAAGGCGTTTGTTTTCCTTCTTTAGTTCTTTGTTATCTGCCTTAATCAATTTGATTTTGCTCTTGTTTCTTTCACATTTTCTTTCAAGCTTCTCATTCTTAGCTTCAATCATCTTAATCTTATCGTTTATATCATCCTGATTAGATTTTGAAGCAACCACTATCTGAAGCATTTTCTCCTCATTCTGTTTGAACTTAGCAATCTCAGCTTGTTGAGCAACCAACATCTTCATCATGTCTTCCATCTTCTTATTCACTTGTTTCATAACATCGTCATCCACAGTCACTTTCTTCGACTTTGATCTGGATGGCTCAACTTCAATAACTTTCTCCTTTTGAGGCTTTCTAAACATATCGAGCACTTTATCCATATCGATATTGAATTGATTGATTGGTAAAGTCTCTGCCTCTTTCGTTTTTTTCTGCTTCTTGGCAACAGGTGAAGATAGCTTAGATGGTGTACCAGCATCAGGTAATCTCTTTCCCTTCAATAACTGAGCTAACTCTTTCTCCCTCAGTTCTTTTACACTTGATTTCTTGGCCATAGTCTTTTGCTTCTTTGTCTTTCTGGGCAAATTCACCACTACAGTATCTCCAACACTCAGTTCTGCTAGGTCAACACCTAGACCCTCATCTTCTACTGATTTCTTTCTTCTCTCAGCTTCTTCTATCGACTGGTTCAAGGATTCAGACTCACCAACCATAGTGGCCTTACGTTTGGTGGTCCTCACATTCTCATCATCAGAATCCCACTGCTCATCAACCTCAGTCTCTTCTGAATCTACCGACTCTTCATCCACCAAACCCGATCCTTTCTTCGCCGTCGATTTCTTTCTAGCCACTTGTTGCTTAGTGCTTCCCTGATCCACAGCCTTTCCCTTGCCCTTCCCTTTGGCTCCAGGATTGACTACTTGCCGTTTCCGCTTAGTGCTTGAATCAACATACACTAAGGGATCATCGTTGTCCGAGTCACTATCATCATGTCTTGCTTTGTTCTTGCCAGGATCAGTGTAATCTGGACGAGCCAAAGCACCAAATAATCTCCTGTTAGGTGGCTTCTCACTATCAGGCACACCTTTGTAACCCTTCATTCTCATCAATGTTCTGATGTTCATATGATCTTGACCTAGGATCATAGTCGGATCCTTTTTCAACATAGGATACTTATAGTCAAAGATCATCATCAGAAATCTCGGATACAACATAAACTTCTTATTCTTCATTCCCTTCAGCATCTCCAGCATATGATCAAGAATCATCCCAGAAACATTAAATGGTTTGTTGAGTGTCAACGCAACCATTAATGAACTCAAACTCCTTCTCATGACGTCATAACCACCACTCACACATCCAAAAACATGAATAAGAACATGTGCAAAATACCTGTACTGCACTCCCAGTTTCCCTTTATACATAGATCCGTCACTGATTGGACCTTTGTATTTCATTCGTAAGAAACACGCCTTCTGTTCTGTCCATGACAATTCCCTGGGATCTTCACTATCTTCAAACTTAATCTGTAACGCCTCCCGAATATCAGCTTCAGTCAAGAACATATCCATATCCTGAATCTTGCTCTTGATAATCGTTTGATTCTCCCAGTAGTCATACTTCGCATTCTGATAAAAATCTTCAATGATGTCTTTGTATATGATGGTTGGTGTGGCTAAAGCATGAACAATCCTGCTCCTCTTCAGAAACTCTATAATCCCGGTAAACTCCGTGTTTTTCTCAACATCTCCTAGATAAGCGCAACAGTTGTGCGATCTTTCAAACGGCCAACTGCTTGGAACAGACGTTTCTGCTTCTGGCGCTGGATCTGGAACTGTAATCTCTGCTGGAGTTTCAACATTGACTGCTGGTGTTTCAACATTCTCGGGTTGATCAGCCATCTGCACATAAAAATCAATGAAACACGTCAAAATACAAAAACGACAAAATTATAAAAATTCGGGTCAAACTAAACTGCACATTCGCCCGTTTTGAACTGGTCGAATGTGAGTAAATGTGGTCGAATGTGAAATTATATGGTCGAATATGAAAATGTTCTGATTAAAAATCACATTCGTCCATTTTGTTGTTCATTCGTCCAAACCAGTTCCACTTTCGCCCGTTTATAACAACCGAATGTGAAACAGTTTTTCCCCCAAAATTTAAATTTTTGCCATTGTTGGTTTTAACTTGTAATTTTGATCCTAATATGTGCTAACAAGTCCGACTAACACTCGTTCAATAACAATTTTGACAATTAATCAGTTTTCATTGGTTTTAAAGAAGAATTAGAGTTCAACTGTGTTCAAACAATCAAACTAACATCTAGATGTGTTATTAATCTAATTCCTTCTACATTCTCCCCCTAAAACCTATGAGAACTAATCGAAAATCAAAAACACACATCAATAATCATCAAAAACCCCGAAAATTGAAACCCTAGGTCCTGTGTATAAAACGATCAAATCTGATCTGATATGAAGTCCATTACCTGCAAATTTAGTCTTAAAATGATCAGGAATAATCAGGGATCAAATCAATGAATCATAAGAATCACGAGCAACAAGGTCTAGTATTGATTGAAATTTTGAAAAATTTTGAATGATGGGGATCGAACCTGAAAGGCTTATATATAAGCAGCCACGTTCGCCCGTTTGTAGTGGACGAATGTGGGTTAAGTCCACATTCGCCCCAAGTGAATGGCACGAATATAAAACCATGCCACCTTCGCCCCTTTTTAAAGACCCGAAGGTGAAAGTGTACCCGGAAGTGGAATTTTCACCCGGAAGTGAAAAAGTCCACATTCGCCCAAAATCAAAACGGTCGAAGGTGATGATTTTTCCACATTCGACCCATTTAAGGGGCGAATGTGAAATGGAAAAATCTGAAAATTTCGCCAAATCACGAATTCGAATCCCGTTCAACATTTTTCAATCCGTTAAACTTCTAAAACTCAAATTTTCACTTTTTGAATGTTACAAAGTCCAGATGGTGTTATCAAATCTCAGAAATTGATCATCAAGCATCCCCGGTTATCAAAAAAATAAAGCAGAAATGCAAATCTTTTGGATTTTCTGAAATTTTTATCAAAACACACCTAAAATCTTTTTGGATTTTGTATCTTTTTGACAATTAAAAGAAAAATGCGACAAAGTAAAATGCATCAAAGTAAATGAAAGCAGTAAACATTTTGTGATTTCCGGTAAGAGGATCATATCAGTTTTCTGAGAAATCTGAACACAGCGTTGATCTGTTTTAATATTATCATTAGAAACAATATGTGACACAGCAATTGCTGATATAGTTGTCCACATAAGCTCACATGCAGACAATTACGCAATGCTTTAAAATGATACGAATTAGATGTATTAGACTAACACATTGTGGTTCCCACACACACGACATACTCCCGTATCAAGAAGTAATTTGCACAAAGACTCATTGTAAAGCGTGATTATGCTTTCGTCGTCTGTAATTGTACAAGATATAATGCATAGAGGTATACAGGTCAGCAAATTAATGCAGCAAAGTAACATATGCACCATACCAGGTTGAGGATTGATATTAATCATGATTTGCATCAATGATCAATACGATATTATAGATAATCTTTGATCATCATATAACATGGAAAGTTCCTCAATTCGGTAACTTTAGGATTTGGCATAAAGCTCTTTTATAAAGACATCCTGTCTGATCTAGGTCCGTAATGACTTACAGCAGAAGATCAGATAGGCTATCCCCAGACAACTAATAACATAACGACCCTAAACCTCCGAGTTTTGTACAAACACCCTGTCAAACGAAATTACGGTACTAAGACCATATGCCCATGAGGTGTTCAGCCACAAACGCGTAGTTTGTTATGTTTGTATCACTAATGCACGCAATATATAGTCTACGAAGCCTATCAGCATATCACACGTAATCAACATACGTCTCATTATACTGTACAATTCTTTAGCCTGTGTCAGATCCCCACTGATGTACTATCATTTCCTCTTTTTATCCAGGAAATCATTTTGGGTTTTTCTAATTTTTAGGTATTTTGAAAATTTTTCAATGTTTTTGGTTTTTCCGATAAAATGACTCCCCCTAAAATAAAAAAAAAACATATTTTTGGGTTTTTAATTTTTCTGAAAAACAAAACAAAAATTTGAAAGAAACAATCCACTTGAAAGCATCAACTTCTTTGAGGATTAAACAACCCCCTCGAAAGCATCAACTTCTTTGAGGATTATGATAGTAAAGAGAAATTCCCAATTAGCAAAGATTTAGAACTAAAACTAAAAATTAAAAAAAACGATAAACCGAGGAGCCGATTAGTCCTGTTTTTCCTTTATATTGTTTACTTTCAAAAGATATTCAAAGCGGGATCTGTCAAAAGCTTTTGTAAACAAATCTGCACGTTGGTAGTCAGTATGGATTTTGACCATATCTATCAATTCCTTAGCATAACAATCACGGATAAAATGATATTTAATCCGGATATGTTTCGCTTTAGAATGATTTTCAGTATTTTTAGTTAATGCAATTGCGGCTTCGTTGTCACAGTGTATAGGGGTTTTAAGAAACTGCAAACCGTAATCGACCATCTGTTGTTGGATCCAGAGCACTTGCGAACAGCAACTCGAGGCTGAAATGTATTCAGCTTCACATGTAGACAGTGCGACGGAAGTCTGTTTCTTGCATTGCCAGGTAATTAACCTGCTCCCTAAAAACTGGCAACCGGCTGTTGTTGATTTGCTGTCTTTGTCACAGCCGCCCCAATCTGCATCACTAAAAGCAATAAAATCAAAATCATCATCATTAGGGTACCAAAGTCCTTTTGATGGACAACCCTTCAGATATCGAAGGATACGCTTGACCGCCGTCAGATGACTTTGTTTCGGCTTCGATTGATAGCGAGCACAGAGACACGTTGCATACATAATATCTGGTCGAGATGCTGTCAAATACATCAGAGATCCAATGATAGCTCTGTATGTAAATGGATCTGTCAGCTCCCCCTTAGCGTCCACTCCAATCCCGTGATTGGGTTGAATCGGGGTATCCATCGGCTTAGAATCCTCCATCTGGAATCGGCTCAAGATGTCGGCTACGTATTTTGTCTGGTGAATGAAGATCCCATCGGGTCTTTGATCCACCTGTAAGCCGAGGAAAAACTGCATTTCCCCCATAGCGCTCATTTAGAACTTCTCCTGCATAATAGTTTCAAATTCCCTGCACAAAAGTTCGTTAGTTGAACCAAATATAATATCATCAACGTAAATCTGTACTAAAAGCAAGTCATCTCCCGTCTTCTTCGTAAAGAGGGTGCAATCGACGAGGCCGCGCTTGAATCCTTTGGAGATGAGGTATGTACTTAGCTCCTCGTACCACTGTCTTGGAGCCTGGTGCAAACCATATAAAGCTTTGTTCAGCACGTAGACCTTGTCCCGGTAGATTGGGTCCTCAAAGCCTGGTGGCTGCCCGACATAAACCTCCTCCTTGACTTTTCCGTACAAAAATGCGCTCTTGACGTCCATTTGATAGACTTTGAATTTCTTGTATGAAGCAAACGCAAGGAACATCCGAATAGCTTCAATTCGTGCTACTGGTGCATAGATTTCGTTGTAATCAATTCCTTCGATTTGATGGAAACCCTGCACAACCAATCTGGCTTTGTTGCGAACAATAACTCCACGATCATCCTTTTTGCACTTAAACACCCACTTAGTGCCTATTTTCTTTCTTCCCGGCGGCAAATCTGTGAGCGTCCAGACTCCCAATTTCTGGAATTGCAATAACTCCTCCTGCATTGCCTCAACCCAGGCATCTTCATTCAAAGCGTCTTTGTAAGTCCTTGGCTCTACCTGCGACACATAACATGCAAACGACCAATCATTTTGACTACCAGATTTCTGAATTTTGGCATACAATGCTAAAGCACCAAAACTCTCTGGCGAATTAACGCTTTTTAGCTGCCCTCTGGTCATCACTCCACTTCCAGGATCACCGATAACTTGCTCCAGCGGGTGAATATGATGAATCCGAGATTCCGGATTAACAGGTACAATCACTCCCGTCTGAGCAGTCAAGTTCTCTACAGCATCCTGATCATGACCCGTGTTAGACGATGAAGCAACATCTGGATTTGGAGTTGGGTTCACAGTTTGCTCTTCTAAGTCTTCTGCATGTTCAAGAACGGCTTCTTCAAATTGTTCATCTTCAGATTCTGAAGTGTCTAATGAAGTTGAAGCTTCTTGAAACATCTCTTCTTCTTGTATAGGAGCACTGGTATCATTAGAAGCTGGTGGGGGGTTTACGGTGATTGGACGCATCAACGGTGAAGTTGCCGCGTTTTCACACTCGTAAAGTAATCTGATAACAGCTTCTTCAACCAAACTATCTAGGTTGAATGATTCAAAGAAATCTTTGTAATCAAACATCCAATCAGGGCCTGTGCCTTGCAAATTTTGTGTGTATCGTTGAACTTCCACGTTAGCCCAATCCTCCACTTGACGAGTTCTCTTGTTGAATACCCGTTTGAGCGGGGTTGCATATCCAACAAAATATCCCTCCTCAGCTTTAGGACTAAACTTCTCGCTTGGATTCAACATCGTGCATGGCGCCCCAAAAGGTTCTAGATAATCTAAATTGGGCTTTCGTCGGTGTAACAGTTCATAAGATGTTTTTCCAAACTTCTTCACTGTTAAAACCCGATTTAATGTATAATTTGCTGCATAAATCGCCTCATTCCAGAACATTACTGGAAGATTTGAGTCAGCGAGCATTGTTCTTGCAGCCTCAATCAGAGTCCTATTCTTTCTTTCAGCAACACCGTTCTGTTGCGGGGTATACGGAGCTGAATATTCATGATGTATCCCTTTGCTTTCACACAGTTCATCCATCTTGGCGTTTTTGAACTCCGTCCCGTTGTCACTCCTGATCCTTTTTATCTTCAAATTGTAGATATTCTCCAGTCGAGTGAACAGAACTTGTAAGTTGGTAAAGGTGTCGCTTTTGTTCTTCAAACACATCACCCATGAGAATCGTGAATAGTCATCAGTGACGACTAAACAATAAAGCTCTCCAAGATGACTTTTGCGCTTGACCGGTCCAAAAAGGTCCATGTGCAATCGCTCAAGCGGCATCTCAACAGAGTTAACTTTCTTCACTTTATGGGATTGTCTGTGTTGTTTTCCTTTCATACAGCTTACACACTTGTCGTTTAGATGGAAATGTTTCACGTTTACTCCATCGACAAGTCCATTTCTCACTAACTGATTCATTTTCCTCAGATGAATGTGCCCCATTCTGCGGTGCCACATTATCGATTCTTTTTCGGTCGCCTTGGATAGAAAGCATGTTATCTGCCCCTGTGATGTCATTGCCTTGGACATATCAAGAATATAAAGATTGTTGACTCGAGGTGCCATCAACATAACCCACTCCTTTGGAATTTTGAAGCCCGGTTTGAGAATATAGCAGGATTTGTCATCAAAATGCACAGAAAATTGTTTATCGCATATTTGACTGACGCTCAACAGATTATAGTCTATCTGCTTGACATAAGAAATCCGCTCGAAAGTCACAATCCCATTACTCACGCTTCCTTCCATCGTAATATATCCTCCTTTATTACCCGCGAACGCGACATATCCTCCATTAATATTCTTCACATCAAACAGCAACGCCAAATCCCCCGTCATATGGCCTGAAGCTCCACTATCAACAATCCAGAGACTGCTAATAGGGCCAGCTGAAGCTCCCTGCACACAAAAAGTAAACATTTAGTTCTTTCGGGGGACCCAAGCCTGAGTCTTGGGCCTTTGAACATTTGATTTCAAAGAAACATCCTCAACAACTTTTTCAACAATTTTCTGTTTTGGATCAATCTTTTTCTGATTATTCAAAACAGTTTCATTTTTCTCACTTACCTTCGAAGTAGAAGCTCCTGGAGTACCATTAGGTGTCCAAGATTGTTCAGACCTTTTGAGAATACGAATTTGAGATTTTGGTTTCTCAATTGGTTTCTGAACATTGTTACTAAAAGTAACTTTCTTAGCAACCTTATCTGAATTAACAGACTTAGGTCCAACATTTGATTTGACAATTGGTTTTTGTGGAACCTTTTGTCTATTAGCTGTTGTGTTCACCACAGGTTTTCTCCAAGATTGTTCCATAGCTATCCGATTTCTGTGATCATATTGAAATGGACGGTTGTTCCTCATTTGAAAATTATTTTGATTATAAAAATGTTGTTGTTGAGGAACAGCCCGTCTATGTGGTGGAACATAATGATCAATCGGCTTTCTCATGGAATTCCTAACCTCAACTTCATGTCTTTTATGCCTTACATATGGACACTGAGCAAGTAAATGCCCGCGTTCTCCACATTTAAAGCATTTTCTATATTCCTCAAACACATAATGAGCATTTGGTGAAGCAAATGATCTAACAGGAAATTGATCATTATACTGTTGATTTCTTAAACTCTCAGGAAGTGGTCCTTTCGAGTAAGAAGGCTCATGAAAACCATTTGCTTTATCATTTGGTCGAATGAACTCGGTGACATGGACCTTTGGTTCTTGAGGAACTTCTGAAAACAATTTCTTTAAGATTTCTGGTGGAATTTCGTTGGTTCTCTCATGTTTTGGAAACCATATTGTGATTTCTTGCCAGATTTTATCAAGTTTAGAATAGTTAACGTTTTTGATCGGAAATTCCTCATCAGAAATGATCTTATCGGATCCTTCCATCCGATAAAACACTTTAACCGGTTTATCACTTTGTTCATTCAGCTCATTCTTTTTGACCACATTCTTAACATCATTATCTTTCTTAACATCAATCTTTTCAGACTTTTTATCACGATTAGCATTTGCCATCGGATGAACATGATCAGATGGTGACACTGGTTCAGTAGTAATGATGTGATTTTCTTTTGGAATCTCACATTCATTAACAGATTGATCACTACCAGTATCATCATTTTCTGAGTCTGAATTATCACTCTCAGCATAAACACCCTCATTGTTCAAGCCCAAAATCGGTCTCACATCGGAATATGGATCACCAATACTCGAGGTATTAGATTCCATTTCTGATGATGAGTCTGATTTTACCGAACTCTCCGGTATAACTTGGTGATAGTTATGGTTTTCAAAAAGAACCGGAGATGGTACAGACTTGTAATTGGTGATGTTATCATCAATGATATGATCTACCACATAAGCAACATTCTTATAACTTTCCAACTTCTTGTTAACCTTTTCAGCAAAGCATTTTATGGCTGCCATTTCCAACTTGGTGTTTTCAATTTCATTGATATAGTTATTTATTGCCAATTGTTTCAATGACAAAGTGTTTTTCAAGTCGGAAATGTCCTTTTTATAGCCATCTAATACTTTGTTAAAAGCATTCAACTCTTTGCGAGTAGATTGACTGTTCAAGGTAGCACTATCTCGTGAAATTCGGAGTTGTTTATTCTCCTCAGTCAATCTATCACATGTTCCACAATATTTATCACTCATAACATCAGTGCTAGATTCAGAACTTACAGGTTTTGGCGGTTCAGTCATGGCCATCAACGCAAAATGAGCTTCCTTTCCAGTGAAAAACTTGGAATAGTCGATCTTGGTGAAAGCATCATCAGCAATGCACGACTTCCTCGTCATCAAAAAGTCAGCTTCTGCCAGCAACTGATCAATATCATCATCTAAAGAATCAACACTTGCCTCTGTGTCTGATTCGCTCTCAGAATCTGAATAAACTGATCTACACTCTTCGGGAACATCAGAAACTGAATCAATCACCATTCCAGAACTCTTTTCCTCAGCTTTAACCTCAACAGGTTCACTCTCCACTTCCATCTCAGTCTCAGAATCATCACTTTCACTCTCCTCAGTTTCTTTCTTCTCATCAACTGCCACCGACTCTTCCATATCAACCTGATAAGCAACACATGCCACATTCCCACCAGTAGTCACTTCCTCAACTCCTATTTGCATACCCGACCAGTCAAACCTCTCATCCTGTTGAGTCACCAAAGCTTGGTTCTGACTCGCATTCTGTTGAGTCTCATTAGGTGTAGTAATAGGTACAACTGTTCGGTTTGTGTGATTAGGAGATTGGTTTTGAATCTGGTTTTGAGTGTTTGGTTGTCTGTTTTGGTTGTTAAAGTTTTGGTTTTGGTAGTTGTTGTTATTTTGGTAAGAAACTTGGTTTTGTTGACGGTTCTGGTAATTTGCATTGAAAGGGTTTCGATTACCTTGTTTAGGTGGCTGGGTGCATTCCCTTTTGAAGTGTCCTTTTTCTCCACAATTAAAACACGTAACCTTCTCCTTGTTGAATCCATAGGTTGTGTTGGGAGAAGTTGCCAAATCAGTCCTTCCAGTTTTCTCGATGAACTCTGTTGCTCTTCTCATGATACTCGCAAAAGCCCATTGAATGTCAATGAGTTCCATCTCTTCCTTGTCTATCTGTGCGTAGTCTTCGTTGGTTAAGTTGTTGTTCCCAATCTGACTAGCAACCAACCCATTGTAGGATGAAACCATTGCTGAGACTAATGCAATGTGTTGCTGAGCAACCTCCACAGTCACATTTCCCAAGTTAGATGTATCCAAAACCACCGGTTGTTGTTTATGTTGAGTAACTTGGTTTACTGGTTGTTGTGATTGGTTAGCGGTGTAAAAACTTGCTTGTTGCATTGGAGAGATTGGTGAAATGTAGGAATTATATTGTGGTGGTGTGTATGATGGTTGTGAGTAGGAATTGTATTGTGGTGGTGTGTAGTTTGTGGTTGGTTTTGATGTTTCCATGACATTAGAAATACATGCAACATGTGGTGCAACACTTCCTGAGCTCGAGTTACCAGCTGGAACTGAAGTGCCTCCAAAATACAAACTGGGATTCTGAGGAATCTGTGACCTTCTAGCTTTCCTCCTATCCTCCAACTCTTTGTTCTCCAGCTTTTCGATAAACTCTGAAATGGTCCAGAATTGATAAGCATCCTTCTCTCTCAGTACTTCCACATGCTGATCCCATTGTGGTGGTAAAGCATCTGCAAACTTATCCACCTGCTTAGTCATTGGAATCTGTACACCATAACTAGACAATTCAGACAACAAATGCATATATCTCGGAGTTAGTTCTTTTAGAGTTTCATTATTAATAAAAGAAAAATTCTCAAACTCTTTGACCAATTCCTCCATTCTCAGACTCCTGGTCTTCTCATTACCATCATGCTTCCTCTTCAGCTTATCCCAAAGCTGCTTTGATGTAGTACATGTCCCAAACTGATGCAACAGGTCACTTGTGATTGCCTGTGTCAGTTGAGAAAACGCCTTCTTCTCTACCACATATTTCTTCTTTTCGTCCTCAGTTAAGCTTTCCAAAGGAATCATCTCACCTGTATTCTCCAGAATCGGTGCTGTGTATCCTTTAACAATCATGCTCCATGCCTCAGCTCCTTCAACTCCCATGCCTTCCAAATGGATCTTGAACATGGTGTGCCACTGATATACTCTTGCATATCCATGAGCTTCGGTGGCCGAGTTCCACTACCTGTAGACAAATCCTTTATCAAAGTAGAAATAGCATTAGTGGTTTGAGTATTTACCGCCGCTGCAGCTACTCCCCAGTAATCAGATTGTAGTGCCGGATGTGCTACACTTTGAGGCATCGTGCTCGTTGTTGTCATGTAGTTAAGTGGTTGTGAAGACTGTGTGTTCGTCTTTTGCGCTGCCA
Source organism: Ambrosia x helenae (assembly GCA_030844895.1). Classification (NCBI taxonomy): domain Eukaryota; kingdom Viridiplantae; phylum Streptophyta; class Magnoliopsida; order Asterales; family Asteraceae; genus Ambrosia; species Ambrosia x helenae. The sequence continues at coordinate 27,495,640 of CM061234.1, forward strand.
CTGTCCATGGGTCCATCGTTTGCTGTTGTGGTTGTGTTGTTGCTGATCCCGGAGTAGTTTGAAAACGCCACATGATCTCAATCTGAAAATCTCAACACTTAGAAAAATTTTTCAACAAAAATCCTAGGTTCGCCCGAAAAACAGTAGGTTCGTCCAAACAATCCTTTGTTCGTCCAAAATTTCTCACTTTCGTCCCTTTTGTTTCTATATTCGGCCACACAGTATCACCCGAATGTAGAAATGACCAGAATGTAAACACACCCTAACAGATTTTCACTTTCGCCCAAAATGAAAACGGTCGAAGGTGAAAACTTCTACCCGAAAGTGAAAAATTCAACAAGAAAATTCCAGGTTCGTCCACTCAATACTCAGGTTCGCCCACTTTCTAACACTTTCGACCACAACACTCAGTTCAGGTTCCAGGTTCGCCCAAAACAGTCAGATCTCATTTTTGAAAAACGGTTATTGTTTGAAAAACGGTTATTCAGATCTCAGATTTTCAAAAGTTCATGGATTTGAATGATCTCAATCAGGTTATGTTTCGGAATTGATTTGGAACAACTTTAAGTCTTGGAAAACTTGAATTCGACCACAAATTCACCTTTAAATCGATCAAAAACTCTTAGAAACAATGTTTATGTAAAAACAGATGATTTTATATCAAAAACATGTCCAAATCAGCTCTGATTTTATCAAATTTGTTGTTGTATGATCCTCTATGCTCTGATACCACTTTGTTAGCGTTGGATTTTAGCTAAAACAGGATTATACGATCATACAAGTTACAAAACTAGGTGCGGAAACCCTAGTTCTGAACAAATTGATAAAACACAAATCACGACACAATCAAGATCATTTTCAATATCATTTCATAGATTAACTTCATTCAAAAAGCATTTACATTCAGTTTATGTTAATCTAGAACACACACACTATTTCTCAAAAACACCTCTGAACCTGATCTGAACCTGAACACAAAATGACAACTCTCTTCCCTTATCAAAAACACAAAAAAACTATATATAGGCACTGCACATTCGCCCGTTTCAACTGGTCGAATGTGAGTGTTTTCCACATTCGCCCATTCCAAATGGTCGAATGTGTCTTTTGTTCAGGTCCATTCTTCCTTCGCCCCTTTATCATCTACCTTCGCCCAGTCTATTCTACATTCGCCCCATAATATTCACCTTCGGCCAAGCTTTAACATGTGTTAATATTGTATATCCAATCCTTAGTCGCAAAACGCATCAACAAAAATGATGGACGATGATGTACTCGTTATTGGGATTTAGGCAGAACTAATCGGAAAGAAGACGATGATGGCCAAGAAGAAAGAGTGAGTTTTGTGATTTAGGGTTAATGATTGAATGGGTTAATGAGATTATCATCAAACAAAGTTTAAAACATTATAGATCTACAAAAAACTTACTCGGTTGCTTGACTACTTCCAATTGAATAGATTTATGTGAAACAAAAGAAAGAATAATTGATCAATGAACATGGATTTAGTGAAATAACAATCAAATACAGATCACCTTGGATTGGAGTGAAAGATTATGTTGAATCGCCCTTAATAGCTGAGATTAGGGTTTTCTTTGAAGGAGGCGATGATAATGTGGGAAGATGTTATCTCCGTGTTTTTTTTAAGGTTTTATATTTTCAGTAATTTTATTTTTAAAATAAATCAAAATTTTATAAATTCTCACACTTGGACACTTGGCACAAATTGATTGGCTAGAGAATTGGAGGCTCAATGTGGGATTGACAAGTGTCCACATTGAGTTTCATATATTAGTTGTATAGATTTGGATTAACTAAGGGTATAAAAAGAAAACGATAACTAATTTTAAGTTAAATTAGATGTTTTCAGTTTTTAATATATTTTGGTTCAGTTTTGTCAGTTTTTTTGTTTGACTTCGGTGAACGGTTTAGCTATTGCTCATTCCTATATATCGTTAATCACATAGCACATAAAGATTTTTTAAATAAAAAATAGCAATACTATACTCAAATTAAAGATAATAAAATGCTCATTATTATGATGTAATTTTTTTATATAAGTATAAACGTATTAAAAAATATGACTATTTAAAAATCATGGGGTGATTTGCTTAAAATAAGAAAGAGAAGTTTAACTATAATTTAAATAAAAAGAAAGTTAAGTAAGTTTAAGGGATTAAAGTGTAACTAAGATAGGGTATTAAAATGTAAATAATGTATGAATGACTATTTTACCCTCATTTTAGGGTTATTAATGAAAAATAAGTTCTTAAACTTTTGGATATCTTAAACTACCTCTCACTCATGCATTATAATATAGTATAGATATATAGTTATGTGTGTGTACATCATTGATGCGCGGTTGCACGCATCATGTTTATTTGTCAGTTTTGTATATTTTTGAGTCGTTTAATTAGTATTTTTATTATTTTTAGGTCTGTACTCTATTATTTTAGTTTTGTATATGTTTTATTACTTTTTGGTTGTCTTTACTATTAATGTATTTATTTTATATTTTTGGTAGGTGATTGCATGGAGCGGGGCTAAAACAGTACAAATTATATTCGAGACCTGAACACCCGAGTCGAAACCACGGGGTCACAATACCATTTATAATAATAGTATATTAAATAATAATAATAATAATAATAATAATAATAATAATAATAAAACACAAACATAGGATTGTATGTTCTAGGTAATGAAGTGTAGTTTATTCTATCTTCGATATTGATAAAACTTGACACCTAAGCCTATTGAGCAATCACTCCGTTAACACCTATCACACTACCATTGTTTACCCATTTGTGAAATCCCTAGTATTCATTTGCTGAAACCTAGTGTGATCTTTTTAAATAAATTGATTACTTTTCACTTTTATAGTTTCAATTCTAGTTTTCAGTATAATAAACAAAACCTTTCAAATCAACTTCTTAAATGAACCAAGCACAAGCTTCATAATTTTTCTAGCATCTTCATAAGAAATACCATTTAATCAACTAAAATAACATCCACTAACCACACGCTCCTTTGGATTCGATACCCTACTTACCCTAGCTACCTAGGTTAAATAGGTTTTGTATGACTCGTGACGACCGGCTCATCAATCATCATCATCAGGGTAGGGATCCTAAGAGAATCAACCCCTATTTGAGAACTGAAAGAACCATTCTGGGCCATACATTTCTTATAAAGGCCAATTTTTTTTTTGCTTTAATCGCACGTTTTTATGCAAGAATTTTTTTTTCATTTATACATATGTGTATATTGGATTATAATTGTACACATGTGTATATTGAAAAAAATATTCAGAAAAACAAAAAAAAATTCCTGCATATAAAGCAGTGATTAAAGCTAAAAAAAATATTGTTGTTGTTGCTGCTGTTGTTGTGACACCCGACAAACTTAGGTTAATAACTTTTGTCAAAATAGTAAGTCTACCTTAGCGAGTCATGCATACATTACACTTAATCGGGTCAATTGATTCATTATGATGGTTACGGGAATCATTGGGAGTCTTTACAATGATACAAGGGATCATTGGGAGTCGCTCCATAACCATGTGTACAAGGATTGGCGATTGGTAGGTTTAATGCACACACACAAGTCTCGAGTCCCGGGAATTGGTGAACGAATGTGAATGTGTTAGTTATCATGCATTATGTGTTTATAATCATTATATGACTTGTCGGCATGTGAATACGTGCTTATATGTCTTAAATTAGTGTTTAACGCGCCAAAAACCCAAACAGCCCTATAGGGGGTGAGTAGCTGAGCTACTCGCCAGTAACTAGGGGCGATTAGCAGGTCTAATCGCCTGTAACCTGGTGCTACTCGCATGCTGCAGCTGGAATGACTAGAAACACCTATAAATACCACCCTTGTGTTGTAAAACATCATTTGTGAAACCCTAACTCGCCCCAAACCTCTCCCACACCATAATCAACCTCTGGAACACGTTTTTTTTTCCCTAGAATCCATCCTTTCAAGCTTTACACATCATTATTTAGCAAAACCTAAGGTGTGTTATCCATCCTAAACTTTTATCATGTTATTATGCTGATCCCTAAAGGTCCAGATCTGGTTTTGTGATGTTTGTGTCTTTGAAAACCTTTGAAATCAGTTATTAAACAAGTCTAATCCTTCAATATGTGTTCTATGTGGTGTATTCATGCAAGATATGATTTTTATGGTTAAAACATGAGGATTCTTATGTTTTTGTTGTATTTCTGATATGAATGAATTGTTAGGTAGTTTATCTATGAGTTTGTAGGTTAATGGTTGTGTATTGATGATGATAATATGCATTTTGACCCGTTTGAGTGATTTAGGGTGTTATGATATGTTCTGTTGATTGTATGATGTTAGGGTTTGTTCTAGGATGTTGTGTTAACAGTGGGATGATGATTTACAATGTTATTATGTGATGAAATATGGATATTTGCGATTTAGGGTAAGTTGTGCATGCTTGCAATTAGGGTTGTTAGATTGATGATAAATTGGGGGCTTTCACTTGGAATGGGTTGCTTAATGATTTGGGATTGATGTTAGGTGTTTTCACATGTTTCGGATCTGATTTGGGAGCTTAAACGCGCGAAAAGTCACCCTTGGACTGCACGGGGCGATTAGGAGAGCTAATCGCCTGTCCAAGGGGCAATTAGGAAGCTAATCGCCTGCCTTGGGGGCGAGTAGCTTTATAATCGCCTGAAATGGGGGCAATTAGCTTTGCTAATTGCCTGTTTGGTTTCCTAATTGCCTGTTTGATTCCTAATAGTGTGTTTTGCTGCTGTAAGTGCATTTTGACATCCCGAAACATGGTTTAACATCTAGGAACATGTTTGGAACCTCGTAACATGTTTAATAACCTAGTAACCCGTGTTCGGACTCGTATATGCGATATATGAACTGTATGATAGACTTGGTGAACTTTTATGCGTGTTAAGTGCATAGTTGTGCATGATTGCTTGATTTCTTGTATTTGGTTAACACGTGGGATGTCGGGTCTTGTCTTGTGTGATCTGGTTATCAGTCAAACATGTTTTTAAACGTATAATGATTATGGTCTGGACACTTAGGGACTAGTTGACCTGCGGGTCAATAGTTTGGGTACTCATATGCATTTAATGATAGGTTGCCGATACTAGGAACTGTCATTTGCATTGTCTGTGGTTTATTAAGAAAAACGCAATCTAAGGTGAGTTCACAGCCCCACTCTTTACTGGTTTTGCTTTCGGGGGAGAAAACATGTTGGGTACTTGTATTCATTAAACGTGTGTCAAACTTATGTTTTCATATTCATAAAAGATGTGTCAAACCACGTTTTGGTTAAAAGGTGAAAGTTGTCAAGTCTTGAGTTAAAAAAAATTACTTTTTCAGAAGTTGTGAATAAAAAATAATAATAATAAAGATGGGAAAATGTGACGGGTGAAAGCAAGATGGAGAAAATCGAAGACCAAGAAAAAGAAAAGTCGGGTTCAAATCTACGAGCCCGCAAGAAAAAAAGAAAAAAAAAAGTCGAGTTCTTTGAACTCGCGAAAAAAAGAAAAGTCGGGTTCTTTGAACCCACAAGAATAAAAAGTTGGGTTCCTTTGAGCTCGCGAGAAAAAAAGTCGAGTTCTTTGAACTCGCGAGAAGAAAAGTCGAGTTCTTTGAACTCGCGAGAAAAAAAAAGTCGGGTTCTTTGAACCCGCAAGAAGAAAAAGTGGGGTTCCTTTGAGCCCGCGAGAAGAAAAGTCGAGTTCTTTGAACTCGCAAGAAGAAAAGTTGAGTTCTTTGAACTCGCAAGAAGAAAAGTCGGGTTCTTTGACTCGCAAGAAGAAGAGTCAGGTTCCTTTGAGCCCGCAAGAAGAAAAGTCGGGTTTCTTGAACCTGCTAGAAGAAAAGTCGGGTCCAAATCTAGGAGCCCGCAAAAAAAAACACTCCAACTTGAAGAGGAGTGTTCGAAAAAAAATATTACTTGGCAAGTTGGGCGTTATTAGTATACACGTTCTAACTTGAGGGAGAGTATTGGAGATCATGACCATTTGACTAGTCAAATAGTCAAAGTAGACCTTATTATTATAGTCAAGTCATCATTACATTATGCCCCCATGACTAACTCCTTGTCTTGAGCCCAAAGATTAGTCACTTCCCATTTTATATTTTTTCTTCATGTATTTATAGAGGAGGTTATCTCCTCATTTGAATGTACCAAAATATTTTAATCAAATAACATCTTTCATATTCTCTCTATATTTCTTATACAAAATCCACCTAGCCATTTTGAGAGTCGTTGGCGTCTAGAAACCGAGCAGCCCTCCCGCTGCAGGGCTCAAACAAGTAAATAAAACCAAATAGAAAATCGCTTTCGCTTGAATTTCTATAATTTAATCACTGGTGCAAGTGTGAAAAAAGGAGTTTTTTTTATGGGACAAACTATGGAAACAATTGGTTACACGAATGAATTTGCTTTGAAAGATGATGGATATCAACTACCGGTGATTCATCTAAATTTGTTGATCAATCATGCACAAAAAAAAAAAACCTCATGGTAACCATTTTTGAATGTGGTATGTTGCCCACAATTGTAGCTTCATAAAGTCAATATGAATATTTTTGGATTCTGTGTTGCTTTTCTAAATTAAGTTTATTATCTCCGCTAAGTTTAATATGCATCAGTTATTTGGTAAAAATACAGTCGTTCAAACTTAAAATTTGTGACACGTTTGACTTAGTGAAATACATTTCATATTTTCACCACGTTAGTGTCAATGTGTAGAATATTTTATTATGTATAAATTCTTGTCGCTACCCGGACTGGTACGGGTAATCTGCTAGTTATAATATAGATATAGATATAGATATAGATATAGATATAGATTATTATTATTATTATTATTATTATTATTATTATTATTATTATTATTATTATTATTATTATTGTTGTCAAAATATGGTAATCAAGAACAAACACTGAATGCTTTTATTAACGGAAAGACAAAAATACAAAAATACAAAAGATCATTGACATATAATCTTTACAAATACAACAACCCTCACTCTCACACACAGATCATTGACAGATGATCTCAAAGGACTAAAGAACAATGATCATTAACAGATGATCAGATCTAACCCTAATAAACCAGAGAGAATGATAGTGAAGACTCAAAGAAAAATGACTCGTGCAAAATCTGGGAACGAAGCACGAAGACGACTTTATATAGGCAGATATATAGGATCGGTAAGAAACACAATCGAAGCAATCAGGACCGTAGATCTGTTTAGAGAAAACACACTTAGCTAGGTTCGTGACCATTGATCTCTAGGATAATGGATTGCAAGCGTGGCAATCCACCTTTATGTGACGAATGGGCCACCAGCCAAGCTGGACTTCTCCATCAGCTGAATTGGGCTCCTGCTATCTATCTTGGGCTCCTTCGATCCATCTTGGGCCGCTACAATTTATCCAGCAATCCGGGCCATGAATATTTGATCGCAATACAAAACAAAATCACAAACACCTTAAGTTAATATTTATAGAAATCAAGTAAATAAAATATAAAAGTTATAAAAGTGGATGTTTATTTTTAACAATTATTATTATTATTATTATTATTATTATTATTATTATTATTATTATTATTATTATTATTAATACATTTCATATTTTCACCACGTTAGTGTCAATGTGTAGAATATTTCATTATGTATAAATTCTTGTCGCTACTCGGACCGGTACGGGTAGTCTGCTAGTTATAATATAGTATAGATATAGATATAGATATATATATATATAGATATAGATTATTATTATTATTATTATCATTATTATTATCATTATTAGCCTCTGACTCGGTGTTATTGGCTTATCTAAAATTCATATTCAACGCTCCAACGTCCATGAACACATATCACTTTTCATGCTCGCTTTCAAGTGTACGCGACTTGATCATTTTCCTTCGGCTCACACGCGTTACACTATTTCATCTTATGTCCATCATTTTAGCCACTTCACCTACGATTACACAATGTAGCATAGTTATCTTATTCATAACAATATACTCATCCAATTCACATTAAAACCACACAATTACACACATTAAGGTTCATGTTTTACCCGTTCATCAGTATTCTTTCAGCCATTGTCGCTTATGTTAGATCTTGAACGGCTTCCGGTACATAATTTTGACATATGGCTTTACCTTCGTCTTCTAATACCATATCGTGCATGATTATACATGCATACATAGCATCTCGCATTTTGTCTTTGGTCCATGCACGACAGGGATTTCTTAAATAATGCCAACGTTGTTGAAGAACCCCAAATCATCTCCCTATGTCCTTTCGCACGGTCTCTTGAACTTTCTTAAAGTGTGCCATTTTTCATCATACAGGTTACTGAACGTCTTAACGATAATGGAATACCTCGGATATATTCCGTCAGCCAAATAGTATCCGTGTGGGTAGTAGATTCCGTTAGCATTAAACGACACCTTTGCTACTACGCTGGAAATGAAATCCTCAATTATAGGCCACTGATAAAAAACGTTAAGTCGTTGCATGAACCCGAAACACCAAAATAGACCGACCAAACCCAATGGTCGACTGAAGCTACGGCTTGAAGAATAACTAATGGTCCTTTTTGGTCACCACGTGTGTGTTGACCTCGCCAAGCGGTTGGGCAATTATATGTCACACCCCGCCAAGGCGGAAACACGGGGATGCGACCTCGAAAGGTTTTTAAGCACAAGGTTCAAACAACACACAAATTTATTTAAATAGATACCATCTAAGGATTGATAATGTCGTAAATTATTTAATAAGCATAACATTGTTTAGGAAAATAGTAAATTGTCTAAAATTCATGTCTCAAATATTGAAATAACGTGGAACTAACAAGACTTGATCCAAAATGGTACCACTGTGCTCAAACCTCTCTCCCAAGTCCCCGCGTCTCATGGTCAATTACCTAGAAAACATGCATAAATGATTTGTCAATAATAATGGCGGTGAGTTCACAGGTTTAAATGTACTAAGTAAAGTGCTCGTGTAATTCGTGTATGGCCAATCATAAGCTAGCTAAGCAAATGATAACTGTGCAAACCAAGAGTCCTATAACCAAACCTCTTGACTGTTGTGCCTCGCGCATTGTACACTAAAGACAATGTATGTGCAGTAGAATACTAACACTCTTTTGTATGTAACCAGTTAGAGCGACTAACCAAGACTGGGGGTGCCAACCCAATTGATCTCTAGGATAGTGGATTGCCAGCGTGGCAATCCACCTTTATGTGACGAATGGGCCACTAGCCAAGCTGGACTTCTCCATCAGCTGAACTGGGCTCCTGCTGGGCTCCTGCTATCTATCTTGGGCTCCTGCTATCCATCTTGGGCCCCTACAATTTATCTAGCAATCCGGGCCATGAATATTTGATCTCAATACAAAACAAAATCACAAACACCTTAAGTTAATATTTATAGAAATCAAGTAAATAAAATATAAAATTTATAAAAGTGGATGTTTATTTTTAACACCCCCTCACTTTTATACCCAAACACATCTAACATATTCAGCCATGAACAAATTTGTTCATGCTGAGAAATACCAAGCCCTTTTGTAAAACTATCAGAAATCTGGTTTTCAGTTTGAACTTTTATGGTTTGAATGTATCCTTTACTTATTTGATCTCTTAGAAAATATAGGTCTATTGAAAGTGTTTAGTTTTGTCGTAAAAAACTGGATTGGCTGCAATTGCCAATGCAGCAGAATTGTCACCATACAACTTAACAGGAAGACTAACCTTGATACTGAGTTCATTTAACAGATTAATCAACCACATAATTTCACATGTTGCAGTACACAAAGATCGGTACTCAGCTTCTGCTGTAGACCGTGCAATGGTAGACTGCTTTTTACTTTTCCAAGCTATAAGTGAATTCCCTAAAAAAATACAGTATCCAGTAACTGATTTCCGGGTTTCAACACATTTTGCCCAGTCCGAATCGGCATAGCCACAAAGACTAAGTTCAGAACTTTTAGCAATATGTATTCCTTTACCCGGAGCTAGTTTTAGATACCTAAGTACTCTCATGGCAATTAAGAAGTGTGCCTTAGTGGGTTTGTGCATGAATTGGCTTAACACATGCACCGAATAGGTGATGTCTGGCCGAGTATGAGATAGATAAATGAGTTTTCCTACTAGTCGTTGATAACCTGTTATGTCCACCAATGGTTCACTTTCTTGTTTACACAAGTTAGTGATCACATGGTTAGGTTCAATGGGACATTTCACAGGCTTACATCCGGTCAATCCATACTCAGCCAACAACTCAAGACAGTATTTTCTTTGACTTAAACATAACCCACTATCTGTTTTTAACACTTCTATACCTAAAAAGTACTTTAAGGAACCCAAATATTTAATCAAAAACTTGGTTTTAAAGAATGTTTTGACAGAATCTATGTATTCACAACTGTTTCCAGTCAAGATTATATCATCTACATAAACAAGTAGCACACAAAAAATGTCTTTAGAAGACATCACAAACATAGAATGATCACACTTGCTTTGTACAAAGCCAAGCTCAAACAGAACACTAACTAACTTAGTATTCCACATCCTAGGAGCTTGTTTAAGTCCATAAAAGGACTTTTTTAATTTACATACTCTATTATCATCTTTAGAAAAGTACCATTCGGGTAACTTCATGTAAACATCCTCAAACAAATCTCCATATAAGAAAGCATTATTGATGTCTAATTGATATATAGACCAACTATTTTGTACAGCAATGGTTAAAACACATCTAATGGTGATCATTTTAACCACGGGTGAGAAGGTTTCATCAAAATCTAAACCTTCTCTTTGACTATACCCTTTTGCTACAAGTCTAGCCTTATACCTATCAATTTCACCATTTGATTTATAGTTTATTTTATAAATCCATTTACATCCTATAGCTTTCCTATCTTTGGGTAATTCAACAATATCCCATGTGTCATTTCTGTTTAAAGCCTCTATTTCTTCATTCATAGCATTTACCTAATTTTTATCCTTATAAGCTTCATAATAAAAACTAGGTTCACTACTTTTATTTAACATAGAGGTAAAACACAAGTTATCCATAGACAGATTTGAATAATTTACAACATTTTCAAGACCATACTTAACCTTTCCCTCAACAATATAGTCACTAAATTTTCTAGGAAAGTTAGTATTTCTAGCAGACCTTCTAACAACAGTAGATTGATCAGCTGATGATGGATGTCCCTCAGAGTTGTTTAACTTATCACTACCTGACCTTCCATCCTCAGCCCCAACTCTGTTGTTACCTGGACTAACTGTTTGCTGATTATCAGCCTTACCTAGATTAGTATCCAGGTTTTCAACCGGTTGCCAAGACCCATTGCGATCAGGTTCTTGTTCAGCCCACTTTTCATCATTGGGACCATCAGGATCAATAGAACTTGTGTTGTTAGTTGTCTCAAACAAGTCAAAAAAGTTTAATTGGTCTATGTTTTGATAATCACATGAATCAGTTTCTTTTAAAATTTTAGGTTCTTTAAATGGAAAGATAGACTCATAAAATCTTACATCTCTAGACAAAATAATTTGTTTTAAATCTAAGTTCCAAAGCTTATAATCTTTTTTCTCATTTGAATAACCAATCAAAACACATTTATTAGCATGACTATCAAACATATCAGAATTGTTTTAGACAGTACAATAACACAAGCAACCAAAGACCCTAAGTTTTTCATAAGAGGGCTTAAAACCATACATGACCTCATAAGGTGACCTACCATTTAACACAGAGGATGGAGTCCTGTTAATAAGATAAACAGCAGTAAGAATGCATTCAGACCAAAAAGACAAGGGTAAATTGCTTTCAAACAGTAAAGCTCTAGCAACATTCAACAAGTGTCTATGTTTTCACTCCTAAATATTTTAACATTTCTTTTGAACTGATTCTTGACAATAGCCAAAAAATGTATTATATTATCAAAAACTTCATCCGTGAATCTCATTAAATACACCCAGACAGACCTAGTGTAATCATCAACAATAGTAAAAAAATATCTAAAACCTTCTTTACTTTTTACCCTATATGGACCCCAAACATCTAAATGAACAAGATCACCAAGACATGTTGTTTTATGATCACTAAGTGGGAAAGGTTCTCTATGTTGCTTAGACCTATGACAAACATCACATGGTTCATGACTGTCATTATTTAAAGCATTGATTTTAATATCATTCTTAAGTACTTTTAACACAATGTTTGAAGGATGACCAAGTCTAGCATGCCATAGATTTGTCATTTCAAAACTATTACAGCAAATTCTAGAAAACATAGAGGACTCACCACAGAAATATAAACCATCTACTTGACTACCAGTCACCAAGACTTTCTTGGTTAAAGAATCCTGTATATAACAGTTGGATTCATTAAACAAGACATCTAACTTACTATCCTTAGCAAGTTTATGAACAGAAATTAAGTTCACACAATAATTGGGTACAACAAAAACATCATATAAAGTGACTTCATTAGTTAATTTGACATCCCCTATATCAGTAACTTTAGCACTAGTCCCCTTAGGATGGTTAACCTTTATATTCAAGTCACTAACATTGATTTTATTTATCACATAATCAGCACTCATAACCATGTGCTGATTAGCACCAGAGTCAGTTATCCAGCCTAACTTTCTAAATAAAGAATGCACATTGGAGAAAGAAAATACAGGTTTAGAGTTACTAGCTGAACAAAAGAAGTTACATAACCTACCTGCAGAGTTGCAGCTAGTTGTACCTTCTTCATTCTTCTTGTTCAACAGACTTAGCAACTGAGACACCTAATCAGTAGTCAAAGTGCTAACAGAATTCTTATTAGCAGTGTCAAGAGAAGTACCACTAGTAACATTATTACTTGTTACATTTCTTTTAAAACCAGCCTTGTTTTTCATCCAAGGAGGGTATCCTATTATTTCAAAACACTTGTCCATAGTATGTCCCACTTTATCACAATGAGAGCATTCAACATTAGGATTTTGATTACTAATTCTAGCATTCTTTTCCTAGTGTCTATGGTTTGGTTAGTTTTTGCAAAAAAAACCCATAGTAGGACCCTGATCCTTTGACACAGTAATATTAGAGTTCCTATGTGACTCTTCTCTTGACACAATAGCAAAGGCCTCCTTTACTGTGGGTAAAGGATCCCTTATTAACAAAGTAGTTCTAACAGCACTATACACATTATCCAACCCCATCAAGAACTGCATTAACTTTATTAAGTGACTGAAATCATTAAACTGCCTAGATGCATCACATGTGCAAGCAGGAATATGCAAGATTTGATCAAGATATTGCCACATAATATGCAACTTATGATAGTATTCAGCAACAGTCATACCACTTTAATTAAAATGATTAATTTTTTGATATGTATCAAATATGACAGACCCATCTATTTTATTGTAAGTATCTTTTAAGTCTTTCCAAACATCAGATGCAAGTTTTGAATAAACCTGACCCATATACAACTCTTCAGATATTGAATTAAGAATCCAAGTTAGAACAACAGAGTTACAACGATCCCATTGTTTTCCTAACATAGGATCATCAACAGACCTAACACATTCTCCATTAATAAATCCTAACTTATTCTTTACTTGTAGAGCAAGGATCATAGCATTAGACCAAATTGTGTAATTTTCAGTACCTTTAAGTTTAACACTGATGATAGTGAGATTAGCAAAGTCACTGGCATGGAGATAGAGAGGATCACTTGAATCGAGTTTACTAATTAAAGTAACTCCTCCAAGTCTCTCTCTACCTCACTAGAACTACTGCTATTAACATTATCATCATTTTCAATATCAGACATATTGACAACAAGCACGAAACAAAACACACAATCAAGAAAATCAGAGTCAAGATCAAGTATAAAGCAACCAAATGAAAAATACTCAAGTATGCAACAAACGAAACCCTGTCAGTGTCAAGATTCCAGGTTCATCACTCAAGGGTGCCTGGACATGTCTTAACAGGGGAGTTTGTATCTACCTATGCACACCAATAAGTACTTACAAATGACCGATTATACAATTTCAACAAAATATCACAAGACACACAAGTAGATGAGCCAACACCGGTCCCCCTAACCCGGTCAGTGCTCCTAGACTCAACAATTAAATGACAAGAGTTATAGTACAATCTCACCAGAAGGAACCCAAGTTAGGGTTTCGCCAAACAAACTCGTAACTCGTAACCTTCACTTAGGGTTACGAGTCAGAGAGCAGAAAATAAGCTTCCAGAGTAATCCGAGTCAAATCCTTTTTTCAGATTAGCTTCAAACCGTAGATCTGATGATGAACTTCAGATCTAGGATATGTGAGTGAATGAACTTCTTTCCAAGGAAATCCACACGATCTGAAGAAGATCTAACCCCAAGACCTCAAGAACAACACACGAAACCCAAAAAATGAGCGGAAGACGAACGGATCTGAGCCTTAGGGCTCTGATACCATGTCAAAATATGGTAATCAAGAACAAACACTGAATGCTTTTATTAACGGAAAGACAAAAATACAAAAGAACAAAGAGAGTTGATTTCACAATCAAACCCTAAAACACTCAGAAGATCATTGACATATGAACTTTACAAATACAACAACCCTCACTCTCACACACAGATCATTGACAGATGATCTCAAAGGACTAAAGAACAATGATCATTAACAGATGATCAGATCTAACCCTAATAAACTAGAGAGAATGATAGTGAAGACTCAAAGAAAAATGACTCGTGCAAAATCTGGGAACGAAGCACGAAGACGACTTTATATAGGCAGATATATAGGCTCGGTAAGAAACACAACCGAAGCAATCAGGACCCTAGATCTGTTTAGAGAAAACACACTTAGCTAGGTTTGTGACCATTGATCTCTAGGATAGTGGATTGCAAGCGTGGCAATCCACATTTATGTGACGAATGGGCCACCAGCCAAGCTGGACTTCTCCATCAGCTGAACTGGGCTCCTGCTGGGATCCTGCTATCTACTTGGGCTCCTTCTATCCATCTTGGGACGCTACAATTTATCCAGCAATCCGGGCCATGAATATTTGATCTCAATACAAAACAAAATCACAAACACCTTAAGTTAATATTTATAGAAATCAAGTAAATAAAATATAAAAGTTATAAAAGTGGATGTTTATTTTTAACAATTATTATTATTATTATTATTATTATTATTATTATTATTAATACATTTCATATTTTCACCACGTTAGTGTCAATGTGTAGAATATTTCATTATGTATAAATTATTTTCGCTACTCGGACCGGTACGGGTAATCTGCTAGTTATAATATAGTATAGATATAGATATAGATATAGATATATATATAGATATAGATTATTATTATTATTATTATTATTATTATTATTATTATTATTATTATTATTATTATTATTATTATTATTATTATTATTATTATTAGCCTCTGACTCGGGTGTTATTGGCTTATCTAAAATTCATCTTCAATGCTCCAGCGTCCATGAACACATATCACTTTTCATGCTCGCTTTCAAGTGTACGCGACTTGATCATTTTCCTTCGGCTCACACGCGTTACACTATTTCATCTTAAGTCCATCATTTTAGCCACTTCACCTATGATTACACAATGTAGCATAGTTATCTTATTCATAACAATATACTCATGCAATTCACATTAAAACCACACAATTACACATATTAAGGTTCATGTTTTACCCGTTCATCAGTATTCTTTCAGCCATTGTCGCTTATGTTAGATCTTGAACGGCTTCCGGTACATAATTTTGACATATGGCTTTACCTTCGTCTTCTAATACCATATCGTGCATGATTATACATGCATACATAGCATCTCGCATTTTGTCTTTGCTCCATGCATGACAGGGATTTCTTAAATAATGCCAACGTTGTTGAAGAACCCCAAATCATCTCCCTATGTCCTTTCGCACGGTCTCTTGAACATTCTTAAAGTGTGCCATTTTTCATCATACAGGTTACTGAACGTCTTAACGATAATGGAATACCTCGGATATATTCCGTCAGCCAAATAGTATCCGTGTGGGTAGTAGATCTGTTAGCATTAAATGACACCTTTGCTACTACACTGGAAATGAAATCCTCAATTATAGGCCACTGATAAAAAAACGTTTAAGTCGTTGCATGAACCCGAAACACCAAAATAGACCGACCAAACCCAATGGTCGACTGAAGCTACGGCTTGAAGAATAACTGATGGTCCTTTTTGGTCACCACATGTGTGTTGACCTCGCCAAGCGGCTGGGCAATTATATGTCACACCCCGCCAAGGCGGAAACACGGGGATGCGACCTCGAAAGGTTTTTAAGCACAAGGTTCAAACAACACACAAATTTATTTAAATAGATACCATCTAAGGATTGATAATGTTTTAAATTATTTAATAAGCATAACATTGTTTAGGAAAATAGTAAATTGTCTAAAATTCATGTCTCAAATATTGAAATAACGTGGAACTAACAAGACTTGATCCAAATTGGTACCACTGTGCTCAAACCTCTCTCCCAAGTCCCCGCGTCTCATGGTCAATTACCTAGAAAACATGCATAAATGATTTGTCAATAATAATGGCGGTGAGTTCACAGGTTTAAATGTACTAAGTAAAGTGCTCATGTAATTCGTGTATGGCCAATCATAAGCTACCTAAGCAAATGATAACTGTGCAAACCATGAGTCCCATAACCAAACCTCTTGACTGTTGTGCGTTGCGCATTGTACACTAAAGACAATGTATGTGCAGTAGAATACTAACACTCTTTTGTATGTAACCGGTTAGAGCGACTAACCAAGAGTGGGGGTGCCAACCCAATAGATCTATTAAAGTGTTCCATGTCTTTTGATAGCTAATGGTTATAGTAAAATGTAAATACGAGCACCGTGGAGCTCATAAACCAAATGTCTCATGTTCCACATGGTAGTCACGATAGAATTAACACACAAATGAAATTTGTAATAGAATTGTAGCATGTTTGTCCCCCAAAATGAAAAAGTAGTAAAACGGGGCCGTGAAACTCACCTGATAATGGTATGTGTGGTCTAGTGAAGCTGGAATGTGAGATAGCTACCATCCAAACAATGGTTGCCCCATGATTATTAATAGCACGGTAAATTGTAAGTTCTTGTTGTTTATCATACAAGTTGTTCACCCGACATTCGTGAGTCTTGGTTTTAGTGTATGTGGGCCATGTTTTTGTGCACATGACAAACTTGAGTTGGTTTATATGTAAAACATACACTTCTGGAGTTTCTCGGCGTTTTACTGAAAACCGGTATCTAATGTGAACAAAACGGACCCCACATGTTGTCATGGGTTATGAATTGTTCCCAATCAAACATGTGTGGTTGGCTTATGGAAAAATGTGTGTTTTAACACATGTTAAAATGTGGTTATGTTAAAGGAATGTATAACACATGTTATAACTAGTTTTAACATATGTTTATATTAAACCTCGAAACTATACTTGTACATTTTGATTGAACTCGAGCCTTATGGGGGTCAATTCGGCTCCCACTTGCTCGTGTATAGTTGTGAATGAGTTTACGAGTATGCGAGTGTATGATATCGTGCCATTTCGAGTATGTATAAATGAAAAGGTAATGTTATATCAAAGCATGATTGTTTAGTTCTATGTTTGGATTTTATCAACCAAATGGGATGTTTAAAAACGAGTGGAGTGTTCGGCCTTTATGACTAGAGTACAAAGGTGGTCGATCCTTGTTGCGTGTGTCCGAATATATGTGTGCGTGTATAACTAGATGTGTGGGTGTGCAAATGATGACAATTAACATTTAACAAAGTAATGTTCTTAAAATAGTCACTCTTAGGTGTGACATAGTTCAATTACCTGATCTTTGAGGGTCGGGTTAACAATGGGGTCGATGACTATAAGTGTTTAAATAGAAACTTAGGTTAGTAGAGGATACCTAATGAATGTAAGATCGAGTGCTTGAACCTCCAAAGCTTCCGATCCAGAGATATAGTTCCCAAACCTTGATTCTTTATCTTTGAGTTAGGAGTTTGATGATGGATTTGGTGGGTTGGGAGTCGGCCGAGAGGAAAAGAAAGAAAAGAAAGAGTGTTGGTGTGAAATGAGGAGGATTCTAAGCCCTCTTATATAGGGGTCGAACAAAGTGAGGACAAAACAAATAGGGAAAGGTTTAGCTTCTTGGTTGATGCATATTTTAAGTTCTTTAATCACTAGATTATGAAAGTTTGGGACATATGTTCATATGCCAACCGATTGTGTGCAAGCAATTGTATTTAAGGTGTTAGACTTGTATGAGAGGTTGGTAATGGTTTGTCTTAGTGCTAGTTTTGGTGTATAACAACAACTAAGCCTATGATCCTCACCCTTGGGAACTTTCGGCCGATTACAAGACAAAGAAGGATAGATAGGACACAATCTTAGTGATAGTTTGGATGAAAAAGATGGGTTCTCTTGTCTCCTAGTGGGCCGATTAGTTGTCATAGGTAAGGGGAAAGGGTAGCTGTTTAGGGATATGATTATGATAGGTTGTCATTGCCATTTGTGTGCAAGTTGTAACCACATGTGTGAAAGAGACTTGAGATGGTTGTTGTTGTAGGCTTTGGTCGATTATAGTGTCACCAAGATCCTCTAGTTTAGGTAAGTATCATAATCTAGGAAGTAGATATAAGCATGGTTAAGGCCTAATTGTGTGCAAGGGTGAGTATTTGTCTTATTGTGTCATGCATGCACGGATAGAGACAGTTTAATTAATGCTTGACAAAGATTTGGTGTAGGTGTCACCATCGGTCGAAGGGGAAAGAGAGGAAGGGAAAGAGGTGTGTGTCATGGGAGTTGACTTTCCAATTTGATGCAAGAAATGGACACCTAGCTGATAGTGACACATGGAGTCTTTGTTTGTTTGTTTTCGGCCGATAATAGAGATGGAAGGGGAATGTTTGTTGTTTTCCAAATCAAGGTAACAAATCTCTCTAGGGAATGTTTATGTATGGTCAAATAGGTATAAGGGAAAGACAAAGATGGTGACCTATCATTCATGCATGTATGCGTGTGTGTGTGTACACATATGCACAACAATGTTTCGGCTAAACTTAATCCACATTATGTGGGTATAGACTCGATGGTATGGATAATAATATACGTAGGTATAGTATGTGTTGAATGGAATACTAGTTTGTACCGGTTATAGTAGACCATTTGAATGAAAATGCAACTTGATTCCGTCTAAATGGCAAGGGTGCTTGATGACGACATTAACATGTATTTTATGAATCACAAGTTATTCGGTTGTTAATGTGATCACATGTGTTAATAGGAATGTTATCATATGTTATAGGGGGGTATCAACACTATATGTTAACATATTATAATGTTTATGATTCATATACATGTGTTAGTGATGGATTACCATGTGTTAGAGTGTGGTAACCTCATAAAATGTTTTGTATAGTCCGGGTGTTGTATGCATAAACGGGTGATTTTTGTTGAGTTTCCTGAATAACTCATGCTTCACCAGACGGGGGGGGGGGGGTATAGTGTGTGCAAAATGTCTAATTATGCACATGAAATGATAATAATAAGTAAGGTGCGTACGGATGTTGACCTGGATTGTTGACTGGTGTCACATTATACCACCTCCAATAACGACAATCTACGCTACCAATCAATCCTGGTAAACCATGTTCATTCGTATACACCTCGTAATTTTTTTGTAAATCATACCAAGTGGGCCTTCTTAGATAATGGGCTCCGTACAACTGTACTATTCCTAAAGAAACAAATATATATATATATATATATATATATATATATATATGGGAAAAGTGAATACAGTGCTGTTAGGCGTGTAAGCTTACACGCAAAACCTATCAAAACTACGTCGTTTTGATTAATTTAACTAAAATAAAATTAAACCTTTTATTTTTTTGGTATACCATTGTGATTATCCCTAACAAATTGAAAAAAGAAAACAAAATACGTGATTATCCCTGCCGCCAATACCTCCCATCTTTTTTCTCACCAATCCATCAATTAATTGATCACCATCTTCTAGTTTGCGTATACAATCTCTACTTTCAATTGCTTAAAGGTATTCAGCTAATTGATGATGTATGATGTATTCAATTAATCGATCGCCATGTTTTATTAAGAATACCTTAGAAATTATTTAATACTAGTGATCTTTTGATTATAATACCTTAAACATCATCATTCGTAGATATCCAATGATCTTTTGATTTAATACTAATGATGTTTTTAATGATATCCAAACCACTGGTAATGCATGTATTAGATGTAACCAACTATGTATAACAATGTTTTTTTTACTTTTGTTATGCAGAACATATTGTTCTATGTTGATCATCAAATTTTTGTTTCTCATATTTTTTTTCTTCTGTTAATGTAGAACATGCATAGTTCAATGGATTCAGAAGTTCAACCAGAGGATCAAGCTTCTAAAACGAATCTAATTGACGATATTGATGCAAACGGGTATTTAGTCACAAATAGTGATTCTGATGTTGAACTAGAGAAAAGAAAAGACCTAGACATAGATTTTGAGTTTGAGAAAGAAGTGGCTAACGATGTAATCGGGCATGTTTTCGATACTCTTGATGAGGCATATGGCTTTTACAATCGCTATGCATTTATACATGGTTTTGGAATACATATTTGTTCGACTTTCAAAAATAAGACAACAAATGAGCCTTATCGAAGGAAATATGTATGCAACAAACAAGGTTATAAAGATATAAAACGAGATAGTTCTAAAGGGGATATCAAACGTCGTAGGGATTTAAGGACCGGATGTGAAGCATTTCTTAGAGTTTCAAAAGGTAAAGATGGGAAATCGCTAGTAGATGAATTTAATGATTCACATAATCATGAACTAACTGTTACCCCAACCAAAGTTATGAAACATCGGTCTCATGGTAAGTTCCACCGTTCAGAAGCTTGCAAATCTCTAATTTCGGAACTTAGTCAATCTGGGTTGAGACCATGTCAAATCCGGAAGGTCGTAAGCACCATGAAAAGCCCATGTGAAAATGATGTTACCTCAAAACAATGTGCTGATGTCTTAGCTGTCGAACGAAAACAATACAAAGGCAAGGAGTTCTATGGGCTTATTAAACATTTCCAAGATAAGTTAATAGAAGATCGCAACCTCTATTTTGTTGTGGATTTATTTGACGATGGATCCCCAAGAAATATTTTTTGGGCTGATGGGAGATCAAGAGACTCGTACGTAAAGTTTGGGGATGTTGTTGTGTTTGATGTCACTTACATGACCAATAAATTTAGGATGCCGTTTGCTCCATTTGTCGGGGTGAATCATCATCGCCAGTCCATACTTTTTGCCGGTGCACTATTGGAGAATGAGAAACAAGAGACTTTTGAATGGTTATTTCAAACATTCCTTAAATGCATGTTTGATAAGTATCCATTGGCGATAATTACAGATCAAGATCGAGCTATTGGTAACGCTATCAAAAAAGTTTTTCCAGAAAGTCGACATCGTTTTTGTTCATGGCATATTAAGAAACATGAGATTGAACATCTTCGATCACTTAAAGTTTGTTATAGTGACTTTGAAGAGTCATACAAACAGTGGGTAAAAAGTAATACAATTGACGAATTTGAAACTCGTTGGGAACAATTATGTGCTAAATACAATTTTCAAAGTGGCGATTGGATAACGGAGATGTATAACCAACGTAAATATTGGGCTAAAGCCTTATTAAAAGATTGTTTTTTCGCAGGCATGACATCAAGTGGAAGAAGTGAGAGCATTCATTCATTTTTTGATGGATATGTTAATTCAAAGACTATGTTGAATGAGTTTGTAATCCAGTATGACAAAGCTGTTGAAGCACGAAGGGCTGCCGAAGAAGACGAAGACTTCAAAACCATGAATTCCAAGCCAATCCTTTCATCTGTTAATTTGATAGAGGCAAAAGCAAGTTCACGGTACACTAGAAAGCTCTTTGATGTATTCAAGAAAGAATGGACCGAAGCGACGTGTAATTTAACTCACATGAAAATAAGCAAGAGTTCAAAAGAGATCATATATAAGGTTGGACAGTTAGATATTGATAAAATTTACTGGAGAACTGTTAACTTTCGACTCGTTAATAAGATAGATGTCACATGTTCATGTGCAAAGTTCGAAACATATGGAATATTATGCAAGCATATATTATATGTGTTGAAGAAGAAGCATGTCGAAACCCTTCCTGATCATTATATTTTACCTAGGTGGACACTTGATGCTAGATATAAGTTGGATAAACGAACTATTGGGCTCGAAGACATACACAAGGGAAATGAAGTCAGTGCGTTAACTTTATGGTGTGTTCAATCAAATTTTCAAAAAGCAATCGAACATGCAAGAGACTCCCCAAATGAGATACAAAAGCTAAATTCTATGTTGGTGAATTTTTTAGAAGAGCAAAGCATTAAAAAATATTCCAAACAATCTGAAATTCATTCACAAGATCCTAATGTAGGAAGTTCGCAAGTAAACATGATACCTCAAATTTCTATTCGGGATCCACTAGTCCATACAAATACTATAGTGAAATAAAATGAAACGGGTCAATATATAATGAATTAAGATAAAACGGGTCAAAATATAATGAACTACAACGAAACGGGTCAAAATATAGAATGAAACGGATCAAAATATAATGAGTAGATACAAACGGGTCAAATAATGGTGAATTAGAATGAAACAATTTTAAAATATGAGAACTATCAAAGTATAGCGAATTAAAACGGAGAACTACAATGAAACGGGTCAAATGGCCAAACGGGTCAAACGGCCAAACGGGTCAAAATATAGTCGATCTCATGTACTTTGAGAATGTGGCAGTTGGATTTGGAGGAACATTCTTGATTGGTGATGGTAATGGAACTCAGTTTGGCATGGTGATGGTTACCAAAGAACTTGTGGTGCACCAGCAATAACATAAAAAAACACACTCTCTACTATATTGTCACTAAGACTAGTGTTCATGGCTAGTTTAGATGATTCATTTCGGTTTGGCTGTTAGTATTTGGAATATTGATAGATTGTCCTTAGTATGGCTGCTAATGTGAAAATAATAATCATTCAACATGTACAAACTTAGGAACACAAACTCTATTTACAACAAAGAAAACTAGCTTTACACACACTCTGCTATATTGCCCCTAAGACTAGTCCTCCTGGCGGCAATAAGACCAACCTTTACGTAGGTAAATTGACTCCGGGTCGAATTCGGCTCCAACCGATTTGATCTTCCGGCCACTATCGATAAAAAAAATTGAGTCCGGCCCCCTCCGATTCGACAACCAAGCTTCGCCACTGGTGATGGTTACCAAAGAACCTGTGGTACACCATCAGTAACATACAAAAACACCACAACCTTTGGTCCAACATGGTGAAAGAACATAATTCATGAGGTCCTTACTGTTCTAGTGTCCACATGACATAAACATATAAAAATCATTCATAATCAAAAAGTGTTATTCCTGTAAGAACATAATTTATAGTGTGGAAAATCTCACAAAATAAAGAATCGATATGAAACAAAGCTATTTAAAAACATGATTTTAAAAATAAATAAAACCCATTTTTATCTTTTTTGTCAATTTGGTAACAACAGCCAATCATTCATCACTGACAACCATCTCCTCTGCGGCACAATTGCAATGGGTTTTCGATGGATGGGGAAGAATGATTTGTGAAGAATTGTAAAGTCGGAAGATTTAAGTGGACCAAGGAACGCATCCATCAATCTGGATAGAGAGTAGTGAGTGAAATAAAAATTTTAGTTAAATTAATCAACACGACATAGTTTTGATGGGTTTTTCGTGTAAGCTTACACGCCTAACAGCACCGTATTCACTTTCCCGTATATGTGTATGTATATATATATATAGGGCAAGGATTAAATAAAAACCCTCCTAAATTGAAGAAACCCATTAAACCCTATATCAACCATTGATCAAACTAGATCAATGGTCCACATTTTATTTATAATTATTGATTTAAATTTATTACATTTAATAGACTAGATGACAAAAAAAAGGGCAAAGGGGTCAAATGCCATTTTCTGAAAAAGCATCTATGACAAGTTGACCTGACACATGTCACATCATCTCTCTCATACTTTTTTCACATTCTTATATAAGCTGTCAGACGCCCGTGTTACATATGTAACATGTGTTGTGTTACATAGGTTAAAACTGAGTTGCCAGTTTATATTATTTAAAAAATGCTGATTTATTATTTTTTTTATTAGACCATATTTTTTTTCGTTTTATTGTACCAGCACCAGAATTGTTGCATACATAACGAGAACTGATATGGTTATAGACATTTTTGTTACGTGTGTTATATACATACCAAGGTCCTTATGATTTTACTTTTTAAAATTCACTACTTTTTAATTACAAAAACAAAATGTATAAATTTATAAAAAAAATCAATTACAAAACAACATATAAACGTAACAAAAATGATCCATAAAACCGTCATTACAATCAACAAATCCTAAAAAAAAAACTATCATAAATAAAAAAAAATTGTCTACACTTCATTCTTGATGATCATCTTCATCTTTAATGCAAAAAAATATGTTCACCTGCAAAAAGAAAACAAAATCATCAATTTACATGAAAGCCCCCCCCCCCCCGGTCTTAACGTATGTTAACCATCTGGATTACAAAAAAAAAAAAAACATACGAAACTGATACAAACAAACATTGTTTTATCCATTTAGTTATCAAGATTATCAAACATACGAAACTGATACGCAACTTAGTTCTGCTGTTACATACGAAACAGATGCAAACATAGATTTGATCCCATGGTTAATGACTTTTGTTTTAATTAATATATGGTAAAAAAAATTAGAAGCTAATTTATACCAACTTAGTTTTGCTGTTACATAAGAAACAGATGCAGCATAGATTTCATCCAATGTGTAGCTCATCAAAGTCAAAAAATCAAACCTTTGTATCTGGTAAAAAAAAATCAGAAACTAATTTATACCAACTTAGTACTGCTGTTACATACGAAACAGATGCTAACATAGATTTTCAAAACTATCACAAACAACTTCTTATTACCAAACACTAATTAACTCAAATTCAAACTCTAACCATTAATGTTTTCTAACCCCTTTCAAAATCATGTTAAAAATCAAAACTTGGTGATCACCATTTACCAAAAAACCATTTTACCAAACACCTACCAACCGTTAGTCCCAATTCAAATACAAATCATTAATAATAATAATAATAATAATAATAATAATAATAATAATAATAATAATAATTTTTTAATAACATAAACAAAGACTACATTCAAGATTTATAAAAATTAGTTAAAAAAGCAAAATTGAATGTGAGATAACAATCGTTCCTACTTCTAATTCCAATTAATCCAACAGAAGGGCTATAAATAAAAAATTTCATTTAAAAGCATTAATGATGTTGCAGACCATCATTTCATCTCTTCCAATAGTACACGCACACATTCACTATTCTAATAAAAAGGATTTCCAAATATAAAACGTAAATAAATGAAATCTGTTGCTAAATATACAACGTAAATAAACGAAGAATAAACAGAGATTTGAATACAAATATATAGATCGGAATCGATAATATACCTGTAATAATAATAATAATAATAACAACAAGGTTTCAGATATATTATTATCAGTTTGTTGGAGTTAGATAAGCACTCCAAACACCCTCTATAAGTTCGGAGATATAATAATAATGATTACCACAATAATGAATTGTTGCAGTCGCTTCTTCACCAAGTTCTTCTTTTCCTTTTTTTCGTTGTGATGTTTGTGTCTTGGCTTTTAATTTATAAAGCTAACACTCCAACAGTTAATGATCAATTGGCCTCAAAAATAGGATAAT
This sequence comes from Ambrosia x helenae, assembly GCA_030844895.1. Lineage (NCBI taxonomy): Eukaryota > Viridiplantae > Streptophyta > Magnoliopsida > Asterales > Asteraceae > Ambrosia > Ambrosia x helenae. Next base: position 27,521,634 of record CM061234.1, read on the forward strand.
AACGATTTAGGCCTTTTTCTTGAAGACGGTGGCGGATGACGGTCGAAGGAGGATGAAGACGGTGGTGGTGGTGGTGGTAAAGTATGGTGGTTAGGATGGTTTTAATAAAAGAGAATATTGGTGGTGGTGGTGATAATCTTGATGCAGAGAAAGAGAGTGTGAGTTCTTTATATAGGAGGGGGAAGAGAAAAATTCAAACAAAAAAAAAGAGGGGGAAGTGTAAAATCACTATATTACCCTTATTTATTAAAATAATAGAGAGTGGTGTGGCTTAATCTAGACCACAAGATGGGTTTGTGGGGGTTTCTTCAAAATTTTGGGTTTTTCCTATATACTTAGCCTATATATATATATATATATATATATATATATATAGGATTTGGTTCAAATGAGAACTTTTTCACATCAATATATACATGAATTTCATATATATATATATATATATATATATATATATATATATATATATATATAGGGGGAGGATAAATTGAAAACCTCCCCCAGCTAAAGAAACTTTGAAAACTAGATCTTAGCCATCCATCTACTTTGATCAATGGTCTATGTTTTTTCTTTCTTTTTCTTTTACAATTTAGAATAAAAAGGACAACATAAATGAGAATAAGGGCAAAATGGGCAATACTTTACAACATTTTGCTCTTCCCTGACAACATTTTTACTTTATAACATCCCATCATCCTCTCTCACATAAAAGTACTTTTGTCTCTCTCTTAAAAAATATTTAATATTTTTTATTACTCTCACCATAAGAAACACATAGTTTTATGATTCTAGCAATGTGTAATAAACGTAATAAATATGTTCCAGCTGTACATGTTATAAATTTTACAAAACACATGTAACATACTACTTACGTATTGAAATATAATATGTGACATTTACAACTTTAGATTTACATCTGTAACATACTATTTAAATATTTAAAAATCCTTACAGTGTTAGATTTACACCTTTTGTTACTGTATTATAAGTTATACTTTAGTATGTTACAGCTTTAATACTGTGTTACAACTTATAATGCTAGTATGTTACCGCTTGTAATCCCGTTGTGTCGTATAAAAACATGACAAATAAACAAGTTACATATATATTTACAAAAGGGGATGTAAGTTGTTATAAATAACACCTCTTTGTATATGTAGGTTACAACTTATGTTACATAATTAACTGTGACAACTGAATAAAAAGAAAAAAAATATATCAATATATGTAACAACATCTTACTAAATATGTTAACAATATACAAAACATATGTATTAATATTTTTTTTTAACTATGTAAATAATATGTTATAGATTTACACTTTAACAAGGCTGTTACATGTTAAAAAGCATCTTTAACGATTTTTAAAATTTTTAACTATTTTAAAATATGTAAATTATGTTACAGGTTTAAGTGTTTAACAATATACAAAACATATGTATTAATCTTTTTTTAACTATGTAAATAATATGTTACAGATTTACACTTACACTGTAACAATGCTGTTACATGTCAAATCATACAACGAAAAAAAGATACATTTTTTTAACATTTTTAAAATTTTTAACGATTTTAAAATATGTAAATTATGTTACAGGTTTAAGTGTTTAACAATATACAAAACATATGTATTAATATTTTTTAACTATGTAAATAATATGTTACAGATTTACACTGTAACAAGGCTATTACATGTTAAAAGCATCTTTCATTAAATAAAATAATATCCTTCCTATAAAAAAGCTTTCATTTTAAGTTGTAGATTTATGTAACATGATTGTTTTTCTATAAAAACATGTTCATTGTACAAAGAAAAAAGAGAGAGAGAGAGAGAGAGAAGAAAGAAAGAAAGACAGACAACTTTTAACAAAAACCCCAACTTTTAACATGTTAATCTGATAAGGGAAATAATAACCCACAAACTGTATAAAAATAATAACAATAATAACAAATGAAGGTCCAGATCAAGTAACCAGAACAAAACAAAAACCAAAAACGTATCTCATTAGTATGGAAACACTAAACACCTTCACCATCTTTACATCATTGTAGCAGCAATCAATGATCCAACACTTGCAATTCCAGCAATAACAGGTTCTAGAGCCGGAGTTGGAGTCGAAGACCGGAGATGGAGTTGGGGCAGCAGGTCCTGGAGCCAGAGCAAGGATCGGGTCAGAATTGTTACTCTGCTTCCAAGCCCACAATAGATTTCAGCTCTAGTTTGTCGATCTGGTTTGCGAGATCTGGTTTCAGAGCCAGCGAAAACTTTGAAACTTTGAAAACTAAATCAACCACGTCACGGTCTGTGGTACAGATCCAACACCGAATCTGATGTTGAAGCCCAGCCTCATTTTGAAGATGATGGTGAGAGAGAGAGAGAGAGAGAGAGAGAGAGAGAGAGAGAGAGAGAGAGAGAGAGTGTGTGTGAGTGAGTGAGTTTATTCATGTATTTCTTGAGAATGAAAGAGAAGATAATTAAAAATAGTGAAAAGGTGAGAAAAAGTTTGTCAGGGGGAGATGACAAAGGGGAGAGAGATGAGCATTTAACATGCCAATAATACCCTTAAATATTATAATAGAATAGGAGATGTGGTTTAATAAGGACCATTCATTGGGTTTTTAAAGTTTCTTTAACTCACTAAGGTTTCCTACTTATAATTCCCCTATATATATATATATATATATATATATATATATATATATATATATATATATATATATATGTTATTAGATTAAATATAAAACAGGTAAATGAATTTACTTTGAAAAAATGTGATGTACCTTGACAAAAATACTCCAAACAATCGCATGTTGTTTTCTCGGCCATTTTTAAATACTCGTCGTTGATATCGATCGAGTTACCATATGCGATTATACGCAGTGCCGAAGTACACTTTTGAATAGCGGTAAATCCCATCACCCCCTCACATCCGTTTTTTGCCGAAAGTAAGGAAACACGTTTTCCAAGTCTCCGGTAATACGTAGAAATAAACATTTACTCATCCGGAAACGACGCCTAAAAATCTTTGGGTCAGGGTAAGTCGGGTTTTCATCAAAGTAATCCTTCATCAAATGAGCATTTGCCGATTCATGATCTCGTTCGTAATATTGTCTAGACACTTTTGGACGTGTAGGTGCACTAGTTTGTTCCATACATCTCGCCGCAAGCATATACGCACTCGTAACCACATCTTGCTCCAACTCTTCGTCTGTCGACTCACCCTCATCCCCAAGAAAGTCTTTGTAATATTGCTTGGCAACAGATGATGACACGGGAGAACCCATTTTTTTAAAAATATTATGGTGTCTTTTTGTTGAATGGTTTGTGTTGTATATATGGTTTGTAAAAAAAAAATGAATTTGACCGTTTGAAATCTTGTGACCGTTGCAAAATTATAGACGTTGGAGGGATTGAGGTGTCAACGCAATATTGGTTGGTTTCATTATTGTCCAGTGCTAAAAATAAAACGTTCGAACCTTTTTATAACCATTAGCACCCCTACGTAATGGTGTAGGGAGCGCGTAAATAGATTTGGCACTCTGATTAGCGCTCCACCACTACAGGTCTTAGTGTATTTTGATAATTTGATAACATACTTTTTCTATTTTGATGATTATGTGCTATTTTATGTGATTTTATAATTTAATAATATTACATTTTTATGATATGAATAATATATAAAATTTCAACAAAACATATATATATCACACAACATATCCAATACGTAAAAAAAAAGGAAAAATGGAAATAAATAATCCCAACTATTCACTATTGGCCAATAACAGTCCCAACTACGAAAATCACCAATATTGGTCCCAACTTTCGACATATTGGAAACCAACGGACCCAAACTAACGGAGGCTAACTCCGTTAGTGTGATGCTGACGTGGCATGCCTAGGTGGCAAGATGATCCTACGTGGCATGCCACGTGGCAAAATAATCCTATGTGGCATCCTACGTGGCATGCAACGTGGCATGCCACGTCAGCATCACACTAACGGAGTTAGCCTCCGTTAGTTTGGGTCCGTTGTTTTCCAATATGTCGAAAGTTGGGACCAATATTGGTGATTTTCGTAGTTGGAACTGTTATTGACCAATAGTGAATAGTTGGGATTATTTATTTCCATTATTCCAAAAAAAAAAAAAAAAAAAAACACTATTTGGTTGAGAGATTTTGGGTAATGAATTCACTCCATATTACATATTTTTATTTTTGAAAATATATTTAATTACATTTAATGTATTTATCTTGTTTTAATCATATATAATTCATTATAAATCCATTTTGGACAGTTTTAGCAACAAAAGAAAAACGTTAAGATACAAATTTTACCTTGGCCATTTACTCTATTATTTATTGATATACAATTGAAGAGTGATCATGAATAGTAAGGATAGTAAATAAGTAAAAGCAACAATGAGATACAAATTTTACCTTTGATGAATTAAAGTGAAGTCCACGTTTGTTGCTTCCTTGCTACGTCTGCTATACAGCAACAGTTGCTCATAGAACAAGCCACATGTAGCTTTCTTTCAATGCCAGCTTTCTTTCTCCTCTTCAGGAGGCTAACATAAAACTCCTTTCGGTTTTTATTTTGGAGCAGCAATACACCTCCTTTGCCATCATCATTTTTCTTCATTCTGTCGATGTTGTGCCTACGCCGGATTCCGACGCTTTATTCGTTATTGCTAACTTCGCAAACAATAGGTAACAGAGTCGATCCAACGTTTTTGGAGGCCCTAAGCGAACTATAAAATTGGGGCCCTTTGAATTTGTATAATTCGCACAAGAAAAAAAAACTTATGCTACTAGATGAACATTATAATCTCTTTTCTGGTAATTATTAACTGATTAAATTATACCTTAGATATATTGCAATTTAATAACGCTTTCCAATTTAAATTTTGAGCCCATTTTATGGATCTACAATTTACTATATATTTCTTCAATGCTTGATTTAATAGTTTTCTCAGCATCTAGTTCGGCTGAGAAAATAGATGAACATTACATCATCCAATCCCTTTTGTAATACTTCAATGCTTAATAACCTGAAAAATTATCAGCTAACAATCGGCAATAGCAAATTTAAATCGCGAATATTAGAGACCCAATCATTCAATACTTAGTTTTTTTTTTTCACTTTGGCCAACACAAATGTAATACATTAAAAAAAAACTTTGGGGCCCTTAGTTTTGGGAGGCCCTAGGCCTTAGCCTAGATTGCTAAAACAATGAGTCCGGCTCTGGTAGGTAACACCGTACTTTGATTATGGCTTTGTTATGCTCTAATTCGTCTATTGCTAACCACATCGGTGGTAGTTAAGGTAAGTTTAAGACACTAATAAACTTCAACAAATTCTACTTAAACCAGCTTAATCCTCCATCCTTGTTATAGTCCAAAATCAACCATGGAGACACCCTTGTCACCCTTCACTTCGCATAACGTGCCGCTAAGAAGTCCGTTGAGGCTTATGTCACATGATCAAGAGGTAATGTTCAAGAATTAGTAAATGTTAGAGAATAATTAAGATATGGATTTATGTTGTTTATCTTTACATTCTGTAGGTACCAATGTGTAATATTTTTCCTCTATATAAACTTTATTGTAACTCTCATTGTAATTAAGAAAAATAGAATTCACTTTTCATTCATGGTATCAACCTACCCTTAGGGTATGTGTAGTGGTGGAGGGTTATGTGGGGGTTATAGGATTAAAATATTAAAAAGTAATTAGAAAAGGGGTTATGTTGGGGTTATGGAAAAAGAGGGTGTAGTGAGAACGGGGGTTATATGGGGGTTATAAATGATTGGTAATGATTGGTTAATTATTGTTTTTTATTTAAATAAGAATATTAAATACTTAATAATATTTCATTAAATATAAAAATAATAATAAAAATAAAAATTTAAACTGAAAGTTTATTAAATTAATAAAATAATAAAAAAATATTTAATATTAGAAAATAATATTTAATAAAAATTTTTTTGAATTTCAAACGGTTACTGTTCCAAACCGTTTGAATTTCAAACAGTTTCCCTCCTATTTCAAAGTTTGAATTTCAAATTCCCCCCCCCCCCCCAAACGTTTAAATTTCAAAGTTTTCCCCCCACCAAATCTCAGTCACACCTACAAATACCTCTCCTCCTCCCAAATCTCAGTCACACCTCTTGCCTCTTCCTCATCCTTTCCTCATCCTGAACACAATGAATAATATGGGCGGTTTTCAAGGAGGAACTGCCGAAACTTCTAATGTCCGGCAGTACGCTCGCCGGAGGGGCCGGCCCTGGAGACTACCATTCACCTCCTCTCCTCCTCCTCCACAACCTCCTCTTGCTCCTACTCCTCCTCCAACCTTTCCTCATCCTAATGATGACTTCACGGATGAAGAATTGGTCTGGGCCATGGATTATACCATGGCTATTAATGAAATGGACCGACTGAGGGTGTCGGCCCCCACCCCCCGAATTGCTGCTGCTATCCCCTCCCCCTACCACCAACCTATCCACACCCTCCAGAATACCCCCACCCACCACCACCAACCTATCCCCGCCCCCCAGAATACCCCCACCCACCATCACCAACCTATCCCCACCCCCCAGAATACTTGCCCACTACACCACCACCAACCTATCCCCACCCCCCAGAATACTTGTCCACTACACCACCACCAACCTATCCCCACCCCACCCCGTGAATATGGGGACCCAACTCCTGAGGACATGGAAGCCTTCAGGGAAGTTGAGGAGCAGGAGCGCCTTTGGAGCATGCCTACCCCTCCTCGGGAGTACTACTACTTCCCCTCGGATGCAAGGTCCGATGGGAGGGACAGCTCACGTTCCCTATCCCCCGAGTACTACACACTCGAGGACTGGGACAACTACTCTCCGTAGTGGGAGGTTTAGGTTTTAATAAGTAATTTAGGATTATATTATGTGTTTATGTAATGTGTTTATGTAACGTTTTAATAAGTAGTTTAGGATTAGGAACTCTGTTTGTAATAAGTAATTTAGGATTGTAATTTTATGTGTTTATGTATTATGTGTTAATGTAATGGTTTAAATTTAAAATATTATGTAATCTTTTAAAATAAACTAACATTAAACACAAAACCAAATAAAACTTTAAAAACTAAAACCTTAAACATTACAAATACAACACTAAACATATAACATAACATTAAACATAAAGCCTAAACATTAAAAATTAAACATAGTGAAAACGCATCAGAGACCACGACAAAAGATTGGTGATTGAGAAGTTGCTATCGTATTGTTGACGATAGGCGTCGTGTGTCAACTGAATTGCCATCTGTTCGCTAACCCCAGGGTGCGCCTGCATCGTCGCTGAATAGACTCCATGCCATCTGTTAACGTTATTTTGTATAGCAGACCACTTACTGGTGATCTGGTCAACGGTACGGTGGTTCGTTCCCGTGATTTGGTTGAACTCGACCAACACATCGGGCCAAAAAGCCTGCCTGTTGGTTGACGGGATCTCCTTAACGTTTATCCACGCCCGCACTAACTCCAGTTGCTCTTGATTCGTCCAGGCTGCCATATGTTTGGTTTTTGGTTTGTATTTGGTTTTGGTTTGTAATAGTGTGGGTATTTGTGAATTGTTTGTGTGTTGTATATGTATATATATAAATAGATTTTATTGTTTAAAAAAAAATGAAATGAAATGACTGTTTGACAACGGTCAAAATATAATAAATCATCAATTTCAATCTCACAACGCTCGTTATCCTCAAAAAATTTCTCACCCAAAATGCCCTATAGCGCCTGGGGGGCGGTGTTCCCCGGCGCTATAGGGGTCAAAACGCCCCAAAACGGAGGCCACTACACATACTCTTATAGGTTGAGTTTCCCTAACCCCTCCTTTCACATCCCTTCCCATCCTTTCATTTCTACTTCTGTCCCACCTTTCATCCGATCATTATCCATTCTCTTTATGTCCCTCATATTTTATAATATTCATCAAAGATTAAAACAACATATTATATTTGCTTGTCCATCCATGATTAAAAAATTTCTGCATATAGCTCCATATTATATTTGCTCGTCCCTCATACCTGTTACTTCCAATATATTATTGTATGCATATGGCTTCTTCCTCAAACACCACCCCTCCAATGAATGGGTTAGCCCCTATGATTGCTATCAAATTATCCGCTGAGAACTATATTTATTGGCGCGCTGAAATGCTGCAGCTCCTTGCCTATCAACAAGTTTTATCCCATATCGATGGGTCTTAAACCGCACCTCCTCCTATGATTACGATCAATGATAAGGAAGTCAATAACCCCGATTTCTTTAAGTGGGTTCAACATGAACCTCAAGCTATCATTCTTATCAACGCCTCGTTGACGGAAGCAGCCTCCGTCACCATAGGCTTATCATCGGCCCGTGAAATTTGGATGGTTGTTGAAGCAGAGTTTTGTAATTCTTCGGTTGAAAGGGTTCAAAACTTGAGCGATAACTTACGTGCCTTAAAGAAAGGCGATAAAAGTGTAGCCGAGTTTGGCCGTGCGTTCAAGGCTATTTGTGACCAACTTTGCACCTTCGGGCCACCCTGTTGACGAGATGGATTAACTCCACTTGTTTCTTTGCGGACTTGGTGCTTCCTTTAAAAGTTTCTCTACTACCATTATTTTGCTAATGGTTAGTAGTTGCCAGTTACACATATTGGTCAAATGAAATTGCTTGGTAATCTAGATCTTAACAATGTCTTAGTTGTCCCAAATCTTACTAAAAATCTCATTTCAATTGGCAAACTAACCGAAGATAATCCTGTTGATGTCATTTTTTCTCATTCTTATTTTTATTTTTAGGACCGTCGAACCAAGCAAACACTAGCCAGGGGATGCCGTGAAGACGGTGTTTATGTTCTTCGCAACACCCATGAAGCTTTAGTGTCATCTCACTCGTGCCCCAAAGCCTTTTTTGAGTTATGGCATTCCCGTCTTGGGCATGTTACTTTTGATATTGTCTCTTTACTTAAAAATAATGGTTGTCTTTCCTTTACATCTGTTTTTCCCAAACCAGGTCTTTGTACCCCTTGTGAACTTGCCAAGTCTAAACGACAATCTTTTGTTATCAATAATAAAAGGGCTTCTTCCCCGCTATAACTTATTCACCGTGACTTGTGGGGTCCCTCCCTGGTTAAATCTGTTGATAACTATCTTTACTATGTGGTGTTGGTTGATGATTATTCTAGATTCACTTGGATATATCCACTACAGTTGAAATCTGATTTTGTTGACATTTTATCCATCTTCATGACATTTATTCAAACTCAATTTTCAACAAAAATTAAAATCTTTCAAATTGACAGTGGCACCGAGTTTACTAATATTCGTGTTCAGAAGCTTTTTGATAAAAATGGCACGTTTCATCGTATGTCGTGCCCGTACACTCCAAAAAAATGGTCGTGTGGAGTGAAAACATTGTTATATCATTGAAACAGGATTGGCTATCTTGTTCCATGCAAAAATTCCACCTTGATATTGTGTTGATGCTTTTTCTTTGACAGTTTTTATTATAACTCGCCTGCCCACCATTATTCTCAACGGAAAGTCCCCATTAGAAATGTTATATAATCAAACACCACACTATGCTTCTTTTCGGACATTTGGTTGCCGTGTCTTTCCATTTCTTTGAGATATGCACCAAACAAATTATCTCCTAGAAGTATTCTATGCAATTTCATCGGATATAGCTCCAAGTACAAAGGGTATCATTTTCTTCACCCTTGTACCTTTAACATTTATGTCATTCGCCACGCTCATTTTGATGAGCATCATTTTCCCCTTGATGGTTCCACTTCAGCTTCTCCCAATATTCCCATCACCCACCAATCATGACCTCAAGTCCTATCATCCATACTCAGTCTCCTACTACACCCAAGTCTATGCCCACTTCTAAAATTGACAAGACCCTCACAATTCCTTTTTCCCAGCTCAACCTCTTCTTGAAACCCAATGCACCAGCCCAAATATGCCTTTCCCATCCGCAGTTCAACAATCCCTACCACATACACCCACTTCCACTCCCAATACCTCCACTGGCCCATTAACAACCAATCCATCTGATCCACATCCCTCGATCCCTTCCAATCAGACTCCCACCACTACACCCTCTACTACTCCTTCCTCAACCCCACCAGACTCACCACATTCGACTTCAGATTCTCAAGTCACACCCTCAAATTTCCACTACGGGGTTTATACCGCGAGGCGCATGACATACCAGGATTCCATAGCCATAAGTCATATGAATGAACTCTAAATGCCCATCCATTTAGTTCGTTTTCAAAATTTGCGGAAGCGTAAACCAAATTTAAACATTTTAAAACCTTGCGCAAAACAACGCGCCTAAATTAAAACCATATAAAAGAAAACGTAAAAGCATGATATATAATTTAGATGTATGCCGAAGACCCCAAATGCAGTGAAACGTGCAGTGCTTCCTAATCGTGACACCGGAAGCTAACTACCTGCAAAAGCATGTACATCGTGTGTCAACATAAAGTTGGCGAGTTCACAAAGTAAAGTAGGTAAATGTGTAGGTTTCCCAAACCAAGAACAACAATTAGGTTTCCCAAACCTAAAAACAGTAATCAATAACCAAAACCAAGAACCACTACTTCAGCGTATGCCAAGGGTAGCTAACCCATTCATGATAACTAAACGATGATATACCGAATTGCTATTCAAACGATGCACTCGCCTCGCGAGCTGGTTTTTGCCTCCCGTCATTGCCTATCAACAATGATAAAATCTAAGGTCGTAGTTTACGCCCGGCTTGTCACACCCTCAAAATCCACTTGCGGAGTTTTACCGCGAGGCGCATGACAAACCAGGATCCAAGTCAACGATCACAATAAACATAACTAAATGAACACATGCAATTTCAAAACATAGTTTAAAATCCCCAATTACAGCGGAAGCTTATTATCAAAATAAAATCCAAAAGAAAACCACATTATTCATTGTTTGAAAACCATGCAATCCTAACTAGACGCCGTGCAGACGCGTGCGCCCTAGTTCCATAGTGCTACCTTAGCGACCTGAGAAAACATGTAAGAGTTTACGTCAGCACAAAAATGCTGGTGAGTTTACAGGTTTTATAATCATAGTACCAAGTTCAACCTGTCCATACTATAACAATTTGCAAACCAAAGTACGCTAGCTAGGCGTATGTTTTGTTACTACAACGATTGGAAAACCATTACTAACTCGTAAACCAGATGTCGTGCCCGAATAGTAAACCTGTTCCTGTTTGAGACAATATGCACTCGCCCGGCCCTCCAAGCCGACGAGCGGGGTTGGTCATTCCCAATAGATCTATTCACATTTCCCCGTTGTGCTAACCCGCACATTCATGGTTTCCCCCGGGACTTCCAAAGATCGTATAGTAAACCATAGAAACCCATAGTATGACAGTTGTTACCAAAACATAAGTTTAACACATGTTTTCTCCCCCAAAAAGTGAAACCAGTTAAAAGAGGGGCCGTAAACTCACCTTAGGTTGCGTTACTTCGAAATACGAATAATATCAGCAAGCTATGCTAGCCCCGTAAAGCGGTGACCTAACATATGACAGTTACAAGTACTTAGACTAATAACCCGTAGGTTAGTTAGTCCCTAGATGTCCAGACCATAACCAAGTTCGTTTGAAAACACCGTGACTGTTAAATTAACCCAATGTACAAGACTCGACATCCCATTGGTGACCCGAGACTCCCCGTGTTATACTTGTACTCACAAACATACAATCATGCAATACACACTTAACATACGTTATAGTTCAACAAGTTATAGCACGTAGTTCAAGTATCACATAAATAAGTCCGAACACATGTTACCAAGTTATTAGATATGTTACGGGGTTCCTAGCATGTTCCTAGGTGTCAAATCGGGTCCCGAAATGCTAAATTACACTTACAGCAGCAGTACAGGCGATTAGGAAAAGTCAACTAGTGATTACGTGGGTCAACAGGCATTTAGGAATGCTAATCGCCTATAGTATAGGCGATTAGGGCTATCTCATATGCAATTTATGAGTTTATAGGCGATTACGTCGTAAAGCATGCAATTCAGGGCTTAACTAGCATTTAGGATCGTAAATGCATGAAGTAAAGGGGAATAGGATCCTATTCGCCTATACTATAGGAGATTAGGGATCCCCTTCAGGCGAATAGCCTCCTAATCGCCTATAGTATAGGGGATTAGGGTTCCTATTCGCCTATAGCACAGCTGTTCCGGTTTTTCGCGCGTTTAACACTCCAAATCCAATCCAGAACGTGTGTAAACATCAAATATCAATCAAACAACTATATCAAACATATTTCAATCAAAATCCTTCGTTTAACCTCGTTCTATCAGCCCTGCATGCAACCATGTATCCCAAAACAACACATATAGCATGAAACATCACATTAACATGCATAACCCTAACCCTAATGAGCAATTACTCAGGTTTCATCAACATGCTATCATTATTAATCTGTAACTACCTTAATATCATGTTACTTATCCTTCTTGAATCATAAAAACCCTATCTTTTAATCATAAACCCACATACAACAAGCATAATAGTTAGAATCCAATTAACAACAATTAATAACGAATTTCCAGAAGACATTTACGTTTATAAACAGGTCTGGACTATTAGGGATTTAATAAAAACGTTATTAAAGATTGCATGAATGAAAACCACACCTTAGATTTGTAATAGATTGATGTTATAGGCTTGAAATCTTGTGTTTTGATCCAAAATCGTGTTCCAGAGGTTGTGTGGGTGTTGGGGCGAGTTGTGGGACGACTAGGGTTATTAATATGAAGTTTATGAGGTCAAGTATTGTATTTATAGGCGTTTTTAGTCGTCCAGCACGTTATAGGCGATTACACAGCATCATCAGGCGAATAGGGATCCTATTCGCCCCAGTATAGGCGAATAGGGCCTATTCGCCCCTATTGGGACCCTACTCGCCTACCCTATAGGCGAATACAACTCCTATTCGCCTATAGGGTCTGGTTCAGCATGTTTGGTGCGTTAAACTCCGTTTTAACATATGTTAACACATTTTCACATACCGACAAGTCACATAATGATTGTAAACACATAATACTTACAAACAAACACATTCACACTCGTTCACCAATTCCCGGGACTCGAGACTTGTATATTCCCTGTGTTCTGATGATTCTACGAATCGTCACCCTTTGTACACTTGGTTAAGGACTGACATCTAATGAGCCTTTAAACTAACATCTAATGAACCTCTATACCAAACTAATAGTTCCCGTACCGTAACACGACTCAACTATCCCAGTTAAGTATAATATACGCGTGACTCGCTAAGGTAGACTTTAATCTAGACAGCGTTGTTAACCAGAATTTGCCGGGTGTCACATCATCCCCACGTTAAAAGAATTTTCGTCCCGAAAATTGCACAAGTACCAAAAGGAATAACAAAAGAACAGATAAAAGATAGAAACCAAAAGAGAGATTTACCCGAGTTGTCACATCATCCCCACGTTAAAAGGAATCTCGCCCTGAGATTCATTCAGCAGCAGTGGTAACATATCTCGATTCGAACGCTTCCTTAGGAAAGAGATGAGGATACTTAGACTTCATCTGATCCTCCCGTTCCCAAGTGTACTCTGGTCCCCGGTTCGAGTTCCAGCGAATTTTAACAATGCGAATCTTGCTATGACGTAGGCTACGAATCTTGTAGTCAAGGATCTCAACAGGTTCCTCCACAATCCGAAGACGATCATCCACCTTGATCTCTTCCAGTGGAACAATAAGAGACTCGTCAGCCAGACACTTCTTTAAGTTGGACACATGGAAGACGTTATGTACGTTGCCGAGCTCCGTCGGTAAATCAAGACGATATGCCACCGGTCCAATCCGTTCCAGGATTGTAAATGGACCAACATACCGAGGGTTGAGTTTGCCACGCTTCCCAAAGCGTATGACGCCCTTCCACGGTGAAACTTTCAAAAGTACCTTGTCATCAACTTGGAATTCCAATGGCTTGCGACGTTGATCAGCATAACTCTTTTGCCGATCCCGTGCCGCTGCCAACCGGTTACGAATCTGTACGATCTTTTCCGAAGTTTCGTACACTAGCTCAGGCCCAGTGAGTTGACTCTCACCCACCTCAGCCCAACAAAGAGGAGACCGGCATTTCCGCCCGTACAGTGCCTCGAACGGAGCTGCCTTGATGCTCGTGTGGTAACTGTTGTTGTAAGAGAATTCTACTAACGGTAGGTGAGCTTCCCAACCCTTGCCAAAATCGATCACACATGCTCGCAGCATGTCTTCTAAGGTTTGAATCGTGCGTTCACTCTGACCGTCAGTCTGTGGGTGATAAGCTGTACTCATGTCCAGCTGGGTACCCAAAGCTTTGTGCAAAGACTTCCAGAAGTGAGAAGTAAAGTGGGAGTCACGATCCGAAATAATAGAAACTGGCACCCCGTGCTTAGAAACAACTTCCTTCAGATAAAGACGAGCCAAACGATCCATGGTGTCGGTCTCCTTAATAGCGAGAAATGGGCTGATTTAGTCAACCGATCAACAATTACCCATATCTTATCATTTCCGCTCGGTGACTTAGGTAGTTGCGTGACAAAATCCATTGTAATCCGTTCCCATTTCCACTCCGGAATTTCAGGTTGTTGCAAGAGACCCGACGGTTTCTGGTATTCCACCTTGACCTTAGCACAGGTCAAGCATTTGCTCACGTATGAGGCTATATCCGACCTCATGTTTGGCCACCAGTAAAGCACCTTCAGATCTTGGTACATCTTATCCGAACCAGGATGAATAGAATACCGGGACTTGTGAGCCTCATCTAAAACAAGCTCCCGAAGTCCCCCGAATAAAGGAACCCATATGCGTTCTGCGAAGTATTGCAGGCCATCAGGCCTTCGCTCGAGGTGTTTGTTGGCACCGTGCATAGTCTCAGCTTTAAGGTTTTCTTCCTTCAAAGCTTCTAACTGGGCAGAACGGAGTTGGTCAGGTAGAGAGGAATGAATGGTGAGTTGCAACGCCCGAACGCGACGAGGTTTAATTGATTCCTTCCTGCTCAAGGCGTCTGCTACGACATTCGCCTTGCCAGGATGGTACTTAATGGCGCAATCATAGTCATTCAGAAGTTCAATCCAACGACGTTGTCGTATGTTCAAATGTTGTTGGTCGAAAATATGTTGAAGACTCTTGTGATCGGTGTAGATGGTGCATTTGGTACCGTACAAGTAATGTCTCCAAATTTTCAACGCGAAAACCACTGCACCCAACTCCAAGTCATGGGTGGTGTAGTTCTTCTCGTGCACCTTGAGTTGACGAGAAGCATACGCAATCACTTTCTCGTGTTGCATCAACACGCAACCGAGACCATGAATAGAAGCATCACAGTAAACAACGAAATCATCAGGGCCTTCAGGCAAGGACAAAATAGGAGCAGAACAAAGTTTAGACTTCAGTTCTTGAAATGCCGACTCTTGTGGTTCACCCCAGTCGAATTTTCTATCCTTCTGAGTAAGAGTGGTCAGGGGTTGAGCGATCTTCGAGAACCCCTTAATGAAACGACGATAATAGCCCGCAAGGCCTAGAAATTGCCGCACCTCAGTTGGCGTCTTTGGTGCTCCCCAGTCCTTGATTGCTTCGATCTTAGCTGGATCGACATGAATTCCTAGTTCATTAACCACATGTCCTAGGAACTGAACTTCGCGTAACCAAAAGTCACACTTTGAGAACTTTGCGTAAAGTTGTTCCCGTCGCAAGAGTTCCAAAACCAAACGCAGGTGTTCCTCGTGTTCGGTCTTGTTCTTGGAGTAAATCAGGATGTCATCAATAAACACAATGACGAACTTGTCAAGATATGGTTTGCAAACGCGGTTCATCAAATCCATGAAAACTGCCGGTGCGTTCGTGAGACCGAAAGGCATGACCAAGAATTCGAAATGGCCATAACGTGTACGAAAGGCAGTCTTTGCAACGTCAGCTTCCCTTACGCGCAACTGGTGATAACCGGACCTCAAATAAATCTTAGAGTAGTAGCTAGAACCCTGGAGTTGGTCGAATAGATCATCAATACGTGGAAGAGGATAACGGTTCTTGATGGTCAATTTGTTCAATTCTCTGTAATCCACACACAATCGGAAACTTCCATCCTTCTTCTTAACGAATAGAATCGGGGCTCCCCAAGGGGAAGAACTTGGTCTGATGAAACCCTTGTCCAATAGTCCCTGTAACTGACTGGACAATTCCTGCATCTCGGGAGGTGCAAGACGGTAGGGGGCCCGAGCAATTGGAGCAGCCCCTGGTACAAGATCAATACCGAACTCAACCTGACGATGGGGAGGAAGACCGGATAAATCATCAGGAAATACATCAGGAAACTCGCGTACAACAGGAATATCGTCGATCTTCTTCTCATCGGTAGAGGAAACAGATAAAAGTGCCAAAACGGCCGAGTAACCCTTTCGAAGATACTTAAGGGCTTTCATGCTGGAGATGAGATTTAGCGGAGCACCGCCCTTGATACCGTACACAGAAAGGAATTCTCCATCAGGGAGAGGAATCCGAATAATCTTTTCGTAACAAACGATCTCAGCACGATACAAAGACAACCAATCCATGCCTACCACAACGTCAAAACTACCCAAAGGTACCGGCATAAGGTCGATGGGGAACGACAAACCTGACAACTCTAGTTGACACTCCCGAAGGATACAAGTAGCTTCAATCTTTTTACCGTCAGCCAACTCAATTATATACTTAGCCTCTAATGGTACATGTACTACATCTAGCAGTCGACTAACTTCCATAGACATAAAACTTTTATCGGCACCGGAATCAAATAAAACACTAACAGAGCGATTATTGAGAAGGAACGTACCGGTAACTGTGTCAGGATCCTGTCTAGCCTCAGCGGCTCCAATGACGAAGGCATGTGCATTCCTGCCGCCGCCCCCGTTGTTCCTGTTACCGTTGTTCCCGCCCTGCTTCAGTTTCGGGCAATCCTTCTTGTAATGCCCAGTCTCCCCACAGTTGTAACATCCCTGTCTTGTCGTAGTTCCCTGAGTAGTAGGAGCCGAGTTAGTAGTTGGAGCCTGGGTCGATGGAAGTGTCGCCCGACAGTCTTTAGCAAAATGCCCAAGTCGCTGACAACGATGGCAACGATTACGGTCGCAGTCCCCCTGATGATGACGCCCACACTTGTTGCATTTAGGTAATTTCCCCGCATAACCACCCTGTTTGTTACCAGAAGAAGAACCCCCGCCATCGAATCTCTTACCTTGCTGTGCTGGCACAGATCCTTTCCCCTCATTATCCCATTTACGCTTGTTATTCTCCGGGGCCTTGACAGTCGAACCCTTAGCAGGCAAAATACCCTCATTCACCTTCAAGTTTGTCATCCTGTGAGCCGATCGGACCACCTCCGAGTATGTAGGATGATTTTCCGCAGCCACCAACCCTGCGATCTCTGGTACTAGCCCGAGATATAGTGTTCAATCCTCCGGTATTCTGGCACATGCAGATCAGGACACAGCACTGCCAACTCATTACGCCTTACCGTATACTTTTCAATCTCGGACCCAGTCATCTTGAGGTTCCACACCTCGTGCTCTAACTTCTGAACTTCTTCCCTTGGACAGTACTCTCGCTTCAACAGTTGAACAAAATTTTCCCAAGGCATAGCATACGCCTCCCCTATACCCATATTCTGGGTGATATTGTTCCACCAGGTCAAAGCAACATCCTGGAATAACGCAGCAGCATACTTGACTCGATCCTCTGGGAGACAGTTGCACATCAGAAACACTGACTCCACCTTTTCCAGCCACCTGAGCAAGCTCACCGCACCCTCAGTACCAGAGAATTCCTGGGGCTTACAGTCCCGAAACATCTTGTAGGTACACATGGGTGGGGGTGGATTAACAGGACCACCTGAAATGAAACGCATGAGAAACCACGTAGAATGTAAACAAGGTTCACTAATGAGGCAAAAGTGGATAAATCAACTTACCACCACCATTGTGCCCTAACTGAAAGGCAGCTTGCAGCAAGTTGTTCAGATCTTCTTGTGATAGGTTTACACCTCCACGACCACCACCACCGCGACCACCACCACGCCCACCATTGCGGCCACCTCCACGTCCTCCTCGTACTCCAGACATGATTCTGACAGAAAGAACAAGAAAGTGTAGTTTCACAGCTAATGGTAACCACTAACATTCACAAGATCAAAGCTAGATCCAACTCAGGACTATCCATTCAAACCCAGAGCTCACTAGGGATTTCATGCATTTCGGTTTATGATTTTGTGTGCACCCAAAATGATAAACCGCTCTACATGGTCCCCCAAGTGTTCTCCTAGTTCAAAGTTCAAATCACCGAACATAGACTCTTAGCTATACACCGTAATGCTACGGTAGTTATGGCAAGTGTTTCTATTGGAGTATGAAAGGGAGATGTCCGAGCCTTGGACAAATCTCAAGAGTACACGATTTACCCCAATATACCACACTGCCTAGAGAGCAAGTAACCCGACCTAAGATAGAACGGATGATGTAACATAGGAAGGTCAGATGATTTAGAGACACCCCGACAAGCCCATACGTAATCCACCATAATGTTTAGTACTAAGTGATCGTCTAGTGTGTGCGACTCGGCTATAGACTAGACTCTACATGCAGTCCTAGTTCACTATAACCATTGGCTCTGATACCAATCTGTCACACCCTCAAAATCCACTTGCGGAGTTTTACCGCGAGGCGCATGACAAACCAGGATCCAAGTCAACGATCACAATAAACATAACTAAATGAACACATGAAATTTCAAAACATAGTTTAAAATCCCCAATTACAGCGGAAGCTTATTATCAAAATAAAATCCAAAAGAAAACCACATTATTCATTGTTTGAAAACCATGCAATCCTAACTAGACGCCGTGCAGACGCGTGCGCCCTAGTTCCATAGTGCTACCTTAGCGACCTGAGAAAACATGTAAGAGTTTACGTCAGCACAAAAATGCTGGTGAGTTTACAGGTTTTATAATCATAGTACCAAGTTCAACCTGTCCATACTATAACAATTTGCAAACCAAAGTACGCTAGCTAGGCGTATGTTTTGTTACTACAACGATTGGAAAACCATTACTAACTCGTAAACCAGATGTCGTGCCCGAATAGTAAACCTGTTCCTGTTTGAGACAATATGCACTCGCCCGGCCCTCCAAGCCGACGAGCGGGGTTGGTCATTCCCAATAGATCTATTCACATTTCCCCGTTGTGCTAACCCGCACATTCATGGTTTCCCCCGGGACTTCCAAAGATCGTATAGTAAACCATAGAAACCCATAGTATGACAGTTGTTACCAAAACATAAGTTTAACACATGTTTTCTCCCCCAAAAAGTGAAACCAGTTAAAAGAGGGGCCGTAAACTCACCTTAGGTTGCGTTACTTCGAAATACGAATAATATCAGCAAGCTATGCTAGCCCCGTAAAGCGGCGACCTAACATATGACAGTTACAAGTACTTAGACTAATAACCCGTAGGTTAGTTAGTCCCTAGATGTCCAGACCATAACCAAGTTCGTTTGAAAACACCGTGACTGTTAAATTAACCCAATGTACAAGACTCGACATCCCATTGGTGACCCGAGACTCCCCGTGTTATACTTGTACTCACAAACATACAATCATGCAATACACACTTAACATACGTTAAGTTCAACAAGTTATAGCACGTAGTTCAAGTATCACATAAATAAGTCCGAACACATGTTACCAAGTTATTAGATATGTTACGGGGTTCCTAGCATGTTCCTAGGTGTCAAATCGGGTCCCGAAATGCTAAATTACACTTACAGCAGCAGTACAGGCGATTAGGAAAAGTCAACTAGTGATTACGTGGGTCAACAGGCATTTAGGAATGCTAATCGCCTATAGTATAGGCGATTAGGGCTATCTCATATGCAATTTATGAGTTTATAGGCGATTACGTCGTAAAGCATGCAATTCAGGGCTTAACTAGCATTTAGGATCGTAAATGCATGAAGTAAAGGGGAATAGGATCCTATTCGCCTATACTATAGGCGATTAGGGATCCCCTTCAGGCGAATAGCCTCCTAATCGCCTATAGTATAGGGGATTAGGGTTCCTATTCGCCTATAGCACAGCTGTTCCGGTTTTTCGCGCGTTTAACACTCCAAATCCAATCCAGAACGTGTGTAAACATCAAATATCAATCAAACAACTATATCAAACATATTTCAATCAAAATCCTTCGTTTAACCTCGTTCTATCAGCCCTGCATGCAACCATGTATCCCAAAACAACACATATAGCATGAAACATCACATTAACATGCATAACCCTAACCCTAATGAGCAATTACTCAGGTTTCATCAACATGCTATCATTATTAATCTGTAACTACCTTAATATCATGTTACTAATCCTTCTTGAATCATAAAAACCCTATCTTTTAATCATAAACCCACATACAACAAGCATAATAGTTAGAATCCAATTAACAACAATTAATAACGAATTTCCAGAAGACATTTACGTTTATAAACAGGTCTGGACTATTAGGGATTTAATAAAAACGTTATTAAAGATTGCATGAATGAAAACCACACCTTAGATTTGTAATAGATTGATGTTATAGGCTTGAAATCTTGTGTTTTGATCCAAAATCGTGTTCCAGAGGTTGTGTGGGTGTTGGGGCGAGTTGTGGGACGACTAGGGTTATTAATATGAAGTTTATGAGGTCAAGTATTGTATTTATAGGCGTTTTTAGTCGTCCAGCACGTTATAGGCGATTACGCAGCATCATCAGGCGAATAGGGATCCTATTCGCCCCCAGTATAGGCGAATAGGGCCTATTCGTCCCTATTGGGACCCTACTCGCCTACCCTATAGGCGAATACAACTCCTATTCGCCTATAGGGTCTGGTTCAGCATGTTTGGTGCGTTAAACTCCGTTTTAACATATGTTAACACATTTTCACATACCGACAAGTCACATAATGATTGTAAACACATAATACTTGCAAACAAACACATTCACACTCGTTCACCAATTCCCGGACTCGAGACTTGTATATTCCCTGTGTTCTGACGATTCTACGAATCGTCACCCTTTGTACACTTGGTTAAGGACTGACATCTAATGAGCCTTTAAACTAACATCTAATGATCCTCTATACCAAACTAACAGTTCCCGAACCGTAACACGACTCAACTATCCCAGTTAAGTATAATATACGCGTGACTCGCTAAGGTAGACTTTAATCTAGACAGCGTTGTTAACCAGAATTTGCCGGGTGTCACATCATCCCCACGTTAAAAGAATTTTCGTCCCGAAAATTGCACAAGTACCAAAAGGAATAACAAAAGAACAGATAAAAGATAGAAACCAAAAGAGAGATTTACCCGAGTTGTCACATCATCCCCACGTTAAAAGGAATCTCGCCCCGAGATTCATTCAGCAGCAGTGGTAACATATCTCGATTCGAACGCTTCCTTAGGAAAGAGATGAGGATACTTAGACTTCATCTGATCCTCCCGTTCCCAAGTGTACTCTGGTCCCCGGTTCGAGTTCCAGCGAATTTTAACAATGCGAATCTTGCTATGACGTAGGCTACGAATCTTGTAGTCAAGGATCTCAACAGGTTCCTCCACAATCCGAAGACGATCATCCACCTTGATCTCTTCCAGTGGAACAATAAGAGACTCGTCAGCCAGACACTTCTTTAAGTTGGACACATGGAAGACGTTATGTACGTTGCCGAGCTCCGTCGGTAAATCAAGACGATATGCCACCGGTCCAATCCGTTCCAGGATTGTAAATGGACCAACATACCGAGGGTTGAGTTTGCCACGCTTCCCAAAGCGTATGACGCCCTTCCACGGTGAAACTTTCAAAAGTACCTTGTCATCAACTTGGAATTCCAATGGCTTGCGACGTTGATCAGCATAACTCTTTTGCCGATCCCGTGCCGCTGCCAACCGGTTACGAATCTGTACGATCTTTTCCGAAGTTTCGTACACTAGCTCAGGCCCAGTGAGTTGACTCTCACCCACCTCAGCCCAACAAAGAGGAGACCGGCATTTCCGCCCGTACAGTGCCTCGAACGGAGCTGCCTTGATGCTCGTGTGGTAACTGTTGTTGTAAGAGAATTCTACTAACGGTAGGTGAGCTTCCCAACCCTTGCCAAAATCGATCACACATGCTCGCAGCATGTCTTCTAAGGTTTGAATCGTGCGTTCACTCTGACCGTCAGTCTGTGGGTGATAAGCTGTACTCATGTCCAGCTGGGTACCCAAAGCTTTGTGCAAAGACTTCCAGAAGTGAGAAGTAAAGTGGGAGTCACGATCCGAAATAATAGAAACTGGCACCCCGTGCTTAGAAACAACTTCCTTCAGATAAAGACGAGCCAAACGATCCATGGTGTCGGTCTCCTTAATAGCGAGAAAATGGGCTGATTTAGTCAACCGATCAACAATCACCCATATCTTATCATTTCCGCTCGGTGACTTAGGTAGTTGCGTGACAAAATCCATTGTAATCCGTTCCCATTTCCACTCCGGAATTTCAGGTTGTTGCAAGAGACCCGACGGTTTCTGGTATTCCACCTTGACCTTAGCACAGGTCAAGCATTTGCTCACGTATGAGGCTATATCCGACCTCATGTTTGGCCACCAGTAAAGCACCTTCAGATCTTGGTACATCTTATCCGAACCAGGATGAATAGAATACCGGGACTTGTGAGCCTCATCTAAAACAAGCTCCCGAAGTCCCCCGAATAAAGGAACCCATATGCGTTCTGCGAAGTATTGCAGGCCATCAGGCCTTCGCTCGAGGTGTTTGTCGGCACCGTGCATAGTCTCAGCTTTAAGGTTTTCTCCTTCAAAGCTTCTAACTGGGCAGAACGGAGTTGGTCAGGTAGAGAGGAATGAATGGTGAGTTGCAACGCCCGAACGCGACGAGGTTTAATTGATTCCTTCCTGCTCAAGGCGTCTGCTATGACATTCGCCTTGCCAGGATGGTACTTAATGGCGCAATCATAGTCATTCAGAAGTTCAATCCAACGACGTTGTCGTATGTTCAAATGTTGTTGGTCGAAAATATGTTGAAGACTCTTGTGATCGGTGTAGATGGTGCATTTGGTACCGTACAAGTAATGTCTCCAAATTTTCAACGCGAAAACCACTGCACCCAACTCCAAGTCATGGGTGGTGTAGTTCTTCTCGTGCACCTTGAGTTGACGAGAAGCATACGCAATCACTTTCTCGCGTTGCATCAACACGCAACCGAGACCATGAATAGAAGCATCACAGTAAACAACGAAATCATCAGGGCCTTCAGGCAAGGACAAAATAGGAGCAGAACAAAGTTTAGACTTCAGTTCTTGAAATGCCGACTCTTGTGGTTCACCCCAGTCGAATTTTCTATCCTTCTGAGTAAGAGTGGTCAGGGGTTGAGCGATCTTCGAGAACCCCTTAATGAAACGACGATAATAGCCCGCAAGGCCTAGAAATTGCCGCACCTCAGTTGGCGTCTTTGGTGCTCCCCAGTCCTTGATTGCTTCGATCTTAGCTGGATCGACATGAATTCCTAGTTCATTAACCACATGTCCTAGGAACTGAACTTCGCGTAACCAAAAGTCACACTTTGAGAACTTTGCGTAAAGTTGTTCCCGTCGCAAGAGTTCCAAAACCAAACGCAGGTGTTCCTCGTGTTCGGTCTTGTTCTTGGAGTAAATCAGGATGTCATCAATAAACACAATGACGAACTTGTCAAGATATGGTTTGCAAACGCAGTTCATCAAATCCATGAAAACCGCCGGTGCGTTCGTGAGACCGAAAGGCATGACCAAGAATTCGAAATGGCCATAACGTGTACGAAAGGCAGTCTTTGCAACGTCAGCTTCCCTTACGCGCAACTGGTGATAACCGGACCTCAAATCAATCTTAGAGTAGTAGCTAGAACCCTGGAGTTGGTCGAATAGATCATCAATACGTGGAAGAGGATAACGGTTCTTGATGGTCAATTTGTTCAATTCTCTGTAATCCACACACAATCGGAAACTTCCATCCTTCTTCTTAACGAATAGAATCGGGGCTCCCCAAGGGGAAGAACTTGGTCTGATGAAACCCTTGTCCAAGAGTTCCTGTAACTGACTGGACAATTCCTGCATCTCGGGAGGTGCAAGACGGTAGGGGGCCCGAGCAATTGGAGCAGCCCCTGGTACAAGATCAATACCGAACTCAACCTGACGATGGGGAGGAAGACCAGATAAATCATCAGGAAATACATCAGGAAACTCGCGTACAACAGGAATATCGTCGATCTTCTTCTCATCGGTAGAGGAAACAGATAAAAGTGCCAAAACGGCCGAGTAACCCTTTCGAAGATACTTAAGGGCTTTCATGCTGGAGATGAGATTTAGCGGAGCACCGCCCTTGATACCGTACACAGAAGGAATTCTCCATCAGGGAGAGGAATCCGAATAATCTTTTCGTAACAAACGATCTCAGCGCGATACAAAGACAACCAATCCATGCCTACCACAACGTCAAAACTACCCAAAGGTACCGGCATAAGGTCGATGGGGAACGACAAACCCGACAACTCTAGTTGACACTCCCGAAGGATACAAGTAGCTTCAATCTTTTTACCGTCAGCCAACTCAATTATATACTTAGCCTCTAATGGTACGGGTACTACATCTAGCAGTCGACTAACTTCCATAGATATAAAACTTTTATCGGCACCGGAATCAAATAAAACACTAACAGAGCGATTATTGAGAAGGAACGTACCGGTAACTGTGTCAGGATCCTGTCTAGCCTCAGCGGCTCCAATGACGAAGGCACGTGCATTCCTGCCGCCGCCCCCGTTGTTCCCGTTACCGTTGTTCCCGCCCTGCTTCAGTTTCGGGCAATCCTTCTTGTAATGCCCAGTCTCCCCACAGTTGTAACATCCCTGTCTTCTCGTAGTTCCCGGAGTAGTAGGAGCCGAGTTAGTAGTTGGAGCCTGGGTCGATGGAAGTGTCGCCCGACAGTCTTTAGCAAAATGCCCAAGTCGCTGACAACGATGGCAACGATTACGGTCGCAGTCCCCCTGATGATGACGCCCACACTTGTTGCATTTAGGTAATTTCCCCGCATAACCACCCTGTTTGTTACCAGAAGAAGAACCCCCGCCATCGAATCTTTTACCTTGCTGTGCTGGCACAGATCCTTTCCCCTCATTATCCCATTTACGCTTGTTATTCTCCGGGGCCTTGACAGTTGAACCCTTAGCAGGCAAAATACCCTCATTCACCTTCAAGTTTGTCATCCTGTGAGCCGATCGGACCACCTCTGAGTATGTAGGATGATTTCCCGCAGCCACCAACCCTGCGATCTCTGGTACTAGCCCCGAGATATAGTGTTCAATCCTCCGGTATTCTGGCACATGCAGATCAGGACACAGCACTGCCAACTCATTACGCCTTACCGTATACTTTTCAATCTCGGACCCAGTCATCTTGAGGTTCCACACCTCGTGCTCTAACTTCTGAACTTCTTCCCTTGGACAGTACTCTCGCTTCAACAGTTGAACAAAATTTTCCCAAGGCATAGCATACGCCTCCCCTATACCCATATTCTGGGTGATATTGTTCCACCAGGTCAAAGCAACATCCTGGAATAACGCAGCAGCATACTTGACTCGATCCTCTGGGAGACAGTTGCACATCAGAAACACTGACTCCACCTTTTCCAGCCACCTGAGCAAGCTCACCGCACCCTCAGTGCCAGAGAATTCCTGGGGCTTACAGTCCCGAAACATCTTGTAGGTACACATGGGTGGGGGTGGGTTAACAGGACCACCTGAAATGAAACGCATGAGAAACCACGAAGAATGTAAACAAGGTTCACTAATGAGGCAAAAGTGGATAAATCAACTTACCACCACCATTGTGCCCTAACTGAAAGGCAGCTTGCAGCAAGTTGTTCAGATCTTCTTGTGATAGGTTTACACCTCCACGACCACCACCACCGCGACCACCACCACGCCCACCATTGCGGCCACCTCCACGTCCTCCTCGTACTCCAGACATGATTCTGACAGAAAGAACAAGAAAATTTAGTTTCACAGCTAATGGTAACCACTAACATTCACAAGATCAAAGCTAGATCCAACTCAGGACTATCCATTCAAACCCAGAGCTCACTAGGGCTTTCATGCATTTCGGTTTATGATTTTGTGTGCACCCAAAATGATAAACCGCTCTACATGGTCCCCAAGTGTTCTCCTAGTTCAAAGTTCAAATCACCGAACATAGACTCTTAGCTATACACCGTAATGCTACGGTAGTTATGGCAAGTGTTTCTATTGGAGTATGAAAGGGAGATGTCCGAGCCTTGGACAAATCTCAAGAGTACACGATTTACCCCAATATACCACACTGCCTAGAGAGCAAGTAACCCGACCTAAGATAGAACGGATGATGTAACATAGGAAGGTCAGATGATTTAGAGACACCCCGACAAGCCCATACGTAATCCACCATAATGTTTAGTACTAAGTGATCGTCTAGTGTGTGCGACTCGGCTATAGACTAGACTCTACATGCAGTCCTAGTTCACTATAACCATTGGCTCTGATACCAATCTGTCACACCCTCAAAATCCACTTGCGGAGTTTTACCGCGAGGCGCATGACAAACCAGGATCCAAGTCAACGATCACAATAAACAAAACTAAATGAACATATGCAATTTCAAAACATAGTTTAAAATCCCCAATTACAGCGGAAGCTTATTATCAAAATAAAATCCAAAAGAAAACCACATTATTCATGTTTGAAAACCATGCAATCCTAACTAGACGCCGTGCAGACGCGTGCGCCCTAGTTCCATAGTGCTACCTTAGCGACCTGAGAAAACATGTAAGAGTTTACGTCAGCACAAAAATGCTGGTGAGTTTACAGGTTTTGTAATCATAGTACCAAGTTCAACCTGTCCATACTATAACAATTTGCAAACCAAAGTACGCTAGCTAGGCGTATGTTTTGTTACTACAACGATTGGAAAACCATTACTAACTCGCAAACCAGATGTCGTGCCCGAATAGTAAACCTGTTCCTGTTTGAGACAATATGCACTCGCCCGGCCCTCCAAGCCGACGAGCGGGGTTGGTCATTCCCAATAGATCTATTCACATTTCCCCGTTGTGCTAACCCGCACATTCATGGTTTCCCCCGGGACTTCCAAAGATCGTATAGTAAACCATAGAAACCCATAGTATGACAGTTGTTACCAAAACATAAGTTTAACACATGTTTTCTCCCCCAAAAAGTGAAACCAGTTAAAAGAGGGGCCGTAAACTCACCTTAGGTTGCGTTACTTCGAAATACGAATAATATCAGCAAGCTATGCTAGCCCCGTAAAGCGGCGACCTAACATATGACAGTTACAAGTACTTAGACTAATAACCCGTAGGTTAGTTAGTCCCTAGATGTCCAGACCATAACCAAGTTCGTTTGAAAACACCGTGACTGTTAAATTAACCCAATGTACAAGACTCGACATCCCATTGGTGACCCGAGACTCCCCGTGTTATACTTGTACTCACAAACATACAATCATGCAATCACACTTAACATACGTTAAAGTTCAACAAGTTATAGCACGTAGTTCAAGTATCACATAAATAAGTCCGAACACATGTTACCAAGTTATTAGATATGTTACGGGGTTCCTAGCATGTTCCTAGGTGTCAAATCGGGTCCCGAAATGCTAAATTACACTTACAGCAGCAGTACAGGCGATTAGGAAAAGTCAACTAGTGATTACGTGGGTCAACAGGCATTTAGGAATGCTAATCGCCTATAGTATAGGCGATTAGGGCTATCTCATATGCAATTTATGAGTTTATAGGCGATTACGTCGTAAAGCATGCAATTCAGGGCTTAACTAGCATTTAGGATCGTAAATGCATGAAGTAAAGGGGAATAGGATCCTATTCGCCTATACTATAGGCGATTAGGGATCCCCTTCAGGCGAATAGCCTCCTAATCGCCTATAGTATAGGGGATTAGGGTTCCTATTCGCCTATAGCACAGCTGTTCCGGTTTTTCGCGCGTTTAACACTCCAAATCCAATCCAGAACGTGTGTAAACATCAAATATCAATCAAACAACTATATCAAACATATTTCAATCAAAATCCTTCGTTTAACCTCGTTCTATCAGCCCTGCATGCAACCATGTATCCCAAAACAACACATATAGCATGAAACATCACATTAACATGCATAACCCTAACCCTAATGAACAATTACTCAGGTTTCATCAACATGCTATCATTATTAATCTGTAACTACCTTAATATCATGTTACTAATCCTTCTTGAATCATAAAAACCCTATCTTTTAATCATAAACCCACATACAACAAGCATAATAGTTAGAATCCAATTAACAACAATTAATAACGAATTTCCAGAAGACATTTACGTTTATAAACAGGTCTGGACTATTAGGGATTTAATAAAAACGTTATTAAAGATTGCATGAATGAAAACCACACCTTAGATTTGTAATAGATTGATGTTATAGGCTTGAAATCTTGTGTTTTGATCCAAAATCGTGTTCCAGAGGTTGTGTGGGTTGGGGCGAGTTGTGGGACGACTAGGGTTATTAATATGAAGTTTAGGAGGTCAAGTATTGTATTTATAGGCGTTTTTAGTCGTCCAGCACGTTATAGGCGATTACGCAGCATCATCAGGCGAATAGGGATCCTATTCGCCCCCAGTATAGGCGAATAGGGCCTATTCGCCCCTATTGGGACCCTACTCGCCTACCCTATAGGCGAATACAACTCCTATTCGCCTATAGGGTCTGGTTCAGCATGTTTGGTGCGTTAAACTCCGTTTTAACATATGTTAACACATTTTCACATACCGACAAGTCACATAATGATTGTAAACACATAATACTTGCAAACAAACACATTCACACTCGTTCACCAATTCCCGGGACTCGAGACTTGTATGTTCCCTATGTTCTGACGATTCTACGAATCGTCACCCTTTGTACACTTGGTTAAGGACTGACATCTAATGAGCCTTAGACTAACATCTAATGATCCTCTATACCAAACTAACAGTTCCCGAACCGTAACACGACTCAACTATCCCAGTTAAGTATAATATACGCGTGACTCGCTAAGGTAGACTTTAATCTAGACAGCGTTGTTAACCAGAATTTGCCGGGTGTCACATCATCCCCACGTTAAAAGAATTTTCGTCCCGAAAATTGCACAAGTACCAAAAGGAATAACAAAAGAACAGATAAAAGATAGAAACCAAAAGAGAGATTTACCCGAGTTGTCACATCATCCCCACGTTAAAAGGAATCTCGCCCTGAGATTCATTCAGCAGCAGTGGTAACATATCTCGATTCGAACGCTTCCTTAGGAAAGAGATGAGGATACTTAGACTTCATCTGATCCTCCCGTTCCCAAGTGTACTCTGGTCCCCGGTTCGAGTTCCAGCGAACCTTAACAATGCGAATCTTGCTATGACGTAGGCTACGAATCTTGTAGTCAAGGATCTCAACAGGTTCCTCCACAATCCGAAGACGATCATCCACCTTGATCTCTTCCAGTGGAACAATAAGAGACTCGTCAGCCAGACACTTCTTTAAGTTGGACACATGGAAGACGTTATGTACGTTGCCGAGCTCCGTCGGTAAATCAAGACGATATGCCACCGGTCCAATCCGTTCCAGGATTGTAAATGGACCAACATACCGAGGGTTGAGTTTGCCACGCTTCCCAAAGCGTATGACGCCCTTCCACGGTGAAACTTTCAAAAGTACCTTGTCATCAACTTGGAATTCCAATGGCTTGCGACGTTGATCAGCATAACTCTTTTGCCGATCCCGTGCCGCTGCCAACCGGTTACGAATCTGTACGATCTTTTCCGAAGTTTCGTACACTAGCTCAGGCCCAGTGAGTTGACTCTCACCCACCTCAGCCCAACAAAGAGGAGACCGGCATTTCCGCCCGTACAGTGCCTCGAACGGAGCTGCCTTGATGCTCGTGTGGTAACTGTTGTTGTAAGAGAATTCTACTAACGGTAGGTGAGCTTCCCAACCCTTGCCAAAATCGATCACACATGCTCGCAGCATGTCTTCTAAGGTTTGAATCGTGCGTTCACTCTGACCGTCAGTCTGTGGGTGATAAGCTGTACTCATGTCCAGCTGGGTACCCAAAGCTTTGTGCAAAGACTTCCAGAAGTGAGAAGTAAAGTGGGAGTCACGATCCGAAATAATAGAAACTGGCACCCCGTGCTTAGAAACAACTTCCTTCAGATAAAGACGAGCCAAACGATCCATGGTGTCGGTCTCCTTAATAGCGAGAAAATGGGCTGATTTAGTCAACCGATCAACAATCACCCATATCTTATCATTTCCGCTCGGTGACTTAGGTAGTTGCGTGACAAAATCCATTGTAATCCGTTCCCATTTCCACTCCGGAATTTCAGGTTGTTGCAAGAGACCCGACGGTTTCTGGTATTCCACCTTGACCTTAGCACAGGTCAAGCATTTGCTCACGTATGAGGCTATATCCGACCTCATGTTTGGCCACCAGTAAAGCACCTTCAGATCTTGGTACATCTTATCCGAACCAGGATGAATAGAATACCGGGACTTGTGAGCCTCATCTAAAACAAGCTCCCGAAGTCCCCCGAATAAAGGAACCCATATGCGTTCTGCGAAGTAGTGCAGGCCATCAGGCCTTCGCTCGAGGTGCTTGTCGGCACCGTGCATAGTCTCAGCTTTAAGGTTTTCCTCCTTCAAAGCTTCTAACTGGGCAGAACGGAGTTGGTCAGGTAGAGAGGAATGAATGGTGAGTTGCAACGCCCGAACGCGACGAGGTTTAATTGATTCCTTCCTGCTCAAGGCGTCTGCTATGACATTCGCCTTGCCAGGATGGTACTTAATGGCGCAATCATAGTCATTCAGAAGTTCAATCCAACGACGTTGTCGTATGTTCAAATGTTGTTGGTCGAAAATATGTTGAAGACTCTTGTGATCGGTGTAGATGGTGCATTTGGTACCGTACAAGTAATGTCTCCAAATTTTCAACGCGAAAACCACTGCACCCAACTCCAAGTCATGGGTGGTGTAGTTCTTCTCGTGCACCTTGAGTTGACGAGAAGCATACGCAATCACTTTCTCGCGTTGCATCAACACGCAACCGAGACCATGAATAGAAGCATCACAGTAAACAACGAAATCATCAGGGCCTTCAGGCAAGGACAAAATAGGAGCAGAACAAAGTTTAGACTTCAGTTCTTGAAATGCTGACTCTTGTGGTTCACCCCAGTCGAATTTTCTATCCTTCTGAGTAAGAGTGGTCAGGGGTTGAGCGATCTTCGAGAACCCCTTAATGAAACGACGATAATAGCCCGCAAGGCCTAGAAATTGCCGCACCTCAGTTGGCGTCTTTGGTGCTCCCCAGTCCTTGATTGCTTCGATCTTAGCTGGATCGACATGAATTCCTAGTTCATTAACCACATGTCCTAGGAACTGAACTTCGCGTAACCAAAAGTCACACTTTGAGAACTTTGCGTAAAGTTGTTCCCGTCGCAAGAGTTCCAAAACCAAACGCAGGTGTTCCTCGTGTTCGGTCTTGTTCTTGGAGTAAATCAGGATGTCATCAATAAACACAATGACGAACTTGTCAAGATATGGTTTGCAAACGCAGTTCATCAAATCCATGAAAACCGCCGGTGCGTTCGTGAGACCGAAAGGCATGACCAAGAATTCGAAATGGCCATAACGTGTACGAAAGGCAGTCTTTGCAACGTCAGCTTCCCTTACGCGCAACTGGTGATAACCGGACCTCAAATCAATCTTAGAGTAGTAGCTAGAACCCTGGAGTTGGTCGAATAGATCATCAATACGTGGAAGAGGATAACGGTTCTTGATGGTCAATTTGTTCAATTCTCTGTAATCCACACACAATCGGAAACTTCCATCCTTCTTCTTAACGAATAGAATCGGGGCTCCCCAAGGGGAAGAACTTGGTCTGATGAAACCCTTGTCCAAGAGTTCCTGTAACTGACTGGACAATTCCTGCATCTCGGGAGGTGCAAGACGGTAGGGGGCCCGAGCAATAGGAGCAGCCCCTGGTACAAGATCAATACCGAACTCAACCTGACGATGGGGAGGAAGACCAGATAAATCATCAGGAAATACATCAGGAAACTCGCGTACAACAGGAATATCGTCGATCTTCTTCTCATCGGTAGAGGAAACAGATAAAAGTGCCAAAACGGCCGAGTAACCCTTTCGAAGATACTTAAGGGCTTTCATGCTGGAGATGAGATTTAGCGGAGCACCGCCCTTGATACCGTACACCATAAGGAATTCTCCATCAGGGAGAGGAATCCGAATAATCTTTTCGTAACAAACGATCTCAGCGCGATACAAAGACAACCAATCCATGCCTACCACAACGTCAAAACTACCCAAAGGTACCGGCATAAGGTCGATGGGGAACGACAAACCCGACAACTCTAGTTGACACTCCCGAAGGATACAAGTAGCTTCAATCTTTTTACCGTCAGCCAACTCAATTATATACTTAGCCTCTAATGGTACAGGTACTACATCTAGCAGTCGACTAACTTCCATAGATATAAAACTTTTATCGGCACCGGAATCAAATAAAACACTAACAGAGCGATTATTGAGAAGGAACGTACCGGTAACTGTGTCAGGATCCTGTCTAGCCTCAGCGGCTCCAATGACGAAGGCACGTGCATTCCTGCCGCCGCCCCCGTTGTTCCCGTTACCGTTGTTCCCGCCCTGCTTCAGTTTCGGGCAATCCTTCTTGTAATGCCCAGTCTCCCCACAGTTGTAACATCCCTGTCTTCCCGTAGTTCCCGGAGTAGTAGGAGCCGAGTTAGTAGTTGGAGCCTGGGTCGATGGAAGTGTCGCCCGACAGTCTTTAGCAAAATGCCCAAGTCGCTGACAACGATGGCAACGATTACGGTCGCAGTCCCCCTGATGATGACGCCCACACTTGTTGCATTTAGGTAATTTCCCCGCATAACCACCCTGTTTGTTACCAGAAGAAGAACCCCCGCCATCGAATCTTTACCTTGCTGTGCTGGCACAGATCCTTTCCCCTCATTATCCCATTTACGCTTGTTATTCTCCGGGCCTTGACAGTCGAACCCTTAGCAGGCAAAATACCCTCATTCACCTTCAAGTTTGTCATCCTGTGAGCCGATCGGACCACCTCTGAGTATGTAGGATGATTTCCCGCAGCCACCAACCCTGCGATCTCTGGTACTAGCCCCGAGATATAGTGTTCAATCCTCCGGTATTCTGGCACATGCAGATCAGGACACAGCACTGCCAACTCATTACGCCTTACCGTATACTTTTCAATCTCGGACCCAGTCATCTTGAGGTTCCACACCTCGTGCTCTAACTTCTGAACTTCTTCCCTTGGACAGTACTCTCGCTTCAACAGTTGAACAAAATTTTCCCAAGGCATAGCATACGCCTCCCCTATACCCATATTCTGGGTGATATTGTTCCACCAGGTCAAAGCAACATCCTGGAATAACGCAGCAGCATACTTGACTCGATCCTCTGGGAGACAGTTGCACATCAGAAACACTGACTCCACCTTTTCCAGCCACCTGAGCAAGCTCACCGCACCCTCAGTACCAGAGAATTCCTGGGGCTTACAGTCCCGAAACATCTTGTAGGTACACATGGGTGGGGGTGGGTTAACAGGACCACCTGAAATGAAACGCATGAGAAACCACGTAGAATGTAAACAAGGTTCACTAATGAGGCAAAAGTGGATAAATCAACTTACCACCACCATTGTGCCCTAACTGAAAGGCAGCTTGCAGCAAGTTGTTCAGATCTTCTTGTGATAGGTTTACACCTCCACGACCACCACCACCGCGACCACCACCACGCCCACCATTGCGGCCACCTCCACGTCCTCCTCGTACTCCAGACATGATTCTGACAGAAAGAACAAGAAAGTGTAGTTTCACAGCTAATGGTAACCACTAACATTCACAAGATCAAAGCTAGATCCAACTCAGGACTATCCATTCAAACCCAGAGCTCACTAGGGCTTTCATGCATTTCGGTTTATGATTTTGTGTGCACCCAAAATGATAAACCGCTCTACATGGTCCCCCAAGTGTTCTCCTAGTTCAAAGTTCAAATCACCGAACATAGACTCTTAGCTATACACCGTAATGCTACGGTAGTTATGGCAAGTGTTTCTATTGGAGTATGAAAGGGAGATGTCCGAGCCTTGGACAAATCTCAAGAGTACACGATTTACCCCAATATACCACACTGCCTAGAGAGCAAGTAACCCGACCTAAGATAGAACGGATGATGTAACATAGGAAGGTCAGATGATTTAGAGACACCCCGACAAGCCCATACGTAATCCACCATAATGTTTAGTACTAAGTGATCGTCTAGTGTGTGCGACTCGGCTATAGACTAGACTCTACATGCAGTCCTAGTTCACTATAACCATTGGCTCTGATACCAATCTGTCACACCCTCAAAATCCACTTGCGGAGTTTTACCGCGAGGCGCATGACAAACCAGGATCCAAGTCAACGATCACAATAAACAAACTAAATGAACATATGCAATTTCAAAACATAGTTTAAAATCCCCAATTACAGCGGAAGCTTATTATCAAAATAAAATCCAAAAGAAAACCACATTATTCATTGTTTGAAAACCATGCAATCCTAACTAGACGCCGTGCAGACGCGTGCGCCCTAGTTCCATAGTGCTACCTTAGCGACCTGAGAAAACATGTAAGAGTTTACGTCAGCACAAAAATGCTGGTGAGTTTACAGGTTTTATAATCATAGTACCAAGTTCAACCTGTCCATACTATAACAATTTGCAAACCAAAGTACGCTAGCTAGGCGTATGTTTTGTTACTACAACGATTGGAAAACCATTACTAACTCGTAAACCAGATGTCGTGCCCGAATAGTAAACCTGTTCCTGTTTGAGACAATATGCACTCGCCCGGCCCTCCAAGCCGACGAGCGGGGTTGGTCATTCCCAATAGATCTATTCACATTTCCCCGTTGTGCTAACCCGCACATTCATGGTTTCCCCCGGGACTTCCAAAGATCGTATAGTAAACCATAGAAACCCATAGTATGACAGTTGTTACCAAAACATAAGTTTAACACATGTTTTCTCCCCCAAAAAGTGAAACCAGTTAAAAGAGGGGCCGTAAACTCACCTTAGGTTGCGTTACTTCGAAATACGAATAATATCAGCAAGCTATGCTAGCCCCGTAAAGCGGCGACCTAACATATGACAGTTACAAGTACTTAGACTAATAACCCGTAGGTTAGTTAGTCCCTAGATGTCCAGACCATAACCAAGTTCGTTTGAAAACACCGTGACTGTTAAATTAACCCAATGTACAAGACTCGACATCCCATTGGTGACCCGAGACTCCCCGTGTTATACTTGTACTCACAAACATACAATCATGCAATACACACTTAACATACGTTATAGTTCAACAAGTTATAGCACGTAGTTCAAGTATCACATAAATAAGTCCGAACACATGTTACCAAGTTATTAGATATGTTACGGGGTTCCTAGCATGTTCCTAGGTGTCAAATCGGGTCCCGAAATGCTAAATTACACTTACAGCAGCAGTACAGGCGATTAGGAAAAGTCAACTAGTGATTACGTGGGTCAACAGGCATTTAGGAATGCTAATCGCCTATAGTATAGGCGATTAGGGCTATCTCATATGCAATTTATGAGTTTATAGGCGATTACGTCGTAAAGCATGCAATTCAGGGCTTAACTAGCATTTAGGATCGTAAATGCATGAAGTAAAGGGGAATAGGATCCTATTCGCCTATACTATAGGCGATTAGGGATCCCCTTCAGGCGAATAGCCTCCTAATCGCCTATAGTATAGGGGATTAGGGTTCCTATTCGCCTATAGCACAGCTGTTCCGGTTTTTCGCGCGTTTAACACTCCAAATCCAATCCAGAACGTGTGTAAACATCAAATATCAATCAAACAACTATATCAAACATATTTCAATCAAAATCCTTCGTTTAACCTCGTTCTATCAGCCCTGCATGCAACCATGTATCCCAAAACAACACATATAGCATGAAACATCACATTAACATGCATAACCCTAACCCTAATGAACAATTACTCAGGTTTCATCAACATGCTATCATTATTAATCTGTAACTACCTTAATATCATGTTACTTATCCTTCTTGAATCATAAAAACCCTATCTTTTAATCATAAACCCACATACAACAAGCATAATAGTTAGAATCCAATTAACAACAATTAATAACGAATTTCCAGAAGACATTTACGTTTATAAACAGGTCTGGACTATTAGGGATTTAATAAAAACGTTATTAAAGATTGCATGAATGAAAACCACACCTTAGATTTGTAATAGATTGATGTTATAGGCTTGAAATCTTGTGTTTTGATCCAAAATCGTGTTCCAGAGGTTGTGTGGGTGTTGGGGCGAGTTGTGGGACGACTAGGGTTATTAATATGAAGTTTATGAGGTCAAGTATTGTATTTATAGGCGTTTTTAGTCGTCCAGCACGTTATAGGCGATTACGCAGCATCATCAGGCGAATAGGGATCCTATTCGCCCCCAGTATAGGCGAATAGGGCCTATTCGCCCCTATTGGGACCCTACTCGCCTACCCTATAGGCGAATACAACTCCTATTCGCCTATAGGGTCTGGTTCAGCATGTTTGGTGCGTTAAACTCCGTTTTAACATATGTTAACACATTTTCACATACCGACAAGTCACATAATGATTGTAAACACATAATACTTGCAAACAAACACATTCACACTCGTTCACCAATTCCCGGGACTCGAGACTTGTATATTCCCTGTGTTCTGACGATTCTACGAATCGTCACCCTTTGTACACTTGGTTAAGGACTGACATCTAATGAGCCTTCAAACTAACATCTAATGATCCTCTATACCAAACTAACAGTTCCCGTACCGTAACACGACTCAACTATCCCAGTTATGTATAATATACGCGTGACTCGCTAAGGTAGACTTTAATCTAGACAGCGTTGTTAACCAGAATTTGCCGGGTGTCACATCATCCCCACGTTAAAAGAATTTTCGTCCCGAAAATTGCACAAGTACCAAAAGGAATAACAAAAGAACAGATAAAAGATAGAAACCAAAAGAGAGATTTACCCGAGTTGTCACATCATCCCCACGTTAAAAGGAATCTCGCCCTGAGATTCATTCAGCAGCAGTGGTAACATATCTCGATTCGAACGCTTCCTTAGGAAAGAGATGAGGATACTTAGACTTCATCTGATCCTCCCGTTCCCAAGTGTACTCTGGTCCCCGGTTCGAGTTCCAGCGAATTTTAACAATGCGAATCTTGCTATGACGTTGGCTACGAATCTTGTAGTCAAGGATCTCAACAGGTTCCTCCACAATCCGAAGACGATCATCCACCTTGATCTCTTCCAGTGGAACAATAAGAGACTCGTCAGCCAGACACTTCTTTAAGTTAGACACATGGAAGACGTTATGTACGTTGCCGAGCTCCGTCGGTAAATCAAGACGATATGCCACCGGTCCAATCCGTTCCAGGATTGTAAATGGACCAACATACCGAGGGTTGAGTTTGCCACGCTTCCCAAAGCGTATGACGCCCTTCCACGGTGAAACTTTCAAAAGTACCTTGTCATCAACTTGGAATTCCAATGGCTTGCGACGTTGATCAGCATAACTCTTTTGCCGATCCCGTGCCGCTGCCAACCGGTTACGAATCTGTACGATCTTTTCCGAAGTTTCGTACACTAGCTCAGGCCCAGTGAGTTGACTCTCACCCACCTCAGCCCAACAAAGAGGAGACCGGCATTTCCGCCCGTACAGTGCCTCGAACGGAGCTGCCTTGATGCTCGTGTGGTAACTGTTGTTGTAAGAGAATTCTACTAACGGTAGGTGAGCTTCCCAACCCTTGCCAAAATCGATCACACATGCTCGCAGCATGTCTTCTAAGGTTTGAATCGTGCGTTCACTCTGACCGTCAGTCTGTGGGTGATAAGTTGTGCAAAGACTTCCAGAAGTGAGAAGTAAAGTGGGAGTCACGATCCGAAATAATAGAAACTGGCACCCCGTGCTTAGAAACAACTTCCTTCAGATAAAGACGAGCCAAACGATCCATGGTGTCGGTCTCCTTAATAGCGAGAAAATGGGCTGATTTAGTCAACCGATCAACAATTACCCATATCTTATCATTTCCGCTCGGTGACTTAGGTAGTTGCGTGACAAAATCCATTGTAATCCGTTCCCATTTCCACTCCGGAATTTCAGGTTGTTGCAAGAGACCCGACGGTTTCTGGTATTCCACCTTGACCTTAGCACAGGTCAAGCATTTGCTCACGTATGAGGCTATATCCGACCTCATGTTTGGCCACCAGTAAAGCACCTTCAGATCTTGGTACATCTTATCCGAACCAGGATGAATAGAATACCGGGACTTGTGAGCCTCATCTAAAACAAGCTCCCGAAGTCCCCCGAATAAAGGAATCCATATGCGTTCTGCGAAGTATTGCAGGCCATCAGGCCTTCGCTCGAGGTGTTTGTCGGCACCGTGCATAGTCTCAGCTTTAAGGTTTTCTTCCTTCAAAGCTTCTAACTGGGCAGAACGGAGTTGGTCAGGTAGAGAGGAATGAATGGTGAGTTGCAACGCCCGAACGCGACGAGGTTTAATTGATTCCTTCCTGCTCAAGGCGTCTGCTACGACATTCGCCTTGCCAGGATGGTACTTAATGGCGCAATCATAGTCATTCAGAAGTTCAATCCAACGACGTTGTCGTATGTTCAAATGTTGTTGGTCGAAAATATGTTGAAGACTCTTGTGATCGGTGTAGATGGTGCATTTGGTACCGTACAAGTAATGTCTCCAAATTTTCAACGCGAAAACCACTGCACCCAACTCCAAGTCATGGGTGGTGTAGTTCTTCTCGTGCACCTTGAGTTGACGAGAAGCATACGCAATCACTTTCTCGCGTTGCATCAACACGCAACCGAGACCATGAATAGAAGCATCACAGTAAACAACGAAATCATCAGGGCCTTCAGGCAAGGACAAAATAGGAGCAGAACAAAGTTTAGACTTCAGTTCTTGAAATGCCGACTCTTGTGGTTCACCCCAGTCGAATTTTCTATCCTTCTGAGTAAGAGTGGTCAGGGGTTGAGCGATCTTCGAGAACCCCTTAATGAAACGACGATAATAGCCCGCAAGGCCTAGAAATTGCCGCACCTCAGTTGGCGTCTTTGGTGCTCCCCAGTCCTTGATTGCTTCGATCTTAGCTGGATCGACATGAATTCCTAGTTCATTAACCACATGTCCTAGGAACTGAACTTCACGTAACCAAAAGTCACACTTTGAGAACTTTGCGTAAAGTTGTTCCCGTCGCAAGAGTTCCAAAACCAAACGCAGGTGTTCCTCGTGTTCGGTCTTGTTCTTGGAGTAAATCAGGATGTCATCAATAAACACAATGACGAACTTGTCAAGATATGGTTTGCAAACGCGGTTCATCAAATCCATGAAAACCGCCGGTGCGTTCGTGAGACCGAAAGGCATGACCAAGAATTCGAAATGGCCATAACGTGTACGAAAGGCAGTCTTTGCAACGTCAGCTTCCCTTACGCGCAACTGGTGATAACCGGACCTGAAATCAATCTTAGAGTAGTAGCTAGAACCCTGGAGTTGGTCGAATAGATCATCAATACGTGGAAGAGGATAGCGGTTCTTGATGGTCAATTTGTTCAATTCTCTGTAATCCACACACAATCGGAAACTTCCATCCTTCTTCTTAACGAATAGAATTGGGGCTCCCCAAGGGGAAGAACTTGGTCTGATGAAACCCTTGTCCAAGAGTTCCTGTAACTGACTGGACAATTCCTGCATCTCGGGAGGTGCAAGACGGTAGGGGGCCCGAGCAATTGGAGCAGCCCCTGGTACAAGATCAATACCGAACTCAACCTGACGATGGGGAGGAAGACCGGATAAATCATCAGGAAATACATCAGGAAACTCGCGTACAACAGGAATATCGTCGATCTTCTTCTCATCGGTAGAGGAAACAGATAAAAGTGCCAAAACGGCCGAGTAACCCTTTCGAAGATACTTAAGGGCTTTCATGCTGGAGATGAGATTTAGCGGAGCACCGCCCTTGATACCGTACACAGAAAGGAATTCTCCATCAGGGAGAGGAATCCGAATAATCTTTTCGTAACAAACGATCTCAGCACGATACAAAGACAACCAATCCATGCCTACCACAACGTCAAAACTACCCAAAGGTACCGGCATAAGGTCGATGGGGAACGACAAACCCGATAACTCTAGTTGACACTCCCGAAGGATACAAGTAGCTTCAATCTTTTTACCGTCAGCCAACTCAATTATATACTTAGCCTCTAATGGTACAGGTACTACATCTAGCAGTCGACTAACTTCAATAGATATAAAACTTTTATCGGCACCGGAATCAAATAAAACACTAACAGAGCGATTATTGAGAAGGAACGTACCGGTAACAGTGTCAGGATCCTGTCTAGCCTCAGCGGCTCCAATGACGAAGGCATGTGCATTCCTGCCGCCGCCCCCGTTGTTCCCGTTACCGTTGTTCCCGCCCTGCTTCAGTTTCGGGCAATCCTTCTTGTAATGCCCAGTCTCCCCAGAGTTCTAACATCCCTGTCTTCCCGTAGTTCCCTGAGTAGTAGGAGCCGAGTTAGTAGTTGGAGCCTGGGTCGATGGAAGTGTCGCCCGACAGTCTTTAGCAAAATGCCCAAGTCGCTGACAACGATGGCAACGATTACGGTCGCAGTCCCCCTGATGATGACGCCCACACTTGTTGCATTTAGGTAATTTCCCCGCATAACCACCCTGTTTGTTACCAGAAGAAGAACCCCCGCCATCGAATCTCTTACCTTGCTGTGCTGGCACAGATCCTTTCCCCTCATTATCCCATTTACGCTTGTTATTCTCCGGGCCTTGACAGTCGAACCCTTAGCAGGCAAAATACCCTCATTCACCTTCAAGTTTGTCATCCTGTGAGCCGATCGGACCACCTCCGAGTATGTAGGATGATTTCCCGCAGCCACCAACCCTGCGATCTCTGGTACTAGCCCCGAGATATAGTGTTCAATCCTCCGGTATTCTGGCACATGCAGATCAGGACACAGCACTGCCAACTCATTACGCCTTACCGTATACTTTTCAATCTCGGACCCAGTCATCTTGAGGTTCCACACCTCGTGCTCTAACTTCTGAACTTCTTCCCTTGGACAGTACTCTCGCTTCAACAGTTGAACAAAATTTTCCCAAGGCATAGCATACGCCTCCCCTATACCCATATTCTGGGTGATATTGTTCCACCAGGTCAAAGCAACATCCTGGAATAACGCAGCAGCATACTTGACTCGATCCTCTGGGAGACAGTTGCACATCAGAAACACTGACTCCACCTTTTCCAGCCACCTGAGCAAGCTCACCGCACCCTCAGTACCAGAGAATTCCTGGGGCTTACAGTCCCGAAACATCTTGTAGGTACACATGGGTGGGGGTGGATTAACAGGACCACCTGAAATGAAACGCATGAGAAACCACGTAGAATGTAAACAAGGTTCACTAATGAGGCAAAAGTGGATAAATCAACTTACCACCACCATTGTGCCCTAACTGAAAGGCAGCTTGCAGCAAGTTGTTCAGATCTTCTTGTGATAGGTTTACACCTCCACGACCACCACCACCACCGCGACCACCACCACGCCCACGATTGCGGCCACCTCCACGTCCTCCTCGTACTCCAGACATGATTCTGACAGAAAGAACGAGAAAGTTTAGTTTCACAGCTAATGGTAACCACTAGCAATCACAAGATCAAAGCTAGATCCAACTCAGGACTATCCATTCAAACCCAGAGCTCACTAGGGCTTTCATGCATTTCGGTTTATGATTTTGTGTGCACCCAAAATGATAAACCGCTCTACATGGTCCCCCAAGTGTTCTCCTAGTTCAAAGTTCAAATCACCGAACATAGACTCTTAGCTATACACCGTAATGCTACGGTAGTTATGGCAAGTGTTTCTATTGGAGTATGAAAGGGAGATGTCCGAGCCTTGGACAAATCTCAAGAGTACACGATTTACCCCAATATACCACACTGCCTAGAGAGCAAGTAACCCGACCTAAGATAGAACGGATGATGTAACATAGGAAGGTCAGATGATTTAGAGACACCCCGACAAGCCCATACGTAATCCACCATAATGTTTAGTACTAAGTGATCGTCTAGTGTGTGCGACTCGGCTATAGACTAGACTATACATGCAGTCCTAGTTCACTATAACCATTGGCTCTGATACCAATCTGTCACACCCTCAAAATCCACTTGCGGAGTTTTACCGCGAGGCGCATGACAAACCAGGATCCAAGTCAACGATCACAATAAACATAACTAAATGAACAAATGCAATTTCAAAACATAGTTTAAAATCCCCAATTACAGCGGAAGCTTATTATCAAAATAAAATCCAAAAGAAAACCACATTATTCATTGTTTGAAAACCATGCAATCCTAACTAGACGCCGTGCAGACGCGTGCGCCCTAGTTCCATAGTGCTACCTTAGCGACCTGAGAAAACATGTAAGAGTTTACGTCAGCACAAAAATGCTGGTGAGTTTACAGGTTTTATAATCATAGTACCAAGTTCAACCTGTCCATACTATAACAATTTGCAAACCAAAGTACGCTAGCTAGGCGTATGTTTTGTTACTACAACGATTGGAAAACCATTACTAACTCGTAAACCAGATGTCGTGCCCGAATAGTAAACCTGTTCCTGTTTGAGACAATATGCACTCGCCCGGCCCTCCAAGCCGACGAGCGGGGTTGGTCATTCCCAATAGATCTATTCACATTTCCCCGTTGTGCTAACCCGCACATTCATGGTTTCCCCCGGGACTTCCAAAGATCGTATAGTAAACCATAGAAACCCATAGTATGACAGTTGTTACCAAAACATAAGTTTAACACATGTTTTCTCCCCCAAAAAGTGAAACCAGTTAAAAGAGGGGCCGTAAACTCACCTTAGGTTGCGTTACTTCGAAATACGAATAATATCAGCAAGCTATGCTAGCCCCGTAAAGCGGCGACCTAACATATGACAGTTACAAGTACTTAGACTAATAACCCGTAGGTTAGTTAGTCCCTAGATGTCCAGACCATAACCAAGTTCGTTTGAAAACACCGTGACTGTTAAATTAACCCAAAGTACAAGACTCGACATCCCATTGGTGACCCGAGACTCCCCGTGTTATACTTGTACTCACAAACATACAATCATGCAATACACACTTAACATACGTTATAGTTCAACAAGTTATAGCACGTAGTTCAAGTATCACATAAATAAGTCCGAACACATGTTACCAAGTTATTAGATATGTTACGGGGTTCCTAGCATGTTCCTAGGTGTCAAATCGGGTCCCGAAATGCTAAATTACACTTACAGCAGCAGTACAGGCGATTAGGAAAAGTCAACTAGTGATTACGTGGGTCAACAGGCATTTAGGAATGCTAATCGCCTATAGTATAGGCGATTAGGGCTATCTCATATGCAATTTATGAGTTTATAGGCGATTACGTCGTAAAGCATGCAATTC
Source organism: Ambrosia x helenae (assembly GCA_030844895.1). Taxonomy (NCBI): domain Eukaryota; kingdom Viridiplantae; phylum Streptophyta; class Magnoliopsida; order Asterales; family Asteraceae; genus Ambrosia; species Ambrosia x helenae. The sequence continues at coordinate 27,565,485 of CM061234.1, forward strand.
AGGGCTTAACTGGCATTTAGGATCGTAAATGCATGAAGTAAAGGGGAATAGGATCCTATTCGCCTATACTATAGGTGATTAGGGCTCCCCTTCAGGCGAATAGCCTCCTAATCGCCTATAGTATAGGGGATTAGGGTTCCTATTCGCCTATAGCACAGCTGTTCCGGTTTTTCGCGCGTTTAACACTCCAAATCCAATCCAGAACGTGTGTAAACAACAAATATCACTCAAACAACTATATCAAACATATTTCAATCAAAATCCTTCGTTTAACCTCGTTCTATCAGCCCTGCATGCAACCATGTATCCCAAAACAACACATATAGCATGAAACATCACATTAACATGCATAACCCTAACCCTAATGAGCAATTACTCAGGTTTCATCAACATGCTATCATTATTAATCTGTAACTACCTTAATATCATGTTACTAATCCTTCTTGAATCATAAAAACCCTATCTTTTAATCATAAACCCACATACAACAAGCATAATAGTTAGAATCCAATTAACAACAATTAATAAAGAATTTCCAGAAGACATTTACATTTATAAACAGGTCTGGACTATTAGGGATTTAATAAAAACGTTATTAAAGATTGCATGAATGAAAACCACACCTTAGATTTGTAATAGATTGATGTTATAGGCTTGAAATCTTGTGTTTTGATCCAAAATCGTGTTCCAGAGGTTGTGTGGGTGTTGGGGCGAGTTGTGGGACGACTAGGGTTATTAATATGAAGTTTATGAGGTTAAGTATTGTATTTATAGGCGTTTTTAGTCGTCCAGCACGTTATAGGCGATTACGCAGCATCATCAGGCGAATAGGGATCCTATTCGCCCCCAGTATAGGCGAATAGGGCCTATTCGCCCCTATTGGGACCCTACTCGCCTACCCTATAGGCGAATACAACTCCTATTCGCCTATAGGGTCTGGTTCAGCATGTTTGGTGCGTTAAACTCCGTTTTAACATATGTTAACACATTTTCACATACCGACAAGTCACATAATGATTGTAAACACATAATACTTGCAAACAAACACATTCACACTCGTTCACCAATTCCCGGGACTCGAGACTTGTATATTCCCTGTGTTCTGACGATTCTACGAATCGTCACCCTTTGTACACTTGGTTAAGGACTGACATCTAATGAGCCTTTAAACTAACATCTAATGATCCTCTATACCAAACTAACAGTTCCCTTACCGTAACACGACTCAACTATCCCAGTTAAGTATAATATACGCGTGACTCGCTAAGGTAGACTTTAATCTAGACAGCGTTGTTAACCAGAATTTGCCGGGTGTCACACGGCTCCCCAGCACGGTGTGAGGTTTGTCAAACCTAATAGCGCTATCAACTAGTAACCCGCTTGCCATAACCCGGCAACTCATTTGTAAATAGTGAAGGACTTTCGTGATAGAATGCAGTTTAGTTCATTAAGGACACGGAGTGCGAAACTAGCAAAACCCGATTCCTCATAGGAATCAACCCATCCCAAAACCCGGGATAAAACAGTAGTCCCAAACCTGGACTAGAAAGATTAAGTAAGTTGTCTCCCCGAGACGCATGCTTTTGAGAAAAGAGTAGTGAAACTCACCTTAGGTTGCAAGCAAATAATCCCAACTCCACAAATATGACGTACTACCGACTCCCTATTACATGTGTCACTACGTGAGTATATGTGTAGTATCATTACACCAAAGGACCCGTTTGTCCAAGACGTTTAAAAATTCAAAACCGTGTAAGTGACACCTAATGATTCTAAATGCACAAGTAGACCCTACGGACCCGTTGGTGAAAACAATGATTAACATCAGTTATGCACTTCATATACACCTCATATAAGTGTTCATACAAGCTCATGTCAAATACAAGTCATACAAGACTCCAAATAACCACATAAATGTACATCACATAATCTGCGTTTTAGGACAGATTATGCGCTGTGAAAACCAATTTATTAAAAATACTTATCCAATGAATTAGACTCTCAAAATTTTACTGAATATTTCAGGGAGTCTGTCGGACAAGTACATATTTTTATTCATGACCAAACTGTATACAAAAATTATGAAAAATAATACAATACAACTATGGTCAGAACACACTCACAACATCAGATTAGTAGAAAAATTCTCAAAAATTTCGTATTCATCCAAACAGGATGAATCCACTTGGAAAAGCCAAGTTATTCCAATTTTGACATGCTGTACAAATTTCATAATCTAAATCTTTGTAAGACTCAAGTTATGGTCGTTTAAAGTTGATCCAATTTACTAATCCGAAAATCTAATATGATCTTTAATCAAAGAAAATTCCAAAAACATATCAAACGATGTCCAAATCAGGTGATTTTACCCATTAAGAAAAGCTAAGACCTTGTATAACATGTTCATGTAAAGAAATCACCAAAACAAATAATTTAACATCATGTTACAGCCTCTGCAAATCGATCTAATCATTCTGTCCAGATTCTAGATCATGCATAACCCTAGTTTTAATCAACTATCTTTGCATATTAACGATCAACAATACCCAACAAATATCATACAACATCAATAACACATAACCTGATCAAAACCTAGCAAGATACACATCAAACATTATCAATCATAAACTCTAGAAGTTTAAAATATCAAAAACATGCAAACTCATGCAATACACATAATAATCATCACATGTCATCATGTTTAACCACATTAATCTTTATCAACAACAAGTTTTAATCTTTAAAAAAGTGTTTCAGACCTGGACAAACTTGGTTATGATGTTTTAAAATACACTAAAGATAATTAAAACATATAGAGTTGAGTATTTTACCGAAAGCACTTCAAAACCACAAACCGAATGCTCTCCAAGCTTCCCGAATGGTGTTCTTGAGCTTTAGCAGGTGTTTGGGGTTAATATTTTCGTAAATAGGCAGTAGGGGCGATTAGGGTTAAGTTTATGGGGTTCTTGGAGCTTAAGATTGCTTAAAAAAGGGATTAAATCGGTTTAACCACGTCATCATGTTCCGAACGCCCGTTCGGAATTGTGAACGGCCGTTCGGAATGGTTTAGTCCATTTTGAGCGGCCCAGTTCGTTGTATAGCCTATTTTCTTTGATGTTTTTGTTATTTTGGGCCGTAAAAAGCGTAACCCCATGTATTATAGCCTATTTTCTTTGATGTTTTTGTTATTTTGGGCCATAAAAGCGTAACCCCATGGTTCATTGATTACGGTTTTTAATAACGCGTTCGGTTTATGTTCACGTAATCACATACAATTTGCATATAGTTTAACAGAAACACGTAATTGCAATAAATCTCAATCAATTAATCCACAATTATCAAATTTCATAATTCACCAACGTCCGGGGTTCACTACTCATGTATATAGTTTGGTAATTACCCGAATTACCACTTCATGTAGTTATTAACTTATAAATGTGCAACGTGTGACTTGTCTAGCTAACCCTAGTTAAATAGAATTCGAGGAATGTAAGTACAAGTAACTAGAGTTTCGTTAAAGTGAGAACCTGAAATTGCGGGGTATCACATCATCCCCAAGTTGAAAAGAATTTCGTACCAAAATTCAGTAAGTAAACAATAATGCCAGTGTAAAAATGTGTGCTTGGTTCCCGGATGTCACATTATCCCCAAGTTGAAAGGAATTTCGCCCCGAAATTCACTTTGAGCGAGCTGCTTTATGTTCAGCGATTGATCTATGCACAGGTTCAGGTTCAGTAAAGAGATGTGGGTATTTGAGCCGCATTTGATCCCTGCGTTCCCACGTATATTCCGGTCCTAGACGGGAAATCCATCGCACCTTAACAATAGGTATGGTGCTCTGTCTGAGTTTCTTGATGCCCTGCTCAAGAATCTCCACTGGTTCTTCCACGAACCGTAGCTAGTCGTCCACATGGAGCTCCTCCAGTGGCACTACCAGTGTTGTATCATATAGACATTTCTTTAGAATCGATACGTGGAATACATTGTGCACTCCACTGAGTTCATCAGGCAGGTTTAATCTGTAAGCTACTGGACCAATCCTTTCGACGATCTCGAATGGTCCAACGTATCGCGGGTTCAACTTTCCCTGTTTCCCAATGCGTATCACACCCTTCCAAGGTGACACCTTTAGTAGTACCTTGTCCCCAACCTGGAACTCCAAAGGTGATTGCGTGTCGAAGTGCTAATCGAAAACTAAATAAAAACTACTCCTTAGCTACAACTGACTGCAGTATAGGAAGTAGGGTTGTCGAACCTCAGGGAGTTTGTGGAAAGTGCTAATTTACCGATTGCTAATTAACTTAAGATTAACTAAAGTATTTTTATGAAGTTTAATGTAAAAGTGTTGCAGTGCTGCAAAACGAAGTGATAATAGAGTTTTATAAAAGACAATAATATGGAAAAAACGGTCACTCCGGGTTCTGATTCGGTAATTATCAAATGAATTATGGTAATACCCTATCAAGGAAATCACATAGATATGACTTTGTTTAAGTTGTTCGACCCAATTCAGCTATCATAACATTAATTGCAAAGTTAAATTAATCTTAGTGCAAGAAAATCAAGATACGATAACATAATGCAATAATATTAATTAACCAAACTATCTAGATCAGTCAAACATACAATCAGACGCAAAGACCCTTAAGGTGTTCACAAAATCTAATCCAAATTGTTAGTGCATGATGTCCCTAGGCTAGTATATAGGTTGTTTGGACGTGTTTCGGGGTGTTTGGAGACGTTTATAAGCGTTTTGGGTTTGTTTAGAGCTGTCAGGAGATTAGGATACTGTTCATGCGATTGGCATGTAATCGTGTATACTATTCACGCGATTAGAAGCTAATCGCTAGATATCATCATGCTATTAGGCCCAATCGCATGATGTTGCATGCTTGATAGCCTCCTGATCGCTAGTACTGGTCTGTACGAGTACAGGAGGTATAAATAGGCCCAATCATTGCCCTAATCATCAGTTCTTGCCACACACACTCTCCAAACACCCTCCCCTGGTCTGAGAAGTCTGATTTGATCATTGTAAACACTCGAGCTCTGTTTTAATGATAAATCTTTAATCTTTTGACCCGTTTTTGTGTGTTAGAACATATTTAGAGGATTCCGCACTCTGAATATAAACCTCATGATTTTCGGTTGACCCGTTCGTCGATCCTACACAAATAATGAATATCAAACATAAAACAATTGATAAAATACCCAAATCGTTCACCCGGAGAAACCGTAAGATGTTTAGCCGCACATGTTCATGATTTTCGCTTCAAGACTTGTTCTTACTCGTACGAGCATTAACCAGAATGAATCGATCTCTTCAAAATACTCAAAATCCTCCTTTGATGCTCTCAAATTCGTCCCCCTAGTTGCCTCCCACGAATTAGGGTTTTTGTTTAGAGTTATCCCCTTGAAAAATATGGAAATCTAATAAAAAATCAATTTTTTTCGTCAGACATGCCCCCACGCACCATGAGGATTTCAGCCCTTCTCCTCATGGTGCTCGGTGCCTTACTTCTCCAACATGGGCCTATCAGCTTTGGGCTTGGCTTGTTTTCTTCATTTGGGATTCATTTTTCTTGGTCCAATTAACTTAATTCTTCCACTAATGATCCTCCTTGGCCCACTTCTTCATAGCTCTTCAAAATAAACTTCTTTATCTTCAACTCTCGAGCCCGGATGTTCGGTTCCTGGTATTATTTCTTCAATTCATGTCCTTTTTCGCCGAACATCTAAAATCAACAAAAAATTGCATAAATAATAACTAAAAATACTAAAAATATATACAACCTATAAGATTACTAAATACTCAAAACCATGCTATAAACTCCATAAAATAATAATAAACGACTCGAAAATCTATTAAAATGCTAAGGAAAAATGCATGTGTTTTACAACACATCAAACTCCCCACACTTGACTCTTTTTCGTCCCTAAAAAAGTTATGCACACTCTGCTCAAGACATTATCACAGACAAGCACCGCAGTCGCCCATCATACTCAAGCTAAGGTCCAAAGTCATACCCCATTTACAGATAAGCATTAGATATGTTAATTCAGCAAGCCAAAATGATTTCAATCTAAAAAAAAAAACAGATTAACCCAACTAAACCTAACATGCTTCCAGTTTTTATGTTCATGCAACACACCCCCTCACAATTTTTCACTCTACTCAGTTTAGTATCTGGACTAGCGTGTAATGCACTAGTATGAATCACTCAAAACCAAACATGTAACTCTGTTATCATAGGCTTGTATGACAATCACACCTTAACCGTAAACAATGCACATATCTAAAGGACTTACAGGTTTTAAGCTTAGGGTAAAGGTAGTAAATATTTGGCTAACAAGTGGCTAAAACGAAGACAAGTACCGACCCATAACAATCTTTTATTCATACTAAACACAATAACTAAAACTGCGGGTTATTTTCGACCCGTATTACATAATACTAACAGCTTTTTTTCTTTTACACATATATATATATATATATATTTTCTCTCTCTCTTTTTTTATAACGTATAAATACCAAACATCATAATAACTACACTTAGATTGTCAAGAAACACGGGTGACACAAAAGGTCGGTTCAAAAAACTGATTTGGGTTTACAAACGATTAGGTAAAGGCTCAACATGGCTACTAGGGGTAATATTGTGGGTAAACAGGTTAATCACTTAAATAACTACACATGTGTCAAACGAAAAAGGGAACCCTAAATTGCCTTTATCATTTATGTGCATATCTAGTCTACAACCTCGGCATGTATCAAATCACACAAGTTCTGCAACAAAGAAACATCTGGCCTACACTCAACAAATGAAAATATATATATGTATCAATCTATCATCTAGTATGCTCAAGATCTCACAAAGTAGGGAAATGGATTACCGATGTGTGCCTGAATTTATTACTAAAAAACTTGTTAAACTTAGTCAGGCAATTTTAGACATTTTTTCTTCAAAACACCTGTTGAAAACGGTTCATACTACTTTCCACAAATTAGACCATGACTAAGGACCTACTGCCCAAACAATCAAGAGACAACTGGTATCTACTAAAAAACTGCTTTCTGCCTGATTAGAATGTTTTTCAAGAAATATTTTTTATTTTTAGTTTTTTTTATATGACTTAACTACAAAATCAAAACTTCTACTAACTTCTCCCCACACTTGAATTTCACATTGTCCTCAATGGGAGAAAATAAAAACTAAGACGCACTTAACGAACACGAGACAACTAAAAAAATAAAAAAAAATAATATGACTAGAATAAGAAAAATAACACGAAGTTGGAACAGACTCCCCTGATAGAATACGCATAAACTCCTCGAATAATCATGTTCCAAAAGCCTTCCAATCATCCGTATAGCATTTCGTTCGCGGACAAAAGCAGCAAATAACTCACCCAATTTTAACAACACTCAACAAACAGATCAAAGCATAATAATATATAATATCATAATATCAACCACCCAGCCACCCATATGGTTCCCGTACAAATGTCATAAAGTATTTAGCTTAGTACAGACCAACTGTTAATGAAAACAAAATAACCAAAAAGTACAACCAGTAATGGGTAGCTGCTGGTGCTCCATCTCTCTCAGTCCTCGTCTCCAGCTCCAGCATCCTCCTCATCCTGTTCTCCTGAATCATCCTCAGCTGGCGGGGCAAACCAATCAGGAATTTTGTGTCCCTGACACGTCAGAAAATAATGGATAGCGTCGTTCTGAAGACGAACTGCATAATCCTGGTTGTGAATAGCTACATCCAGCTGTTCCAATCTCTGCACAATATACTCCAAAGTAACAAGCTCTGTACGAGCTCGAGCCCTATGTCGTGCCGGCCTCTCAACAATTACCGGTCTGACCCTCTGTCTAATAGCCGGTAAAGCACCAAAATCAGCCCATCTAGGCGGATCCCCCTGTGTACAAGTACCCGCCATCCTCAAATCTGCCAATTTATACTTCTCTGTCTTAGGATCCTCAGTCAAATGATTCCGTGGCCACCTATCAAAAACATCTAACTGCTCTGTCAGCCTCCCAATATATGGCCCACAAGGTAACTGCACATCCTTTCCTACTTGACGTGTCCTAGTCATCGAAGATAATAACACAGTAGCTATGTTGGCCTCACGACCCTCGATCATGCAGTACATGCAAACAAGTCAATCATATTGCACTTATCGACACCACTGTGGCGACCTACGATAGTGCATGCAAGGATCCTATGTGTATACCTCAGAATAGGATCACGAATCTGCGACTCTGAAGGATCTTTATCGTCATATTCACCCTCTCCTATCGTCACCCAAAAACTCCTAATCTGTGCCTCAGTCATCCCCTGTGGGTGTGCTGATACATACCTGCCCCGTAGCATACTGGCAAAAGATGGCTTACGTACCTACTCCTCTGTATAAAAACCTACCTTTACTGCAAACTCCGGCACACTCATCTCAAATATCTTTCTGCCCAGAGAGAATGAAACCGCATTAGGCTCTGAAAACTTCTTGTATGTGTACTTCAGTGTGGAGTAGAACTCCACTGTCAACTCTCTATACTGCGGCCAGTTGCACTTCAGTGCTGAAATCCATCTCGGTCCCAACAAAGTTTCAATCCTGTCCCTCTGACCCAACATATCTAGCAAATCATCATCCAAAGTCCTATGTTGTAACACCCCGAACTGTAGCAATTTTTCCCGTGCCTCAAACTCTTTTGTGTGGCTCAAGAACTGCAATAGATTATGATGTTTAAGTTGGCATCTCTCTAACGGGGTCGGGTCTGAATCAGGAGATGGGCAGTTATCTCGAATGGAATAATGTATCTGTCGGGGAGTGTAAGTGAGTGCCGGCCTCGGTGGCTCAGGCGCTCCCTAGGGCATCTTTGCTAGACCCCTCTTCCTTTTTCCTGGTGGATCTACTTCAGACATCTGCACAAAACCATGTTAGACAACAAATAAAACAAGTTAGAACAGAAAACAAATACTTTGCGAGAAAAATTGAAAAAAAATTTGCCTACTCATTTGAGATAATTAATAGCCAGAACATCCCCGCCCGAATGGAGATTGAGTACGGGCGAGGAGTTCTACACCTGCAAAACAATTCAGTAGGCAATCCCATTCAACTCCCTAATTAACTCGAACACACCTACCCAAGATAATAAATTTAATCTCCTCAATCCTCACTTCACTTAATTATCCATGCTCGCCTACTATCAAAACCTTTGCACATGCGCCAATTAATTACTTATGACTTTACGCCTAAACATCTCATCCTTGCGACTTCAACAAAATGATCTTATTAAGTCCAAAACTTCAAACGACCCCCCACACTTAATCTCATTTGTCCTCAATTGGCCTAGACAACACATCGGCTAATTGACTTAACATATCACCGCATTCAAAACCAAGCTAAGACCGATAACACTATTTACCGCCACTTCGCTTCAACTTATCATATGCAATATTGAACACTAACAAGCAACAACATTATCAACATCACTCGCCAAGAATGCGAAAGAACACATAAATGAAACCATACTTAGACAATGTGCCAATTCTTATCACAATTAACCATTCACAGTCGTTACATACATGCTAACGAACCTCCTGTTGTTATGCCCAAAACAAATTACTGTGACACTAGCACCACTTAACTATCTCAATAAAACTCTATAATGCAACAACGACTAAAGCGCCTAAACAAAAGAACCATTATACCAAACGAACACCATGCCTTAGAATCAACACAACTAAAATGCCTAGCACATCAACTCGCCACATTAATAATAACCAAATACTAGACGACTAAGACCCGAGCAACAAAAACACTGACAAAATGAAACGAGCACAAAAAATAACTCAGAAAAAGAACGTACCTACTCGAAATCACTACACAAGACACACAATGGAAATAAGGACAGGTCTAAGGTAGCTTTATGAGCTGTGATGGTGGTGGTCGGGTTCTGTCACAGGATTAATGAAGGGGTTGGAGGTGGGTCTGGGTCGGGTTAGGGTTTGGTTCGGGGGTGTTGGTACGGTAGTTGCAGTAGTTGCAGGTTTCAGGTTAGGGTTAGTTTCAGAAAGTGGTTTGTCAGGTGGAAGGGTAAAAGCGGAGGATAGGGTCGGATTAAAGGCAGAGGGTTTTGGGGTTGGGTCGGAGCTGTGTGGTGGTTGAGGGTAGGGTGTGGTGGTTCGGGTCTGTGACAGGAGCAGTGAAAGGGTCGGAGGTGGTTGTAATGGGTCAGAGGTGTCGGGTTGGGGTTTGGTTCAGATCAGTGGAAAGTGAGGGTAGTGGTGGTCGGTCGTTGGAGGCAGAGGCGGACGGTGGGAGTGGTTGATTTCAGGTTGTCGGGTTATGGTTGGTGGTTGCAGGTGAGTGGGTGCCGTGGTGTCAGGTGCAGGTGAAGGGTGGTTCGGATTGGGTTGGGGTCGGGTTGGGTTGTGGAGGAGGAAAAGGAATCGGGTGGTGGTCATGGAGGGGGATAGCGGCGGCGGGTATAGCAGTGGTGTTGCAGGTTGGGTTTCGGGTTGGTTTGGGTTATGGAGATGGTGGTGGAGGTTATGGAGATGGGTATGAGGGAAGAAGGAAACACGAACAATAGGTTTTCAAAAGTTATTTTTTTAACCCCGTCGAGCACCATGGGGGAATGAGGGTACTCCCCCGCACCCCATGGCGGGTACAGATGCCTCAAATTTGCTTGTTTCCCTTCATACCCCATGGGGAGGTGCTCATGGTGCTTGGGCACCCTATTTTGGGCAGAAAGTTTCTCCGTGTGAAGCCTTTTTTGCCTTAGAAAAAATTTTTTAACTAATTTTCTCACTCAATTTTTACCTCATGAAATTTTTCTAAGTATAAAAATACATACCTGGCCACCGAAAATTCTTAATTCTTCCTGTAAATGTTTACAAATCCCTGCAGAGTACTAAAAAAAACACAAAAAAGCAACCAAAAACAACTAAAATTGAACAAAAATTATACAAACTCTACAATTAAACATACCGGATGTTTTGTTACTGTTAGGACAAAAAGGATTGGTGAAACCACTTTTGCAAACCTTAGTCTAATTCACATTCTGTCAAAATACTCTAAGTATGGAACTGCTGAAGACAAAGAATCAAACTGCTGAAGAAGAGATTCAGAAGTGCTGAAGAAGTCATCAGAAGTTCTGAAGTTCAAACCAGACACTTCTACTGAAGAACTACTGAAGACAAACTACTCATCAATAGTTTGTCATTCATCAGTACTTAAAGAAGATCTTTTCCACCGCCTTTGTATATCAGTAGTTAATACTTTAGTATTTCTTTTGCTTTATGTACAAGTTCCAAGACTGCAACTTGTTGCAACTTGTTTCTGAACTTGCTTTTGGCAAGGTTCATGTATTTGTAAAGTCTATAAATAGAAGGATTCATCCTTCTGTTTTAGACATTGATTTTAATACAAGAAATCCTTCAACTCTTATTATTGTTATTTCCATTTCGTGTTTATTGAGAATCTGTCAAAGTATTTCATTCTCATTCAATACTTAGATTCTCAATAAACACTTCTCATTTATTAGTTCTTGATTCCAGGGGGAGTAATAACTCATGTTGATAAGTGTAGCTATAAAACTTATAAACATTCCGCTGTGCTATCACTCACCAAAGAACTTGCTAAACACTTAAGTGTCAACTAGCAAGTTCATCTAAAAGAGCAGCTATACTGATCCAACAATTGGTATCAGAGCACTGGTTTATCTGATGACATATCAATCTAACAAATTGAGAATCAGACACAGGCTCTTATTGATATTCAATAAAGGATTATAAGCTCACTTTTATCAACATCCATCACTTTAAGAGATATTTGACAAATCAATACTCTTTAAAATGGATCCTCATAATACTGGTTCTGCCACTAAACCTGCCATGCTTGTAAGAAATGAATATACCATATGGCAAAAGAGAATGGCACATACCTTGTCACAAACCAACACAGGTTGTTGGAGATCTGTGATATATGGTCCTCATAAACCAGTAAACATAAATCTTGAAACTAAGGAAGAGATTCCAAAAGAACCAAAAGACTATACTGATGATGATTTCCTAAAACTTGAGCTTGATGCAAAAGCTTTTTCTATGTTGGCAATGGCACTCCCAAATGAAATCTATTCTGGCCTATTACATTGTGATAGTGCCAAAGAGCTTTGGGACTGCCTAAAAGAACAGTTTGGAGGAACTGAAGAGGTGATTGCCAACACCAGAGAAATCTTGGCTCAACAGTATGAAACTTTTGCTCACATTAATGGGGAAACTTTAACTCAGCAATTTGAAAGATTTTCCTCATTAATATCTGAGCTAAAACTAAATGGTCAGACCTATACAACTGTATCTATGCTTCATAGATTTTTAAGGTCTTTACATGATAAATGGGAAACATACTCAATAGTCTTAAGATCTTCACCAGATTTTAGCTCCCTCACTCTTACAAAACTTCATGGGAGATTACTTACTTTTGAGAGAGAAATTGATCAAAAGTAAAAGTTACAAAATTCTGGTAAAACTGCTGATGACTATCTACCTGGTAGTACAACACTGTTGGGACAAGACTCGCCAACTTGTTCAAATAGTTTTGGATCTTTTGACCACATTGACATAACTGCTGGGATCTCATCTGAAAGATCATTCCCAGGTTATGACAATAATGACTTTGGTCAAACTGCTGATAACATGTGTTTTATCATAGATGACTTAAATAGTTTCAGCAGTGATGACCTTGAAGAAATGGATATTTTGCACCAACTGGCCATGTTAAGTTTAAAAACAAATAAATTTTACAAAAGGTCAGGAAGGAAGTTTCCAGGACTTAACAGTTCTACAAAAAATGGTTTTGACAAATCTAAACTTAGATGTCATAAGTGTCAAAAGTTGGGACACTTTGCTAGAAAGTGTAGAAGCTCTGGCTTTAACCAATCTCAGTCTGGAAACAATTTTAACCCCAATTATAACAGGAATAATGGAACACAAGGGAGTGCACATTTTGTACAGGCACAAGCTCCACAACACCAATATGTGCCACAAGTACAATATGTACAGATGCCTGCTCAACAGATGCAGAGCCAACAATCAATCCCTCCCTTTCCAGTTGCTCAACAACCTCCACAGCAACAACAACCCTCTCAACAAAGTTTATTTACCTCAGGGTATGTTGACTGGAGCAGTCTTCCTTTTGACACCACAGAGTGCAATCCTGATGCAGACAACAAAATGTTTGACATCAACTGGGGAGAGCCTGACAATGGCAGAAAGAACTTTGCCTTAATGGCATTTGAGGGATGCTCCTCAAAATCTGCCTTGTCACAGGTATCAAAAGAATCTTTGACAAAATTATGTTCAAATTCATGCAAAGAATCTTTTGCTCTCATAAGAGAGACAAATGTGCACTTACAAGGAAAAGCTAATGATTCTGAGAGAAAACTCACTCAGATAAAATGTGATTTAGAAAGAAAACTTTCTGCAAAAACAAAAGAAGTTTCTAAATTAACTAACTCTGCTATTGAAACCCAAGCACAAATCAAAATAATGATTAATGACCTAGGAAATGTCAGACAAGAGCTTGCTGACACCAAGGTCACATGTGAAAAATGGGTGGAATCTTGTAAGGGGTACCAACTATTGCTAAACAAACAAAGTGCTTCAAATGTTAGGTTTGGCATAGGGTACAGTCACACTGAAACACCAACAGATTTCTCTCCCAAAACTACTGAAGATGGGAGAAAAATTGTTTCAGGTGAAACTTCTGAAGAGGAAGAATGCACATCTTTCCAAGAAAACTTTCTAAAATCACACAAAGAAAGTTCTTCAGAAGTATTGATTAAATCTGACTTTAAGTCATCAGCAGTTTCAACTACATCAGGAGTTGAGAACCTGAAAACTACTGATGACCTAAAACCAATCAAAACTGTCAGAGATTTGTCTTTGAAAGAAAAGATAAAAGAATGTGAAATTTGTGGTCTGTTCAACCACAAAACAGAATTTTGCAGATATAGAAAGGGTATTCAGTTTAATAAGAAAAATCAACAACTGGTTGTAGGGGAACAAATCAAAAATGATTATGTAAAAACCTTTTCTCCCAAGAAACAACAACCAGCAAAAACCCCTTCTCAGAAAAAGACAAAATCTCAACAAAAGTCTTTTTCTCAAAATTCTCCTTCAGTAGTTAGACCTAAATCATCAGCAGTTTCACAAACTGCTGAGATTAAAGATCTTATGAACATGGTACAACTACTGATGACCAAAGTTGATGGTGGTCCTCAAAAGGATACCACCATTGTACTTAATGCAAAATCCATTGCCAAAAAGACATGGATTTCCAAACTTGGTCAAGAACAAACTGTAAATGTTCTCAAGAGCAAACCCAAAGCCAAACTGGCTTGGGTTCCTAAATCTAACTAATTTGCTATATTGTGCAGAGAGTTTCCAGAGGCTTGAATAGCATTTGGTATGTAGACAGTGGAGGCTCAATGCACATGACAGGATGCAGATACCTGATAAACAATTTTATCAGTCAAAGAGATGGATCTGTGTCCTTTGGGAACAATGCTAAGTGATATGTGCTAGGACATGGCAATGTCTCCTCTGGCAAAATACAGTTTGACAAGGTCAATCTGGTTGAAAACATTGAGTACAACTTGCTTAGTGTGTCACAAATGTGTGATAAAGGATATTCTTCCTTTTTCACAAAGACAGCATGCAAGATCATATCACCAGAAGGCCAGAAGTTGATAGAGAAGATCATTGAAGATCATACTTTGTTAATTGCCAAAAGATGTGGCAATGTCTATGCAGTGGACATTGAAAAAGACAAAGTACTGAACAACACTGCCTGTTTCTTCTCAAGGGCATCAACTTCAGAAACTGATCTCTGGCACAGGAGACTTGGCCATGTGAACTTTAAAACCATAAATAAAGTCACAAAAATGGGCTTGGTCAGAGGTCTACCCTTAAAAGTATACCAGTGTCAAGAACACTGTGTATCCTGTTTAAAAGGTAAATAACATAAGTCCTCCTATAAGTCTATTGAAGAATAAAAAACAACTGCATGTCTTCAACTACTCCATATGGACTTATTTGGGCCTGTAAAGATCATGAGCCTTGGTAAAAAGAAGTACTTCTTAGTCATCATTGATGACTACTCAAGATTTACATGGGTATTCTTCTTATTTTCCAAGGATGAGGCTGCTGAAATCATCAAGTTCTTCATTCTACAAGTAGAGAAGCAATACTCTCTACCTGTCAAAACCATTAGAAGTGATAATGGGACAGAGTTCAGGAACAAAACTCTGAATGACTTCTATTTGTCTAAAGGGATTATTAGACAATTCAGTGTTGCCAGAACTCCTGAACAAAATGGTGTGGTAGAAAGGAAGAACAGAACTTTAATAGAAGGAGCAAGAACAATGTTAGCTGATTCTGGCCTACCTTTATACTTCTGGGCAGAAGCAGTTAACACATCATGTTATGTTCAAAATAGAGTTCTTGTTGTCAAGAGACATTCAAAGACTGCCTATGAAGTTCTTCATGGCATGAAGCCCCTTATCTCCTTTTCAGGGCTTTTGGATGTCAATGTTTCATCTTGAACATCAAGGAATCTATTTCAAAGTTTGCTGCCAAAGTTGACTCAGGTTACTTTCTTGGTTATTCATCAACTAGAAAAGCCTACAAGGTTTTTAACTCAAAAACCAGGATATTAGAAGAAACACTGAATGTCAAGTTCAATGAGTCAAAACACACTCTCATTCCAGCACATCTTGCTGAACTCTTTGACCTTGACAACTTTCATTTTGAACCTGAAAAGACTGTCACTTCATCCAAACCTACTTATTATGGTGATCAAAGGTTTGATGATGAGGATCCAGCACCATGGACTCCTCAAACAGTCATTAAGTCAACTTCAAAACCATCAGAAGTTTCACAAACTTCTGATTCAACAAATACTGAAGGCCAAACTCAAACATCTGCTTCAGCACCTACAGCTACTGAAGACACTGAAACTGCTGAACCAGATATAATAGACCTCAGTAGTTTGTTTGAAGAACATAAGCCACCAACACCTGTCAGTGGTTTACAACAACTGATCGAACACAAAATCATTGTTCGATTCATCAACACACACAAACCACATGGCTTTAGTTCTCAAACAGGGACACAATCTCAGAGCCTACTTAGAAAAACAAGAAGGCTGGTCCCAATACGATGAGATCATTGATCTCGTCGTCAAATCCCAATATTTCACCGCTCTCACCATAGACCCACCAATTCATCCTGAAACTCTAAATGAGTTTTGGGCTAATGCTGAGACAGTGATGGTGGATGATGAAGTTATCTCCCTCAACTCAACAATTAAAGGGAGACAAATGGCCATAACACAGACCATACTCTCAAACAGACTGGGGTTGAATGATGTGAATGCCCCTGAAAAGTTTGACAACTCTGCTATCCACCTAACCATGACTGAGTGTGGTTATCAAGGTACTCTCTCACAAGCTACAATCTTTAAAAAGTATTTTGAACCAAAATATAAACTTTTGTTTCATTATATTATTATGTGCTTGAGTCCTAAAACTGGGTCTTATGACCAGATGCCCTCAACCTTTCAACCAATCTTTCATTCTATTGTGAATGAAACAAATTTCAGGGCATCAAAACTTTTCTTTAATGAGTTGGTGTTACATCACAATAACACTAAGAAAAAGTTTTTGTTATATCCAAGGTTCCTTATGCAGTGCATAATATCTGAACTGGGTAATGAGGTGCTTGTGGGTAAAATTGAAATTTTGAAACCCTTAACCTCACAAGCATACTCAAGGCACAACAAACAGGCTGCCTGGCCAGAAGATGACTAAGGGGAACAAGCACCAGTCCCCATGGAACCCTCATCTTCCAAACCTACTCCACCAAAGGCCAAGAAACCCAAGATAACAAAACAAAAACCCACCAAACCCAAAAGAAAAGTTGTTCAGGAGGTTGAGATGCCTGAACAAACTACTGTGCAATCTGCACTTCTTAAAATGTGACTGAAACATCCTCTCAGTCTCATCCATCTCAAACCCCACTAAGAGCACCAATAAGTATCCTTTTCAAAAGAAAAAAGACTTAAGAAAAATATTCCAATTGACTCTTCTTTTGAAACTGCTGAACCCATTGCCCAAACTACTGAACCAGCACCCCAAATTTCTGAACCAGACATCGAAATAGCCAAACTTCTCTCTGGGCTAAAAGAGAAAGTCCCATCTACACATGTCAGTCCCCATCAACCACATCAAACAGGGGACATAGACTCAGACAGTGACATGGATGTGGACACTCATAGCCCTAACCAAAGAGATGAGGATGAACCAGGGTCTCTAAGCCAAAACTTAGAAACCTTTGGTACTTTTGAGGCTGCTACTACTCATTTACCACCCAGTGGTGGACCTGAGGACAGAAGTAATATAGCTAAGACCTCAACTGTGGCAACTACTGATGAAGGCTTAATGCCTGAGGTAGGAAATCCTCTGAACCAAGAACAAGAGGTACATGAGACAACTGAGTTGGGCTCAGCTCATGATGTAACTGATACAGTCCTCATTGAGGATGTAATCAGGGATTCAGATGATTCCATTGATCCGGATGATGTTTCAAAACACAAAACTACTGAATTGACGGCTATAAGTGAAGGTCCTGCACCTGGTGTCTCTAAGCTCACGAAGCTAGTCACACCATCTCCGGTTAAAGCCCACTCAATCCATGATTCCCCTAGAGTGGCATCTCCTGTACAACAAGGAGATCAACCAAAAACACACCCCTCACTACAAATGCCTACCCAATTCCCTGGGCAATCAAGCATAGACCTGAACCAACTATGCAGCCCAGATGGTCCCTTGTATCACATGATGAACACCCTCATCAAAAATCACATCCAAACATACACAGCTGACTTGGAGCTGTCCATGAAGAACCAACTTGGAGTGATACAGACGAAGATGAATGATCTGTCCAACAAGATTGATCACAACAGCAAACAGATTGCTCATCTTCAAGGTCATTTCTCCCAAGCTTCAACTTCCAAAGGTGATAAAGCCAAAAAGGGGGAGAAAATCAAGGTACCTATGGATACACTTGAAGCCAGATTTAAGGTAAGAGTGGCTATCCTAGCTAGAGATCAACAAGATCAAGCCAGAAAAGAGAAACTGGCACAACAGTTTGGTGTCTCTATTCAAGAAATAGAAGATGCTGAAAAGGCTGATGAATCCCAAGGGCATAATGAAGAAACCTCTGATGGCCAAAGTTCTGATGAAGAATCAGAAAGTACTGAAGACAATCCTTCAGTAGTTGACAAACCTTCAGAAGTTGTCAACCCATCAGAAGTTAACACTTCCAAGACTCAAATTGCTGACCCTTCCAGATCAACTGCTCCTAATCAACCAACATCTGCTCCTATCAGGCCTACTACAACAGTTACAACAATGACTGTGCTAAACCCTTCTCCAATCTCTCAATCAGCTGATTTACTTGAGAAGAGTTTAGTTGCAGCCCAAAAGAAGGCCAGAGAAGATCTGATTTGGAAAAATCTGGAAGAAAGGGATGACTTAGATCTAAGCCATGAAGAAAAACTTCAGGCTTATGAAGCTGAACTACAAAGGCAGGCTAGCCTAGATGAGATTGCTGAACAAGACAAAAGACATCAACTGATGTCTTACATTATGAAGAACAGCAAAGTCAAAGCCCATACATTGAAGAGACTCTCTGTGGAAGAGCTGACAAGAAGAGCTCAACTTTTTGCAGATATACTTTCAACAAGTAAAGACACAAAGGCCAAGAGAGCTCAGATGATAGAAGAACTGGTAGCCAATGGTTATGGTTCAAAAGCCTCAGTGTCCAAGTGGAGAGAAGAAAGATTGGTGGACACATACAGAAAATATAAGGCTGCAAGGGCTGCTAATCCAGAGAAGTTTCAAACCGCTGAAGCTTCAACTTCAGTAGTTAGAACTTCTGGTGTTCAAAGAAGACCAGCTACCCAAAGAAAGAAGTCAGAGGAAAAAGTGAAGACTGATTTCAGAATGGTACTACTAGAAGGTAGTACAGTAGTACATTCTGATTTTGACATAGAAGAGAAGCCTCTGCTCACACAATTCAGGGATCCTTCCACCTTTGCATATCAAATCCAGAAGACCATCACAGACAAAAGGCACACCAAGGTAGTAACTGAACATCATTTCCCAACATTTCAGATACCTAATTTGATGGAACAACAGCAGGGAAGTGAATCCCACCTGAGAGTCACTGAAGTTGAAAACATTCAACACTCAGGAGAAACCCAGGGTACCACCATGGTTCCCTACACTGCAGACTTTGACAAGTCTAAAGTACCATTCATCAGATGGTCCTTTAGTGATAACAACTCAGTACTTGTGACAAGAAGAGATCAAACAAGCAGGGAATATAGGTCGATGAATGAACTGAAGAAACTGTCAACCAAAGACCTGCTTACAATCCAACACTTGGAACCAAGAAAAGGGTCTCTTACTGATGATCAACTAAACCAGCTCAAGAATTCCATGTTCAAAGGAATATGGAAAATTGTGAAGGACAGAAAGGAACAATAAGGAATTAGTAAGGTTTTGGCTTCATCAATCCAGGGGGAGATTGTTAGGACAAAAAGGATTGGTGAAACCACTTTTGCAAACCTTAGTCTAATTCACTTTCTGTCAAAATACTCTAAGTATGGAACTGCTGAAGACAAAGAATCAAACTGCTGAAGAAGAGATTCAGAAGTGCTGAAGAAGAAGTCATCAGAAGTTCTGAAGTTCAAACCAGACACTTCTACTGAAGAACTACTGAAGACAAACTACTCATCAGTAGTTTGTCATTCATCAGTACTTAAAGAAGATCTTTTCCACCGCCTTTGTATATCAGTAGTTTAATACTTTAGTATTTCTTTTGCTTTATGTACAAGTTCCAAGACTGCAACTTGTTTCTGAACTTGCTTTTGGCAAGGTTCATGTATTTGTAAAGTCTATAAATAGAAGGATTCATCCTTCTATTTTAGACATTGATTTTAATACAAGAAATCCTTCAACTCTTATTATTGTTATTTCCATTTCGTGTTTATTGAGAATCTGTCAAAGTATTTCATTCTCATTCAATACTTAGATTCTCAATAAACACTTCTCATTTATTAGTTCTTGATTCCAGGGGGAGTAATAACTCCTGTTGATAAGTGTAGCTATAAAACTTACAAACATTCCGCTGTGCTATCACTCACCAAAGAACTTGCTAAACACTTAAGTGTCAACTAGCAAGTTCATCTAAAAGAGCAGCTATACTGATCCAACAGTTACTTAACCTCATCATCCGGTTCACTTGTCAAAAAGCAAACCGGCTCTGCTGTTGTTCCGTGTATGTCAGCTGAGTCCAGATACGATTTAAGCCGATGTCCATTCACCACTTGGCGCAGATGATTGTCAAAGTCTTCAATCTCGACATCACCGTAGTTTCCAACCCTCGTGACTAGGTATGGTCTCATCCATTTACTTTTCAACTTTCTTGGGAATAATTTTAGACGCGAATTGTATAACCACACCTTGTGACCTACCTCAAAATTCTTCAACCGAATTTTGGCATCGTGCACCTTCTTCATTTTATCTTTATATGCCGATGCGCACTCGTATGCTTCATCTCGCAATTCTTCAAGTTTACATAAGTTCAACTTCCTTTCTTTACCTGCAACATCATAATCAGTATTAACTTCTTTAACAGCCCATAATGCCCTGTGTGCTATTTCCACCGGTAAATGGCAACCCTTCCCATAAACCAATTGATATGGTGTGGTGCCAATAAGTGTCTTGTAAGCTGTACGGTAAGCCCGTAATGCATCATCTAGTTTGGTGGACCAGTCCTTACGATCCGGTCTTACCGTCTTTTGTAAAATCTCTTTAATTTGACGATTTGACATCTCAACTTGCCCACTTGTCTGTGGGTGATACGGGGTTGCAATTCTGTGATCCACACCATACCATTTAAGCAACTTACCGAACTTAAAATTCTTGAAATGCGACCCCCATCACTGATGATCACACGGGGAGTCCAAATTGTGTAAAGATGTTTGATACTACAAAATTGCAAACAACGGTATGGTCGTTTGTCCTGGTGGTTATTGCTTATATCCATTTAGATACATAATCGACAGCCACCAAGATATACTGATAACCCCTGGAATTTGGGAACGGGCCCATGAAGTTGATCCCCCACACATCAAAAATATCAACCACGAGGATAGGCTGCATGGGCATCTCATTCCGTTTAGTTATGCTACCCATCTGCTGACACTTGGTGCAGTTCTTAGCAAACTCAAAAGCATATTTAAAAATGCTTGGCCAATATAACCCCGATGATAGCACTTCCTGTCCTGTTTTCTGCCCGCTGAAGTGTCCTCCACAAGTAGATGCATGCACAAGTCCCAATACGCATTGAACTTCTGATTCTGGGATACATCTTCTAATTATCTGGTCAGCTCCTATCTTAAACAAGTCTGGTTCATCCCAAATGTACTATTTCGCTTGAGTCTTCAAGTGAGTTCTCTTTTTCTTTGCCCAATGCTCCGGGATGATACCTGCAGCCAAATAATTAACAATGTTAGCATACCATGGCGAAGTAGATACTTCGAATAGTTGCTCATCTGGAAAGGTCTCATTGATCTCATTAGTGAATTCAGCATCCATATGGGGCAATATAGACAAATGGTCTGCCACCACATTTTCACTTCCCTTCTTGTCTCTGATTTCCAAATTAAACTCCTGAAGCAAGAGCTCCTAACGGATCAATCTAGGGTTTGCATCCTTTTTTTCCATAAGATAACGCACCGCGCTGTGATCTGAATACACAATCACCTTGCTTCCCCAAATAAATGACCTGAACATATCAAGAGCAAAAACAACTGCAAGTAATTCTTTTTCAGTAGTAGTATAATTCAACTGTGCCATGTCCAGTGTCTTACTTATTTAATAATAAATTACCACTGGTTTTTTATCTACCCTTTGACCCAAAACAGCCCCAACTGCATAGTCACTCGCGTCACACATGATTTCAAAAGGCTGTGACCAATCGGGTGCTTGCAGAATTGGGGCTTCAACCAGTTTTTCTTTCAAAGTGTTGAAAGCTTTTACACACTCCTCATCAAATACAAAAGGTTCATCTTTTAAAAGTAACTTGAAAAGTGGTTTTGTGATTGTGCTAAAACCTTTTATGAACCTTCTGTAAAAACCAGCATGTCCTAGAAACGACCTAACCCCTTTAACATTTGTGGGATGAGGTAAAGTTGAAATAGCTTTAATTTTTGCATGATCAACCTCAATCCCACGTTTTGAAATCACATGCCCTAACACCACCCCTTCTTGAACCATAAAATGGCTCTTTTCCCAGCTTAAAACTAAGTTTGTTTCAATACATCATTTCAACACCTTAGTTAATTGTTCTAAGCAAGATTCAAAGGAGGTTCCAAAAATTGAGAAGTCATCCATAAAAATTTCAAATGAGTCCCCAACCATATCTGAAAAGATACTCATCATGCACCTTTGAAAGGTGGCTAGGGCATTACACAACCCAAATGGCATTCGCCTGAATGCAAAGGTACCATAAGGGCAGGTAAATGTGGTCTTTTGTTGGTCTTCAGGGTGGATGGCAATTTGGTTATACCCTGAATAACCATCAAGAAAACAATAAAATTTCTGACCTGATAACTTCTCGATGATCTGATCAATGAACGGTAAAGGGAAGTGGTCCTTATAGGTAGCTGCATTCAGCTTCCTATAATCAATGCATATTCTCCACCCAGTTACAGGTCGGGTGGCAATTTCTTCCCCTTTTTCGTTCCTGACTATCTGAATCCCTGCTTTCTTGGGAACGGTCTGTGTTGGGCTTACCCAAGTGCTGTTAGAGATGGGATAAATGATACCCGCGTCCAGCCACTTCAGAGCTTCTTTCTTTACCACTTCCCTCATGTTCGGGTTAAGCCTTCTTTGTGCATCTCTTGCTGGTTTTGCTCCCTCCTCTGTTATGATTTTATGCATCACTATTGAGGGACTTATTCCTTTCAGGTCTGCAATAGTCCACCCAATTGCAGCCCTATGTGCAACCAAAACTTCCATCAAAGCTTTCTCCTGTTCCTTAGTCAAACCTGCAGAAATAATAACAGGAAGAGTATCATTAGCACCAACAAAAGCATATTTTAGATGTTTAGGTAGTTCTTTAAGTTCTAATTGTGGTGGTGTATCTAATGATGGTTTCAGCTTTGTGTCAATGTGATCTAGCAAACTCTCCACATGATAAGACCAAGGTGGTCTTCCTTCTCTCACTACCATCGCCTCCACCTTTGCATCCACTTCCTCGAGTTCTTTGACTGTCTCAGAATATAACCTGCCAAACAAAGCACATTCTACCATGGACTCGTCCCCCTCATCATTGGGAATGTAAGGAGGAACGTGCCCGCCAATGATGTCTGCCATAAAGCATTCATCACTAACAATGGGGTTAGAAAAAATACCAAAAACACTTAACCGCATCTTACGGTTACCAAAAGTCATATCCACAGTACCTGTCCTGCAATTAATCTGAGAGTCAGAAGTAGCTAAGAATGGTCTACCAAGAATGACAGTCGGTTGCTTGGTTTTATCAACAGAAACATAATCAAGGACCAAGAAATCGACCGGATAATAAAACTCATTAACTTTCACAATCACATCTGACAATACTCCCCGGGGTAGCTTAGGAGTCAAATCAGCCAACACAACAGTAGTATTAGCTTTCTTAAGTGGACCGAACTCATACTGGTCATACAAGCTCCTCGGTAGTATACTCGCACTCGCTCCAAGATCTAGAAGGGCTCGTGTCATTTGAAAATCCCCAACTTGAATTGAAATAATTGGTGCCCCTGGATCTTGTAATTTTTCAGGCAGAGTACTTGAAATTATTGCGCTCACATCTGCTGTCATGTCAAGTTTCTTTGGAATTTTATGATTTCTTTTCTGAGTGCACATATCTTTCAGGTACTTTGCATATGCAGGAATTTGTTTAATTGCATCTAAAAGAGGTAGATTGATTTTAACTTGTTTGAAAACCTCCCACATTTCATCCGATTGTGGGCCTCTTTTATTAACTGTCTTTTTCTTACCAGGATCAATGAGAGCTACAGGAAAAGGGATGGTATTACCCTCCATACCCTTTTCCATAACCTGGTTGGGCTTATTGATTAAAACACTATTATTTTTAGTTTTTTCTTTTTCTACAGCAGTTTTAGGTGTTTTGTTCAATTCAACAAATTCTTGTTCATCTTCACTATCATCACTACCCAAATCCTCCACCACACCCTCAACAAACTGTGGTGGAGTTCCCACTTTATTATCATAAACCTTACCATTGCGCAGAATACTTACCTGGTTGATTTGCACATTCCTCGTATTCCTTGAGCTTGATTGCTGATGTTGAGGATTAATGGTGGTGTCACTTGGTAGCTTCCCTGGATCCCTCTTAGACATATCTGCAGCCAATTACCCTACCTGCTTGGACAATGCTTCCACAGTCTTATCCCTCACTTCATTGTCTTTTCGCATTCCCTTGACCTCTTCTTGAACTGTCCTGACATCGTTCTGAACTATCCTGGCATCGTTCTGTACAGCTTTAATGGCATCCAAGATTGCACTCAGTTGATCATTACCTCCTCCTGATATGCCTTGCTGATTCCCTCTCTGCTGACCACTCTTACTACAGATATTCTTTCAGTAACCCCCTTGATTATATCCATACTGCCTGTTCTGAGACTGTTGTTGATTTCCTCCCTACACATTAGAACCAAAAAAGTTAGGATTTAATTGATTATTAGGATTACCATACCTAAAGTTTGGGTGATTTTTTAGCCCAAGATGATAGGTGTTAGAATTCATGTCATTTTGCTTCAGTTCTCCATAAACTTGATTCATCTCTTCTGTATTCTCTAAAGGCCCCTGGCAGTCTTGGGCTAGATGCCCCAACTCCCTACAATCAGTACATAACGAAAAAACATTAGCCGCCTTTGCCTCACTACTCTTCCCCAAATTAAGTTGAGCTATCCGTTTTGCCAAGAGTAAATTTTCCTGCTTCAATTTCTCAATTCTTTCTTCAGCCTCATAGTCTACTGCCTTGACAGACGATGGTCTCAACTTCCTACATGATTGTGCCTGTCTCTTTGAAGTGGCACTCATCCTTTCCAAATGTCCCCAATCCACAGACTCGGTATTTGTGAAGAATGTACCATTACTAATGGCAGTCAACCCTCTAACATCCTCTGTGTCAGTCCATCATAAAAAGCTTTTATTAGTTCCCATGTCTGAATCCCATGATGGGGACATTTTCTCAATAACTCTTTGAATCTAGTAAAAGCCTCATGGAATGCTTCCCCCGAATTTTGCTAAAATCTTCTTATTGCGTCCCGATCCTCAGATGTTCTGCTCATGGTGGAATACTCTTCCAAGAATAACTGTTGCATGTCCTGCCAAGTATATATACTACCTGGGGTAGTGTAGCAAACCATTGCCTTGCCTTGTCCTTCAGAGTAAACCAGAACATCATCAACATTACCTGATCTTTAGTAAATCCTGATCCTCCAATCATATTGCACACAGACCCAAATGCTGATATGTATATGTAAGGTTCTTCAGATCTCTTTCCATAAAACTCAGGCAGATGACCCAAATATTGGGGTCTCACTTCAAATGCTCTCCCATTCCTACCAACAGGTGTTACTACAGCTGAAGAATTGGGTACAATAATCGGCGAAAATGACTATCAACCCCCTGAACCGGTGCCCTCTGATGTATCTGTGGGACCCCATCTACTAACTATAACTCATCTCCCATCCCCATATTCCCAACATTAAATTGAGGAGCCCTTGTGGAGCTTGATTATTTATGTGTCTTTGAACACGGTTCCCCTAATTAACCCGCTGTGGTGGCTGCTGCTCATACTCCATGTCATACCCATAATTACCATATCTCCCATCATACGGTTCCTGTTCGTCCTCTTGATCCCATTCAGATTCCCAAGTATGCACGCTTCCCTCATCATATTGAGGGTCCCCATCAAATCTCTG
The DNA here is from genome assembly GCA_030844895.1 of Ambrosia x helenae. Classification (NCBI taxonomy): domain Eukaryota; kingdom Viridiplantae; phylum Streptophyta; class Magnoliopsida; order Asterales; family Asteraceae; genus Ambrosia; species Ambrosia x helenae. Next base: position 27,591,624 of record CM061234.1, read on the forward strand.
TTGGTTCTGTTGTTGGTTGGGTGGGATAACTGCTAGTTGTGGACGAGGTTAGTTTCTTGGATTTTGTTGGTTTTGTTATGGACGTGGGTTAGCAGGTTGAAAATACCCACCAGGTTGGAGTTGTTGTTGTGGTGGTGGTGGGTTTGGAATGGGTTAAGGTGGAATAGGATCATTTAGTTGGTTGGGTATTGGGTCATTTTGGTTATCCTGATTAGCCATCTCAATAGCTGCTTCTTCAATTCTCTGAGCGAATGTTGAAGAACTTGATTGATTCTTTACTGCTGAACGAAAAACAACAAGGTTTTGATGTGCTGTCTTCTCAATCTCTGGATCGAATAACAATGGAGACGACCTCTTAGAAAACCTAGTATGCATGCAACACAGAAGTCACCTGCACATACAAAAACAAGAAAACAAATAGAGTAGTACTGAATGAAGAAGAGAAATAAAAACAGATACAAATAACTAAAAGACAAATATTTTTGTTTTTTTTAAGAAAATAAAAAAACAAACTAAACTAAACACTGAGCGCACGAACTCCCCGGCAACGGCGCCATTTTGACCGCGTGTCTAAGTGCTAATAAAAAACTAAATAAAAACTACTCCTTAGCTACAACTGACTGCAGTATAGGAAGTAGGGTTGTTGAACCTCAAGGAGTTTGTGGAAAGTGCTAATTTACCGATTGATAATTAACTTAAGATTAACTAAAGTATTTTTATGAAGTTTAATGTAAAAGTGCTGCAGTGCTGCAAAACGAAGTGATAATAGAGTTTTATAAAAGACAATAATATGGAAAAACGGTCACTCCGTGTTCCGGTCCGGTAATTATCAAATGAATTATGTTAATACCCTATCCAGGAAATCTCATAGACATGACTTTGTTTATGTTGTTTGACCCAATTCAGCGATCATAACATTAATTGCAAAGTTAAATTAATTCTAGTGCAAGAAAACCAAGATACGATAACATAATGCAATAATACTAATTAACCAAACTGTCTAGATCAGTCAAACATACAATTAGATGCAAAGACCCTTAAGGTGTTCACAAAATCTAATCCAAATAATGAATATCAAACATAAAACAATTCATAAAATACCCAAATCGTTCACCCGGAGAAACTGCAAGATGTTTAGCCGCACATGTTCATGATTTTCGCTTGAAGACTTGTTCTTACTCATACGAGCATTAACCGGAATGAATCGATCTTTTCAAAATACTCAAAATCCTCCTTTGATGCTCTCAAATTCGTCCCCCTAGTTGCCTCCCACGAATTAGGGTTTTTGTTTAGAGTTATCCCCTTGAAAAATATGGAAATCTAATAAAAAATCAATTTTTTTTATCAGACATGCCCCCCACGCACCATGAGGAGTTCAGCCCTTCTCCTCATGGTGCTCGGCGCCTTATTACTCCAACATGGGCCTATTAGCTTTGGGCTTGGTTTGTTTTCTTCTTTTGGGCTTCATTTTTCTTGGTCCAATTAACTTAATTCTTTCACTAATGATCATCCTTGGCCCAATTCTTCATAGCTCTTCAAAATAAACTTCTTTTATCTTCAACTCTCGAGCCCGGATGTTCGATTCCTGATATTATTTCTTCAATTCACGTCCTTTTTCGCTGAACATCTAAAATCAACAAAAAATTGCATAAATAATAACTAAAAATATATACAACCTATAAGATTACCAAATACTCAAAACCATGCTATAAACTCCCTAAAATAATAAATAAAACGACTCGAAAAACTATTAAAATGCTAAGGAAAAATGCATGTGTTTTACAACACATCAAAAGGTTTCCTACGCTTATCAACGTAGCTTTTATATCGATCACGAGCAGCAGCCATCCGGTTTCTGATTTGCACTATCTTTGTAGAAGTTTCGTGCACGAGTTTGGGACCTGTCAGCTGGCTATTCCCAACCTCAGTTCAGTAGATGGGAGACCTACACTTGCGTCCATAAAGTGCCTCAAAAGGCGCACACTAAGTAGGAGTGTGGTAACTGTTATTATACGAGAATTCGATTAGAGGCAAGTGCTTATCCCAACTGTTACCAAAGTCCACCACACACGCTCATAGCAGATCTTCCAATGTTTGGATGATACATTCACTGTGTCCATCTGTCCGAGGGTGATAGGCTATGCTCATATCTAAGCAAGTCCGCAATGCATCTTGGAGAGTAGTGCAAAAACACAAAGTAAATCGCGAGTCGCGATCAGATATAATAGAAGTAGGTACCCCATGCCCAGAGACATCTTCCTGAATATATAGGGCAGCTAGACGTTCCAACTTATCCGTCTCCTTAATTGCCAAGAATTGCGCTGATTTAGTCAAACGGTCAACAATGACCCAAATCACATCGTGCCCACTGGGTGTCTTAGGAAGTTTGGTAATGAAGTCCATGGATATACCATCCCATTTTCACATGAGGATTTCCGTTTGCTGAAGTAGGCCCGAAGGTTTTTGATACTCAATCTTAACCTTGGCACATGTCAAGCACTTACTAACATAAGTGGCTATCTCAGCTTTCATGTTTGGCCACCAGTAGAGAGTTTTGAGATCTTGGTACATCTTATCCGAACCAGGATGTGCCGAATAACGAGAGGTGTGAGCTTCGTCAAGCATGAGTTGTCTAAGATCTCCAAAATGTGGAATCCAGACTCGATTCATGAAGTACTGAAGACCACTCGACTTCAGTTTCAGGTGCTTATCAGTACCGTGTAAAGTTTCAAGCTTGACGTTTTCTTCTTCCAAAGCCTCGACCTGGGCTTCTCGAATCTTATCAGGAAGATTATAATGGATAGTGAGTTGTAAGGCTTGCACCCACTTGGGTTTCGTTTCCTTACGACTTAGAGCATCCGCTACTACGTTAGTTTTCCCTAGATGATATATGATGGCATAGTCATAATCATTCAGAAGCTCGACCCATCGATGCCGTCGCATGTTCAGCTTCTTCTGATCGAATATGTGTTGGAGGCTCTTATGATCTGTAAAGATCGTGCACTTCGTTCCATAAAGATAATGCCTCCAAATTTTTAGAGCAAAAAAAATCACTGCTCATTCCTCAAGAGTTCCAAGATCAGCTGCAGGTGTTGCTCATGCTCTTCCCTGCTCTTGGAATGGATTAATATGTCATCAATGAACACCACGATGAATTTGTCCAAATAGGCTTACACACGCGGTTCATAAGATCCATGAACACTGCCGGTGCATTGGTTAGCCCAAATGGCATTACCAAAACTTATACTGTCCATAGCGAGTTCAGAAAGCTATCTTGGCTACATCCTCCTCTTGGACCCTCAGTTGATGGTATCCTGACCTCAAGTCAATTTTGGAACAGAAGCTTGATCCATGGAGCTGGTTAAACAAGTCATCAATACGTGGTAATGGGTAACGGTTCTTAACGATCACCTTGTTCAGTTCCCGATAGTAAATACACATGCGGAAACTCCATCCTTCTTCTTAACAAACAGGACTGAGGCTCCCCAAGGTGAAGTACTAGGTCTAATAAAACCCCTATCCAATAGCTATTGGAGTTGGGTAGATAGTTCTTGAAGTTCGCCTGGTGCTAAGCGATATGGTGTGCGTGCAATTAGGGCCGCTCCAGGTGCAAGATCGATTTGGAACTCTACTTGACGAACAGGTGGAGGTGCAGGTACTTCCTCTGGAAAGACATCTGGGAAATCACGAACTACAGCGATGTCCTCAATCCTCGTTTCAACTTCAGCTCGAGTGTCAGAGATGTTAGCCAGAATGGCTGGATAGCCCTTTCTAATGCACTTCTGTGCTTTCAAGAAAGAGATGATACCCACCATGGCACCACCACGATCATCCTGAATAGATAAGAGTTCTCCACATGCGTTCTCTTCGGGTTTGATTGGTTCGGGTTCCTTCTATATCTCCTCTTCTTCCTCCCACAGAGGTGTAAGCGATCCTTAAGACTAACAGCGTACAGTTTCCAAATTTGGACTGGGTAGTTACTAACTAAGTCATCAAGTGTCCCACTTGTTCCTTCAACAATTCTCGTTGACCCTCAGTAGTTTACGCTTCATTACTCTAAGTGTAGCACCGCGCCGTGGGTACTGCGTAGTTCTCCGTTATAGTGGCTATACTGCCTTCAAGGGTTCTCTCCCATATATCTAACAGTCGGTACCCTTGCTGGTACTTTATTGCCAACTCCCCCATCCGTGAAGCTGGTTGGAATTTTAGTTCCAATTGATGCGCCACATGTCCTATCTTTCATCCTTCACCAAGGATGTGCTCAGTATCGGATCAAGTGTTAAAAGATTTTATATTTCCTATAACCTGTTAAGCAAGTATACATAGCCCGAAAGCTAGTTGTGCACTTAATCTGTGAGTGTAACTAACGCAATGCTTATGCTATGACAGTTATAGACTAGACTCACCATGCAGTCCTAGTTCACTATAACTAGTGGCTTTGATACCAATCTGTCACACCCTCAAATTTCCACTACGGGGTTTATACCGCGAGGTGCATGACACACCAGGATTCGATAGCCATAAGTCATATGAATGAACTCTAAATGCCCATCCATTTAGTTCGTTTTCAAAAACCAAGTTTAGTTAAGTTGCGGAAGCGTAAACCAAATTTAAACATTATAAAACCTTGCACAAAACAACGCGCCCAAATTAAAACCATATAAAAGAAAACGTAAAAGCATGATATATAACTTAGGTGTATGCCCAAGACCCCAAATGCAGTGAAACGTGCAGTGCTTCCTAATCGTGACACCGGAAGCTAACTACCTGCAAAAGCATGTACATCGTGTGTCAACATAAAGTTGGTGAGTTCACAAAGTAAAGTAGGTAAATGTGTAGGTTTCCCAAACCAAGAACAACAGTTAGGTTTCCTGTGACATCCGTCACTTTTCTTTTTATCCTATTTTATTTTTGTGTATAATAATAATAAAAAAAATAATAATAATAAACTTTTATGTTGGTTTTAAGCTTTAAACTAACCTTAACCAAACCCACTATCCCCATCTATCTTAACCCATTAACTTAACCTACAAACCCAACTAATTTGTGTCTTATTCGAAGCCCAATCCACGGCCCAGCACAGGCCCAGGCCCAAGTAACCTCCCCTCCCTTATCAGCTTAAAAAAAAAAAAAAAAAAAAAAAAAAAAAAAAAAAAACTGCCTCTGCCCGGATTCGAACCGCAGCAGAGGACCGGGTCACAACACACGCAGCACATCACCACTAGGCCACGAATGGATTGTTGATTCTATCCGGACTTTTAAAATTTTATACACAAACAGCGACTCCTTGTTTTCCCTTCCCTTTGCAGCTGTTACGTGACCTGCATGACCCAAAAGGGTTGACCAGCAAACAAAATGCGTTTGACCTCATTGTTAAGACGATTTTGGGAAGGAAACTCGTAATTGATTTCTGGTTTTGACCAACTATAGTTGACGCATTAAAACAGCCCATAAAGACCCGTGTTTCATGCTCGATTTCGAGCATAATTGATGCATTTCTATTAACCTTGGTCAAAGCTTTCTAAATCTTAAAAACCTAGGCTTATTATAAATTGAACCTCGGTTGACTACCTCTAGGTGCCGAAATCTCTTTCCCTATCTCTAATTTCTGTATTCAAACATCATACGAAGCTTCTTGTTCACGGTTGACTTTTCTGTTGACTAATCATAATCACACGAATTAGTGTTTGTAAGTTGTTTATTTTTGATGGGTTTTGTTATTCATGATCAATCGATCAATAGCCCTAACATTACTGAGGCTATTGATCGTTAATTGATTCGATTCAAGAAACTAGGGTTCTTATTATTCAAATTGGGGAAGATGACCAATTCACGTATGTGATAAATATTTTCAAAACCAAAACATTTACAAATCTGAGGTACAGACCAGTTGGTTGGGGTGTTTGGCTAAAGACATTGAACCGGCTCTGACCCAGGTTCGACCCCCACCATAAACAACCCTTTTTTTTATGTTATCCTTTATACTTGTATTATCTTTATTCTTTTAAAAATCGTTTTAAAATACTAACACTATTTTATAAATTCTACAAAATTTATTTTGTGTTATTCCAATGATAAACTTTGTTGTCCAATTTTTAGTTTTTCAAAAATCATGTATTTAATATATATAATAAATATTACAAGTTTATTCATTTATAATTGTAAAATTCAATAAAAATATCTAAACGATTTTATAAAATTCCACAAAAATTATCCTAAACTTGTACAACAATATACATTTCAGAATTTATTTTTATTTCAGAAAAACCGCTCATTTCATATTTTTAATTAATTTTTGTTATTTTTAATCATAAATAAATCATAATAAATTCATTTTTCAGTATTTTTGCACCAAAATTTTATATAAAATATTTCTATCTGTTTAGAACTGAAATACAATTTTTAATTCAAGAATTCTTTAATTTTAATATTTTTAGATATTAAAGTCATATTTTGACAATTTGAAATAAATAGATTAAATATTCTATTTTCAAGAAAATAATTTTATACAAATTATTTTCATACTAAAAACTTTATTTTGTGACCATTTTCAATTTAAAATTTACAAGAAGACTTTTGTTTATATATTTACCAAATTTCTCTTATTTATTAAACATTTTATTTATTAATCAAACGAATACTTATCCCCAATTCGAAACCCTAGAAAATACTTATAGACCAAATAGACTTAGACTTATTTGTTACATTATACTTAGGGTGATACTTGGCAACGTTGGATTATACTTATTCAATTACACAAGACTTACCACCTTGCTAAAGTGAGTATTACTTATCCCCTTTTTTTTGCTTTTACAACTTCTGGGGTGATTCATGCACAAGTATACAAAACTTTCATATTCATTTACACATACATTTTTATTCATTTACAATTCATATACGTGTCTTGTTTATCTTTGTGCTTATGCTTGAACATGAACGAAGCTTACATACAAAATCATACATTTAGACATAACTTATGTTATGGTGCTCTTTACACTCAGACGTAACTTATGTTACGGTGCTCATTTAGACGTAACTTATGTTACGGTGCTCATTTTGACATAACTTATGTTATGGTGCTCTTTTAGACTCACACGTGTTGAGGTGCTCATTATCAATTTCATTGTACAAACTTTACATTTGATTTTTGTCTTGTTTGGTTACTTGCGTGTTTACATAATGCCTTAGTGATGCTAGACACATGAATTGTACTACCTTTTCAAACTTATACTATATGTACAAAGCTAAGTAGTACTCACCAACATCATATGTTGACAAAATTATTTTCGTGCATGTTTCAGGATAAGCTGCTTGACGCTTCACATAGGACTTTGGACTTAGATTAGAACAATCAATTATCTTTATTTATGATGTCTTGTATTTAATTTCACATGTTGTAAAACAATATTCAATAATCATATATTTACATTTTAGTACCATGAGCTTTTGAACAATCGTCACTACGTGGCACCTCGATGATTCCGCCATCGGTTGGGGTGTTACATTTCCCAAACCCAAAAATAGTAATCAATAACCAAAACCAAGAACCACTAGTTCAGCGTATGCCAAGGGTAGCTAACCCATTCATGATACTAAATGATGATCTACCGAATTGCTATTCAAACGATGCACTCGTCCCGCGAGGTGGTTTTTGCCTCCCATCATTGCCTATCAACAATGATAAAATCTAAGGTCGTAGTTCACGCCCGGCTCCCCAGCACGGTGTGAGGTTTGTCAAACCTAATAGCGCTATCAACTAGTAACCCGCTTTCCATAACCCGACAACTCCTTCGTAAATAGTGAAGGACTTTCGTGATAGAATGCAGTTTAGTTCATTAAGGACACGGACTGCGAAACTAGCAAAACCCGATTCCTCCTAGGAATCAACCCATCCCGAAACCCGGGATAAAACAGTAGTCCCAAACCTGGACAGAAAGATTAAGTAAGTTGTCTCCCCGAGACGCATGCTTTTGAGAAAAGTGTAGTGAAACTCGCCTTAGGTTGCAAGCAAATAATCCCAACTCCACAAATATGACGTACTACCGACTCCCTATTACATGTGTCACTAAGTGAGTATATGTGTAGTATCATTACGCCATAGGACCCGTTTGTCCAAGACATTTAAAAATTCAAAACTGTGTAAGTGACACCAAATGATTCTAAATGCACAAGTAGACCCTACGGACCCGTTGGTGAAAACAATGATTAACATCAGCTATGCACTTCATATACACCTCATATATGTGCTTATACAAGATCATGTCAAATAAAACTCATACAAGACTCCAAATAACCACATAAATGTACATTACATAATCTGTGTTTTTAGGACACGTTATGCGTTGTGAAAACCAATTTATTAAAAATACTTAACCAATGAATTAGACTCCCAAAATTTTAATGAATATTCCAGAGAGACTATCAGACAAGTCTATATTTTTATTTCGTGACCAAACCATACACACAAATTATGAAAAATAATACAATACAAAAATTATGAAAAATAATACATTACACCCGTTCGGAATTGTGAACGACCGTTCGGTGTGGTTTAGTTCGTTTCGAGCGGCCCAGTTCATTGTATAGCCTGTTTTCTTTGATGTTTTTGTTATTTCTTGCCATACCAAGCGTAACCCCATGTATTTAGACCCCAACCATCCTAATGGTTCATTGATTACGGTTTTTAATAACGCGTTCGGTTTATGTTCACGTAATCACATACAATTTGCACATAGTTTCACAGAAACACATAATTGTAATCAATCTCAGTCAATTAATCCACAATTATCAAATTTCATAATTCACCAACGTCCGGGGTTCACTACTCATGTATATAGTGGGGTAATTCCCCGAATTACCACTTCATGCAGTTATTAACTTATAACTGTGCAACGTGTGACTTGTCTAGCTAACCCTAGTTAAATAGAATGCGAGGAATGTAAGTACAAGTAACTAGAGTTTAGTTAAAGTGAGAACCTGAAATTGTGGGGTATCACACTCAACCTGTGAATCCTGCACCCGTTCCCCCAACACTTTCATCTCACCCAATGGTCACATGTGCCAAATCTGGAATCTTTAACCCAAGCATCGGGTTGACTGGGCTCATACTAAAGTCTTTCCTCTTCACCATGCTCTTTTTGCGTCCACTGATCCAAAAACTTATCATGTGGCCTCCAAAGATCCAAAGTGGGTGAGGGCTATAGAAGCTGAGGTTTTAGCTCTTCATAAAAATCACACATGGTCTCTTGTTCCTCGCCCGGCTAATATAAATATGGTTGGTTCCAAATGGCTATTTCGCAAAAAATACAAGTATGATGGATCAATGGAGCGCTATAAGGTGAGGCTTGTAGCGTAGGGCTACACAAAGGTACATGGGCTTCATTACTCTCATACGTTTAGTCCTTTTGTGAAAGCTGCCACGGTTCGCACTGTTCTTGCTCTAGCTACCATCAATGGTTGGATGCTTCATCAGTTGGATGTAAATAATGCTCTTCTTCATGGCCATTGACTGAGATAGTTTATATGGAACAACCTATGGGTTTTTTTGGACCCTCAATTCCATCTTATGTTTGCGAATTACACAACGCTATCTATAGTTTAAAACAAGCGCCACGGGCCTGGTTCCATCGCCTAAGCCTATTTCTCACCAACAGTGTTTTTTCCTGTAGTCATGCGGACCCTTCCTTGTTCATCTATAAATGTGACTCTTGCATCATGTATCTACTTGTTTATGTAGATGATCTCATTCTGACCGGCAACCAATCCTCAACTTTGACTGCCTTTATTGCTTCCCTAAAAAAGAATTTGCCATCAAGGATCTTGGGAAACTCAACTACTTTTTGGGTTTGGAGGTTACCTACACTGAAAATGGTTTTTTCTTAAATCAATCTAAATACACATTGGATATTTTAGAGCATGCTAAGATGTTGGGTGCCAAACCGGCCCCAACACCTTTAAGCACAAATGTTTCTTTTGTTTCTATAGGTACATTGTTTCAGGATGCCACACGTTAATGTTCCATAGTAGGTGTTATCCAGTATTTGACGATCACAAGACCTGATATTGCGTATGCTGTTAATCAAGTTAGTCAGTTTCTTCATGCTCCCACCACAGACTATTTTCAGGAAGTCAAAAGAATTCTTCGTTATCTCAAGGGTACTCTTGCTTTTGGTTTACACTATAGTCGTCCTACTAGTACTTCGCTACTTGGTTACTCAGATGCTGATTGGGCTCGCTTCTTGGAAACACAATGTTTTACATATGGTTATTCTATTTTTTAGTGGACAATCTAGTCTTATGGAGTGCAAAGAAGCAACCGACCATTGCTCGTTCTAGTTGTGAATCAGAATATCGTGCCATGGCCAACACTACTACAGAAATTATTTGGTTAACTCATCTTCTTCAGGAGTTACATGCCTTACCACCTGAACGGCCCACCATCCTTTGTGACAATCAAAGAGCTATTTTTCTTACTCAAAATCCAGTTGCCCATAAACGAGCAAAGCACATCGACTTAGACTATCATTTTTTACGTGAGTTAGTGGCTGCGGGAAAACTTGTAACTAAATTTGTTACTACCAAGCTTTAGGTGGCTGTCATTTTTACAAAGATTCTTCCAAATTCTCAATTCAACATGTTTCGACAAATGCTTTGCATTGGTCCTCCACCGTTTAACTTGAGAGGGGGGGGGGATGTTAGATAATAATTAAGATATGGATTTATGTTGTTTACTTTTACATTATGTAGGTACCAATGTGTAATATTTCTACTCTATATAAACTCTATTGTAACTCCCATTATAATCAAGAAAAATAGAATTCACTCTTCATTCAGGAAATATGTTGTAATCGATCATATTACTTCTCTGACAATTGTTGTCATCCCTATAGAAGAATTAGTAAATATGTGTATGTAAAAAAGGAGTTGAATATATAGGGTATGTTTGGCAAAATTAGCTGGAGGCTGGTAGCTGAAAGTTTTTTAAATATATTTTGGTGTTTGGCAGAGTAGCTGAAGCTTTTAATAAAATGTATAAAATGACAAAAATGAGCATAATTAAAAACTTGTAAATAAGGTTTTTATTTTATTTTTAAAATAGAATGGGTATTTGTGCCATCTACTAATTAAAAGCTTGTAGCTAGTAGAGTTTTTTCTTAAAAGCTAGTACTAGTAGCTTTTCACACTTTTTCTCTAACCTAAAAGCTTCCAGCTCCTTCAACCAAACAAGACTTTTTATTAAAAAAGAGTTTTTTCTTTAAAGCTTGAAGCTCCTAAAAGCTCTTAAAAGCTCCTTGCCAAACATACCCATAAATGAAGATCACGTGCATCAGGGAAGGAAGAATCAATTGATGCTACAGGTATATGTTTGTGCTTTTTAAAGTTTCATTTCATGCATTTGGATGCTATTGTAAATTTGTTATTGCACGTGAATTAGACCTGGCAATTTCAACCCATCTAGTTGAGTTTTGATTGTTTTGGGTTTAAAATTTGACCTTGTGGGTTAAAATGGGTTTAGTATAATTTTCAAGGGGGTTAGGATGGGTAATTTTAATTGTAGGAAATAAGTAAGTGGGTCAGGATGGGTATGTCAGAAAAAACAAATGGGTCAGGATGTGTATTTTTAGATAACCATATACAAATCTTAATTAAAACTAACCCAACACCAAAAGAGTAGATGCCTCATACAATTCAATGTCAATAAAAACAAAAAAAAATTATATCTTTTGCATTTGTTGATAACTCAAGTCGGGTCGAAACAGTACAGGTTACTACGGGACGGGTTAGGCTGCAACGGTCTGGGTCGTTACCGGGCATGGTCGGGTCGAAACGGTCCGGTTCGCTATGGGACGAGTCAGGTTGAAACGGTCCGGGTCGCTACAGGGCCCGTTCGGGTCAAAACAGTCCGGGTCGCTACGGGACGGGTCGGGTTGAAACGGTCTGGGTCGTTACCTGGCCCGACCGGATCGAAACGTTCTGGGTCGCTACCGAGCCAGGCCGGGTCAAAAGAGTCCGGTTCGCTACGGGACGGGTCAGGTTGAAACGGTCTGGGTCGTTACTGGGCCTGACAGGGTCGAAAGGTTACGGGTCGCTACCGGGCCAGGCCGGGTCGCTACGGGACGGGTCAGGTTGAAACGGCCTGGGTCGTTACCGGGCCTGGTCGGGTCAAAACTGTCAGGGTCGCTACCGGGCCCGTCTGGGTCAAAACAATCCGGGTCTCTACGGGATGGGTCGGGTTGAAACGGTTTGGGTCGTTACCGGGCCCGGTCGGGTCGAAACTGTCCGGGTCGCTACTGGACCCGTCCGGTTCGAAACATTCAGGGTCGCTACGGGACGGGTCAGGTTGAAACGGTCTGGGTCGTTACCTGGCCCGACCGGATCGAAACTGTCCGGGTCGCTACCGAGCCAGGACGGGTCAAAACAGTCTGGGTCGCTACGGGACGGGTCGGGTTGAAACGGTCTGGGTCGTTACCTGGCCCGACCGGATCGAAACGTTCTTGGTCGCTACGGGATGGGTCAGGTTGAAACGGTTTGTGTCGTTACCTGGCCCGACCGGATCGAAACGTTCCAGGTCGCTACCTGGCCAGGCCGGGTCAAAACAGTCCAGGTCGCTACGGGATGGGTCAGGTTGAAACTGTTTGGGTCGTTACCGGGCCCGGTCGGGTCGAAACTGTTCGGGTCGCTACCGGGCCAGGTCGGGTCGCTACGGGACGGGTCAGGTTGAAACGGTCTAGGTCGTTACCGGGCCCGGTCAGATCGAAACTGTCCGGGTCGCTACCAGGCTCGTCTGGATCGCTACGGGACGGGTCGGGTTGAAACGGTCTGGTCGTTACCGGGCCCGGTCGGGTCGAAACGGTCCGGGTCGCTACCGAGCCCGTCCGGTTTGAAACATTCCGGGTCGCTACGGGATGGGTCAGATTGAAACGGTCTGGGTCGTTACCGGGCCCGGTCGGGTCGAAACTGTTCGGGTCGCTACCGGGCCAGGTCGGGTCGCTACGGGACGGGTTAGGTTGAAACGGTCTAGGTCGTTACCGGGCCCGGTCGGATCGAAACTGTCCGGGTTGCTACCGGGCTCGTCTGGGTCGCTACGGGACGGGTCGGGTTGAAACGGTCTGGGTCGTTACCGGGCCCGGTCGGGTCGAAACGGTCCGGGTCGCTACCTAGCCCGTCCGGTTTGAAACATTCCGGGTCGCTACGGGATGGGTCAGATTGAAACGGTCTGGGTCGTTACCGGGCCCGGCCGGGTCGAAATATTCCGGGTCGCTACCGGGCCAGGCCGGGTCGAAACGGTCCGGGTCGCTACTGGGCCCGGTCGGGTCGTAACGGTCCAGGTTGATAACCAGCCCGATAGAGTCGAACCGGTCCGGTTCGAAATGAAATATTTTGGATATAAAATTTTATTTTTTAAGTTTATTTTTGTTTTTTTAATTTTAAATTTGTTTTTTTTTTTTTTACTTTTTTTTATTTACTTTTTAAATTTTTTATTGTTATTTTAATTTTAATCTATTTTGGTTTGACCTATCCAAATCAAACCATCCAGACCCAAACCCATCCTGACCCAACCCATCTTAACCCATTTTTTTAATCTACCCATCTTGACCTATACCCAACCTAACCTAAACCCATTCTGACCCAACAATCAAACCCACCCAACCTACCCATTTTGCCACCCACAGTTATAATACAATACTCTTCACGTGAAATTTTTGGTTTACATTTCATTTCATGATTTTTAAATCAGGAGAGGTGATACGCTTTTTTCATGTAAAAATTTTAAGTTAACAATCTTGGTTTGAAATTCGAATGACTATCTACTATTTATTTAAGTTCAAGAAATGCTTACGGCTTCCCATAAACTACATGTTCGCTTCATAATCTTTTCCTTATTCACCCAGAGGCAAAGGTAATTGACACTATAATTCTATTTACAATGCAATAGATATTGAAGTTTATGCTTTTACAATAATAAATAACCAACTATAGACGCAATATGTCTACACTCTACAGTCGAGGATTTGCAGATAAATACATATTTTGGGTTTTGGGTTTATCTTAATAGAGAAAGTATAGGATACAAAGTATCCTTAACATACAAAGTGTAAGAAGCCTCCACAGCTTGACACGTGTAAAGGGTAAAGGGTAATGTTCCTTTCAAATCGTTCATTAACCACCACCACCACCGCCTGACCCAACCGCCGGACCAAAGTCTCACCGCTCCCTCTCTCCTCTAACCTCTGAGGCCTTCAAAACCCTTCACGTTGTTCGCCTTCAAACCGACCTCAAAATTCAAATTCTCCTGATTATGATAATACTATCAGTGAGTTTTCTGTCATGGAGCAGGGAATTGAATCTCCAACAAAAGAAGATATAAAACAAGATAAAGATGGTGCTTTAAAAGCTTTTGACAGTTCAGATTTTGAATCTTTGCTGGTCAAAGGATCCGAAAGTCAAACAGAAGAATGTGTTGCAAGTGAAAGCTATACCAAAGAACGAGAATTTGACGACAAAGAATTACTATTGCAAGAACTGGAGTTGGCCTTAAATAAAGAACACTTCCCTCTATCTTTAGAGAAGACAACCAAGCCAACACCTTTGTGTCTCTCGCTAATCACAAAACAAAGGAAAAAGAAGAAAAAAAACAACCAATCCATAAACTCAACTGTGTGTGAATATGGTTGTTTGTTTGTTGGAGGAAAACAGAGGTAAATAGGGGAAAAAGTGAGGTAAATGTGAGTTTTATTTCTACTAAATGCTTTTTACAAAAACAAATGCGTTTTACAAAAAACAAGTGCGTTTTACAAAAACCAAGTGCGTTTTACAAAAAACCAAGTGCCTTTTACAAAAAAACCAAGTGCGTTTTACAAAAAACCAGTTTAAATAGTGTTTAAAAAACCAAATGCGTTTATAAAAAAACCAATTGCGTTTTATGATTTTATGTTTAACAGTTTATGATCTTCATTGTCTGAAACTTTTTTGAAAGCCATTTTTTTTTTCTTTAATTCTTCTATTATCAACATCGTTCGTTTCTGTGAATAATACATGCGTTGATATTGATTTTTGAATATGATTCAACTAATTTTATCAATTGAATTATCATACTCTGTTTTTCTTCTATTTCCGCAAATACGTTTTGATTTTGTTTGTAATTGAATGTTTTTGGTTGTTTAATCATTCTGAACGTTTAATCGAGTTGAAAATGATGAAAAATCAGGTTCAATCGTTGAAATTTTTTGCATCGATTATGTCTGTTGTTACGATTTCACAGAAATTTAAACGCATTTTTCCTAATTTACCCTTGGTTAGATTAACCCAAATATGATTAGGATTGTTAATTACCATCTTGCCACCGCCTAAATCTAATGACTAAGAATCCTTCTTACACTTTGTATGTTAAGAAACTTTGTACTTTATCTCTTCCCTATCTTAATATATATTTGGCGTTGATTGTAAGGTTTAAGCAATTAAGAGTTGTATGGGCCTTATTGAGTCCAAGTATATAAGGCTTATTCCCTACCATACTCTAACTAACCCACTCATTTACTCTCTCTCAATTGCTCTCATCCTCTCTCCAATTTCTCTCTCTAGGAAATCTGTATATTCATACGGTCAAATTAATTGCATTCTTAGAGTAAAGTTGTTTAAATCTGTGTTTTGGTTGATTGTTGATTGGGTGAGTCTCTGAAGTTCGCACTTCACAAACACTGTACGTTTTACACACATAGTATATCTGAGATCCAATGTCAGTTATTCGACCTTCAAGTGGTATCTGAGCTTTAGGCTTGATTCTACTATTGTGTGGATTGATTTGATTGTGTTTTCATCGAAATTTGGATCAGATCTGAGTTAAAATGTGTTGAGAAAGTTTTAGTGGGGTTTTGAGATATTTTGGAAATTAAACCTTGTTTTGGATTGTTTTTAACAATTAATTGTGTATTAATCATCATGTTAGTGATCTAAAACTTTTGGGATTGATTTTAAACAAAATTATTTGGTTTTTGAATTGGATTGGATTTGGTGTTCACGGAGCGTTAGTGTCAATAAACCTTTGTCATTCGTTTGATATGTTCATCATATATATTTGTCTGGTCTTGCTTATTGTTTAGGATCGTCCATGTGTTGGCCCCAATCTTCACAATTGATATTGAAACACGATGATGAAACAAGAAATATGATTCAAAAGAACTCACTTCAATTGAATAGAATGTGCAGGATGTGTAGGATATGTAGGATGTTATTACAACTTGAAATACATGAACCTATATATACTAATCTAAGAGACATCTTCAAACGGTCACAACTCTTCAGAATAGTCGTGTATCTTTCCTTGCTTGATCTTGGCCTTTGATTTAATCAACACATCTTTTGATGAAGTGGCGTGTCTCCTTGAAGTCACAACCCTTGATGTATGTGGCGCCTACTCCCAATCAACGTGTCCCTTCGCTTAGTGCCAGTCTAGATTCATTGTATCTCCTACTTTTATGGAGTGGCGGTTACTGGTAGTTATCCACTTTGGTTCTTGTCACAATGAACCCTTGCACTAATATACCACTTCTAAATACATAATAAACATATTATATACTAATTACACCAAGACCCTTATACTTTAGATGTGAGGGATTAGTCCATCATCATTCTCCCCCTTAATCACGAATATCTTCAAACATGTAGGTTTTGTACTCCGAGCAAATCTAACTCCTTGAAACTTCTTGATATCCAACGCCCCACATGGATATTCTTATTCATGAACCTTGCTCCTTGCTAACTTGTATCACATGAATACTTTGCACGTGTCTTGACCGCACCTGGTTTGTGTCACACGAACCATTCCTTGTGTAGTTATCTCACATAACTTCTCCCGGTCTTTATTAAATTGCACCACCATCATTTCACATGATCTGAATCCATCTCTCATAGACTTTGTTGATAATCCGAGTCACTCAATTACTTTCTCATGGTAGTGTCACACAAACGCAACGATTCCTTCTCCTAATCATGTGACAGGATTATTCATACCCTTTACACATGTGTCTTCTCCTTAATTTGTCACATATTCAATATCGTCTTCATAGTTGTCTCACACTACAAATTCTTCCTCATTTATTGCTTCCCACAATCCATATCTTCACCATTTTTTGGCTAGTCCACTTGCTGGATTGTATGATTGTACCACCCTTCACAGGTTATCTCCGCGTCACACGGTTTCCTCGCTTTGATCATATCCCACGACCAAAGTCCCTTTTTCTATTTCTCTTCAACATTTAGGAACATCAGAAGTGCCGGTTCATCATCTTCTTCTGTTTCGACC
Source organism: Ambrosia x helenae (assembly GCA_030844895.1). NCBI lineage: Eukaryota > Viridiplantae > Streptophyta > Magnoliopsida > Asterales > Asteraceae > Ambrosia > Ambrosia x helenae. The sequence continues at coordinate 27,608,926 of CM061234.1, forward strand.
AAGAGTGACTCATTTTCCTTATTCTTCTTGGTTGGGCATTCATAGGCATAGTGCCTAAGTTTCTCACATCTGTAACAAGTAATTTTGGACTTGTCTCTTCTATCTGGTGTTTCTTGCATGTCATCATCCGTTTGTGATTTGTCAGTACCTTCCGACCCATGAGAAGTGTGTCCTCTACTTCTATGATGACAATTGCTTCTCCCCACGGCCTCGTGACAGATGAAATCTCCATCTTCCATGATCTCCATGGTACATGTTATTGTCATGATGCGTGTACAAGAGTTCATCTAGATTATTCACATGGCTTCCTTTCTTCAAATTTATCCTTTCTTCAAAAGTCTTCAATGTACCAATAGCGTCGTCTAGTGTCATCGTGTCTAGAACCGAATATTGTTCTATGGATGCAACAATATGAATAAATTTATCTGACACGGCATTTAGGAGTTTCCGTCTAGAGTTGATTCATCCATATTTGTTCCAAACTCACTAGCCCGTGTAACAACACTGTTGATTTTTGCCAAAAACATATCAATTGTGTCATCTTCCTTCATTTGAAATAACTCAAATTCTGACATGAGTGTTTGCAAACGAGCCTTTTGCACCCAATTTGCACCAACATGCCTTGTCTTTAACTTGTTCCACATCTCTCTTGCAGTCTTGCAATTTGCCACTTGCAAAACGACATCCTCTGGTATTGCCTGTAACAAATATGCAATCGCTGCTTTGTCTTTCTTCACATCCCCTTGCATTCCTTCTGTGGGTTCTATCATATCCCATAGTCCATTCCGTATAACTTGTTGGTTTCAAAATTGGACATTGATAGTGGGTCAAAGATCCCACATCCTTGTGAATTACAACTTGTTGACCTGACTCACTCGGTGCATCCATCATGATTTCTTATCTAATGATTTTCTCAATATGTAATTCTACAACCTTGTATATTTCTTGTTTCTATACCATCCAATACACCCAAATCAAAATTCAGATTTTAGAAAGCTTGAAAACCCCGAATTGAACTGTGTACTGTAACTTAATTTTCAGAATTCGGCTGACTCCTGCGAACACCACCTTGATCGCATATAACCCGAATTATCTATGAAACTTCCTGGAACCCTAAAGCAAATCGATCCCCGAACTTGCCTTCAACTGTGACCCGCTATACGCACGAATCACCAAACCCAATCCCAACCCCTTGAACCGAACACTCCCATGCAAACCAGTGTCAAGCCGCGCCTATGTTCTTCTTCGTGCGATCTTTGTGCCTTTGGATTCTGACGTGTGCGGATATACACATAATTTTACAATGAATAAACACACGTTTCTGCTTTAATATTTATAAAAATGGTTTAGACCTTAATATTAAAACACACACAATAGGGCAAGCGTACCCCGTCATATATGTAGTAATGTACAGATAAGAACCAGATATCGATCCATGGACGCGCGCAGAGCAATTGTACTTAAACTCTGTCCTCAATTTACCAGTAGGAAAAGATAGTTTGAAGTTTGTTTATAACTAAATTAATTCTAAAACATATAAATAACATAAGACTCCAAATAGAAAATATTGCTATATAAACTATAATACACCAATCCTAGCATGTTATCTACATTTAATAAGAAATACAGGCGTGTGATCAACAGTCCCATTTTCCTACAGTTAGTGTCCCTTTCGGGCATCCTAACATGACAACTATATGGAAAGTTAACACGTACAACACGTTAACCACCTCAAGTCATTTATTAGCGAGCAGCTGATATGATCTCATGTGAATCTTCTAAAGATAAGTTAGTCATCCGTTAAGAGTTTTCTAACCTCACTAATCAAGGAAAGCAATACCGAACAACAATACAACCACCGAAACTAGCATAAAGTAGAGCATTTCACAACCTATTCCATATTATCAACTTTGAACACAGATTTACTAAGATCGCTATTTCTACCAAAATAACTAGCAAAGATCATCAACCGTGTCAAAAATCAGTAACGGCACCATTAAGCTTTTAAAACCCTTTTACGTGCCGGTAAGCATTTTTAATCATTATTCGACGGACTTTAACCAAACCAATACCCGGTTACAGTTTCATGGTGTAAACTTATTAACAAGTTAACTAGTCTACTACCGGACAATTAAACGGACGGTTTTTCAACATGTATCCGCCTAACACATTCGATAATCATCAAAGTCATTCAAACACTATCACAAACACAATAACAATGAAATAAGGTTGCGTTATGATCATCAAGATCCAAACATGAAAAACGCCAAATTTATACAAAACATGAATACATACAAACGATTGGTTTTACTACTAACGATTACTAAATATTATCCGTAGACTATAATGTAATACATAAACAACACATACAAGCCAAAATATTCAGATTTGAATCAACTTAAAGTTTAATAGATCAAACCTTAAATCTTGAATGTGATGGATTGGATGATGCTAGATGATCCGGATTGAATCCCGAGCTTTTTATAGACTTTTGAATTTGTGCACGGCCGTGCGCATAAAGTGCACGACCGTGCACTTTAACTTTACGAAGTGACGTGCAAGTGGGCAAGTGGATTGGCTGGTTCCTGGAAATATCTTGGAATCCCGCACGGTCGTGCACCTAGAGTGCACGGTCGTGCGGGTCTGGTGGTAGCCGGGTGCCAGGGCTGCACTGTCTGGTGCACTGGCAGTGCACCCGAGAATCTGAGTCGCACGGGCACCCGCACGGTAGTGCTGATCAAGGTGCCAGAGAACCTGATGTGCACTCCAAATCGTACTGGCAGTGCACATCATCTGTGTCCGAGCCAAGTAAGTCCGCACGGGCATGCACCTGAGGTGCACGACTATGCACAACTTCCAGACCAAGCTAATTTTTGCAGCAACTTTCCATTTGGTCCAGATTTCGCTCGGTTTCTTCGTCTTTGTTCGTGGGACGTCGTTTAAGACCTGCAATAAACATATGAAGCGGTTAAGTATCGAATTCGTGCAATTATGGTCGAAAACGCGTAATTTGGGAGTTTAATCGGGGATTTATATATGTATATTTTAACGTATATCAAACCTCCCCACACTTGAACTTTGCTTGTCCTCAAGCAAACAACTAAACAGAAATAAATGAAAAACTCGCCAAGTGGCAACAAAGACAAAATATAACCTGTACAGACGATAATAGTCAAGCCAACAAAGATATAGAAACAGCTGATATGATAACTAAAAAGCAACGACTCGCTTCCGATCTATAAGCATGCTAACCCGTACACGTCTCACAATGTTCACACACGCTCGGTTTTATTTATGATACATAGGTGTAATGTGTATGTGTAAATCGCTCCATTGTCAAGACAATGAATCGTGCAATATCATAAGCTTGTCAAAAGATCTAATCTTCACCAACTAACATGTGAAAAAGCACAAATCAAGAGGTCTTATACGGGATGTAATGTTAGGCAACGGTAAGGGTATGGAATGGATATTTACAGTGACAGATCGGCTAAAACCGGTGGTTATTTCTAACTAATATCAACTAATACAACTGTACAACACAAACGCAAATATAGGCGATTTTTATTTTAAATCAAGCTTAACTTATAATTTCTAACTTTAAAGCTCCAAAAACTGCTCGAATACTGCTAATTCCCCCTATTTTAGGGTTTTTTTTACACATATATATCTATGATATATATACTGAACTAAGACTGATATATAAACAACATACGGGTTCTAAATAGATATACCTGAAAACGAACTATTTACAATACAAATACTAGTTAAACAATAACCTAAACCGAGTATTAACACAAAGGGTTTAAAAGAAAAAGGCTATTTGGTTTAGTGGTGAAATGGTGTGGTAAATAAGAAAAACACAGGATTAGGTTCAACATGGTTAACTAGTTGATAACATTTGGGTGCGGGAAACAGATAGAACGAAAAGAAAAGGCTAAATCAAAAGGGTAACCTAAATGCCTCAATCATATTCGAACAGTGTCATACGTTTCTGATCTAAACAAGTATACTAATGACAAGCTCTAAATTACACAAAACATCCTGCTCACTCGCAAGCATGTCAAAGAAATGTAATTTATTCTAAGGCTCAATCGCTCACGTAACCGGAAGGAAATGGGTGCAAGTGTACGAATTAAACATGCTCGTATCTCGTCTGTTTGTCGTGCCTCAAGTTATTTTTATCAAAAATTTAGTTAGGCTTGATGTTTATAAGTAAATATTTACATATATGTACTTTTAAAGGTTTTTTTCGAGTAAATATATGCATATATATATATATATACAAGAGGACAAACAAGATATATTCTCTCCCCACACTTGAAACTCACATTGTCCCCAATGTGACAATAGAAAACGTTTATGAATTAGCTATCTATAATGTGAAAAGGAGAATAATACTCCCATCGTGTCAAAGAAACGCCCGGGTAAATAGGCAGCATGAGCATCGATAACGGTGCTCGCTAGTTACCTGCATAACCAACATTCTTGACACAACAAACTCATCAAACCCATTCATCAACATCCACAAAATAAAAGAAACTAAATACTGAAATACTGAAAGAAAAATAGTTCAAACACAATACAAACTAAAAACATAATGTCTTGGGTACGCAGACCCTGAAATAAAGTACTGAAAGCATAATAAAGAGAAATACTAACAGCTGCATGCATGAGGAGGTAGTGGCTACTGGTCGACCCCGTCCCTGTGGTGCTGACCGGAGCTTCCTGGCTAGTCGCCAGGTGGTGCTCCATAAGGGAACATGGGCGGGTTATTGAAGGAACCCGGATGCACCGACTCTAACCCGGCAAAGAGGTACTCAAAGCTGTACCTGACATCCTGCTGCATACGATCCATAGTGGACCGCATATACTGCTGGTCCTGTCTAATCTGTACCTGTTGTGCGCCGATGTTCTACACGTTCAGCTCCATCGCCTGGAACCATGTGTAAAACCAGGGTATGTTAGAATGTCGGGTGGCCACTGCTGGTCCTGAGGGTGGAAGTGCTGAGGAGAGTGTTGTGGAGAGTCGTGTGGCGCATCACCACCACCTCCTGGGTGCTGATCATGCATCTCCTCGTCCTCCACCACTGGTGGTGGCACGGGGTCCCATATAATATCGTGGCTAATAAGGCGTGGACCCTCATCTGTGTCAGCAATCAGGTTCTGGGCCCTGAGTGATCTGAGATCCAGTGTAACCCCAGTAGTGACCACTGTCAGCGTGGCCTTGACCTCATAAGTCAGAACGCCCAAGGCTTCGGCGATCTGGGTGATGTACTCTCTGCCATGAATCTCACTCCCGTCTTTGGTGCCCCCAGGAGTAAGAAAGAACTCGACCATCCATGCGGCCAAGTTCAATGGGGCACCCTCGTAAAAATGGTATAAGAATAGTAGATCGGGAGTGGGACAGTTCCCTGAACTGTCCTTTCGGCCACAGATAGTGTGGCTGAAAACATGGTGTAACATGCGGAGAAGCGGGTCCTTAATCCTAGTGGCCTTGGCCGACCTCGGGTTATAAGGTATACCAATCGCAATGGACGCCCAAAACGCAACCCGCTCATCATTATCTACGAAGCTGTGGACACCACAAAAGTCATCTGAATCGGTCTTCAAATGCTCATAGATTCCCAGTTTCCGCCCCAGTCTCGCTACCGACCAATGGTACCACTTCCCACAAAGCCTGAACCGAATGTCTTTGTCGTGAAAGTTCTTATACACCCCCTAATTTGGTTTCTTGTAAGAGTAGGACGCTAAGAACTCAATCGTAATCTCTCTGTAGACCGGTCGGTTGATACTCAGCAGCTTCACCATATTCAGCGAGACAAACCCGTCAAACCTTTCACGCTGATTCAGCATGGTCAGTAGGTCCCAGTAGAGCCGAATGGGAACACCAAACGATTCCCGTCGGTTCCAGAGCTTCATCAGTTTGTCTATGCACGGGGCTTCCTTCTTGTCTCTGTTATCGAATCCGAGGAAGTCGTGGGCCATCTGCATACAAAAATGAATACTCAGCTGTTAGTACACCAAAAATGGAGGTCCCGGATGTCCACAACGGACCTGCGTGCATTCTGACCTGATTCTGCACATGTTGCACGGCCGTGCACAATTGTGCACGGTCGTGCACCCATTGGTTTTGGATCAGATCTGAGGCTGCACTGCCTTGCGCACTGGCAGTGCAGTCCACTTTTCTTGGCACACACGGTCATGCGCACGACCATGCAAGGCAGTTCAGCTCGATGATTCCGAGCTGCACTGCCAGTGCCTGATCTGGTGCACCTCACCTCGGACGGTCGTGCGGGTTAGGTGCACTACCGTGCACATCTTGCAGACTTGTGAAATTTTTCAACAAAAACACCCAAAATCTCAATCATTATTCAAATATACTCACAATACAGATTATTTGGGGCGAGGATGTGCACGGTAGTAACAACAATAACTAAAAACTACCAATCTTAAACCATAAACTAACATGATTCGTGGGTTTTATTAAAGAGTTATGAAGAAAACCCCCAAATCTTAACCTAGAAATAAAAAACTAACAGATTTAAAGTAAAAATACATAAAACATGTGCAAAAATATGAAGGGATTCGTACCTTGGAAGGATTAAGAAGAAAAGGAGTGAAGATCTTGAGTCAAAAGAGAGGTTTTCGACCAAAACAAGGAGGAATGGGGGTGCAGCCGCTCGTGCAAGGGGTATGATTAGGTTTTGAAAGTTAAAGATGCTTATATAGCCCATTTCTAGGCTGGGCTTTTTGGCCCGCACGATCGTGCGCCTGAGCCGCACGGCCGTGCACACCCTCTACACTACCCCTTGCACCCAGTGCTGATCAGGTATGCTGATCAGCTCAGTCCGCACGGCCGTGCACAATTATCGCACGACCGTCCATAACCTGCAGACTTGCAGAAATGCAGCCTGCAAGTCCGCGCAGAGGCCCTATTTTGTCCGAAAACATCATTTTAAGTAAATATAACCTGTTTGTAGACTTTTTCGCTCCATTGGTCATTCCTGCTCTGCTCAAAACCGGTACGAACCTGCACAAGACTCGAAAAAAAAGTTAAACTACGAAAATTAAAATAAACAAAAAAATATTCACAATAATTACGTATTTACCCTTTGGCGCGCCCATACACGCCGCGCTAATTTTATTATCGAGTCGCTAGCTAGACTCACTTCCCCACACTTATTAGGCGTGCGGGGTGTGGAGTTCGATTTCCTCCATGGATTGGTCAACCGGTCCGTCAATGTATACTTTAAGGCGATGACCGTTGACTTTGAAAGTCAAACCCTCTGAATCTTCAATTGTGATAGTCCCGTAAGGATACACTTCCTTAACAGTGTACGGACCTGTCCAACGAGACTTTAACTTTCCCGGAAAGAGACGCGAGCGAGAGTTGTACAGCAAGACTAAGTCGCCCACCTGAAAGTCTCTTTGATGTTTCAGGCGACTGTCATGCAACCTCTTGGTGCGCTCTTTGTATAGAATCGAGCTATCATAGGTTTGTTTCCTAAGCTCCTCCAGCTCATGAATCTGCAAGAAACGGGTCTCACCGCCGATCTTCAGATCCAAATTCGCTGTTTTAAGAGCCCAGAACGCCCTATGCTCTAGCTCGACAGGAAGATGACACGCCTTGCCATAGACAAGCCTAAAGGGAGTCGTCCCAATAGGCGTCTTGTATGCAGTCCTGAAGGCCCACACGCGTCATCCATCTTGTCAGCCCAATCCTTGCGGTTTTGATTTACTGACCGCTCAAGGATTCACTTTAAACCCCGGTTAGTGACCTCCACCTGGCCGCTTGTCTGCGGATGATATGGGGTGGACAACCTGTGGTGCCCACCATAACTTGCCAACACGCGATCAAGCTGCGCATTGCAGAAATGCGTACCACGGTCACTAATTAGTGCCTTTGGGGCACCAAACTGCAAGAACAAGCTGCGAACAAATCTCACAACTACTCGTACATCATTAGTGGGCAAGGCTTACGCCTCCACCCACTAAGACACGTAGTCAACCGCCACGAGTATATATCTATTACCCCGTGAGCAGGGGAATGGTCCCATGAAGTCAATGCCCCAAATGTCAAAGACTTCACAGACTTGGATTGGGTTCTGTGGCCTCTGGTCGCGTGCCGATATGTTCGTCGCCCTCGGGCATGAATCACATGCACCGACCAATATCTGAGCGTCACGAAAGAGTGTGGGCCAGTAAAACCCGGAGTCTAAAACTTTTTTAGAAGTGTGGTTCGCTCCATTGTGACCTCCGGTAGGCCCCTCGTGACAATCGCGCAATATCTGCGCCGCCTCAACTCCAAACACACACCAGCGAATCAACTGATCCGCCCCGATCCGGAACAGAAATGGGTCGTCCCAAAAGTAATGCTTAAGGTCAGCGAAGAACTTCCTCTTTTGTTGGTGCGACAACCCTTTGATAAGGATCCCACATGCGAGGTAGTTCGCGAAGTCCGCAAACCAAGGCGATACATCTTCAACAGACTCGACACTCATCAGAAACTCGTGGGGAAAGTTGTCATTTATGGTCTCCCACGTAGAGTGCTCGGCATCATCATGCCCGAGTCTCGAAAGATGATCAGCAGCAACATTCAAGGCACCCTTCTTGTCCTGAATCTCTATATCAAACTCCTGCAACAACAGGATCCATCTAATCAGGCGCGGTTTCGCGTCCTGTTTGCTAAACAGATACCTGATCGCTGTATGATCTGTATAGACTATAGTCTTCGACAGCACTAAATATGACCTGAACTTGTCGAATGCAAATACTACGGCTAGAAGCTCCTTCTCAGTGGTGGTATAATGCTCCTGCGCATCATGTAGAGTTTTACTAGCGTAGTAGATCGGGTGGAAGTGCTTGTCCTTCCGCTGTCCCAAGACCGCCCCTATCGCGAAATCACTCGCGTCACACATGATCTCGAATGGCAGCTCCCAGTCGGGCGCTACCAATATAGGGGCCTCAACAAGAAAACACTTTAAAAGCCCGAAGGCCTTGCAACAATCTGCACCAAACACAAACGGTGCATCCTTCTCCAACAAACGGGTCATCGGTCGGGCGATTTTAGAAAAGTCTTTAATGAATCGCCTGTAAAAACCCGCATGACCCAAGAAGCTGTGGATCGCTCTGACAGAGGTGGGTGGTGGGAGCCTAGAAATGATATCAACTTTGGCAGGATCAACCTCCAACCCATTTTGGGAGACCTTATGCCCTAGGACTTGTAACACCCCAACCGATGGCGGAAACATCGGGATGTCACGTATTGATGTGTAAGACCCTCAAAACCGACAGGTCAAACAGTTGGCATTCAAATACTAAAACCATGTTAACAATTCAAAAGAAATCTTATTTTATTTCAGAAAATACACAGCGGAATGTTAAAAGAAATTATTAAATTTCCAAACATGGTTTGCCCAAGACGGGTCACAAGAATATTTAATAATCAACTAAAAGCTTTAAAAAATATATATAAATAACGTTCGAGCAAATCTCGTATACGTCTTCTTAATTGAAATGTCAACCGCAACTGGGTAGCTCCACTGCATGCCAAGGCGCCCTTTATTCATCCACAACCTGAAATCAATCTAACGTGTATGCAAAAGTCAGCTACGCTGAGTGAGTTCAAGTTTTATAAGTTTTCAATAATAGTAAGTTGTTAAAATAAACAATAACAAAATACTGTAACCTTAGAGTCAACAATACGCGCAGTTCGCCTAATTGTTCCCTAAGCAATATTTAAAGTCTAGGATAAGCGCAATCCGCCTATTCAATCCAAAACTTTAGTTACAATCCATAATAAGCGCATCTCGCCTATTTAGCACAACAATACCAAGTCTGCATAAGCGCATTCCGCCTACTCGACTCAAACCCTAACTATAATTCATAGCAGGCATATCACATACTATTATAGCTCAGTTTATATTCCCAATAACTAACATACACAATATATATATATATACACACACATATAATAACCCATATAACCTAAACAAGTAACAATCAAGACAAAACTTGATCTACCATGTAAGGTTTCAAATACGTGGCCAAGACATTAAGCGCATTCCGCTTATTAACTAAAAACTCAAGCCACACTTTAATCAAGACAACAGTCTATATATATATATATATATATATATATATATATATATATATATATATATATATCATATAACTCGAACCATATAATAACACATTAGGCATAAACTATGTGACAACCATAGTAAAAACTATGTCATAAATCAGAGCAGGCCTATCCCACTTCTAATATAACATAAGACAAACTATGTGACAACCAAGACAAAAACTATGCCATAAATCATAGCAGGCCTATCCCACTTCTAATGACATATATAACTAACCCATATAATAACGCATTAGGCGCATTCCGCCGATTCATGTTTCATGCGAAAATAATATATATGAGTTAATATGGATTTCTTTCGTACACAAAAATATTTTGTGACTTGATAAAAATAATCATATTGGTTTAGCATGCACGTCGGCTCAAAATATTTAGAAAAATAATAACTAAAAGAGTGGGCGCAAGAACTCACCGATTGCAAAGCTTCCAAATCAAGAGTTAAACCACGACTCTTCTCGTACGAAGCATGTAACCAAATCATCCTGCGGTTAAATTTAACTAAGAACCGCGCTCGTGTACAAGTCCAAAACCAACACCAATACAATGAAATCATAAACTCATGGTCTTCTATATGTAAAGTTATGGGTGTCTCATGCATTTCATGCAATTCACCACCTCACCCTATGAGATCGACACTACACCACTATATGTGTCATTTACCATATCCTTCATACATACCATAACCTCCATGGTGACAAGACATCACCATAATAACATAAAAAAATGTCATCATCTTTATCACTAACTATTTTCATGGCTTCAAGAATATCCTAGAATAAAACCTATGGATCCCATGCTCACCACACTTACGTGGCTTGATATTACCATAAGATTGTAAAGGCCCATCACATCTAACCTATACAAACACACAAAACCACTCCATCATTTCCATGCATATAAGACTATCTTCCTCATAAAAAAATATCCAGTATACTATTTCTTCCAAGGAGCACATGCAGAATGACTATAACCTACCTCACCAACATGCTAGCAAACCGATTTGAACCAACATCTTGAAGCGATGAACCTGTTCATAACTCACCCAAGATGTTTAATGGAAACCAACCAAATTCGAACGCATTACCAGCTTTCGCAACCAATTCTAGACACCGCTTCATTATCGTCTTTCGTTATTTTCCTTCGATCCGTTCATCTATCAAAACCAAACACCAGTCGCACCAACACCAGCCTAGCTAATCGTCACGAACATTCAACACCACCACTTTGTTACTGTCAATAACCATCATCAAAGCGACTGCCATGGTTGAACACCACCATCTCAATCAAGATCATGACCCTATACCGTCACCATGGATTCCATCTCAAACCATTGCCAGTATCACCCTTCACCACCATTCATCTTCTCCGTCATAGATCGTCAGGTAATCACTACCGTAGCCAAGGACCTCGTTCACCATACGCTAGTTACGTGAATGATTGGATGATTGTAAAAAAAAACAAATTCGAAACCATACCTTTCTTAGAGGAACGAGATACAACGCACATTACGAACCCGGATGGTGGCAAAAGAGACTTGAGATCAAGACTGAGCACATACCCGATGAAACGATCTCACGCTGAACAAAATCACCTATGGTTTGTTAACAGCCGCCACATAATCTAGGTCACAAATGACCTATGGTTTTGTATATAATGATTAATTAACCAACGTTACACTAAGGCCACTCCACTTTCACAATTAGAGGACTTGTTCCCAAAGTAAGATAAAACATCTTTTAAAAAATGACCAAACGGGTCCCTCTAACGTTTTAAACCAAGACTTAGTCATCAATCCCGTTAACGAACCCACTCTATAAAAGTTGGTTAGTTGGTTTTGGTATCATTTTGATTCGATGAATTTTTCGGGATGTTACATGATAATTGTTCAGTAGCTCATGGTAAATAATAAATTTCAATAATTGATTTAAATACATTACATACAATTGTTCTACAAGAATTTGTACATCAAAATGAAAAATACTAGATACACATCTTCAAGCATTAACTCTAATCTTCAAACAAGCTATAACCTGAAACATGTTAAGTTTGAAAATATTTTGGGTCAACAAAAGTTGGTGAGAATTACATAGGTTTGAATAAAAATGTTGTACAATTCGAGTGTCATGGCAAGTCTAGTCCATATGTGAAAACAAAACCATCGGGTAAATCGAGTGCATAATCAAACCTTGTGACTAGAATATTGTGGTCCATCCCATACGCATATCGTTCACTCGATTTTGTTATAAATTCGATAACAATCACCCACGCTACCTATGTAGGAGGTACACGTATCCGGGTGGGATTGTCAGTCCAATAGATCTATCATTGTATACCGTCGGCTGATCAATGTTAATGATTATGCTAGAATAATGTGCTTACCCTAGTAATGTTTAAGATATGATGCAACATAGAATAACACACAGACACTTATGATTGAATTGTAAATTGAATGTTGTAACATGTTTCACCCCAAAATAGTGAAATGGAAAAGGGGCTATATAAACTCACCTGAATTTCACTGTGCAAGTACTAGCAAGTAGCAACAAGTCTGAACTTGGATTAATTGAACTCTTGTACCCTATTACAAATAACGATGCCTTAATTTCTAATGCAAATAAACGTGTTTTGTTTTCTTAGTTCAAAGATAGTTTATCCAACTACCTAGACTCGTATTGTAAAATAATACGCGTCTCAATGTGTGTATAACTTAACGAACCGATAGTACTTGGTTTAGTTTCTCCGAAAAATATGCGTATGTATAGTTGTTTGAAATAAATGCTTTAATATGGTATTCGAAGTTATAACTTGAAATTATCGCTAAAACAACATTTTGGTTAATGTAAATAATATTTGCGTGGCTCGACTGAAAAGTTAACTCGTTTCGCAGATTGAATCATATTATGTAGTTCTTAATAAATATAAATATTTCATTTTTTTTTTGACGGCATAAGACTTGAAAGTTAGAATTTATTGTAAAAACATAATCTCGTCTACTCATAACTATAAACTTGGGAGGCCGATTTGTTTCTTATGTTTTATAAAATTTGGGCAGAGTTTCCTCTGTTTTTGTAAGAAACCAGACAACACAAGTCGTCTATTCTAACTCAAACATCAATTGTCAAATTTCACAAAATGCGGTACATTTTAACTAAGCCTATCTATACACGGCAAATGGTTTAATTTATTGAGATATTAATGAATACGAGTTATATATTTTGATAAGCGATATTTTGTATATATGTAGTTTGACATTTTTATACTTCTAATAACAATGTTCATAACGTAAGTTAGTCGCCAAGTGGTTAGTCTAAGATAAAAATGAAATATCTTCGTTCACAAGTTGGTTCGGTTCGGTTATACATTTAATAATACCATGTTTAAATAGATATATGATATAAACAAAAAGATTAATAACTAAAGGCGCGGCGTGTTATACCTTCCGTGAATAAGCTTGCGAACCGACACGTACACGCTGTTGACCCACTTTGACCGCACTCGAATCTTGACAGATGTTGACCACATTTATCCTGGTCAACCTGAACAAAAATGAGCCAGCAAGAATAACAACCAAACCAGGGCCAAAGCTCGGCTTGACCATTGACACCAACACCACATCACACCCTGACCATTTTCGTTCTTGGTCAGGCCCATTCGAAACAACGCAAACCAGAACCAGTCACTGTACAGGCACCATCATCGCTGGCCGCAGTCACCAAAGCCTACCCAAAACCATCACCCAACGTCACTCACCCAATCCAACACCGTGACCATTACCGGTCACGGTAACAGCCCTAAATCGGCATCGCCTTCATCGAACCAAACCCAGCTCCACCTCGTGTACTCGACCCTGCAGCCGACCCAAGACCAAGAAATCTCGTGTTTAAACTTGTTTAAGGGTCGTGGTTGGTGGTGTAAATCCACGTCGGGATTTCCTTGTCCCCTGCCGTTGGTACGAAGTCAGGAGAGAGAGAGAGAGGATTGGTTGTTGGTGTGGGGCTCATGTGGTGCCGCCTCTGGTTAGAGGGGCTGGCCGGCGATTATAAAGAAAGAAGGGGAAAGTTAAAGGTGGTGGTTAGCGGCGGCGGATTAGGGTGGTTGTGAGTGGCGGCGGATTAGGGTGGCTCGGGCGGTAGTGATGCATAGCTGTTGCCGCTGCTTTAGAGGGGAGGAGGGCAGTGAGTTGGTTGTGGGGAATGGAGGACTTGAATGTTAGAGTTGAAGAGGGAGAAGTAGAGAGGATAAGGGTTTGGAGCTAGGGTTATGATGAGGAAGAAGATAGGTAGGAGATGAATGAAGAAGAAGAAGAAGAAGAAGAATTAAATAGGTAGGGTTTGTTAGGTGGGTTAGGTGGACACCGCGTATACGAACCCGTTACCGTTTCGCATCTCGTTAATTACACAGTTTCTTGAACTACCAAATAATTATTTCCCGTCACTTTATTTTTAGACAATACATTTGTTATATGTATTTATAGTCGTGTTAAAATTTATTAGGATAAGTGTCAGTTAACTAGTACGGTATCACTTGCCACGCGTTATTATTATTATTTTCGACACAAAAATAACGTAAATAGATAATTTAGTTTATTAATGAACAAAAATGTATTTCTTGTTAATGAGATGTTATTGTTAATGAATTAAAATAGTTTAATGATTAAAATATTAATATTATAATATTAGTGAAAAGCTGGGCGTTACAGGACTATTCCTTCCTTCACCATGAAGTGGCATTTTTCCTAGTTTAGCACAAGACTGGTCTCCTCGCACCTCTGAAGCATCCGCTCCAGATTCCCAGACACTGATCAAAAGAACTCCCAAAGATGAAAAATCATCCATGAATACCTCCATGGAGTCCTCGATCTTGTCATGGAATATCGCCACCATGCAACGCTGGAAAGTTGCCGGCGCATTGCACAGCCCAAATGGCATACGCCTGTAGGCGAATGTGCCAAAAGGGCATGGGAAGGTTGTCTTATCCTGGTCCACAGGATCGATAGGAATCTGGAAATACCCAGAGAAACCGTCAAGGAAACAATAGTACAACTTCCCCGACAGACGTTCCAACATCTGATCGATGAATGGAAGCGGGAAGTGATCCTTTCGGGTGGCGTCATTGAGTTTGCGATAGTTAATGCAAACTCTCCACCCCGTGACAGTTCTCGTAGGAATCAACTCATTCCTATCATTTGTAACCACCGTCATGCCACCCTTTTTGGGCACAACGTGTACAAGACTCACCCAAACAGAATCTGAGATCGGATATATCAATCCAGCATCGAGCAATTTAATGACCTCAGACTTCACAACTTCCTGCATGTTCAGGTTCAGACGCCTTTGGTGCTGCGCACAAGGCTTATGGACATCTTCCATCAAGATTTTGTGAGTGCAAAATGAGGGATTAATCCCTTTGATGTCCATAATCTTCCAGGTAATTGTGTGCTTATGAAGTTTCAACACTTTCAGCAACTCGCTCTTCTCTTCCACAGACAATGAAGATGAAATGATCACTGGTAGACGACCCCCCTCATCCAGAAATGCATACTCGAGATGCGGC
The DNA here is from genome assembly GCA_030844895.1 of Ambrosia x helenae. Classification (NCBI taxonomy): domain Eukaryota; kingdom Viridiplantae; phylum Streptophyta; class Magnoliopsida; order Asterales; family Asteraceae; genus Ambrosia; species Ambrosia x helenae. Next base: position 27,624,626 of record CM061234.1, read on the forward strand.
GGGAGCTCTTTCAGCTCCAGAGACAGTGGATCCTCAACAGACGGCTTTGACTTCTGGTTTTCCTCACACTCAATCTCCACAAAACGCTCCGGACTTCGGGAACCATCATCACCGATCTGATAGACCGGCTGCTCATCTCTATGGCCCTCTTTCACAATGCCATCTAGGCTCCCACACAACAGATGTGTGTCCAAAGCATCCATCTCCAAAGTACCCCTAACATGAGAACTGACACACTGGTCTACTATATCAAGATAGTATAGTGTATCATCCTGGTTCTCAGGATGGCGCATCGACCTCTGAATGTCAAAAGTCGCGTGCTCATCATTGACTCGGAGTGTGATCTGGCCCACAGCCACGTCAACAATCGTCCTCGCCGTGTCAAGGAAAGGACATCCGAGAATCAAAGGCACTTTCGAGTCGTCATCTATATAGAGGATAACAAAATCCACGGGGAAAAAAAATTTGTCAATCTTGACAAGCATACTCTCTACAAATCCCCGCGGATACTTGATCGAGCGATCGGCCAATCGAATACTCATCCTGGTGGATGAAGGCTCACCCAGATCCAACTTTTCAAAAACCTTATAAGGCATAAGGTTTATGTTGGCACCCAAGTCTGCAAGTGCATTGCTGACAGCATATTTCCTATCAGACAAGGGATGGTAAAGCTACCAGGATCTCCCATTTTCATGGGCAGTCTATTCTGCAGAATTGCAGTGCAGTTCTCGTTCAACAACACACAGGACAGGTCCTCAAATTTTTGCTTGTTTGTGAGGATGTCCTTCAGAAACTTAGCTTACTTAGGCATCTGGGCCAAGGCTTCCACAAACAGGATGTTTATGTGTAGCTGTTTGAACAACTCAAGAAACTTCCCGTACTAGGCCTCGTCCTTTTACTTCCGAAGTCTGCCGGGGTATGGAACAGGAGGAGTGTAGTCAGTGACTGGCTTTGGCAACTGTGCTATACTTGCTGGGACTCGCCTAGCGTGCACCTCGTCCGAAATACTCAGTCTGGACCGTCTCAATGATCGGTGGTGAGCCCGATGTGTCAGGTCCAATGGTTTTGCTACTCCTTGTCATGTTAGGTTCCTCAACTTTTGAGTCTTTTCTGGAGGGAAGTATTGCTGCATGAACTGTTGCGATAACTCTGCCCATGTCGTGATCGACCCTGCGGGTTGTGACAAAAGCCAAGTCCGGGCTTTGTCCCCTAATGAGAATGGGAAGAGTCTCAAACGGATAGCATCATCGGAGATACCCGTCATCTTAAAGGTGGCTAAAACCTCTAAGAAAGCAGCAATATGTCGGCCTGGATCCTCGTGCTCCAGTCCACCGAATTGCACCGAATTCTGTATCATATTAACGATACTGGATTTAATTTCAAAATGGTCCGCCAAGATAGCCGGTCGGACAATACTCGGTGCCAGTCCATCCCCTCCACGACGACCACTATCATTAAGCGAAATGTCGTCGTCCGCCATGATAACGTCACTATGGGCTTCCGACCCCTCGTCGTCAACCAGATCATACCTCGCCTCGTCAACTGGGACCTCAACTATAGGCGTAGAAATAAGAATATCAGAAACTAGACGCGACTTATGAAGTCTAATCCTCTCGCTTCTCCTCAAGACACGCCTCTGCTCCTCGGAAAAATCACCAGAAGGCCCAGGGTTCGTGGACATCAACCTACAAATAAGAATGATACAGTTGCAGCAGGCAAATAGATGACAAACCCAAAAGACGATAAAAGACAGAAAAATAAATAAATAAAATATACAATCCATAAATACATATGAAAATAATGGAAAGCTATATACTCGAGAAAATCAAATAAAAACGAATAGAATCAATAGAATGAACAGAGATAAACAGACTAAGCCTAAAACTATACAAAGAATGAAATTAATAATTAGTCCAATTACGAACAAATAAATCTTATCAATCAAATAAAGAACAAATCAAATTCATAGACAAACCAATAAATCCAATAATCAATCAATTAAATCTATCAACATCCTAATGAACGAATAATCAAATCAAACAATCCTATAAGCAGATAAATGAATGAATCTATATGCAAACCTATAAACCAATCTAAAATCAATCCAAAATATCAACAGACAGATAAATCAAATAAACTATCAAAGAATCATATATGCAAATAAATGAATGAAATAACGAATCAACTAAGTATAAACAAGTATTCACAAGCATGTACACTGGTAAAAAGTTGACTCGGTTCGTTCCTAAAGCTCGTCGCGTCCCCGGCAACGGCGCCAAAAACTTGACGTGTCTGCTAGTACGCATAATTTAGCGATAAAATAAACACACGTTTCTGCTTTAATATTTATAAAAATGGTTTAGACCTTAATATTAAAACACACACAATAGGGCAAGTGTACCCCGTCATATATGTAGTAATGTACAGATAAGAACAGATATCGATCCATGGACGCGCGCGGAGCAATTGTACTTAAACTCTGTCCTCAATTTACCAGTAGGAAAAGATAGTTTGAAGTTTGTTTATAACTAAATTAATTCTAAAACATATAAATAACATAAGTAAGACTCCAAATAGAAAATATTACTATATAAACTATAATATACCAATCTTAGCATGTCATCAACATATAATAAGAAATACAGGCGTGTGATCAACATTCCCATTTTCCGACAGTTAGTGTCCCTTTCGGGCATCCTAACATGACAACTATATGGAAAGTTAACACGAACAACACGTTAACCACCTCAAGTCGTTTATTAGCGAGCAGCTGATATGATCTCATGTGAATCTTCTAAAGGTAAGTTAGTCATCCGTTAAGAGTTTTCTAACCTCACTAATCAAGGAAAGCAATACCAAACAACAATACAACCCCCGAGACTAGCATAAAGTAGAGCATTTCGAAACTATTCCATTTTACCAACTTTGAACACAGATATACTAAGATCGCTATTTCTACCAAAATAACTAGCAAAGATCATCAACCGTTTCAAAGATCAGTAATGGCACCATTAAGCTTTTAAAACACATTTACGTGCCGGTAAGCATTTTTAATCATTATTCGACTGACTTTAACCAAACCAATACCCGTACAGTTTCATGGTGTAAACTTATTAACAAGTTAACTAGTCTACTACCAGACATATAAACGGACGGTTTTTCAACATGTATCCGCCTAACACATTTGATAATCATCAATGTCATTCAAACACTATCACAAATCCAATAACAATGAAACAAGTTGCGCTATGATCATCAAGATCCAAACATGAAAAACGCCAAATTTATACAAAACATGATTACATACAAACAATTGTTTTTACTACTAACGATTACTAAATATTATCCGTAGACTATAATGTAATACATAAACAACGCATACAAGCCAAAATATTCAGATTTGAATCAACTTAAAGTTTAATAGATCAAACCATAAATCTTGAATGTGATGGATTGGATGATGCTAGATGATCCGGATTGAATCCCGAGCTTGTTAGACGGCCTTCCAGCAGCTTGGTTAGTCCAGAAATCGCCCCAAATCGTCCAAAGTAAACCCAATATTTGATCAGTGTGGTTTGCTCTGTTTTTATAGAACTTTTGATTTTGTGCACGACCTTGCGCATAAAGTGCACGGCCGTGCACTTTAACTTTTCGAAGTGACATGCAAGTGGGCAAGTGGATTGGCTGGTTCCTAGAAATATCTTGGAATCCCGCACGTCGTGAACCTAGGTGCACGATCGTGCGGGTCTGGTGGTAGCCGGGTGCCATGGCTGCACTGCCTGGTGCACTGGCAGTGCACCCGAGAATCTGAGTAACACGGGCACCCGCACGTAGTGCTGATCAAGGTGCCAGAGAACCTGATGTGCACTCCAGATCGCACTGGCAGTGCACATCATCTGTGTCCGAGCCAAGTAAGTCCGCACGGGCGTGCACCTGAGGTGCACGACCGTGCACAACTTCCAAACCAAGCTGATTTTTGCAGCAACTTCCCATTTGGTCTAGATTTTGCTCGGTTTCTTCGTCTTTGTTCGTGGACGTCGTTTAAGACCTGCAATAAACATATGAAGCGGTTAAGTACCGAATTCGTGCAATTATGGTCGAAAATGCGTAATTTGGGAGTTTAAATCGGGGATTTATATATGTATATTTTAACGTATATCAGATTCCTATGCCCGTGAATCAATATCAAAAGCCATCAGCTCTGATACCACTGTTGGCCCCAATCTTCACAATTAATATTGAAACACGATAATGAAACAAGAAACATGATTCAAAAGAACTCACTTCAATCGAATAGAATGTGCAGGATGTGTAGGATGTTATTACAACTTGAAATACATGAACCTATATACTAATCTAAGAGACATCTTCAAACGGTCACAACTCTTCACAAATAGTCGTGTCTCTTCCCTTGCTTGATCTTGGCCTTTGATTTAATCAACATGTCTTTTGATGAAGTGTGTGTCTCCTTGAAGTCACAACCCTTGAACCCTTGCACTAATATACTACTTCCAAATACATAATAAACATATACTTTAGATGTGAGGGATTTATTACAAAGATAATATGATATCAAAAATACTCAGAGAACTTTATTTCAAAGTAAAAGAATCAAAACAAGATTACAACTCTCAAGACTAAACTACACAACTCTGTAAAAGACCTCTCACTACCATCAACAATCAACAGACCTTAACAAGAGATCAGATACAAGATGTATCTGATCTTAAGATACAACAAGATCAAAGGACAATTGTTTAGATGAATGAGAAAATACAGGACTTGAGAAAATAACAACAGAGCTAAAAAAGAGATCTGAAACAAAGAAAAGCTTATATAGACAGCTCCCAGGCTTGGACTTAGGGTTGTAATGTAACACACCCCGAAGCCACTTGAGTCGTTGATTTAGATCAGGAAAACACACTAATATAAGATCTGAGCCATACATGTATCAGGTATGGATAAGCGAATCCGGATTGCCAACGTGGCACAGATATGGGCTGCCACTTGGGCCGGCTGATACATGGATTCAATAACTGGCCAAATACTTGAAACACCTCCTGGACTTCACCATATGGACTTCAATATAATCTGGGCTTCATCACATGGACTTCAACACGATCAAAACTCGAACATTATCAACATGAATGTCCAGCAGTATTATCAACATGATCAATTATCAACAACCTACAAAAACTCTTATGCAAAATATAAAAGCACTTTGTATAGAGTAAAAGAATTGAAATAATAATGAAACTATAGTTGTGTATATTTTAACAACCCCCCCCCCCCCTCAATTCTTTTACCCAAATGGGTCAAATAAACACAATCCATTACACAAACCTTCATGAGCTGTTGCAAGTAATCCTTTAGTGAATACATCTGCAATTTGATCTTTAAATCTATAGACATTGTCTTAATTATACCTTTAATAATTTGATCTCTTAAAAATAAAGATCAAGTTCAAAATGCTTTGTTTTGTCATAAAAGACAGGGTTTGCTGCTATAGAGATAGCAGCTTCGTTATCACAAAACACCTCAATAGGAATCTCTACACTTATCCCTAATTCATACATCAAATTTTTGACCCACGTTACTTCACAGGTTGCAGCACATAAGGCATGATATTCTGCCTCTGCTGAAGACCTTGAAATAGTAGGTTGTTTCTTACTCTTCCAAGAAATCAAATTACCACCAAGGAATACACAAAACCCAGTGACAGATTTTCTAGTCTTTACACATTTACCCCAGTCTGAATCCGAATAGGCACATAATTTAAATGGTTACCCTTTTTAAACCTAATGCCTTTTCCAGGAGATAATTTAAGGTATCTAAGCAGCTTAAAAGCTACCTTTAGATGACCTTTGACTGGAGCATGCATAAACTGACTAAGATAATGCACTGCATAAGAAATATCAGGTCTGGTGTGAGAGAGATATATCAACTTCCCAACTAATTGTTGATAACCAGTCAAGTTCTCAATAGGAATTGAACTATCATCAACAACTTTAGTTAAAACATGATTTTGATCAATAGGCACATTAACAGGTTTACACCCTAACATACCATATTCAGACAAAAGATCAGTACAGTACTTTCTTTGGGTCAAAATAAGTTCATCATTATTCCTAATGACCTCTATCCCAAGAAAGTATTGTAATTTTCCCAAGTCTTTGATCAAAAACTTAGTTTTTAAACATGTTTTGACTCTATCAATTTCCTCTAAAGAATTGCCAGTAATAACAATGTCATCCACATAGATAAGTAATACAACAAACACAAAGTCAGTTTGTTTAACAAACATGGAATGATCACATTTACTTCTATTAAAACCAATTTCAAGTAAAACATTTACTAATTTTTCATTCCACATCCTAGGTGCCTGTTTAAGTCCATATAGAGACTTGTTTAACTTACATACTTTGTTATCTTCACTACCAAAGTATCCTTCAGGAAGTTTCATGTAGACTTCCTCATTTAAATCACCATAAAGAAATGCATTGTTTATATCTAATTGATATAAATCCCAATTATTATAAACAGCTAATGCAACAACACACCTAACAGTGACAATTTTAACAACAGGGGCAAAAGTTTCATCAAAATCTATGCCCTCTTTTTGGCTATACCCTTTAGCCACTAATCTAGCCTTATATCTTTCTATCTCACCATTAGCTTTGTATTTAATTTTAAAAATCCATTTATTCCCTACAATATTTTTATTTTTAGGTTTATCAACAATAGACCATGTGTTATTTCGATTTAATGCTTCTATTTCACTATTCATGGCTTGAACCCATTCAGGACTATTAGATGCTTCTCTAAAGTTCCTGGGTTCAAAGCTCTTAGTCAAAGCAGAAGCAAAACACTTAGCATCATAAGAAAGATTGGTAAAATTAACAACCTTATCTATGCTATACTTAACTTTACTATCAACCACAAACTCATTATATTTGTTTGGAAAATAAGAACTTCTAGAAGATCTTCTAACACTATTCAGATTATCAGACTCAGAAGTATCACCCTCAGATTGTTTTGTATTATCATGTGTAGTACTCACATGTTCTGCCCTATCAGAGTCAAAAACCTCATTGTTTGACTGCTGATTTCCAGCCAAGCCATTAACAATATCAGGTTGACTTACTGATTGCTGATTTTCATGTGTTCCTACATCTAGCTTACCTTGACCCTTTCTATCATCATTGGGATCCTCTACCTCAAAACTGTTTGAAGAGTCTGTGTTTTTCATACAAATCAAAAAGTTTAAACTAGTAACAGTTTTATCATTTACTGAATCAAATGTTTCAAAAATTTTTGGTTCTTTAAAAGGAAAACATTCTTCAAAGAATTTTACATCCCTAGAATAACCAATAGTTTTACTATCTAAACTGAAAAATTGTAGCCCTTTTTCTCATTTGAATAACCTATGAAAACACATTTTTCTGCTTTACTATTAAACTTATCAGACTCATTCAAAACAGTACAGAAACACAGACATCCAAACAACTTTAATGATCAAGAAAGGGTTCAAAACCATACAGCAGCTCATAAGGTGTTTTTCCTCCTAAAACTACAGTAGGTGTCCTATTAATTAAGTATGCAGCAGTTAAAACACATTCAGTCCAAAACCTAATAGGGATATTACTTTGAAAAAGTAAAGCCCTAGCCACATTGAGTAAGTGTCTGTGCTTTCTCTCAAGAATTCCATTTTGTTGAGGGGTATAAGCACATGTAGTTTGATGGATTATTCCTCTTTCTTTACAAAAACTTGACATTTGATTATTTACAAATTCAAGTCCATTATCACTTCTGAAACACTTTATTTGTTTATGAAACTGAGTTTTAATTAGATTATAAAAGTCTTTAACATTCTCAAAAACATTAGTTTTATTCTTCATTAAACAAACCCATACTGTACGGGAATAATCATCAACAATAGTCAAAAAATATTTAAAACCATCCATGCTAACCACCCTATAAGGACCCCACACATCTAAGTGAACTAATTCTCCTATTTGACTAGTTTTATGTTCACTTAATGGAAATGGTTCTCTATGCTGTTTAGCCCTGTGACATACATCACATGGTTGGTTTTTATCATTTTCTCCTATATTGAGTTTAGTTTTAAAAGTTTTAATAGCATGTTCAGAAGGGTGACCAAGTCTAGCATGCCATATATTATACATATTGTTATTACTAAGACCCACCTTACTATTCATACAAGAATTTCCACACAGATATAGACCTTCAAACTGTTTACCAGTCACCAGGACTTTCTTGGTTACAAGGTCCTGTATATAACATGCATCTTCATCAAAACCTACATATAATTTATTATCCCTAGCCAGTTTGTGCACAGAAATGAGATTAACATTGTATTCAGGAACAACTAACACATCTTTTAACACAACACCATTAGCCAAATTAACATTCCCAATTTTAGTGACCAAAGCTTTAGTTCCATTAGGATGATTAACATGTATATTTAAATCAGTTACTTCAACATAGTCTGTTAATTCAACATCATCAGTGACTATATGTTGACTAGCTCCTGAATCAATAATCCATCCTACTTTAATTTTATTCCCTACATTACTAGCAAAACCAAAAACAGGTTTTCCACAGACATTTGCACAAAAGAAGCTACCTGAAACATTGCAGCTCTGTGGTGTTTCCTTAGCTTTATCATTTAGCAAACTCAAAAGTTTAGACAACTGATCATTAGTTAAAGAAGTAGTAGGAGCATTAGAATCAACAGTAACATTGCTACTTTAACATTACCCCCCATTTTCTTAGCCTGATTACCCCTTGATCTCATCCAGGGTGGATACCCAATAAGTTCAAAACACTTTTCAGCCACATGACCAACTTTATTGCAATGTGTACATTTTAATCCAGACTGATTAGTAGTTTTATTATTAAATCTCTTATTAAAATCAACAAACTCATTAGCTTTTAGTAAGAAAACCAACTGTTTGAGTCTTTTTACTAGAACCACTTGAATTCCTATGTGACTCTTCCCTAGATACAACAGCATATGCTTCTTTAACAGAAGGAAGAATATCTCTAGTTGATAGATTTGTTCTAACAGATTGATAACAACTATCTAATCCCATTAAGAATTGCATTAACTTGATCATTTGACTGAAATTATTAAAATCCCTGGATGCATCACAAGTACATGGAGGCAATTGGAGAATTTGATCCAATTGTTTCCACATAACATTTAATTTCTGATAATACTCAGACACAGAAGACCCTTCTTGACTAAAGTTATTTATTTTTTGATAAAGATCAAACACCACAGACCCATCCACTTTATCATACGTTTCTTTTAATTCTTTCCAAACATCAGAAGCTAGTTTAGAGAATACTTGTCCTAGATACAATTCTTCAGACATAGAGTTTAAAATCCAAGTAAGCACAATAGAATTACACCTATCCCATTGCCTAGCTAAAACAGGATCATCAACAGATTTAACACATTCTCCATTTACAAACCCTAGTTTGTTTTTAACTTGTAAACCAAGAATCATAGCGTTAGACCATACACTGTAATTTTCAGTTCCTTTCAATTTTATACTAACAATAGTTAAATTGGTTGAATCACTAGGATGAAGAAACAAGGGATCACTAGCATCCAACTTATTCACTAAGGTGATGTTAGATGTAGGGTCCACAATGGGGCCTTGTTCTGAATTAGGACTAGTAACCACAGTTTCATCACCCATTTTAAACAAACAAAAGAAACAATCAGCAGATCACACCAGATAACAAACAGGAAAGAAACAGATCAAACAACAACAAACAAACAGAAGCACACCAATCAAAACACAGAGATCAAGACACTTCGGCGAAGCTGTACTGGTGATCCAGATCACTGGTTCATCACTCTTATGGTGCCAGTGCAGGTCCTCGTACAGGAGCCACCTATCGACCTAGACAAACCTTAAATCTACAACAGGGACTCAAGCCCTGGCAAAGACTCCTTAAGACTGACTCTAATAAAACAATAAAGCCAGGAAAGATCTCACCAAAGGGGTGCCCAAGTTAGGGTTCGCCACAAACTCGTAATGTTGTAACCTTCACTTAGGGTTACAACATCAGAGAGCAAGAAAATATGCTTCCAACTGCTAGTCACTAGATCTTGAGATTAGATCTGATTCTTCCAAATCCAACAGAGAGTCCAAGAAACTTTAGATCTAATAGATCTAGTTTCCTCGAACAGTAGACCACAGGATTCCTAGATGAGCTGAAGATCAAACACCTTCACAATATCCAAGAAACCCTAAAATCAGCGGAAAACGATGAAAAACAGAGCCTAGAGCTCTGATACCATATTACAAAGATAATATGATATCAAAAATACTCAGAGAACTTTATTTCAAAGTAAAAGAATCAAACAAGATTACAACTCTCAAGACTGAACTACACGACTCTGTAAAAGACCTCTCACAACCATCAACAATCAACAGACCTTAACAAGAGATCAGATACAAGATGTATCTGATCTTAACAACAATATCAAAGGACAATTGTTTAGACGAATGAGAAAATACAGGACTCGAGAAAATAACAACAGAGCTAAAAAAGAGATCTGAAACAAAGAAAAGCTTATATAGACAGCTCCCAGGCTTGGACTTAGGTTGTAAAGTAACACACCCGAAGCCACTTGAGTCGTTGATTTAGATCAGGAAAACACACTAATATAAGATCTGAGCCACACATGTATCAGGTATGGATAAGCGAATCCGGATTGCCAACGTGGCACAGATATGGGCTGCCACTTGGGCCGGCTGATACATGGATTCAATAACTGGGCCAAATACTTGAAACACCTCCTGGACTTCACCATATGGACTTCAATATAATCTGGGCTTCATCACATGGACTTCAACACGATCAAAACTCGAACATTATCAACATGAATGTCCAGCAGTATTATCAACATGATCAATTATCAACAACCTACAAAAACTCTTATGCAAAATATAAAAGCACTTTGTATAGAGTAAAAGAATTGAAATAATAATGAAACTATAGTTGTGTATATTTTAACAGGATTAATCCATCATCACCGGTGACTGAGGGTAATCGTTTGTCATATATTTTGGCAACATAGCGATTGATAATACTGCTGGACATTCATGTTGATAATGTTCGAGTTTTGATGCATTGGTGTCATTCATTTAGATCATCAAGTGATTGAGCCGTTTGTCATATATATATATATATATATATATATATATATATATATATATATATATATTTTTCAGCAACAGTAATTATTTCTGAATTTAAAGAATTTTATCTTTTGTAGAGTTGATTATCAACAGAATTATAACCAAGTTGACCCCGTTACAAATCAACAAAAAAGTATAAAAAAATGCATTAAAATTGAATGTTCTTTTTCCCTATAATTTTATTCGACCCGTTTGATATACCCATTCATAAGTAGGAGGGTCAAAACTGCAAGTCGTGAATATAGTGATAAGTAGGCAGATACCGAACCCTTCAAATAAAAGTTTCATACTCGATACACCCACCCTCCCCCTCCGCCTAAAACTAAACGCGACAATTCTATTTTTGGCATGTCCTAGAAAAACTGTTATGGTCCTTGGCATTAAGGGTTGCCAAAACTAACGATTACAAGATACTAATAGCATCGATTTTAGTCCATGAAATTTCCCAATATTTGCGATTTTAGTTAGAATTTCGAAAATATAGTCTTAATTTTTTTTTTAACTGTAAACTTCATTAAAAAACAGGCGTGCCCTCAAAGCGAGGACCACCAAAACCAACAATTACAACATATACAAAGATAAACAACTCAATCATTCCACCTAATTGTGGTAAACCTAGATCTATTTTTCAACCATAAAAATAACCACGACTTGACCCTATCTACAACATCAACCACCTTAGAAGTAATTCCTTCAAAAAGTTTATTATTTCGGGCCCTCCAAATAGCCCAACATGTAATCATCACAATGCCTAGAACCATCTTTTTGACCCATTTATTACCTGAAATATTGTCTTGGAGGGCCCGACTAGACGCCCCAAGCAAATCCACATAGGATCAATCTAACACCATCTTCCAATACCCGACTAGACGCCCAAAGCAAATCCACATCTTGTAAATAAATGTCTTGTATCTTCATCCGCAGCTTCACATAAAGGGCATGACACGTCTTGAATATTTATTCGTCTTCGAACCAACGCGGTTTTGATTGAAATACAATCCGTCTTCGAACGCCAAATGAAGATGTTAATTTTAATAGGAATCCAAGACTCCCATTGTTGGACATATGGTATGTCGAGAGTAATTAAAGTCGAAATCAACGTAACCCGACCCGGTACGATCCGAAGAGTTACACGTTGGTACACGAATCAGACAAGTTCACGTGTTGGTGAATTATTATTTAATAAATAATAATAGTTTTTGAACTCGAGAGACTTAATATTAATTGCATTAATATTAGGAAATATTATGATATTTAACAAGGGGGCTTAGTGTAAGTTATTGTTTTATAAAAGGAGGGTTAAGGTGTAAACCCTAGATGCAACCTTTTCAACAAAACAACTCCCTTGCTCTCCAAAAAAAGGTTTCGGCCAACACCAAGGAGCCGCCGCCCCTCGGCTGCCGTCGACCACCACACGCCGCCGCCTTCCTCCTTGCAAACGGTTGCTCCTGGTTGGTTCGTGCTCGGTTGTGAACTTCCTACTAGCGAGGATTCGTTGTAACCCGCGTGTTACAATTCCGGTGTAGTCGTCAAAGGTTGATTACCAAACCCCCTATGGTTGTTTATTATTTATTTGTTTATACGCGTTTAACCAGTATCCTGATTGCGAATATTTTATTAATCGGATTAATAAAATCAACTAACAACACACACACACACACATATATATATATATATATATATATATATATATATATATATATAAATCGGCTTTTATATATATTGTATATATATAATCCGTTTTTGTTAAATATATAAACCGCTTCCGCTTCGTATATGATACCATGATTTACAACACTCATTGCATATAATGAGCCGACGAGTGTCCCTTCCGTCACGAAGTAAAGTTTTCACATCCACCACTAAGAAACCGCCTTTATCATCGTCTCCCCATCGCCATCTGTCTACTGTACCTGTATAAGAAAAATTCTGCAACATGAAATCCAAATCCTGCACTTCAGAAAGTTCCTCGACTGAATGCGGATCTCTGGTCCATTCCGGCTCAAATCGAGTTCCCCTGCCCCGCTGCAGAATACGGTCACTAACTGTGCAGAACTTTCTGCGTCCCATAGCAAATAAACCAGGCCATTGCTCCTTCACAACAGTAGCACCGAGCCACAAATCAGACCAGAAGCTTACTGTAGTACCGTCTCCCACTGTGGCGCTTATATATGACTGCAGCTTTGACCCTTTAAGCAATAGATTAGTCAGAAGCTGCACAATAGCTTTCCAACAACAAGGTAGTGAATTTTTAGCCGGAAGGAAGACCCAACGACCCCTTCCCCCGTGCACAGCTTCCACAAAATTACGCCATAAGCTATCCCCTTTGAGTCTTGAACCTCCATGCCCATTTTGCTAATAGAGCAATATTAGTGTCCCTAACCTATATAGTCTTAATGATCATGTCATTTCCCTTTAGCAACTAGAATTTGAAAAAAAAAATATGGATAACAATCTCTGCCTCTGTGTCAGCTTTGACCTACCATTTTACCTCCACATCAACCACAAGCCCTCATTGCACCATAAGCCATTAATCTTTATAAAACATGTCTGGTGACTAAGGATCTTTGTGCGTATAATTAGAAGAACATTGTAGTAACTGTTGGACATAATATTTGATGTTATCCCATGGGTTATTAGTGTATATCCTAAGTATTATATTAGTTTGTTATATGGTAGTTATTTAGTGAACCAACATGTCGGTTCATCAAAGGGCATCACACCCTTTCATTATGTATAAATAGGGCCAACCCCTATCATTTGTATTTGGATGATTTCTATAATATTAAAGCAAGTTTATACATTTCTCTCTTTTAAAATCTCACATTTGGCATCAGAGCCCTGTTCAAATCGATCCATCCCTTAGAAAGAAGAGAGAATCAACAAGAAGATTCATCCCCTGTTTTCTTTCGAAAACAGAGACTGCACAAGAACGGTTCTATATCGAGTCACCGAACGAATTTTCCAACCCAGACGATAAGAAAGATAATTATTTGAAGATTATAACCCGAAAAAGAAAGAACGAAACCGGAAGGACGACTCCGGCGAGATTCCGGCATATCACCGGCGAATCAGAAAAGGAAGATCAAACACGTTTTAACGTGAACATACGGTTATATCCCATCCCTTTATTGTTTAGAACGAATCGAATACAAATAGTTTCTTAATCCAAACAAAAAAAAACCAAATCTTTAGTAATCCCTGTTTTGGAAACAAAGAACTTTTCCCGCCAAAAAATATTTTTTTTAGAAAACGAAAAACATTTCTGTGTTTTAAATCCGAAACATCAACAAAAACTATTTGATTTCATACAATCATTCAACTATTTGATTAGTGGGTTAAGAATCAAGAACAAAAATCCCGAAACAAACGGGTTTGTTTCAAAGGAGTATTCAATAAAAGAGGAAAGCGGATTTAAGTGTGATTTGATAAAAGAAATCAAATCAGTGTTGAAACGAAGTCAGATCGTTTTCATAAGAAAGAAAAGGGAAAAGAAGAGCAAATTTTTTTTTTTGTGTTGCAGAAACTTTCATAAGAAAGTTTTGACTTTCAAAAGTCAAAGATTGGTGTTTTATAAAAAAAAATGGGGGGGGGGGGGGGGGAAGAAAGGCAACGATTGTAAGTATGGCAGAATATCAATTGGGAAATTTGACTTTAGGAAGTCAAATATTATTTTAAAGAAAGCAACAACAAACAGACTCGAGAAAGAGAAGAAAGAAAAAAATAAGTTGTTTGTTTTATTGGAAAGTCAAAGCAAGAGATTTTTTTTGTGGAAAATATTATTTTTTTGATAAAAGAAATCGAAATCATTAAAAATTCCACAATAGCAAGTCAAAATCGAATCACACCGATTCGTATAGCAAGTACTCCGATCCCATCTTGGTTCGTTGAGAAAAAATAGCAAGTGACTCCGAGACACTTCGTGACTCGTTGAGTATAGCAAGAAAAGTTAGACCTTTGTGGCAAGTTAGTCCTTCGTGGCAAGTTAGACCTTCGTGGCAAGTTAGACCTTCGTGGCAAGTTAGTCCTTCGTGGCAAGTTAGTCCTTCGTGGCAAAGTTTGACCTGTGTGGCAAATCAAGAAAGAAAACCTTTGCTTCAAAGTAAGCAAGCAAGAGAGTTTAGCAAGTCAGAAAGTTAGTAAGAAAGCAAGATTGGAAAGAAAAGTCGAAGAAAGTAAAGCAAGAAAGCATAGCAGGAAAAGAAGACAAAAACGCGTCTAGCAGTTCAATATCATCTCGTGAGCAAGGAAATGTATCACTACAATGCCCGAAATTGACAGAGACAAATTACACCTCGTGGGCACTATTAATGGAAACAATCTTAAAGGCTTATGGTCTTTGGGAAACAATTGACGCGAAAGAAGGAGCAGAAGCAGCAGATGAAAAGAAAGTAAATACTACGAAAGCAGTGATTCTCCAAACATTACCGGAAGATATCTTAATGCAAGTAGCACAATGTCAAAATGCGAAAGAAGTTTGGGAATCAATCAAAGTTAGATACCTTGGAGCAGATATGGTTCAGAAAGCACGACTACAAACATTGAAAAGTGAGTTAGAAACTCAAAAATGAAAGAAAATGAACCAGTAAGTGACTTTGCAAGCAAGTTAGCCAATATAAGAGCAAAATTCAAAAGCCTTGGCACAACTCTCAAAGATAAAGCAATAGTGAGAAAACTACTCAACTCAGTTCCGAAGAAGTTCCTACCTATTGTAGCAACTATTGAGCAATATTCAGAGATAGACACAATGCCATTTGAAGAAGCAGTGGGGAGAATAACAGCATTTGAAGAACGCCTCAAAAGTCAAGATGAACCAGAGGAAAATCATCAATCGAAACTCCTAATGGCAACGTCAAGTAATTATCATTCTGGAAGTATGCACTATGGTAGAGGACGTGGTAATCATAATCGTGGTAGAGGTCGTGGAAGGACTTTAACAACGGACAAGGAAGAAACTTTAGCGAAGAAAGGAAAGAGTATGAGAGAAATATAAGTCAAGGATACAAAGACAAAAGCAAATTCAGATGCTTCGAATGTGGCAACTATGGTCACTTATCGTATGAATGCACAAAATGGAAAGACAAGAAAGATAAAAACGAGCAAGTATCCCTTCTCGTTCATGAAGAAGAAGATCCAACCCTACTCTGAAGCAAGAAAGGATAAATCAAAATTAAGGGGGAGAATGTTGGACATAATATTTGATGTTATCCTAAGTATGGGTTATTAGTGTATATCCTAAGTATTATATTAGTTTGTTATATGGTAGTTATTTAGTGAACCAACATGTCGCTTCATCAAAGGGCATCACACCCTTTCATTATGTATAAATAGGGCCAACCCCTATCATTTGTATTTGGATGATTTCTATAATATTAAAGCAAGTTTATACATTTCTCTCTATTAAAATCTCACAGTAACACAGTGCTTTTATCATACTTTGAAATCAAGTTATTTTGTGTGGAAGTCAAATAATATTTGGAGAAAAGTGTTCATGGTCAACACATAATTGGATTTTCATTCCATAATTCTCTTTTAGGGATGTTGGGTTAATCTTGATAGTTCGGGTTGTTTACGGGTCATGAGTCACGGGTCGTAAGTTGTCGCAAGGAATAAGTTTCAACTTAAAGGACTAATGGTTGCATGAAATAAGGATGGCAAGCTTTACGTGGATATTGTATTTGTTGGTATTAAAACACAATAATGAACACAGAATATGCAATCGAATATTATTATAACTGAAAGATTTCAAAAGTGGATACAAATTACATTGATACTAGACTGCTTAAATAGAGAATAAACTTCAACAGAAAAGCTAACAAAATGCTAAAGAACCGGCCAACTTATTGACCCACAAACGTTAATCTATAGATGACTTATTCAAATACTACTAACGGTTGGCCAAGATAACACACGTGCATGTAACTTGAATGTTCCACTTCAGTCCCTGAATTAAGTTTGAATTACATTTTCAACACCCCCTCTTAATTCAAACTTCCGAACACCCAATCTAGCTCTCTGAACTTCAAACTTCTCTCTGCTGAGTGCTTTGGTTAGAATGTCAGCCACTTGATCATTGGTAGAACAAAACCTTAGCTCAATTAAACCTTTGGTCACCATGTCTCTAATAAAGTGATACTTCAACTCAATGTGCTCGGTTCTGTTGTGTTGTATAGGATTCTTGGATAGGCATATTGCAGAATTATTATCACATAAAATGATAGTAGCTTCTTGTTGACCCAACTCTAGATCTTCCAAAACTCTTCTTGTAACAGCCCAAGCTAACCCGTACCACAATATTGTCCGTTTCGCCGCAGCTCACAGTTTTGCATTGGTCTCACCCCCGAAGGACTGGCCAAATCGCGTCTGGTAGAGAAGGTTCCCCCACCCCTTATAAGGAAGTGTTGGTTCTCCTTCTCAACCGATGTGGGATGCTACAATCCACCCCCTTAGGGAGCCCAACGTCCTCGCGGGCACGACTGGCACACTGACCTGGCCCCGGCTCTGATACCAACTGTAACAGCCCAAGCTAACCCGTACCACAATATTGTCCGCTTCGCCATAGCTCACGGTTTTGCATTGGTCTCACCCCCGAAGGACTGGCCAAAACGCGTCCGGTAGAGAAGGTTCCCCCACCCCTTATAAGGAAGTGTTTGTTCTCCTTCTCAACCGATGTGGGATGCTACACTTCTCAACCAAACTCCTTGACATGTAGCATCTGTTGCTGAGATGTACTCTGCCTCAGCACAAGATAATGCTACAACATGCTGCTTCTTTGAGCTCCAACTGATCATGCTACTTCCAATAGTGAATGTATGTGCTGATACACTCTTCCTATCATCTAGTGAATTTCCCCAATCACTATCAGTGTTTCCCAGCAATACAACATCTTCTTTCTTCTTAGACTTTGCATACCATAGGCCATAATCAATTGTAGCTATAATATACTTCAGGATTCTCTTAGCTGCTCCTAAATGGGTCTTGGTAGGCTTTTGCATGAATCTTGACATTATACCCACTGCAAAGGCAATATCTGGCCTTGAATGTGTCAAGTAGATAAGGCCTCCTACCAAGCTTCTATAATAGGTACCATCAGCAAAGTCTGTACCATCATTAGCTTGATGCTTCTCACTAGCATTCATTAGTGTTGGAACACTATCACTGTTAAGTAAACCAAACTTGTAAATAAGGTTAGTAGCATATCTTTCTTGGCCAACAAAAACACCTTCCTTGGTCTGCTTAATCTCCATGCCAAGAAAATAGGACATAACACCTAGATCAGTCATCTCAAACTGAGACTCCATGCTTCTTTTAAACTCAGTTGCAAGCTTCTCATTAGAACTTGTATAGACAATGTCATCTACATACAAACATATGTAGATAACATCATCTCCAACTCTCCTGAAATACAATGTAGGTTCATTCTTGCTTTTCACATACCCTGCCCCTGCAAAATAAGTGTCAATTTTAGAGTACCAGACCTTGGGGGCCTGCTTAAGCCCATAAAGAGCCTTTTTTTAACTTGTAAACCTTCTGTTCTTGGCCAACTGCTATAAAACCTTCTGGTTGCTCAACAAAAATGTCTTCAGTAAGTTCACCATTTAGAAAGGCAGAATTTACATCAAGTTGGAAAAGGGTCCAGCCATAATGTGCAGCAACAACAATAATCAGTCTAATAGTTTCGAATCTTGTAACCGAAGAAAATGTTTCTTCATAGTCTACTCCATATTTTTGTGCATATCCCTTTGCCACAAGTCTGGCTTTGTACTTTAATACTTCACCATCAGGTCCCACCTTAGTCTTTAACAACTACTTTAACCCAATTAGGTTGATACCTTTGGGATGTTCCACCAGTTTCCATGTTTCATTTTTATTGATTTCCCTTAATTCTTCCATCATAGCTGATTGCCATTACTTCTTTGTTGCTGCTTCTTCATAGGTCATTGGATCAGTTGTAGTTAATGCAAATTGACAATTTGCATAAATGTCATGCAGACTTCTGAACTTGACAGGTCCACTTGAACTTGTTTGAGCACTTGGAGATCCTGCGTGAACACTTGAGGATCCTTCTTCATTTGAACCTTCAGCATTGCTCACATTGCTATTTGACCCATGAACACTACCTTGCACTTGGCTTTCTTCTTGTGAACTGTTTGTATTAGGAATTCCATTGCTGCCCTCAATCTCCTTTTCAAGTGTGGAATCTTCTAATAGCATATAATCATTTATCACTTCCTTGCCTTTCCAATCCCATTGAGAGTCTTCAAAAAACTTCGGGTTTCTCCTTGTTAATATCTTCTTTGTGACTGGGTTATATAATCTATAACCACTGAGAGTTTGAAAAGTGTATATGTGACAACCTCCACCCTTCACTTTTGTAAATGTGCACAATTGGTCCCTCAACTATTCAAATTTTTTATTTTTTAACCCTCGTATTTTAAAATGACCAAAAATCGCAATTTGATCAAAAGTTATAGTTTTTGTAAGTAAAAGTATTCACGATTTATACTCACATTTACACCCGAACACGAATGTTTTACAAACATCAGACACCGACAATCTTTCACACTCGTTGATTCGAACAAAATAAATTAAAGCCTTTAAAGGAAACTCTATATTTTTTCTCCAATTTGCAAATAAACCGACAATGTTAAGGAAATGGCGTAATATTTGTAACCGATTGATAATTTATATTATTACTTATTAATAGAAAATTTAAAATAATAGGTTGATATTGAGAATTTATTCTTTCATGTAAACTGACCAATGGATTCTTTTTTTTTTTTTACTATAATTATAGTAAACAACTATAAATCATATTGTTTTTAAAAGTTTCCATAACATAAACGATTTTTGGCCATCAATCTCGTCAGAGCTTTTACCGGCCATTTATGGCATTTATTTTTTACACGTTTTGCTTTCGTCTAAATGCGAACCGTGTTAAATCTCATTTATAGTGACGCTCCTCCTCTACGTCGCCCACACACCAAAGTCATCTTTTCACAATAGTTCTTCCCTTTAAAAAAAAGTCATCTGCCATCGCCACACCCGGTTCCGGTGAAGCTCCATCTTCGTCAACCAACCTCCATTTGAGGTAATAATTATCATCGTCTTTTCAATTCACATAAAGTTCCGGTTGCTTTAATCGGCTACTGTAACCATTATTCATAAATGTTAAATTCTAAAGAAGGTGGTAGTGTATATGCATGAGTTTTGTCCAATTCCTTAAGATTTCATAATTTAGCCATAAACTAATTATTATCGTTATTTTTGTTTTTATACGAATATGTTGTCTGTCTTTTTTTCTTTATTATTCTTTAGCCCCATCAATGGAAAGTGGTTCACAATATAGATATATAAACAAATAGTGTATAGGTTTAAGATTCGTGAGATGAAGTTTTGGTTAAATAAAAAGATTATTGAACTTTTTTATAATAAAATAGACAAATCAAAAATTGATATTTTCTACAAAAACTTTAACAACATTAACAGTCGCTAAATCATTATTCTTAATTTAATTAGGTTAAAGCATAAATTTATCGTTTCCCGTTGACTTCTTGCAAGTTTATCCTCACATTCAAGGTGAGTATTTCTTTCCCCTTTTTCATGTTTTACACTTTTGGGGTGACTCATGTACGCTTATTACTTCACTCACTTAATCATGTTTCATCATATATTCACAATCGCAATTCTTGTATGTGTTTTACTTCTTGATCGCTGATAGTGTGTACTTATGACCTTAATCATTAACCGCTGGGCGGCCTAGCATAGCAATAAATAGTACTTGATTATTGTTATGTGTGAATGATTATTCTCTTCGCCCACTATGAGCGAATACTATATGTATGTGACTCTTTATTCTATGAACGAAAGATTTGATTTTGGGTAGCATTTGTACATAGCTTGAACACTAAATTGTAGACAGTATAACACGTGAATTGCGAAACTCTTTTTCTACTATATGTATTCAAACAGGGTATGCTCACCAATACATTTTTGAATTGACATATACTATTTTCGTACATGTTTCGGGTTATTTATGAGATGAGTTTTAAGCTTTTCGAATTTTTACTTAGATTTTGGATTCTTTGTATTTCAGTTTTAGTTGTCACTTTAGAATTATTGTATCTTGTATTTTTCTTTCAATGTAATAAACTACTTAATCAATATATCAAAATTTACACTTTTAGTCCATGAGCTATTGAACCATCGTCACTACGTGACACCTCGATGTTTCCGCCATCGGTTGGGGTGTTACAGATTGGTATCAAAGCCATGGTTATAGGCAATTAGGTTATTAGAATGACTTTTATCCTTGTCTATAACTAAGCTTACATTCACGAGTCCTCTCGTGTATATTTGTCTTTATTCTTATATTTTCTTTCAAAATATTTTCGCTATGGTTCTTTCACGTTATTCTTTCGATATTTTGCTTGGAGAAGAAGACACTCGTATTTCACAAACGAAACGATTTCACCAAGATAGGAGTGAAATCCATACCTTGGTGATTAGTTTCACTCCTCTATATGTTATTTATCTTAGGAATATATTTTTGAGATAGGAGTGACATCCACACCTCACAGAGTATTTCCTTCAAAAAGAAACTTAACCACTACGTTGGAGTGATATCCTTAACTTAGTGATTGGTTTCATTCCACAATATTTTTCAATTTTGAAATACATTTTTAGTTAGGAGTGAAATCCACATCTCAAGGATCTATTTCTACATCTCATTTTTAATCTCGCTAAAGTTTTGGAATTTACTAGTGACGAGGCATGTGCAATCTGGAAGGGTGAGCGCCTGTATCTCGAGTTTTCTGTCTAGGTCTGGTATTTCGTATAAATCCCAATCAGACGAGGGACCCGTATAACTACCTGGGAACTCTTGGGATGAGCATTCACTTATAGGCGAAAGTACGCCCCACAAGTCACTAGGAGATTTCGAATACTTGAGTTAGTCAAAGTTTCCTATGGGAACAATTCCAATGTTTTATATTATTGATATTTATATTTGTTTATCATTTGATGACTCAATTTAATCACTTGATGTTTCATATGCCATTATTCATTGATCATTCGCTTTTGAATTCCTTATCATCATTATTAAAACTTTTTGTTCAAAAGTTTACACTATTCCATTTATGCTTTGTGACTTTTACACTATAAGGTATTGCTCTTTTTGCGTTAAAACATTTTTACCCACGACTTAAGTTTAAACTCTGTGTTTAACTTCAACCACATCCTGATTTTAGGAATGTTGCGTCATCCTACAGTTAAAAATGAACATGGTTTTCCTAAACTTATTATTCAACCTGTTTTATATCTTCATGTTTACAAACTTAATTGATCGAAGTCACAGTATATCCCTAAATTATGACTTTTGTATCCGCTTATGCACCCACAATACTCTCAACACAATATATCTTCATATACCTAATACTAATATAGCTACACCCAGTCTCCTAAGCCATAGCCAACTACCATTAATTAGCACTTCTTAGTCAGACTAGACTCATACATAAATGCCTACCAACACGATACACACAAGTACGCTACTCTATAAAACAATTAACTTGGCAACTTATCCTGTATGTCTTTTCACAAAGCCTATTTGCCAGATTAGTACACGCTTTATATACACCTTGTGCCTTGAAACAAGTAGAGCCTAAAGAGATGCCTTAACGATCCTTACAAACAAACTATCTTTCAATGTATAAATTTCGAAGAAGTTTGACAACTAAAAGGTTTCAAGTTTACCCTGTCCTAACGGGTAACACTTGGATTTTTCTCAAACATTTCATAGTAAGTAAAAATTTTCGACTTTAATGAGATTTCAACTTACAAGTTAAAGAAATGTTTAAATACAGAAAGTTCCATTTTCCAAAATTCGTCAAGGCATCTGGGATCATTCACAACCCTTATCACTTTCCTTGCTGTGACTCGATCTTATTTTCAAATTTTGAAATCTGTTTTTAGAAATGTTATGTAATTATAAGCTTTTCGTGTCATACACATTGGCTTTTACCATTCACGCCATTTTTTTAATCTTGGTCTTTTGAAAAACATTTGAATTATATGGTTTCCTCCTACATTTCATAAACTTGTTTTGCATATTTACCTTCTTGTTTTCATATAACGGATTCAATATATATGTTTTCGGGAAAAGAAACTTGCGACTGATAATACGCCTTATAACACTTTTCAACTCGACTTCTCGTAAACACATGAAAATGTATTTACAAAATCTTTTCATGTGAACCTGTTTTGAACCTAAAACATTCTTCAGTTTCTAAAAAGTTATCCTCATGCCAGTAGACTATACGTCTATTCTGCGCACTTTCATTTATAGTAAATTTCATTATTTTTACACCATTCTATTTATAGTTACGTTCGCACATTATCTTATTATTCTCGTATTATTCTTTAATGGGTGGTTACTCTCACGCGTTATTTGCAACTATTCTCGCACTAGTTATTAGTAGTTATTCTTACAACACTGGTTTTGAGCATTAATTTAACTCGTTTACTTTCATTTTGTGCAAATTGTGCGATTTACTCCATTTATGTTATGTTATTCTTTCAATCGAAATTTTATGCCATAGTTATATACTTACATGAACACATATTTGGTATGCATATTTTTTTATATTTTGAGCAAACCCTGTTATACTTTACATTATTTTGTTCATCATCATGGCCAATGAACATACTAGTTGATAACTCGTATGAGATCCAAGCCAGTGCCCACGAACGACTCGGGTTAGAGTATTTCTTTAATCCGAGGGGAACGGTGTAAACCTCAGAGTTTATTAATATGAGTGTTTAGAGCCAACGATGTGAACAGAAGTTACCTGTTAAGGGTGAACCCAAAAGGGAAGAACCTCTAACCATATCTTATACTTACATGTTACTCTCAATACGGTTAAAGGGTAAACCCGAAAGGGAAGGACCTCTAACCATGTCATTGTTTCATTGCAGTATCGAGTACTTAACATATTTTGGTTGCACGCATTTGTTCTTGTTAGGGTTATGGAAAAGCATAACACCCTAGTGTAAGGTAAATCGATGATTACGGTCCGGAACGCAATCATGGGTTTACAGGTACATGAGGGTGGTGTGTAATTTTATTTAGGCTATTGGTAGACAATCAGTACGAGTCCAAAGTATCGGGAGTGTAGTGGGTTAGCTGCGGTACACCCTATATATAAGCACGAGCGATACTGCGAGCGCGGACTAGGAGTTTGACCAAGAACCTACCCTATTATTTTCTATTGCATTTTGGACTAATTAATAGCGTTGGAG
This sequence comes from Ambrosia x helenae, assembly GCA_030844895.1. Lineage (NCBI taxonomy): Eukaryota > Viridiplantae > Streptophyta > Magnoliopsida > Asterales > Asteraceae > Ambrosia > Ambrosia x helenae. Next base: position 27,649,168 of record CM061234.1, read on the forward strand.
CCGACCTCTTTAATAGATCAATTGACCAACGGCTATCATTTTTTATAACAACATTTCTACACAAGCTTCAATTCGTATCCTAGAGTCTTTCTTTTGACCCCCCACGGAGAAAACTCAAACCTTGTGTACTCTAACACTCTCGACTTGTTACACACCTTAATTAAGTTCAGTCAGAAACCTTTCTAAAGTAGGGGAAACTACGTCATAAGCGTCTCTGCCCTCACCAATTACACATTCCCAAAATCTTTCTCATTTATACTCTTAACTTTCTAGTCTCGAGTCAACTGTCAAAGATTTCTTTTAAAACTTTTACGTTGAATATTAGACCACTACTTTAAATTTTGTCAAATCATGACTGAATTAATTTAAAAAAAAAAAAGCCCACGTGACTTTTACAACGCCTTTTGTTTCATAGAAACCTCCACTTGAAAGATAATTTCGAGACGAAATTTTCTAAAGTAGGGGAGACTGTGACAACCTCCACCCTTCACTTTTGTAAATGTGCACAATTGGTCCCTCAACTATTCAAAATTTTTAATTTTTTATCCCTCGTATTTTAAAATGACCAAAAATCGCAATTTGATCAAAAGTGATAGTTTTTGTAAGTAAAAGTATTCACGATTTATACTCACATTTACACCCGAACACGAATGTTTTACAAACATCAGACACCGACAATCTTTCACATTCGTTGATTCGAACAAAATAAATTAAAGTGTTTAAAGGAAACTCTATATTTTTTTCTCCAATTTGCAAATAAACCGACAATGTTAAGGAAATGGCGTAATATTTGTAACCGATTGATAATTTATATTATTACTTATTAATAGAAAATTTAAAATAATAGGTTGGTATTGAGAATTTATTCTTTCATGTAAACTGACCAGTGGATTCTTTTTTTTTTACTATAATTATAGTAAACAACTATAAATCATATTGTTTTTAAAATTTTCCATAACATAAACGATTTTTGGCGGTCAATCTCGTCAGAGCTTTTACCGGCCATTTATGGCATTTATTTTTTTACACGTTTTGCTTTCGTCTAAATGCGAACCGTGTTAAATCTCATTTATAGTGACGCTCCTCCTCTACGTCGCCCACACACCAAAGTCATCTTTTCACAATAGTTCTTCCCCTTTAAGAAAAAGTCATCTGCCATCGCCATACCCGGTTCCGGTGAAGCTCCACCTTCGGCAACCAACCTCCATTTGAGGTAATAATTATCATCGTCTTCTCAATTCACATAAATTTCCGGTTGCTTTAATCGGCTACTGTAACCATTATTCATAAATGTTAAATTCTAAAGAAGGTGGTATCGTATATGCATGAGTTTTGTCCAATTCCTTAAGATTTCATAATTTAGCCATAAACTAATTATTATCGTTATTTTTGTTTTTATACGAATATGTTGTCTGTCTTTTTTTTCTTTATTATTCTTTAGCCCCATCAATGGAAAGTGGTTTACAATATAGATATATAAACAAATAGTGTATAGGTTTAAGATTCATGAGATGAAGTTTTGGTTAAATAAAAAGATTATTGAACTTTTTTATAATAAAATAGACAATCAAAAATTGATATTTTCTACACAAACTTTAACAACATTAACAGTCGCTAAATCATTATTCTTAATTTAATTAGGTTAAAGCATAAATTTATCGTTTCCCGTTGACTTCTTGCAAGTTTATCCTCACATTCAAGGTGAGTATATCTTTCCCTTTTTCATGTTTTTCACTTTTGGGGTGACTCATGTACGCTTATTACTTCACTCACTTAATCATGTTTCATCATATATTCACAATCGCAATTCTTGTATGTGTTTTACTTGTTGATCGCTGATAGTGTGTACTTATGACCTTAATCATTAACCACTGGGCGGCCTAGCATAGCAATAAATAGTACTTGATTATTGTTATGTGTAAACGATTATTCTCGTCGCCTACTATGAGCGAATACTATATGTATGTGACTCTTGATTCTATGAACAAAAGGTTAGATTTTGGGTAGCATTTGTACATAGCTTGAAAACTAAATTGTAGACAGTATAACACGTGAATTGCGAAACTCTTTTTCTACTATATGTATTCAAACAGGGTATGCTCACCAATACATTTTTGTATTGACATATACTATTTTCGTACATGTTTTGGGTTATTTATGAGATGACTTTTAAGCTTTTGGAATTTTGACTTAGATTTTGGATTCATTGCATTTCAGTTTTAGCTGTCACTTTAGAATTATTGTATCTTGTTTTTTTTTCTTTCAATGTAATAAACTACTTAATCAATATATCAAAATTTACACTTTTAGTCCATGAGCTATTGAACAATCGTCACTACGTGACACCTCGATGTTTCCGCCATCGGTTGGGGTGTTACAGTATCCTATCATGATGCACTTTTCTGAATGACCATCAAGTTTCAGCTTCAGTTGACCAGGAGCCAAGGCATAAGCAATACATCCAAACACCTTTAAGTTTTTCACATGAGGTTTATTACCTGTCCAAACCTCAAAAAGTGTTTGACTGTCTAGGGCCTTAGTGGGAGATATGTTTAAAATTGTTATAGCAGTAGCAGTTGCTTTTGCCCAGAACAGTTTTGGCAAGCCTTTTACCTTCAACATACTTTTCATGATGCCAAGAACTGTTATGTTCTTTCTCTAACTAACCTCATTAGCATCAGGGGTGTAAGGTGGGGTGAGTAATCTTTTAATGCCATTATCTTCACAATACTTATTGAATTCTTTAGAAATGTACTCACCCCCTCTGTCAGTTTTAAGAACTTTAATTTTGCACTCACTATCTTTTTCAACTAAAGCTTTAAATTGTTTGAATTTCAAAAACACTTTTGACTTCTTTTCAACAAAATACACCCAACACATTCTTGTGTAATCATCAATGAACAACAAGAAATATCTACTGCCTCCCAGACTAGCCACTTGCATTGGTCCACACAAATCAGAGTGAACCAATTCAAGTTTTTGTTTAGCTCTCCAATTACTTGTTTTGAATGGTTGCTTAGATTGTTTTCCTTAAATGCAACCTTCACACTTATTCAGATTCTTAATTCTTGGGAGATCAAAAACCATACCTTGGGTGTACAATTGTTGCAGCCCTTGGTAATTAAGATGTGCATATCTCTCATGCCAAATCCTAGCTTCTCCATCTGCTTTGCTCAATTCCTCATTGTGAGTTTGTGACACATCCATGAGAAACATATTATTCTTTTCCAAATTCACTTTCGTGAGAGTTGTTCCTGTCTTTTTGTTAATGATAATACATGCATCATCAAATAATAATGCATATCCTTTCCTCATAAGTTGGCCAACACTTAGCAGATTGTATTCTAATTGTGGAGCATAGTAAACATCATCTATAATTTTAAACTGCCCATTTGGTGTGGCCACTTTCACTTGCCCAATTCCAACAACTTGGATTTCCTTTTTATCACCAAGTTTGACAAATAATTTAAATGTTTCATCAAGACTTACAAAGCTACTTTTGGATCCAGTCATGTGGTTGGAGCACCAGAGTCAATAAACCACAATGAACTGGATTGTGTTGATGAAGCAACATTAGTCATGAGAAGAAAGGATTGAGTAGAGTGATTGAACTTAGGTTTAGAGGGACAGAATGCAAGGAATAGATATTGATCTTCATTGGTTTCTGATTCATTTTCCTCCTGTGTAGCCACATTAACTTGAGCTTCATCATTATACCAGCAATCTTTTCTTATGTGGCCCATCCTGTTACCCAGGTGACACTATGAAACTCTTCCTCTATCTTGAAATCTTCCACGTCCTCTACCTCTGACATTGCCTCTGCCCCTTCCTCTGAAATTACTGTTGTTCATACCTTCATTCTTTTTAGGTCTTTGAAACACCTACAGTGCCTGCTCATCCATCTTTTCTGCAACTTTTCCTGTATTTCTGGACATCAATCTGGCTTCTTGTGACTGCAGTGAACCCATCAGTCTCACTGGTGTAAGAGTTGTGAGATCAAATGCCACTTCAATTGATGGAACAATGTAATCGAATTTTTGCTGACAAACTCCTCATGATCTTTTCAACCACCTTTTGATCTTCAACGAGTTCACCATAAGATCTTCTTTGGCTTACAATTTCCATTACATGAGAGAAGTAGTCTCCCACCATTTCTGAATCTCCCATAGTGAGATTTTCAAAGTCTCGTCTCAGACCTTGAAGTTTCTCAGCCTAAACTTGAGAATCTCCTTGATATTCAAGCTTGAGAGTGTCCCAAGCTCCCCTAGCAATGTGTGCACCGGCAATCCTTGAAAAAAGATTATCATGCACACCTTGTTGAATGATAGCCAAGGCTTTAGCATCCTTCTTTCAAAATTCTCTTTGTCTGTCTTGATCACCCTCACAAGGACTCCACCTTCAACTGGTTCCCATACTTCTTGAGATCTAAGGATTGTTCTCATTCGAGTACTACAGTATTCATATCCATCTCCTTCGAATACTGGAATGACATGAGGATTGTTTGGTATTTTGATTTCACCCATTGAAAGAATAATCACAGAAACACAATTGTGCTCTGATATCACTGTTAGTATAAAAACACAATAATGAACACAGAATATGCAGTCGAATATTATTATAACTGAAATATTTCAAAAGTGGATACAAATTACATTGATACTACACTGCTTAAATAGAGAATAAACTTCAACAGAAAAGCTAACAAAATGCTAAAGAACCGGTCAACTTATTGACCCACAAACGTTCATCTATAGATGACTTATTCAAATACTACTAACGGTTGGCCAAGATAACACACGTGCATGTAACTTGAATGTTCCACTTCAGTCCCTGAATTAAGTTTGAATTACATTTTCAACAGTATTTGCATGGAGGTTTGTAGACCAAGTTATTGTCTTCTAGTGTTTGTTTATTATAATGTTTAAAAATTGAACTTGGTATAAGTTTGACCAAGTATGGTGGAGATGACCATTTGGAAGTGTACGTTAAATGCTATAACTTAGGCACTAGAGTAGGTCAGTGCTTTACCAAATCTTTAAGAGAGAATAGTGTTTTATTGTTTGTGATATTTCTAGTTTGTCTCGTATGGCTATATAAAGGCCCTTTTCATTGTTAATAAAGATACAATAGTAGCAGCAAGTTTTCTCCATTTCATATTTACTACATTACATATATATTGTGAGTGTATTGTGAGTATATTTTGTTACAAATATGGTATGAAATCAACTGATATTATTACCGAAACAAGAATACAACTCAACAAAACTAACAATCTCTCAAGAACACCTTACACAAGAATAAGACTCTCACAACCAGATCATCAACAAGATGATCTGAATCCTCTCACACACTACAAACAATCAGGAGATCTAATACAACTTGACAGAAACCCTAACAATCTAGAGAGAGAACCTTGAGAAATAAAGTGAACGATAATATAATAGAGAGAGAGAGAGAGCTGATTGAAACTGGTAAAAGGAGGAAACACAATCCTTTTATAATGTCCAATAGAAGCTTCTACAAAGAAGCACACTCAAAATGCGTCTCCACCGTTGATCTATACATGACCCGGATTGCCAGCATGTACAAGCATGACCAATGTGGGCTGAGTTATACGAAGCCCAACAGCAGAAGCCCAATCTCCAAATATGCATCAGCAGACCATAATCCATAAGCTATCCCATCAGCAAACCTTAGCCCAATCCAAGCTCAATCCATATGAAAGATAAAAAACACAAACAATAAAAGCGTCTAAGTAAAGGTAAAAATAAAATGGAAAAGGTAAAAGATGAATGGTAAAAGAATTGATCTAAATAGGATAGACCTTACTAAAAATAACACCCCCTCAATTCTTTTACCTAAACGGGTCAAAAAGTTGCAGCTTCTCACAAAGATGCATATGAGAATTTGCAAAAAACCTTTGGTAAACACATCAGCAATTTGACTTTTAGAGTCAACCCAATGTGTCTTAATCACCCCTTTTGCAATCTGCTCTCTTAAGAAAAACAAATCAAGTTCAAAATGCTTGGTTTTTTCATAAAAACTGGATTGGCTGCTATAGAAATGGCATCACTATTATCACAGAAAATATTAACAGGCACTTCAACATTAACACTTAACTCACTCAATAAATTTCTTAACCACATAACTTCACTGGTAGCAGAACACATGGCCCTAAATTCAGTCTCAGCAGATGACCTTGATACAGTTGATTGTTTCTTGCTTTTCTAGAAAACCAAACAGTTTCCTAGAAAGATGCAGAAACCAGTAACAGACTTCCTGGTAATACTACACTTAGCCCAATCAGAATCTGAATAGGCAACTAGGTTAAGAGACTCACCTCTTTTAAACTGCAGCCCTTTACCTGGGGACAACTTTAAGTACCTTAATAGTTTAAAGGCAATTTTCAAGTGTCCTTTAGTAGGGGCATGCATAAACTGGCTTAGAAAGTGCACAACATATGATATATCTGGTCTTGTATGTGACAAATATATCAATTTCCCAACTAACTGTTGGTACCCTGTGATACTTTCTAATTTATAGTCATTCCCTTTTAACATAGCCACCAAAGAATGATTCTGATCTATAGGCACATTAACAGGTTTGCATCCTATCATGCCATACTCTGTTAATAAGTCTGTGCAATACTTTCTTTGGGATAAACAAATACCATTTTCATTTCTAATGACTTCTATTCCCAAGAAGTATTGAAGTTTTCCTAAGTCTTTTATGAGAAATTTTGTCTTCAAAAATTCTTTTATATTAGAAACTTCAGACACAGAATTACTAGTAATCACTATATCATCAACATATACAAGCAACACAACAAACACATTATTTTCATTTTTAACAAACATGGAATAATCACCTTTACTTTGTTTAAATCCAAATTCAAACAAAGCATTAATAAGTTTTTCATTCCACATTCTTGGTGCTTGTTTTAAGCCATATAAGGACTTATTTAACTTACATACTTTTTGTTCATTTCCAGAAGGGTATCCTTCTGGTAATTACATATACACTTCTTCCCTTAGATCACCATAAAGGACGGCATTATTGATATCTAACTGGTATAACTCCCAATTATAATAAACTGCTAAAGAAAGAACACATCTAACAGTAACAAGTTTGACAACAAGAGAGAAAGTCTCCTCAAAGTCTATACCAGCCTTTTGACTATAGCCTTTAGCTACAAGTGTGGTTTTATATCTCTCAATCTCTCCATTAGATCTGTATTTTATCTTGAAAAACCCACTTAGACACTACAATGTTTTTGTTCTTAGGTAAATCAACTAAAGACCATGTATCATTTATGTGTAAAGCTTCTAATTCATTATTCATAGCTTAAACCCAGTTAGGATCCAAACAGGCTTCCTTGTAACTCCTAGGTTCATACCTCTTATTTAATGTAGAAGCAAAACACTTAGATTCTATGGACAGATTATTATACTTAACCACGTTCTCTAATCCATGCTTGACTTTCCCCTCTATGACAAAATCATTAAATTTTCTTGGCATGTTTGAAGTCCTAGATGATTTTCTCAAAACACTTTGAGACACAGATTCAGAAGTATCACCCTCAGATTCATGTTTATTATCATTTTCAGTACTCACATGCTCTGCCTTATCAGAACAGTGACCTTCATTATGAAAAGTTCCAACATTCTCATTCAGGTTACTTTGTTCTGATTGCAGAGACCCATATGTTCCTGTTTCTTTCTTACCTTTACCCCCCCCCTTTCATCATTGGGATGCTCTACCTCAAAAACATTTTCAGAATCTGTGTTTTCATACATATCAAAAAAGTTTAGTTGGTTTACTTGTGTGTGTTCATTAGCATCAAATTTTTCAAACACATTTTTTTCTTTAAATGGGAAAAAAAAAATTTCACAAAATTTTATATCTCTAGAAAAAAACACAGTCTTACTATCGAGACTAAACACTTTGTACTCCTTCTTTTCAAAGGAGTATCCAATAAACACACACTTTTCAGCCCTACTAGTTAGTTTATCAGTTTCATTTAGAATTGTACAGAAACACAGACACCCAAACATTTTAAGTGACTTAGGAGGGGCTTAAAACCATAAATCATCTCATAAGGTGTCTTTCCATGCAGCATAGAGGAGGGAGTCCTACTGATTAGATAAGAAGCAGTTAGTATACACTCAGTCCAGAATCTAATTGGTAGATTACTTTGGAAAAAGAAGAGCCCTAGCAACATTTAAAAAATGCCTATGCTTCGTCTCAACAATACCATTTTGTTGAGGAGTATAGGCACAACTAGTCTGGTGAATTATACCAAGATTACTACACAACTCTTTCATTTGGTGATTGACAAACTCTAGACCATTGTGACTCCTTAAACATTTAACAGGTTTTTTAAACTGAGTGTTCAACAAATTTATAAATTCTTTGACATATTCATACACCTCAGACTTAGACTTCATTAAACATATCCAAACCGCCCTAGAGTAATCATTAACTATGGTTAAAAAATATTTGAAACCGTCCCTACTAACAACTCTATAAGGACCCCATACATCCAAGTGGATAAGTTCACCAAGTTCAGTGGACTTATGTTCACTTAGTGGAAAGGGTTCCATATATTGTTTGGCCCTGTGACATACCTTACAAGGCTGATGACTACTTCCTAGATCAATTTTAACATCATCTGTCAAGTGTCTAACAGCCTGATCAGATGGGTGTCCTAACCTAGCATGCTAAAGATTATATAACTCAGAATTATTAACACAAACCTTATTAATGAAACTAGCATTAGCACAAAGATACAATCCATCTTGTTGTTTACCAGTCACCAGCACTTTCTTGGTTTTTAAGTCCTGTATATAACAATTGTGTTCATCAAACCCAGTATACAACTTATTATCTCTAGCCAACTTATGGACAGATATTAAGTTAACATTGTACTCAGGGACCACAAGAACATCTTTTAACAAAACATTTTTAGACAGACATACAGTACCAATTTTAGTTACTAAGGCTTTAGTTCCATTAGGATGATTAACAAAAATGTTAAGATCAGACACATCAACATAATCCAATAGATCAACATCACTGTTGACCATGTGTTGATTTGCTCCTGAATCAACAATCCATCCAATGGTAATTTTATTACCAAAAGAGTTTACAAAACAAAAAATGGGTTTAAAAATTAGATTTTGTTGAATCAATTCATTATTTTGAAAACTGTTTGCTCGAAAAAACCTACCTGCAACATTGCAGCTTGGGTTCTCACTTGGCTTGTCATTGATCAAACTTAACAACCTAGCCAACTGATCATTAGTTATACTAGAAATAAGAACAGTAGATTCACTAGTCACATTATTATTCACAACTGCCTTTTTGCCTTGGTTTCCTCTAGGCCTTATCCAACTTGGATAGCCCACTATTTCAAAACACTTATCCACAGTGTGGCCAACCTTGTTACAATGAGTACATTTTAGATTTTGATTAGAACTCTTATTAACCCTTTTATTGAATTCGAAAAACTGATTAGCTTTTGACATGAACCCAACATTTTGAGATTTCTTTCCAATGTTAACAAAATTCCTATGGGATTCTTCTCTATGGACTATGGCAAAAGCCTCTTTAACAGTGGAAGAATCTCCTTAGTTAACAGACTTGTTCTAACACTTTGATAGACATTGTCAAGACCCATAAGAAACTGTATCAATTTAATCATTTGACTAAAACTATTAAATTCCTTTGCAGAGTCACAAGTACAAGCAGGCAATTGTATTTGATCTAACTGTAGCCACGTGACATTAAGTTTCTGGTAATAGTCAGCTACAGTCAAACCATCTTGACTGAAAGAATTAATTTTCTGATAAAGATCAAAGACAACAGACCCATCAACCTTATTATAAGTCTCTTTTAAGTCTTTCCAAACATCAGAAGTAAGTTCAGAAAACACCTGTCCTAAGTATAACTCCTCTGACATAGAGTTAAGGATCCAAGTAAGAATAATGGAATTACATCTATCCCATTGTCTTGCAAGAACCTCATCATCAGTAGGTTTCTTACATGTGTTATCAATAAAACCCCCTTTGTTTTTAACTTTCAAAGCCAATTGAAGAGCATTAGCCCACACACTATAATTTTCAGTACCTTTTAGTTTGATAGTTATTATACTCAGATTAACTGAGTCACTAGGGTGAAGATACAAGGGATCACTTGCATCCATCTTGCTAACAAGAGTCACATTAGACATACCAGATGAACTAGGATTAGTTAAAGGACCCTGAGGATCAGTCATACTTGCATACAGAAATTAACAATCAATGCAAATGACAAGAAAAAACAAACACACACAAAGCGAAGCTAAGTCAGTGTCTAGATTCCTGGTTCATCACTCAAAGGTGCCAGGACAAGTCTTAACTTGGGAGCTTTTTCCTATGCCTAATTACTCAACAAGAATACCACAGAGACCAACCAACTAATCAAGAACCACAAACAAACAACAATAAACAGCAAACAAACAGACTCAACCAAATACTGAGCCAATTCCGGTCCCCCTAACCCGGACAGATGCTCCTAGACACAACTATAAAACGTAAAAAAGCAGAGAATGGAACAATCTCACTAGGTTAGAACCCAAGTTAGGGTTTCTCCACAAACTCACAGTTTGCTACCTTCACGTAGGGTAACAAACTAGAGAGCAAAGAATAAGCCGCTCCATATATCTTCCAAGAATGTATATGTCTTCTTGATCTTTCTGATATCAAGAACCCTAAATCTGACAAGAAAAAACACCAAGAACCAAAACACCCTCGAGATAAGAACAGAAACCCTAATAATCCAGCGGAAGACGAAACGACCCGAGCCTATCGCTCTGATACCATGTTACAACTATGGTATGAAATCAACTGATATTATTACTGAAACAAGAATACAACTCAACAAAACTAACAATCTCTCAAGAACACCTTACACAAGAATAAGACTCTCACAACCAGATCATCAACAAGATAAGCTGAATCCTCTCACACACTACAAACAATCAGGAGATCTGATACAACTTGACAGAAACCGTAACAATCTAGAGAGAGAACCTTGAGAGATAAAGTGAACGATATTATAATAGAGAGAGAAAGAGCTGATTGAAACTGGTAAAAGGAGGAAACACAATCCTTTTATAATGTCCAATAGAAGCTTCTACAAAGAAGGACACTCAGAATGAATCTCCACCGTTGATCTATACATGACCCGGATTGCCAGCATGTACAAGCATGACCAATGTGGGCTGAGTTATACGAATCCCAACAGCAAAAGCCGAATCTCCAGATATGCACCAGCAGACCATAATCCATAAGCTAGCCCATCAGCAATCCTTAGCCTAATCCATGCTCAATCCATATGAAAGATAAAAAACACAAACAATAAAAGTGTCTAAGTAAAGGTAAAAATAAAATGTAAAAGGTAAAAGGTGAATGGTAAAAGAATTGATCTAAATAGGATAGACCTTACTAAAAATAACATATTTGGAGCTGAACCAACAAGTGAGAGGGAGACGGGGGGGGATTGTGTCTTTCTATTGAACATCCTACTTTTTTAGCAAGTGAATGAATACAAGACTAACCAATGATTTTCTTGTAGCTACATGTATAAAGCAAAAATAACTTGAATCTTTGTTATAACAAGTATTAGTTAGCCCAAAGTGCTTTTCACTAAGTTCTTACTGTTTACCCTCACATACTTATGCGTAGCGCAATTGAATTTTTTTTTTTTTTTTTTTTTTGAAACTTTTGGACATATGGTTCCTACATAAGTGTTAAGAATATGAAGGTTGATGGGTTTTTGATTGTTTTTTGAACTTCGAATATGATATCTTATGGTTCGAGATGCCAATATTTTTGGTTTGTACATCAGTTGGTTTGGAACATAATATGGATAGTGAGTTTATATATATATATATATATATATATATATATATATATATATATATATATATATATATATATATATATATATATATATAGGAAAAAGATCAAATAGGAACCAAGAGCCTAGTTAGGAACTTAGGAACCAATATGAGCCATTCATCTTTGATCTTGATCTAGGGGCTAGTTATGTAATTAGACAATTAAATATTATATTTTAATTTAATTAAAAGTTTTATATATGGCAGTTAATTATCTTCCTGCAATTAATATGCAAGTTTTTTTTACTTTCCTTAAATCTCTCAACCTATTATCATCTCTAATCCCAAATAAAAAAAAATACGTTCGATTGAATTCGATTGAATCGAAATAACTTCCAGTCGAATTCAAAAGATTTAAATTGATTAAATTGAAAAAAACTTTCGATTTAAAAGAATCTAAAATCGGCCAACGATTCAGATTTCCAAGTTATGGATAATAATTCTATACATGAAAACATTGAATCACAATCTCATGTGATAGAAGATCATGAAACACAATCACAAGCTTTGTTTCTAAATAGCGTTGAAAATCAAGGTATTTATGTATTGTTTTTATTTTTTTTAATTGTTTTTCGTGCGAGAATCACGTTTTTTTGTGATTTCTATTTGGATTAGCCTTATAGTGTGGTTTATTATTGATTTGCAAAATAGTTGTTTTGTTATGAGTTTCTTATCATAATGTATATCTGTGTTGATGATGTTGAATGAAAAGAAAAAAAATGATATACATCAATGTATAACTGATGTACACCGTTGTATATATGTGTTTGATGATGATGATGAATGAACAAAAAAAACTGATATACACCAATGTACACTTCAAAAACGAATATACACCAATGTATATCTGTGTACATCAATGTATATCTGTGTTGATGATGATAAATGAAAAAACCAATATACACCAATGTATATTTGTGTTGATGATGTTGAATGATGATGAATGAAAAAACGAATATACACCAATGTACACTGTTGTATATATACCGAGATATAATTTTAATAGTATATACAATAAATACGTTTGGGTATACCATAAACACTAATTTGCTGTTTCCAAATATACATGAGTTTCTTATTAATTAGCTAATAAATGATATTGAACAAAAGACATTAATACCCCTTTATTAAAATAACAATTAATTAAAGTTTTACTTATTTACAATCATGCCATTAAAGATGGATGGCTCAGATTGGTTCCTATAGTTCATACTTAAGGGTTGGTTCCTATTTGAACCCTACCCTATATATATATCTACTATATATAAATGAAAGCAAAGTTGGGACACATGTCATCATATAGGAGCATAGTTTTTGTTTTTCCCGCTCATTTCAATTTTATTCATTCTCTCAGCCACATGTCATAGATGGGTCATGGATACTCCATTTACTATTAAATTAATTTTTCTCTCTCATGTGCATAGCACATGCACTTTCCCCCATGATTTTTAAACGTTAATAACTTTTTTAAAACGACTTTTTTTTTTTGAAAAAAATTACACCAAATTAACGAGCGTTTTATTATCTTTCCAACGAGTACCATAGTGCTATACAAAAAACGGAAATAAAAAACAGAGCGCTTTATTATCTTTCAAAATCAAGAAGTAAAGCATATATTGCAACCAAAGTCTGTTCTAGAGTAGTGGGTCTGTTAAGGAGATGTGTCTGAAACAGTTGTTGCTTCAAACAGATGATGCTTTAATAGTTTGCTTGCAACAACTGTTTGAAGCAAACTGTTGAAGCAACATCTGTTTGAAGCAACACCTGTTTCAGACACATCTCCTTAACAGACCCATTGCTCTGGAACAGACCTTAGTAAACAGACTTTGCTTGCAACAGATGCTTGACTTCTTGATTTGGTATTTAGTAAGCAGACCTTAAAAAATGATATAGTCTTCCCGTGCATCGCACGGGATTTCACCTAGTATATATATATATATATATATATATATATATATACTAGGTTATGTACCCGTGCGATACACGGATTGAACAATTTAAATTATATATATTATAAATATAATTAAGAAAAATTAGATTAATATTTTATTTAAAATAAAAAAAAGTTGCCTTTACAACCGAAAAAATATTAAATATTCATTAGTCCCTAAATGATTTATTGTAAAAAAACATTTTTATTCACGTAAAACTTTTTTCAAACATTTCAAAATGTATCTACCATACCGTGGCTATTACCTTATAAGACTGCAGGTATAACAAAACAAAAAAAAATAAAAAAAGTAATAAAGGTAAATCTGTTTAGGCTAGGATATAAAAAATGAAATTAATTTAAAAGCATCTCCTCATCCGTTAAACCATCCCAATCGAGTATTGTTCATTTTGGAATTTGACATCAAATTTTTTCCAAAGACAAAGTATTTCTAACCTTGAGTGTATAATCATTTTTTTTCTAACATCAAGGTCCTTAAACATAATGGCATTTATTGGTTCAATTTTACTGTATTATAAAAAAAGAATGTGTGAATTAATAGCATGAAAATAAAGATTGAAACGAATTAGTCATGAAAAGACTATTTAGATATTGCATTTCTCTATTGAAGTAACTTGAAAAAACAAAGTCAATGAAGATTTCAAATAATGATTTTTCATATATAAAATGTATTTTATATATCAAGGTATTATAATACGAAAATAGCCAAGCATATTTAGTTTTGTATTAAATCAAATATTTAATTAATGTGAATTGATTTGTTTTATTTGTTTGTTCTGAATATTGTAAGAAATATAGTTTTAAACTTAGAGTGAAAGACCACATATTAAAAACACGTTTTTAAGGTACACGATTTAAATTTAATAACACATAAAAACGTTATCTTAAAAGAAATAATTTTTAATAAAGATTACTTTTGTTAGTTCATAAACATTTTCAAATTATGTCTAATAATTTATTTCTAATTTTGTATTATATTAATTGTTAGGTGTAATAAAATGGGACGCTTTGTGATGGAGTTCCATGTACTCCATGTGCTGTCTTTTATTACTATAGATGGAAATCGATTAATGTTGATTGATTTATTTTATTTATTTGTTTTGAACAACATGAAAGTCTCACAAAAAAGCTTGACTAATTGCATTTTGTTATTATTAATTTGTTTATTTGACTTTTAAATTTTAAGTATTAAAATTAATATGTATTTGTTGAGCATAGTTTAACTTCTAAAACAATGACCAAAATAAAAAAAAAACTTAATAATCATTTGTCAAATATTGCAACAAAATTAATTTTAAATTTAGAATAACAGATCAAATATTGTAAAAAGAATCATGTGTTTTCTTTTATTAATGATTTCAGTTACAACTATGATTATTAATGTAATTAATAAAATTCAATTTAATAAATTTATAATATGTTTTTGCAAATCAATTATTATATTTAAATTTGAATTTATTGTATTAAATAATAAAATGAGAGAATTCATGAGGGAGTGTCATGTGTCCCTCATGTGTTTTCTTTTATTAATGATCAGTTACAACTATGATTATTAATCAATTATTATAATTAGATTTGAATTTATTGTATTAATTAAATAATAAAATGAGAGAATTCATGAGGGAGTGCCATGTGTACCTCATGTGTTTTCTTTTAATATATAGTGTAGAGTGTAGATGTAGATGTAGATGTAGACGTAGATGTAGATTTATAATATGCTTTTGCAAATCAATTATTATATTTAAATTTGAATTTATTGTATTAAATAATAAAATGAGAGAATTCATGAGGGAGTGTCATGTGTCCCTCATGTGTTTTCGTTTATTAATGATCAGTTACAACTATGATTATTAATCAATAATTATAATTAGATTTGAATTTATTGTATTAATTAAATAATAAAATGAGAGAATTCACGAGGGAGTGTCATGTGTCCCTCATGTGTTTTCTTTTATTATATAGTGTAGATGTAGATTTGTTTTGTATGAATCCTAATACCTTTGAAGTCATGGTTTATGTTGATTTCGCATATTGTATTGATAATGAATTTGTAATGTCGTCGTTTGATGCCAATTATATGTATTTGTTGATGAAGTGAATTACATGCTTTACTTTCTTTTCCCTCGGAATTGTTGTTTACTTTGTCGTGTATTTTGATTCATGTTATGGTTTATAGTATTAGTTAAATCCGATAAAGTTCTTTTGTTTTATTTACATCTTTTGTCACTTTTCATTTTATCTTTTGTTCAATCGTGAAGTTCACATGCCTAATTACATCCTTGGCCCAAAACCCAATACGCGATTTAAAACCCGTAGCCCATTTATTTAAATAATATATAAATTTTATATTATTTATAAAATAAGTAAATAATAGAAACCCCTTCCTCAAATATTCGTTTCGTGAATTGTTTGTAATTACCAGTTAATCGAGTTAAGTGAATTTGATGTTGATTGCCCAAGGTTGTCACACCCTCAAATCACCACTTGCGGGGTTTTACCGCGAGGCGCATGACAAACCAGGATCCAAGTCAACGATCACAATAAACAACTCTATATGAAAAGCGTAAAGAGACATAACCATTAATTTTATAAGCGGAAGCGTTAAAGTAGCATTTAATCAACTATGCTATCATCTCAAAAGATATTCAAAATACTTTTATTACAAAACGTGCAACTATGCCTAGACGCCAATGCAGACCCGTGCGCCTAGTTCCATTTGTTGCTACCTTAGCGACCTGAGAAAAACATGCCAAAAAGATGTCAACATATAATGCTGGTGAGTTCACAGGTTTGTTCAATATGTTACCAAAACGTTACCATGTCCATACTATATCAATGTTACCAAGTACGCTAGCTAGGCGTATGTTTTATTACTACTACGATTGGAAACCATTACTAGACACGTTTAGCAATGTTTAGCATGTTTAAGCAGCCCGTATGTTCAGCGTGATAATGTTCCTGTTCGAGACAATATGCACCCGCCCGGCCCTCCAAGCCGACGAGTGGGGCAGGTCACGCCCAATAGATCTATCCACATTTCCCCCGTTGTGCATCCCCGCACATTCATGGTTTCCCCCGGGACTTCCAAAAGATCGTATAGCAATATAAAGTTAAAACCATAGTATGACATATGTTACCAAAACAGTTTAGCGCATGTTTTCTCCCCCAAAAGTTAAAGCAGTAAAAGTGGGGCCGTGAACTCACCTTAGATAGCGTTCTTCAATTACAAGTAAAGGTGTTTAGCCCTTGATAATCCCTCTACCGGAGATCTATCAAAATGTTCACATAAGTGTTCCGACTAATAACCATAAGGTTATCTAGTCCCCGATTGTCCAGATCGTAACCAAGTATGTTTTAAAACGTGTTTAAATGTTTAACCGACACACTAGACCGACCCGACATCCCGTTGGTGACCCATTACCCTAACTAATCAAGTACACATGGATTACACACAAGGTTCAAGCATAAAACACTTAGTTTGTATCAAAAATCTCATTTCTGCATCAGAACGGTCGAACCAGTCAGTTTTAAGTCTCCTTCGCACCTTTTCAGTCTCCTTCGCCCGTTTTACATTTCGTTCGACCGTTTGATGCCTCCTTCGCCCATTTTACCACATTCGCCCAACAAAAACCCAGGTTCGACCCTGGTTTTCCTCCTTCGCACCTTCGATCGGTCGAAGGAGGCCAGGTCCGCCCCTGTTGTGCAATTTTTCCTAAAAACGCTTCAAACACATTCAAAACGACTCGAAACATCATCAAACACAGCAGTCAAGCATGGATAACTTATTCCTACAAAACCCAACCGATTTCCCCCGATAATACGTCCGTTTCAGCCCTTTCCCAAAATGGTAAAGATTATGGAAACATCACTTTCATGCATGAATAATTTACCCAATTTGGAAACTTTTGAAATCGATTCATATTCAACTTGAAATGCTCAGTTTGTCAAGTGTTCGATCTTTTCTTATCAATTCTATTGATCATAAATATCATGCATCAAGTTTAGATCCAATAAAACCCCCCAAATACCCATAATATCATCATATCCAATCCTAACCCTAAACAACAATATTCCAACATCAATAACAATCCTATATCATGTTTCTATCATAGATATAGCAGCAAATCATTGAACAACACACAACACCACATAATATACAATTTACATATGTTATTCACCATGAAACCTATGTTAAATGATAATGTTTTGATTTAGAAAGATGTTTAAAAGGTTTTTAATCATAAAAACACCCTTAGAACAGATCCGGACAATTAGGGTTAGATGAAAACGAATTAAAATGCTTTAAAAAGGTTTAGGATTATGAACACACCTTGGATTCTTGTTTAGATGTTGTAGATAGGTTAGATTATGAAAAAGAAGAGCAAAAACTCCTTCCTTAGTGTTTTAGATCGTTTGAGAGCGTTTTGGGACGGTTAGGGTTTGTGAAATGATGAAAAATGACAAAGGTTGGTATTTATACTAATCCTCCTTCGCCCCAATTCATTGGTCGAATGAGCCCTGTTCTGGTCGAAGGAAATTCCTTCAATTCCACTTCCCTGGTTCACCCCTCTACAAAGGGTCAAACCAGAAAATTTCTCTCCTTCGACCACTCGAAGTGGTTGAACCAGGGATCCTTTTTAAATAGTTTTCCAGTTTGTCGTGTTTAACGCATTCTAACACATCTTAACACATAAGCATGCATCCTTAGTCTATATTTAACATATTTAAGCATAGATAATCATTTACACATCATTTAAACGCATCTATGTATATAATCCACCACGCGACCCATAATCTACACATATACTTAATTAGTTCATGTAATGTCACCAACAACGGAACCCGGTACTAGTGTATTACCAAAACGACTCCCAATGATCCTCCAGATCATTGTACCCTGGACAATCCTAACTTGACCCGACTCAACTAACCCAGTTAAGTTTGTTTATAAACGTTTCTCGCTAAGGTAGACTTAGATGTTACTAATATGTTTAAGCCAAACATGCCGGGTGTCACAAAGGTGTAACTCTTACAGATCATAGTTCGGCCAGTAACATTAATTTATCAAATCCGTGCATATAAATCCAAAACACTGAACTGTGTCTAGAACATTACTGATTTATCCTTGACTACATGAAATGCCTAATTCCCATCAATTTTACTCTACAACCACCGACTAAAATCAATGTAACATGGTTAACATAAAAAGTAACAAAATCATTTCACAATATTTGTTCGGGAGAGTGCCATGTTTTTCCCAGTTACACGTAGCAAGAGGCTGTGTATTTTGAAATATTTCTCAAGGATGTAAATCCATGCAGCTCAAGCAGCACCCTCGACCATACAATACATAGACCTTTCATTTGAGAAATACTCTCTGGAAGACAACTTATGCCTGTGCCTTCTATATTTAACTCTTTCAAACTTCTTAAATGTCCAAGCTCCTTGGGCAATTTCTCAATTAGACTACAGTACGGGAGATGTAAGTATTCTAAACATGTCATTTTACAGATGCTGTTTGGAATGCCTCTTAAGGATATACAATCCGTTAGGTGCAACTCTTGTAAACACTGTAATCTGCCAAGATCCTCAGGTAACTGCTCCAGAAGCCAACAAGATTTAAGTTTAAGAGATTTCAAATGTTCCATAATACAAATGCTATATGGAATATTCTTAATCTCTTTAATCGACAAACTTAGCTCCACAAGACTTTTTAACTTGTACAAATCTTGAGGCACCTCTGGAATATTACCTTCAAGTGTAAGCACTCCTAAACATCGTAAACCACAAATGCTTGCTGAAAAACCCTTGAGGTTAGTGCAAGCACATAAACCAAAAGAAATAAGCTTCCCAATATTTCCACTCGATGAGGATAGAGGTTCATCATAAAAACACTTAAATTGTAACTTTGGCAAATTATTGTTGGGATGCAGTGGGCATATGTCGAGGGACTTTCCACTCAGTTGTAACTTAGCTAAAGAATCACCACCAGGTAACTCATACAGTTTCTTAACCTGAAAATCATCAAACCTCGAGCAACCGCTTAAGTTTAAGAAGACAAGTTCTTTTAGACATCCCACTGGAGCATGAATTTCTTGAAGACAATAACACTGATTGAGATCTAGCCTCTCAAGATATGGTGTCTGCCTAAGGTTAAGATTACTCACCTTGGAACCGCTGAGGTTGAGGAATTTGAGCTTTAGACATTCATCGGGCATTTGGAGTTCTACAAAGTCATTACATCCTCCAAGATCTAAGCTCTCCATATTTGGAGTCAACCCAAGGTTAAAGTTGCTCACCTTAGAACCACTGAGGTTGAGGAATCTGAGCTTTGGACATTCCTCGGGCATTTGGAGTTCTATAAAGTCATTACATCTTCTAAAATCTAAGCTCTCGATATTTGGAGTTAACCCAAGGTTAAAGTGGCTCACCTTAGAACCATCTAGGTTGAGCAATATGAGGTTCGGACACTTAACGGGCATGTCGAGTTTTACGAAGGCATCACATCCTCTGAGATCTAACCGCTCAAGATGTGGAGTCAACCTGAGGTCAAAGGTTCTCAACTTAGAAAATTTGAGGTCTAGGAATCTGAGCTTACGAACCTATCATAGAAGAATTACAAATATTAGTGTAATGGCAATATATAACATTATAATTCATCATGCAAAACAACCAATATTCTACCTTTCTTTCCTCCCCTTTCCAAAGTTGAGAATTGTTGCTCCGAGGCATTTCAAGGTTAACTAGCATGTTTGCTTTAAATGTTTCAGGTAAACACCAAAAAGGGTATCCGGGCCAGTGTAGTGACCTTAAAGTGTCTGGTAAGTATAAGTACTTGCCTACTTCATCAATTTTCCTTTCGTGATATTCACCATCCACGTAAAGAAATCTAAGGCCCTTCATCTTTCTAAGACCTTTCATGATAGTAGCTGGATGGAGATCCGAATTCTCCAGTTTTATACATCTTGTTGCTTCAGTACCCTGTAAAAAAAAAAAAAAAAGATGACATGAAATTTTTGGCATAACATATGTAAGTGTTGGATTTCCACATTAACTTAAACCTTACCAAGTTATTATCCAATATATCTTCAATTTCCTCTTTAAGCCATAATCGAGTATGCCTGCTAGGCTCATCGGGGTGCAAACCACGGACAATATTCCTACCCATTTCTTCTATATGGTCATGGAAGCGCAAACTGTCTTTGATGGAAATACGTATCAAAGATTTGCACAAGAACTCTTAAACCAGCTCCAGCATGAAATCCGCAACTTTCAAGTATTGTTATTGCTTTATCTTTTGATTCACCTTTTAGTATGCATGCGACATCTAGGAATATTTCTTGTTGATCCTTCTCTAGAGCATCATAGCTTATTTGCAGCTTTTTCAAAGTTTTCTCCAATGGGATTGTTTTTAGTCTTTCTAGGATATCTACCCATTCAGGCGCAGTTCTACCACAAAGATCTGAACCCAGAACTTTAATTGTTAAGGGAAGACCATCAGCATAATTTACAACTTTTTCTTGATAGCTCTTCATACCCTACAATTGGAAGCTCTCTCCCAAATGCATACCTACTAAAGAGGCAAATTGCTTCCTCGTATGATAACAAATTGATATCATGAATAAACTTCACTCGACGTGCTACCAAAACTTGCTCATTTCTTGTTGTGATGATGATTCTACTGCCTGGCTTAAACCAACTAAGTGATCCTGCTAACGCATCAAGTTGGTCTATGTCATCCACATCATCTAGAACTAAAAGAACCTTTGTACCAGGCATCATATTTTTCATCTTATTTTTTCCGTCAAAAAACACTTGTTACATCAATGCTTTGATCATTTGATACATCTTTAAGGACATGTTTCTGTAAATCCTTTAAACCAGACAAAGAGCCTTTAGAAACTTCTCTGACATTCTCAACAAAGCTTTTACCTTCAAACAAAATCGATGCATGATAAAAAACAGCCTGTGCCAAAGTCGTCTTCCCGCCACCTCCCATACCCTTGATCCCTGCTATACGTACATCATTAGCACCAATTTCTAAAGATGAAACCACCTTCTTTACCCGAGTCTCCATGCCTACCAGATTCTCGTCAACGTTCGATTTGATAAAATGTAGCTTTACTGAGATGTCTTTAACCAAATTTTGGATGAATTTAGATTCATGCCTGTGTATTAAATAAGTCAATCAGATTACTCCAAAATCCCACATATGAAAAGATTAATTTCACATATGTAATTTAATACGATATATTTATATAAAGTAGTAACCTAGTGGTATACTAACTCATGTTTTAGGCTAAATCTTTAAAAACCACTCTAAGTTTCTGAGTTAGAATTTGACAATAAAAATAAGATGGACTTACCCATCAAAAGTGGTCTTCAACTCCCACCCAGCCAGACCTGCTGCTTCTTTGAGAGCATTTGTCCATCTCCCAGCACCCTCTTCATTTACATGTTTTGCAAAGGCTTTTCCAACTGGCCCACTTTGGTTGCGGACTTCGGTGGGTTCCACATCATAGAAGATCGGGTAAGCAGTATGCTCTATTGCCCTCTGGCACTCCATAATCTTTACGAGCTCCTCTAAGCACCATGATGACGATGCATAGGTCTTTGAGAACACAATTATGTAAAATCTGGATTCTTCAATGGATCTGATGAGCTGCTCACTGATCCTTTCACCTTTCTCGATTTTTTCATCATCTTTGTAAGTAACAATGCCTTTATTGACAAGAGCATGATAGAGATGATCAACAAAGGTTTTACGGGTGTCTTCACCCTGAAACTTAAGAAAACATCGTACGTGAAGCTCTTTTGAACTGATGAAGCTGAAGTAGATGCCATTGATCAATGTATGATTCAAGAATCAAAGAAAATGAAATCTTTTACAATTGGGTGAATTTTGTATGAACTGATTGAGAGAAATAGTCTTGAGGACTAGGATATTTTGATTGGCAAAAAGTGTGCAATAATAACGTGGAGTAAGTTGAGCCTCTATATTATTTCATGAAGATAAGATAAGGTTCATAGTCTGAATTTTCAACGAAAACATGAATAGGAAGTTACTGTTAAATTTTCAAAGACATTATCGTTTTCTTTATAGGCCTCGACCCAATTCACAAGTTTTCTACAACTGAAAGGTATTCAAATAAAGTTAAATTTTAAGGACTTGATATTTTGATTGGAAAAAAGTGTTTAATAACGTGTAGAAACTAAAGCCCATTGCCATTGGGGTTGGTGGCCCAATGGTAGGAGCAAAGCTTCTAGGAACACCTAAGGGGGAGGTCATGGGTTCAAGTCTCATAAGGAGTCGAAATTTGCCGTTCAAAAAAAAAAGAGCCTGTTATATGGTCAACATAGGACTTGAGATTCTTCATCTGAAATTTCAACGAAAAGAATAGGAAGTTACCGTTAAAATTAAAGTCATTATTGTTCTTCGCCACAAGTACTATGCACTACTAGAAAAACACCCTTTAATGGCATTCTTTTTATGACATACACCAATTTAATGATATGCAAAAGTGTATGTCATAAAAAAAATGTCATCTTTGATAAAAACTAATAAATTCTTGACGCTTTTTTCTGCGTGTCATTATTTTTCCGTCAAAAATTAAAAAACATAACGGTAAAGAAATTTGCGTGTCATGGTTTTATGTCATCAAAATTTAAATTCCCTCCGCACTCCAACACACCTTCCCATAACAACCCCCCCCCCCCCCCCCCCTCTCTCTCTCTCTCTTTCTCTCTCACAAAACACACACATCTGCTCTAAATCAACCATGGATCTTCTTCTTCACCTTCTACCAACAATAATAATCACATTCTTCTTCCTCATATCAGTAACACAATCATCAACAATATACGACGCATTAACCTCCAACGGCCTCCCAATCGGTCTCCTCCCTAAAGGAATCACAAACTACACAATCGACCCATCAACCAACCGTTTCACGCCTGAAGACCGTCTCACCACCACCACCGTCACCAGACCTCCGTCGCTTCAGGTACTGATTCACGCCCCTTTCTTTTAGGGTTTTGTTTTTTATTGATGTTTAGTTTGAGGGATGCTTGCTCTTGATAAAAAGAGCTTATGTCGTTCTTCACCGATATGGGGCTTATGCGCCGTATGGAGATCGCTGTTGACTCTCTTTACAAATCAAAGCTCATCCAAGGGTTTTGTCATTTGTACGACGGACAGGTATACGTTTTGTGAAAATTAATTTAGGATATTGAATTGCATTGAATATTATTGATGATTGTTTTAGAAGGATGCAATTAGGTTGAATAAAATGAAATATTATTAAGTACAGGACAGGTAGAAGTTTTGTGAAAACCTAATTTACGCAAGTGAATTGAATATTGTTGATGAATGTTTGTAAGGATATAATTAAGTTGAATAAAATGAAATGTTATTTAATAGAGGACGGGTATAGGATTTGTGAAAATTTTCCTTGAGTGAATTGAATTGAATGTTATTGATGGATGTTTATAAGGATACAATTAGGTTATATACAATGAAATTACAATATAATATATTGGACTCTAGGAGGACGGGTATGGGATTTCTTCAGGTAATGATTCACAACCTTTAGTCCATGTATAAAAAGCATGGAAATAAAAAACATAAGTCTAAAAATCCATTCCCCGTCTCTTCTCCTCCGTCCATCGCCGCCATTCGCCGTCGCATCACTGGAATTTGTTGTTTTTGCAAAGTTATGAAATCAATTTGAATTGGATCAAAACAGGATGGGCTTTGTGAGAGTTTAGACTTCAAGGGACATGGTATGTTTGCAAAGTTATTATTTAATGTACTTCGCATTTTGGAATTTTCAGGGGGCAGTGAACCCCGTCTTGTTGATGCTGCAACCAAACAGCTAAATACTTAATTTAATATAAATCTTAAAATTATATATTAAGTTTGTGTTAATTCAGAAAATATTTAAGTTTTATTTATCTGTAAATTCGAATATGTTTATTTAATTATTGTATTGCATACGTTTTTAGGCTAAAGATTCTAAGCTTGTAGTTTGGGAAACTTGTTTATAATGTGATTCTGTCAATTAATAAGAATAATATTGTCTTTATTATTATTTGAAGATATATATAAATATATGGGCAGTTACAAACCAACCTGATAAATGTGATTGATTGCAGACCGTTCAATATTTCGCTGGAACTTGCTTAAATCTTTTTTTCCTTCCTTTCTGCTAACTTGAGATATTATATGGTCTTTCAAAACAAAAATAGTCTAATTCAAATTAATTTACTTGAGAGAGTGTTGATTGGCGTCAGTGTTTTAAAGACGGTTCAAACCGATCGATAATATCATCGGCTGAACCGCCTGATTTCATTTGCAAAACGGTTGTTATTGTCGTTTGAACTGCCCTATTTCAACTTGAGATATGAATGGAAACTAGCAACAAGAACCCAAATCAAAATAAATATATACTCACCAACCACTATTTACATTTACAGGAATGGAAACTAGGAACAAGAAACCCAAATCAAAAGGCAGCTTAGACTTGGGCTAACAAACCTCATTGTCTCCAGATCTTCTAAGGTACTAATGTTTTTCATCTAATGTTAATCAATTGCACTAATCTTATTCGTATCAGTTCTTAATATAGCGGTTTAGAATGATGAGGGGTATGTATGATCGGCAGTTGAAAGTTGAAACGACGTGTTTGGCATTTTCGTTACATGATGCTTTTTGGTTACTATCTTCTCGTTACGTCACCAATTGACAAAACAAGCAGCCATGGTTGTATTTTGAGAAGGTGTTCATCAAAATCTCAACCTTCAAAAGGTTTGTTAAATTCTATATGTTTCAGTTTCATAGTTTATTAGCTTGTATTACAACACCCTTAAGTTGCCCTGATCTCGAACCGCCACCACAAGCTGCTTTTCTTTTGAACATTTTAACATTCAGTTATGACTTTTTTTTACGTGTTTCATTTTTAGATAAGTGAATGACTTGATTTTGATTCTTTTTTTTACGTGTTTCATTCTAGATTTATTGTTGTCTCAGGTTGGGGGAGGAGCAGATCATTACGAAGGATGAGGGCATTCATTCGCGAAGAATGTTAGGGTACGCCGCGGCATTTATTTTCAAATGATCGAAACTTGTTTGAAGGCACTGTAATGTCGATACAATATATTTTTGTAAACGTTAAACGTTGTCTCAGATTAGTTTGTAATTAGATAAATATGGATTATATAATGAAATGATGTTTTTGTTATTAGTTTGCTAATTATTTTGCATATAATAAAATGGCAATAAATCCAGGAGGCTAAATATGTAATTTTCAATAGGCATGTGGAGTTCTACAAGATCTTTACATCTAGAAAGATCTAATTTCTCAAGCTGTGGAGTAAGCCCTAGATCAAGTTTACTCAATTTAGAACCACTGAGCAAAAGGGACTTCAGCTTGGGACTTTCAATAGGCATGTGGAGCTCTATAAGGTCGTTACAGCTACAAAGTTCTAATGTCTCGAGCTGTGTAGTTAGCCCCAGGTCAAGTTTACTCAACTTTGAATCATTGAGTAAAAGGGACTTCAGCTTGGGACTTTCAACGGGCATGTGGAGTTCTACAAGGTCAACACATTCTTCAAGATATAATGTCTCAAGTTGTGTAGTCAATCCCAAGTCAAAGGTTGTGAATGTTAAATTACTGAGGTTAAGGAATTTGAGCTCATTAAGAACCTAGCAAAAGAAGAAAAAGGATCAATTTCAGTGTAATAACAAAATATAGTACAATAAAACATCACAAAAAAACACGCCCAACCATTATCCTACCTTTTTATGTCCTCCTTCCCATAGTTGAGAGATGTTGCTCCAAGCCATTTCAAGCTTATTTGATGGAAATGGTTTATCATACCAATGTTGTCCAGTAACGTAAAGAACTCTAAGTTTCTTCATCTTTCTAAGACCTTTCATAATGATAGTTGGATGGAGATCCGTATACATCAGTTTTATACTTAGTGTTGCTTTAGTACCCTGTAAAAAATGGTTGACATGAGGGTTTTGTTTAAAAAATAAATAAATTAAATCATGTTATTTTTCCACGTTACAAATAAACTTCAACATTACCAACTCATCAACAAATATCTTTTCTATTTCCTCTTTAACCCATAGTTGATTATGCCTTTGAGGCTCATGAGGGTGCAACGACCAACAATATTCCTGCCCATTTCTTCAATACGGTCATGCATGTATAAAATGCCAAAATATGATACACTTATCAAGGATTTCTGCTCAAGAACTTTTAACGCAAATCGAGCATGGAACCCACAACTTTCAAGTATCCTAATAGCTTTGTCCTTTGGTTCACCTTTCAATATGCATGCAACTTCTAGAAATACTTCTTTGTGATCGTGCTCTAGACCACTATAGCTTAGTTCCAGTCGTTGCAAAGTTTGCTTTTCTGGAATTGTTTTTAGCCGTTCTATGGCATCATTCCATTCACACTCCGTTTTACCACAAAGAGATGAACCCAAAACTTTAATTGTTAAGGGAAGACCAGAAGCATAATGTACAACTTTTCGTGAGAGCTCTTCATATCCTTCAACTGGAATCTCTCTGCCAAATGCATACTTACTAAAGAGGCAAATTCCTTCCTCATGTGATAACAGATTGACATCATGAATAAACTTCACTCGGTGTGCTACCAACACTTCCTCATCTCTTGTTGTGATGATGATTGTACTTCCTGACTTGAACCAAGTATGCTCACCTGCTAACGCCTCAAGTTGCTCCATATCATCCAAAACAACAAGTACCTTTCTACCACACATCATTCTTTTCATCATATTTTTGCCTTCATAAACACTTGTTACGCCAATGCTCTTATCATTTAACACGTCTTTAAGGACCTGTTTTTGCAATTCCTTCAAACCATATCCTTTTGAATTTTCCCTGACATTCTCAACAAAGCTTTTACCTTCAAACAAAATGGATATATGATCAAAAATAGCTCTAGCTAAAGTCGTCTTTCCACCACCTCCAATCCCCTTGATACCTATCATGTGAACATCAATAGAATCATCTTCTAAATATGAAACTACATCCTTTACCCGGGTCTCCATGCCTATTAATTTATCATCTACACTCGAATCAATGAATCGTAGCTCTAGTGAAATGTCTTCAACAATTTTCTGGATGAATCTTCCTATAATTTTTAAACATTAATATCTTTTATATACGAGATTTTTTAAAGAAAAAAAATACCCCCAATAACCAGCGTTTTATTATCTTTCCAACGGGAACCATAGTGCTATATAAAAAAAACAGAGAAATAAATGACAATTTGTTTGTGAGGTTTTGTTCATACAGTAAAAAAAAACACACACAAAGTGTTCAGATAATTTATTAATCATGTATAGTAGGGGCAGACATAGCTATAAAGTAGGGGTGGCATCCGTTACCCCTCAACTTTCCGGTGTAGTGTAATTTTTTTTAATTTTCTTACGATTTTTATATTATGTTACCCATGAATCCATAACCCATTGGCTCATTCCATATATTAATTATAAGATAAAAGTCCGTAAAGCTTAAGTACAATTTGTTGGTTAAATGTAGAGGTGCACATATTGGCTTTTTTTATTGACCGTTTCCAGGTATGGAACCGGGCCAGGGTATGAACAGGCAAAGGAAATTTGTGTATTGAGAGAAACTAAACAGGGTTCACGTAAGAGTATTGAGGAGAAAAATCATAATCTATGTACTCGGGTAGGGTATAATTGGGTTCAGGTATAACTAGGTATGGGGCCAGGGGGTTTTAAAAAGTAACTTTTTTTATTAGTTGGTTTGTAATTTGTAAAATAATTAAAATAAATTACAAATCATAAATTAAAGAAAGTACAAATTATTTGCTTTATAATATGCATTATTAAAAAAGATTAAATATAAAAGTTGTAAAGTAAACATAAAACTATACATTAAAATTTTATCAAGTATTAAAAAGCTGGTATCGGTATAAGATACAATCGGTTCCAGGTATTTTTAGGTATAAATGGGGTATGGGTATATGGGCCAAAATGTATATATTACAGTGCAAAAAAAGAAAATAAGTTGACAGTTTCATCAATACAGAAACAAGTTATCAATTATTTCATTTACATTGTATGAAAGCGAGGCAAAAAAAAATTGAACGTTGCCCCTAAAAGTTTGGTCTAGATCCGCCACTGATGTATAGACAAGTCACTAATTATGTTCAAATCAGTAAATATGAATCATATTTTCAACATGTGTTAGCATTGGAGTTATACATTGTTTTAAGTTAGGTATTAATATTAGAGTTATACATTGATTAAGGTTAGGCGTTAACATTGAAGATACATTGTTAATTATTTTTGTTTAGGTGTTACCCAAAGTTTTCCGGCATGTAACTGTAAAGCGCATCATTTTATCTTATATGTAAAATTGATATGTCATATTAAATTTTTCAACCCTGGAACATTCCATAATCTAGTATTAATATGTAATTAATCAAGCATGAGGGTATATTTTGGCCGGTACACATCAACGATCATAAAACAAGTAATGAACAAATATCGTACCCGGTTATTGAAATAATGTTAAACTTGGATTAAGAAAGAGGTGAGAATTAAAATGTAAATACGGTAGGAAATAGGGTTTATAATTTTATTAAAACAATAATAAAATAAAAATAATAACGAGCCTCTCGTTATCCGTAGGAAATATAATAGTATGATACTGATTACAAACTAATTGTAAATAAAATAAATACAAATACATGTACCGAATCTTGCTTTATGTTGATTACTTTAGAAACTTCAACCGAACCATCTTGTGTGGTGCTCCGCTGCAAGAATAAACGAACTTGTTTGTTGGCGGTTTTGGTTGAGGATCGTGTTTGACACGGGCCCTTAAAACAGATTCCGCGCCTCCTCTCAGATGGTCTGTCTCCCAGGGTACAACAACCAGAACAGTGATGTACTGCCGGAGATGGCTCTCAGCCAAAAATAACACCGGGTTATTTGGTGTTCGTAAAATGTGAGGAAATATAAAATTGTTGTAGAAATTTGGTGTCAAGAGATGCTCTCATCTCTTCTGTCTATAGAAATGAACCTAAAGTTTAATTTATAGTTTCACCAAGTTGAAACTCATTTTGCAATTAATCTTCAGTCATAAAGTCGATCATAAATTGCAATAAAAGGTATTAAAGTGGTCGAAACTCGTCATTATGACTGAGTTGAAAAAGCAAGATTAGTGGGAAGACTATTTGACTGGTCAAGACCCGTCATTATGACTTAGTTGAAAACGTTTTGACTCGGTCAACTAACCGTTCTAGTGTTATGCGCACCACAGGACGCGGACCAGAGTGCTACCTGGTCATGCGCGCAATCCAGACCCCCCACGTAATTATACGTTATCCGCAGACGACCCGTATCATATGGAACCCGCCACGCGGAACTAAACTCGTCTGCCGCTCACATGCAAAACCAGGACGCGTAACGCCACGTCATCCGCGCGCCAAGCAGGCGCGCATCTGAGTCTGTCATCTGAGTCTGTCCCCGCGAGCCACCCGCACTCATGCGCTACTTGATGTTTTAACGGTTTACGTCAACCTTCCGCCATGTACCAGACCATGCGCACAAGGTCAAATAAACAAAGGCGGCGATGCGAGTGTGCAAAGTGCGCCCACGCCACGTGCGTGCGCGAGTCAAGGGCGCTTTGCACCCTTTAGGGTCCCTACTAGTGTTTGGCTCAAGCTAAACAATATACAAGGAGTGCTCCTCCTTATAAACCACTTTATGTTTTGTCATCCCACCAATGTGGGACAAATTGACAAAACTTAATCCTTTTCTCATATTTGGTTGTTCCAACCTACAACTTTCAAGCTTCGATATCTCATTTATCTTAGCTTTATTTTGGATGTGTTTGGTTCGTTGTGATACTCTCACAATATAGTATACAAACCTCGAAATAATTATTCATATATCATATATATAAATACATTTATTTGAGTCCAAAATTAGTGAAAAAATCATTTTCACTACCATTTTTTCTAACAAATACAAACCACAGAAGATGGGTGTATAAGTTGTTACATATGGTTTATATCTGAAGTCATGTCAAAACATCCACTTCACGTAAGTGAAGCATAAACTTCCTCAATCTTGTAATACATCTTCACTTAATATATACAATCCATATATTGGCAAATTTATACTTAGACTAAATGGTGTGCATGCAGGGAGGTGGGTCGGGGTGATGATGTGGCCTCCTCCCCGATCGGGAACACCGCCCCCCCCCCCCCCCCCCCGAAAATTTTTGGGGGAAATCGGGGAAATCCTCCCGTTTGAACCGAGCTTGCTGATTGGCTATTTTCTTTTGAACGTTAAAAAGGGGGGGCCCACTTTTTGAATATGTTAGCCGTTGTAAAAAAAAAAAAAAAAAAAAAATTTCAAACATTTACTATATATATATAATATATATATATATATATATATATATATATATATATATATATAAACTTACCCCACAATTCACACAACTCACTCAACTTTTATAAACCAAACACCACATTTTATAAAATTACTCTTTCAAATTTTATAACCAAACCACCAATGGATCCAAGGCGTTCAACCCCACAACCCTTTTACCCGAACAACCCCGCTACTCCTTCGACACAAGCTCCAAACTTTCCCTTCCCCGCTACAACCGCTCGACCCTAACACATTCGGATTTGGCGGTTTTACTCAACCACAAAATCCATGGCAAATGCAAATGCATCACCAACAACACTTTCATATGCAAATGCCACCCCGAACCAAATGCCAACCGTCCCCGCTAGACCCGAAACTCAACCCGAACACGACTTTATATCGTTAGGCGTCGATGACGACGTTATCCCCGAAACTCAACCAACATCTAAAAAAGACACAAAGGGGAAGAAACGTGCCACTACTAAGGCGGATAGCGTTCCATGGACTCAAGACGAGCTGGAGGCCTTAGCACGAGCGTGGGTGAACGTTTCTACCGACCCGATACGAGAAACATGATCGCGAACAAGTGGCTTGGAAAAGATATGCTTTAGATGGTTTTTTTATGTAATTTCTTGTTATTTTTTAAATTTCCATGCATTGTAGGTTGTAATTTTTTTTAATTTAATGAAATTTATCTTTAGTTTTTTTTTTCGGTTTTATTTTTTATTTTTTTTAAAATATTGCCGTTTTAAAAAAAAATAAATTATATGTTTTTTATACATTTTTTATAAAAAAATAATTATGAAATATAAAATATATAATTAAAAAAAAGGAAAAAGAATAAAAAAAGGAAGGGGGAATGGGGAATGGGGAGTTGGGGGAAACCATTTCCAAAGTTTGGGGGAGAAATGGGGGAAATGACATGGCGCTGATGTGGCAGTTGGGGGAGTTGGGGGAATGGGGGGCACACCATATAGTCTTATTACGCGAATTTAATACCTGAATATATAATAATTTATTTCACTCATAAAAGAAAAGTTCCTATAGAAATCCTATTTTAAAGGCACCTTATGCATATGGTGGCAATGTAAGTGCGGCCACAAATCTTTTTTTTTTTTGACATGACTTTGCCAACCACACCACTTACATCATCATCATCATACTCAGTTAATCCCACCTATAGCAAAGCTAAGGTAGGGTCTGAGGAGGGTAAGATGTAGACAGCCTTACCTCTATCCCTAGGAATAGAGAGGCTGCTTCCAGTGAGACCCCCGGCTCGATGTGGTTTGGTATCAAGCCTTGGACATAAGGCACAGAACACTTAGCAATCGGGACAAACCCGATCGATGCATGTACCCCTGTCCTTTTGGCTATCCACGCCACCACATGATGCATGATTAACCGTCCGTCGTTTTTAACGTTATTTTCATGAAATTAGTAAAATAACGTTAAAACTAGTGCAACTTTACCTTTGTCCCCCAAGGGCCACACATATATACATTATATGCGTACACCGTAAGCAACCACACCACTTGCTAACATTCATAATAGTATAATACTAGTGTTGATAGTATTAATAATGGGTTCCTATTGGCGTGCAAATTTTTACAGTTATTAAGGTCAAGAATTCGTTACACGACAAATGTAATAGGATCAAGTTAAAGATTTAATTGTTAGCAGCTAGCAAGGTCTAAATGTAATTACTCAACCAGCTTAACATTTTGCTAGTTAAACGATCAAACTCAAGTCTACTTAAAACAATCTCAATGAGTAAGATTACGCAGTGTACTGATTTGAATGAAATTATCCCATCTTCTGTGATATTCCTTCTTTCTCAAAACAGTATGAATACTTACACTTATGGCTTTAAACATAAAACCATTGGAGAATAAGCCCATAGAAATATAACTCAAGTCCAAAGGATAACACCAAAATACTCTCAGGTTTCGAAAACTACAAAATTCAGATTGATACTTAACTAGATGACAAAGTCAATCACAAAGTCAGAATACACAGCAACATTGACATACTCACTTCAACTAGATGAATTGCAGCATCAGAAACTAAGGTCACAGCAACACAAAATATCTCAAACAGAGTTTTCATAATCAAGCAATGCAGAATCTGGGTATAAACGGCCAATGGAAAAGCAAATGCAGAATGCAGCACCAGCAAATACCAAAACAAATAGCAGCAGATCCACAGGCAGGACTACATTTCCTGATGCAGCAGAAGGAACACGCGAATGCAGATTTACAACCACCCATGATATTCTTAGAATGCCAGGAGCAGTAACAGTGATTCATCATCTGCAATGAAACATAATAATAACTTGAAAACCAATATCAATATAAAGCACCCGACCAACGTTGACAGCAGCAAGAAAGACTAGGTCACCTTGCACCAGGGCAGCAAATTACAGACACAAATCAACATTGAAACGTCTTCAACAAAGAACCCAATCATAAAAAAATTCCATCAATAGGAACACGATGACAGATAGACCAATCAGCAGGAAACATATATATCATCCTTTGCACAATAATACCAAAACTGAAGCGCGACAGCCAAAATGCTTTAGATGAACAGCATCAGCAACACAAGACCCAATAACCCATTGAGACATACCAAGGGAGGGAACAAATTAAGCCTACCCATCAACATCAATTACCAAAAAGAGGTGAAAAAATGAAATTTAATTGCAGATTCCAAATATCAGCAGCTTTCAAGACATGAGCCAAGCATTAAATTCAACGTCCCTTCAAAAACATGTACCTAGCTAATCACGAAAATAAAGTGTTACTACATAATTTTCCCCCATTTTGACCGCTTCGGGAAAATGATAATTGATAATAGCTTACTTGAAAAAATCACCTAAAAACGATTGATTGCTTGTCAATTTACTTATGATTTATGCTCGAACATCGTTGATCCCTCTATCAGTGGTTCGACTTTGATTTGAATGGAAGTAATTTCTTTCATTTCCAACACAGTTCCTTCCTGTAAATTAATTAATTATCGTTGTATCAACTTCACAATTCAAACAAAAGTATGACGATTTAAAGAATAACAGTTAACAGAAGAGACTCATGTTGTGAGTACCTATGTTATTCACAGTTTCACATAGCAGCAGGTCCGGTTACCGGAGACTGTTGATAAGGATTTAAAACCATATGACGCAAGCCGCCACCTTGACCCAAGTAATCGAAAATAATACCTATAGGCAGATTGTGATTTACTTGGTTTTTGTGAGTCTTAATAGGATTGGGGCAGTTGCTTGAAACGGAAACCATATTCAATCATGCTTGAAAAAAAAAAAAAAGAGCAGGTGTCGAACAGAGCAGAAGGGTACCTGATCGGCTTTGTAACCCATTCGACGTGACTTATCGGGTTGGTAGGATGAGTAACCCTCACACTCTTAATCTCTTCAAATCTGACTGCTGCTGCTTTTTCGTCTTACTCCATGTCTCTGATTTAAACAAAAAGGAGGAATTAAGATGAGAGATTGCATCTTAAAAAAATGCGTATTTACCGAAAAACAGAGCAGGTGTCAAACAGGTACCTGATTGGTTTCGTAAAGTAGTGGAATGCCGTAATCAGGTCGGATAGGATGAGTATGCCTAACAATCGTGTAACATCCGACCGCTTCTACCATGTCTTGATAAAAAAAAAAAAAGTAGATTTGATAGGTCGATTAGGGTTTAAAAAGTAGATTTTGATTTCTTATATAACTAAAATCGCCAAAACTCTATCGCTTTGAGGAAATCATAACAAGGCACTTGATGATCCCATGAACTTTTTCGATTGCCTGAAAAAACACTGATTGCACACCCACTAAACATCACTGATTAATTCTTGACCAAGGACAGTTTAATGCCTGCAAGAAATGCCTACTTTCGATGAATGTTAACCTACCACCAATTGAAAACGCAAATTGATGAGAGGGTAAATGAATCGTTAATAATAAGCCCATTTTGTGTGTTTTTGTTGTGTTTGTGTTGATAATATATGATTAATGGGATAACTACGTGAGCTTTGATCGTTTCAGGATAAATGGCTAAGCGGATGGAATTAGAGCCGAAAAGTGTGAAGCGTTGTGTCCAAATTAAAGAATTAAAAGAATTGAAAGTGTTCGAGAGCTTGTGGAAGAGAATTGGATGTTTGAAGGATGTTTATGATGAAGAAGTGAAGATTAGAGTGTGTTTGAATGCAAGGATTTGAAGGAAAAATGCTTTGGAAAGAAGTTGAAGAAACAAGGAGTAAGCTACGCCTTCCATCTGTAGCTTACTAATGAATTACAAGGCAATTTAAGCATTTTCACGTGGGTTACAATAGTAAGGTACAGGGCTGATCTGTAAGGTACTGCTGAATAAAGCAATGCTGATAGATTGACTGAACTGTAAGCTACGGTCCTGATCAGTACCTTACGGCTGGCTGAAGAGCAAAATTAGGAAAGGTTGCTTTTTCATTAATAAAAGGATTTTTATCAAACCTAGCAGCCTCCTAAGCCCT
The DNA here is from genome assembly GCA_030844895.1 of Ambrosia x helenae. Classification (NCBI taxonomy): domain Eukaryota; kingdom Viridiplantae; phylum Streptophyta; class Magnoliopsida; order Asterales; family Asteraceae; genus Ambrosia; species Ambrosia x helenae. The sequence goes on from CM061234.1 coordinate 27,685,023, forward strand.
TATGCACGAAAATAACCTTCTTTTGGAGACTTTTGAAGCTACAAACACCATTGTTCATCATCATTCATCCATACTTTCGGTTTCCATCAACATGTTCGGTATTATTATTCATACTTTTGAGTTGTTTCTTGTTATCATGAGTGGCTAAACATCTTGTAATCACCTCCGGGTGTATGGTTTAATTGTGAAACCTTAACTCTTGTTTGATTTGGTTTATGGATTGTTTTTCATTTAGTTGAAGAATATTTGTGGTTTTTATCAATTAAATGATTCACTTGTTTTCAATTGCTTATCTTGTTATCATTCACATTCGGATTTTTATCAACCTAGCAGCCTCCTAAGCCCTTAAGCACGAAAATTAACCTTCTTTTGGAGACTTTTGAAGCTACAAACACCATTGTTCATCATCATTCATCCATACTTTCGGTTTCCATCAACATGTTCGGTATTATTATTCATACTTTTGAGTTGTTTCTTGTTATCATGAGTGGCTAAACATCTTGTAATCACCTCCGGGTGTATGGTTTAATTGTGAAACCTTAACTCTTGTTTGATTTGGTTTATGATTGTTTTTCATTTAGTTGAAGAATATTTGTGGTTTTTATCATTTAAATGATTCACTTGTTTTCAATTGCTTATCTTGTTATCATTCACATTCGGATTTTTTATCAAACCTAGCAGCCTCCTAAGCCCTTATGCACGAAAATTAACCTTCTTTTGGAGACTTTTGAAGCTACAAACACCATTGTTCATCATCATTCATCCATACTTTCGGTTTCCATCAACATGTTCGGTATTATTATTCATACTTTTGAGTTGTTTCTTGTTATCATGAGTGGCTAAACATCTTGTAATCACCTCCGGGTGTATGGTTTAATTGTGAAACCTTAACTCTTGTTTGATTTGGTTTATGGATTGTTTTTCATTTAGTTGAAGAATATTTGTGGTTTTTATCAATTAAATGATTCACTTGTTTTCAATTGCTTATCTTGTTATCATTCACATTCGGATTTTATCAAACCTAGCAGCCTCCTAAGCCCTTATGCACGAAAATTAACCTTCTTTTGGAGACTTTTGAAGCTACAAACACCATTGTTCATCATCATTCATCCATACTTTCGGTTTCCATCAACATGTTCGGTATTATTATTCATACTTTTGAGTTGTTTCTTGTTATCATGAGTGGCTAAACATCTTGTAATCACCTCCGGGTGTATGGTTTAATTGTGAAACCTTAACTCTTGTTTGATTTGGTTTATGGATTGTTTTTCATTTAGTTGAAGAATATTTGTGGTTTTTATCATTTAAATGATTCACTTGTTTTCAATTGCTTATCTTGTTATCATTCACATTCGATTTTTATCAAACCTAGCAGCCTCCTAAGCCCTTATGCACGAAAATTAACCTTCTTTTGGAGACTTTTGAAGCTACAAACACCATTGTTCATCATCATTCATCCATACTTTCGGTTTCCATCAACATGTTCGGTATTATTATTCATACTTTTGAGTTGTTTCTTGTTATCATGAGTGGCTAAACATCTTGTAATCACCTCCGGGTGTATGGTTTAATTGTGAAACCTTAACTCTTGTTTGATTTGGTTTATGGATTGTTTTTCATTTAGTTGAAGAATATTTGTGGTTTTTATCATTTAAATGATTCACTTGTTTTTCAATTGCTTATCTTGTTATCATTCACATTCGTTTTTTCTTGCATCGTGAGTAGTTTGATAATTGGGAGGGTAAGTGATACTTGTGGGTTGGTAATTGAATTATACAGTTATTATTAAAAACTTGGGTTCGGTTATCACTTGATTTGAACCGTCCAACAAAACTATGTCTATGTAGTATCCAATCATTAAACAAGAGTAGGGTGGATCATTAACCGGAAGCCTGGAGGGGATTACTTCTTTAATATAATTGTTACAAGTCTTAAATTCGTTTTCTTTAAAGTTCAAAGCAAAAACAAATCAACTAGGTTGTAGGTTAATAGTCACGTTACAAAACTACTTTTTCCACCAATTCCCTGTGGAGACGACTCGACGTACATTATACTACTTATTTTCATATTTTTGACCGACTCAACGACATCGATCAAAATGGCGTCGTTGCCGGGGAATAGGTGCGCTTAGTGTAGTTTTTAGTTTTTATTATTTATTTATAAAAATCCTAAAATCCAAAAAAAAATTATTTTTTCTACTTTAGTTAGTTGATTTAATTTCTTTTTATTTTTGTTCAGTAATACACTTGGTGTGTTAGTTTGTGCAGGCACAGTGACATGCAAAGACACTATGATTAGCTGGGTAGAAGATGACCCATGTGATTGTTGCGGGAGCCCGTATCATTTGTTTCACGATTGTCCAGTGGCCCGTAAGAAGATTGAAGCGTATAAGGAACAACAAGATCGAATCATATTCGGTTTCAAAAATCATGGAGGCTCACCCCTATCATCTTTATATCGTCAGCCACATTCAGCGAACTCCTACGGCTATTATCAGCCAAATGATGTGTATCAAAGGAGTTCATTCAATCAAAGGAAGCTACAATATCAGAACCGTCAGTAGGGGAACCAAAGAAATTATCAAAGAGAAATTCATAATCAAGGCTATCAACAAGGTCCACATTTTGATTATCAGGAAAATTGGAAAGATCAAGGAAAGCATGTGGAAGAATTGTTGACTCGGTTGCTTCATTTAAAGATACACTTATGGAGTTCATGCAGGAAATACGGAAGGATAACGAGATCCAGGACAAGATGCATATGGAATTGGTAAAGCAAGTTAACCAATTAGCAGAGGAAATCGCATATTTAAAGGCTATGAGAAACAACCACACAAAATCCTCATATTCCTGAAGATTTTACAGTAGAACCGGGTATGGTTAATGATGAGGTGGTAGATGAGATTATGGATTTTCCTAACCAAGAAGTTTGAAGAAGAGGTCATGGAATTCAATACCATGCCAATTCCTTCAGTCGTTGAAGACCACATGAGGACAAGGTTGTGTCTGAGGATGATGGTGTAAAAGAAGTGGGAATGGAACTTGCAAAGCACGAAGCTGGTTGTTTAAATCATGATAAAGACATAACTCAAATTCCCGCGGTTGTGATAGAAGAAGCCATACAAGAGGAAGTTACAAACCTCAAAAAGTATATCACATCTTGTGTACAACTACTTGCAGACACACCATTAAAGAGTGAAAAATGTGCAGACACACCTCCGAAAGAACCAGTGAACCAGGTAACTCTTGCGTATTCTAACCACCCTCCTATATTTATTATAAAAACCAAAAAGTTAGGGATAGTGGTTCGATTGGAAAGAAGAGGAAGGTGAGTTGGGAGGACCTTGGTCAAATTATTGTGAAGAGACCCTTTAGTGATCCTACAAACGTATCTAGGCTAAAAAGGAATGTGAAGTCTCGACATGAACTACCAAGCATACATTGGGAATTTGGTAGGTAAATGGGGATCTCGATTGTCACATGGTGATTTGACGGAAAACGGAATGAGAAGGATAAAACAACCACTTGGAATGTCAACTACCGATCATACATTGGAAACTCGGTGGGCAGCCCGAGGTACGTGTTTTTATTTTATTTTATTTTATTTGTTTTGTGTTTTTTTTTCGTTGTTTCATAGCCATTGTAGCAGCCAAGTGTAGGAAGTTGTGCGGACATGATAGGTGTAGTATTCAATCCGATACGCATCAGAGTCAATACGCCATTTGATGGGGAAGTGAACCAGGTCCGTGTTTCTCCTTTCCTTTTGTTGTTGCTTGTTTATGAAAGTTGGTGGTGTGAAAAATTGTTCGTGAAGGGAATGGTTTTCTTTTGTTACTTTGGGGTGTTAGTCAGCTCTGGTAGGTAGTGATTGAGGTTGAACATGTTGAGTAGTGAAGGACTGAAAACCATACATTGGGGACAATGTATCCCAAGTGTGGGGATGAGTGACCTAGGATAGTTGGGGGGAACATGTACATCCGCCACCCCTCGCCTTTCGTCAAATTGACAATCAATGCCTTCAAAAAAAAATTTCCATTATAGTTCCTGTAAGTTTCGTCGTTTTCAAATTTAATTTTTGAGCGCAACTAAAAAATTTATCGTTTATATTTATTATGGATCGGGCATGAGTTTTAATAAAATGCGTATATTGAACGCGTTAGTCGGATTGGTTTTTATAAAAAAAATGTTTAAATCTAACCTAGTTAGTGTAGTTAAGGTTTTACAAGGAGAAACTAATAAACTATATAATAAACTAACCAAGTTAATACTCTAGGGGCCATTTATGTCATTAATGAAAGTTAAAAAAAACAAAACATGGTTGTCTCTCTTTTCCTGTTCCTGTCGCAAATCCGGTGACCAATTCCGGTCACCGGCGTTCCATTCCGGCCGAACCATAATCAACCATTTAAGACCCCTTTTGGCGTTTCAATTGTTAAGTAATCATTCTCCATCGATGTGTAACTGTTCCAAGTCTTTATTTATCATTAAACATGTTAAAATCCGTGTTCTATTCGGCTCATGAAGGCTTGTAACCGTCGACACTTTAAAGACCAAGATTAAACGCCATTTTCCTCGATAATTTTATAAATTGATTACTGAAGTTCGTCCCCAATCCTTTACACTCTTCAAACCCACGAAAAACACCAACATATAAACGTCCAGAAACCTCCAATTCGTAGCTTGAAGCATCCGGCCTATCCATGTCTTGTACGATCGTTAATCATGTTTGTAAGTCCGTTTCTTGGTGTCGTTTTATTTCCGCATATTGTCTGATCAAAAGCCCTCTATTACAGAGCATTACCATGTTCTTAATCGGGTTATTGGATTTCAACCTAGGGTTAGGGTTCTTGGTTAATTTGGGGAAGAAGATAAGTTTCATACAAAGTTAAATAATTTTAATCTGAAACATTTCAACAGAATAGCTTGTAGTGGAAGTGGTTGAGTGTGTGGGGTTCTACACTACAGACTCGGGTTCGAACCCTTGCACCACCATTTTCCTTTCTTTTTATTTTTTCCAGCATTTCTTTCTTTATTTCCATTTATTTGATTATTTATTATATATATATAATACATGTAAACTTAGAATATTCATATTAAATTCATTTTTATTTCAAAAATTATAGAAATTTAGGTGTAGCATCTGACACCCTAAAGAAAATTTCCACACTTTTATTTTCTGAAAAATATATTTTTTTATATTTTTAATGAATTAAATTGTTTTAATCATAATTAATTGATAAAAAATTCATTTTTTAATGATTTTGATCTCAAAATTTTAGGATAATTATTTCTAAGCATTCTAATCTGAAATAAAAATTATTGGTTCAGAAAACATTTATTTTTATTGATTTTCCTATTTTTAGTCATTTAAACATGATTTAAATCTCATTAAATCAGTTTTAAATATAAATAAGTTTATAAAAATTATGAGAAAATTAATTTCATTAATTTACATAAGAAAGCATCCATTTTCTATAAAAATAGCATTTTTGGGTCATGTCTTGTATTATTAACATATTTATGTTTAATTAGACATAATTAAACATTTATTTATTTACACTATTTAAACATCTATTTTATAAATACTTTTCTTATAAAATAGAAATTTATTATGTTTAAAAATCTTAATTACCATATGTTGGATTATTGTGAAACTCATAATTATTTAGTTACACATTTATATTATTGTATTTATTTACAATAATTAGTTAGAGTAATTAACTACATTATTTTGTCTTAATTATTCAAACATATTTTTTTATCTAAATATTCAAATAGGAAATAATTAATATTACCTAAACCACATTTACAACCTTTCATATATTATTTGTGATATACAACTTTTACATTAACGTGACTTATCATAAAAAAACTCTAATTTCCCAAATCGACTTAGCAAACCCTAATGCCTTAGACCCTAGTTACCTTAGACTTTTTAGAGACTTCCTTATTAGTATTCTTACACATATTATAGGTTGGATTCTTCGGAATTCCCATTACTTAGCTCACGATCGCTTAAGTTGGATCTTAATCGCTTCCGTAAACTGTGAGTATAATCTTTCCTCTTTTTAACTGTTTTTTACTATTCTGGGGTGACTCATGTACTTACTATCAATTTTCTATTTCTTTTACTAAATGCAATTCTCATGTGTGTTTGCTTTATGTTAATTGGTGTGTCTATGACTTGTCAAAATCATTAACCGTTCTGTGGCCTAGCATTTCAATGAATAGTACTATGGTATACCCCCTTGAGACTCTGTTGAGAGAATCTTGGTCATTGTCTTGTTAATTCATTATTCAGTTGGTTATTCATGTGTTAGTCATTATTCAAGGCTTGGTTTTGAACGGATATTACTTATTACATAATTGCAAATGGTACCGCACATGAATTGCTAAACACTTTTCCTACTATATTTAATCAAACAGGGTATGCTCACCAATACATTTTGTATTGACAAAATCGTTTTCGTACATGTTTCAGGTTGTTTTGAGACGCTTCTTTTAGGCTTTTGGATTTTATATTTCATTCTTGACTACATTGTATTTTAGCTAGACTTGTCACTTTAGAATTATTGTATCCTGTAATTTCATTTCAATGTAATAAATTATTTAATCAATGTATTCAAATTTACACTTTAGCACCATGAGCTATTGAGCAATCGTCATTACGTGACACCTCGATGTTTCCGCCATCGGTTGGGGTGTTACAGAACACTTACATATTTGTGAGAAAAATTGAGAAATTTTTGAAATTTAAAAGAAAAATATGAATCAAGAAAAAAAAATTCTTGCAAAAATGTCACCTTTTTCACTTGAGCTGGCACAAAAGCCGCGTTTTCAGTTGCTAACGAGTCCTTTGCTGAGTATGAAAAATGAGACCCTTTATCATGGTCATCCCTTTAAGTTTCATGAGAGTTTTTCTGACAAGCGTTTTTATAAGAACTGAAAAGAGATGCCTAACTAGGGGTAACATGCTTTTAGGAATTGCATATACTACATGTCGGTAGCCTATATTTCTACTTTGTGAGACTTTGAGCCTACTAGATTGATAGAAATTGATATATATGTTCATTTGTTGAGAGTAGGCCAAATGTTTCCTTGCTGCAGAATTTGTGTGATTTGATACGTGCTAGAGCTGTAGGCAAAATATGCCCATAGATGAGAAAGACAATTTAGGAATACCCCTTTGTTGTGTTTGAAGCCAGTTCGTGTTTTGTTGACCCGTTTATCCAAAATTACCCTTAGGAGCTCATGTTGAGCCTATACCCTTTCATTTGATTAAACCTACAACATCACCCAAATTGACCCGTTTACCTTTGTGAAATAAAGTGATGACATCCATTGTGTTTTCGTGTTGTTCAAGTCTTCGAGTTCTATTAAAAAAAAAAGAACAAAAAAAGAAAAAAATAGAAGTATGTGTTATGGGTCAAATATGCCCAAAGTTGTGTGATTATTATGTTATTGTGCTTAGTAAATAAGGATGGTTATCTATTCTTGTGAAACCCTTGTTAAACCAATTGTTAGCCAAATCATTCCTACCTTTACCCTAAGCTCAAAACCCGTAAGACCTTTCGATGTGTGCATAGTTTACAGCTTCTGTGTGATTGTCATACAAACCTATGATAGCAAGGTTACATTCTTGGTTTTTGAGTGATTTATACTAGCACATTATAAGCTAGTCCAGATATAAACCGAGAGGAGTGACCATTGTGAGGGGTGTGTAGTATATGTGTATGATGATAAGCATGTTAGGTTTAGTTAGGCAAGTCTTGATTTTTAAAATATGCAATATTGCTTGTCAGGTTTTGTCAATCTCGATTGTGTAAGTCTATGGGATTGGGTATGATTCGGGGCCTTTGAAGAGTAGTTTCGGTAAGGGAATGAAGGTGGCTTGTTAGCAAAGCGAGTAGTGTTTTGTGATGGTTTGATTGAGGACAATCAAAGGGTAAGTGTAGGAATGTGATGAGAGGGTAAATGAATGGTTAATAATAAGCCCATTTTTGTGTGTTTTTGTTGTGTTTTGTGTTGATAATATATGATGAATGGGATAACTACGTGATCTTTGATCGTTTCAGGATAAATGGCTACGCGGATGGAATTAGAGCCGAAAAGTGTGAAGCGTGTGTCCCAAGTTAAAGAATTAAAGAATTGAAAGTGTTCGAGAGCTTGTGGAAGAGAATTGGATGTTTGAAGGATGTTATGATGAAGAAGTGAAGATTAGAGTGTGTTTGAATGCAAGGATTTGAAGGAAAAATGCTTTGGAAAGAAGTTGAAGAAACAAGGAGTAAGCAAACGCCTTCCATCTGTAGCTTACTAATGAATTACAAGGCAATTTAAGCATTTTCACGTGGGTTACAATAGTAAGGTACAAGGCTGATCTGTAAGGTACTGCTGAATAAAGCAATGCTGATAGATTGACTGAACTGTAAGCTAACGGTCCTGATCAGTAACTTACGGCTGGCTGAAGAGGAAAATTAGGAAAGGTTGTTTTTCATTAATAAAAGGATTTTTATCAAACCTAGCAGCTTCCTAAGCCCTTATGCACGAAAATTAACCTTCTTTTGGAGACTTTTGAAGCTACAAACACCATTGTTCATCATCATTCATCCATACTTTCGGTTTCCATCAACATGTTCGGTATTATTATTCATACTTTTGAGTTGTTTCTTGTTATCATGAGTGGCTAAACATCTTGTAATCACCTCCGGGTGTATGGTTTAATTGTGAAACCTTAACTCTTGTTTGATTTGGTTTATGGATTGTTTTTCATTTAGTTGAAGAATATTTGTGGTTTTTATCATTTAAACGATTCACTTGTTTTCAATTGCTTATCTTGTTATCATTCACATTCGGTTTTTCTTGCATCGTGAGTAGTTTGATAATTGGGAGGGTAAGTGATACTTGTGGGTTGGTAATTGAATTATACAGGTTATTATTAAAAACTTGGGTTCGTTATTACTTGATTTGAACCGTCCAACAAAACTATGTCTATGTAGTATCCAATCATTTAAACAAGAGTAGGGTGGATCATTAACCGAAGCCTGGAGGGGATTACTTCTAATATAAATTGTTACAAGTCTCTAAATTCGTTTTCCTTCAAAGTTCAAAGCAAAAACAAAGCAATTAGGTTGTAGGTTAATAGTTAAAGTTGCAAAACTACTCTTTCCACCAATTCCCTATGGAGACGACTCGACTTACATTATACTACTTATTTTCATATTTTTGACCGACCAAACGACATCGATCAAAATGTAGTGTTCCCCCAACTATCCTAGGGTCACTCATTCCCCACACTTGGGATACATTGTCCCCAATGTATGGTTTTCAGTCCTTCACTACTCAACATGTTAAACCTCAATCACTACCTACCAGAGCTGACTAACACCCCAAAGTGTCTCTTCACAATAATTTGACCAAGGTCCTCCCAACTCACCTTCCTCTTCTTTCCAATCGAACCACTATCCCTAACTTTTTTTGGTTTTTATAATAAATATAGGAGGGTGGTTAGAATACGCAAGAGTTACCTGGTTCACTAGTTCTTTCGGAGGTGTGTCTGCACATTTTTCACTCTTTAATGGTGTGTCTGCAAGTAGTTGTACACAAGATGTGCTATAACTTTTTGAGGTTTGTAACTTCCTCTTGTATGGCTTCTTCTATCACAACCGCGGGAATTTGAGTTATGTCTTTATCATGATTTAAACAACCAGCTTCGTGCTTTGCAAGTTCCATTCCCGCTTCTTTTACACCATCATCCTCAGACACAACCTTGTCCTCATGTGGCTCTTCAACGACTGAAGGATTGGCATGGTATTGAATTCCATGACCTCTTCTTCAACTTCTTGGTTTAGGAAAATCCATAATCTCATCTACCACCTCATCATTAACCATACCCGGTTCTACTGTAAAATCTTCAGGAATATGAGGATTTTGTGTGGTCTTGTTTCTCATAGCCTTTAAATATGCGATTTCCTCTGCTAATTGGTTAACTTGCTTTACCAATTCCATATGCATCTTGTCCTGGATCTCGTAATCCTTCCGTATTTCCTGCATGAACTCCATAAGTGTATCTTTAAATGAAGCAACCGAGTCAACCAATTCTTCCACATGCTTTCCTTGATCTTTCCAATTTTCCTGATAATCAAAATGTGGACCTTGTTGATAGCCTTGATTATGAATTTCTATTTGATAATTTCTTTGGTTCCCCTGCTAACGGTTCTGATATTGTAGCTTCCTTTGATTGAATGAACTCCTTTGATACACATCATTTGGCTGATAATAGCCGTAGGAGTTCGCTGAATGTGGCTGACGATATGAAGATGATAGGGGTGAGCCTCCATGATTTTTGAAACGAATATGATTCGATCTTGTTGTTCCTTATACGCTTCAATCTTCCTACGGGCCACTGGACAATCGTGAAACACATGATACGGGCTCCCGCAACAATCACATGGGTCATCTTCTACCCAGCTAATCATAGTGTCTTTGCATGTCATTGTGCCTGCACAAACTAACACACCAAGTGTAATACTGAACAAAAATAAAAAGAAATTAAATCAACTAACTAAAGTAGAAAAATAATTTTTTTTTGGATTTTAGGATTTTTATAAATAAATAATAAAAACTAAAAACTACACTAAGCGCACCTATTCCCCGGCAACGACGCCATTTTGATCGATGTCGTTGAGTCGGTCAAAAATATGAAAATAAGTAGTATAATGTAAGTCGAGTCGTCTCCACAGGGAATTGGTGGAAAGAGTAGTTTTGTAACGTTACTATTAACCTACAACCTAGTTGATTTGTTTTTGCTTTGAACTTTAAAGAAAACGAATTTAAGTCTTGTAACAATTATATTAAAGAAGTAATCCCCTCCAGGCTTCCGGTTAATGATCCACCCTACTCTTGTTTAAATGATTGGATACTACATAGACATAGTTTTGTTGGACGGTTCAAATCAAGTGATAACCGAACCCAAGTTTTTAATAATAACCTGTATAATTCAATTACCAACCCACAAGTATCACTTACCCTCCCAATTATCAAACTACTCACGATGCAAGAAAAACCGAATGTGAATGATAACAGGATAAGCAATTGAAAACAAGTGAATCATTTAAATGATAAAAACCACAAATATTCTTCAACTAAATGAAAAACAATCCATAAACCAAATCAAACAAGAGTTAAGGTTTCACAATTAAACCATACACCCGGAGGTGATTACAAGATGTTTAGCCACTCATGATAACAAGAAACAACTCAAAAGTATGAATAATAATACCGAACATGTTGATGGAAACCGAAAGTATGGATGAATGATGATGAACAATGGTGTTTGTAGCTTCAAAAGTCTCCAAAAGAAGGTTAATTTTCGTGCATAAGGGCTTAGGAGGCTGCTAGGTTTGATAAAAAATCATTTTATTAATGAAAAACAACCTTTCCTACTTTTGCTCTTCAGCCAGCCGTAAGGTACTGATCAGGACCGTAGCTTACAGTTCAGTCAATCTATCAGCATTGCTTTATTCAGCAGTACCTTACAGATCAGCCCTGTACCTTACTATTCTAACCCACGTGAAAATGCTCCAATTGCCTTGTAATTCATCAGTAAGCTACAGATGGAAGGCGTAGCTTACACCTTATTTCTTCAACTTCTTTCCAAAGCATTTTTCCTTCAAATCCTTGCATCCAAACACACTCTAATCTTCACTTCTTCATCATAAACATCCTTCAAACATCCAATTCTCTTCCACAAGCTCTCGAACACTTTCCAATTCTTCAATTATTTAACTTGGACACGACGCTTCACACTTTTCGGCTCTAATTCCATCCGCTTAGCCATTTATCCTGAAACAATCAAAGCTAACGTAGTTATCCCATTCATCATATATTATCAACACAAACACAACAAAAAACACACAAAATGGGCTTATTATTACCCATTCATTTACCCTCTCATCACAAATCAAAGTAAGACTAAAGATTAACAGAATACCTTCTACTATACTTGTTTCTGAATTGGCTCCTCAATATCATCCCTTGAGTTCAACGAGAAGACTCATGTTGTGAGTCCTTAATGGAGCAGGAGGCCCTGTATGGTGAAATATTTGTCAACGATGTAAAACCATATGACTCAAGCCGCCACCTAGACCCATAGATGTACTGATCTTTCAATTGAAAAATGCTCTCCGGAAGACGACTAATTCCTGCACCTTCTATATCTAACCATTTCAAAACCTTCTAAATGTCCAAATTCCTCAGGCAACTTGTCAACTAGAATGCAATAGCAGAGATCTAAATATCTCAACCTTTTCATCTTACAGATGCTGTCTGGTATATCTCGTAAATTCACACACTCTGTAAGGATTAGCTTCTCCAAACACTCTAATCGGCCAAGATCCTTGGGTAACTGCTCGAGAAGCCAACAAGATTTAAGGTTAAGATATTTCAGATGCTTCAACATACAAATGCTATCCGGAAGATGCCTAATCTCTTTCATCGTCAAACTAAGCTTCTCCAACCTTTCTAACTGGTACAGATCCTTGGGAACATCCGGAAAGTTGCCTTCCAGCGTAAGCTCTCTTAAACATTGTAAACCACAAATGCATGCTGAAAAAGACTCAAGGTTTGTGCAAGCACAAAGACATTTAAACTGAAACTTTGGCAAACTATTATTGGGATGTAGTCGGGATTTATCTAGGCACTCTGCAATAAAGAATTGATATGATCAATACCTGGTGATACATACTCAATGCAACCGCCAAAATATTTAAACCTTAAACAACCACTTAATTTTAAGCTGACTAGGTTTTCTAGACATCCCGCAGGAGCATAAATATCTTGAAGATAATAGCATTTTTCAAGTTCTAACTTTTCGATCTGTGGGGTCAGCCCCAGATAAAGTTTAGTGAGCTTAGAACCATAGAGGACAAGGGACTTCAGCTTGGGACTTTCAACTTGCATGTGGAGTTCTACAAGGTCATCACATCCAAGTCTTAATGCCTCGAGCTGTGGAGTCAGCCCCAGATCGAGTTTAGTAAGCTTAGAACAATAGAGTTCAAGGGACTTCAGCTTGGGACTTTCAACTGGCATGTGGAGTTCAACAAGGTCATCACATATCGCAAGTATTAATGTCTCAAGCTGTGGAGTCAGCCCCAGATCAAGTTTAGTGAGCTTAGACCAATGGAGGAAAAGGGACTTCAGCTTGGGACTTTCAACTGGCATGTGGAGTTCTACAAGGTCATCACATTCCCTAAGTCTTAATGTCTCGAGCTGTGGAGTCAGCCCCAGATCGAGTTTAGTAAGCTTAGAACCATTGAGGACAAGGGACTTCAGCTTTGGACTTTCAACTGGCATGTGGAGTTCTACGAGGTCATCACATTCCACAAGTGTTAATGTCTCGAGATGTGGAGTCAGCCCCAGATCAAGTTTAGTGAGCTTAGAACCATTGAGGACAAGGGACTTCAGCTTGGGACTTTCAACTGGCATGCGGAGTTCAGCAAGGTTATAATGTGCCCTAAGGTCTAATGTCTCGAGATGTGGAGTCAGCCGAAAGTCAAAGATTCTTAACTTTGAAACATCGAGGCTAAGGAATTTGAGCTCATTAAGAACCTATCATAAGAAAAAGGATAAATTTCAAATTTATGACAATGCATAGTATAAAAAGCGTCACGAAAAAACAACCGATCAACCGTTATTATACCTCTCTATCTCCCCCTTCCCATAGTTCAGAGATGTTGTTGCAAACTATTTCAATCTTATTGTTTAGAAATATTTCAGAAGACCAATGTTGTCCACTAATGTAAAGAACTCTAAGTTTCTTCATCTTTCTAAGACCTTTCAAAATTATAGCAAAAGGGATATTCGTAGACATCAGTTTTAAACTTAGTGTTGCTTTAGTACCCTGTAAAAAAAAGGTTGACATTAGTTTTTTTTTTTTTTTCAAAAATGAAATCAAGTTATTTTTCTACCATACTAATAAACTTGAACCTTACCAACTCATTAACCAATATATTTTCTATTTCTTCTTTAACCCATAACCTGTTATGCTTTTGAGGCTCACGAGGGTGCAATCGACGAACGATATTCCTGCCCATTTCTTCAATACGGTCATGCATGTTTAAACGGCCATAATCTGAAACAGTTATCAAGGATTTCTGCTCAAGAACTTTTAAAGCAAATTGAGCGTGGAAATTACAACTTTTGAGTGTTCTGATTGCTTTGTCTTTCTTTTCACCTTTCAATATGCATGCAACTTCTAGGAATACTTCTTTGTAATCATGCTCTAGACCACTATAGCTTAGTTCTAGTCTTTTCAAAGTTTGCCTTTCTGGAATTAATTTTAGTCTTTCGATGGCATCATTCCATTCACACTCCGTTTTAACCACAAAGAGATGAACCCAAAACTTTAATGGTTAAGGGAAGACCAGCAGCATAATGTACAACTTTTCGTGAGAGCTCTTCATACCCTTCAATTGGAATCTCTCTACCAAATGCATACTTACTAAAGGGCGAATTCCTTCCTCATCTGATAACAGATTGACATCATGAATAAACTTCACTTGGTGTGCTACCAACACTTCCTCATCTCTTGTTGTGATGATGATTGTACTTCCTGACTTGAACCAAATATGCTCACCTGCTAACGCCTCAAGTTGCTCCATATGATCAACATCATCCAAAACAACAAGTACCTTTCTACCACACATCATTCTTTTCATCATATTTTTGCCTTCATGAACACTTGTTACGTCAATGCTTTTATCATTTAACACGTCTTTAAGGACCTGTTTTTGCAATTCCTTCAAACCAGAGCCTTTTGAAACTTCTCGGACATTCTCAACGAAGCTTTTACCTTCAAAAGAATCAGATATATGATTAAAAACAGCTGTAGCCAAAGTCGTCTTTCCACCACCTCCAATCCCCTTGATCCCTATCATGTGAACACCAACAGAAGAATCTTCTAAATATGAAACGACATCCTTTACGCGGGTCTCCATGCCTATTAATTTCTCATCTACACTCAAATCAATGAAACGTAGCTCTAGTGAAATGTCTTCAACAATTTTTTGGATGAATCTTGCTTCATGTCTGTGTGTTAAAGAAGCTTAAATTAGACTACTCAAAACCCCAGCCAAACAATGAATTTCAAATTTCTAACATACAAATATACAATCATATATGACGTAACCATAAGGAATTACCCATCAAAGTAGTCTTTAACTCTCTCCCAGCAAGATCAGCTGCTTCTTTCATAGCATCTTTCCATATTCCAGCAGCCTCTTTCTTTTCATGTTTGGCAAAGGCTTCTCCGACTGCCCCACTTTGGTGGCGGACTTCGGTGGGTTCCACATTAAAGAAAACTGGGTAAGCAGTCTGCCCGGTCGTCCTTTGGCACTCCATAATCTTAACGAGCTCGTCTAAGCACCATGATGAAGATGCATAGTTCTTGGAGAACACAATGATGTAAATTCTGGAGTCTTCAATAGATCTCATGAGCTGATCATCGATCCTTTTCCCTTTCTCGATCTTCTCGTCATCTTTGTAAGTAACAATGCCTCTGTTGTGAAGAGCATGATAAAGATGATCAACAAAGGTCTTACGGGTGTCTTCACCCGGAAACTTAAAAAGACATCATACTTGAAACTCTTTTGAACTGAAGAAGCCGAAGTAGAAGCCATTAATCAATGTATGCTTCAAGAATCGAAGAAAATGAAATCTTTTACAATTGGGTGAATTTTGTATCAACTGATTGGGAGATGATGAGAGAAAAGTCTTAAGGACTTGGATATTTTGATTGGCAAAAAGTGTGCAATAAAAAATAACGTGGAGTAAGTAAAGCCTCTTATATTATTTCATGAAGATAAGATAAGGTTCATAGTCTGAATTTTCAACGAAAACATGAATAGGAAGTTACTGTTAAATTTTCAAAGACATTATTGTTCTTCGCCACGGTATACCTGGCCCATGCCACCTTAAGTTTGTTTAGTTTTTTAAAGTATTAGGTGTAACCGTGTAACACCTTTCAAAACATCATTTATATGATTTTTATTTTTTTTATTTTTTTCATACTTAGCTTGTTATGTAACTTCATGGACATGTACTAATAAAAGGTATATCTTTATATCTACACCTTTTTGAGTAAATCATTGGATTCGTCTATGGTTTGTTCCATATGATTACGGCTATTCGTTGAAACTATTTACAAATCCAGTTACTTTATTTGTTTTTTCTTTTTTGTTTATATTAGAGGCGTGCCCAGTTAAGACCCACCGGAACTGAATAGAACCTGTCACGAATATACTCCTATCGTCTGATCGCTCGTCTAGTATTTTGTGTAATATCGGTTCTAGTCTATTATATATGTTAAACTCTTTAACCCGTCCAAACCCATTTTCACTAAAAATGAACTTCAAATTTAGATCAATTTCTCAATTTTTTTCGAAATAGATTTAATCATGTATCGTAGACTTATAAAGCCATGTATAACCAAATTAATCCCTTAAATTGGTCAAACTTTTGGAAATCTTGATAGGAAAATTTTAGTTTTGTAGTTCAAGTAAACATCTAACGTAAGATGTATCTCTTTAGTTGTCGTCGACGCTAGAGAAGAAGGGGAGCGTCGCTAAACTATTTATTTAATTCAAATGATCATTTGAATTAGTCTTGAATTATATATTAACCAACATCTATAGTTGATTTATAAGCCTTCATTTAACCAGACTATTAAAATGAACAT
Source organism: Ambrosia x helenae (assembly GCA_030844895.1). Classification (NCBI taxonomy): domain Eukaryota; kingdom Viridiplantae; phylum Streptophyta; class Magnoliopsida; order Asterales; family Asteraceae; genus Ambrosia; species Ambrosia x helenae. The sequence goes on from CM061234.1 coordinate 27,701,754, forward strand.
TAAAGTACCATTCTATTCTAAATACACAATATTTCAATATGAATTTGCATTATAATGAAGACTTCACAAAAACAAAACCTCTACAATCATTGGTGATCAAGCAGACAATAAAGCTTTGAATCCGAGTTTGTTTTTCGATAAGACGGAAGATGCTCAACGATTTCAATGTCCCACAAGATCTTTTCTTTCGTTTTTGGTCTATGCGGGTTGTCATGTGTTAAATTATTCCTCCAAGGAGGTAACCCCCCAATTGGGCGCAAAAAAACTACCCGTGTGAGTTTTAAGTCGAACCTGAAAACCATCCCGTAATGGCTCCCAATTCACACTTCCATTCAAATCCGGTTTCAATTCGGTTTGAAGAACCTTTTTACCCTTCACCCCTTGAAGAAAAGGGGTGTTTGACGCCATTAGGTATTTTCCATAACAACTTTTGAAACGTATGTAATTTTCACCGGTGAGAAGACCTCCCATTCGGCTTTTTCGGTTGATCCATCGCGATCTTGAAAAACCGTTTGTTCGTCGTCATCCGCAATCATATATTTGTCTTTTATGCTTCGAAGACGTATCGTTTTCGCTTTTTTAAACAACTCCATGTTCTTGAATTGGATTCTTTTCCCATAAATTGTGTTTCAAAGATGTTGCAAAATGGTGAAACGAGACTTCAAAAATTAATCGGTTTTGCAAATGGATGAACAAAAAATGAGAAAAGAAAAAAGGGAAAGAAATATGAGTGATTCTGGATTTTTCTATTGGAATTTTTAATTATAATGTTTCATATAAACTCTACATCATTACATTTCATTTATTTTTATCTATATTTCAATACAAGTTTAATTACAACTAAATTATATCCAAATTTGTAACTAATAGATAAAATTTATTTTAAAAAATATATATATTAAAATCTAAATAAATAAACACTGTATTTAATTTATATGATATAGATGAGCATACAAGGCCGAATACAGATACTGTCCCGTCCCAATCCCGATCCCGTACCGAACCGAGGGTGTTCGGTATCGGTATCGGTACCGACATTTAGAGGTTTTTGGTTTCGGTATTATCGGTATGGTATCGGTATTCTAAGGTAAAATACCGATACCATACCGGTACCGTACCGATATCGAACCGATACCGTACCGTATGTGTTCGGTATCGGTATTGGATTTTGTGAGTTTTTCGGTATCGGTTGGTACCGATACCGTCCCAAGCTCATCCTTAATCATGCATTATAGAAAAAATACATTTTGAAAAAACAAAAATCTGAAAACAAATAATTCAAGTAAATTACAAATTTGGTCCCTGGACTATAATTAGTTAAAAAAAATTAGCACTAATGTTTTTTTAGTATTCCATATAAATTAAGTTGCTGAAACAACCACAATTAGCAAACAACCTTTTCCTGTTAGTCCATTAAGAACATATCAATATGCTTATCTATGCCTGTTATTATTGGTTCAAAAGAAATCAACTAAACCAGTTAAACCGAAACTAATTGACCCGGTTGACCATTATTCTGAGCAAACCACGAAACGGTTTAATGATCAAACTCGCTGGGATCATTAACTCAGCCAGTTTGGTTTGCAACGATTTACGCTCAAACAAGTTGAACCAAAACCGGCAAACCATGATGTTGTCCCACCACAATAACGGCCGCCACCAATGAGCGCATGATTGTCATATCTAGTTTTACATACATAAATATTCATACAAAATTCAAAAGCAGCAAAAACACCATTTCATCAAACTATATCAACTGCAGCTAAAAACATTCACACATAAAGTCCATGAAAATCCGCTAACCGGAAAATAGACAAAACCGACATTAAAAGCTCCTGCACGTAAGCCCCTAACGCTAAGCAGCACAACCACCACACATAATGCCCCTGTTATCATCAGGCAAAAGTTTGTCTAAGGTACAATTTCCAAAATAATCCCCAAAATTTCCTAGTTGGATCATATAAACGGGACCCACAAAACGAAAATTTAGAAAGGATTTTATAAAAATATGGACAAGTGGTATAGTGTAACGCTTACATGATCGAGCAGCCAGAGGAGCTTCTACGCCTATTCTGCCTCATCACCTCCTTCCGCCTTGGAGGTTGAAGAACAACTTTAATGGCCGTATCAAAAACCGCTTTGACATTCTTTTAATCATAAACCAAAACAAAGAAACAAAAGCAAGTTTACTTCAAAGTTAATTGTAACCTATAAAACAAATTGTTAAAAAGTATATGTATTTTGGTTTGATTTCTTTACCTGTTGAGTTTTCGAGCTGCATTCGATATAAGCAGCTGCACCGATTTGTTTCCTCAGTTCCTCACCCTAACAAACATTAAAATTAAAAAAAAAAATATATTAAAGAAAATCATATGTACATAATCAAATCATAAATAAAAGCTCAAAATATCGATTACTTAGTACCTGAGCAGATGTAATAACATTAGAACCCATATGATCAGCTAAATATCCATTGTCATTGCGAAGATCTAGAAAGAAAAAATAGCAGGGCTTAACTGAGATTTTATTTGTGGCAAATTTTGACACGACACAAAAATAATCAGTTTTGGGTTGTCATATCTAACCAGTTTAATAAATGGGTCATGTTCAACTTAACATATTAAACAGGTCGTCTTGGGATCAAACCTCCAACCCGTTTGACTTGTTTAGATTAAAATGGTCATGTCTTGGTTACACAAATTTGAGCGTGGTCGATTTAGGGTTGATGTATTTGATGTGAATAAATACATGTTTCGTGTTCGGGTTCAACAAATAAAATTGTCAACCCGACACTGTTGACACCCTTAGTTTTAAAAAAAAAATCGTGAACATGTGCTTGTTTTACGGAAATTTTATCAAAAATGATATAAAAAATAACATGATCATATAGAATGTGATTTGCAGTTTGTACCTAATTTTGTCCCCACGAGTACAACTGGAACATTTGGTGCAAATCGTCGAAGTTCAGGCATCCACTGTATGGAAGTCAAAGATGAATTTGAATTATTACTCTACACTTATCCAACTTCACTCACAAAAAAAAAAGTAAACTCTTATCGTTTTTGTGCTTAAATGATTTTTTAACGATCATGATACATTTGTAAAACATAACACGCTTATCGTTTTGTGCTAAAACATTTTGACTTAAAAAGTCAAAACTGACTCAAACTTGTGGAAGGTGAAAGATTTCAACTTGATTACGGTGTTTTTCTTCTTTTCAAGATTAAAGAAACTCTACATAAACTCATAAAGAAGCGGTTAAGACTTATTTATCTACAGTCCTAACAAACGATATCAGTTTTGAAGTTAAAAGCTAATCCATTTGACTTTAGAAAAGTCAACATCAACACTAGTTTAGTAAGAAAATAGTACATAAAAAAGATTTCAACTCGATTATGTGATTTTCTTCTTAATGATTCAAGAAACTATAACATAAAGTTAGGCGTAACTCGCATTTCTTTTCTATAATTATAACATTTCTTATACTGATTACTAAAGTTAAAAAGTGTTTTTTTAACTTTACGGAATCACATTGACTCTAATCTGCAAAAATGATATGTTGACAACTTAGACATTTCTTTCTATGACAAGTAACGCATTTCAACTTGGTCATGAACTCATGATTTCGTTTTCTTTTTCGAGATTCAAGAATCAAAAACCAAAAAGGGTTGATAGTGAAAACATAATTCAGATTCAAATAAGCCAACTTTGAATCTTTAAGTGACCCACCAAAAGAAAAAAGAGAGCACTCAGCACTAAAAAGTGTACCTTTTTTAGGACATTTTCATAGCTTGCGCTGCTGATTAAAGAGAAAGCTAACAAAAATATGTCTGCACCTCTGTAGCTTAACGGCCTTAATCTGCTATAATCTTCCTGACCTTTAAATCACAACAAAATAAAAATAAAAGCCGAAATGAAATTGGGTACCAATTAGGATCTTTAACATTTACTTAAGCGTTAGCCATGTAACTAATCTATGACTGCTAAATATACTTTGCCCCACCTGCGTTGTATGATTATACCGTACAACATAGTGTGTTGCATTGTACGGTATAACTATAATGCAGGTGGGACAAAGATGTCCCACTTCTGACATTTGTCCCACCTACATTGTATGACTATACTGTACTACGACATAGTTTGTGGTATTATAGTGTACATTACGAGTCTACAATACAGGTGGGACACAAGTACACAACAATGACGGGATATATGTATATACAAAGCGAGCGGGACAACAAATATACGATATGTTATTAGTACACTAACTCTCATTTTGTGTAGAGAGAAATTACCAGCAGTATCCCATAATCCCAAGTTGACAATGTTTCCATCAACAGCCACATTAGCACTGAAATTGTCAAAAACTGTTGGAATATAATCCTGTATATATATTAAAAAAACAATATTAAAACAAAGGTTAAAAACAATATCAAAATAATAAATCAGTATCTAATCATCCAAAATCTAATAAAGAATATATGTAGTGATGCTATAGTAACTTGTACATTGTGAATGGAAGTTGTTCATAACTCAAAATAATAAAGCTATCAACATCTAAAAACATATGATGCTACTAAAAAAGACAATACCCAAAATTAATAAATAATAATACTTGTCAAAGACAAATGTAATTATGCTATAGTGACTTGTACATTGTGCATCGGAAGTTGTACATAAAATCACAACAAAGGTATTAACATCTAGAAACAAATGATAGTATGATACTACTAAAAAGACAAAAACCCACAAATTAATGAAGTACCCTTGCCAAGAACAAATGTAACTATGCTATAGTGACTTGTACATTGTGCAATGGAAGTTGTACATGACTCAAAATAATAAAGCAATAAAATCTAGAAAGTAGAAACAAATTATGCTACTAAAAAAGACAAACACACAGGTTAATTACTTTATAGCTGGCAAGAACAAATGTAATGATGCTATAGTGACTTGTACATTGTGCATTGAAAGTTGTACAAGAAGGTTTAACCCAAAATCAAGTACCTAAAATGCAAGCAAAATAAAGGGTTTTTCCTATATGAAAAGGGATTTCCAGAAAAATAAAAATAAAAATACATACAAATATATATATTTTTTTTGAAGGTTAAATATATATGATATATACTTACAGTAGGAAACTTGTTACTGGTATAACAAATAAGCATACAAGTTTTGCCAACAGCTCCATCACCAACAGTCACACATTTTATAAACTTTGAAACACTCATTTTTTTTGTGTGTGTGTGTGTTTTCAGCTTCTGCTGCTTCTTGCACTGATAGTTTTAGTGGAAAATAAAGCTTAAATAAATAAAATATGGTGTTTGAAGAGTGCAGAAGAAGATTTAGAGAGGAGAGAGAAAGGTTGTGCAGAAGAAGACCCTGATCAAATGTGTGTGTTTTTAGTATATTTGCCACCTTGTTCCAAGACTTGTACTTGGTTTCGAGAAAGAAAATAAAAACATTTATTATTATGCTACCTTGTGAATATAAGTGTTTGTCTTATTATAATATGTTTTATTATATAACTTTCTCATGTTTAGATTAATGTGCAATTTTTAATTTTTAAATATACAATTACTTGACACTTATTGGTCTTTTTAAGAAAACTAAATAATTTGTTAATTTGGTAAGTTTAAAAAATGAATATATATCTATATCTATCTATACATCTAATAAAACAAAGTCCATGAGGACACTTGGCACTCCCTCATTTCACCTCAATTCCTCTCTCTTCCCATATTGTGCCACGTGTCCTGCCTCTTGTAATTTATAAAATTTTCCTTTTTTTTAAATTAAAATTAGATTAAAAATACATAAATATGGTCAAAATTGGTGAGTTAATAGTTTCCTAAAATCATTAACCTACCCAATCAATCTATCTATACATCTAATAAAACAAAGTCCATGAGGACACTTGGCACTCCCTCATTTCACCTCAATTCCTCTCTCTTCCCATATTGTGCCACGTGTCCTGCCTCTTGTAATTTATAAAATTTTCCTTTTTTTTAAATTAAAATTAGATTAAAAATACATAAATATGGTCAAAATTGGTGAGTTAATAGTTTCCTAAAATCATTAACCTACCCAATCAATACCCTAATAAAAACACACGCGTTTCTCTTTCTTCCCTCATTCTCTCTGATTCGTTCTCTCTCATTTGAAGAAGAAGATTGCGATCGTTTCTTCTTCATCAAACCAACGCTTCTATCTCCGATCATTGGTAACGATTCTTTCTTTCTTTTTCATAATATTCCTGTTACATATTGTTCTTTGTTATACTTATTATCAGTCTGTTTGTTTTGTGTGTGTTCGTCGGCTCCGATCATTCATCTTCTTCGTGTCACTCATTCAAGGTAACCATTGTTTCAATTTTTTTAATACGATTCCTGTTATATATTGTTTGTTTGTTATAATGATTTTCATATTTAGGCGATTGTTTGTTTCTTATAATGATTTCCATATTTAATGATTTTCAGGGATAATCGATTGTTGATATTAATCTATTTTTTTGTATTGTTGATTGCTTTTAAATAATTTTGCAGATTTGGGGGTTTAGGTTTCATGTTCTTCGTCTCTCTCCTTCAAGGTAACGATTATTTCTTGCTTTTTCATACGATTCCTGTTATATATTGTTGTTTCGTTATAATTATTTTCAGATTTTTCCGATTGTTTATAAGATTTTTCTCTTTCATGATTTCATAATAATTCGTTTAATACTGTGGATTTAATGTTAACAAGGATTCACAAGCTGGTGAGGTGTTCAAAGGCATCCGTCTTGCATACGAGGTTAGATTTTTCTTTCTTCTTTTTTGAATTTTAAAAATAGAATAGTCATTAAATGTTTTTTATTTTAAAAAAAAATTAAAAATCGGGATTACAATGTTAGGCAAGTTATTAAACACTTTGACCGAAACATTAATGAATGATTTTCGATTTTTAAAAAATTATTTTTTTTGTAAAAACATTAATGACTATTTTTTGAATTTTAAAAATAGAATAGTCATTAAATGTTTTTTATTTTAAAAAAATTAAAAATCTGGATTATAGTGTTTAGGAAAGTTATTAAACACTTTGACCGAAACATTAATGAATGATTTTCGATTTTAAAAAATATTTATTTTTATAAAAACATTAATGACTCTTTTTTGACTTTTAAAAATAGAATAGTCATTAAATGTTTTTTATTTTAAAAAAAGTAAAAATTTGGATTATAGTGTTTAGGAAAGTTATTAAACACGTTGACCGAAACATTAATGAATGATTTTCGATTTTTAAAAAATAAATTCTTTTATAAAAACATGACTCTTTTTTGAATTTTAAAAATAGAATAGTCATTAAATGTTTTTTATTTTAAAAAAAATTAAAAATCTGGATTATAGTGTTTAGGAAAGTTATTAAACACTTTGACCGAAACATTAATGAATAATTTTCGATTATTAAAAAATAAAAAATTTTATAAAAACATTAATGACTCTTTTTTGAATTTTAAAAATAGAATAGTCATTAAATGTTTTTTATTTTAAGAAAATTAAAAATATGGATTACAGTGTTTATGAAAGTTATTAAACATGTTGACCCAAACATTAATGAATGATTTCGATTTTTAAAAAATAAATTTTTTTATAAAAACATTAATAACTCTTTTTTGAATTTTAAAAATAGAATAGTTATTAAATGTTTTTTAAAATAAAAAAACAAAAAATGTGGATTATATTGTTTAGGAAAGTTATTAAACACGTTGACCGAAACATTAATGAATGATTTTCGATTTTTAAAAAATAAATTCTTTTATAAAAACATGACTCTTTTTTTAATTTTAAAAATAGAATAGTCATTAAATGTTTTTTATTTAAAAAAAAATTAAAAATCTGGATTATAGTGTTTAGGAAAGTTATTAAACACTTTGACCGAAACATTAATGAATAATTTTCGTTGATGTAAAATAAAAATTTTTATAAAAACATTAATGACTCTTTTTTGAATTTTAAAAATAGAATAGTCATTAAATTTTTTTTATTTTAAGAAAATTAAAAATCTAAATTACAGTGTTTAGGAAAGTTATTAAACACGTTGACCCAAACATTAATGAATGATTTCGATTTTTAAAAAATAATTTTTTTTATAAAAACATTAATAACTCTTTTTTGAATTTTAAAAATAGAATAGTTATTAAATGTTTTTTAAAATAAAAAAACAAAAAATGTGGATTATATTGTTTAGGAAAGTTATTAAATACGTTGACCGAAACATTAATGAATGATTTTCGATTTTTAAAAAATAAATTCTTTTATAAAAACATGACTCTTTTTTTAATTTTAAAAATAGAATAGTCATTAAATGTTTTTTATTTAAAAAAAATTAAAAATCTGGATTATAGTGTTTAGGAAAGTTATTAAACACTTTGACCGAAACCTTAATGAATAATTTTCGTTGATGTAAAATAAAAAATTTTATAAAAACATTAATGACTCTTTTTTGAATTTTAAAAATAGAATAGTCATTAAATTTTTTTTATTTTAAGAAAATTAAAAATCTAGATTACAGTGTTTAGGAAAGTTATTAAACACGTTGACCCAAACATTAATGAATGATTTCGATTTTTAAAAAATAAAAAACATTTATAAAAACATTAATGACTTTTTTTTGAATTTTAAAAATAGAATAGTTATTAAATGTTTTTATTTTAAAAAAATTAAAAATTATGGATTATAGTGTTTAGGAAAGTTATTAAACACCCGACTGTGGAGTAGTCCGGGAAGCAAAATGTGGAAGAAGATTTACACAATGTGGGGTTAGCAACGATTTCGCAAATATGGAGCGTATAATTAGCATTTATCGTGAGTTACACAATATTGGAAATATCTAATGTTAATAATTATGATTACCATTTAATTAATAATCTTTAAACATAAAATTATTAATCATATATAAATACATTTATAAATTTATTTTTAAACATTCAAAATCAAAATTTAAAAAAAAATCCAGTTTTTAAAATTAATGACATTTAAACACAAAATAAATGCTGAATTATTTGATTTGTCACATTACTATTTTTAGCGTATAAATAGCATCTATAAGGTAATAGTCGGTTAAAATTATTGAGTAATGCTCCTTTTACTTATACATGGGTCACTTTAGATAATGTTCCTTCCTATAAACGGGTCAAATAAGGTAATAGTCGGTTAAAATGTTGTTTTAGTGGTGTAGGTTCATGTTTGTTTACTTATAAATCGGTCGATTTGGGTAATGTTCAAATTTTCCAATGGGTCAAATAGGGTAAAAGTCGCCAACAGTGTGTTTATGGTGTTTTGATTAGATTGATGTTCCTTTTAGTTATACATAGGCCATAGGTGAATTGGGGCAATCTTCCCTTTTCTTAACGGGTCGATTTGGGTAATGTTTGCCTTTTCAAATGTGTCAAATAGAATAAAATATGCTCGAAGCTTTTTTAGTGGGTCGATATGGGTAATGCTCATCTTCTCAGACGTGTCAAATTAAATTGTGAAATTTAGGTGGTAGTTAGTTTCTTATTTTCATTTTTATTACTTTCTTATTGTTGAATATGTCATAAGTCTATTTTTAACACATACCATTTAAGTCGCCTTATTCAGGTTGGATTGTATTTAAGAAACCCTGTATTCTCACATGGCCAGCTTTATGTCGCATTGTCAAGAGTTAAAAGCAAGGCAGGCGTGAAGTTACTTATACTTGATGCTGGTGGGAAAGTGATGACTAAAACAAAAAATGTGGTTTATAAGGAAATTTTCAGCGATATTTGAATAAATGTGTATTCGTTGCTTTTAAATTTTAATAAAATGTTTCTACTTTATTTTTCTTATACGTTATACTACTCCAAATAATCGTACGTTGTTGAACTGCGTGTCAACGCGGGTAAATATCTAGTTTATTGTAAAAAAAATTGTTAATGTATATATTTATTTATATAGGTTAATAGTAAAAAGATATAATGAATTAGATGCAGTAGTGCACAGGGTCGTTAAACCGGCTGGACCAAGTATCCACCGAGTTGATCGAGTATTAAGGGATAAATTTCTTTTAATTGTGTGTGGCTGATCCAATGGGCTCACCATGGGTACGCGCCCCTGGTTGGACATCGTGTGTCTAAAGTTTCTTTTAGTACTTTTTATCACAGGCTCTTAACAAATCGAGTTGGGTATAATTTGTAAAAGTTTTATAGGTTGATCAAAGGTAAGTTTGGAAAGTTCGTTGCATCAAAGTTACGTTTTAGTCCAATCCATACAATGATTAATAATACACGTAATGTTGGGTACAATTCGATGCACTTTACCATTACGATAATATGGACACATTCTTTTTAGAATCAGTATAATTTTGAGAACTACAAGTACATAACACTAGTTTATTTTATAATGGATGGCTATCTCAATTGGGAATGTTCCTTCGATTTCTCCAAGCAAAGCTTTTCGCATTGTAATGCCTATTGTGTCTGCTTGACCTTTAACAAGCGGAGACAGAATAAAGCGCCCATACAAAAGATGCTTATTGTTTGCTACTGATTCAACACACTTCCACTGTAGTGTATAAATATGTTTGAAAAGTTTGTTACTTCAGAAGTTATGAAGTCCAATCCATACAATGATTAATAATAATACATGTAACGTTAGGTACAATGCAATGCACTTTATCATTATGGTTACACAGACACGTTCTTTTTAGAACCAATATTATGTTGAAAACTACAAGAACTATGAAATCACAATGGTCAACTTGAATTTCATTGTATTGTTATAACCCTTTAAATACAAATGACTAGACTAACAATATGGAGAGAATTACTCCTCTAAACTAAGAAACAATTGACTACATAATTACACTATTGACTAGAAACTATTGACTACATAATTACACTATTGACTACATAAACATTGACTACATTGATGAGTATGAGGATATTGCTCCATGGAATATGCTATTGTTTAATACCCCCCGTCAATGCAAGTTGGTGGTGGACCAAGACGAAGCATTGTGCGGAATTTTTCAAACAACGATTTTGGCAAACTCTTGGTGAAAATGTCGGTGACTTGTTTGTCGGTTGCGATGAATTTTGTGTGAAGCTTACCGGCGGTTACCAATTCACGAACGAAATGATAGTCAATGTCGATGTGCTTGGCTCTTTTATTATTGGATTTTGACTTAGAAATAGGGCACTCTTGTTGTCACATAACAATGTCGGTCGACCCGGTGGAAGAGCATGAAGTTCTCGAAGAAGGTGAGTTAACCAAATAATTTCTGCTGTCGTATTTGCCATGGCACGATATTCTGACTCACACTTGGATTCGGACACCGTTGGTTGCTTTTTAGCACTCCAAGAGACTAAGTTCCCTCCTAAGTAAATACAATAGCCATATGTGGATCTTCGTGTGTCGATACATCGAGCCCAATCTGCATCTAAAAAACCTAGTAAAGTAGTGTTAAGTGGACGATCAAATGTTAAACCATGTGATAAGGTGCCTTTAACATAACGAAGAATCCTTTTTACTAGCCGGAAGTGATCGGTTGTGGGATTTTGAAGAAACTGACTAGCTTGGTTAACGACATAGGAGAGATCAGGACGGGTGATGGTGAGATATTGTAGAGCGCCCACGAGAGAGCGATAAAGAGTAAGATCATGGAAGGGGTTGCCGTGAGAGGTGAAAACATCTTTGGATGTGATAGGAGTGGCAACCGGTTTTGAGTCAAGTAAACCGGCTCGAGTGAGGATGTCGTGGGCATATTTAGATTGGTTTAGAAATAGACCCGTTTTTGTGTGATGAACTTCGAGTCCGAGAAAGAAATTTAGAGAGCCAAGGTCCTTAATTTTAAATTATTTGTTTAAACATGATGTGAAGTTGTTGATGAAATGTTCATTATTCCCAGTGATAATGATGTCGTCAACATAAACAAGAAGATAAATTAAGATACCTTGGTAGTTGTAAACGAACAAAGATGTGTCGGCTCGACTGTTGTGAAAGCCAAGATTGAGAAGAAAGGAGCTTAAGCGCTGAAACCAAGCACGTGGTGCTTGTTTTAAACCATAAAGAGCACGGTTGAGTTTACACACATAGTTGGGTCGATTTGAGTCTTCAAAGCCTAGCGGTTGTTCCATAAAAATGGTTTCGGTGAGATGGTCATTGAGAAAGGCGTTATTGACATCTAATTGTCGAAGGGACCATTTGTTAATGGCGGCGAGACTAAGAACAACCCGGATAGTGGAAGACTTGACGACCGGACTAAAGGTGTGAGAGAAGTCTAGACCCAGTATTTGAGTGAATCCTTGGGCCACAAGACGTGCTTTTGTAGCGATCAATGGATCCATTAGATTTATATTTGATTCTATAAATCCATTTAGAACCAATAATGTTGGTGCTAGCGGGTCGTGGAACAAGGGTCCAAGTTTGATTAGCATGAAGAGTTTTTAGTTCGTCATGCATTGCTTGAATCCATTTAGGATTTTTTTTAGAGCGGTTTTGATGCCTTTTGGAATGTGGGAAGTGAATAAAGAGTGATGTAGAGGATGAGTGGTGGTTTGAGAGAGATTAACAAAGTGTTTGGGTTTGAAGATCCCGTCCTTTGCACGAGTGATCATGGGATGAGTGTTAATGGGTTGGTTCGTAGTGGAGTTTGTGGATGATGCGGAAGGTGAAGTGGGTTGGTCGATTTGGTCGGATGATGGAGAGTTTTGTAGGCCGGATGGTGGGGAGTTTGGTGGGCTTGAGTGAGTAGAGGGTGAGTGGGTCGTGGATAGAGGGGCAGATGGTGGGCTGAGTGGAGGTGAATGAGATGGGCTGGATGTGTTTGTTAGGCTGGATAAGGGTGAGGGAAGTGGACTGTTGAGGGGTTCATCGAAAGGATTAGGGGGCGGTATGTCATCACATAAAGGTATGGTTGTTTTGGGTGAGTTAGAGGATTTTGGTATTGATGGTGAGGGTGTTTGAGGGTTAGTAGGAGTGGGTGTATGTTCCTCAAAATTGGTAATGGGTAGGTTAGTATTATTGGTTGATGTTAAGCTTTGATGAAAAGGGAAAATGTCTTCATCAAATTTTGCATGTCGGGTTGTGTAGATACGACCTGATGTTGGTTCAAGACACCGAAAACCTTTATGCTTAGGACTATAACCAATGAATATGCACGGAGCACTTCTTGGTTAAAGTTTATTTTTTGTGTAGTCTCTAAGGTAGGGAAAAACAAGACAACAAAAAATACGCATGTTTGAGTAAATGGGTGGTTGGTTGAACAAAACTTCAAACTGAGATTTATTGTCAAGAAGTTTTGTGGGTAGGCGATTTATAATATAGGTGGCGGAGGTGAAGGCATCAAACCATAGGTTGGGTGGAGCTTTGGCATTGAACATCATAGCTAGACCGGTTTCGGTTATGTGACGGTGTTTTCGCTCGGCCCTCCCATTTTGTTCGGGTGTGTGAGGGCACGATAAGCGATGATGTATGTCGTGTTGTTGAAAACATGTTTGCACTTGATGATTGGTGAATTCGGTGCCACCATCACTTTGAAAAACTTTAACATTAGATGAGAATTGATTTTGAACAAATGTTAAAAAAGTGGTGAGGATGGTAAAGAATTCGGACTTGGCTTTTAATGGATAGAACCAAGTGAAGCGGGAATAGTCATCGATGAAGATGACATAGTATCGATAGCCATCTGTGGAGGGCACGGGTGCGGGTCCCCAAAGGTCACAATGGATGAGGTCCAAAACATGTTGTGTACGTTTCGGATTTTCAATAAATGGCAGATGTTTTGCTTTTGATAATTCACAAGATTCACATAATCCTGGTTTAGGTAATATAGATGTAACAAAGACATGACCAAGTTTGTTTAAAGTAGAAATTGTATCAAAAGAAACATGTCCTAGGCGACTATGCCATTTATTGAATGAAGCACGAAAGTGCGATGCAGAAAGCGCAGCAACAAGAGACTTGTGACCTTGGGTGAGAACATAGAGACCATTTTCGCATGTGCCTTTAGCTAGAACCTCCGCTGTTTTTCGGTCCTGGATTTGAAAAAAAAATTATTAGAAAACAACACATCAACCGGAGAATCATTCGTTAACCTACTAATTGAGAGTAGATTTTTTGTAAGATTTGGAACAACTAAAACATTTTTTAATGTTATAAAATCATTTAATTTAGTGTTTCCACAATGAGAAACGGGTGATGATTTTCCGTTCCCAAAAGTAACACGAATGCTACAATTGTGGGATTTAGAATTATGTAAACCAAGAATTTAGGGTAACATATGTGTTGTAGCACCTGAGTCAGCGGTCCAATCTGGATAATTGGAGGCTACATTGCATTGAGCAAGAAAGGCCTCGACAAGATTGGCATCAAGTGGGACCGATTTTTGGGCAAAGGAGGCGAGTTGAGGACAAGTACTCGCATAGTGACCGGTTTGGCGACAAAGTTGGCAATGTGGAGGTCTTTTGGTGTAGGAAGGGTTTCGACCTCTAGAGGAAGAGACACGGCCTCTTCCACGAGATGAAGAAGGAGTACGGGTGTGGGAATTTTTGGTCGGGTGGACATAGAATGCGGCTTGGGATGATTAAGGACCATGGAGTTGTTGAATAAACATCTCTTGATTCTCGGCATTAGCCAAGAGATTACGGAACGAGGGAGCCGGGTGAATGGTTCTTTGAGAGGTGGTAAAATTTTCAAACGAGGCGCCGAGTCCACAAAGGAACCAATGGCGTTTGTCCTCATCACTTATGGGATGACCTATAACCGAAAGTTGGTCGGCTAAAGCTTTGAACTTTCAACCGAATTCCGAAACCGAAGAGGTTCCTTTTTTAAGGGTTCGAAGGGAGTCTTTGAGAATGTGGCCGTGGTATGTCCAATGGTTTCGGCCATGGCTTCTTCGGTTAGGGTAGAATTGATTAGGAGAAGAACTTTCTGATCGGCTATTTGCCAATTCAGAAAATCGGGGTTGACCACAGGTTTGTTGTTGGTTAGAATAGTTTCGGGTGGTGAAGGGGTGTCTCCGGTTACATGGCCTAGAAGTTTGATATAGGAGAGGACCGGAGTAACTTGTTTCTCCCATGGAAGATAATTGGTAGAGGTTAATTTGATGTTAATTAGGTGACTAAGGGAGTGGAGAGGGATTTAAGTTGGATTGGTAGCCATGGGAGGAGTTTAGGAATGGACCGAAAGAAAAGAAAGAAGAAGATTACTAGAAGAAAGGATCTTGCAATGTTTTAGGCTGATACTATATGAAATCACAATGGCCAACTTGAATGTCATTGTAATGTTATAACTCTTTAAATATAAATGACTAGACTAACAATATGGAGAGAATTACTCTTCTAAGCTAAGAAACTATTGACTACATAATTACACTATTGACTAGAAATTATTGACTACATAATTACACTATTGACTACATAAACATTGACTACATTGATGAGTAGGAGGATATTGCTCCATGGAATATGCTATTGTTTAATAAGAACCATGTAAAACACTTGTATATAGTGCAATCATAATTTAATGAAAGAAATATAGTGGGGTAGGCCGTTATGTACTCCGTCTTATGTATTACACTTAAAGCAAAAGATACAAGTTCATTACAAGCTTCTCACAGTTCTCAACATAATTATGATTCCGAAATGAATAGATCACCCCTGTATGGCTACTCTTTGTGTTCCCTCTCCTCAATTGTTAGCAAAACCATAGATATTTATTAACAACAAAAAGAAATAAGATGTTTTAGAAAAGTTAATCATTTGTGGTGATACTGTAACTTTGGGTTAATCTCTTTATGAGCTTATCATAATAAAAAGAGACCTATTTTTTTAAGCATCCTTAAAGTGCACCACAACACATAACACATTTTATGGGTAAGTTTCTAAATTACAAAGAATCATGAATAAAAGCACAACAAAATATATATTGCAACACAATGATGTTTTTCTAGAGACTTAAAGGGGACATTTTTGCCACCCGTTTATCAATACATTACCAACGCTATACAAAACAATACGTTTAGACGCAAAATTTGTAGGTAATATTGAATGTTCTAAATCACTTAGACCGATTGCGGCACAAGGTAAAAAGAATTAGAACTATACATGTATTAGTTATATCACTTTTTGCGAATAAAAAACGCTCATTTCTGAACATTCAAAAAAAAATCCTGTCAAACACGTCTTCATATTTATCATCCTATCGTGCATAATCTAAAATAAGATGTTTAACTCACTCCCCATGCCTACAAAACAAACAAAAATAGAGTAACTGAAGATTTGTTCCATAAAATGAACCAAAAATTGGTTAATCGAAAGTTAGAGTTGGCAAAATGGGCGTGTTAGGTAAGGACCAAAATGGTTTGGACCAAAACAAGTGACTTCAACTTGTTGAGTCGTTCTGGCATCACCACTACATCATAAAAAATAATCTATATTTTAAGTAAAGAGATTAGGAAACGAGTCAACTACGATTTTTGCTACAACAATGAAACAAATTGGGTCACTTTTTATAAGTGGTTGGTTTGAACCGAAAAAGGTTAGCTTTTATCCCGGGTTGGATCTCATGGACCAACCAACACCGCATTATAAAATAAGTAATTAGTAATGTTAAAAAAGAAAAAAAAATGTGGGTGTACCGTGTACGCATTAAAATACACTTTCAACCCATCTGACACATTTGGCCATTTCTTTTTCGCTAATTTTTTTTATAAATATATGACACATTTAATCAGTTTGGTATATTTGTTACCTGAATTCTGCCATCAGAGGTTCCAACCACCAAATAATCTTCATTGTTGTCTAGAGCCATGCAAGTAACTTTACAATTTGTACCAATTTGTAATACTTCTTTTCTACTTAGTTTCTTTTTACACCATACTTCAACAATCCCTCCTTTGCAACCCATATAAATTATATCCGAGCTAATTACCATTGCGCGCACTTCACTTGCCAATGATACCGAATGGGTTAATGTGTAATTCGAAGCGTTCCATACCTTAAAAAAATTCAGATTGTTTGATGAACAAATGTTTTTAATAATATTGATCATAAGAATAAAGATCCCTGATACATGTCTTACTATATCGAAACATAATAAGCAGTTAAGCACATCAAACAATGTTAGTATGCAAAAATCATATACCTTTAATGCAGTTCCTTCTATGGAAGAGCTGGCTGAGTATATGAGTCCATCATGGACTTTCAAGGCGTTGACAGGCGTTGACTTTCCTAGTAGTTTTCTTGACCCGCTTTGAATGGAGTTCAATGTGCCCGTTGCTAAATCAATCTCCTGGAAAACATGACAAGTCTATTTTAGGGGGTGTATGGGGTGAGCTTGAGTCGTGCTTTATCTCAAATGGGCCAAACTAAAAAGGGAACATATCAAATGGGTCAAATTAAAGTCTCTCAAAGTGTATTCTTAATGCATTAATTGTTTTATGAGTACTTAAAGAAGGTAAAAAGAATGGTTGTTTATCAACCAAATTTACTTCGGTTTGTAAATGATCTATTTCAACCTGAACATGTTTTGACCCGTTACCCAACCAGCCCATGCGGTCACCTCCACAAAAAAAAAAAAAAAAAAAAAAAAAAGAGAAAGAAAGAAAATGCACCTGAATGCTATTATCTTGACATCCTGAATACAATCTTCCATGAACAAGAGCCAAACACTTGACATGTTTACTAGGATTAAGCAGCTTTGATGTTCCACTCCATGAATGAATCTGATAACAAATTTACTTATACTTTAAGTAACTAAAATAGACTAGACTGTATAGACAAGAAAACCTCATAGTATCATGATAAAAATGTACCTTGATTCCAGCGCCTTGAGGGATAAAACACGAGATGCTGTTTGCAACTAGTAGATTGTTAACATGATCTTTGACATCATACACTTGTTCACATTCGATCATTTCCTTGTTAATGGACCACCCCTAGTTGATTGTAGAAATAGTTATCAAGATTCAGCTATAAGTTATAGAAGGGTAATAAAACCAATGAATTGTCTTTTACCCTGACAGTTTTATCATGTGAACCGCTATAGAGTGTATCACCGGATTGTAAAACAGTCAAACTAGTAACTCCCTTTGAGTGTTCTCTGATTTCTTGAAGCAGATGAAGAACACTACCTCTACCAGTCCAAACCTTCACAATTTCAGTTAAACAGACATTTATCAGACCTAAAGTTGTAAGCAGGTTGGGTAACGGGTCAAATCAAGTTCTTGTTGAAACAGCCATTTTTAAAAGTATGGGCCGATAGGGGCCGGCTGGGGGTCATGTTGCGTCCATCCGCAAACACTTTTTGTCCATTTTAATTTGATAGTTGACTATATCATATTATCATTATATGTATTAAAAATAAGACCAAGGGTGAAGGAAGTACCTTTATCATACCATCTGAATGACCTGTAAAAATCTTGTCTTTAAAACATACAATCGATGAAACTTCTCCGTTTATGCTGCAATCTTGTTGGGCTAGCTCTTTATGATTCCATAGATCCTAATACCAACAAAGAACAATCAATTTAGCAGCAGGGGCTGCAATTTCCAAAATGCCATGAAAACATGACATGAAATAAACAGGTTCAGGTTGGGGATAAACGGGTCAACACGGTTAACCCTTTTAGTAAATGGGCCTGGTTTGGGTTGACCTGATCAAGCCATATTAGATTAGATCTAAAATATTATAAATTCAATCCGCCAACCAGTTAACTAACCCGTTTAAATAATTGGGTTAATCGTGTCCATTTTACAGTTCAACTCAACACGTTACACGATTATAAATGGGCCATGGTTAGCAGCTAGGACAATATATCTACTTATAACTTTTAGATTTTGTCACAAAATAATAAACTTACAGCACTAGATTCACTTCCTTCTGAAAGTACTTTCAGCATTTCGAATGCCACTTTAGACGACTTTTTGAACTCTCTTAAACCCTTTAAGATATCCTTCATGTGCGGGCTTATTTCCCGCTGCCCATCTGAAATCCAGCAAAATTTTGATGTAAGAAAACATTTTTCGTCGAATGATTCAAAATATTTACATTTTTTCCTATTTGTTTATTCAGTTTGTTACAAGTAACCTTTTTATGGATTTTCAAGTTATTAATAAGTAAACGGGTCAAACTTTAAAACTGCCACGTCCAATAGATATACTAACCAGGATCATGGATGAAACTTTTAAGAGCAAGCATAGAAAGAGCTTTATCTTCTGTATCTTTTGCTGACTTAAAAATAGATACAAACCGGTTGAGCAAACAAATCCGTGCTGCGCCTTTAATACCAGTATCAGGAAGAAGTGTGAGCATATGAACAAGCCATGTTGCACACACAAAACATGCAGAATATATTTCTGCGTAATTACTTTTTAGCCCTTCTGATAAACCCTCGAAAATAAGACCGAATTCATGGCTCACTAAAACAAACGCCGTCTTTCTTTCCCATTCCTCAGCAGCCTTTTCTTCTTCCTGTCAAAAAAGCCGCGAATATAAGACCAAATTCTATAAAATTATTATTTTTTATTTTAAGTAGTTTTAATAAAACAGATTGTTACAAGTAACTGAATTTTTTTTATTTGCCATGCAATGGATAAATATGATAAGATTAAATGTTTTGAAAGGGTGGATTAATATGATACATATGAAATTTAAAACTTTTATAAGCATATATAAGAAAATTGATCTTTGAAATACTGACCATGCTTTCTTGTATATCTCCAGAGATGGCTGCAAGTTGTTCTTTTCTCATCGTAGAACGATAACTTTTATCAAGTCCCACATTTTTAAGAAGATATGCACGTAAAAGGGGCTTCCCAAACGACGAAAATCGCCCTTGGAGGGCTAAAATTGTCTCAGCAGCTGCAATTTGAGCGGACGGGGAGTCTGAATTTTTAAGACATGATATAAGAGTATCAATAGCTTCTTCTCTATATATACTCATCTTTCTTGGTTCTGCCTGCAATAATATTTTACTATTAGTTATTTTCTATCATAAACAACCAACCACCTAATATAATTATTTTAATATACAACAACTAACCATCTAAAACTATATATGAAAATTGGTTGTTAACGGTAACACTAACGGCTATGTTTATCGAAACCTAAAAATAGAAATGTGTTGCAAGAAAGTATTTTTGGCTCAAGCAAATTATTAAAACCTATAAAAGATGCTAACCTTTTGACATGTCACCCAACCCTGCTTAACCCGTCCATTTTGGCACCTCTAATTCAAATTAAATTACTTCTATAATTCATACATATGTGTGTCCATACACATATGTTTGTGTGTGTATAGAGAGAGAGAGAGTCGAACCAGAAGGTCAAGTTGGAGAAGGAGACCAGCAACAACTGGCGATTGTTCAACTTCAACATTTTGTAGATATGCAAGGAGTGTATGCATTGTACTAAAAGTCCCTTCATCTTTTATAATATGCAAAATTTGATTGTTGAATGTTCTCCTATAGTAACAAACATAAAAAGAACAGGCCCTAAATAATCATAGATATATGTTTCTAAGTCACAGAGGATTAGAGGTGGCAAAGAGAATGGATCAGGTAACGGGTCAATATGGATTTGCGTCAAACCACATAATTTTCGTATAGTTGACACAAAAATAATATATATTTTTAATAGTAAAATGATTGAATAGGTCTAATGCTTTAAACATTTACACCATGCGAATTTTGGCACGTTTGATTTTTGGCTGATATTTTTATTTTACCAGTTTGAACCGTTAAGTTTAAAGCAACCCAGTTTGACCCATTTGTGTAATAGTGGAGAAATGACTCTTAAGTGAAGCACCTTTACCCAAAATCTTTTAGTTTTGTTTTCTTTTTTCTAGTTTACCAGTTTGACCCATTAGTAAAGGAAACACGTTGAAATCCCCATCTCTAATTAGAGCACAACTTAAAAAATATTTACCTATTTAATTTAACCAACTCAGAAAGAAGCTGGACAATTTCAAACCGATCTCCATCATTCGCGCCAACAAGAATCTCTAAAACTGGTGCTAGTTCAGCCTTATCAGCAATAATATTCCTACATTTTCCATCTTCTTGTATACATTTCAACAATAAACGAACGGCTGTGATTCGCTCTTCAGTCCACTCAGATTCCAAACTACTAATAATACATTCAATTACCTTCCCAAAACAAACAAGTGTGTGAGGCATTTGGTTTGTAACTATGGATATCTACCATAGTTGTCAAAGCGCCTAGGCTCACTCAAGGCGCATAGGCCGAGCCTGGAGCCTAGGCGCAAGGCGAATAAAAATGAGGGCTTTTTATAATTAGGCGCATAGTATAAAATATATTTTTAGGGATTTTAGAGATGGTTTAGGCTTGTTTAGGGCTACATTAGGATGTTTTAGGGTTGTTTAGGACTTGTTCATAACTCATTTAGGATGTTTTAGAGGTTTAGCCCACTTTTAGCCTGAATTTGGATGGGAATCAGCCTGAAAACAGCCCCGATAGTGCGCCTCAGTGCCTAGGCGCGCGCCTCACAGGGCGGAGTGCGCCTGGTTGCACCTTGCGCCTAGGCGCTCTTTTGACAACTATGATATCTACTATGTGTATATTATCCCAAAAGTATAACTATACAAGCGAAATAAAAATAAAATAAAACATAATACCTTCCCGGACATCACTCGTCTAACAACTTCAAAAACTGCAACATCATCACCACTTGAGACAATCTGTCCCAACAACAAAACCGCAGCTGTTTTTGGTTTCACGCACATTTTAAAAAACTCGCTTTCATTCTTACTCACAACGCTCAAAAGGGAATCCACTAACTCCACTTGAACAAGCGTTGGGACAGACGGTTTTAACAAATAAATCAAAACAACAGCTTCAAATAGACCTTTTTGAAAAAGCGCAATAACACATTCGACATCTGAATCTACCCGTGTTAGTGTCAAGATCACATCTTCATTTCTTGACCCGAGTTCAGAAAGGACAAAAACCGTTGAAATTAAAACTCTAGTATTGACTGAACTAAAAAGAATCTCCATAAAACCATTTATAACAGGTGGTTGCGAAAGCATATCTTGAATCTCAGCTTCTGGACCGAGGCCCGATTCTGTTACATCTTTCCAAAACCTTTCTATTGTGAAAACCGCGGTTTCTGCTTCTTTTAACACTTCTGAAGTACAAAGTTTAGTAATAGCTACCCTTAGTTCATTAACTGTTCCATCATCAGATGACTTTAAAGTCAATGAAGGGATGTCTAACTCTAACTGCTCATTTTCTTGATTAGAATTGCTAGGATTCAATTCTTTCCAGCTGGCAATAAGATGTTTAAGGATATAATTTGTTTTAGGAAGTTGAGTGCTGTGTAGCTTCTGTCTAGTAATCGGGCAAGTCGAGTTTCCTCTTTCTAACCATTGTTGAATGGCTTTTCGTTCATATGTTTGACCCGTTTCTAAAGTAACCGGATCACTAAATATATGTGTGGTTATCGGACAAACAAAATCTTTAGGAGGTGTATGCTTTCCTTCGTTCATCGGGTTATCATAGTCTCCCATGAGAGGATCAAAAGAACTGGTTTTAAAACACAATAATTAATCAAAAAGATTTGGATTTTTTTTTTTTTTTTTTTTTTTTTGGAAATGTAACACAAAGAAAAATACTGTATTGTAATGTAAGTTCTTACCTTGATTCTATTATGACTGGCTGTTTCTGTTTCTGTTTCTGTTTCTGGGATAGTGTTTTCTTTGAGTCCAGCGACGTTATTTCAACGTTTTGTTCCTTGTATAGACAGATAAGACAGCTTTGATGATTGAACATAAAATGTTACATAGAAAAATCAGACAAACAAAGAAGAATATTCTTTCTTCTTTATTGTTTGTATCAATTAGCATAGATGTGGCAATTCGACCCATTTACTTACAAATGGGTCAACTAAGATTATGTTGTGGCGTAAGGGCAAAAAAATAGATCAAACATAAATAAACGAGTACAATGTGGCGTAAGTCACCCATAGTGTACTTGTATGATAAAATGTGTTTAACGTGACCCCGGACCAAAAAAAGTTACTCATATTGATCCAAGACACATTTTGACCCGAACCCAGAACCCATTTTGACATGCTGCCAATCAACCCTGACCAAACTTTTTTCCCGGGCCAAAATTATTCCATCTTGGTCCACAAACATTTTAACCGGAACCCATTTTTGACGTATTACCCAACCAATCCCACTGACACAAACCAAAATGTTTTGGCCATGCCAAAAGTTAGTCGTTTTGGTCATTTTGACTGACCCGTTTCGACGTGTTACACTGTTACATAATGTGCCCAGAAAGACCATTTTGCAACCTCTAAACTAGTACCTCTAACTCTGCATCTGATTCAAACGAAGACATGGAGCGGAAAGTATCTTCAGGTTCTGATCCAAAATCGTTATTATCCGCGACGGTTTTATTGATCTTAAAGATGATCTTTCTTCGGTCAAGACTCTAGGAGAGACTCTTTCTGGGAAGAAAGATGGAAACCTTGAGAGATCTTTGGTCTTTTTGATTTGGATGCCAATAGATTTTTCTCCTTTATCAGTCCATATTGGCTGCATAAATAACAGAAACACTGGATTTAGTCATGGACCATACTATTAATAGTAGCTTTGACTTTGTCAAATTATAAGTGGAAAACAAAAATATTTTCTTTTGGGTCCGGCCCTACCAGATTGAGCCCGGTCCTACCAGGTTTTTCGTTCAAGATCCGCCACTGATTTTACTGATTAAATGGTCAAACTAGTGTTATATTTTACTGATTCACATCTGGAGGACTTTTTCCTCACTTATATCAACAAAAACACATGAATGCTGACAAATTAGGCCTTCAAGTTTCACTTCCAAGTTGGTTGTTCTAAAATATATATGGACCCAATCAAAGGTGTATACTCAAAGAGATTGACTAATTCAAATGTGGTGGACCATGGTATTTAGAGAAAAATGTAATAGGCCGATTCCGACCCATTTAGATTAAAATGTGTCGATTTCAAGCCGTTTACTTTACAATGGGTCAGTCTGGGTCATGTTTATTCTTCAATGGATCAAATGCGTCAAACAAGACAAAGTGATTTGACCCATGTAACTACTCGTTTTACAAAAAAAAAAAAAAAAAAAAAAAAAAAAAAAAAAAAAAACATTGTTGAACCATCTGATCCGAGCACTTTGCCACCTCTAGCAAAATATACCAATGCGCATTAACCTACATTCAATGATTTAACTCAAAGAAACTTGTTATATAAGTTTTATGCGCATATTTGTATTCGAGCTTGAACTCAAAAAGCTTACTTGATTGAGCTTAAACTAATTATCAACCCCGAATTACCATATAGACGCTCTTAACTCATTCGCAAAATGTGTAAACATGAAAGATTAGAAAAATATATAAACTAGAAAACGAACATTACATTATACCGTCCATTTTCAGATCCAAACTCAGCAGACGCGCTCTTTCCATCTTGACCATATAACTCACACTTTTCCCCCTTATAAACCGCTTCAAGCACCACAGACGGCGGATCAATCACCCCCTCCCCATCTTTATTCTCCAACACCTCCTTAAAATACCCAACAAACACTCTACAATTCTCATCAAGCACCTCCTCATACTCCCTCTCCAATTCCTTCAACTCCATAGCTTGATCATCATTCATTTTCGACAACAAATGCTTACACGACACACCCGTCTCCATCACAATTGAATTCTCATCACTCTCATACCCATACCCATCATTATTAATAATATTGGGCATATTATTAGAATTCAAAGATAACACAATTCTTGATCTTTTCTCATTGTACCATTCAAGAACTGGCACAAAATGTACCAAAAACAAGTCTTGGAACAATTGGGGTGCGATTTCTATTCGCGCGATAGATGGGTGAGTTTCAAAGAGTTCAAGAAAAGTAATGCAAGCATTAACATGTTTGTCACAAAGAGTGTAGATAAGGGACAAGAGGAAGGTGGAAACCGCGTTATTCGGGTAGGAAAGGAGGAGAGTTTCGGATAAACGGAGAGAGGAGGATTTGATTGAGGGGTTAAGGGTTGTGATGGCGTTTTCAAGTGTTTGTTGTGAGAGGTTTAAGTGGTTGATGATGGGATGGAGGGATGGAGAGAGGGTGGTGAGGAGGATGGAGAAGACGCGGTGGCGGTGGTCGGGTTGGGAGAGGGTGTGGTGGAGGAAGGTGGTGGTGTGGTGGAGAATGGTGGTGGTGGTGGACGACATGGTGGTTGATGGTGGTGTAAGTTTTGAAAAGTAGTTACAAAGAATGAGACGAATATTGATAATAATAAACGGATTATTATTGTGTTGGCGGGATGTTTTATATATAGGACGGCTGGTTGAATTTTACTAAAATAGCCTTGTGGAAAGGTAAATGTAACTTATATGTTGTTTTTTTTTATTAAAAACCTCACGGCTCAATTAAAAATATTTTCTTGTTGATGTACAACTCAACATTAATGGAAAGTTAAGGTAAATATTATAGCTTCAAATATCAATTTTATATTATAATGTTATATTAAAAAAAAAAGAAATAAAGATGTATTTGGTATGCTTGTAGAACTTAAAAACTAATCAATTATCCTGTGTTTCTCTCTCTCTCTCTCTAGAAAGTTCTCTCCATCTGTTATCAAAGTGAAAACGGTAGAAGACAACTGTACACAGGGTATGGATTGCAAGAAGATGTGTTAGACAATGACATGTACTCAGACCACCAAATGACCAACATACCTTTTTCCCACCAATTATTAACGAAAATGGCATGAAAGTGTTCATCTTCAGTTATCAAATAATATATAGTATAATTTTAAGTCTTTGAAATAATATATAGTATAATTTTAAGTCTTTGAAATGGAGTCACTAAAGAATATTATTTGTTATTTACATATGAAATCAATCGATGAAATGGGAGGTAATCGGAGATGTAGCTAATGAAATTAAAAAAAAGGACGCGATTTTATGAATCTGGGTATCTAACATTGAATGATTTTATAAAGGTTCTTAATGAAAGCATAATAGTTCAGATTGATTTTGCATATACGGTTACATGCCTAACAATATCATTATTCACACTCTCATATGTATTTACCATGGGGACCCGTTGCTAGTAAATATATAGGAGTCCATAGTAAAATATTGTTTGTGTTGCATATGTATCGTTTTCAAAGAGTTAAAAACATAAAACAAGTGAAACCAAATTCGAACATGTGTCTATGTATAAGTTTTAGATCTCTTGACTTTGTTATTAATAAATAATAAACAAATTTATCATCCTGATTTTTTTTTCAATCGTTTAAAATATTGTAGAAATACCACAAAAATTTTATAAGATGTTTACTCATATTTGCTCTTACAATTTTAATGTCTTTTTGACCATATATATTTTTAAAATAATAAATAGAAGTGCCATTTGTCCATGATAGATGAGGGGTAGTTTGGAACTTTTGATGGGTATGGATATTGGAGTTCTACCATCGTGGCCGGCTGCTGACGTGTCACATGAACCACTTTCTACAAATTGTAAGTTATAAAATATTAATCACGTGGATTGTATAATTATCTTGGAAGTTTAAAAAATAACAAAAATGTTGGAACAAGATTGTAAAAAAGAAAAAAAAAACAAGAAAGAAAGAAATTAATTTACCGGTAACATGAGTGTGGCAACGGATTTTTTTAGGGTGTCCTTATAATCGAGGCGAAGAGATGTGATCGCGGTTAGTATCCGTCAGACTCTTTGTTGAACTAAAAATTGACGGAACATGAAGGTATGACGGTGGTTGCTATGGTTGAATCCGTCGGGGAGTTGACATGACGTTAGGTGGAGGCAATGGTGGATAAGTAAATAAAAAGAATTTAATTGATCAATGTTTTTCTGTTTTTGGGTATGTTCGTTGAATTTTTTGGAATCCATATTATGCAAGGAGACATTGCTTTTGCTAATTCGAATTGAAGGATGATATAAAGTCGGTCTTCATCTTCAGGCATCATATTCATCATTAGCACATTCATGCTAGTTAGCAGTTCCAGCTCCATATCAAGGATATCGTCACTAGCATCAATATCGTCAATATCGATATCATCAAAACCTTGTTGAGACTCGTTATCCAGGAACTTGTTCAGAAATACCGTAATGATCAATAAATGTGATGTATATCCGTGATTGGATAATGAGTAACGAAGTGGATGATTTAGTTGAAAGATTCCATTTGAATTGGAATCTGGTCATTCACTATGACCCGCTAAGCATCCATGGCTGAATGGTTAAAGCACCCAACTCATAATTGGCGAATTCGTAGGTTCAATTCCTATTGGATGCACGCCAATGGGACCCTCCAATAAGTCTATTGGAATTAGCTCTGTATCAATGAAATCTCATCATCCATACATAACGAATTGATGTGGTATATTCATATCATACTATATGAACAGTAAGAATTAGTAGTCTTATTGAGACTAGAACTCATAGGGTCAAATCGATTTATGGATGGAATCAGGTATGCAGTATTTATAGACAAAAGTATTCGGTTATTGAGGACAAATCAATATACTCCTAATGTCGAATCAGGATCAACTAGGACAGAAATAAAGCATTGGGTCGAACTCTTATTTGGTGTCAAGGTAATCACGATGAATAGTCATCGACTTCGGAGAAAGGCTAGAAGAATGGGACCCATTATGGGACATACAATGCATTACAGACGTCTACTCAGAGGAAAGAAAGTGTGGATCTATGTATTCTTTTTCATGTGTCGCTAGTTTTTGGTGTACGGATATCTATCAACTTGATCAATGTTTTTCGGTTTGAGGAAATTCCTAATTTGGTAACAGAAGGTTACAAATGTAGGAAATGTAATCAAATCAAAGATTATTCTTGATACTAATTGAAGCATTTACTTACAAATATATGCTTTTCTTTATAAGCCTACCAACTTAACCCAAAAAAAACCTATTTGACTCAATTTAGTCGGATATCACTTAATTCCATATCTGAAAAAAAAAATTCGAAAATAATTCCATACCTGCAAAAATTTCAAAAATAATCCCATATCCGCATGCCTACCTCATTACCCGTACTGAGTGTGTCGGGTTTGGATTCCCCATAGGGTATATTTTTTTGAACGGCCAAATGGAATCACTCATAGACCACTGGAGTATTATCGTGCCACCAGTGTTACCACGCGATCATATTCCACCACCAAGTCACCAATTCAGGAGGAAACTCATAATTCTGAGAAAACCCCCTTATGAGATTCGAACTCAGAACCTTATGGTCCTTAAGTCTTATCCCCATAGGGTACATGTATTGCCATCCCTAACTAAAGGCATGCATGAGGGAGATGGTGACATGGTAAAACTTGGAGCTTAATCCAAGAACCGGTTGGGTTGGGGTTTTGGATAATCCTTTTGGGTTGGGTTTAATTGTTGGGCCAACCTTCTGGGTCTCTTTGGGGTTGTCCACTTGTCCGTATATTGGTATGGGCCATATCTTGGGTTGCATTATAACATTTTAGTATTCTTGGCCTCTGCCCTCTTGGGTCATTTTTTTGTATGGAGACAAAAATGAAGATAACCCATTAGTCTTTCTGCTAGATTTTATAGAGCATTTTAGAACTGTTAATCACTTTTTTCTACAATATCCTAAAGTAAGTCACTAAAAACTAATTACTTAATCATCTATTTTTTAATTTTTATTTTTGAACGGCATTTAGGGTATGTTTAGCAATGAGCTTTTAATAGCTTCTAACTTCAAGCTTTTAAGAAAATGTTCATACTAAATAAAAAGCTTTGTTTGGTTGAAAGAGTTTCAAGCTTTTAGGTTAGGAGAAAAAACTTTATATTGAAACGCTACTAGTACTAGCGTTTAAGAAAAGGTTCCTACTAATTACAGGTTTTTAATGAGTAAATGACACAAATACTCATTCTATCATAAAACAAATAATAAAAAAATATGCATACAAGCTTTTAGTTAATGCCCATTTTGGTCATTTTATACATTTTATTAAAAGCTCTAGCTACTCTGCCAAACACCAAAATATATTTAAAAAGCTATAGCTACTAGCTACATATACCAGCTTCCAGCCACCAGCTAGTTTTGCAAAATATACCCTTAATCAACTAATTATTTTAACCATTCAAAAATAAGTTTATTACTATCATTGCAAATAGGCGTGTGCAATTCATTTACAGCACCCACAATGTGGTATTTTTTTTCTCGACCAAATCAATGTGGCACATGCCACAGACCGCTTACCAGGTCCAGCCACATTGTGGCACTCATCCAGTCTGCAGCAAGTCGCACAGTTCGAACCTCAAACAAACTTCAGTTGTGGGTTCCCCACTTACATACACACATACATATAATGATTTTTAATATGGTTTGTATATTGTGGAAAAATCAGAGCTTTTTTAGGAAGGTTTGTGAGTTTGATGGTTTATGAGGTTTGTTCATTATGGGTATTCTAACCATAAACATAACTGATAAATCAGTTAATTCGGTTTAATGACAATGTGATTATTAGTTAATTTCAGTTAACGGCTAAGGTAACTGGAGCAAGCAATCCTTTCTATTCTAAACATTGTATGCTCCATCGCTCTCTATCTATAAAAGCATGCAATGTTATAATTAACACACGTGTATGTATATGCTATGTTTATTTTATTATGAGTATTAAGTCATTATTATTAGTTCTTTGTTAGAGGTGTGACACCTGGCAAACTCAGGTTAATACTTTTACAAACATATAAGTCTACCTTAGCGAAAAACATTTATTCGTATTTAACTGGGTCAGTTGAGTCGGGACGATGATTCGGGGAATCATCGGGAGTTGATTTACACTTACATATTGTCCAGGGTTCAAGGATTCGGAGGAGCATTGGGGGTAACATACACACACACACGAGTCTCGAGTCCCGTTGTTGGTGAAATTACATGATAGGATTAAGTATCAAGTATGAAATGTTCCATATATGAAATACAATGTGTAAATACATGTTTATATGATTAGATATGGTTAACATATGTTAGAAATGCATGTTTATGCATTAGGATGTGTTATCATGTGTTAAAATTGATTAAAATGGCAAAATCATAAAAATCTGATTTCCAGAAAACTGGTTCGACCTTTAACAGGAAGGTATAACGCGCGCCTTGGCCTTCGTTAAATATTTTATTTTGTATTACATTGCATATAAAAATACATATAAATCATGAAAACTTAACGAATTGAACTGACTTGTAAATAAAATGCTTAGAGTGTTAATAAGACGTTTGATATAAAAATGGTTAAATCTATATATGTTTATGCGTATATGCATTCATGTTAGGAACTAATCAATTTGTTGAAATATTTATATGAACACATACTTTTCTTATACAAACACATTATTAAGCGAAACATATATTTTTAAGGCTTATTTAGTCCGCTAATAATATAGGGGATATTCGACTAGATGGAATCAAGTGTTGTAATATCAAATGCGTCTATTCAAACATTATTACTAGTTGTTTTATGTTTCTGGCAACGAAATAATAAATAACTTATACAAATTATTATGACGACTATCAAATGTTGAACTATAATATATAAATGTTGCTTGTCGAAAGGTATAATTTACTTGCTTATTATCCAAAATGTGTTTTTAACAATAACTTCATGTCAAGACATTGAATGATATATTAGAGCATTATTTTAAGTAACTATACATACGCATATATTTCCGAGAATTCAAACCAAGTTGTCATCGGTTTGTTAAGTCATGCACACTTTAAGGCATGTATTAGTTCAATACGAGTCTAGGTAGTTGAATAAACTATCTTTACAACCAAGAAACGAAATAAGCTTATTTTGCATTAGAATTTAAGGCACCGTTTATTTGTAATAGGACACAAAAGGATCTTTTAATCCAGCTTCAGACATTGTTTGGTTTTCTTTCATAATGCACTACAGGTGAGTTCATACTTGTCCCCTTTTTACTCTTTAACACTTTTGGGGCTCAACATGTATCCTATGCAAACATACACAAAACACTTTCATACTCACATGCTCAATCTACTAAACATGCTTATATGCTATGCCATACTAGAATTTAGACTTCTTACAACTGCCACTTAGCATACAACCCCCTTAACATGTATAACGCTGAAGGAGTAGCACCATGCCCCCTAATTGGGTCATGTTATGTTTTACCGGCCTACCACTTCGGTGTTAGGTCAAGCAGTGCAAAAAAGAGTTGATTATGCCTTTTGTATGATTCTGTATGTGCAAAACTATAGCATGATGATTTGAGTAAAACATTTTATTACTATATATGTAAACCAAAACTAGTATGCTCACCAATACTTTATGTGTTGACGGATATTTTATACATGTTGCAGGAAAAAACTTGATGAGATGATACGAGAAACATCACCTAGGATTCGGCCTTAGAAACAAACGAAACAATCTATATTTTTCTTCATATTTGTGTTTGATGTGCTTCTTCTTGAAACAAATTGTATTTTTGTGAATGTTAGATGCAAATGAAATTCATATTAATATATTGTCACATTTTGGTGTTATGAAGTCTTTGAACAATCTATCACAAGTCGCGCCTCGATGTATTCCGTCATCGGTTGGGGTGTGATAGTACTTTGGGTTCATAAAGGTCATGTTATACTATGGTTATTGTTGTTTACTATACGGGCGTTTCATCTTAAGTCCCAACGGAAACCATGAATATGTGGGTATACATAACGAGGGAAATGTGGATAGATTTATTGGGCTTGACCCCCCCCCCCCAGGTCGGTTGGAGGTTAGACAGGTGCATATTGTCTCTAGTTTTCGGGCCTACTGAGGATGACGGTAGCTCAACATTCTGGGCATACATATATGGTTACATGTCTGTAATGGTTTCTAACCGTAGTAGTAACGATACTTAACGTCTAGCTAACGTTCTTATAACATAGTAGTAACGGGAATGATCTTTAAAACTTATGAAAACGTTTTTTAAAAACCTGTGAACTCGCCAGCATTATATGTTGACATTTTTGGCATGTTTTCTCAAGTCGCTAAGGTAGCACTTCACGGACTAGGCGCATAAAGTCTATGCATGGCGTCTAGGGTTTTGTAGCATGCTTTTATGGTCTATTTGTGTCTACCCATTGAAGTAATGAAATCATACAAAAATTTGAGTCAAAATCTTCTCCTCTCTTTTAGCTTTCTTATTGTAGAAATTTAGGGTTTGATATTCAAACAACAACTGAGCCAACACAAACTCAGATTCAAGATAACAACAGATGTAGGCGACAAAAACGTGTCTGAAAATCTTATTAACCCAAACTAGAAAACACCCCCAAATACCCTGAATATCACCAAAAGATGAGATTCTAAAAGAATAACTGGAATCAACTGATTGATTATATCAGTTCATTCTATGAATGTTTACAAAATAGAAAGAAACAAACACTTACAAACCAGAAGACTAAGGATCATACACACTGGTTATCACAGATGAATAACCACAAGAACACCAAGACGAAACCCTAACCTTCCTCAGAACACTCGAGAAGGTGAGAGAGAGAATACAGACGAACTAAAGAAAATAATGACAAACCCTAAAAAAAATATCTGATATAATAATTTATTTATACTCACTCAGCTGGGCCAAGGGCCAACCAGCTAACACTTCTCCTCAGCCATCTATCAAGCCCAATGGCCAACGAGCCCATTAAACCATCAGCCCAATATTATAACCTGAAACAACTTATCCAACATAATAGAACAGGGCCCAAAGATATAATGTCACAATATATTATTTACCAAAGTTATAATACTTGAATTAATTATAAATGTACAATTTTTTTACATATATTTTTAACATCCTCCTTTAATTCAAGTATTAAACATGTCTACCATTTTTAAGCCTTCACAAAATGCTTTGTGTTGCTCTATGGTTAAACCTATGGTAAGACCATCAGCTATTTGACTTTCTTAGTCAATTTTTTTAGGTTTGAGTATGCCTTTTGACACTTTTTCCGTGAGAAAGTGTAGATCAAGCTCAAAATGCTTGATCTTATCATAAAAAACAGGGTTGGCTGCTATAGATATAGCAATCTTACTATCACAATAAAGTCTTAAAGGTAAATTGACATTTACCTTCAATTCAAACAACAAATTCTTTAACCAAATCATTTCACAAGCTGTAGGACACATAGCTCTATACTCAGCTTTAGCTGAGGACCTAGAGATAGTGTTTTGCTTCTTGCTTTTTCAGGAAACAAGAGACTGACCAAAATACACACAAAAGCCTGTAATAGACTTCCTTGTATCTAAACACTTAGCCCAGTCAAAGTCAACATATCCAGTTAAGGTTAAATTATTACCTTTACTAAACATAACTCCTTTTCCATGAGATTGTTTCAAATACCTAAGTAACCTTAAGCCAATTTGAAGATGACCATAAGTAAGCTTATGCATATATTGACTCAAAAACTGAACACTATAACTTATGTCAGGTCTGGTCAAAGATAGATATATAATTACTCCTATCAACTTTTGATACCCAGTTATATTGTCAAGTAATGTATTATTTTTACCAGTTTTGACAGACACAATATAACTCTGTTCAATTGGTGTGTTAATAGGTTTACAACCCAAATACCCAAACTCATCCAATAGTTCAAGACAATACTTTCTTTGAGAAAGACAAATACCAGCATTAGAGTATAACACCTCAATGCCCAAAAAATACTTCAAAATTCCAAGATCTTTAATAAGAAATTTTGAACTCAAACATTCCTTAACCTTGTTTAGTTCAGACTCATTATTCCCAGTTAAAACAATATCATCAACATACAACAACAATACAACAAATATATTGTTATCAGTCTTAATAAATAGGGAATAATCACATACATTTTGTACAAAACCAATACCTAACAAAACATTAGTCAATTTCTCATTCCATTGTCTAGGAGCTTGTTTAAGCCCATAGAGAGACTTGACTAATTTACACACTTTGGTTTCATTTTTTGAGAAATAGGCCTTAGGTAACTTCATGTAGACATCTTCTGAAATAGACCCATATAGAAAGGCATTGCTTATGTCAAGTTGGTATAATGGCCAACTATTATTAACAACAAAATTGATAACAACTCTAAATGTTACCATTTTTACAACACGGGAGAAGGTCTCTCCAAAATCAAGACCTTCTCTTTGGTTACACCCTTTGGCAACTAACCTAGCTTTATATCTTTCAAGCTCACAATTAGCCTTATACTCCCTCCGTCCCATTTTAGATGTCATTGGGCCCACAAACACACATATTAAGTAATTTTTGTTTGTATGTTGTAAAATGACAATATATCCTCATGTTATTATTTCAAATCTTTAATTGTTTTTGTCTTTTATGGGCAAAACTGGAAATTGCTTACAAATGGACATTTAATTTGGGACAACAAAAAGTGCAAAAATGAACATTTAAAATGGGACGGAGGGAGTATTTAATTTTGTATACCCACTTACATCCTATTGCCTTTCTATCATTAGGTAAATCAATAAGAATCCAAGTATTATTTCTATTTAATGCTTCCATTTCAACATTCATAGCTTCAATCCATTTGAGATCTTTTGAAGCCTCAAAATAACTACTTGGTTCAACTGTTTTGTTTAGATTTGATACAAAACAGAAATTTTCAACAGTCAAGTTTGAATAATTAACAACTTTTTCAACACCATACTTAACTTTTCCATCAACCACATAATCACTAAATTTTCTAGGAAAAACAGACTCTCTAGAGGACCTTCTTACACTATCATTTCCTCCCTCAGGTGGAATGGTCTCATCATGTGCAGTTTCATCATCATTGTCAACCCTATCAGTGGCCCTACTACTAGTCTTATCTGGACTATGATAAGAATCATTTTGCCTATTAAAACTAGGAGGTCCATCAGATTGCTGACTAGAAGAAGCTGCATTAGACCTATTGATTCCCCCTTCATCATTAGGAGGTTTAGGTTCCTCAACTACCTTAGAACTATTGGTTGTTTCAGACTCATACATATAAAAAAAAAATTAAATGAGTAAGACTGTTGTTTTCAGAATTATGAAAATCTAAGTTCTTTAAATCATCTTTAGATGGAAAAATATTTGGGGTCGAATGGACCCTTCGACCTATCGTGAGCACGAATCAACCAATAATAAACATTAAAGTCTTCATTCGACCTAACAATAACCTCCTTCAACCTCGTAGTAGTTCATTAAACCCCACGACCACTTGAATGAACATCTAAGTTACCAAAATCTTTCAAACTTTCGTCTTTAGTCTTGTAATCCGAAAACGACAGCCACATAATGCATTTACACTTATCAATGTACCAACAGTTCCATAAGGATCAGTAGGGCTGACCCTTGTAGAACTTGTCCACCAGTACCACCAGAACCAGGTTCACCCATGATGACAACAAAACAAACAAGAACAAACAATCAATCAATCAAGAACATAATACAAACAAAGAAAAGCAAACACAATATACCAACTCCTAATAGGGCAAAGTTGTGTCAGTGTTCAGATAGTGGATTCATCACTCAAAAGGTGTCCACCCAGATCTTAACACAGGAGCCCCTTATAAGCTATATATATATATATATATATATATAGGATATAGATAATTTAGAAACTCCCTTGAGTTGGAGAAACTCAAGAAACTCATTTGTGACCATTGATCTATACATATCAATGGCTGAGATGTAATCTACAATTTTATAATAATAAACATGTTGTACTTTTTAGTTACTTGTGTGTTTAGGGGCATTATTGTCCATGAGGCATATAAAAAGAATGTTTTAGTCAACATATCTCTCTCTCTCCTGACACATTTGACTTTCTCTCTCTCTCTCATCTGACACAATTCACTCTCTCACTTCTCTATTCTCTCCTCTCTTTTCTCTCTCTCTTTTTATAATAATAAATTTGACATCTTTTTATTTAATCTTTCATAAATTTGACATATTTTTAAATTTCAATGCTGAGCTGGTTACAAAACTGGTGGTCAATATGGAATTACTGTTATAGTTACATACGTACGTAGCAAAACTGACAGTATGTACCCAAAAAATCTGATAGATGTTACGTATGTAACTAATGATGTTAGATAACCAAATAACAATGCTGAGCTGGTTACGAAAATGGTGGTCAATATGGAATTACTATTATATTTACATACATACGTAGCAAAACTGACAGTATGTACCCAAAAAATCTGATAGATGTTACGTATGTAACTAACGATGTTAGATAACCAAATAACAATGCTGAGCTGGTTACGAAACTGGTGGTCAATATGGAATTACTATTATAGTTACATACGTACGTAGCAAAACTGACAGTATGTACCCAAAAAATCTGATAGATGTTACGTATGTAACTAATGATGTTAGATAACCAAATAACGATTGTTACATATGTAGATATCTTATGAATTGATTCACTAGTTAAAGGTGCTTATGTAACTATTTAAACAGTTAAGAATTTAACCAACACATGTTAAGCGTAACCCAATAGATCTGGACAAACAACAACAAGAACACAAAAATAACTCAAGGGCAAATGTTTGTTAAAAAATAACTAACGAACAAGAACATGGATTTCTTACAAAAACAAGAATGGATTTCTACAAAAGAACAAGAACAAAATTTTTGTTTGTTAAATTAAACAGGGGCAAAAAAATGTTTGTTAAAATAAACAAGATTCTTAAAACCTTTTTTAAACACAAGATTCTTAAAAATCCATTCAAAACAAATAAACATTAAAAAACAAAATAAATATTAACAGCAGTGGAGATGAAAAAATAACTTTATTCATCTTCTTCGTGAAGGGAGTGGAGGAGATCCACGGTCGTGTAGGAAAATCGACGGTGGTTGAGGAGGTTTCCGGTTGTAGCAGCGGTTGCCATCGACAGATTTAAATGGAGAAGATAGGTCCATCGGAGAAGATTGACAACCAGATCTGATGGCAACGGGTTCGAGTAGAGCAAGGCTTTGTTGGTGCGATCAAGCTCTTATAAGTCCCTTTCCGGGTTTCCGACATGGCTCTAAACTTGGTGACCATGGTTAAAAAAAATAATGGTAGTGATGAAGGTGAGAGAGAAGATTCAAACTGTATGTATGAGGTTAGAGAGAGGATGTGCTTGGGTTGAGAGATATGAGGGAGAGAGAAATATACATTAAATTTAAAACAAATATATGAAGAGGTGAGAGAGATGTTTGGGAAAGTGATGTATTTTGTGTCAGTAGGTACAAAAAAAATCAGTCAACAAGATGGGTAATCTTTACCATCTTACCCTTTTAATCAAATGAGAAAATGGAGATGTGGACTCATGTGAGCCATTAGATGAGTTTCAATAGTTTCCACAACTCAATAGAGTTTCTCTTGGATACATAGCCTATATATATATTTATATATAGAGAAGCAACAAGATAAAACATAGAGATAACACACAAAACAGACATCCAAGAACAAATCTCAACAATCAGATAGACCACACACAGACAATCAACAACAAACAACAACCCAATACAAGATCAATATGCCGGTCCACCCTAACCCGGCCAAGGACTCATAGACACAAGAGACAAAGACAAGAAAACTTACAGAGTACTCTAGCAGCCCAAGCAACAAATACAATCAAGCAAAGAAAGGATAGAACAACTTACTGATTGCACAGCTTCCTATCCAAACATAAAACCAGTACCTTAACAAGTGCCAACAATCCATTGACACCAAACCACACATCTAACCAGATCCTTACAAGACAATAGCAAACAATATGAGAATACACAGATATGAGATCTAGAACTCAAGATGTCAGATCAGCAATAACAGATCTAGGTAAATAACCCTAGATCTGAGACATGCAGCGGACAATAACCAGGATAAGAAAGATCTTAATGATAGAAAGCCTAAGACTCTGATACTATGTAGAAATTTAGGGTTTGATATTCAAACAACAATTAAGCCAACACAAACTCAGATTCAAGATAACAACAGATGTAAGCGACAAAAAAGTGTTTGAAAATCTTATTAATCCAAACCAGAAAACACCCCCCAAATACCCTGAATCTCACCAATCGATGAGATTCTAAAAGAATAATAGCAATCAACTGATTGATTAAATCAATTGATTCTATGAATGTTTAAAAAATACAAAGAAACAAACACTTACAAACTAGAAGACTAAGGATCTTACACACTGGTTATCACAGATGAATAACCACAAGAACACCAAGACGAAACCCTAACCTTCCTCACAACACTCGAGAAGGTGAGAGAGAATACAAACGAATTAAAGAAAATAATGACAAACCCTAAGAAATATCTGAGATAATAATTTATTTATACTCACTCAGCTGGGCCAAGGGCCAACCAGCTGACACTTCTCCTCATCCATCCATCAAGCCCAATAGCCAACGAGCCCATTAAACCACCAGCCCAATATTATAACCTGAAACAACTTATCCAACATAATAGAACAGGGCCCAAAGATATAATGTCACAATATATTATTTACCAAAGTTATACTACATGAATTAATTATAAATGTACATTTTTGTACATATATTTTTAAATCTTCTCCCTTTTCAGTTTGTTACCTATCGAGTTTAAAATATTGTCTTTAGCAGTTGGTGCATACTTACATCATATGCCATCCAATTAGGTTGTGCTTGGTTATGGTGCTGAAAGTGATAAGAGTTCTTGGTATACTAGGAGATGTATGTTATTATTAGGAGAAATTGCACCTAACCCTTTTAAAACTTGTAAGATTGCATATATACCCGAAATTCAAGTTGTTGATGCTAACATACAATGTTCTTAATGCATGTTTTGGGTATATATTCGCGTTTGCTAGTTTTGAGGGGGAATATATGCAATTATCTCTTATTTTTATGGCCATTTATAGAATGTCGAGCTTTATGGTTTCTTTACTTATCTCTTATGGGTCAAAGGGATAAAATTATAAAGATTAGCTTAGAAGGAAGAGGGTCAACTGGGTTGACGGGATGGTACATATTAAGTTGTCCAAATTGTGTTTTTAATAACTTTGACTTTCTAAATCATTTTATTAAAGAAAATCAAATTATTATTTTATTTATATATATATATTGTTATCATAGCATGAGTTGAGTGGTGTGCACTCTGATCGAGAGTTTTTATGGTGCTACAACGGGCACCTAGATCTTAGCTAGTTGGTAGCTGGCTTAAAGAACACAGACACGGTCATTGTTTTGGTACATTTATTTCACACATGTGTACATATTTATGCATTGGCTATATTAAAATAAGGAAACGGGTCAATGCAGCTTTTAGTTTATCGCTAATAGGTGAACTATAATGAAACGGCTTAAATGGGTCAGAAATGTTACTAGTTCAACAAGTTTGTTTGAAAGTATGTAACTTGGATTGTAATTTATCAATAACATGTAAGGGTTAAATAGTTAAAAAAAAAAAACAGAGTGACTATTAAGAAACCGGCGCAAAGGTTGCTAGTAAAACCACTTTATATTTAATGGGTTAATTCGGGTTGTAGTTTGTTAATAATGGGTCAAATAGTCAAATAAAAAAAACAAGTTACATGGATTGAAAGTAGGCAACAATGTTTTTGAATGCCTAGAACTCATAAATAACTTTTTCTACAAAGAAAAATAGATTATTATTTAGAAAAATAGTTTTTTTTTTCATATTTAATTGATAATTAAAATTAATTATTTATAAAATTGATGACAAAAGAAAAATGTTAGCAGGTAATCCCAAATTAGACTTTTACCCAACCCATCCATCTCACCCATCCACTTTTTGCCATCTCTAGGCTAGATGTTTATGAGTGTGACCACTCATCATAATAGATAGGTACCTTTTATAATTTAATTTGTTTATTTGTCATGGGTGATTCCATGGTGAATTCATGAATGATTTTCAAATGGTTCTTTATTGTAGAGTTTCACTGATTTTTATGAATTTTTTCACTAAAATTTTCATTTTTTTTCTAAATCGAGAAGGTTTTTAGGAACCCCCAGAACCCCCTCTGGATCCGCCACAGGGTGATTCTATAGTTACAAACTATTATGTGTTTGTGCGTGCCTTGATTGTTCTAGTCTTCTAGAGGGTATTGTTGGCTCTTGATGTTGCATGGATTCCTTAAGACCAACCATCGAGTTAGCTATAACTTACATTGTCTTCCATGCTTTAGCTGCTCTTAGAGTATGTGTAGTGGCTAACGTTATGGGGCGTTTTGGGGCTCCAAAGCGCCGGGAACACCGCCCCGAGTGGCGCTATGGGGCGTTTTCAGCTGATTTCGTCTTCTCCATAACCGGCGTTGTGCATTGGGGTTTTTTAAGGGTTTATTATTATTATTATTATTATTATTATTATTATTATTATTATTATTATTATTATTATTATTATTATGTTTGTGTGTGTGAAGAGGAAGAGAAAGAAGTGAAGAGGAGGAGGAAGAAGAAGAAGTGAAGAAATGAGGAAGAAGATGATGGAGAAGAAGAAGTAGGTGGGGAAGGGGTAGGTGGGGTGGGTTATTATTTTTTATTTTAATTAATATTATTTTTAATAGTAAATCTTTTTTTTTATTATTGTTTTTTAACTTAATAAATTTCTTTTATTATTATTATTATTATTATTATTTTATTATTATTAGGTATTTAATATATTCTTATTTAAATAAAAAACAATAATTAACCAATCATTACCAATCATTTATAACCCCCACATAACC
This sequence comes from Ambrosia x helenae, assembly GCA_030844895.1. Classification (NCBI taxonomy): domain Eukaryota; kingdom Viridiplantae; phylum Streptophyta; class Magnoliopsida; order Asterales; family Asteraceae; genus Ambrosia; species Ambrosia x helenae. The sequence continues at coordinate 27,742,527 of CM061234.1, forward strand.
CCCTTCCCACTACATCCTCTTTTTTCATAACCCCAACATAACCCATTTTCTATTACTTTTTAATATTTTAATCCTATAACCCCCACATAACTATATACCACTACACATACCCTTAGGGAGAGTTCCATGAAGTTATAAATTACTAGTTCGATAGAATAAAATAGAAAGCTAGCTTCTGCATATTAGTTTGGTTATTAAATTAGCATATTGTTATTCTGTGACATTTTCTTTTAAAAAATAATATACTTTTGGTTATTTTTTGCTCAAAAGTTATCCTTAAGGTTCTAAATTACTAGTTCGACATAAATACATAATAGAAAAGAAAACTAGCTTTTGCATCTTAGTTATTAATATAAATTAATAGTCAACAGTCAACAGAGTCAATAGTCATAGTCAAAAAGTTATCTTTATCAGTGGCGAAGCTTGATCCGAAGGTTCGGGGGGTCGGAAGTCACCGGGGAGTCGGAAGTCACTAGTTTCGGGGGGTCGAAAGCCTATATTTTCAAAATTTTCTATACGAATACTATACAATCGGAACTTCTGCGCGAAAATCCGGGGGGGGGGTCGACCGCCCCTACTATGCTTCGCCAGTGATCTTTATGCCTTTATAATTATTTAGTCATAGTCAATATTCTTAGTCAATAGTCTTCCTAGAATCAAGTTATTGTATTAATGTTGTAGCCACTATATAATCTTCTGTGAATAATAAGAAAAATACATTCGATCCAATTCACTCTATTACCTATTACTCTATATGGTATCAAGAGCCTAAAGCTCTCTTGATCCAACCGATCCATCACAGCTTTCGACAGCCTTTTATCCACAACCCACACAACCCTTTCATTTTTCTGATTTGCAGCCTCAATGGCTCCATTTTTTGTTCATCAATCAAACCAAAACTACAATCGGAACCCTTGTTCCTCAGCCTCAAACCCATCATTACAAAACCGACCCTCCTCGTGGTCAAACAAATACGCAACCCAAACTCAAAACAACCCGACCCACAACAGCCAAACTAACGTTTTTTTGTTATTTTTGCAGCATACCCGGTCATGTAACGAAAGATTGTCGCAAACTTCGTCGCTTCCTACGCGACCATTATGTCTCTACTCATGATTCCTACTCATACCCGGTTGTGAACAATACATCTTCTCACACTACGGTTCCAAACACTCCATGGATGTGGAATACAGGCGCTTCCAATCGCACTAACAACAACAACAACAACCAAATGCATGTTCTTTCCGAATATGGTGGCCCGGATGAGATTGTTTTAGGTGACGGTAAAACCCTTCCTATCACACACATTGGTCAAACAACCCTTCACACCAACTCACGACCGCTTTTCTTAAACGATGTCTTAATCGTTCCATCTCTTCGTAATAATCTTATTTCTGTTGCAAAACTTAGTCGTACTAATCAAGTTTCTGTTGAATTTTTTCCATATCATTTCGTGGTTAAGGATCTACGCACGGGGGCGCATCTAATGCGGGGCGTGAACGTCAATGACATTTACTACGGACCAACCACACTCTCTCCTCATATCAATGCAACAACAACAAGATCTCTACTTGCGTGGCACCATATCCTTGGACATCCTTCGTTTCAAGTCTTCAAGTCCTTAATTTCTAAATTAGGACTTAATGGTAATAAAGTGTCACCCGAGTCTTTTCATTGCAAATCTTGTTCGTTAAATAAAAGCCATAAAAATTCTTTTGGTAAAAACTCATTTGTTGCAAAGAAACCATTGCAACTCGTTTACTCAGATTTATGGGGTCCAGTCCAAACATCCAATGACGGCTTCAAGTGCTATGTCATATTTGTCGATTATTTTTCTAATTACATTTGGTTATATCCGAAAAAAAGAAAATCCAACGTCTCCGTCCTTTTTCCACAATTCAAATCACTAGTGGAAAAATTCTTTCAAACACCTCTTATCTCTCTATTTACCGACAATGGTGGTGAATACATTGGTCTTACATTTCTCACAATTCATGGAATTTCTCACTACACCACACCTCCTCATACACCCGAACAAAACGGGGTGGCCGAACGTCATCATCGACACGTTGTTGAAACGGGCCTTGCCCTCCTCCACTATGCTCAACTCCCATCACAATTTTGGTCACATGCCTTTCAAGCCGCAACCTATCTCATCAACCGTCTACCCACCACCATCTTGAACAACAAATCACCTTATGACATGTTATTCAATGTTGCTCCCACCTACTCCAAACTAAAACCGTTTGGATGTCTTTGCTATCCTTGGCTCCGCCCATACAACACCTCCAAGTTACAATCTCGCTCCGCATCATGTATCTTTCTTGGATACTCTTCTTCCAGATCAGCATACAAATGCTTTGATCCAGCCACCAACAAACTATATCACTCTCGCCATGTTGAATTCATACCACACATCTTCCCATCCCACACCAATAACTCCACATCTCCCATTGTCACCTATGAATCATTTCTTCACAACATACCAAATCCTACAAAGCCTTCACACCCTACACAACCTCCCATCGATCCCACACACCAACCCATACCTCCTACACACCCCTCTCCTGACCCTACACAACCTTCTGCTGCACCTACACAACAGTTGCCTGATACTACACAACACTCATCTGACCATACACAACCTTCTACTACACCTACACAACATTCCCCTAACCCTACACAACTCTTGTCCTCTACACAGTCCTCCACTGTCCATACACAGTCCTCATCTCCACAATCCTCCACTCCTACACAACCTAATTCACCTACACAGCCTTCCAATGACTCTACCACCTCCTCATCTCAAACTCCTTCAACTAACCCCTCTCCTACCACCTCTACACACCCACAAAGGTCTCGCAATCCTAACCCAAAATATTACAATTCCAACTTCATCAACTCCACCACACTTCACCCACTTCCTACATCCATTGAGCCCTCTACTCACATCCAAGCGATGAAAGATCCACAATGGCGACAAGCAATGGATCTTGAATACAACGCTCTTCTTCAAAACCATACGTGGGAGCTTGTCCCTCATACTACCCAAAATCCAATCGGATGCAAATGGGTATTCCGAACCAAATGAAAACCCGATGAAACTATTGATAAATTTAAAGCGCGCCTAGTCGCAAAAGGGTTTCATCAACAGTACGGTAAGGACTATTTTGATACCTTTAGTCCGGTAACGAAACCTGTCACCATTCGTACTGTTCTTTCCATCGCATTCTCTCGAGGGTGGTCGTTACGCCAACTAGACGTCAATAATGCATTTCTTCATGGCACCTTACATGAGGATGTGTACATGATTCAACCACCCGGATTTGCAAATTCGGCGTTTCCTAATCACATTTGCAAACTCAAGAAATCTCTTTACGGCCTTAAACAAGCCCCGCGGGCTTGGTACAATGAATTAACCGTCTTCCTCATTAGCTTCGGTTTTAAAAATGTCTCTCTGATGCATCTCTTTTTGTCTACAACACAAATGGTAACACTTGCTACCTACTCGTCTACGTTGACGACATTGTCCTCACTGGAAACAATAATCCGTTCATGGACATCTTTGTTCAAGCCCTAAGCAAAAAAATTTCGATCAAAGACTTAGGCCCTCTACATCACTTCCTAGGAATCGAAGTCATTCCAACTCCTCATGGTCTATTCCTCTCCCAACACAGGCACATTGAGGACATCTTAACCAATTTCAAAATGGATGGTGCCAAAGAGGTCCTCACCCCTCTAAGCGTCTCTGAACCGCTTATCCCTTCGGATGCCTCTCCACCCGTTGACCCAACTCCTTATCGCAAACTTGTTGGCACACTTCAATACCTTGCCTTCACCCTCCCTGATATCTCTTTCGCAGTCAACAAACTCTCCCAGTTTATGCACCACCCAAAACAGTCACATTGGCAAGCTCTCAAACGGGTTCTCCGCTATTTGAAAGGAACATTGCACCATGGGTTATTGTTAAATAAACAGTCCTCACTTGATTTAAATGCTTTCTCAGATTCTGATTGGGGAGGCATACATGACGGAGGAAGATCTACTACAGGTTATATATTATATCTTGGATCCAACATCATCTCCTGGCGTTCATCAAGACAAAAAACGGTCTCACGTTCATCCACTAAAGCAGAATACAAAGCACTAGCAAACGCCGCAGCTGAAATCTCATGGGTTAAAAATCTTCTCCAAGAACTTGGTCATCGCACGACACGTACACCATCTCTTTTCTGTGACAACACCGGCGCCACCTACCTTTGTGCCAACCCGGTGTACCCTTCTCGCATGAAACATGTTGCCCTCGACTACCACTTTGTTCGTGAACAAGTCAATGCCGGTCACTTAAAGGTCTTTCACATTAGCTCAAAGGATCAACTGGCTGATGTCCTCACCAAACCACTTCCAAGATCACCGTTTCTTTCCTTTCGCTCCAAGATTGGCGTATCCAATGGATCATCCATCTTGCGGGGGCGTATTAACATAAATCAATAGTCAACAGTCAACAGTCAATAGTCATAGTCAAAGAGCTATCTTTATGCCTTTATAATTATTTAGTCATAGTCAATATTCTTAGTCAATAGTCTAGTCAATAGTCTTCCTAGAATCAAGTCATTGTATTAATGTTGTAACCATTATATAATCTTCTGTGAATAATAAGAAAAATACATTCGATTCAATTCACTCTATTACCTATTACTCTATATTAGTTTGGTTATTAAATTAGCATATCACTAATCTGTGACATTTTCTTTTAAAAAAATAATATACTTTTGTTATTTTTTATCAAATGTTGTATCAGGGCATAATGTTAAAACTGAACTAGACTTATGGTCTATACTCTCTAAACACAATTTAATAGTTTATCTTCTGAAAGCATATTTGATTTCAATATAATATAAATGAGCGATGAGGACTAAACTACTCCTTTAGACTATTTCCAATGCATCCTTAATTTATATGCCCTTACTAGCCCTTACCATTGGAGCAATGGTGCCCTTTGAAGCCCTTAGCATGGAAGTCCTTAGACTAGTGGGAGTGGGGCGGGAAGGTGGGGCTTGAAGCCCTCTACACCACTACAAGTGCCACATGGCGCATTACGCCCCTCCCCCTTCCCCCCCCCCCCCCCCCCCCCCCCCCTTCACTCCGGGTAGTCTTACACGAGCATGAGTTTCCCTAGGTTCTTGAAATAAGGTGGGCCCAATGTAAAAAAAAGAAATGTTTTATTTAAATATTGTGTGTAATAAATATGTGATGAGGTGGAAATTAAGAAGGGTAAGGATATTTGTAGGGTTGAAGATAAAATTGAGGTTTTTAAGGATTTGTAAGAATATTATGTGGCAGATGACGTGGTAGCTAAGAGCGCCTAAAAGCTCACGTAGCATTAAAGATAGCCATTAAAGATAGTTAGAATTAAAATTTTGAAACATTTGACTCTGCAGGTAAATAGTTAAATAAAAGAGTTTAACTATCGATCAAGTACACAAGTGTACCAAAGTCAATTTACTCATAGGGCAAAAATAATAGTAGGCTAAATGCCTTACCTAACTATGGGAACTTGCAATTTTCTGGCACAACCTAAAATTGAAATGTTACATTTCTTGGAGACATGGAATATTAATGAAGTACCTGTAATTTTAAGTTACATCAATTATTAACGTTTTCTTCTTCTTCTTTCTAATTTTGTTTAAATAAATTGTTATGTTTACAATTTTTTCTAATGGCGAATTTCTTTCTAGTTAGCCACCGTACTTCTCAAATTGAAGAGCTCGGTTGCCCCACTTTGACCAGACTATATTGTTCTAACAAAGCTTACACTGGCTTTAGAGTCTGGCTTGGGCGTTCCCCCAAAAAACCATACCGTCGGCTGCCACTTGATAGTTGTTGTGCGGCCACAAGAGCAGAACTCTCTGGCGTAACACACGGTTCGACGAAAACCCGGGTGGGCTTAGAATTCGAACTTACAACCTCACAAGACCTAGCTCAAATCCTTCATTGACATAATCCACCAAAAGTGACACAAGTGAGGATCGAACTTGGGTCTCCATTGAAGAACCCAAGCATTCCTACCACTAGACCACAAGTGGGGGATTCAATTGTAATTTTATAAAAGAATCTGATCTCCTCATAACCTTTGTAGATGAGGTCAAATAATTTACTAAGCTTTTGCTTATTGTCACTACGGGTGTTAAAGTGGTTCAGCCAGGTGACGGGTTAAAACTAGATTTATGAAACAGGTAGGGTTGATGATTAACACTTTTTGCTTAAAATTTTGAAGTCGTACATAAATATTTAGGCCATGTTTGGCTCTCCTTTTCCATTTCTCCTTATAACTTTTCCTCCTTCAAAAGTTACTTAATCTCATAAGTCACAATTTATGACTTATGACTTTTCCCTCAAAATCTCTTTTTCAAAGCACAAAACCCTCCATAAGTTACTTTTCAAAAAAAACTATCCAAACACTTTTATTTAACTTATGACTTATTAAATAAGTCAATAAATTAAAAGGAGGTGTGAAAATGAATAGCCAAACATGCACTTAGTGTTGAAATATGATTAGACAACATAGTATATTCAATAATAATATGTAATTTTGAATAAAATAACTAAGGAGGCTTTATGGTTTATGCAATAAAAATACACTTTAGGTAACATGCAACCCATTTTACCCTTTTTTTTTTATTGGTTTAACAATCAAAATATAATCCCAATCGACTCATTCATAAGAAGGATGGTTGAAATTACCACCTCTCATTTTTTTTACTGATATAGCTCTTTTGATAATTGAAACTAGGGGTGCAAACGAGCCGAGCCGAGCTTGACCAGGCTCGAGCTTGATTAACTTATAAGAGTTTGAGCTCGAACTTGGCTCGTTTAGTGGTTATTAGTTAATATATTAAATAAAACTAATATAAATAATGGGCTTGTAGGCTCGATAGCTCGATAAGTCACTAATTCAGCCCGACTCGGTTATTAAACAACTTTAAATGTGGGGTAAATAGTATAAAATACTCATAAAACTAATATTATACTAAGGCTCGATAAGTAAACGAGCTTTGTTTTAGGCTCAAGCTCGGCTCGGGCTTGATAAGGCTTGGGTGGTTTCGAGCTTTTTATCGAGCCGATCTCGATTAGCTCGCGAGCTACTCGGCTCATTTACACCCCTAATTGAAACTGAGGTTGTTATGTTTCGTTGTTTTGTAAAAGGAAGAAATAAAAAACAACTGTATACGGGGGGGGGGGGGGGGTTGTTTCTGATTTGTTCTCCAAGGCATCCTATCAAGTCAACACCATCCAAGTTCTAGTGAAAAAGAACTTGCCTTCACATTCTTCTGTAACACCCGGTTTCCAAAAGTTGAGTGGTATTCACATAACACCTCCTCACGGGGTGTTCCCTTCATCCCCATTAGTCATGAGAAGTATTTAGAATCTATTGAGCGCAATGGACATGTGACATCCTAGGCAAATCCTATATTGATCGAGGTCAGGAGAGATCATTGATTCATATGTATCCAAGATCTTATGTTTTGATCAATAGGTCGCCTTTAGAGTTTATCATGTTTTCAAAAACAAGTTAAGGCCATGTTTTGTTTTCCAAGATATTGTGAGGGTGTTTAGATGTGCATTTCAAAAGCGATGACAAAATAATCAGCTATAAATCGACAGTAACATGTTAAAAACTAAAACTAACACCTATCTAATATTATAAGAAGTGGGGGCTCTGGAAAGCATATTGTAGCTGGTACAAGCCAGTATGAGAATTTTAATGCGGGTAAATTTCTTTTTAATCTATATAATTTCCTTTTACAAAATCTTGCATTTTATATAATTCTTGCACGATATTGTGTCTTGTTCTAAAGGTTACGAATCTGTACCGATTGATGGTACCTTTTGACCATTCTAAAGGTATATCTCATATAATTCGTATGAAAAAGAAAACAATTTACTGTATTTTGATGCAGATGAAACTGTAAGCAAATTATTAATATTAAGTTCAAGAACAATTTACTGTATTTTGATGTCATATCTAGAGGTGACGATCTTGACCCATTTATACATTAATGGGTCGATTGCGGTTATATTACATTTAAAATAATTATCCACAAAGATAAAACACATGATTTAAGATATGTCACATTGCAGTTTTTTTAATGGGGAGAATATCAATTTTACTCTTAAGGCATTTAACTTGTCTTAAACATGTTCATGTCAACTAAATCGCTACAAAAAGGTACATTTTGACTCATATCCTTTTTGACCAATAACCCAACCCATTACCCATTCCCAAATGCCCATTTTGTTGCTTCTAATTGTTGTAAATACTTACGTATAAATTTGTAGCGTTGTGTTTAATCTTTCTTCGGTTAATCTTAGGGCATTGGTCAAATAAACCCTATGGACTTTGGTTGAATCGCTATTGAAGTCCTTGAACTCTATGTTTGCTTGATTCAATCCTTTAACTTTCAAAACTTGACAACAAAGTCCTTGAAATTCTTTTTAACATCATAACGAAATGACCTTTCGGTTATGCTTCATAAGTCTAGGATTTGATCACTAAACATTACAAAAAACTTTAGCAAAAGTCCATATGAATTTTCTGAAAAATTGGTTAAATATTTTACAGGTGGCAAGTACATGTGAAGACATTAAGAGAAAAGAACCAACATTTGATTTTGCATCAACAAAGCCAGGCAGATCGAGAGGGACTTCTCCTGCTACATGAAAGTAGAATGATTCATATTGTTACGTTCAGTGGTTGGGAAACACTCAATTCCGAAGAGAAAAGACTCGAACGTTTATTAGAAAACCGCATGAAAAATTAACCAACCGAAAATATCTACTACAAATAGCTAAAAGTACAAGGTTTGACTTTTATTTATTAAGATGTTTTGACTTAGTGAAGATCAAGTTACAATTCATGGGTTATGGGTATGAAGTTACTATCTATTTATGATTTATCCTCTTCATTATGTAATTGTAAAAGATACTTAAAAATGAGCAACTTGGATTATAATATTACAATGTTTTATTGCTCTATTTATATGAATTCTGTAACATGAAAACTATACCCGAATATTATGTGGTAATACTCTTTCGGATGCTATTAAGTAAAAGTATCTTTTCCCTATCCGGTTTGTAACTCTTTTTATGGGGTTTTATATTTTAAAGTAGTGAAAAATAAACGACTTACTAATAACTTGCTTCAAATAAAGTTGAACTTTAAAAATTAGACTATTTGGTGTGCATGCAGGGAGAAGGGTCGGGGTGGTGATGTGGCCTATTCCCTGATCGGGAACACCGCCCCCCCCCCCCCCCCCCGAAATTTTTTGGAGGAAAACGGGGAAATCATCCCGTTTGAACCGAGCTCTCTGATTGGCTAATTTTTTTGAACGTTGATGTGTGGGCCCCCTTGGATATAGCCGTTTGAAAATAAATAAAAAAAAAAAAATTAAACCTTTTACCTATATATTCTTCCATCTCCTACCTTTTTACATCTTATTTTTTAAACACAACCATACACACAACTATAATTCTTCCATCTCCACCAAATTTATAAAAATCCAATTTGTTACCATGAGTTCGTCGGAGGAGGAGGAACAAAACGTGATAAACTTTTACGTTGGCGCAATGATGGAAACGGCAAAAATTATAGCCGAGTTGGAAGACGAAAGCGATAGTGAAGCGTCTTCGGTACCATTGACACGGAGCGCGGCGCTTGATAGAGATCGTGAGGGTATGTTTTATTTTTTTAGTTAAAATGTTTTATTTTTTTTGTTAAAATGTTTTATTTTTTTTGTTAATATGTTTTATATTTTTTGTTAATATGTTTTATTTTTTTTAAAGGTGCACATGAACGTTTGGTGGCCGATTATTTTGACGAAAACTGTGTTTACACTGACGAACAGTTTAAACGTCGTTTCCGAATGAGTAGAAGATTGTTCGAACGAATTGCCGATGATTTAGCTAATTACGATGAATTTTTTACACTACGATACGATGGTAGAGGGAAACGGGGTTTTACGACCCTACAAAAATGCACGTCTGCAATTCGTCAATTAGCATACGGCACTGCGAGTGATTCATGGGATGAGTATTTAAGGATGTCTGATAGAATGAGTCGGGAATGTTTGTACCAGTTTTGCGAAGATGTTGTGAAGTTATATAGTAAGGTTTATATGCGTACGCCAAGAAAAAGCGACATCGAAAAGCTCTACGCGCACCATGCAGAGAAACACAGCTTTCCTGGCATGCTAGGAAGTCTTGATTGTACGCATTGGCCATGGCGTAATTGCCCCACCGCATGGAAAGGTCAATTTACTCGGGGTGACGTAGGAGAACCATCACGTATTCTTGAAACCGCTTGCTCACAAGATCTTTGGATTTGGCATGCTTTTTTTGGCATTGCAGGTTCGTGTAACGACTTAAATGTTCTTGCAAGATCTCATATTTTTGATCCCATGATTAGAGGCACCGGCCCTGATGATTCTTTTTGGCTCAATGGCGTAAAATATAAGCATGGGTATTATTTATGTGACGGCATATACCCAAGCTGGGCGTCTATTGTGAAGACAATATTGAATTCTTCAGATGACAAAAGGAAAAAGTTTGCGAAGTGTCAAGAAGCAGCAAGGAAAGACGTCGAACGATTATATGGTGTGATCAAGGCGAAGTGGCATATAATAGAACGACCAGCACGTGCATTCCATCCACAAAGATTGAGATACATTATGTACGCGTGTTTGATACTTCATAACATGATAATTGAAGACGAAGGTCGTGCGATATGCGTTTACGATCCGAATGAGATTGAAGAAGTGCTCGAGCCAGTTGACGAGGGACAACAAGAATCAAACACGTGGGCGTTACGCGATGCTACTATGAATGAAAACCTTGTTTCGGATCTCGTTGATCACATTTGGAATAATTTTCGTGTCGACGACAATGACGAGTAGTTTTTTTTAGTTTTTTTTAATGAACTTTACTTTGTAATTTTTATTATTTTGTGACTTTAGTTTGTATTTTTTTTTTAATTTTATGAAATTTCGGTTTTTTTTTTATTATTTACGGTTTTTTTTACGTTTTTTATTTTATTTTATTTTAATAAAAAAATAATTATGAAATATAAATTATATAATTAAATAAAAAAGAAAAATAATAAAAAAGGAAGGGGGAATGGGGGAGTTAGGGGAAACCATTTCCAAAGTTTGGGGGAGAAAATGGGGGAAATGACATGGCGCTGATGTGGCAGTTGGGGGAATTGGGGGAATGGAGGGGCACACCAAATAGTCTTATTGTAGGACTTGAAAACATTTTATTAAAAATAGCAAATACATAATAAAATACAAAATCAATATTTTCTTAAGAGACAATTGTCTTCCAGAATGACCAACTTACGATAGATAGGTTCTCTCGGAAGACATCCAATTTTGATCATGAAAACACTATCATTCAACTTATACCATTGTTTCCTCTTTCACTCATCCCTCCGACTACACCCATTATTCTTTTTATTGTGTCACTCTTTGAAAAATTTCGATCAATTGATACCACCAGATTGTATGACAACTATAAAAAACGAGTATCAAATAAGTAAATAAAACCAACAATGACGACTATACACATATATTTTTGTAACATTATTAATATTCATACCCATCTCTACTCCTATGCATGCCTACAAGTTATTATATAGATATGCAAGTCAACCATATTCTTAGTTTCAACTCAGAAATCATTAGTTGAAAAAAGAAATTACCTTTTTTTGGGGTATAGAGTGAAACGTGCATCGATTAGATATGCCCATATATGAGAGCCACAAAGCACCAAGGAGGGGTGGCATCATTCACATCCACAATCCACTCACTAGGTTGAAAGTTAAAACGGGCTGAGTTGACATGATTATTTTTTTTAAATAAAATTGCAAATAATTTATTTCTCAATATGATTTCATTAATAATATTACAGAATAATACTATAATTTACATGATTAAATTCTTAAACTTATATAGCTTAATTAAATTAAATTCAATTGAAGTTTAAGGACTTCAACATGTTCGTAAAGGTATGGACACTTATTATTAAGATTTAAAGTTAAGAAAGTTATATCATGCAAAATTAAGTCAAAAGGTAATTGTGTGCAAAATTAACAAAAGTCTAAAGAATTTTATTTTTGTTTACAAACCAAATCTTCAGGTCCTATATGTTAAATCAGGAACCTACGTTACACCGGCTCGGTTACGAGCTTATCAATCAGGAAGATAGACACCAACAAGTTTTGCATGTACAACCAGGTGGTAGATAACCACTATTGATCGTCTTCTCGATTGACGTTTTAGACCAATTGAACCGATGAACGGTCAAAGTTGCCTATTCAATAGTCATTGCTATTTATAAAGCATTTAGTTTTTTCAACAATTCCCATTTGTTTTTTCATACATTAATTTAGGAGGTTGTATGTATCAACACAAATTCTTATTATTTTTTATGGAAATATCAATGTTAATAATCCAAACTTTAACAAATTGATCGCTAATAATCCGTAATGGCTATGTGACCGATTAAACTCCTAGCTTTCACTTTCGTTGCCAAGGGCAATCACACTCTAACGAAAAATTAGTTGGGCTTACCCCTAATGAACAATTTACTTATTTACTTATGTGTATCTCAATTATAATGTTGAAAATTGTTTTGAATCTCACATAAAATGAAAATTGGGAGCAAATAAAGTACTTTGTCTTTAGTATGAGTTTGTCGTTGGTTACATTGCATGTATAGATTATTATTATTATTATTATTATTATTATTATTATTATTATTATTATTATTATTATTATTCGCTAATGTGTTATATAATTTAGGTTCATAAAAACAGATTTGGCTTTTTTCCTAATCCATTTGACATATTTCACATTTTAAGTATTTGATTTGACATATTTCACATGTTAGAGAAAAGCATAACTCAATTTTGATCATTCATTAGTAAATAAGTTTGAATCAAAGCCTCTAGTTACGGGTGTCAGCATCTTCTATACAATATAACCTAATTTAGAATAGTTTGTATATCCAAAAGATTTTAAAGTCTATATTTTAAAGATCCATCTTATGTTGGTTTGATTAATACATACAATGTATGTATCCTAAATGGCTATTTATCATATATAAATGCAAATGCAACACAACATTATTTTGGCCTTTTTTTTTTCACATATTAGTTTTATAGGTGGTTGGATGATTTTATAGTGTTGATGAGACTTTTGTCTGGACGATGCATATAGCATTCATTATAGCATTGTACTATTTTGTTCACTCCGGTTTAAATCTGCCCACAAAGAACAGTGACGGATTCAGGATTTTTTTTTTCAATGGGTTCGCTGTTTTAGATGGTCCAATCTTATTAGATCGGACATAAAAATTCGGGTCGATTCAACGGTTCGGGTCGGTTCGACTGGTCAGGTCGGGTATCGGCATATGTAAAAATATGATATAATAATAAAAAACTACTTCATTAGAACTTAAAAAACACATATATTTGCAAATTTAAAAAAAATACATTTAGTTGTTCCCTACGATGGTCTTTGCAAATTGGTTTTCTTTCACTAGAATCCCATGGAAGATCATTCAAATCTATTTTCAAGGCTTTACTCATTGAAGATAGTGATTCAAGGTTTGATAGCTCTATTTGAAAAGTGTCAGTTCTCTTCATACCTATATGGGGCTGCAAACGAACCGAATGGTGTTCGTTTGTTAAGGAAATCATGTGTTCACGAACAGTTCATGAACACTTGTCGAACGAGATTTTTTGTTCGTGTTCGTTCGTTAAGAAAACACTTGTGTTCGTGTTCGTTTGTGTTCGTTTGTTAATTTTATTCATGAATGCATACGAACACAAACAAACATTAATGAACACAAGCAAGTGTTCATTTATAAACCCTATTAAACTATCGAACATAAATGAACACGTTACCGAACGTTCACGAACATAAACGAACGAACGCGGCCTCTGTTCATGTTCGTTCGTTTAACTAAACGAACACAAACGAACTTCCCGCCGAACGGTTCATGAACTGTTCGCTGAAAGTTCAGTTCGTTTGCAACCCTATACCTATATATCACATTAAAGTTTCAATAAATTACCAATTATATAATTTAAAAACAACCAAATCAGAAAAAAACACTACTTAATAATAAGCTAATTCGAAAAGAAATAAACCCATTTTTAGTGTTAACATAACTAAACCAAACTTTGAATTACACTATTTGTCCTAGCACATAAACAAACAAAATTTTAACTAAACTTGCAAAAACCTTCACGCAAAGACAGATGTAAAAATTTACATCGTGTAAATTGAATATAAATTGATTTCTTCTTTTCACCAAACTGATGACCTAGATTAAAAAGTTTTTAACAGTTGAGCGAAATTAACATCAGGGCAACACTAATCTCAAGTTCTCAAGTCTCAACAACACCAAAATCAAACTAAATGGAAAAAAGTCATTTTAAAGTAACATAATCAATAGCAAACTTTCTTAATATGCATAATGTAATGTATAGTTCTTACTTATTATATAATGAAATATTGAGATGCTCTAAATTAGAGTGGATCCAAATGGAGTCAATTGGATTGGGACAAATGGGTGCGTTTTGACTTCCAAGATACTGTTCTTTTGTGATAGGCGATAAATCTTTGTTCTTTTTTTTTAACGACTAATTGGAATCAGTTACGGACCACTGGAATATCATTGTGTCACCAGTGTTACCACGCGATCATATTCCACCACCAAGTCACCAATTCAGGAGGAAACTCATAATTATGAGAAAACCCCCTTGTGAGATTCGAACCCAGGACCTTATAGTCTCTAAGTCTTATCCCACCACCAAAATACCGCTCGGCTATAATGCCTTTGGCAATAAATCTTTGTTCTAGGTGTTCTTCTGGTCATCTCTTTACACTAATCTTCTTGTTAGTGTAAGTTGCTTGTATTTTGGTGATGAATATACAGTAGTTTGCCTTTTTTTTAAAATTAGAATGGATCTAACGAGGAAGCGATTGATTATCTTAGCACTTGAGGGGAAGGAGAGGATGGAGGTTGGGTAGGGGTAGTGACTAAAGGAAGGCACATGTTTGTTTAGGTTTTAAAACCCTAAGCTGGCCCATTAAAAAAATAATACAAAATGAGTTGCCGTGAGTTTCGAACTCGGGACCTCTCATTTGTAAGGTGGAAACCATAACCATTGAGTCACTCACGAGATTTGTCAATGGGTTCATTTCAATTTTTCTTGTGGGTTCATGACCCATTTTCATATATATTTCTACTAAAATTAAAAAATTGAGTGGGTTCGCCTGAACCCGTTCCTCTCTTACTAAATCCACCCTTGACAAAGAAAGGTAATGCATAATTTTACCTTTTGAGGGTGCTAGTATCCTTTCTCTTATGAATATGAGGGGTGGAATCTTGCATATAAGAGCATTCTCAATAACTTTCTCATCCTCCATTCACTCATAATCAATCAAAACCACATATTATATTAAAAATCATTACAGTTTTCTTCCCTCCACTCAAAGCCTACTTTCAACAAATATTAAAAAATAAATACAATTTTTCTGTTTTCCTTAAAAGATTTTCAAAGAACCCAAAATTTTTTGAAAAACAGTAGATTCTCCATTATCTTCACTCACAACCACTTTCAACCTTAAAAAGGGCACTACTGTTTTGAATAATTTACTTAAAATATAATACCACTTAAATTATAACAAGTTAAATGTGTGCATCTATAGTTGGACAAAATGTATTTTTAATAAAAAAAACATTTTAAAGTGATTATAAAAAAATCACATTTAATTACAATATATTCGTACCACAATTAAAATCACATGTACTTGATATATTCATACCACAATTACTCTTTTTCCACCATATGGAAAGTTACTTTAAATTTAAAGTATCACGTGAAAACTAATATTTAAAGTAGTATGTGAAAACTAATAAAATTGAATATAAAGGTTATTCTGTAAAAATTAGAAAAAAAAATATTGTTATATAGAGTTTTCACTTATTTTCTTAACTTAAAAGGATTTTTAAATTATCTCATCCCAATCTAGATATGTCTAAAGAAAGTATAATGTACAATGACCTTAACATAAAACGAATAAGAAAGATTTTAGGCTTTTGATCTAAATAAATCAATTGATGAGATTAAAAGGAAAAAAAATATACGTTGAGTTTCTAAAAGAGAAAGAGAAGAGCAAAATAAGTATAACCCAAAATTGTTGAGTTCCACCCCTATTTTTTAAACGTCTATAATTTTTTTATACAATATTATTTTTTTTAAAAAAATACACCATAAAAACAAGCTTTTTATCCTCTTTCATTTGCATACCCTATTGTTATACTTTTTTTTTTTGCTGGGTTGATAACTTGCGTTTTATCATGATACAACTTGCGTTTTTTGTCAGATATAACTAGCATCTTTTTATCAGGTATAACTTGCGTTTAATCATGTATAACTTACGTTTTATCATGTATAACTTGCATTTTTTTTTGTCAGGTATAACTTGCATCTTTTTATCAGGTATTACTTGCGTTTTATCAGGTATAACTTGCATTTTATCATGTATAACTTGCGTTTTATCAGGTATAACATGCGTTTATCGAACCTGGGTCTTTGAGTTGTTAAATGAAGACATAAACCAGCTAGTCTAAGTGATTAGTTGGTTGAATATCTGATCAGGAAAATGATAAACTAATTCGATTAATACCCAACCCAGACCTATCCTAATAATCACACAAATGATCCACCATAACAATGGTCAATCCAAGATTTGTCTTA
Organism: Ambrosia x helenae; assembly: GCA_030844895.1. Taxonomy (NCBI): domain Eukaryota; kingdom Viridiplantae; phylum Streptophyta; class Magnoliopsida; order Asterales; family Asteraceae; genus Ambrosia; species Ambrosia x helenae. Next base: position 27,759,355 of record CM061234.1, read on the forward strand.
GCGATTTTAAAACCTAAACCTAATCGACTAATCTGGAGGAAATAATTGGATTATAACATACCAGTAGTGAGGAAAAAGTGAAGAACAGAGCACGAGCAAACAGGTTCGGTTCCGGATATCCAAGCGCGATGTATAGAAGGATTCGTTTGTGGGTTTCAATGGAACAAGGAGCAGGATGGTATGAGGGACCCTCAGCAAAACGCAAGCTATCAACCCAGCAATTTTTTTTAAACTATGGCAGTAGGTTGTTTTTATGGTGTATTTTTTTTAAATAAGGTCGTATGAAAAAGTTATTGGCGTTATAAAAATAGGGGTGAAACTTAAAAAAGTCAATAATTATGATGATGGACGATAATACTTTTTTGGATAGAGACAGTCTTATTCCTTCTTACCGTCCTCATGCATTGTCTTAATCGGGCCTGCTTTAGCCGGGAGTCGAACCCTTAATCACATCCAGATAGGAACCCTCCTAAGAAGTAAACTTTCCCACCTCACCCCAAATTAGCTGGGGGGGTCGTTGATCCTATATGTCTAAATTTAACTCATACCATATATATTTCTAGTCTAAATTTATTTGGATTAGTTTGCATTTGGAGTCAATCCACCATCTTTTTTTTTTTTTTTTTTAAGCACTACGTACTACACACGTCCCTATCCTAGAGGTGATTAGCTCCTCATAATCTTAATCATAAGCAATATTAATGCGCATCACATTATTACATGTTTGATTTTAAAATAACTTTTAGTAGTGTTCGGAAGCATGTAAACTCCACCTTTCAAGTTGGTATTAAAGGTTTTGAAAACCATACTAGATTATATGATTGGTTAATTCGGGAACAATCACTGTCATTGGTTACGCATAATGATAATGTGGGTAGTTCAAGAATAAAAAAGTGACTAACATGCCTAAAAGGTTAAAAACTTAAAGTGTTCATAAAACAATACTGGTCGTCAACAAAATAGGATCAGACCAGTGACACGTCTTGTCAACACTTTATCGTTTGACTCCACCAGCTGGACACAACCATCACGTGGTAGAGTCGCACCTTATTACCCGCAGGTCTCAAGTATCGATGTTATATTTGTTAGGAAAAAATGATATGTTTTTCGTATTTGTGTACTTACTGTATAATGCATTCGAGTTGGACAAGTTAGTCATTTTATATTCATCTAATCTATATCTATACGACTATATAATGCATTTTAGTTGGGCAAAATAGTCATTTGTCTCAAACTCTCAATCCAAAATATGAAAGTGACACAACATTTAACCCGAACCACATTGAACCATTAGCTAACTAGCCGATTGTATTAAGTAGTGTATATTGTCCTAACCATGGATATGTTCTCTTAACTATATATATTTACCACTTCAATAATTGGTAATATTTATAGCTTAAGATTCTTGTATCTCATTTGTTGAGTAATTCAACAATCTCTAATTTGCAAATTCATAAACATATGAGAAGATCGACCATAGCAAAGAACAAAGATCCATATAAAAACAGCATACGAGCATTAACGACCATATGAATACTAAATATAAATAATAAATAAAATACAGAATGGAAAAATCTTAAATGTTGATCAACAGATATGGCCACTTACAGTAAGCAATGTGTCGTTTCAAAAAAAAAAAAAATAAAAAAAAATAGCCAGGCTATGACGAAAGTGAGTTTGAACAGATATGGCAAGCCCGTTTTATAAAAAAAAAAAAAAAAAGTAGTAGTACCTTGAATGTCATCAAATGTTCATCTACCACAAAAAAAAAAAAAAAAAAAAAAAAAAAAGATGGATCAAAGCTTAGTAACAAATAAATATTTAGAGGTTCCCATTCACCGAAAATAGCACATCAACTGGTGACCATTTTTGTACGTTGTCGTTAGAGGGCTACCAATGTGAACAACAACATATAAGCCTACAACAACATTAACAAAAATTCCATCTCAGTATTTTATAGGGTAATAATCACAAATTATAAACCGTTTAAAATCACTATCCCAATTATATCCCCCATTATACATCTAAAGGAGAAAATCTCAATTCTTCCTTCCAAAGAATAGGAAGTGCTTGATTTTATATACATAAATACATGATAACCTAACAAAGAATTGGGATAATAAACATTGCAATGCATGAAGAAACAAACCAAAATCAAAGTTGCTTGAAATTTCTGTAATTAAAGCCCTTGGTGGCTCTTCAGTCTCACTTCTTATTCCGACCCCCGCTACATTTTTTCTTCATCACGAGTAATAGGAAGTCATCAGGGATGGCAGCGATGACAAACGTGGAACAGGAGATGTCTACCAAGAGAAAGGGCAAGCAATTCATAATGTAGCAAAATGAGTGATCATATCGCGTCGATCGGGTTACTCAGGTTTGAAAGCTCATAGCCAGTTACAGAGACCTAGAGGAAGATGGAGCATTTAACATGATTTAATATAACTTTACATAAAGACCCTTATGGTGTGGACAATTTATCATTCACCACCTAATTAATTATTTATGATTAAATGTGTTGTATTAAATTTGTCATGCTAATTAAATGAAATTACAATTATACCCATTTAGAAGAATATAAAATGACTATCTTACCTATCTATAATACATTATATAGTAGTATAGATATAGATTTAGAAGTAAGTCTAGAGGGTATATGAAATAGCTATTAATAATAGTACTAGTAGTAGTAGCTGCACTAGTAGTGATAATAATAAGTTTATGATATTTGTTGCATTATAAAGATGCACATGTCTAATACATTTTTTTTTTTTTTTTTGGAATGGTGACTTTCTATGTACTGGAACGAATTGGTCACCGGGTTTCGTCTAAGACATTACCCGTCAGTTCCGCCCGCGAACGCGATGTTCTATCGGGCCCCGGCTGCCGCGCAAACTAATCTTCGCCTGGAAACCATACTGCCTCCACAATAGAAACTCGCTGGGGTAACAGCCGGGTAAAACCGGTTTGTCCTCCGGATCGAACCATGCCTCGGTAGGAACTATCCATCATTGGGTCTCCTCAAATGCACGCAGCATGGACCGAACTCAAGCCTACCAAATGAAAGGTTGAGCCTCTCCCAACTGAGCTACAAAATACTTGAGATATGGTTAGATGATGTTAGGTCTATTATTTAACTTTGTGTATCTTAATTTTGTCTGATATACATTATAGGGTTGTATTATACGACATCAAGGTACATGCTTGATGCTATGTATTAAAGTATAATGTTACAATACACTTATGCCATATAAAACCAAAGAGAAGACCCGGGCCTAATTCTGGACACATGGTTTAAAAATTCTCGTTTCATATCTAATTTTATTATTGTCTAAATACCATTTGTATACGTTATTTAAACATTAATATTTTTCAAATTATAGTCATAAGTTGGTAAATAATGAGTTGATAGATTCATTGCCCTTAGAACTTTAATAATTTATAAATTTTTGTTTGTAAATGCACAGCAGGGTCCATTAAGCATTGTAAGTGGGAGTACCACTCTATAATTTTGGTTGGATCCAGAAGCTGGTTTATATGATTTCTGATACACGTAGCTTGTCCTCACCATCAACACTTTAATTTAGTGGTGTAAAATTATTATTTTCTCAGACCAGATCCAGTGGCGAAGCTTGACCCGAAGGTTCGAGGGGTCGGAAGTCACCGGGGGGTCGGAAGTCACTAATTTCGGGGGGTCGAAAACCAGTTTCAGGGGGGTTGAAACCCTATATTTTCAAAATTTTCTATACGAATACTATATAATCGGAATTTCTGCGTGAAAATCCGGGGGGGAGGGGGGGGTCGGCCGCCCCTCCCCGCCCCAACTATGCTGCGCCACTGACCAGATCTACCCTTCTGTATTTTTTACTATGACTTGATAGTCAATTTATCATGACTTGAAATAACCCAGGTCCTTAAAAACAACTAGCAACCCATATATATTTTTTAAACATGTTAAATTATTTAATCTTAGGCCATGTGTAGTGCGGGGACTTGATGGAGCTTGATAAAGTGAGATGCAAGGTTTGATAGAGCTTGATAATCATTGAGTAATCAATACTTAATTATTGTTTTTTTATTTAAATAACAAGTTTATAAAATGAATAATAATAATAATATTTAATAAAAAATAATATTTAATATTTAACAAATTTTCAAGCTCGTTCACCAAGGTCTTTCATTCTCCAACGTTCAAATAATATTTAATAAAAAATAATATTCAAACGGATACTTTTTCAACTGATATTTTTCCAACGACTAGTTTTCTAGCCTTATAAATACAAGACAGAAAACCAATTATCAGTCACAATTATCACTCACAATTCAATCTACACACAAACAACCAAAGATATGGGTGGTGGTTATCCTATCGAAGCAGTTGGACCATCCAACCTCATGCGATATTGTCGTCGCCGACGTGCCAGCCAATGTTCACAACCACTGTCGTCTCCTCCTCCTCCTCAACCGGTGTACACTTCTTCTCAACAGGCGTACACTCCTCCTAATCCAGTGTACATTTTTTCGCAACCAGCTAACACTCCTTGTCATCTACTCTACACTCCAAACCAACTAATAATCCCTCCTCCTTTACCAAGTCAAGAAGGTATGGATCCAAATGCTCCTGTCACAAACGAGAAATTTCACTGGGCCTATGACTACACTATGGCTGTACTAGGATTGAGTCACCTACAAGTTAGGGAGACGACAACAAACTTCACCCCAAACCTTCCCACTCCCGTTCCAAACATCATTCCAACACAAGTCGTACCTTGCTGGGCTGAAGTTGGTGCCGTGTGTAGCCAGATAGATGACTTGTGTGAGTTGGATTGCCATATCCTCTCGACAATACCAGGGTGCGCCGCAATCATGGCGTGAAAGGGGGCTTTCCATCTCGTACACTTGCCGTAGAGATCCCGCCACTTACTAATGAGTTGATCCATGTTGTGGTCATTTGTTTCGCTTAGTCGATTGAATTCCACCAACACGTTGCGTCAAAAAAGAAGACATGCTAAGGGGAGGAGGATGATATACGTTTTGGACATTGAATCACGCCGTCACTAACGCGATCTCCCGATTTGCATTCCACGATGCCATTTGTACAAGATGTTTAAAAGAATGAGTTTTTTTATAGTGTAGAATATAAATATATGTAGTGGGGGGAGATTTTTTGGTGTGTGTATAAGATTATTGGTTTGAGGTTTATATATATATATATAATTGGTATAATTTTTTTTAAATGGAGTGACCGTTGCCAATGGTCGATTAACGATCATTTCCAACAAACCAAAGTCCTTCTCTCTCGCGATAGCCATAACGAGCTCAACCATCACGCACCCATAGCGCTGGTGGGGGCGGTGTTTCCGGCGCTATGGGTAACCACCCTCCCCCCTCCCCCCCCCCCCCCATCAAGCCCCATCACCCCACTACACTTGATCTTATAGTGCTAAGACCATCCACAATAAGGATTACTAAAAACCGGTCCAGTCAGCTGCCACATCAGAAAAATAAGTGTGTGACATCTTCGTCTTCAACATTGCACAAACCACATTTAACATCGTCCAACATTATCCGTTGCCTCTTTAACGCTAGTTTAGTTGGAATCCGCTTCATCTCGGCTCGTCAAATAAACAAATTGACTTTAATAGGTATCCAACTTTCCCACTGCATGTACCGAGTCCTAGGCGTCTCTTCCTCTTCTCAAACCAGTTTTTCCCCTGCGCCACAGAAAAACAATCTGCATCTGCAGAATCCCACTTCCAAACATCATTGAGACCTGTGAGAACAACATTGTTAAGAAGGAAATCAACATCCTGCATCTCAGACAGCTCTTCGACCGTAGCTGCAGTCCTCTTCCAACTCGGTTGTAGTCTGCAGTCGTTATTAACTGATAACAGACGCTGGGCCACATAACACAATTTGTTTTTCTCCAGTTTGTACAGTTGAGGCCATCGGTCTTTCAAAACAACGCTTCCAATCCACAAATCATGCCAGAAACTAACTTGCGTCCCATTACCAACATTCGCCTTGATATAATAGCTGAGTTTACACCCATTAAACCTGAATTTATCAATAACCTGCACTAAGTTCTTCCAATAGCCTCGACTATTTCTATTAATCGGAAAAAACTCCCAACGCCCTCTTCCCCCATGTACCGATTCGATCACATTGCGCCACATATTATCTTTTTGTGTTTTAAAACGCCACGCCCATTTAGCTAGTAACGCCCCATTCACCTCCTTTAACTTAGGAATACCTAAACCTCCATTTTTCTTAGAAGTAGTAACGATATCCCACGCAACCCAATGGAAACTTTTATTCTCCATTTCCACATAATTTTCATATGAGCAATTGCTCGGATAATTATTTTTTTCAAACGGTAAACTTATGTAATGAAAAACCCCTTGCAAGGAGCTAGGTCAGGTCAGGCCAAGCAAAGATACAAGGAACATTAAAATGAGAAACTACACACCGATCTTTCCGATATGTTTCAATGATGATCTATTTCTAACTCAAAGGAAGCTCAACGTGTTGATCAGTTTTGACTGTATGTAATAGAAATAATAATAATAATAATAATAATAATAATAATAATAATAATAATAATAATAATAATAATAATAATAATAATAATAATAATAGCGTACCTGATCGATTGATGAGATCTGAGACTGATGCTATAAGCATACTGGTAGATGACATCCTTGTCAGTGTGATCGGGTTCCCTTTAGTGTGTATACTAATGATGGCTAATGATCTCAAACCGAGATCGTATGAGAGAGAGGGGCGGCGGTTTTATTAGTGAGTTATGGTGTTATGAGAGTCCAACCTAATACCTAGTAATCTCTCTATTTATACACATAAGGGACACACTAATTAGGTTTAGTAAAGGTAATTCCGTCTATCAAGGAAATACATATTACTCCCTCCGTCCTAATTTAAATATCCATCTTTCCATTTTTTGTTGTCCCAAATTAAATGTCCATTTCAAAAAATAGAAATGAAATTTTCATTTTTGCCCCAAAGATTTGAGGATATTATTGTCATTTTACCACATACAAACAAAATATTTCTTAATATGTGTGTTTTTGGGCATAAGACATTTAAATTGGGACGGAAGCTTAGGGATATAAAGGTAATTAACAAATATTAGATAAATGATTATAGTGGCTATAGATAAATATACCGACATAATGTATATTTATGCCAACATTCTCCTACTTAGCCCAATAATCATTTATTTTGAGTATTACGTAAGTCTCTGGAGATTAATACTCATTTTAGTTCTAAACCCAAACTGTAGCAGAGAAATACAGTCGTTAAGTCGATATTCAACTTAGGACCCCCGTTAATCATACTACAATCCAAATTCAGAACTTAACGTTAGGGTCAATTTAAGTTATGCCCTTAATTGTTTATTTGTTATATCATTGTCTTTATGTCATTATGTCAGCTTAACATACTAATAGACAAACAAATCAAAATGAGGAAAAATTAATCATTAATCATTAAGCATTCACAGTACGATATGCTATTGTACATGGTCATTAGTTTAACCCTTTTCTTTTATTTGTCCCTTAGTGAGACTTATGGGTAATAGACCTTTAGTTATTGGATCCATAAGCATATCATGAATCCATTCGATACAAAATTCTATTTTTTCTACTTGTTCTTAAAATAAGCGAACAATAATTTCATATTGAACTCTAATACAGCTCCTCTTAAACTGTTATTGTTTGAGAAATTAGGGCAGCTGGCGTTATCACAGTAAGTCTTCAACATAGTATTTAAATGGAGTTAATAAGTTATGAGTCAACTAATTTACCAACAAAATTTAATGACCATTTTGTTGTGATCAACAACACATTGTGTCATGATAACTTAGGTTATTGTTAACAGTTCCTTATGACTCCTCCATAAGATAGTTATGTCTACTGAAGTTATAATATACCCTAAAATTGACACTTGATTTCCTTTGAATACAAAAAAGTTTGAATGAGAGTAGTCAATCACTTTAAGTTCTCACTTCTTCTTTAGATTATACTCTCTTGTTTCTTAAAGATATTGTAATGTTGCATTAGATGCTTTTCAATAATCTAGACAAGTCTAGTGTTAAGAAATATGAACAATATTTTAAACAAGCATAGACTTAAATTAACATAACACTTATAAATTATGAAGCATAAGGTAATAATCTCATTTATCTTATTATGCTCTAAAAGAGAACAATGTTGTATGTTACATATTTAAAGATCCGCTTAGAGTAAAACTAATGGGATGAAACTAATATCTCGTTGGCTCTATCTCGGTATATTTTGATTCCTATCACGTAAGAGGAATCCCCAATGTTCATCATGTCAAAATATGCATGAATAATGCTTTGACTTAGGTAACATATACTTGTCAAGAGAAACGTCATCTATGTAAGGACAAGTTTTCATTAATTGCTCCCACTCATCTTGATGTAGGTTCTTTAATCTACTTAGTTATTGATGAAGAGAAATTTCATTATGATTCCAACACATTTTATGCTTGCATCAACCCATACATGGATCTTATTGACTTGCAGACTAAGTGTTCTGGACCTTCAGTTTAGAACTTTCAGGTTGTTTAATGAACATGTAGGTCAATGTTATGGAAAGTTGTATTAATGTCCATCTAATGTGTCTCTTAGTTATTATGAGCTACTAGAATGGTAATGATCCTCAAAGAAATCTTTTGTAACACATATAAGAAGATTCTTTGATAATCTCATCCCTCTTGAGTATAATCTTTTACAATCAATCTTATAACGTTCCTATTCAGATCTAGTTTAATTATGAATACCCTTAGGTTATTCAACCAAATCCCAAACGTTATTCTAATTTATGGAATTAAGTTTTGCTAATAATAGCTTTATTCCATTTAGAAGATTGATTGATGCTAATGATTTTAATTAGAAGAGGTAAGATCGGTAAACTTTCCAAACATCCATTTTGTGTTAGTCAGGCAGGTTACATAATCATCAAAGTTAATGGGCTTTTAGACCTAGATGACCTCCTGAGTTTAACATTGGGTTTATTATGATACAAATTTAGCTTTAGTTAGGTGTTTTTATTTTCAGGTATACAAGGAGCAATATTAGTTTCTAAGTGTGTAATAGTTGGTGCGATAAGGTATACAAGAGGAATAATCGAAGTTAAACTCGGAGTTAAATTTAATGAGTCTGGAATTTTAATGAGTAACTCCCCCGTATCTTGTACTTCCGGAAAGTCATAATAAGGACTTTTACTGCTCCCACTTACCTTAGAAATCTTAATAAATTCAGCATGATTAAGGTCTAACATTTGGAAGACCCGTAGATTTTAATAGAGAAAAGAACATATTGATATTTATTGTTGTTTCTCTTGATGAGGATTACTTTAGTCTTAGTAAGAAATCTAAGATTGCCCACATTTAGGCATCCACATAACTTTGTTAGGAGTACATTAAATGCTTAGGAGATAAGTTGTGATAGACAGTGCAAGAGGTGTAATTTAAGGATAGATTTAATTGTCATTCCCCCCACCTCTGTAACTTTTGCAAGTTATAATTAGGACACTTAATGTTCCCACTAATATTTTAGGTCTCTTAGTACCTCCACATGATAAGTTTTAGCGATGCGTGTGAACGAGAATATTTCATATATTTTATACTTGATTTCTCTTATCATCCAGATTTCATAAGAAATTTTAAGGACATATTTAGAAGGAATCTTATTAAGTATATATGAATTGATTTCTTTAATACTTTGGTCTGTAGAAAATGGAATAGATACAATTAGATATTTATCTAAGCTCCACTACTGTCAATTAGTTATGACTTATGATGGAAACCCATTTATTCTTTTCGCCATTTAATGTTTAGGGTGTTTAACACATGCTTTAAAGTCACTGAGAATGAGATTTGATAGCCAAGCATCATTTGGTGACCTGGTCATGATTTCTCATGAAATTTTGGTCTTAGTGGTTGAATTGCATGGGTCTCATTTTTCTTTGTTAAATTCTCATTTTCATGATAACAAAGTTGTGAAAAGGTTATTGGATCATCTAGTTTTATTTCATAAGGTTTTTATTCAGATAATGACAACAAACAATATGAGAGTTTAACTTAATAGTAGCTTTAGTTTAGTCATTAAAACATTGTAACTATCAAAAATTGTAGCTTTTAGTATTGATATTAAATTCTGAGTAATCTCAAAAATATTCTAACGTATCATAAAACTTCAATACTAAGATCAGTTATTAATGCTTAATAGACCCTTAATTTTGCCACTAACTCTCATCTTAAGTATTTGTTGAATTATGGTAAGAAAACGTATAAAACTAGACTCAACCATCATGTGCTAATTCGAATTCATTAGCATTTGTGGAGTTAAATATCCTTAATTAGGCACTACATATCTTAGCCAGTTGTTCTCTTTACTTATGGGTAATCTCATTGCTTGTGCCTATTCTTAATGGCACAGTTTTGCTTAGTAATACTTTCCCTTTGAAGAAACTTATAGCTGAAAGTAGTACTTATATTTTGTTTCAAGACCTTAGAATTATCTTCTCTATAGTAATTATTCTTCCTCTTTTAGGTTTAATGGTAATAAGGTGAATAACATCAACTATTCTAGTTTGATGTGTTCCTTTCCCTGTACGTAATTCGCTATCAACACACTCATTTACTTTGATAAATTTGAGTGTTATAGTTGATTCATAATGCATTTAATCGTACTTGTGGAAAAAATAATTATGCACTAGAAAATTTTATTGATTTGCATGTATAAACCTTTAGATTTGTGGGTCATGACATTAAATATTAAGATGTATTCACATATGCCATTTAACTATAAAGTTAGATTTATTTATTGCATGCTTCTTAGTAATTCCTTATATTCCATCATTTTCATAGATAATACGTACATTAGTCTTAGGAATTTTAGAATGTATTATAGCTCACCTAATAAGAATCAGTAAAAGAGTTATTGATTACCATAAGAGACATTATGTTTGTTCCACTTTCTTATGCTCATGAATTATTCTGAAAATACTTTTATCAGATAGAGCTATGGGAGTGTCATGTCTTAAGAGGTAATTTAAGACTTAATAAGAACACAATTTTAAGAAAAAACTCTTCTTGGGTTTCGATAATTAGAGTGTATTATTTAGTTGAGATAGAAACTTATAGAAGAACGTGAAAATAGTTTCGTGTTATGGGTATTGATGTAAGGCAGACTTAAAGTTATGATCATTATATTAATGAAGGATCATTAATTGTGAGGATCATTTTTATTAACGAAAATGTGATAATATAATAACACCAACATAAGCTACTTAAATAACATGCTCTAGCTTTGGCTATACGCTATTTATTTAAGTATTAAGTTTTGCAAACAGTGAACGTAACACATCACATTTGGGTAGAAGTAAGGCATTCAAGGTTTTAATGCAATACACTTAGTTCACTGACATAATAGTTACACATCACCTTTGGGCATAAGTGAAACCTTATGTAAAATTATGTGAACCAAGCTACAATGTTTAACGAGACCTTAAATAACGAACTAATGTGACCCATCACCTTTGGGCAGAAGTGACACTTAAAATGTTATTTCAAGTTAAGCACGGTTATGGAAATAACGTTTTGAATAAACTCGATACGTTAGTGTAGACTGAAACCCACAGAATCTTCTTTTACAAGTTATAATTAGGACCCTCAAAATATTCTCTCCTTCACTCACAACCACCTCATATAATTTGAGGGAACCCTCACATAATTTGGTGTGCGGGTTGTGAATGCTCTAAGGTGGCAACCTTAGAGCATTTACAGCCCGCCCACCAAATTATGTGAGGGGTTCCCTCAAATTATATGGGGTGGGTGTGAGTGGAGGAGACAGAAAATATTTGGTAAAAACATTGTTCATCCATATATTTGAAAATCTAATGTTTATTCCTATATATATTTTAATATTTTTGTAAGTAGTTTTGAGTGGGGAGAAAGAAAATATCATGATAAAATTATGAAAAGGTATAATTATTTTAATTAGTAGATAATATTTATGGGTGAAGTGATGATTTTTAGTATAATTTGGTAGAAATGATTTGATGGATAAGCTGTAAATGCTTTTAGAACCCCTATTGTTTAGGGACTTGGCCCATTTGAACCAATCACGTTCAAAATACGTAAAATGATAATAAACACAACAAAAATGCACTCCCTATTCGCTAGAGTTTTTTTCCATTATAGTGTTGGTGGAAAAAGTACTTACTAAAGTGATGTTATTGTAAAAATATTTACTAAAACGGTGTTTTTAAAGAATTATGTGTTTTTCACTGTTAACCTTATAAGAGTATATGAATTTACTGAATGAATAATCACCATGTACATTGTCCTATTTATAATACCTCCATAGGCATGATCTAAGGGATTACAATTGACTAGCCTAAGACATAGCTACAAGTAAATGTTGTTTGACTAGAATTATTGACTAGAATTATAATTGCTATTACACCCCCGCAGTCGAATCGGGAGGCTGACGAACGTTGAGACTGGAGCGAAAGTCATCGAACAGTATGCGTGGTAAGCCTTTGGTGAAGATATCGGCAACCTGGTAGCGAGAAGGCACGTGTAGGACTCGAACACACCCCCGTTGTACTTGCTCCCTGACAAAGTGAATATCCAGTTCAATGTGTTTCGTCCGTTGGTGTTGAACTGGGTTACCCGAAAGATAAATGGCGCTGACATTGTCATAGTACACGAGGGTAGCTTTGAGAAGAGGCTGATTTAATTCTAGCATCAGGTTACGAAGCCAACATATTTCAGAGACAACATTGGCAACTCCTCGGTATTCGGCTTCCGCACTGGAGCGTGAGACTGTCGGTTGTCGTTTGGATGACCAGGAAAGAAGGTTGTCACCAAGGTAGACACAGTAACCGGAGGTGGACCGACGGGTGTCAGGACAACCGGCCCAGTCGGCGTCTGTATAGGCACGCAGAGAAATATTCGGGGCAGGGGTAAGATGAAGCCCGTGGTCGGACGTGCCCTGCAAATAGCGAATGATCCTCTTGAGAGCATTCCAATGATCGTCGGTGGGTGAGTGCATATGCATGCAGATTTGTTGCACTGCATATGATATATCGGGCCGCGTGAATGTAAGGTACTGTAATGCACCTGCCAAACTGCGGTAAGTAGTGGGATCATGAAATGGTGCGGAGGAGGTTGCACCAAGCTTTGAACCGGTGTCAACTGGAGTAGCCACTGGTTTGCAGGAATCCATGGATGCTCGGTGGATGATGTCATTAGTATACGCCTGCTGAGATAAGAACATGGTGTCACCTGTACGCTTGACGGAGATGCCCAAAAAATGAGATAGCGAGCCCAAATCTTTCATAGCAAACTCACTGGACAATGATGTCATAATACGGCGGCGAAGGGTATCCGATGATGTAGTAAGAATAATGTCATCCACATAAATAAGAAGATAAGCAGTGTCTTGACCATGATGATAAATAAATAATGAAGTGTCAGACTTGCTTTGTGTGAACCCCTGCAATAAGACAAAGTCAGTAAAACATTGGTACCAGGCTCGTGGAGCCTGTTTCAGACCATAGAGGGACTTCTTCAATTTGCACATGTGACTAGGGAAACGGGAGTCCCGAAACCCCATGGGTTGATGCATAAAGACTGTTTCCTCCAAGTTTCCGTGAAGGAAGGCATTTGTGACATCAAGCTGGTTGATGGCCCAAGAGCGAGAGAGCGCCAAAGTAATTATGAGCCGAATCGTTGCCGGTTTGACAACCGGGCTGAAGGTGTCTCCACAGTCAATACCCACCTGTTGACTGCGACCATCACAAACTAACCGAGCTTTGTATCGTTCCAAGCTGCCATCGGAACGAAACTTGTGTTTAAATAACCACATACACCGTATAATATTCATGTCTGGTTGCCTTGGTACTAACTCCCAAGTCTCATTTTTAATAAGTGCACTAAATTCATTTGTCATGGCAGTAAGCCATTCGGGCGTGGTCAGGGCAACCCGAGGGGACTTGGGAATAGGTACAATGGTAGTGGTGTGGAGGTTAAAGTGGTGTTTTGGTTTAGATATACCGTCCATGGCGCGAGTGCGCATAGTACGAGCCGGTGGTTGTGGGTCAGAGGTGGTTGTGTGCTGGGTTGTTGGTTCAGAGGTGGTAGTGGGTTGTGGGTTTAACGGTTGGGAAGGAGGGGATGAGTTAGGTTGATGGCATTGAGTATGGGCTGGAGATGTGGGCTGGATGGGAGAAGAGGATTGGGCCAGGGGAGGCACGGTAGGAGAGTAGCTAGTAGATGGGCCAGGTGTGGGCCTGGGACGTCTCGAGTAGGTAATAGGTGGTGGGGAGTTGGGCTGTGGGGGAGCCGAAGGAGTGTGTTGGGTTGGCTGGGTCATGGGTGGTGAGTCTGGTGTGGGCCGTAGGTGATCCCAAAGTAGCGGATGAGGACCGCTATCAAGGAAGTCATAGGATGTGGGTTGTGTGCGGAGAGTAGTGGAAAAGGGGAATATTGTCTTTTCGAATTGAACATGTCGAGAGACAAATGTGAAATTTGTGGTGAGGTCTAGGCATCGGTAGCCACGGTGGTTGGGTGGGTAACCAATGAAGACACAAGGTTTGGAGCGATTGGCAAGTTTGTGAATGGTGGTGGAGGGTATGAAAGGGTAGCATAGGCACCCGAACACACGAAGGTGTTCATAGGTGGGATCACACTTGTAGAGATGGGAGGTGGGAGATAGAAATTTGGTGTGTTTGTTGGGAATGATGTTGAGGAGGTACGTGGCGGTTTCAAGGGCGTGATGCCAAAAGGATGGTGGCAAGGCGGATTGGGCAAGCAGAGAGCGTATTATATTATTTATTGTTCTAATTTTACGCTCCGCTTTACCATTTTGGGAAGACGTGTATGGGCAGGAGAAGCGAAAATGCATTCCCTGGAGATGACAGAAATTGTGAAACAACTTATTGTCATATTCCTTGCCGTTATCACATTGAAATTGTTTTATTTTGCCACCAAACTGGGTGGTGATGTAATTGTTAAAAATAGTGAAAATGAAAAATACACTGGATTTGTTTGTTAAGGGAAAAGTCCAAAGAAAATTTGTAAAGTCGTCCAAAAACAATACATAATAACGGTGACCCCCGGTGCTAGGCACGGGGGATGTCCAAAGGTCACTGTGAATTATATCAAAAGGTAAATGAGTACGATTACATGAATCAAAAAATGGCATGCGTACACTTTTGCCAAAAACGCACGCTTGACACAAAGTTTTGTCATGTTTATTACGTGTACTAGAAACAGATAAAGGTAAAGAATGCAATGTAGATGAGCTCGGGTGCCCAAGGCGTTGATGCCAACGGTCTTGAGTGACAGCGACAAAAGCAGTGGAGGTTGATTTAGTGGGAAGTGGTGTTGTCAATGGGTAGAGATCACCCGAGCTATTGCATCGAAGGAGGTGCTCCTTGGTCTTGAGATCTTTCACAGTAAAACCGAAGGGGTCAAATTCAATGGATAATAAGTTATCAGTGGTAAGTTTTCGGACTGAAATAAGGTTTTTAACAAGTTGTGGGGCATAAAGGACATTGTTTAGTTTAAAAGGCGGGAAGGGCGGTGGAAGGGTTATGTTGCCTTGACCAATCACGGGAATAGTCATACCGTTACCCACGACAATAAACTTGTTAGTGCAAGTATTAAAAGAAGACGGGAAGTTATTACCTTGGGGGTTTTTCATGTGGCCAGAAGCCCCGGTATCCATGAATCCTTGCGGGTCCTGTTAAGAGAGGGACAAGGCATAGAGAGCCTGTTGAGTGATATCCATGAAGAAAGAAGAGGAGGTGGGTTCGAAGAAAGAAGAGGAAGGTGGCAGAAAGAAGAGGAAGGTGGCGGAATTGTGGTGGCGGAATTGTGGTGGTGGCGGAATTGGTCAAGGAGCCAGGAACTCTCTTGATACCATATAAGAGTATATGAATTTACTGAATGAATAATCACCATGTACATTGTCCTATTTATAATACCTCCATAGGCATGATCTAAGGGATTACAATTGACTAGCCTAAGACATAGCTACAAGTAAATGTTGTTTGACTAGAGCCTAAGACATAACTACAAGTAAATGTTGTTTGACTAGAATTATTGACTAGAATTATAATTGCTATTAAACCTCATTAGATAAATCAAATTCATTATATATTTATTGATTTAGTCATTTCTCTCTAACGTAACTTTATCTAATCTTATAATAATCTATTTTCTTACGTATACTACCTTGGAAAAAAAAAGTCTATATTAAAAGTTATTAAGTATTTTTTAGTTAAGTTCTCAAAGTTTGAGTTAAATATTTTGTAAAATATTTAAAAGTTTCAATCGCCTTTTGAGCAAAATAATTTTTTTTTTTGAAAGGCTTTTTGAGCAAAATATTTAACTCAAACTTTTAAATACTTTGTTATCATTAAGAGGGTGTTTGGGATTGCGTTTTGAATCTGATTTTTAGATTATTGCGTTTTGAAAACGCAGATAATCAGTTTTTAGTGTTTGGGATTGCGTTTTGAAAACGAAGATAATCAGTTTTTTAGACTACCAAAACGCAATAATCTATAAGCAACTCCACCCATACTTTTCCAAAACGCATAATCTGTTTTGAATAATCAATTCCAAACACCCCCTAAATCCACAAACTTTGTTTCGTAAAAGTTGGGGGTCTAAGATTCGAATCTAGTTTGTACCTGTTGAAAGGTATAGTAACAATTCTATTCAATTCAATCAACTCATTTTATATAAGATCGTTCTAGTGTTTGTTGGTTTTTGTAACATGGAAATAAACTCATTTGGACACCACATGATGCATGATTAACCGTCTGTTATTTTTAACGTTATTGTTACGAAATTAATAAAATAACGTTAAAATTAGTGCAACTTTAGTTTTGCCCCATATATATTATTGTTTTTACTGTTGTTGTTTTTTATATAGTTTAAATTCTAAATTTATTTATTACTTTATTAAACACATAACCGCAAAAAAATTACATCAAGATAGCGGGCAGACGGGCAACAAGCTGCGCCGCCACCCCTTTCTAGACGGCAAACCCTAACCTACTAAACACGAACCCATGCCCCCCGGAGTCGAGACACTGCTATGGATAACCCGTTGGACTCTGGTTAGGAAACGAATGGCTTCCAGTGCCAAGCAGCCAAAGGTATCAAATGCCAGGGGTACAAAAACGTGTTGGTTCTCCTCACAAGCTTTAGCATGCTTCTCAACCTTCTTCGCCTCTGCTTTCCGCACCGCTTGCCCTGCCACAAAACCACTATCCCTCAAACCAACCACGGGAGATACACCTGTTAGGTTGACACAAGCGTGTTTCCCCCAGCCCACTCAAAGACAAGCAGGTCTGCTGGACGTAGGGTGGATCTCCCTTCTGCGGGGTCCGATAGGAAATTCACAGGAGACTCCTTCTTGGCTGAGATCCCAGCCCTTCTTAAAATGTCTCAAAGAACGTCCCGGACCCAGTCATGCCTATATTTGAAACCAGGCAACTCCTTACAATAAAACGCGTGTTCCCCATATTTGTCCAAGCATGCCTTACGGCAAATCGGACAGACTTCATCTTCATGGTACATGGGGATCACCAAACGATATTTAAGAATTGCCCTGTATTCAACCCCAGACATGGTTCGGCCCAAACCTTCGATTGGGATAACATTCAAGAAATCTTGGGCATGGGGGCTTTGCAAGCATTCAATAACTGCCTTTTGGTGGGGGGACAGATCAAAAGCTTCACCCAGGCTCTGTGCGATTTTGCCAAAAAAGGCATTCGCCAAAGTTTTCGGAGGCTTTGGGGGGGGGTGTCCTTGTTAGAAAAACCGCCAATGGGTCGGATCCCGTTATCATGTTTTAGAAGAGGGGTAAGGGGGCCGAAGCAATAAATTCCGCAAGTACCCTGGGGCACAACCCCCTAGCCATAAGTTGACAACTTCAGTAATAGTTGAGAGTAAACTCGTGGAAGCCACAGACCCCTCTCCGCTAAGGACGTCCAATAGATGTTGGGCCCTCAATCCGTCCCTCCCGCAGAAAGTCCCTTTAGGGAAAGATCACAGGCATCTGTGCACACAGTCCTCATCCACAACAAGCGCGGGCATGATGTCGGAGTTAGAGGGCAAGGACGGAGGAGGCAACACCGGATTTTTATCAATGAGGGCTTTCATGGTAGAATCCCCAAAAGGAGCAACTCTACTAGAACACAACACCTTGACAGCAGTTGTGAAATGACCGCCCCTTACTTTCCGGATGCACTGTTTGACATTGGGGCTGTTTTCAGTATCCTCACCCCCTGCTTCCTGCTTGATAAAGAAAACACCCCCCGCGCAATCGAAGAGAGAAGGAACCAAATCTACAAACCCTGAACCGTCTTTCCGCAAAGAAAGTGATTGCAGGATGCTGCTACACTGCAATGATTTCCTATTCCCAGACCTTCGCTCCTGCCTAGTGGACGGTTTGACCACCCGCAGGGTACACTGCGGCAATAAAAGTAGTTTGCCCAACTTTCTACAAAGCCTGGTGAAGCCACCACTTTGCGCAAGGCAGCTGTCAAGGCCGGGACAAACGCCAATTGACAGTTTGGGGGGATGCTCTTGACAGTTTGAATAGGCAGTGAGAAAACCTTTTCTAAGAGGGATATATCCCCGACCACAACTCCTGAAGGACCAGGTTCCATGTCCACAGTTACATGACGAGGTTTTTGGATCCCAACAATGAAATCTTCCGCATCTCTAGTAACCACAGAGAAGGAGAGGACATCAGCAGCACTGTGATTGCACCTTTTGCTGAGAGCATGCATCACCGTGCACCTCCCGCATAACCATTTGGCCACATCCTTAAGGGCGCCACCAACATCCATAAAAAAGTCTAAGTCTTGAGAGATTGAATCTTGCAAAGACGCCCTCCTTTTTTCTATCTTGAAATGGAAACTCTACATGTGCTCAAGAAGGCGTAGGAACCCCGAAGACCCCGGCTTACCAACTTTACACTCATGTAAATGCTTAAAGGGGCATGTTCTCAAACCACTGCTCGAGCTAGGGCCAAAACCTCCTTGTTTAACATTCTGATCCCTTTTATTAGGAGCCATATGTGCGCAAACACCAAACCCAATAACAGGCAAGGAAAAAAAACAGAAACCCCTAATCAAGACGAGTTGGGTCAAAATAACACCGGCCTACACCACACACCCCACAAGAACAAAGGAGCTTGGAGGGGAGCAACCAAAAATTGCTCACCTCCTACCCATCAACTGCGGCTATCCTATTTTACGTCATCAGGCCACGTTTGACAACACAGACAAAGAGGCGTACGAGAGGGAAGCTTTTTATATATATTATTATTAATATTACTATTATTATACTATTATTATTATTATTATTATTATTACTATAATATAAGGGACATGGGAAACACCAATAAATTAGCAGAAGAGGATAAGGTCGAAAGGAAGGATACGGAATTCAGATAGGTCGAACGAATAACAAGGGAGATAAGAAAAAAAACAGATGAAGTTATCAAAGGTTGAACGAGATCAAAACGGGTCGAACGAAAACCAAACAGGACGAATGAGACGAATAAAGCTAGCAATAGATCGAAGGAGATCCAAATAGGTCGAATGAGGCAAATGGTTTGGATGGGAGATTTGAAAAAAATAGCCGTTGGTTATAGGATAAAAGGAGGAGCCACCGGAAAACGACGGTCGAGGGATATGGGAGGAGGAAGGAAAGTGGTGTTGAAGGATGATGACAACCGGTGGGGATGTAGGACAGGGGAGGAGGACGGTAAGCGATGGCGCTAAATCTAGGGGAGGAAGGAAGGGAACCGGTAGGGATGAACAGAGAGGGGCGAAGGTAGGATAGGGTAAGAGGAGGAGGGAGGCAACCGACGGTGAAGGTGAATGTAAGGGAAGGTGAACAGCGATGAATGTAAAGGAAGGGAACCGGTAGTAAATGTAAAACATAAATAATTACAAATTAATCTTTACACGTTTTAAAAAGTAAGAATTTATTTAGTAATTGTCAAGTATGATCTTACAAATTTCACGACGTTGAGTGGGCTTAATAATTCAAATCCATATATTAAAAAATGTTTAGATCAATAATTATTATTTAATAAAAAGAAGCCATTTAATGCAATTAGGAGAGAAAAACTAGTACAATGAGACAAAACACTATTTTGATAAATATTTTTGA
The DNA here is from genome assembly GCA_030844895.1 of Ambrosia x helenae. NCBI lineage: Eukaryota > Viridiplantae > Streptophyta > Magnoliopsida > Asterales > Asteraceae > Ambrosia > Ambrosia x helenae. The sequence continues at coordinate 27,779,611 of CM061234.1, forward strand.
AACAATACCATTTTAGTAAATATGATCTAACTATTATTGTTTGAATTTGAATGAGTTTTTATTCCATAAACCACGTACATATACATGAAAAGTACAGATAAAAACAGAGGATATTTACAACAACCTAGAAACTATTCCATGCTAAAATATTGGAACAATAAAGGACTAAATCAAATAAGTTACAGAAAATACAACATAAATATATGCGATAATACACCCCCCTCAGTTTAGGCGGGAGGAGGACGAATGCATAAACTGTCTTTGAACCTTGAGAATAATTGACGTGGTAGACCTTTTGTAAATATATCCGCATACTGAAAATCGGCGGGAATGTGAAGAACTCGATATCTCCAACTTGAACCTTTTCGCGTACAAAATGTGTGACGAGTTCCACGTGTTTTGTGCGTTGATGTTGTATCGGATTTTCAGACAAATAAACTGCAGAAATGTTGTCACAATACACAATTGTAGCTTTGGAAGTGGACACATGTAACTCTAACAATAAATTTCGAATCCAACTAGTTTCAGCTACCGCATTTGCGACACCGCGATACTCAGCCTCGGCACTCGAACGAGAGATGGTCGGTTGTCTTTTGGAGGACCAACACAACAAGTTGTTTCCCATGAACACACAAAGTAGAGCGTTGAGAGTCGGGGCAACCACCCCAATCGGTGTCGGAATATGCTACTAAATGTAAGTTCTTAGATGCCGTGATATGTAAGCCATGATGAGTTGTACCTTTTAGATATCGGAGCACCTGTTTCAAGAATTGAAAGTGCGGTTCTCGTGGAGCGTGCCTGAAGAGACACGGTTGTTGAACCGCATATGTGAGATCCGGTTGAGTGAATGCTAAGTATTGAAGCGCTCCGACAAGGCTTCGATAAGTAGTACCATCCGAAAGAAGAGCACATGTTGTTGCGCTTAGTTTGGAAGATGTATCCACAGGTGTAGCGGCTAGTTTAAAATTCATCATGTTGGCATGTTTAAGTATGTCATTTGCATATGTTTCTTGTGACAAAAATAAACCATGTGGATGCTTTTTAACAGTAATGCCCAAGAAATGGTGTAGCTCACCAATATCACTCATTGCGAATTCCCATGACAGTGAGGATATTATTTGTCGAAGTAGCATGTCACTCGATGCGGTGAGGATTATATCGTCTACATAAAGTAGAAGATATGCCATATCGGATCCATTTTTATAGATAAACAGTGAAGAACCAAATGTTGCACTTTAGAATTCGCATTTTTTGATGTAGTTAGCAAATCTTCGATACCAAGCTCGTGGGGCTTGTTTTAGCCCGTAAAGTGATTTGCGTAACCTGTAAACATGGTTAGGACAAGTTGTATTTATAAAACCTGGTGGTTGAAACATGAATACCGTCTCGTTTAACTCATCATGAAGGAACACATTTTTAATGTCCAATTGGTGAACCGGCCAACCCCGAGAAAGTGACAAGGTAAGAACCGTGCGTATTGTAGTGGGTTTGACGACCGGACTAAACGTGTGACACCCGACAAACTCAGGTTAGTGACTTTTCATTAACTAGCCAGTCTACCTTAGCAAGTCATGCATACGTTACATTTAACTAAGTCAGTTGGGCTGAATTGCATCATGTATTATCCAGGATTGGGATTATTACATGCACACACGAGTCTTGAGTCCCGTTGTTGGTGAATTGCATTAATTAAATTAAGTAATATACATAGATTAATCCATACTTGTGATATAATGTGCAAATACGTGTTTTAACGGTGTTTATATGATTATACATGATTATATATGCTTAACATATGTTAGGATTGCATGTTCATGTGTTAGGATGTGTTAAAACGCGTTTAAACGACAAAACCGGAAAAGTGGAAAAGTGGGAAACTGGTTCGGCCCTCTAATAAATTCATTTGACTCCTGCATAGGTCGAATGAACATTACCTATAAATACCATACTTTGCAATTTTTCATCATTTCACAAACCCTAAATGCCTCTAAGTGCTCTCTCTCAACCTTAAGCACCTGGGGAGGAGTTTTTGACCTTCTTTTTCATAATCTAACCTACAAACACCTTCTATATCATAAACAAGTGAAGATCTAAGGTGTGTTCTTAATCCTAAATCCTTTTCAAGCATTTTTTACTTGTTTTTATCAAACCCAAAGGTCCAGATCTGTTCTAAGATGGTTTTCATGAATAGAAACCTTTCTAACATCTTTCTAAACAAAACCTCATCATTAAATATAAGTTTTCATACAAAATAACATGTGTTAATGGTGTTTAATGATGTGTATTGTGTTATTTTTTGATTGAATGTTGTTTAGGTGTGATAACAATGATCTAGGGCTGTTATAGATGATGGTTTATGATTGTCTTAGGTTACAAGTTGTTGGATGATGATGTCTTGTCCATTTTCGAGATTTTATGTTAGATCTAGGGTTTGTTCATGATGTTATTGTTAATGAAATGATTAAGGGTTTTCATGTACATGATAATCTGAGCATATTAAGTTAATTGTTAAGTGATTTCAACAAGTTTCCATTTTGGGTAAAGTTTACATGCATTGATGTGACATTTCCATAATTTGCTATTTTGGGTAAGTTGTAAAATGGACTGATTTCGGGATAAAAACGATGAGGTTTTGTGGGGATAGGTTAATAATGATTGACTGCTGTGATTCATGGTGTCTCGTGACATTTTCGGATTGTTTAGATGCGATTTGGTGCGTTTTATGTGAAATGGGCTGATATGGTCGAACCAGGAAATTCATTCGACCCATCGTGGGGTCGAATGAACTCCCATAGGTTCGAACCAACTTCCATACATGTTGAATGAACTTCATTTAGGTCGAACGAACATGATTTAGGTCGAATTAACATGTATTAGGGTCGAATAAACATGTATTAGGTCGAATGAACTTGTATATGTGTCAAATACTCATCATGGGGGTCGAACTAACATATATTGGATCGAACCAAGTTGTATTTGGGTCGAACCAAGTCTGGTAACTTACTGATTCAACCCTGTGACTTCATACGTGCGATTATTGTTGCGAACTAAGTGTTTTATGCATAATTCTTGTGTGTTAACCCTATGTACTTGATTTATTGATATAATGGGTCACCAACGGGATGTCGGGTCGGTCTGGTGTGTCGGTTCAACAGTCAAACACGTTTTTAAACATACTTAGTCATGGTATGGACAATCAGGGACTAGTTAACCTACGAGTTAGTAGTCCCAACACTTATACAAACTTTATGATAGGTTGCCTTTAGTTGGGACTATCAGCTGTGTTGATATTCTTGTTATTGAAGTATGCAAACTAAGGTGAGTGTCACAACCTCACTTTTACTCGTTTTACTTTTGGGGGGAAACATGCTACTTACTTGGATTTATAAAGATCATGTTATACTATGGTTACTTTAGAAGACTATACGGCATTTTGCACAAAGACCCAGGGGAAACCATGAATGTGCAGTATGCACAACGGGGGAAATGTGGATAGATCTATTAGGCCTCACAAACCCCACTCATCGGCTGGGAGCCAGGCGGGTGCATATTGTCTTTAACTTTGGGTTTACCGAGGCATTGGTAACCCAGTCATCTGGGTTGTTTACATACTGGTACATGTTTAGTAATGGGTTCCCAACCGTAGTGGTATTCGCACTTGACGTCTAGCTAATGTTGCTTAACGTAGTAGTAACAAGGATGATCTTTGGAACTTACGAAACAATTTATAAAACCTGTGAACTCACCAGCATTATATGTTGACATTTTTGGCATGTTTTCTCAGGTCGCTAAGGTAGCTGCATATGGATTAGGCGCACGGAGTCTTACACGACGTCTAGGGTCTTGGTTCAATAATGTTAAACTTTTTCAGACATATTTACTTATATTGGGTTGTAAACAAGATTTTCAAATGCTTCCGCTGTCGATTTTATGTTATTAACTTGTGTTTTGGTTTACGTATTTTATACATCTAGTTTGGTTTATTGTGACCGTTGACTGAGATCCTGGTATGTTACGTGCCTCGCTGTAAAACCCCGCAAGTGGAATTTGAGGGTGTGACAAAACGTCTTATCACAGTCGATGCCAACTTGTTGGCTTTTAGCGTTAACGACAAGGCAAGCTTTGTACCGTTGTAAAGCGCCATTAGAGTTAAACTTGAGACAGGATAACCACATACATCAGATTATGTTTGTATTCTGCGGACGGGGTACTAAATCCCATGTTTTATTATCCATCAAGGCTTTATATTCGTCAAGCATAACCGCGTGCCAATTTGGATCATTTAAAGCTTTGAGGTGAGAGGTGGGGAGTGGTGAGATCGTAGAATGAGAGGTGGTTGTGTGGAGGTTTAGAAGTTGTTTAGGTTTAGTTATACCGGCTTGAGATCGGCTAACCATTGGGTGGCGAGATGGTGGGGGTGGGGGTGGGGGCGGTGGAGGTGGAGGTGACGGAATGGAATGAGTGGGTGAGAGTATTTGATCAGGAGGGTGAGTAGATGCGGAATTGTTTGGTGATGTGGGAAAATTTGATTGCATGGGAGTGGGATTAGGTGAGGCTGACGTAATGGAAGTTGTTTGCATGGCAGGCGGATTTTGCAAACAAGTGGATGGTGAGCCAAGATGTTGATTAGGTGAGGGAGTATGCGGGTTATAGGTCGAGAATGGTAAGATGGTGATAATAGGAGATTGATATGTGGAAAGAAAATTATAGTCTGTTTGAGATGTTGTAGAAATAGATATAAACGGGAAATTATACTCGTCAAAAGTCGTGTATCGTGACACTATAACTTTGCCAGTGGAAAGGTTGAGACATCGATATCCTCGGTGATCAGTTGGATAACCAAGAAAAACACATAACACTGATCGAAGATCTAGTTTATGTAGACGAGTAGCCGAGATGTTCAGAAAGCATGCACAACCAAAAACCCGAAGGTGAGCATATGAAGGTTGGCGAAGATACAGGGGCGTGACGAGTGTGTTTTGGCAAAGAGTTTTGGTTGGGAGAATGTTATGGAGGTAACAAACCGTGTGTAAAGCCTCAACCCACAAGTTTGATGGTAAGGAGGCATGGGTTAAGAAGGCTAGCATAAGTTCGTTTAAGCGGCGAATCATACGTTCGGCCTTTCCGTTCTGTTGAGAGGTGTGAGGACACGAAAAACGAAATTGTAAACCATGTGTTTCGGCAAATGATTGAAAATGATGGTTAGAAAATTCACCCCCTTGATCACATTGAAAAGACTTAATGGATAGATTGAATTAAGTTTTAATATATCGGTGAAATTTTGAAAATTTGGAAAATGTTTCCGACTTGAATTTAAGTGGGTAAACCCATGTATAGTTTGTGAAGTCATCAATCAAAACCATATAGTATTTGTAACCGGATTTGCTAGTGAGTGGGGATGTCCAAAGGTCACAATGTACGATATCAAATGGCAATAAAGTAGTCGAGTTGGATAACACAAAAGGCAATCGTTTATTCTTAGCAAGTTGACACGAATGACAAACAAAAGAAGTACTCTGATTATTACACGTAATGAATTTATTAAAAGCAAGAAAATCGATGACATGAGCACATGGGTGGCCTAAGTGGTCATGCCAAAGGTCTTGAGCACTTGAAGCCAACAATGCGGAGGAAGCAACTGGATACGTGAATGGATGGAGATGACTTGAGCTATTGTGGCGGGTGAGAATCCTCCGACTCGGGTATTCCTTCACAAAAAAGCCAAGCGGATCAAAATCGATGGAAACATAATTATCAATAGTAAACTTTCGAACCGATATAAGATTTTTAATAATTGTTGGAGTATAAAGAACATTTTTTAATTGAAGTGTTCGGTCCGGGCAAGGTAGGGTAGAGTCGCCAGATCCAATAATCGGCACGTGTTGGCCATTACCTACAAACATAGAACAAGAGAAGATTTAAAACAAGGATTAGAAAGTTTACCGGGATCACTGGTGAAGTGATCCGATGCGCTGTTGTCCATGTACCATTGTGAGTCCGGATCATCAAGTGTCATAGCATTAAAAGCATGTCCAAGTTGGGTAGGTTCAAGTGCATTGAAGGAAAGGTTAGCTTGGGCTGGTGGACGGTTCGAGGATGTTGCTGAGGTGTGGTTTGGTTGGGAGGGATACGTCCCGTTGGAGGGAGGTGGAAGTGAGCCGGCCCAGTAAGGGTTCCAACTAGAGCATGCTACATGCTGTTTCCCAAGATGGAATACTTTGATTTATAAAGGAGTCGGCGGTATCATATTCATCAGGTAGGCCACGGACCAGTTGAAGCACTAGTCGCCGTTCATTGACGGGACTATCAACATCCGTGAGTTGATCACCGAGATCTTTGAGGCGTTGGCAATATGCCTCCAAGGAAGGCATACTCTTGAGCGTTAGGTTATTGAACTCGAGCTCTAATGCCGCTGCCCGGGCGCCTTTGTTGCTGAGAAAGATAGCTTTCAAGCGATTCCAAGCCTCCAAGGTTGTGGATTCAGGCACAAGAATACGAACAAGGAGATCATCCGACATTGTTCTGTAATACAAAGTGTAAGAAGCAATCCTGACCATCGATCTGTATTTTAATCAAAATCATTCTAAATTAATTACCCACGCGTGTTTTTAGTTTCAGTTAACAAGAAAAGGGAAATTAGACAAATTGCGAGGATAATAATTTGATTTTTTTTTAAAAATCGTGCCCAAATCATAGCAGTCGTTCTCAAAAATTTTAATTAAACAGCCCAAATCTCATTAATTCTTGAGAACGATTACATTTATAGACAATCAATAGATTTGCAATTCTCATTTCATAACAAGCGATTAGTGGATTTGCTCTGAAACATGCTATGTTTTTTTTAAACAAAAAACAGAGGATGATGCTGATGTTGAAAAAACATTCCAAAATAAAAGAATAACCATCTAAACGTAAATGAATAAGATGAAATGTATAAATGTGCCTTATCGTTGTAAAAAACTTTTATGAACGCAGGTTCTGTTTTCAACAGGAAAACAGAGCATGGTTAATAAAAATAGAGCATGGTTAATAAAAACAGAGCTAAAAAACTAAAAAATGCACCCATAAAATGCACTAATAAAAACAAAAAGGCACCCATAAAATCATAAAACACACCCATAAAGTTATAAAATGCACCCATAAAAATCATAAAACGCACATTCATCTCTCAAAGGCAGAACAACAAAATAAGCACTCAAAGACCTGCACCCATAAAACGCACTCATAAAATCATAAAACGCACACATAAAATCATAAAACGCACCCATAAAAAATCAAAAAACACATGCTACCTTGATCGTCGTTTTTATGTAATCACCCATAAAATCATAAAACGCACCCATAAAATCATAAAACGAACCTTCATCTTCATATTCTTACTGATCATAAAAAATCTTCTTCTTCTTCATTTTGTTCACTACTTCAATGATCGTTGTTTTTCAGTAAACAGATATAATCAACATATAAAACTAAATCATTCATGAGATCAACACTCATTATCAATCGTGAACAAACGTTATAAAAATGAATGAAAAAACAGAGCGTCAGGTGAATTGTGATTAGATTTTTGAATAAGGGAAGAAATAATGATCGAATATTGTGAAATCAGTTATAAAAAATTTGAATTCATATTTAACGATAAAACAAGGATTGTATTATTACGTGATTAAATGAGGGATGGAAAAGTCTATAATACCTTTGAATTGGCTTCAGATGTTATAACCGCCAAGTTACGTGTGACCAATTTTAGTGGCTTCCTACACTTTGTAGGTTAAGATACTTTGTACCAAATACTTTCTCTACTGTCTAATATTACTGTCTAATATTATGTTTAAACACTTTGGTAAACAAATCAGTCCAATACAATTAAATAATCAACATCACAAACCTAATGGACATAATTACATATTAATTAGGGTACAAATTGTTTGAACATGTGGCCTAGTGGTAAAAGGGCCGGTTCTTTTTTTTGGGGAGCCGGGTTCGATTCCCACGGGAGGCATGTGATGGATACCCCCACCCTTGTGGTGGGGTAGGTGGTTGGGAAGTGATGGAGAGACCCTTGACCCTTGTGGTCATGGGTTCGACTCCTGATCTCTCCAGGTTTTACCGGTTCACTACCGTTGTGCCTTCGGGCGGGTTTGTGGGCCGGATTTTCCCTAGAACAGGAGACGGGTGGGCCGAAGGGCTCTGTCCGTACGGACTAGAGGCCGTCTGGGGCCCCTTTCGACCATTGGGAGGCCGCATACAGAGTACCCGGCAATACTTTAGTTGATCGTTAAAAAAAAAAAAAAACAATTTAACCTGTGTCCACTACCAACCTGCCAATTCGATACATTTCACTATTCACTATAGTATTATGTTATCTACGAGAAATGAACAAATTATGATAATAATATGATAGGAGAAAGGATAATTTACCTCAAAGGCTAACACTACTTCACTATTTCAGTCATTATTAATGGTATAGATCAAAGATATTGACAGAGATGATACATCTGTATATATTTTTGTCTAATCTACAAAAAAAAAACTGTTATAGACATCTCTTTTTGTCATCTTATTAAAAAGTTATTAAACATAAAGGATATTGTATTCCGTTTACTTTCTAATAAGTAATAAACGAAAGTTAAAATCAATACAATTGTGAAACCTTTTAAAGTTATATTTTTGTATCAAATAAATAATTAAAAAAGAAGCACCGGTCAATTTTCTGACTAATTCGCAGGAGGGGAGATCTACCTTGCGTCTTACGGATGTTCTTGTGTTTGGATGGGTTGGGGGCAAATATGCTTGTGTTGACTTGATAGGGGTTTCCCCCTGGTAGGCTTGCGAGACAGCGGATTTGTACCGGGGCAGGCAGTTTTGAGGGCAGAAGCTAAGAAGGTCGCTAAGCACAAAGCAGCCTGTTTAGAAAATCAACACGTGTTTCTGTCATTTACTTTTGACACATTTGGATCTCCGGCCCCTGAGGCAGTACAGTTTCTGAAACGAGTGCAGAAGGTGGTCCACAGTGACTCGCAGAGCCCTAAGAACCAAGGGTTTGTGTTTAGCAGGATAGGTTTTGCGATTCAAAAGGGGATAGCGGCGCAGCTTGTTGCCCGCTTACTAACCATCTAAATGTAACTTGTTTTGTCTTGTTATGAATATATATTTTGGTTAAAAAAATATACATGATGCCAATCCTCTTTTGGTGGAGTGACACTCTCCTTGCTTTCCTTATGGGAGGTGAGGAAGTTCGAGTCCTACCGGCACCAAAATGTTGCTGGTGGGCCGAGTTTTACCACAGTGGACCTTCGGGCGGCGGTTCTAGAAATTGGTGTGAAATAAGTGGTGGACCCGAGTTACTCTCGGAGTACTTCTTTGTCTAGTGAATACTTGGAAAGTGCTCGGAATTGATTTGTTCGCAGTTAAAAAAATATATATATACACATGATACACTTTTGAAGGTACATATGTTGATTATTGGATCTCATATTGGGGTAGGGAACTGCCTTTTCTGGCCATCTGTTTTAACATAAACCTTGAAAACATGCATATGGGTGTACATGGTTTAGATACAATTGGACTGAACAGTCTGAACCTTCACTGCTTAATGTGGGGTCCATCTGGTTGAGTGTGTGATGTTCTAGTTGGTGCCAATAGGATATGAACAGGGTATATTTGTCAATTCACATCAACAGCTTTGATTCTTTTTTATTTCTTATTTTTCTTTTATTAATTTGGAATCAAATCAAATCTATATCATGGGGTCACCTCATGCTGTTCCAAGATTCATGTTGTCTCCTAAAATGTTTGCTAACCAAAAGTCTTTGTTTAAGATTATGACATCCATAATAATCTACATGTGTATGCTCTCACTTTATTTCCATTTGCACATGACATGTTATATACTCTTATTGTATTGAAAGTTAGTATTTACATTTACTTATTTTAACATTAGGGGTCAATTTATTTCCATCTAACCCGATACCTTCGTTAGATGGACTCAAACGCTTACAACCATGGCACTTCCTTAAACGTTGTGTTTTGTGAAAACCGATGAGCCCCTTCAACCCATCTTAATTCATATTTTGATAGGTTATTTTTATAAGATTGAATTCTTTCAACTATAACTAGCCTCGTCAAAACATCTTTTGTTCATCAACTGTCAGATACATCAAGTTTATTGACAATGTGTTCAAATGACAGTCAACCAAACTCGATAAGACAACTAATTTTTTTTTTAATACAATATCAAGATAGAATCCGCATCACTTCTTAAATCTCTATCGATCTTCAGTAACTAACATGGCTGCATGCATAACTTTATTTTGTATTCTTGTAATTAGTCATGTTTGCCTTTTATAAAATAAAGTGAATTATTTGTTTTACACAATAATTGAAATTAGCATCTTTATGAGAAAAGTAAATAGATAAATGATGGTGGGTTTCATTATTGTAGTACTTATCTCTAGCTCTTTATGTTGTTTCTTTTTGGCTCACCATGTTTATATATGAGATTTAACCCAACTAGATACACTTTTCACAAAAGTGAAAACTATAGTGAACCCACCATACATTGCCACTCTAAATCCACTTTGAAAATTACATTCATAAGGGTTTCACTTTTCTATATATAATGTATTATTTTCGTTTTAATTGTATTTTATTATTGTTATATACATCATAATATATTGTTTGTTATGTTGTATAAACGCTTTTACTATCGTACAGTAAAACCTTACAATATACGTAAGACAAAGATAAAAATACACAACAAAATTAATGTTTTCAGGTTTAAGTATTTCTTACAATCACTGAGACAGCTCCTACCCCTTTAATCTCAGACAACGAAAAGTCTACCTCATTATCAGGGCAATGGTGCAGGCCGGGCTAGCATGTTCCGTAATACACGTTTTTGCGTCAAGTATTCCTATTTCCTTGGGTTTACTTTGGTGGACCCCATATGATTTTTTGAAATTTATTAATATTCTATTTTTATTTTTTATTTTGTATTTCTTTTTTCATAAATATCAATACATTGGTTTATGGAGAAATGGTGATAGGTGGCTATCGTTATTGTGGTTGGTGGGTGGATTGTGATTAGCGGAGGAGAGTGTGATGCTAGTGGATGACAAAGAAAGGGAAAACGAAGGTGAAAATGACCTATAAATAACCAAATAATATAAAAGAGATAAAGTATCATCTTTAAACAAAATTTTAATTTAATTTGAATCACATAAACAAAACATAGTAACCAACTTGTCACATTATTTCCACGTCAACATCCCATGTGTGTTTAGAAATATTAAAACTTTTTTTTCAATGGTCAACAAATAAAAGCACAGCTTCACTATGTAACCTAATGGTAAAAGACAACCTCATACACTTGTAATCGCAAACACTGCCAGGTATCCCACGCCAACCATCTTCAGTTCTGGAGAAAATCCGCTACTCGAAGGTCCACTGCGCTAAAACTCGATTAGAATCGGATTTGAACTTGAGACCTCTAGCTTTCAACCCAAATCTTCACTTCCCCTCTCATATCAGTTGAGCTAAAATTCATTGGCTAGAAATATAAAACTTAAACGTTAAATTTCATGGCATTTTCATTATTAAAAATGTGTTTAAATACAGTACTTGAAATGTGTAAATGTAGGATTAAGATGCATACATTAAGTTTTGATTGCCCGACACCCTCATACCCAATACATGTGGAAGCCTCTTGTATTAAGTTTGCCCACTTAAATCACATAAACACTTATTTCTTCTACTTTTACTTTAAACACTTGGGCTGTTCAAATCACTCGCCGTTTGTGGATCGCTCATCACTCGTTCGAAAAATGCTCGAAAAATGCTTGCTCGATCTTCTGCTCGGTTGTAAATGAGTCGATCGGCTCGGTTCGGTTTGTAAATGAGCCAAGCACGAGCAAAGGTACGCTCGGCTCGGCTCGGTTCGGCTCAAATAAATTTTTATTTATATATTATATATTTAATTATAAATATACACACAATTTACAGATAAATTTATGGTTTTATATATAACATTCTACTGGATTTGATTTAGTATATACAAACAAAATATAACTAACTCACTTAACTCAATAAAAAATTTAACACTAGATTTAATAGTAAATCCATAAGGCATGAGGTGACAGTCTTGACTTTTTTATGTTATTAGTCGTCCATCGCTAATTGTCGTTTGATATCCCCCTACGTCACAATGCAACAACTGTTATTTGATATATGCTCATCGCCTCACCAGCCTCAATTTAAGCCTCATCCTCGGACACTAGGATTTCAATATTAGTGTTATCGGACAGTTCGACCTTAGTTGTCACCCAACAATGAAAACATCGAAGGAAACATCCTAATTTTATGATCGTCCAAATTACTCTCCGCTTGATTCTTGCTCGACGCTCGCTCAAAAAATTTGCGCTCGAAAAATGCTCGTTCGGTTTTCGGCTCGATTGTAAACAAGCCGCTCCGCTCGGTTCAATTTGTAAACGAGCCAAGCATGAGCAAAGCTCAGCTCGGATCGGCTCGGCTCGTGATGCACAAAGTAGTTATGTAACTCCTAACTCATTAATATTATCTCTTCCATTATATTAGAAAAACATCACTTATCCCATATTAAGTGTACTAAACGGTTTCCGTAACCTAACATAGAATTCACAAGTTTAAGTTTAACCTAGATGAGTTGACTAGTTCCTGGTCGACCCTTCCACCACATTTACCTATATTTTACATAAGATTTTAAAAGATGAAAGAAAATTGAGTTTCGAGTTTTAAAGCTTAAGCATATTCATTTACTAGTTTATACCCCGGGAGCGTCCCGAGTTGAGAAATCTAAGTAAAATGAATTAAATTAGAAGTATCTAAACTATAAAAATGGCATCTGCCAATATATGATTAATGAATATTATTATTATTATTATTATTATTGTTATTATTATTATTATTATTATTATTATTATTATTATTATTATTATTATTTTAAACAAATCTTTGTCATAAGTTATCATATTCTAATATAAAAAAGGGTAATTGGGTCGGGTATCACCTAATCCCAGGCCCGACCCAAACCCGACATTTTTTTTAAACTAATTCCAAACCTGACACAATACCTGTCGGGTTACAAAAAATAGTCGTTTTTTTCTCCGTTTTTTATATAGCACTATGGTACTCGTTGGAAAGATAATAAAACGCTCGTTAATTTGGTGTAATTTTTTTTCTTTAAAAAATCCTGTATATAAAAGATATTAACATTTAAAAGTTATGAGATGACACATGAGAGAGAAAATAATAAAGTTTTAATATTTATATTTAGTAGATTAGGTATTTAATAGATTATGTTAAATCATATTTAAACCATATTTATTTCTTTTTTTTAATTGGTCTAGAGTTGCCACATCACATCTTATGTGGCATCTCTCAAAAGAGAGATTGCATAATATTATGACATGTCATTAAAAATGCTTTGGTTTATTATATATATAGATAATTTGCACTTTTTTTTAATAAATAACGATGGAGTAATAATAAGCAAGAAAAATAGAATAGAATAAAATAAATTAAATTTCAAGTCAAACAAGTCGTGTTTAGGTTAACTTGTAAATACTCATGTCAAGTTCAAGCTCATGTTCTTAAAATTATTTTCGCAATCGTGACAATTTTCCGGGTAGGTTTTTTTTTTCTCTTTTTTTCAACTTAGATGGTAAAATAAACTTTGCGCACGACTCAAACGAGAATTTCAACAATCATCCATTTTAGGGTGATCGATGTGGGAGTCATGGAGCTCTCGTGGGCTGACGTGGCTTTCATGGCCACGAAGTGAACACCGACCCTAATGTTCATGGACGTGAAGATGGTGGAAAGCTCCACCATGGCCACAAAGGAGAACATTAATATTGGTGGGTGAAAACCAGAGAGAGAGAGATGGTGAAAGTGGAATGCTTACGTGACGCTAAGGTGAAAGCTGATAACAATCTTTCTACTAGTGACCACACCGTCCAGCCTTAAAGACCAAATGTGTTAACTCTGAATAAACACAAAGAACCAAACGTGTAATTTCTAAAACTTAAGGACCAAAACTGTAATTTCAAATTATCTTTCAAATAAAAGCTATAATAACAAGAGTGACAAGGCACCACCACCTTCCTTTTTCCACCAAGTTAATGCACACTCTTCTTTCCATTTCATGTCACCAAACCCCTCTCATTATCCATGTCTACATCCTTAAAACAACAACACCATTACACTCACTCACCACAACCCATAATGGACCAAATAATAACCTCTGAAAAACCAACCCATAATAATAATAATAATAATAATAATAATAATCAAGATTTGAACTTAAAAGCCACTGAGTTAAGACTCGGTCTGCCTGGTTCTGAGTCACCAGAAAGAACCACTAATATCAAGAATTTGGTGTCAGGAGCCAAAAGAGGTTTCTCAGACACCATTAATATTAATAATTTTGTTAAAAATGGTGCCTTTTTGAGTGAAAACTGCAAGAACTCTAATTCTGTTAAAGATAGTGCTATTTCAGCTTCACCTAAACATGCTAATCTTACTCAAGCTCCTGTTGCTGCTTCAAAGTAAGGATTTTTTTTTTATTTTTTTCCTCATTTATTTGTTACTTTAATGTGTTTGTTGACTTTTTAAGTCAAACTTGTATTTTTTTTTTTTTTTTTCATAAATACTTGTATTTATGAAATTTAATATTTTTGGGATGTTTATGTTTTTTTTATTTTTTTGGCATTATTTTACTTATGGGTTATGGTATTTCGTGTACTTTATGGTTGTTTTGGGACTTTTACATAAAAGAATCACTATATAGGGAATTAATAAATTAATATTGAAATTTAGAGTAATCTTGTTGACTTTTTTAAGTCAACGTTTAGTATTTTGTTACTTTTGTAGCATATTTTTGTTTGTGTGAGCATAAGTTCACTTATGGTTCATGGTACTTCTTGTACTTTATGATTGGTTGGTTGAGGATTTTTCATGAAAGAATCAAAGAATCACCATATGGGAATCCATGTTGCAATATAAAGTAATTTTGTTGACTTTCCAAGTCAAACTTGTGTATAAAAATAAATTTATTTTGAACATATTTGTTTTTTGTTTTTGTTTTGCTCATAAATCCATTTATAGTTCATAGTACTCCATGTACTTTATGATTGGTTTGGGACTTTGCATGAAAGAATCACTATAGAGTAATCTTGTTGACTTTTTTAAGTCAAACTTGTATTTAAAAAATTTAATATTTATTTAGCATATATGTATTTTTTGAATCACAAATTCACTTATAGTTTATATTAATTATTGTACATTATGATTTGTTGGGGAATTTACATGAAAGAATCATCTTACTAGAATCAAAGTTGAAATATATAGTAATTTTGTTGACTAATGAAGTCAAAGTGTTTTAGTTCTAATAAAAGAATGAACAGCTGTTGACTTTCAAAAGTCAAATTATACAAACATAAGAGTCAAAGTTTGACTATTTTGGAAAATTTTAATTTGAGTCAGGGCACAAGTTGTGGGATGGCCTCCGATTCGGTCATTTAGAAAGAATTCAATGGCTGCAAAAACAACAAAGAATGAAGATGACCCGAATGCAGAAACCGGATCATGTGTATATGTGAAAGTCAGTATGGATGGAGCTCCATATTTAAGGAAAGTGGATCTTAAGATCTATTCAAGTTACCAGGATCTTTCTTTGGCTTTAGAGAAAATGTTTAGTAGCTTCACCCTTGGTAAGCTTCCTTCCTAATTCCATTATTGTTGCTAAAGGTGACAAGTTTGATATGAATATGGCAGTGGCGGATCTAGAAAAAATATCGAGGGGTAACATTTTATAAAAAATATTTTAAGGGATAACAAAAAATTTGTTTTAGGGGTAACATTTTATAAAAATACCTTAAAAACAAACTTTTTCCACTTCGCTAGGAAAATCGAGGGGTAACGAATGTTATCCGACACTGAATATGGGTCGATTCGGATTATATTATATATCTAACTAGTGTAAAATAAATAGCTTAAAAGGAAATGTGTGTGTCAATCATGTTGAGTTGAATCGTTCAACCTGCACCCGACTTGTATATTTATCCGTGTAAAAAACACCAACTCTAACTTGTACACTCTTAAAATGATGTGAAGGTTGACGCTTGATGGGTAGTATTCAACTTGTAAAGTAAACATGTTATCAGGTTGGTAGGTTGTAAAAAATGGGTTAAACGGGTTGACATATTTAATTAAACAAGTTAAACAAATCAACCCAAACATGACTCGTGTATTAAACATGTTCAATATGACATCCCAAAACTTGATCATTTTCATGTCGTGTCAGAAACTGCCACCTCTGTATAAAACCTCCTAAATCATGTTGGAAATAACATATTCTTAAAAATTGATAATATGACATTGTAATCTTGTTTTCACTCACTTCTTGTTAGAATCATGAATTTTGAATGTGGTTGACTTTTCAGGTCAATACGGTACTCACGGGTCGAGTGAAAGCCCAGTGATGAATCTTCTTAAGGGTTCTGAATATGTACTAACTTATGAAGACAAAGATGGTGACTTGATGCTTGTTGGTGATGTTCCCTGGGAGTAAGTTTAACAATTTTGACTTTCTTTGGTCAAACGTTATATTAGGGTTTAAAACCAATGTAGTTCTGTTTTAATGTGTCGTTGACATTCGTTGTTATTTAATTGTTGCAGTATGTTTACTGGTTCTTGTAAGAGGATGCGGATCATGAAGAGTTCAGATGCAATCGGCTTAGGTAAACCTTAATTATTCTGTAATCAACGTGTACAAAAAGCGCGTATTATGTCCAGATGGGACAATAAAACGCGACTATTTGTTAAATTTTAGTGCAAAAATACTTTCAAATTAAGCATAAAAAAGTTGATCAAATATTTCTGTCATTTATTTTCTCGTTCGCGTTTGATGTGTGGTTTTACAGCCCCTCGAGTCACGGAGAAATGCAAAAGCCGTAACTAGTCGCAAACATTCAATCTGACGACCCGACACTTGGATTATATAGTTTTTATCTTATGATTTTTGTGAAATGATAATGTTCATTTTATTTCATTTTGTGTGTCACATTTTTATGCTTATGGTGGCATAGACATATATATAAAGATAAATATGTATCCTAGATATGTAATTGTTGATATGGATGTTTAATGTTTTAGCATAAGCTACTTGTACCTTGTGCTTGTTTGTGTGTACTCTCGATTTTGCAATCCAATGGTTAGATAATGTAACAACCAATTGATTTTTGGACCAAAATTTGACATTTGGTTTATCAAAGGCAACATTTTGATTGCCATCATCTCTAAAAATGGCACCACCACCGGCTGCCACCCTCCTCCGCCGCATCGTTGTCTCTTTTTCTTTGTGTTGCCCGTCACCAGTGCCAGTCCACACCATGGCATTGTTCATAGAAGGCACGGTAAGGGCCATCACAATGCTACATAATTCAACCTGGAATTCCAATCGAAATTCCACCCAGGAATCCAATTGTGGTTCCACCAGGCGAAGTTCCACATGAAATTCCAGGCTTAGTTCCACCTCGAAATCCGGTCGATCATCCACCCGGGACTCCAGGCAAGGTTCCACATGAAATTCCAAGCGTAGTTCCACCAAAACTCCGGCCGATTGTCCACCCGGGACTCTAGGCAAGGTTCCACATGAAGTTCCAAGCATAGTTCCACCAAGAACTCCGGCCGATTGTCCATCCGGAACTCCAGGCAAGGTTCCACATGAAGTTCCAAGCGTAGTTCCACCATGAACTCCGGCCGATTGTCCACCCGGAACTCCAGGCAAGGTTCCAGGAGTAATTCCACCTAGAACCCCAGCCATAGTTCCACCTGGAACTCCGGCCAATGTTCCACCCGGGACTCCAAGCAAGGTTCCACATGATATTCCAGGCGTAGTTCCACCCAAGACCCCAACCGTAGTTCCACCTGGGACTCCAGGAAAGGTTCCACCTGAAACTCCAGCCGGAGTTCCATCGGGAACTCCTGCCGAGGTTCCGCCAGTAACGCCGGCTAAAATTCCACCTGGAACTTCAGTGGCTGAAAATGATCTAGAGACAAATTTTAAGGGTTCATGGACCATTGATAATAAAAATGTGGGTGTTGCCGCGATGCAATTCCAATTGATGGCAAACAACAAGGTCGTGTGGTTCGATACAACGTCACTAGGCCCGTCTACCCGGGAGCTCGGCCCACCGCGATGCTATCGCTTATGATATTGAGACTAGACAAAGTAGGACAATTTACGTGAGTAATTATTATTATGAATCTATATCTATATCTATATCTATATCTATATCTATTATAAAAGAAAGCCATTTTAATGACATGACATTCAAAAAGGCATTCTCCTCCTTGAGTGTGCTATGTGTCATGCCATGTGGCAAATTAAAAAAAATAAATAATAATATAAAACCTAATCTACTAAATTTAAATTAAGTTATTTTAGGAAAAAAGAATTTAAAAACAAATTTAAATTTTTCTCTCTTATGTTTTCTCCCATAATTTTTAAACGTTAATATCTTTTATATACGAGATTTAAAAAAAAATACACCAAATTAACGAGCGTTTTATTATCTTTCCAACGAGTACCATAGTGCTATATAAAAAACGGAGAAAAAAACGACTATTTTTTGTGGGGTTTCGTTCATACAGGAAAAAAAACACAAAGTGTTCAGGTTATTCATTAATAATGTTTTTTTCTTTTAAACCAGGTTCTTATCTACGATGTTGAAATTCAGCCCAATCGCCATGCTTTCATTGGAATTTTACTCTTTTAAAGATGCATAGGTATACTTCATCAAGAGAAGCTAGGAGAAAGAATCGCGCAACACTGCAACACATGGTGTCACCTTATAGTAAGGTTATTTTTTTATTTATTTAATTACAAGAGTAATAATTAATACTATTAGTATTAGTATTATTAGAATTGTTATATTTTCAACTCCGGGACGCTTCTGGGATAAAAGCTAGCTAGTCATAATATACATAGTTGCTTTGCATATCAACATACACATGATGTCACCTTATAGCAAGGTTATTTTTTATTTATTTAATTACAAGAGTAATAATTAATACTATTAGTATTAGTATTATTAGAATTGTTATATTTTTCAACCCCGGGACGCTTCCGGGATAAAAGCTAGCTAGTCATAATATACATAGTTGCTTTGCATATCAACATACATTGTGTTTACAATGTACTTGAATGTGTATATGTATGTATCGCAGATGGACGGAGAACCATGGTGCTCATCGGGACACTTGTGGCCCAATGGCGACTTGGTGGCTACCGGCAGCACTCGAGGCGGTTATAAATCTGTTCGAATGTTGTCTTTAAATGACCCAAAGGCCAACTTTGTGGAGAAAAAGAATGTGCTTGCTGATAATAGATGGTACTATATATCCTTTCTTGTTGAAAAATAGTTTTGAAAAAGTGTTACTCAAAACTAGGTAATGTAACCGAACTGAACCGAATCATCAATAATGCAGGTATTCATCTAACCAAGTATTAGAAGATGGAAGCGCGGTGGTGGTTGGTGGCCGAAACTCCTTTAGCTACGAGATAGTGCCACCGCCCACCGCATAAGCTCGAATTCCCTTCGAAAAAAATCAAGCTCAAGTTCCTCCAAGAAACGACTGTACCGAAAAAACCCGGACCCGTTATGTACATTGAAAACAACCTCTACCCGTTCCTCTTCCTAGTTCCTGATGGAAACGTTTTCCTCTTCGCAAATGACCGTGCCATCATATTCCACCCGAACACGGGCACGGTCCTCCGCGAGTTCCCAAAACTACCCGGTGGAGCTAGGAACTACCCACCTTCTGGCATGGCCGCCCTCTTGCCACTGGTTATCACCTCGGGTGACATCCACACTGAGGTGGTAATTTGCAGTGGCAACACGCAAGAAGCGTACCAGTCGGTCCCGAAAGAGCAGGTTTTCATCCCCGCTCTTCGGGACTGCCCACTCATTCTTCAACATGGGAGAAAGAACAAGACATACCGTCGGGCCGGTGCATGGGCAACCTCCTCCACCTCCCGACGGACGATCTTTTAATGATCAACGGCGCGCAAAAGGGTGTCGCGGGTTGGGAAAACGCGATCGAACCGAACTTCACTCCTATACTATACACCCCGCATAAACCTATGGGTCAGCGGTTCAAAGAAATGGTCCCAACCAACATTGCCCGAATGTACCATTCGGTTGCCGCATTGATACCTGACGGGAAAATACTTGTCGCGGGAAGTAACCCGCATTCGAAATACCTTCTAAAAGCCCAATACCCAACCGAGCTTCGGGTCGAAAAATTCTCCCCACATTACCTTGACCCGGCATTGGCCGGTCAACGGCCGGTGGTCTCGCCGGAGACATCAGATAAGGTGTTGAAGTATGGTAAAGATTTCAAAATTGGAGTAAAATGCAATGGTGGTCAAGTGAATGCTCAAAATGTGAAGGTGACAATGGTGTATCCACCATTTACAACTCATGGGTTTTCAATGAATCAAAGATTGCTAGTTCTACAGCTGAAGACAGTGGCGAGTGACTTGATCACCGCCGTAGCGCCTCCATCCGGAAAGCTTGCTCCGCCAGGGTATTATATGCTGTTTGTTAATTTCCGGGGTGTTCCCAGTAAGGGTATTTGGGTTCATGTTGACTAAAAATGTTTGACCGGAAAAGTCAACATTTGACTTTTGTAATTTAGGAGTTTATTTTGTAGAGTAAAAATAAGTAAGGCATAGCCAATTTTTTACGTTGAGCACATGCTTTTATTAGTGTCTTAGCGCTACTGTACAGGATCGATGCGCATCACACATCAAAAGCGCTTTATCCGTGATATTTGAAACCACGCCCTCAAATGAAACACAAGTTATTCTCAATAAGCCGAATATTGGTCCTCTAAACGACTAGTTAGTGATATCAAAGCGCAATATGTGGTTTTAATAAACAATCCGAAACACACTATATGGATCAAAGGCAAGATATAGGACTGATATTGGTATGCATATGAACCATGTCCATTAACATTTCATCATCTATAAATAGGGTTTCCTGTTGAACAAAAATGGATACCCAAAAGATAAACCTATTCACTTCCATAAAGCTAAAATTGGCCGATTAAACCCGGTTTTGCTTCCGGATAAGCTGGAACTCAAATTCTCGATTTTCCGAAATCCAATCTGCAATTGGAAAAATAGAAAAATGAAAAGATGAACTTGTAAAGCTGCTCAAATACAGGTATTCAATGTATGTACCAACTTTGACCCGCATTTACATAATCGAATTCGTTTCATATTAATTTTACAACTTATTTCTCCCTCGTTAATTCATATTTATATACCATCTGTTTTACCGGATACACAGCGAAAAAGAATATCATTGTGAATCATCTCAATGCATAATGAAAATTTTGGTTTATTTGGTGAAACATTGTTACAAGGCACAAGCAACTCATTTTTGTTTATTTTTCTAAACATAAATAACATATACATCTAAATATATGTCGGCTAAGAGTATGATCTCTTTTAGGGCAAATAAAAGCCGCTTAAACAAAGGGCGAACAAAGTAGCAACCCAAAATAAATGCAATATTATGGGTGTTAGGCATTGCTTATTGAAACTGAGGGTTTTTTGGTTGCTTAATTAAAAAATTAGTGAGTGGTTTTAATAAGCAAACCCAACGACGTGTGCAAACTATGTATTTGATTACGCATAGGAAAGAAGTATGAACCTTGTCCAAAAGAACCTCCTGAAATTGATCCGGAAAGATTTTAAGATTCTTGTAGTTAGTTGATGCTACCTACAAATGACAAGAAAATTAATCATTAGTATAAAAAAAATATTAACGGTAACCAGCTGCTACACACCATAAAACACACATCTAAAACCGCAAAAAATAAAAGATATAGTATGAATATCAATAAGGATTAAGCACACCAAAATGCAACTTACTTCACCTTTTTGTCATTGTGTGTAAGAAAGAAAATATATAATTTTTCTTAGCATTATACGTAAACACAGTTGCCACATTTAACCATTTAAGTAACTTTATATAGCAGGTAAAATGGTGGCGTGGCAACATCATCATTTGTTACTCGATATAAAATGTTACTAAAAGTCTAAAATAGTAAAGTTAAAAAAAAATTGAAAGTATGTCGCAAAACATGGGGAGATTTATTTTTTCTTCCATACTATGACATAAAGGAAAAAATAAGTTACATTTTAGTGTATAAATCCTATACTTGAAGATACCTCTGACACTTGACGGTTACTGATGTACGATTTCCATGGCTGTGGTTCCAAAATAAAAACACCACCCTGTTTAGGATTAATTACACATTAGATATGGAAGGTGTAAATAAAATGAATAGAAAATAAGTCACTTGCAGAAAGTGATAATTAGAGGTGCCAGTTTTGGCCTATTTACTTGATTTGAATTGAATTGAATTGTATCTCACAGTTTACCGGGTAAGATTGTTGTTGTTTCTCTCACAGCCTCACTGTATTTGTAATGTATCAACATGTTCAACATTACAAAAAGTGATCATTTGAGGTCCCAATTTTGCCTTATTTACTAGACTTGAAAACATGTTGATGCCTCGGTCGGCCAAACTGTATTTGTAATGTATTCAGCTCACTTGTAACACTTCAAGCAAAAAATGCCAAATGACAAAACTGCCCTTACACTTTTTAAAAGACAACACTTTCAACGTATAACATGTTGACACCTCATAATAAGTATTTTCGTCTTCCCAAAATTCAATGGCACTTTGGCCAGCGGCCAGCCCACATGCTTTTGCCAAGAATTGGCATACCTAGGTAACGTCTCTAATAAAGTTTACAAAGTGGAGGAAAGTGGTTTGAGATACTTACAGGTTTAAGAAGCCGCCAAACCTTTGAGAATAGTGTTATTAAACCCTCATCGCCCCAGTTCAAATGGATCCATTTTGTAACACTTAGGCTGCATGGTATAGAACAAATGCACTCAGTGCCAAAGGAAAGAGGTCAAACGGAAACAAAAGAAAATGTCAAAAGATTTAACTAAAAAAGAAACAGGTCAAATGGGTCATAAATCGTGAAAAGCATAATCATATTTAACACATTAACCACTCAAGGTATAAAAATGGACAGAAAAGTATTTGTTGGTCAAACTTGTCTGACCCAAATCCATTTTTGACTTGGTTGTTACCCAGCCTGCCCATTTTCCTACTTTCAGATACCCTAAAGCTCAATGTCAAATTTTAAACTACAAAAACGTATATAGTATGTTACCTAGTTTGAATTAAAATGTAGTATGGGCTACATTAGCTACTCAAGGTTACTTTTGGTGTTTTAGTTAACATATTACAAGGAATAAGCTTACCAAAGAATGGTATCATACACCTTATCCCCTGGTATTGACCAACCAAGAACGAAATTATCTTTCTGGAAAGAGACTACGTCAAACAGATGTGAAGCAGGAGAATCCGCTGAACTTTCAACCTGGCTCGTTGTTTCTGGCGGATCAGTTATACCATTGGTCCCGGCATCTTTTGACTTGTCAACCGTTTGATGCTTCTTTCTTTCACTCGACTTCACAATTCTTCTAAGGTTCCAATATGCATCTTCAATACGAGCTGTAAAATAAAGAAATGTAAACTTGCTTTAATCAGGCAATTAGCAATAGAATTATAATCAATGCATCATGTAAAATAGGATCGTACATAAGTAAAGGTCCAAGTTGAACGAGTCAGGTACTCAGGTTACATATCAAATTGGTTCAGGTTTAAAACGGGTCAAAAGAAGCTGGGTCGAATTGGGCTGCCCCGAAAACTTTTTCCGTCCATTTTTAAAAACTATTTATAAGACAATATTACGATTATCGCAAGTCACCACAGCCTATAATTTTAAATAAAAAAAAATGTACGAGGTTGTATCATATACATGTTGACTTTGGATGACTTTCAACTTGTTCGACACTTCGAGTCTTCGACCCACTCCCTGTTAGCTAACTGTTTTATCTGACCCATTTGAAACCAAACACAACCTAAATCGACTCACTTATAGGTTAATAAGCAAAAATTGCCACCTTTATTCTAAAATACATATGTTCAAAATATTTCAAGATCAAAGTCACTCACCTGAATCTATGTCAATCCCAAGAATTTTCTCGCAACCAAACTTTTTAGCTGCAATCAATAACAATCACATTCATATCAAATTCCAGCAACAATAGCAGCATGAAATATGCAATCAAATAGCACACACATGACAAAGCACAAATTCTTTGTCCATCTACTGATTCAACTAGAAAGCATAATGAACATTGAAATTGTTGCTAAAATACCATACAAACTGTTTATTTACTATGCACTTTGACTCAAAACTTAAATTGAAGATTACCGATTGTAATGGTTATTAATCCACTATTGCAGCCGATATCAAGACAGTTTTTCCCTTCAAACCATTCCTTCTTCATAACCTCTATCCTGGGATCTTCTTCCAAACCTTGATCAATCTGAAACATAAATTGAAAGATAGCAATCACTAAACACAAAATCAAACAATCTATACAATTTCAGGATGTTAACTAACGGTCTCTAATCTCTATACATCAGAAAAAATGCAAACTAAATTGCACAAAAAAAAAATTGAAATTCAATACTAAGCCTACTTAAATGCTTAAATAAAACCTGTGTTGTTCAAAAAACTTGTGGCCCGCTCGAAAAAAGGTCATCGCGGCGCAACTAGTTACCCGCCTGCCAGCTATCTTGATGTAATTTTCACGGTCATGGCTATGTTGTCAAAAGCCCCTCGGGCGCACCTATAGCGTCGGGTGGTGGCTTAGGCGCAAATCTGGGCTTTTTTGTGAAAAACGGTGCCTAGGCGCGCGCCTGGAAACAGGCGCAGGCGATAAAAAACGAGAGCTTAAACTCATCAGGCTGATTTTCCGATCAAATTCAGGCTAAAAGTTGACTACACCTCTAAAACATCCTAAATGAGCTATGAACAAGTCCTAAACAAATCAAAAACATCCTAAAGTATCCCTAAACAAGCCTAAAACATCTCTAAAATCCCTAAAAATGTATACTATGCGCCTAATTATAAAAAGCCCTCGTTTTTTATGCGCTTTGACGACTATGGGTCATGGAATGAAAACACAGAACTAATTTAAAAAAAAAAACACAATTAAAAAGTTTAAAGAAAAGAGAAGGAGCTGGCCTGAGCTTTTTACAAACAGAGCTTGAGATCAACATTTCAGCTACTTAAGATAAACAAGTCAGGTCGCCTCGGTTTATAAGCTTACAGCCATATAACATAAACTGAGTTCATAAAACAAAGCAGCTAACCAAAACTAAGTTCTTTCAGATAACTGCCCTAAAACATTTAAATATGCTTCATATACCCTAAAGAATTAACTTATTACAAAATTTTAAGCAAATAAAAAACTAACACCAGCAGTTATACCTTGAGTTAACATCAATAATGTCTGAAATAAATATAAAAGACAAAGAATGAAATAATTAGGGTTTACACGATAAGTGTAGTAGTTTCTGTAGTTGCCGAATATAGCTACTTCTTTTTGCTTCTTTCTTTTCTTCCCTGATTGTTGACCGTTGGCCTGTACGGTGTCATTTTTGGGTTTTTCTTCTTTGTCTTCCATCTTCTAGGGTTTATGCAAACAGGGTTTTGTTTTTTTGTTTTGTTGGAATGAAATCGGCACCTGGTTAGTTAGTGGATGAATAAAAAATATTTTTTATTTAATTTCGGGTAGGGGTGTTACTAATATATTCCCGAGATAATTTTTTCCCCTTATTTTTCTTTTTTTTCTTTTATTTTCTCTTCAATCCATAAATTTTTGATGATGCAAATAAGGCTCTTTTTTTTTTTTTTAAATTACAAAAATCGTCCTTTATGTTTACATCGTTTTTCAGTAGATGTTCTTTAACTTTAAAATTGACGAGAATCGTCCTTTATGTTGTAAAATATTGCAGCTCTCGTCCTTTAGACCTAACCTAGTTAGTTTTTTTGGTTAAGTTTGGTCATGTGCCTTGCATATGAGGGTAGGTTAGTAATTTTATTCAATATAATAATACATAACCCCTTCCCTCTCCTTTCTGTCTCTTTGTTTCTTTCTTTCTAAGCTCATCACCACCACCATTAAATCCGACCACCACCAAGGTCAATCATCACACCACCACCTACCATCACCAGCCTAATCCTCATCCTTCCCATAACCATGGTTGTGCTATCTGGAAATAACACCACTACCGCCCTAATACTTAAACCATCACCACCAATGGATTCGTCTAAGACTTCAACTGGTCGATGAAGATGAATAGTCCTTGAACTGGTCGATGTTCGTTGGTCACCACAGTCGGAGGGGTGACCGACTTTATTCTCTCTCTTCAGGTTCTTAACCTTTGATCTATCTCTCTATCTCTATTAAAATCATACTCTCTCTCTCTATCTCTCTCTCTCTCTCTCTCTCTCTCTCTCTCTTTATTGTGTAAACAATCTACTTCTCTCTTTGATAGTGGCAGATGGTGAGGGGGGTGGTGGTGGTGGTGGGTGATGGTTTGGGGAAAACTCTTAATCGAATTAGGGGTTAGGGTTTGTTGGAGAATTAAGATTTAGGGTTTGTTAATTATGGCGGGGGTGTCGAATTTGGTGGGGTTTTTGTGGTTGTTGGATATATGGGATTTCATGGTGGCAGTTGGTGGTTGGTGGTAGGCTGATGGTAACGACAGTGTTGTGGTTGGTGGTAGGTTCGTGGTGGCACTATGGGGTGTTGTTCATGTCAGGTTGTGGTGGTGGTAGCGGTGGTGTTGTGGTCTGATGGTGAAGGTGGTGGTGCAACTTGGTGACAGTGGTGGATGGTGGCAGGTTGCAAATGCTTGGAGGGAATATGGTGAAAGGTTATGGTGGGATACGGTGGAGGCTTATGGTGGGATATCAGTGTTTTCATGTTTTAATAAAGGGGAAATAAAGATATAAGGTGAAATGTCAATTATGCCCTCATGTGCAAGGCACATGACCAAACTTAACCGAAAAAACTAACTAGGTTAGGTCTAAAGGACGAGAGCTGCAATATTTTACAACATAAAGGACGATTCTCGTCAATTTTGAAGTTAAAGGACATCTACTGAAAAACGATGTAAACATAAAGGACGATTTCTGTAATTTTTCCTTTTTTTTCTTTCCTTAAAAAAAAATACTTTGAAACACCTACCCTTTAGTTTCCTTTTATCTCTTTTTAGAGGTGTTTGGCTTTCCATATTTCCACCTAATTATAAGTTATACCTTAAAACTTTTTCAAAAAGTCATAAGTTAGTTTTAAAAATGTTTGATGATTGGTTGAAAATGACTTTTTGAGTTTAAATAAGGAAAAAAAAGGGTGAAAAAGTAGATAAGCTATAAATTTATCCAAACATGCCCTTAAAAGTTTTTTGGAATAAACTACTTCTTTATTTTCTCTGTTTTTCCTTCCTTAACATAAGGGTTTGTTTTGTAATAACATTTTTATACAAAGGGGTGTTATGTAACCGAGCGTACAAGCGAAGAAATGTCGGCGAAGTGGAATAGTATATCGGCAGTGCTTGAAAGGTTTTAGCGTATCTACAATAGACGGATAAACAACTTAGGAGAAGATGAAAATGATGACCATGTTGGTGGAGAATGTAGCATCCGGCCTCTCTCACCACCAATATTGTCCGCTTTGCCCACCAAGAGCTAACGGGTTTGTTTTTGGGTGCCCCGGTGGAAACTTCCCAGGAGGTCACCCATCCTGAAAACTGCTCCCACTTGAGCACGCTTAACTGTGGAGTTCTCCCCCCATCCACTAACATTAAGCCCCAAAACGCGTTGGTGATTTAAGAGGCAAGACATTACTTATGAACCAAGGATCTCTCCTGGCCACGGCCGATGTGGGACTTTCCTGGGGTGTCACAGAGAATGTTGTGCCGAATACGCATGCGTTCATGGGAGGTTGTTTACTAAGTTAGTGTTTTGGGAACTTATAGCCGACGCCCCTAGTGATTAAAATGAATTAAATATTTAGAATTTTGTTTTTAATGTTATGTATTTTTATTTTAATGTTATGGTTTTTTATTTTTAATGTGATGTATTTTTATTTGTTTAACTTTGATTTATTTTGTTAAATCTAAAGATAAAAAAATAAAAAATAATAAATGACTGGGTAATGATTGAGGGGTCTTTATTCTATTTCATGGTAGTTACTAGGAGACCTTTATTCTAGCATGTTTTGACGTGGCGTATACGTGACAGAATGGAGTCCCTAGCCTAGGGGCTCCAGCACCACCCAACCTTACCATGAATCTTAGGCCATGCGTTATGACTTGACATAGAAGGAAGTGATAAATCCTCTATTGTCACGTAGGCAGGCAGCAAGGTTCTAACTAATCACTTTTAATTATCATACTGTATTTTAACTAATATTTAAATAAAATATAAAAAAATATAAATGTGTGTTTGTTTGAGTGTCCCCACCTTCTCCAACCTTTAACGCCCGTGAAGGGCTTGACGAATCCACCTTTGATGCCCCTAGGGCGTGTACAAGGCAATAACAATCCCATGTGGTAAGGGGTGTGAGACCACAACTATTGGTCTTACTACAACAATAATTTGACTTTAGTGAGTATTTTGTTTTTTATAACTTTTTAAAAGTATAAGATGTTCTATAAACAAACGGATATAGCGTTGCAATGTCTTTATTTTTATTTACATTTTGATATAGTATTTGTAAGAAACGGGGTCATGTTTGACATCAACAAGCTTCTATGTCAAGTAAAACGGATATAGTGTTGCAATGTCTTTGTTTTTATTTATATTTTGATATAGTATTTGCAAGAATTGGGGTCATGTTTAACATAAACAAGTCTTGGTTATATATTTGATACACCTATATTTCTTGTAAAGTTTATATGGAAACATAGATAAAATAAACACATTACAA
This sequence comes from Ambrosia x helenae, assembly GCA_030844895.1. Lineage (NCBI taxonomy): Eukaryota > Viridiplantae > Streptophyta > Magnoliopsida > Asterales > Asteraceae > Ambrosia > Ambrosia x helenae. Next base: position 27,808,602 of record CM061234.1, read on the forward strand.
AACAATATTTGTTTTATAGTAGAACAGAATGAGCTGAAGCTTTATCATAAGGTTTGCCTTTCAACTGCAAAATTCAAACATTGGTACCCTCATCATGCTTGATGACTTCATAGTGAATGAGCAGAAAAATAAATGGTTTCCATATAACTACCATTTGAATCAACCTATCTCCCATTAACCCAATTACCCAACAATATACAAACGCTATTAAACTTGATATATCAGAATGTTTGGTCGAAAACCTTGACCCGACTAGTAGCCATGCCAAAAAGTTGAACCGCTAACCATGACACATTTGTTACACCGATTAGCTATGTGTACCCATTTACGACTTGGAACCTAGAATAGAAGGTAAACGAAGACATTAGAAGACGATTAAATAACTACAAAGCACCCCACAAATGATACTAAAATTTGAACAAATTATACAAAAAGTGGTGATTTCCCAAAACTCTTTACCATATGCTATTTTCTCCTTTCTTTGGCTGTTCACAACATATCTTACCATAATAATAAGAAAGGTCTATACATTATTAGCCATTCTACCAGTACTGCAACTAGTGACAATCTATAACCACACTCCAATTATCTACAAAATGGAGGGTTTTGCTACAGTTTTGATGGATGAACTTCAGGTCCGGACGAGTACAACTTCCACGTCATTCTAGTTCTTTCAGAAAATCGACGTTATCAACAAAAACCTGCAAAATGTTCAACAAATTACCAAAACGATTTCTTTATGTCAGTAGATGGTGGACGAATCTCTCTCTTTTAAAAGCAAAAGAGACTGTCAAGGTTGTCTAAATTCACAGCAGTAAAATTAGAGGTGCCAAAACAGGTCAGATTGAACTATTACTAGGTTGACCCGTAATGCTTTTATGTACAGTATTTTAGATTACTTTATAACCAGTGGCCTGGGCGATGAGCTGGGCGTTTTGGCCATTAGGCGGGCCTAGGCGGTGGTTTTTTAATTTTTTTAAAATTTCTAAGTATTTCTAAGTATTTTTTAGTATTATGTGTATATATCTAAGTATTATGTGTATATATCTTAACATATTTTCAAAAAAACACTTAAATTTGTGTGTGTGTGTATAATACCTATAAAATACCAAAACGCCTAATTCCGCCTAATTTTCGACTAGTCCTGACTAGTCCCTAGGCTGGACCTCACTGCCCGCCTAGCGCCTAGTGCCTTCTGCAACCTTGTTTATAACCAACTAGAGACTTCAGACTAGAGTGCTAAATACTTGCAAGAATTTATCAAGAAGAGTTCTTTAGCTATATCGTCCGGGTTGGTTGAATTTAAATGGCTAATACATCAAACATGTCAAACTGGTCAAACAAATTGCAAGTCGCATCATGTACCATCTTCTTGGAACATTTGTGAAAGTATGAAGCTATTTTATGACCTTAACCCTGAATAAGTTTGAAGAATAAGATACGAAGTGTTTTGTGAGTGAGCTTGAACTTACCGTTTTCCAACCATCTGGATCCAAACACGCTGTGATCTTGGTGCTAATTCCAGGTAGGGGTCCGGGTTCTCTGGTAATTTTCCCGCCAAACACTTTAATCGCTTCTGCAGTTTTATACACGTCGTCTGTGCCTATTGCTATCTGTTTATTAAACAAAAAACTAGTTACCAAATGTCCAAATCTGACATGTTAGGATGGTTTACCATGATATTTATGTAATGGAAAAAAAGAAGCGAAGATATATCTTTGACCTGAGCATAAGCATTTCCTTTGTCATATTCTGTGACCCCGTAATTGTACGTCAACTCTAGTACAGCATTTTTATCTTCTGGTCCATAACCCATCATTGCAATGGTGTACTGCAGAATAAAACATATGTTTTGTGGGAGCTAGAAATGTTAGTCTTGTTAAAGAAGACGATAATGTTTAAGTGTATACGTTTTGGATATAAAAAAGAAATAAAGATTTAAAAAAAAAAACAAAGACGCAAAAGCCATGGACTTAATATAACATCTGCGAACTGAAAACCAATACACGCTTCTAAAACCTAGACAACATTCGTGACTATAGGCCGATTGGGTAACGAGTGAAACTGGGTTCGGGTTAAAAAACGGGTCATTTTGATTGCTAGGGTCAGGCTAGGTTGACCCAAAATCATAGCCGCGTAGTATCAGACACATGACTAACAAGGAGACCGAGACACCTAAAAAGCTTGGTAAAAATTGAGAGAGGAATAACGGAACCATGTGTCACACATTGAGTAGATATATTATAGGCAATGTTGCAGAAGACGCTAGGTGCGCGGTGAGGTCCAGCCTAGGGACTAGTCGAGACTAGGCGGAATTAGGCGTTTTGGTATTTTTATACGTATTTTATATATATACACAAATTTAGGTGTTTTTTTGGAAATATGTTAAGATATATACACATAATACTAAAAAATTTAAATTTTTTTTTTTTTAAAAACCACCGCCTAGGCCCGCCTAATGGCCAAAACGCCTAGTTCACCGACTAGGTCCTTATTCCTATATTGTTCACCGACTAGCACCTAGGCCGATTTTTACAACACTGATTATAGGTGTGTATATATATATATATATATATATATAGGGGCAGGATCAAATACAAAAATATAAAATCGTGCGAAGCGTGCGAAGGATCACTTTGTACATGATAATTACGTAATGATAATTACGTAATGCACAAATGCATGATATTTACGTAATGATATTTACGTAATGATAATTACGTAATGCCTTCATGAACATAAAAAACATTACGTAATTATCATTACGTAATTATCATGCACAAATGCATGATAATTACGTAATGATAATTACGTAATGATAATTACGTAATGCTTTCATGAACATAAAAAACATTACGTAATTATCATTACGTAATTATCATGTATAAATATCCTTCGCATCCTTCGCACGTTTCTTTATTTTTGTAGAATAACCGCCCCCTATATATATATATATATAGGATTTGGATAATTTGAGAACCACCATTTAGGGAGAGAACCAAAGAACTAAGCGTGAACACAAAAACCCCTCCACCAAAAAATAAATAAAAAATAATAAAAAAATTATATAACCTAAAAAAATAAAAAAAGTAAAAACACCAAAATGTTTTTCTAGTGTTAATCTTTCTGAAAAAAAAAAAAAAATTACAAAAAAAATAAAAAAAAAAACAAAAAAATGGCCTTTTTTACGTCATAATTACGTCATATACCGTATGCACATGTGCATTTCACTATTAGAGCACACTTTTGAATAAATTATCAATTGCCATAATGAAATGCTCAATAAATGGACGTGATATGATATATAAGGTGGAAAAAAATTTATTCAATGATCTTTAAATAAACGCGAAGTGCATTTCACTATTAAAGTTAGGTTTTTTTTCATGGGTTTAGCTTTAGGGTTTAGTTTTTAGGTATGATGAGAATGGGGTTAGGTTTTTTGGGGTTGTTGGTGAATAAACTTAAAAAAACCTCTATATAAAACTATAAAATAAGATAATTGTACTACATGCACATGTGCATTTCACTATAATAGTTAAGTTTTTTAATGGGTTTAGCTTTAGGGTTTAGTTTTTAGGTATGGTGAAAGAGGGGGTATCTTTTTTGGGGGGATGGGATGGAGCGTTTTGGTTTTTGGGGGGTGTGGGGTTAGCTGCACATGTGCATTTCACAATTGGAGGGGGGGGGGGGGGGGGGGTGGGGGATGGGGGGTTTAGGTTTTTAGGGAGTGAGGTGAGTGGGTTTAGGTTTTTAGGGGGTGGAGGTGGGGTTTTTAGGTTTTTTTTTTGTTTGTGTTGACAATGGTTCTCTGGTTCTCTCCCTAAAGTTGGTTCTCGTATGATCCCTACCCTATATATATATATCACTACTTTGTAAATTTACCTTGTAATCAGGGTTGTCCTTCCTGCGAAGAAGCTCCATACCAAAAGCCTAAATTATATACAGATTAAAAAATATATATTAAATTACCTCACAAAAAATAGATTGAATGTATCTAAAAACGACTTATATACAAGAAAAGCTCAAACCTTCTCATGAAAAGCAATGGAACGATCCAGATCTCCAACACGAAGCATTACTTGACAAAGGGGTTCAGGAGTGGGACCTCTTTCTATAAGTTCAAACTTATAACCATCCGGATCTTCAATAAACGCAATGATTGATTTTCCACCTTTTACAGGACCCGCTTCCCTGGTTACAGTGCCACCCTTAGCCTTTATGAGTTCAACAGTCTTAGCAACCTGCAAACCCCCACAACGTTATTTTATTAAATCCGAGGGTAATGTAAGGGATGTGTAGATTCGTGTTCTCAAACATTATTATAACTTGAAGTCAATTTTATTTTGGATAAACAGATTTTGCTTCTAAGTATCTTATTACGGGTCAAATAATAAGCTCTGAATATTCAATTACATATAAATATCTATTTTTCCTTCTTTTAACATAAACATAACTTGACATACTTTTTACATATAAATAGTTATGATCTTATTTTACAAAATGACTCTGTTTTTTACAAAATTGTCTTCATGGTCATGTTATCTATTAATTTCTTAAGTACTAAGCAAATGTCACACATGCAAACAAGTGATTATATGATCATTAGTTAATTACAACTTCAAACAGCACAAGCACATCCAAACACTATTTTCTACAGTGTTTTATTACAACTGACTCCTATTATTCAACATCACATAATCTTTTCAAAATGCATTCCAAACACCCCTATATCTAGGATTAAGACCTTATTCACTAGAGTAGTAGCTTGGTTTTTTGATCTATATATGTCAACTACGACAGAGATAATATACCTTTTCTCTAACCTATAAAGAAGACTCGTGCATATAGATATGCGTAATGCCAACTAAAAAAAATACAGAAACTAACACTGTAACACAAGTGACGATATTGACATTACCAGCTTAAATTAAATCAACATCATGGAAATTCACGGAGCAGATGGAAGAACCTATAGAAGAAATGAAGTGGTAAAATTTTCACTCACATCATCAACCGCAATGCCAAAATGACCAAATGCAGTTCCAATGTCATATTTATCAACTCCATAATCTGGCAGCATGAATTTATATTAGCCATATGCAAAGGATTTATATGTAAATATCGGCCGAACGACCTTAAATATTAACCAATGTGCTCCATAGTTCATATCCAACTAATCACTTCTTTAAAAGGGACTTTTTTTATAGGGAAAGAATATGAATCAAATCACATGTTTTTTTTTTTCTAACTATACAAATTGTGGTAGTGTTGGCAATGGCAGAGTCTAAAAATATCCAAGTGGGTCAAGTTATCAATGTTAAGACCAATAAGCAAATAGGTGAAATTTGTCATCGCTAGAAATTATCAATGTTAACACCAATGTCACCATTTTCTCCTTTACCAAGGATATGCAACTATATATTATCATCATTTTGCTTTGCCTATGAAGTTTAACCACCAAAATAGGGTAGATTTAGGCTCAGATATATGGTTGAACCGCATTTAAGGTTAGCTTTATGGTTATAGAATTTTGAAGGGTAGCTAAACCATAGCAGCTATAGTTCATTCGTACAGAAAAAACAAAATTAAACTTCATGTAAAATACTCAGACTACAGTCCAAAAAAGACAATCAAAGAAAATGTATCTAAAAAAAGTTTCAAATACGGTTAGTCATTAGTGTGGATCGAAATCTAGAATCATAGAATAGGCGACCTTAAGGTCTGTAATCTGCCACACTTGGTGATAATGTTTCCAAATAATTATTTATAAATTAGCAAAAACTCAGTTGCCGCAAGTGACCAGCCTTCCCCCACTGAGGCTCCGCCCCTGTGTAGTGTGTATGATAATACTATGGTAGTCAAATATTTGTGCATAACAAAAAGTAGTTTGAAGATAGTTTACTATATGTGAGTTCAATCACAAAGTGAGAATCTTCTGGTCCATATCCAAGAAACGCATTTGTGTATCTCTCCTCAGGGACGTCTCTTTTTCTCAACAGTTTCATCCCTAGGCACTCTGTATAGAACCTGCAAACATATTTCAGATGTATCCACATATTAACACACAAAAAAAATATAAAAATATTGAGCTCAAAACATTAGGAACTTGCATAGTGTAATATGAAAAGTTACTTTATCGTTCTGTCCAAGTCACCAACACGATAAACAACATGAAGCATTCTTCTCTTGTCGCTTTTTACCCATTCCAAGGCAGTTTCTTGGGTGGTTACCGCGCTTCCTTGGGCCATGCTTACTATTGTTTTGGCAGCTGGTTTAATGTTTCCTTCTTGTCTAAATATCTTATGAGCTTTAAGACCAAATTTACTTGATTGTGATCCCACTGGACAAACATAATAAATAAAGGATATTAAAAAGCTATCATCTAGTGAACTACCACCATATAACAACCATAAAATGGAAAGCATTCTGCTAAATCTATTTGTCAGCATAATAAGACTAACTTTCATAGTTGACCTTGAAATCCTCATTTTCCAATTTTCATACATATATAACATAATTTATTATTAATAACACTAATCGACATAATGTTATATCAGCGTAACAGCCTACGCAAACCCCACATTGGCAGTGAACAAGAGAGATGTCGGTTTCATAAAGAATGCCCGACCTCAAATACCACCAACGCGTTTTGGGCGTCTTGATGGTGGATAACAAGGGAATTCACAATTAAACCTAATACGTTAGGGCAATGCAAAGAAGGTGACCTTAAATCTGAGAGCTCGATATTATTGATTAGCATCATCGCATGTGAGAGAGGATGTCAAATCCTACATGTTCTTAAATGCCAATCCGAACAATACTCACGAATTCGCATAAATGCACTAAAATTTGTTAACTCCTACGCAGAAACCATAAGTAATTAAGCAAATTCAAGCCAAAATACGATACAAACAACCATATCAATCCACACACACACAAATTAAAAGCTCAAATCAACAACAAAAAACAAAACCTATTCATGTCCAATTGTCCATAATTTGCACAAATGTACTAAAATCCGATAACTCGTATGCAAAAGTAAACCTAATCAATCTAATTCAAACCAAAATATATATATATCTATCCACATACACACAAATTAAATGCTCAAAAAAAAAAAAAAAAAAAAAAAAAACCTATTTTCACAAATGTACTAAAATTCGTTAACTTATACTCACAAACTAAACCTAATTAAACAAACTCAAATCAAAATATAACATAAACAACCATACCAATCCATACACACAAACCAAAAGCTCAATTCAACAAACAAAACAAAACCTATTCATATCTATAATCTGCACAAATGCACTAAAATCTGCTAACTCGTACACACAAACTAAACCTAATTATACAAATTCAAACCAAAATACAATAACAACAGAAAACAAAACCTATTCATATCCTAATGATGCAATATTACAAGTTCAAACCAAAATATAACACAAGCAATCCTATTAGGGCTGGCATATCGTGTCAGACACGAACACACGAAACAGGTAAACACGAACACGACACGAAACTGTTTATAACATGTTAACACGATAAGACACAATAAGACACGATAAGACAATAACTTATTTATAAACATTAACCCTAAAAACATATCCACAAACCAATGAATGAAAGCCGGGGTTGAGTGTCTGACACGAAATGCCAGCCCTAAATCCTATGCACACAACTTAAACACTCAAATTAAACAAAAAATAATAATAATAACAATAACAAAACCAATTCCATACCAATGGAACCAAAGTGAACGGAATTAAACCGCGAACAAGGATTAACAACGCGAATGTTACCACCAAACCGACAAGTAGCCAACGATGCGATTGTAGGACGTATTGCTGACGTCATCGGCAATATCCGAACCATATTTTTTGTTCTAACAATTTTCACAAAATTATTATTAGAAACATAAAACGAACAAATATACGTTTGTATTCGAAAGGTGACGTATGAAAGGATGAGGGTGACGATGTTGATTAGGAGGTGTTTGGTTGCGGGGTTGTTGGTGTTCTTAATCGGTATAGGCACACTGGACTTGAATGGGAATAACTAGACGTGCTCAAAAAAACCGGTTTCGGGACCGGAACCGACCAAACCGGCCCGAACCGGTTCGTATAAAAACCGGTTTCAAGAGGGACCGGTCCGGTTCCATATTCAAACCGCCGGGTTCAGCATCGATTCGGGGTATTTTGGCGAAAAACCGAACCGAACCGGTTCGTGTAGGAACCGGTTTGTACCGTTGGGGCCTAAAAATTCGATTCTGACCGTTATATTATAGCCGTTAGGCTTAATTTGACCGTTTTTTTTCAACAAAAAATCACCATTTTGCCACCCCCAAGTTAGTATAAATAGGTTTAGATGTTTTGGGTTGATCACAACACTCAAAAACGCAAAAAACGAACCCAAACGCAATAGTATTCGCTCGTTTTTTTCCGCTTTGCTTCTTTGCTACATTCCATGGCTTCATCAAACCCATCTCAAACCGGTTCCTCAAACCAACCCACCGTTGTTAGTATTCTTGAAACGACACGAAACGCCGAATTATTTGGAGTCGAAACCGGTTTTTTCGACTTGTGTCTTTTGTCGAATGGAGAAAAAAGGCGCGTTGTAGAAAGTGTGGTATCTTTCTCCAACCAAACGCAAACTCTACCTTGAGAAATCATAAAGCTAAATATTGCAAGATTGTTAAAGAAAATCCGCTCCAAGGTTCGCAAACGACCATTGATACTCAAGGTGGGATTTTTCTTTACGACTTTAACAAGGTTCAAGACCGGATGGCGAAGTTTGTTATTCAAAAAGCTTTACCTTTCAACCACTTCGACGATCCCGACTTGACAAGCTTGATTCGTGACACGCTCCAACCTCGTTATAAACACGTAAGTCGACATACTCTAAAACGTTATTGTTTGAAATTATGGGAAAGAGCTAAAAAAGATTTAATTGTATTTTTTTCAAACTTACAAACAAGTGTGAACTTAACCACCGATGTTTGGTCGGCTCCTCACAGTTTACCGGAATCGTACCTTTGCGTCACCGCTCATTGGATCGATCCCTCGACGTGGCAAATGATGAAACGTACGATTGCGTTTGATTTATTTGAGTATCCACACACCGGCGAAAATATATTTTATGTTTTAGACCATGTAATACAAACTTTTCACTTAGAAAACAAAATATTTTCAATGTCGTTCGACAATGCGTCAAACAATACTGTCGCGGTTGAAAAATTAAAGTTAAAATATAATCCGATATGCAATGGTATTTTTTTCCATACACGATGTGTTGCACAATGCGTCAAACAATACTGTCGCGGCGAAAATATATTGTAAAGATACGAACCGTCCCTTCCTCGGTCCTAATTGGGACGTGCCGACTAGGTGGAATTCGACTTTTACAATGTTCGAAAGTGCTTTGAAACAAAAAGAAACTTTAAAACATTTTCATAATAGGCTTGCTAGTCGTGGTCACGTAACGGCATATCCTAACGAGGGTTGGGATTGTATTGAACAACTTACGGAATTTCTTGAGGTTTTTAAAAACGCTACTACAAAACTATCGGGGGTTTATTATCCAACTAGTAATGAAGCATTGCAAGAATTATATTTAATGGTTCAAACAATATTTGATTTTGAAGACAAAAATGAATTGTTTGAGAAAATGATACCCCCAATGGTTCAAAAATTTCTAAAATATTTTGAAGAAATACCACATGTGTTTATGTGTGCGTTGGCTTTAAACCCGTGCTTAAATGCTACGGGAGTTCATACTATAATCGATGAAATAAATATGGCTTTACGTTTATATCTTTCAAAACCAAATTGGGCAACACACATGAAAGCTACTTTTGATAACGATTTCCAAATATTGTATGATACTTATTTAGAAAAATATGGTCCCAACTTGCAAATGCAAATGGGAATGGGAGGGGAAGGAAGTCGTGCTAGCTCGAGCCGGGGTAACCTTAAAATTAATTTGTTTAATATTGTCAAAGACCAAACGGCTAAAAGACAAAGGGGTGAGGCCCCAAATAGCGAGCTTGGTAGGTATAAAGGCTCGAAATTACGGCGACTTTCACCGCCACCGAATTTGAAAATTTTGATATATTGGCTTGGTGGAAAGGAAAACAAACCGAATTTCCTATCCTTTCCGCTATAGCCCGTGATCTACTAAGTGTCCAAGCTTCTACGGTAGCTTCGGAATCGGCTTTTTCTCTTAGTGGCAGGGTGCTATCCATACGAAGAACAAAATTAAATCCCGAATCGTTGGAGATGTGCATATGCTTAAAAGATCACTTGGATGCGGTGGATCGAATACAACATAAAACATCTCTTGAAGACCAAACCGAACTTGAACGAAGAATACATGACGAAGAGGTGGAAGAAGGATCAAGCGAACCCCTATCGGACGAAGAACTCGCATACGATGCTTCGTTGCGCCAAAGTAGTTCGGATGAAGCTTAAAAAAAAATTTGATTGTAATAATTTGAATTATGTTTTTATGTATTTCATTTTCCTAGTTTCTAATGTTGAAAACCGAAAAAAATAATAAAAGTCGTATTTTTATGTTTTTTTTTCTTATCGGCCTAATTTTTTTTTTAAATGCGCGCGAAAAAACCGATTAAGAACCGAAACCGATACAAACCGAAACCGAAACCGAACCGAAACCGGTCTCCGAAACCGGTCTTACGAATCGACAAAACCGGTCCAAAACCGAACCGGTTTGGAACCGAAACCGGTTCGGCCAGGAACCGGTACTGTAGCGAACCGGTTCGGGACCGGAACCGGTTCCGGCAAAAAAACCGGTTTGAACACCTCTAGGAATAACTAATAGATACTGGGCCAATCTTTGAGTTACGTTTTGGGCCTTTGGCTTGGCTTATGGATTGTTAATGGTTAACCCTGTAAAGTTGGGATTATGATGAGAGTTGCATCGAAGACCGGTTTAAAAACAGGAACTGATTTGTAATCTCAAATCGGTACCAATACTGAAACCGGTTTTATTGGAATTGATTTGGGACCTTCATGTTATAATTGGGTTGGGAGCCTATCATTTGAAACCGGTTAAACGTGAATTGAACTGGTTAAAATCCGGCTTCAAACTAGAAACTAAGCCAAGACCGAAATGATCTTTTCCCCCTTTCAAAAATTGGTTCCAACCAAAAACATGTATTCACCATGTTTGACTTGAGTTGATACCGGTTTCAACTAGAACTGGTTTAAGAAGAAAAAAAAAAACTTAGCTTATGCATCTCTATTTATGATTTAGGACAAAAGTATTTTAAAAATTCTAATGGTTTATTTTTAGCTTAATGTAAAATAATGTTTATGTTAGTAACAAGAAAATTTAGGGAAAAAACAAAAATACAAATACAAAGTACAATGATTATTGCATAAGGTACAACTTTAGTGTAGAGATACACTATGTTGGTGTCCTGTATGTTATGTTAGTTTTCAATGACGTCAATTCAACATTAAATGTCTAGGAATACGATTTAATTGGGAGGAAATGGTTCTCTAACCTAATGTGTTGGTCAGGATAGTCCTTTCAAAAAATGATTGCTTGGGTAAAGATTCTTGGGTGGCGTTTCACCTCGCATATAAATGTGGTTTTCGGTAATATTGTGACCAGTTTGTCTAAGTTGTCCATAAAGCACAAACCCATTGGGATGATGGTAATCTTTCGGTAGTGTGTATGGGGATTTTGATTGGCGAATGAGAGCGGATGAAATAGGAGGTTAATCTAAAATGGGTTGACAAGACCTTTAAGGTGTGGATTTAGGGGGAAATGGGTGATTGTCGATTGAGTTGGCAAAGTGGTTGCTCTAGTAGTGAAAACACTGGGAATGTGAACAATATGTGTGGTTCGTCGGATAGCTCTGACGATTTTGAAGACTGTAAGATTGGTCATAATGATAGAACTCAATAGTCATAGGATCACAGGGGAGAGGAAAGGGTGGTGCACGGGGACCAGATGGTCTCCAATAGTATTGATGCATTAAAGAATTACGAACACATGTATTTCTTTCTAAATCTAAGGATAAAAAACTAAACTTAGGAAGGTTATTATTAGAAAAATCTCGGGCCTAGAAGAGGAGTACGTGTACCTTTGGCAGAAAAAAGATGGGCCTAAGAAGAGGCCCATAAATGGGGATCCTTTAGATTTTAGGTCTTCAATCCAACAATGAATACGGTTTTTGCGATCCATTATCTATAATCAAGCAGATGAGTGACTTAGGAGATACCAATCCAAACTGATCTCTTCCATCGTATCCATTGAGACAGATGGAGGGATCATGCAGGACAAAACTGAAGAAAGCTCATATAGAAAACAATGATGGTGTAAGGGAGTATCTAATCAATTAGGAATCTTAAGACATAATGGATGTGATTCTCTTGGTTGGGGTTCATCCAGGTAGTTTCAACGAGCAGGTATGTGAATCTATTTTCAGGTGTAGGGATTGAATTTTTAGACAATGACTCTTTTATCCATAAATATTAGAGGGATCGGGACATATTTTAAGGTTGACTGGATAAGAAACATGAAAATAAAAGAAAAAAATCTCGGTTGTGGCTTTTGAAGAAACTATGTTGTCAAATCTGAACGAATTTGATGTTGTTGAATATTGGGATCGACATGATTTTGGTATGGATTATGCAGGGGGTGATGGTCGTTCAGGGAGCTTATTATGTTTATGGGTTTTCAACATTTTTGCTATTTAACAATTGGTCAATGATCACACTTTCCTATTGAAGAGGAGGTGTGGAGAAAAGGGAGTTGTGGCCGAAAATTTTTAATTTGAGGTTGGCTATTCAAGGTTATTGGGCTATTCTTGGTGAGTTTAATGTTGTTAGATGGGTAGAACAAAGACGTAATTCTGTTTTGAACGTGCGAGGAGCTAGAGATTTCAATGATTTTATCTCAGAAGTCAGACTCAATGAGTACGCGATGAAAGGTAGGAAATCCACTTTCATGGTTGGCAATAAGATGTGCAAAATTGATAAGATGTTTGTTTGTCAAGATTGTGGATAAATGTCTGCATGTGGTTTTTAGAGCATTAGAGAGAGGTTCTCACATTATTATCCTATAATTCTAATTACTAAAGAGATGAACTTTGGTACCCGCCCTTTTAGGTTTACTAGTGGTGATGCCCGCGCGTTGCAGCGGGTTCATTACGCAAGGAAAATTTAGTCGTGCCATTTGGTTTGTTTGATACCGGAACTTGGTTTAGCATCTGGAAGAGAATCAAATACGGTGCGAATTAACAACCAAACCATTATTATTATTATTATTATTATTATTATTATTATTATTATTATTATTATTATTATTATTATTATTATACATGAAGTATTGCAAGTTAAACTTAATACATGTTCAAATAGAAAAACATATTAAAATAGTATCTCTTGAAAAATGTTTTACTAAAATGAGTCATACAACCAGTTTAACACACATAATAGTTTAAATTGTTAAAATATACGTGTTCAAACAACCAAACAAACAAAGCAAATATTGATCATAAGTTCGCTTCTTAGCAAACATCTTACCCTTGATTCCTAAAGCTTGAAGTTGAAAAACCAAGATGACTTACAATTGATCTGATTAGGGTGAAAAGGCACATAAAATTACAATAAAAAAGAAGAAGTTGAAAAAAGAGAGAACCGTTTGGGCAACTTTAGAACGGTTGTGAACTTAATGAGCTTCCTTCTTGCGCTTCCTCTCAAAATATTAGGGCGATACCCATTTCTCTTCCTATGAAGCTCTATGTAATCTCCTCGAGGCTTTTAAAAGCAACCCAAAAAAAAGAATAATAAGGAATTTGAAAAGAGTAATAATAAAGTAAAGATTGCTAATATAATTTAAAGACGTAACATTACTGAGAAAAAAATAAACCTTCCAATAAAAAAAACCTTTCAAATATCCAAGTTCACTTCTTTAGTTGATGCTCAAGGCTTTGAGTCAAGGTCGAGCTAGCCATGCTTTCAGAATACTTAAGCCCTGCAAACAAAGTGGTAATAACGCAAATTAAAACAAATAAAAGGCTTACAACTGGACTTAATATTATTTAGAATATGATACCTCTTTCAAGCTAATGCTAACTTCTTGTTTCTCGATATCTTCTAGGTTCACTTTCAACTGTAGCCTAATCAAGATGACATCAAATATCCAAATGAACATTAAAATAATGAATAAAAATTGTTTATTTGGGAAGTGGGTTAAAACACACACGCTAGGATTAACAAATGGGTCACTAAGTGGTTCACAGGTTATTTATTCAATGAAACAAGTTATTCATTGGGGTGGGGGTTACTAATTAGAGGGGAGTTAATGAAAGGGAAGGCAAAGGATTATTGTAAGGGCATGGAAGGGAAATGGGGGTAATATTGTAAAATTGTTTTGATATTGTAAAGGAGGAGGATTGTGAAATGCCAATGTTACCCTCCTAAGTGTCTTAATTGTCACCAACATCCCTATAATGCCCTTAAATGTGTTGCTTAAATATGTTATACATGTTGCTTCTTAAGTTGTATGAAAATGAAAATTACCATGTTGGCCATCACTCCTCCTTAATAAGATAATAATATAGATTATTTCATGGTTGGGGAGAAACTTTTGATGAGATTGTTTGAGTTTCTTGTGCTAGTTTCACTTTGATAGACATCCTGATGTGGTGTTGATGAAGAAATTAAAGTTTCTTAGGCAAGAAGTTGTGTTAAAAAGGACTTGGATTGTTGGAAGTTATTTTGGAATAAGAGACCATATAGAAGATGAAATGTGGTCCATTATGGAATGTAAAAAAGGGTTTATTGGAGTTGGAGAAACATAAAAGGAAGGATATAAAACAAAGATAGAGAGTTGGGTGGGCTACGTACGGGGAAGATAATACGTTTTCTTTCACAATATTATAAATAATAAGAGATTGAGAAATTCTATCATGTAAAAAAGGGTTTATTGGAGGTTTATGGATATTTTAGAAGTCGTTTTGTGGAAAATATTCCAAATCGGCCGCCTTAGATATGTTCTAATCAACTTTCTGCTAAAGAGGTGATGTTTTTGGATAGTCCTTTTTTTCAATGGATGAAATTAAGGCGGCTATTTTTTAGTGTGGAGATTACAGGGCTCTGGGACATGACAATTTTAATTTGGATTCATCAAGTAGTACTGATTTTTCGTCCACGATTTCTGTATTATCATGCAATTTTTTCACGATATGGGAAAATTAATTGTGGATGCAGCTCGTCGTTCATTTCCCTTATTCCTAAAACAAAAGATCCTTCTTCCTTGAACGAATAATCTATTAGAGTGATTAGTATGGTGATTTCTAAAGTTATTTGTAATCGTCCTCAAAAGGTCATCTATTCTTTGATGCTAGACATCCAGTAGGCTTTCCTTAGCAACATATTTATTTTGGATACGTCGCTTACGGTGAATTAGATCATGTCTTGGCTTAAAATAATAAAAGCAAAACATTTATTTTGAAGATCATTTTTTAGAATGCTTCTGATAGTGTGAATTGGGATGTTGTATTTGACTGATTTCTATAATGCAGCAAATGGGTTTTTTTGGAAGTGTAGTGCATGTGGATTCACGGTATTCTCTCTTTGTCTATGTCCTCGGTCTTGGTGAACAGATCTCCGACATTCGAGTTTAAATGCCACAAAGTTATGAGGCAAGGTGATCCATTGTCTCCTTTTATTTTCATTACTGTTTTGGACGCTTTTTCTTGTATTTTTTAAAAAGGCTTATGAGGTTCGGGTTTTCAATGGCATTCAAACTTCAAAATGGGGGGGGGGGGGGGTTAGGTCTTCTTTTAATAAAAAAATGTTATCCAATTGCATATTTTTTTTCAGGTCTCAAAATTAATTTCCAAAAGCCTAATCTTTTTGGGTGTGGGTGGGCGTGGATGAGTTACCATGATGGCCACAAGAATGGGGTGTAAACCTGGTTCTTTGCCATTTAAATATATTGGCATCATGGTGGGGGCTAATACTAATATGGTGGGTGTAAACTCGGTTATTAAAGTTTTTGACTCTTGTTTGTCGCTTTGGGAAACTTCTTCCTTATCGATTGATGGGAGAACAACCCTTATTAAATTTGTTTGAATGCCTTTCAAGTTATTGTTTTTATTTATACAAAACTCTAATTAAAGTGATTGGATGTTTGGAAGGCCTCATGAAGAAATTCCAATGGAGTGGTTCAAAGGAATCTAATAAAATGCATTGGGTAGTATGGGATAAAGTAGCGTTTTCAAAAACATTAGGTGATCTAGGTATTAATAGGCTCCAGTTTACTAATCATGCTTATGGGTTTGGTGATACAAGTAAGAGAAAATAAGTATGTGAACAAAAGTGATTGATTGCACTACTAAAAAAAAGGCCTTTCTTGACATTCTTTTTATGACATACACCAATTTAATGACATGCAAATGTGTATGTCATAAGAAAAGTGTCATGTTTGATGAAATCTGAAATATTAATGACGGATATTTTTGTGTGTCAAGAATCTTGTGTCAAAAATTTTAAAACATGACAGAATCCAAAACTGCGTGTCATATTTTTATGTCATTAGATTTCAAATTCCCTCTTGCACATATCCCAAAAAAAATTGTTTGTCAAATATTGGGATAAACCCCACCTCTCTCTTTCTCTGCTTTCCATTCTTCACTCTCTTTCTTCTCTCAATCTCTCAATCTCTTAAGAAAATTCTAACCTAGCTGCATAAAGCACATACACACCGTCGTCATCCTCCTCCTCCTTTACCGTCTAATCTTCTATCAAAAAAGAGAAAATCATCGACCAACCAAGGAAATCACAAAAGTAAGAAGGATACGCGTAGGCCTTTCAACAGACAATGATGGTGGTTATGGTGGTGGTATAGTGGTGTGAAGATGAAGAACCTTCAACGCCTGTATGTAATACTTCTCCTTTTTTTCAATCGAATTTGTAGATAGGTTTTTGGCATCAATGAATAAGGACCCTCTTACCAGCAACACATGTTTCAAACACAAACATAAAAACACACAATAATAGTGGTGGTAGGAACACCACCAAAACTAAGGAAGAACATGGTCGCCACTTTCGACCTGAATCAACTCAGAGAAGCCGTCAACAGGAGACTAGATCCGGTTCAAATCCTCTGTTTTCCCGATTTTCCATGTTTTTTGTTACTATTTTTGTGTATTTTTTTGAAGGTTGACAAGTTTTTCAAACGATCCAGTATGTTACGGGCAGGATGCAGATGGCAAAATCGGAGATGAGGAAGATGTGGTAAGGGGAGGCACTAAAGTTGAATAGGTAGGTGGAAATTTTGCTTCGTTTTTTTATCAACTCCCCACCAGATATTACAACAATAGTTATCACCAATTATAGGTTTGTTTTTGTTGTGATCCTATATGTTTGTTTTTTGTTGTGTCACTATTAATATTTGTTATTTGATGATCCTATATGCTAAGCAGTTAATGTCGGAAAATATCGGTTATCGGTCGAGGACCGATATTTGATATATCGGTTTTCGCGGTGAGATATCGGTAGGATATCGGTAATTTTATATCATGCAAAATCCATATATATATATAGAGGTTTAACACTAACAATTAAATATAATCTCCTACAATTAACAAATTGACATCTTGCAACATGCAAAACAATAAGAAGCAAGAAAAATAGAAGAACTAATAAGAAAGATACCGATATCGGGAATATTGGTGATATATCGATCAAATATCGGTAAGATATCGGTCAAATATCGGTCAATATCACCGATAATATCGGTAGAAAATATCGGTCAAAATATCGGTATCAATATATCGGTTGATGACCGATAACCGATATATCGGACCGATATAGCGGATATATCGGTGATATTAACTGCTTAGCCTATATGTTTGTTTTTTGTTGTGTCACTGTTTGATGAAATGTTTTGATGGTCAAGTGTTTAACATGGTTTTTTAGGTTGCCTTAAAGTTATTCGATGAAATGTTTTTGCTGGTAAAATGAGTTATTTTTTTTTTGTTGGTTTCGTGATGCTATTTTTCTTTGATGCTTTGTTTAGTTCTTTATGTTGCGTGTAAAATTTTTCATCATTGTTAGATTTGTCTTGTATGGTGATTTGTATTCCTTATTATTAAATGTGGTCTTCTGGAGGACTTGAAAATCTCAACGCTATGTCTTCTGATAGAAACCTGATGAATAATAGCTCCATTGGCATTCCGACCCGAGCCTCTGATCCAACCAGCGGGTAATAAAAATTACACAGTCAAAGTATATTCTTATCCTTTTCTTTGACTTTTTAAGGATCTGTAAGGTCTAACCACTTTTTTTTTTCTACAGGCATAATCCCCAGGCAGTAAATGATAATAACGCATATTCTTCAGAAGAACAGGTATACTGCATGACTATTTATAGCTGTCAAAAAGACTTCTGAAATATTCTTTGTTCAAAGGTTTTAACTTTTTACAAATAGTTAGTGTGCCAAATATAAAACTTGTGTTTCTTGAGTAATGATCTAGTTTTTGAGAAGATGATCCAAGAGGTTATGTTCATCAAACATATTACTTTGGACACTTTAAGCTATTTTTTTTTTAAATTCTACTCGTTTGAATTGTTTTAGCTAAAACACAACCTGAACTGACCCGTTTATAATGAATTCGAGTATCCGTTTGTATTCCTCATACATCTTCTATAATTGCTATCTTCATAGGAACACCTTCCACGCTTGCAAGCTCAACAGGAAGAAATCCAGTATCTTAGACGACAAATTACCTTAGCAAGTGTCAGGGTATGTGTTGCCTAGTTGTTTGCTATTTGTTTGTTTGTTATTCGGTCTCATGTATAGATATATATTTTACCACTTCGGGTTTGATCATATCAGGAACGACAATTATTGAATAAAAAATACATTGGAAAAGAAGTTTTCTGAGCTATGACTGGTTTGTCCTACAACCTTTAAACCTGTCAATATATGTTATCTTTTGGCTGGTGTTTCTTTTATGCTTATACCTGGTCCATGCTGACAATATTAAAAGTGACACATATTAACCCGGACCCAACTTGCCAGACCCGCTTATCTTGCCACGTATAGACAAATGGATTACTTCGTATGACGTGAATCATTTGTTTGGGTTACACGCTCTAGATGAAAAACAAAATGAAGCCATTGAATCTGCTGCTAATGAACTGGCTCGTAGAAAAGGTGTTCTCGATGAAAATCGGAATTTAGCGCATGAGTTGAAGGTAAATGACCATCCTTGGTAGATCTGATACCTATTTTAGTTATAGTATATATACTAATAGGAGCCCTTTGATATGGACTCTTTATCATTTTACATATTCTGATTCTTATTACCTTAAGAATTAAACATACAACTAGAAGTAAACTTGGTTTAAAAAACTACATATATTACAATAATAATTCAGATTTGACATGTATGACCTGTTTGAATCCTTGATGGTTAATTAAAGCCGTTCGAGATAAAACATAAAAAACTACATATATTACAATAATAATTTCGATTTTCGCCGGAAATCCGATCCGGATTTGTTTGTGGGCAAGTTTTGGGAGGCCTGGAGGGGAAGGGCATGGGAAGTGGAAGGTGGGTCGGGTTGGGTTGGGTTGAGGTGGGCGATGATGGCGGGTCAAATATTAGTGATACTGGGTTGGCGTTGAGAATGCCGGTTGTTGGGGTTTTGGGGATATTGAGGAAGGAGCAAGAGAACATATTTATCAACTTTAATATTTTTCTTATTTTTTTAATGTGTAGTGTCCATGCCAATCGGGAATCACAT
The DNA here is from genome assembly GCA_030844895.1 of Ambrosia x helenae. Taxonomy (NCBI): domain Eukaryota; kingdom Viridiplantae; phylum Streptophyta; class Magnoliopsida; order Asterales; family Asteraceae; genus Ambrosia; species Ambrosia x helenae. Next base: position 27,828,395 of record CM061234.1, read on the forward strand.
AATGTGGTTTTTATGTCATGAAATTCATGAAAGAGATAGTGCAAGGAGGAGTCAAAATATTGGGCAATGTAAGTTGAGGCAAAATAAACATAGCGATGCGTTATGATTTATGTAAAATAATTGGCCGGCCTCGACTAATGTATTAATATTATTGTTGTCTCAGGTTGGGGGATGAGCGGATCATTACGGGGATGAGGACATGGATGTCGTACGTGAAGAATGGTTAGGCTACGCCACAACATTTATTTTCAAATGATCGAAACTTGTTTGAAGGCAATGTAATGTCGATACAATATATTTTTGTAAATGTTAAACGTTGTCTCGGATTAGTTTGTAATTAGATAAATATGGATTATATAATGAAATGATGTTTTTGTTATTAGTTTGCTAATTATTTTGCATATAATAAAATGACAATAAATCCAGGAGGGTAAATATGTAATTTTACAGGAATTTTTTTTAGATTAAAAATTATGACACGCAAAGAACGTCATAAAATTCTGTCATAAATTCTGTCATTAAAAACTGTCATAAAAATGTGTCATTAAAAAGTGTCATAACGCGTGTCAATAAATACTGTCATAAATGTGTGTCATAAACAGATGACACGCGAAAATATGTCATGTTAAATTTATGACACCGCCATCCTTGACATACTTTTCCCTGTCATCAGACCCCTTTCTTGACACGCAATGCGTGTCAAGAAAGGGCTTTTTTCTAGTAGTGTTGGTTTTATGGGAGAAACTCAGGTCGGTCGATGCTGTTTTTTAATAAACTTTGTCCTGGTATCGGCTCATTGGTCTCTAACATGAAACTTGTAGGAGTTGGATTCCCAAAGTTGATTAAAGGTGTTCATGGTAATGAGGAAGAACAAAGTCAGACATTTTAGTATTTTACTGGTTAAAAGTCTCTTACCCAATCAGATTTTTAATTACACAACATTATGCAGAAGTTGTCTAACACCTATTAATTAATTAAAGGATTTAAGACCACTTTAAGTGTTATAATAATCAGGTTTGAGTATTTTAATTGTGACAGTTCAACTGTTTTGACCGTCACAAAATGTGTTAATTATTGACGAGAAGCCACACGCTAACGCACGACTAATATATAATGGCTTTCGTGGAATTCTTATATTTTATATTTTATATTTAATTATATTATATACAAGAAATCAAATTCCAAAAATGTCCCTGGATATTCAAGAATCTGCTATGTTTTGTTTCGAAAACAGTGGACTTCTTTTATCACAATATTCTAATATTCTAATTCACTTAAGAACGACATTTTGTCTCTTTTACATCTTAAATTCATATGTATTATAGGATTTTTATATTCATGTGTATTATAGGATTCTTCTGTAAAACATAATTTATAGTACTATATTATTTACGACAAAAGTAGAATACAAGATAATACATTTGAGTTGACATTTGAGTCATTTCAAAAAGGCCTATTGTCTTGTCTAATGTTTTGAAAACCGAATCAAACGGGGAACTCTCTCCCCTGCTGGTTTAAAGGTCGGGTAACATTATGACCAGTTCAAAAATAAAAGAAAAAAACATAAAAAAACGATATATACGACAATTTTTAACCTAGATATAAAAATGTAAACAAGTTCATAGTTAAAAAACAATAATAAAAAACCTAAACAATTTAATTTGTCACGGTTATGTGTTTAATATCATAAGAATATTTTGTTATAATTTAAAACTACAATCGACATAAAATCTAGACATGATTCTTGTATATTCACTTAAAAACAGACAAAACAGATTCCAAATTGTTTAGGTTCAATGTATGGTTCTCTTCTTGTACCCTAACATCAAAAAAATATTTCAAATTGTATAAAAAAAATGCTTAATAGGTATCTTATTTGAACTGCATTTACATTTTTGAAAACTACTTATAAACCGTATATCATCAAATTATGTTACAACTAGTTTGTTATGAGTATTGCATTTGATGACCTAATAGTATGATGTAAAAACTACAAAGTTAATTATTTTATTTAACATTTATATGTGCTATATATTAGGTGTGGAGGAGGGGTATCATGGATGATGTCTCCCCACCTCAGCTACTATATCAGCAAGAGGTAGGAGCATATCATCATGATAGTCCAAGGGTGTGATTAGGAGCATCATCACCATATTCTTTTTTTTAATTAATTAATATTCTAATATTAATATTAAAAACTTAATATTACATTAAAAAACATTACTAAAAAAAACATAACTAAAATTGAATTAAACTATTCGGCATAATTTTTTTTACAAATAATCTACTCTTGTCCGAGGTACCAAGTCGACTTCATCTCCTTCCTCCTCGGCAACGATTTTCGCCGCTTGCACCACGACATTTATAACAAAATTTACGGCTTCGTTTGTAGATGATGAACCCGAAGAAGACGAAGACGAAGAAGATGAAGATGACATAGTTGTTTGAGGGTTTGGAATTTTTTATAAATATTGAGAGATTGTATAAAAAAATGTGAATGGAAGGGTTGTGTATTTATAATAAAAAAAAAAAACTTTTTTTAACGGTAAAATGACCGTTGAACGGTCAAGTTTTTTGGATTCAAGGCCCGTTAAGCCCGTCACAATGGTGATGGACATGCCATTACCACCCCTGGGGGTGGTGTTGCCCGGCCCGACATCAACTTGCCGCCCCTATGCCGGCTCCACACCGATCGATCTAATAAACCAATAAAACTTCGGATGCATCTCATTCATTTAAAGCACTTATCTTTTGGCTTTCTCTTCTTTTCTTTCCTATTTAATCATGGATAATATATAAACTATTGTTTATTAATTTATATTTTTTATCTTTATTTTTATTATTACTTTATTATATAATAAATAGTTATTGATAATATATAATCTAATATTTATTAATTTATAATTTATAAATTTATCTTTATTTTCATAAATACTTAGTATAAAATAAGTAAAAATCTTATAATTATCCCACTCCTCTCTCATATGAAATAATATTATTAAAATCATAATTTCACGTTAATCTCTCATTTATTTAATATTTATTTTTTCTTAACCAATTCTTTTTATACTCTTGCTTATTAATAACCATTTAATATTTCATTGATCCAACCTATTGCAATATATTTTCTAACTAAATAATAAATAAAAAACAAAAAAAAATTGTTATAGCATGTGTGATACACAAGTTTCAAGATTAATATTAAATAAAAGAGACAAATATTTTATTAATCCAATAAAAGAATGTAAATGAGGAAACATGAAATTTGGTGAGGCCATCCACACCCGTAAATTCCGGCCAATCCGTTTTTCTTTATAACCCTAATAAATATCATTTAAAAAAAAACCTATTAATCTCCATCTTTTTGTTCTTCATCGTCAACAAGAGGTTACAACTTTATAGTGAAAAATATCAACCTCAGGTATGATTACCATTTCAGTTTCTATGCTCGATCTATAATTTAGATCTCATGTATTAACAATTGGAAGAAGACAAGATTATTACATTGTATCGGCTACATCTTTTTTAATCAATAGAAAATAATGTACTATAAATACACCATAACACACATTTGTTATTTCATGTTAGATTTGTCTATCCCGAAAAACTCTCAAGATAAAAACTGGTATAAGATAAAAAAAAATAACCTTATTTAAAATAGTTATTAAGTGAAGCGTTATAATAACCTTTTGAGAAAACAAATTATGACATTTGAGGGTCTAATCCGACAAAGGGGACGTGGCTTTCAGATAGAACAAATGGGCTCCTCCCAAGGCTAACATTTTATGTTGGAAAGCTTTTATGGGCACAATTCCTTCAAAGGTGGGGTTAATTCGCCGGGGAGTCTCTATTGATGACAACTTTTGTAGCATTTGCGATTTGGCAGAGGAACACCCAACACACATTCTTTTTTCTTGTTTGTGGGTCATTGTTATTTGGTGGAAGGTGTGTGTGGGCCCTGGATGAAGATTTCATTTCCGAAAAGATAACTTTCGGGACAAGACATTCTTAAAGGGTGGACAATGCTAAGGGATCAAAATAGTGTAATCAACAGAAAATAATGTACTATAAGCTACATCATAACACACATTTTTGTCATTTCATATTAGATTTGTCTATCCCGAAAAATTCCCAGGATATAAACTAGTATAAGATAAAAACAAATAAACTTATTTCAAACAGTTATTAAGTGAAGCGTTATAATAACCTTATGAGAAAACAGCAGAGCCGGTCTTGAAGATTTAAGTGCCTAGTACGAGTTAGAAAAAAAAAGGCCCTAACAAGTCAATCACACACGTTGCGACGAGCGTGAAACCGGTCAGTTTGTGTGTACTCATTATAGTAAACGGCAACAAACCAAAAAATATAAAGGTAGCATGCCCACAATTGAAATTTTATATAATAAAAGTTGAAGAGGTCATGGGCTCACGCCTAATGCAATGACAAATTAATAATCTTTTATGGAAAATATTTTTTCTCGAAATTTATTAATTTTAAAATCATTATGATATGATATTATTAATTTGGAACTGAATTTATTAATAATAATCTAATAAAAAAAAAACTAAAAGAATTAAAACCAAAGCAAGGGTGGAAAATTAGTAAGAAAACTGAAAAATGGCCAAATTGTGATTGATGCAGACTCGAACCCAAGAGCAATAAACAAGGAGACAACACCGTCAACCATTGGGACAAACCACTTTAATTAAAGCTGTATTCTTTATATTTATATATAAAATTTATAATAGAAAAAAATCCATATTTAGGCCCCTCGGAAAAACGGGCCTCAGCCAGGGGTGCGTCTCGCCCACCCCTAGGGCCGGCCCTGGAAAACAGAATATGACATTTGAGGTTCTACTCCAACATAGGAGACGTGGCTTTTAGATGGAATAAATGGGTTCCTCCCAAGGCTAACATTTTCTGTTGGAAATCTTTCATGGGCAAAATTCTTTCAAAGGTGGGGTTGATTCGCCGGGGAGTCTCAATTGATGACAACTTTTGTAGCAATTGCGATTTGGCAGAGGAACACCCGACACACATTCTTTTTTCTTGTTTGTGGGTCATTGTTATTTGGTGGAATGTGTGTGCGTGGGCCCTAGATGAAGATTTCATTTTCGAACAGATAACCTTCAGGAGAAGACATTCTTAAAAGGCGGACATTGCTAAGGGATCACAAGAGCGAAATACTTTGGTGGAAATAGTGATTTTCTTAATGAGGCGGAGGATGTGGAAGCATAGAAACGAGAAGATTTTCGAAGAAATGGACTCATATCTCGATTATGGTGGCTGGAATAAAAGAAGACTCGTTTATTTGGATAAAAGATAGGTCTACATTATTGGTTTTAAATTAGGAGAGATGGTGTCACTTTAATAATAGATATGGGTATGTAACTTTATTGATGATGTTTTTAGGGAGTCTACTTTCTTGCAATACAATTTTGTTGCTTCAGTTGTTCAATAATAAACCTTTAACTCTAACAGAGTAGAAAATAATTTAATACACACATTAGTTTTTATTATATTAAATAAATTTAAGGTTATTCTTATAGTTTTTAATTATAATTACCGAAGGATTACTAAGGAAAATAATGTCGGGAAAACGATCGGTAATATTTCATACAATGCCTCTTGGTACTTGGTAATATGGCACCAATGACGACGATACTCTAAACTTTGTCGGTGAACTATCACTAATTAGTCAATCGGTGATCTCTCGGTATATTAGTCGTTAACTTATCACAAATCAGATTACGTATGGTCATATTTTTGACAATAAGTAATTGTTGTTTTTTCATCGGTGCGTCATTTATTGACGGAGCAAATCCTTAGTAGCATTTTTTTGTTTCGTATTGAAAGATTGTATGTAAGAAAACTTTAATTGGGAAAAGTTTTAATAGAGAAAATCGTTCCTGAGGTTTAGTCAGTTTTGCTGGTTACATCCAAAAAAATGTGTTTTTTTTGGGTTGAATTGGACACTTGAGGTTTGTAATTTATTGCCATTTCCATCCATTATGCGAACCATGTTATTGGGGGGCAATTCTGTCTTTCACACATTTGCTTATTTAATACTTTTTTCTATAAAAATAAATAATGAAACACATGGGACCCCATTGATATTAAACCCAAATACACCCATCTTCTTCAAGTTCGTGTCCAGCCATCACCAGTTCACCACCGATGAACGGTCACCCAGTACGCTCGACTTTTGAGACTCACTTCCCCTAGTTTGCCGCTGCATGGTTCGATTTTTCCAATCTAAATTTTGCCTATCTCTCTCCCCCTCTCTCCCCCTCGCACTTAGATTTACATAGATCGATTTCTGGCTATGTTGCAACACGATTTTTCGGCCATTGGCGTTATTGAGGTGGTGGTTTGTGCAATACGTATTATCTTCATATTCACTATACACTTGAAACCAAGTTCCAGATCCAAACTATTCGTGAAGAATCTTGTTACTTGCTTCCATATCTATACTGTCTTTGGTTTATTTTCATGTAAGGGGGGGGGGGTGGTTACTTCACAAGGTTTTAGGGTTAAAAGGTTTTGATTTTGAAAATATGAAAGGGGACGAGGACAATGGTGGGGTGGTGTGTGTATTTCAGCAATAACTTTTCAGTAAATTTAGCTTTAGATTATAAGGTTAAGTTGGAAGAGTGAAATTTGTAGTTGTAGAGAGATCGTTAATCATCTTGTTGATGCATTATTGAATCTTCTCCATAGGTTGGTTTCTGAAGTTTACAATCGGAATATTTGGGAGGAAAATGCGTGTTACATAATATGATCTAGTTTTCCATTGAACTTGTAGATATGTTGTTTAACTTTACACTGGGGAAGATGATGATGAAGAGTTATTCCTGATTAAAATAAACATATGTGAAAGGTCCAAAATGCTCTCATTTAAGTATACAAAAGGACAAAACTGCCCCTCCTCTTCAAAGCGACACACGCGCGGCGACTAAACGACGTGTTGGGTAGCACGACTGCGGGATCAGGCGAAGATGGTCAGTGTTGGCAAGCTCTGGGCAATGCGAGGGAATCGGTCGAATGATGACAATAGTGAGTCGCTGGAGGAGCGGGTCGATGTAGAGGGAAATGAAAGGAGGTGGAAAATAATCAGGTTTCTTTTAATTGATTTGGTGTAGTTAGGGTTGAACCCATAAGCCCTTTATTTATATTTGAATCATTTACACTTAAGTACCTTGCCTATTTTTAGTCTAATATAGATTTCACGTCCTCTTATATTTAGCTGATAAATATAAATAATCATTAATCGTTATTTAACATTTAAATTATTATTATTATTATTATTATTATTATTATTATTATCTTTTAGTTTGTTCACTAAAAAATTAATTTAATCATTTCACAGTTGATTATTCATTTAAATATTTCTCTAAATATTTAATTCCCTAGTGAAATACACTGCATTTCGTGAGCTAATATTTAACAATCAAACATTATAACTTGTATGTTGTCTAAATTGTAACTCTTTGGATTGTACCTCGAAAGCAACGTTGATTCATCTATTTATCAGACATCCTATATCTAACAATCTCCCACCTGTATGATTTATCGATATACGTACGCAACATAGACAATGCTGGATACCAAGCAACATCTCTTTGCCCCTGGCAAGGTGTGACATATCACATTCTTCAATTGCTCCTCGTGTTAAAAAATTATTTGCTTAACAAAGTATAGATATGCATTAGTAACCTTATTTATTCATTATTTCTGTATAGAACATTCGTTGAAATGATATTGTTCAACTATTCTTATTCTTGTTTCAAATTTAAAGTGTTCTAACAAACCGCTCTTAGTTCGAGTGTGGTCACACGTTTTACATTAGTTAGAATAAACGAGGGCACCAGAATGCCCAAAGCCTTTCTCAAATGACAACATAATTCCTTTGTTAACATACAACTTCCACGTAACTTCAGATTTGTTCCCAATCAAATACCCCTATTACTGCTTTTTATAGATGCAATGTTAGATAAGATCAAAAATTAAACTCAGTTAAACTTAGTTCAAGTATGCATCTTAGGTCAAAGGATAGTAAGATCATACCAGTTTTAAAACTTCTTGTGACACTAATCTATGAAGATAGTTTTGAAGCGAGTTATGCCCGATATCATTCTCTAATGCATATATTCGAATATTGGTCCTTGACGCCTTTTGCTTTTATTCGATGAACAACCAATCATCCATTACAATATTTCATTCAGATTGATTCCTATGAATCTGATCGACTATGGACATTTAAAATACATTATTCAATGATACTTAAAGGTACAAAAATCGAACATTGAAACATTATTTAATAAGCATTTAACCAGAAACAAAATAAATATTCAATGTACCAGTTTGAAAGCACCAAATACAAAATTACATATCACTACAATGTCTATCAAATCTAAGCCCTATCTTTTTCGCATATTCCTTATGTCTTGCTAGAGATATAGATTTAGTGAAAGGGTCTGCTAGAATCTGATGTGTATGAACTTTGTTTAATATAATGTCTCATTGTTCCAATATTTAGCTAATGTAATGCAACTTTTTGAGTTTGTGCTCCATGTTGTGGTGTGACCTTGGTTCTTTTGCTTGAGCTATGACACTAGTGTTGTTGCACGATACCTCAATTGGTTTCCTAATGCTATGTACCACAGATCAACAATGAACTTTTTCTCCAAATCTTTATCATCGAAAATTTCGTAGGAAATACTTCCTTCTTTTATTAGTGAAGGTGAAACAACATCATTTTTTTTTGAACGACTAATGTTACCCCACTATAATTTACATCAAATACACCTTTGCCTAGATTTGAAACTAACGTTATATAATCTTAGAGGTGTGAAAACACAATAGTGATAAGAGCTAGCTTGGATCTCATCGTATATATCTTTCAATACATCATGATATTATTAACTTTGTTTTTCTTCTAGTAAACATTTCCTTAAAGTAACACTTAACAAGTTATCATTTTAAATAATGCAAAAGAATATAACAATGTTCACTATACATCTAATAATTCTATTGACTTTTCAATTTTTGGCCGTTGACAATCAGGAATATTACTATTTTCCTTATTAGCAAACCTTTCAACTGTTCTTCTAGCAATTGGCAACCACAATCTCCTCAATTTCTCTTCATCAATCCTAACTTCACCCTCAAGAAATCTCGAATGAACCGTAATTTCGGACACCGATCTTCTAGGTTCTTCGATTCTCCGGTTATGACCGGTGTTCCCCTCAATTTCAGGACACAATAAGTGATCAAATCGATTACTTGACACACAAGTAATCATCTCGGATTTTAAAAAAAGAATATCAGATGAGCTCACATTGCTCCATCTGGTTTTCAGCATCACCGGATCATGATCATTATTAATCATGATCCGGTGATTAAATTTATGCAAGATCACCTGATCTTGATCTTTTTCAAGATTCGTCCCGAATCTTGAAGACCCCTCTCGTTCTATAAAAAGTTCAGATTCACTAAACCTCAAAGAATTTGAATGCGCGAAAAGCGCAATATCATCCTTTACAACTTTAACCCTACAAAGCGGACAACTCGAGTGGTTTTCTAGCCATTGATCGATACAATCAATGTGAAAAGCATGCTTGCATTTGGGTAGAAGCCGAAGGAGTTCAATGTCTTCAAAAGCCGACAAACAAACCGAACATTCCAACCCATTTTTCCATCCTTTTAACGTCGAAAACTTGAAATAAGGAAGTGATTCGACAACACTTTTATCGATTCCCGAAAATTTTGATCTTGTTCTAGGAAGATTACCAAAGCTTTCTTGGTTTAGACGATGAGTAGAACTCGAAGACGACATGTGACAACATTTTACATAAATTATCGTTAAAAATGTTAGCGAAAATACGATGGAGAGTACTCCTACTACGATAGCGAGACTTGGTTCGAACTTATTGATGGAACTAGATGAATTGTTTGAATAGTTTTCATCATTTGCAGAAGAAAATGAGGATTGTGAAAGTGTTGAATTTGGAGAGATGATGAGGAAAGTGACGAAAGTGAGCGTTTTTCGTGTTTTCGCCGGAAATCCGATGAATTCCGGCGAGTATGTCGTAGAATAGTTCATGGGTTGGTCGGAGAAGATGAAAGGAGTGACATATATTGAGGTTTTGGAATTCTTTGAAGGGTTTGTTTTAGGTTTATTTATAGTGTGTTCATGCACCCTCTTTCTAATAAAAGAAATGTTGCAAGTTGATTTGTTTTTTGATAAACTAAATATAGAATATGTTTAACAACTTGTTTGGCTAGTTATTGTATTTTTTTCGTAATGTGATATATGTATAAAACCAACAAATAGTAAGATGAGTTTTTCATTAAAAATTGTTCACTAGGGTTTCCTTGTTAGAACCTATAGTACTGCTGAAATACTTGGTGAAAATATTAATGTTCACTAAGTTTATTTGGACACAAATTTTTTTGTGTAATTATTATTATTATTATTATTATTATTATTATTATTATTATTATTATTATTAGAGTAAAGATCCGGTACAAATAGCTTTTTTGGTAAGAACTGTGAGAATCAAAGGAGAGTATTTTTTTTTATTTTTTTTTTCAAATTTTTTTTTCCATATTGTTAAACAAATATTATAGTATTGAAAACTAAAAAAAAAAAAAAAATTGGTGTAGAGTAATTACGTGTAGAGTAATTACATAATTACTCTAGTGTAAACTAATGTATTTACCTTAATGACGTAATTACACTAAAAAATTTTTTTTAAAAATTTTTTTTTTGTATTATTCATCTAGAAAGAATGTTTAAGCACATGGGAAAAAAAAATTCTAAAAAAAAAAATAATTTTTTTTACCCCCTTTGATTCTCACAGTTCTTACAAAAAAACTATATGTATTTGATCTTTACTCATTATTATTATTATTATTATTATTTGATGGGTTCGGTATCTTCTTGAATTACAATTTGCACACACAAATATTTAATGGTTGCGGTGAGTTATATATAACATAACGATTATACTCAAGTCAATTGTCTATTCATAAGCACATAATTCATTTTGGCACGTAAAAAGTTTGTATACTTTATATATGCATATTGTGATCAGAGCATGTTTTATTATATTAGCATTCTTCTTCTTGTTTGTTCCACATAGATATAATAAAGTAAAACGTAATAGTGATGGAAAAGTGGAGACGCTTATGATTGAGATTGATTTTTTCTATTTTTTTTAATATATTCCACAAAGAATTATAAAACTAGGCTTAAAGGATAAAATATCTGTCTTTTATATTAACATACTAGTAGATCTCGTGTACTACACGGGTTGAACGAAAAAGCGATAAGCAAAATAAAAATGTAAGAAATGTTAATGATTAAGATTACATATTCGTACATACAATAATCCACCATCAAAAGTTACAATAATAGTCTCGGTGTGAGCAAAGGATTATATCCTGTAGCGAACACAAGTAGCCACCCCACATACCACATACACATATACCCATTGTTTCTTCATTGGTGCCATCCGTGACGGCTGAAAACTAAGTTTTCACAAACACATCTTTTAGCCCACCCATGACTGATCCCAACTCAGCCGGACTCCCTATGTTCACCCCGCCCATTGTGGTACCCGGTCCCCTAGTCGGAACCTCAGGCACTCCGGACACAGTAAACAAACAGCCCGTTCTGCAGCCTTGCAGATCTGTTCGGACCATTGTCCACTCGGACCCGAACACGGAAAGCGACACCAACCTGGATATCGATCCGAATGAGTGGCTGTTCAGGAAGCAAACCCAAAATACAGGCCGGTACCAGCGAATGATAGCAAAATAATAAACTTCAGGCAGAACTCAAAGGTTAGACCCTCTCTGCCAAAAAATCAGCAGAAGAGGAAAGAGAAAGAAGACTGATCTATGGGTCGTAGTAGGGGTCGGAAAAACAAAACAACTGACCGGGACTACGCCCAAACATCGTCTAAAGAATCCGATCGTTATGAGCCCACCAGTGCTGATGACCGTCGCGAATCCAGTCACCACTGCTCATCGCGCGCCATTTTTGGCATGTATGAGCAACATAAACACGCGGACGACGACATGGATCAACCTTACAGGCCAAAGTCGTTTGCACAAACCTCCTAGTTCTGCGAGCGCATAGCCAACGCCCACATCAAAAAGCAACATAAATTACACAAACTCGTTTTTTATCATACGTTCAACATTGTTACATATGTAATATGTTTTGTTACGTAAGGTTTTTAAAAATAAAATCTATTGGACGCTTTTTTTTTTTTTTTCAAAACTAATAAAATTTATATAACTACATGTAAATTATGCAGGCTCTGATGGTCTGTACGTTGATCAAACATTTTATGAACCACATATACTTTGTTTATTTATTATATGTAATAGTAGGTTTAAAAGCATATATATTATATTAACATGATTAGTGACTTGGCTAAACATGATTAATATAATTACCTGGACACATTATGGTTTTTTTCTGCATGAACAAAAACCCACCAAAAAATCGTTTTTTTTTTTCGTTTTTTATATAGCATCGTGGTGCTAATTGGAAAAATAATAAGATGCTCGTTAATTTAATGTATTTTTTTTAAAAAAAAATGTCATATATAAAAGTTAGAAACGTTTAAAAATTGTGGAGGAAGCGCATGTGACATGCATATGAGATAGAAAAAGAGTTTTAAAGGGAATTCAAAAGATTAAGCTAACCTAATGTCTTTTTCGTTTATTATATATACTAGCAGGAACCTGCGCGTTGCGGCAGGGCTGCACCCGTAAACTTTTATTACATATATAATAATTTTAAACTAAAAGTCATCATGTATTCTTGTGTGACAATTATTTTGGTGGAAGTCTTTTGATATTGAAGGCATGAATAAAAAATAAAAATCGATGCTGGAGAATACTGAAAACTTGAATCAGAAGACAAGATTTCAGTCTCTAAAAAAAGTAGCCAAATACTCTAAATGAAGCCTTAAAAAAAATAAAGAATGGCGTGTGGGATGAGTTTGTCATCCGTAGTACTAACTGGTCAATTTTGTGGTATATTCCTGAATATATGCTCCGAATGTATTTATGTCATTTCTCATGTTGGGGATTGTTTCACCTAATGAGACACCCATAGGCACTGGCGTAGCTTTTAAGGGGCAGGGAGGGGTGGCCGACCCCCCGAATTTTCGCTCAGAAGTTTCGATTATATAGTATTCGTATAGAAAATTTTGGGTATATACGGTTTCGACCCCTCGAAACAAGTGATTTCCGACCCCCTGAAGTCTCGGGTCAAGCTTCGCCATTGCCCATAGGTGTGAAGGAGAAGTTTGTGCTGTATGCGCGAATCAAAGAAACCATGACATTTGATCAAAGAAACCATGAGGTTGCTCTTGATTAACACAACATTTGTCTGATTGTAATTTTTAACCGTAAACTTTTATTACATATACAATAACTTTTAAACTAAAAGTCATCATGTATTCTTGTTTGACAATTATTTTGGTTTTGCTAATGATGCCTATCTCTTTTATTTGTGTTTGAATATATTAGTTAAATTTTTATGTATTATTTTTAGTATAAGTTAATAAGTTATTTAATTGTTGTACTTTTAAACTATAAGTTATTATGTATTCTTGTTTGACAATTATTTTGGTTTTCCTAATGACCTAGTCACTCACGAATGGGACGATGCCTATTTCTTTTATTTGAGTTTGAATATGTTAGTCAAATTTTTATGCATTATTTTTAGTATATATTAATAGAGAGAGGCTAACGTACAAAGTTTTTAACATACAAAGTGTAAGAAGCATTCTCAGCCATTAGATTTAGCTGGTGGCAAGATGGTAATTAATAATCCTAATCATATTTGGGTTAATCTAACCAAGGGTAAATTAGGAAAAACACGTTTAAATTTATGTGAAATCATAACAACAGACATAATCGATGCAAAAATTTTAAACGATTGAACCTGATTTTTCATCGTTTTAAACTCGATTAAACGTTCAGAATGATTAAACAATTCGATTACAAACAAAATCAGAACGTATTTGCAAAAATAGAAAAAAAACAGAGTATGATAATACAATTGATAAAATTAGTCGAATCATATTAAAAAATCACTATCAACACATGTATTATTCACAGAAACGAACGATGTTGATAATAGAAGAAGAATTAAAGAAAAAAATGGCTTTCAAAAAAGTTTCAGATGATGAAGATCAGCAACTGTTAAACAGAACATAAAACGCACCTAGTTTTTTTATAAAACGCATTTGGTTTTTTAAACACCATTAAAAACTGGTTTTTACAAAATGCACTTGGTTTTTTTATAAAACGCACTTGGTTTTTTGTAAAACGCACTTTGTTTTTTGTAAAACGCACTTGGTTTTTGTAAAACGCATTTGGTTTTTGTTAAACGCACTTGGTTTTTGTAAAACGCATTTGGTTTTGTAAAACGCACTTGTTTTTTTTGTAAAACGCACTTGATTTTGTAAAACGCATTTAGTATAGTTAAAACTCACATTTTCCTCACTTTTTCTCCTATTCAAACCTCTTACAAGCAGCTTTCCTCTTCCCTGTCATTATCAGTGCTTTACAAACCAAAGGAGATGTGCCTGGTTTGGAGGATGCACTGGTGTGAAGTTGGTTTTGACATGGATGAAATTGACCGGTACAGTACTCACTTTATATAACTGAAACACGTCGTAAGTGGTAATGAAAACAGGAAGGTGAGGATCGTGGGTGGTCATGGTGTCGGGGCAGAACCGGTCAGAGAAGGTGATGACCGGAATTATGTCGGCGGGGAGAACTCAACCGGAGAAGATGACCGGAAGTGAAGGAATGGTCGGAGAAACGTTGTCTGCGATTTGGATCTGTGTTAGGGCGTTTGAGGGCTTTGGATCTGGTGGTGGTGTTGCAGGAGTCTAGGTTACTGATTTGCCCTTGGTTTAACTACAATTGAGTTTAAATATAGTTTAATTAGGTTAATCATGGTTTGGTTAGGTTGACAAGTGGCAATTTCTCATGGCTTCTTATACTTTGTACATTAAGGATACTTTGTATCCTATACTTTCTCTATATTAATAAGTTTTTTACAAGCCTTTATAAAATATTATAAATATAAATGCTAGATGTAATAACACTACATTATTGTTTGTCATTTATTACACTACATTATTAAATGTATAATGTAGAGGGACAATATTGTAAACGAGAAATTATTTATGCATTAACACTTGTATCAAATACAAAAACAATATTTTTATATGTCTTGAAATTAAATAAAAATTACTATCTTTCACATCCAGAACCTATTATATAACAGTATAGATATAGATATATAGATTCATGAACAATTTGTTTCTTATAATTCATTTTCGAGCATTGATATACAAATGTTATATATTTTTTATACGATATATATATAACTAAACAGACAACTACGGACAACCATATAAGTGATGAATATTATGTAAACTTGAAATTGAATACTTTTAATCACATATATTATATAATAATATAATATACGATTGTGTAAACTTGAAATTTTATACGACATATAGGGATGTTCAGAAAAACCGAAAACCAAATAAAAATCGTAAACCGAATCATAACCGTAACTGAAAAAAATCGATCTGAACAATGAATTTGGTGTTTGGTCTGGTTTGGTTTTTTGTTCTACATTTTTTTTAATTTGGTTTATTTGGATAACCGAATAAACTTGTAAACTAATTAATTATTAAATAAAAGTAATAATATTTTATAAGCCATATATAATATACTAGTGGGGAGCCCGCGCATTGCTGCGGGAGGCATGTTAGTTCTGTATCGTTTAAGTGAGATCTATACTGGTGAGTCGTCCTGAAACAGCATGCGTCAGTTGTGCTTAATCCCACATACATACGGAGATCTAGCATAAACGAAGCATGCCCCCAACATTATGGTGTAAAAACTTGTATAGATTACAGTGAGTCTTAAGGTGGACCATTGACTACTAAGAAAATGTGAAGTACCAATAATGTCTGGCAAATAAGAGAAAAATTGTATGACATTTTCATAAAACACACGTCACTACTCACTAAATTGATATGGCTTCCCATTTTATCTGCAAGCTCTTATAATTATATTATTGATCCGTGGTACATTCGAAGGTTGATGTGGTGGGAATCGTGATGTACACTACTGTGTCATATGTAACATGGACGCATACAAGTAATCTTAAGCAACATAACCCACAAGTTTGCATATTATCTTCAATACCAAGAAAATGAGTGTCAGATGGTTCCTCTAGAACTTAACATGAACCAAATAAGGAAAAAAAATCAATAACTATTTGTATTATATACATGATAGTTATTGAACAAACCCATATCAAAATGAATAACATACAAAATCTTTCCATTAGAAACTTATCAGCATCAATGAAGCTCATTTTTCCTACCAACAAAGAAATAAGTAAATAATAATAATGATGATGCATTGGATAAAAACTAATAATTGTCTTCAATTTAACAATGTTTTGTAATCCTCATCACTCTTAATTAGTTGCTGGCTTCAATTGCCTAAAATTTAACAATTAATATGTTCATCCGACTGAACCACATAATCAATTCGTGAGGAAAGTTTCCAAAATCACCTAAAATCATTAATTAGAATAGAGTAGTATGGAAAACATACAAAGATTGCATCAGTCGTATACAAATGGTTAAGGTACTAGAAAGTTGATGTTAAGCGTTCGTCGACTGGCGAGGCGATACACGATGGTGGCAGATATAGAAAATGAGCGGGAGAGAACGGCGACGGTGCGTGATGGTGGTGGCTGTTCTGAATCGTATGTGTGAAGTTTGTGAGCCTCAATTTGCTTATGAACCACCAAAACGAATGGCAATTATTTAAGTTTCTCAACTCATAATCATGGTTGTCGGTTACGTTAGTGAATGGTCCATTCAATTCTCTGAAACTAAAACCAATTCAAATGAATTAAATGTCATAATAATCAATATTACTAATGAAAACCGATGAAGTTGATCATGAATAATTCATAACGGAAGTTTCTCTTATTGAATGCTCTGGGGTTACGAATTAAATACGGATTCTAAGGGCAGAAGAACAAAAATATAACCTTGCATATTTCTATGGTCCATAAGACTAACTTAGGATATTTTTATATATTTGTCTTTCATAAAGTTAAACGGTGAGAAGTTTCATTAAGTAAAAATATTATGTCTAATTAAAACATTTCAATGATCGTAATTCAAGTATAATTTTTTTATTACAATCAATGTGTATCACAAATCTTGATGACATGGTCCCAAGCGCCCAATGGTTAATAACTTGTATGTACTATCCAGAAGAGTAATTGAGAAACACACCTTTGAAATTCCTCTAGCAGCGATATTCAATCATCAAATCAAATTTCTAACACAAATCAACATTTAAATTCGTTGAAAAGATACCCTAATTCCAAAAAAATAAAAAATATATTGTCATCAACAATCATCAAAGCAATAAGAGTTTGAAAGACATGAAAAACTTATAGCTTTTTTTTTGGCAGGAATCCAGTTATAAGAACATAATCCAATCCGAGAACGTACAAAAGCATCACAATCATCAAAGCATTAGTGATTTATACTTGTGACTTTTGGATTGCCATTTTAAAATGACGGTGAAATGACCAACTTAGCCATCTCTCCTCCCTAATAAGGTAACATAGATATAGATATAGATATAGATATAGATATAGATGATGAGGCTTTGGCCCAGTGGTGTGGGGTGAGGGTGTATAAGGTGAGGTCAGGAGTTCGAATACCCCCACATGTGATAAGGATGAATATTAGGTGAGATGTAATTAGCCGTTTAAAAAAAAAGATGATCTCTCACATAGGTTTAAAAAAAAAACTATATGATCTCACATAATTAATTAGACCAAGTTAATTAAATGTTAGTTTGAGTATTAATTAGTGTTGTATTAAATTTGTCTTCCTAAGTGAATGAATTTACCATTTTACCCATTTAGAACTCATTATCTATCTACTATAATACATTATAAAGGAGGAGTGATGTACCATTTAGTAATTTGCATTTCCGTACAACTTAACAAACAACATGTACAACATATTTAAGCAAAAAATTTAAGGGTATTATAGGCATAGGTGTGACAATTAAGACACTTAAAAGGGTATTATAGACATTTCACCCATCCCCTCCTTTACAATATCAAAGCAAATTTACAATATTAGCCTTCCTTTTCCATCCATGCCCCCACCATTAAACTCATTTTTCAGTTATGACTGTTCGACATCCCATCTTCCTCGTCTTTCTTATCTCTTTCATCATCATATTCTTCATCATGTTTTTATTTTACCTCACTGCCTCTCTTTGTCTCTCCCGATTCTTCTCATCAAAACAAAAACCATGGGTAGCAGGAATGATTCTCATTCACCAAAATCATCATAGTGTCTAGCAGACCGTCGTTTCCTTTACATTCTTACACCAAAATAGATGATCTTTGGTACAGGACGTTGGCGATTAAGGTAATTATATTTCTTTGATTCCATTGTCATCTACGTTTTGCAACTGATTCTGATTGCATTCTATGTTTTAAATCGTACTTACCCTAATTTGTAGATTTCTCCGGAGATAGTTCATCGGGACGATGTAGAACCTAAAGGGCCCGGATGCGACAACAATTTCGTTCTGGTATGTTTCAGTTGCTATTCAGTAGTAGATCATTATTATTTTTACTTTCAGTCTTTCTTATTATGTATGTTCTTAATTTGGAGTGGGTTTTATTCTTTGTTGCAAAAAGGTCTAAAATTAATGATTGTTCGGTTACAGTTTTACAATCTTTCCCATCATAAGCTCTTGTTTCAGAGTGGGATTTATTTACGAAATTTATATTTTTTAAGTTACATTTCAGTTTCTTTTTTTTAATAATATTTTTATGTTTCAGTTGATGAAACAGGAGTTTATTATTGGCTTTTGATGGGTCGATTAAATGACCATGTTGGGATAGGTGGTGATTGGATGGCTCCTAGCCCTAGGTCTTTCTTTTTGTCTATGTTGGATGAAGCTGGCTCTGGGTCAATGACTGAACCACCTAAGGACAACACAACCAATAATGGGTTCACCTTTCATGGGCCAGATAAACAATTTGGGTCTGAAAATGGTGCACTTGGTGACCCGAAAGCAGCAAGCTCAAGGTCAGGTCTTGTTGAAAGAATGGCAGCTAGAGTTGGAAGATGTATAATAGATGGTTTGGATTTAGGCATGGCTCATGTATGTTCTTGTAAATTCGGATATAATTTTGTTGTTGTAATCTTGTTATTCTTCAAGGCACTCCTTGCTGCAGAGGAGAAAGAACTTAAAGAAACTTTACAATAATACTTGGTAAAGGGTAACAACTACCTCTTGAGCAAAAGGTAGTGTGCTCATCTCTTTACTAACTGTATGTCTTTTTTGTTCTTTTTGGAAATCTTGCATTTAAAAACAAATAATTTCTGTAATATGATTACAGAAGGTGTTTTTTGAACTAAATGACATAGCAGGCTATAGGTTGTAAGCTGTAGCCTTCTAAATGCATTTATGGCACCTTTCGATCTTTTAACCAATTTGACCGCCTCATTGTTAATCAAGATTTAAATTTTTATCCATCTGACCCGTTTGATGTAATATATAACCCAATTTAATTCTCTTTGATAAACGGGTTGAAAGTGTTATATTTAGACGTATTAGAACCATGATTCTTAGTTTTTTGATCTTCTTTGTATATCAACATCAGATTGATCCCACTATTCTTGGCAGGCTTGAGTTGGAATTCGAACAAAAGGTATAAGCTATGGAATGAGATGATTAGTGACAGGCTGGACCCTGATAGGAGTTCATATGTGGCGTTGGTAAATGGACTTTTTCTGAATGAAAAGTTGGAGGAGGCGTTTAAATATCATGTAGAAATGAAGTCAAAAGGCCTGCTTTCTGAGCCTGAGATGGAAGAAACGCTGCAAGCACGGATGGCGGCCAAGCACACCACTAGCGGTCAGTGGTTGACTCAGAAACCAAATGTAGTGACGACCGACAGGTAACATGTTCTTCAAACTATAATTTTATGTATAGCTATGATATCTGAGTTTTTTTTTAAACCATTATGAGTTGGATGTGGGTCATTATGATGCTTCGGTTAGCGTACGGGTGCTTTGAGCAAAATTTGAAGTCGGTGACGAAAAAGCTGCATTTGGTTGATAGATTTAAGATGCGTTTGAGATTGACAAATTCTAACAAATGAGTCTGGTTCAAATGTTTCTTTGGGTTCATAGCGTATTGTAAACATAATTCAGTCAACAGGTTATTAGGCTGAATTTACAAAAGCTGCATAACATATTTGGTTATGACCATTAGATGCCACTATGTTGCAATTACACAATGCCATCACATGGCATTAGGCTGCAAACAGATCCATTCATTAATATTGTAATTACAGAAGGTTTTAAAAAACACTACACCATTACAAAGGTGTAGTATGTGTTAAAATTGTATACCTGTCTTAGCACCACACTGGTCTTGAGTTATGGTTTCCTAAGAACAGAAAAGTGAAGCTCGCTCCTATGCGAGACGAAGGTTGGCCTTGGTTGGTACAAGGACGTTTTACAATGCCCGTGGTGTATGACAGTTGGTATCCAGTAGGTGTGACCCTTCCGGTTATGTCATTTTCCCAATTTATTAATGACATTTGTACAATGGTGACGGGGGGAATGATATGAGGTGTAGGCCTATGACTAGAATTATGTGGTCGGCATGATCATTATTCTAGATCGTCACATGTAGTGACATGAATCCATGATGAAAGTGTTGAGATGTATGCTCCGCTCGAGGCTTGCTTTTAAGAAGTAAACCATGCCAAGGATGAGCTTTGGTCGCACATGTTGGAATTATGGTTGTTGCACGCTAAGACAAAACGTTGAAGCCAAATCATATGAGGGTGACGTCGAATGAAGAGCAGCCATTCACGAGGACATGCCTAATCTTAAAGCTAGAATATGTCACGAGTCAAATAAGTGTATACTTATTTGGGTCGTGCATTTATGTCACTCTCAACAGGCCAGTGAAGTTTGATCATATGTGATATCAAAAGTGGTTTTAGAATTAAATTTCTTGTATAAACATGGAAGGGGGCATGTGATTTGATTTGGATATTTAACTGTCCCACTTTATCAATTGTTATGACCTTCCCAAATGGCACACTAAAAGAAATATGTAAAACGATTCTCTTTGTTCTTATGGTTCTTTCATATGTTTACAAGATATTATAATATAATGTTATTTTATGTACTTAAAAGACTTTTGCAAATTATTATGTATATACGAATAATATAACATTATTAAGTTGATAAGAACATGATAAATTATTTAAAAAATATTAAGTTGTATCTATTTCATTCCCTAAATTGAAGGTGTATATATATATATATATATATATCGTTGTAAAGGTAGCTATCATGGACATAATTAGACAAATTGAAATTTCATAACTTATGTCTTGTTTTAGCACAACCTCAACCAAAAGTTTATGGATCATGATTATGTAATTGGCATGACCGGTTAAACCACATCGAGTTAATAGTGATGTGAGGTATATAAAGAAGGGCAAGATTTTTTATGAAAGTGTTGTCATCACAGCATCACGCGGGTTTCCGGTAGAATGGAAATTTCTACGACTATTTTTAGTTGAATTGAATAAAATGTTAATATTTGATGTTAGTTGAGACACCCGCCGCAACGCGCGGGCTTTCCCACTAGTATAATAGTATAGATAAGCCCAAATATTAACTGTACGCCTAATCCAAAATAAAGCTCAATTATGTCTATGATGTTTGTGTTTGTGTTTGTGTGTAAAACTATTTTCCGGATTTGTTTGTTTTATTTTGCTTTTAAACTTTCTTTTACAATATACCGCTAGGTTTGACTTTTCGGTTTATATTAATTGCTAAATTTCTATTCGGATTTCGGAACACAAACGTATATAAGTTAGAGAAAAAAAAAACTTTGGTTCAATTTGGTTGAAATCGGTTTGTTTGGTTTTAAACCGAAACCAAACCAAATTCAATTTGGTTGAATTTGGTTCGGTTTTCGGTTTGGGGTACAAAATTTTAAAAACTGAATTAAACAAGTAAACCGTAAACCGAACCAATGAACACCCCTAGACATATACTTTTCCAGGTATATTATATTTTTTGTATTAACTATCCATATGATTGTATTTTGTTATGCTTAATAAAATAATATGTTATCTTGTAAAACAAAATAAAACAAAATAGGAAAGGAATAAAGAAAGGCATAGAAAATGAGTTCCTAACATGCGTATATACCTCAATAGCAGTTTTTGGAAATAGTCTCCCAAAAGTAAACACCGCATATGGTATAACACCCAGATTATGTGGGCATATGCACATGTGTTTAGTCAATGAACTTTAATGTTTTAACAAACTAACAGAACCAACATTATACTGCAAAAAAAAAAAAAAAACTATTTGGTCTAAACTTCCTAATAACTTGTTGGGTTATTTGTTTGATGTAAGTGTTTATGAGATTAAATCAAAGTCTAAAATGCATGCTTTCATCTTGCAACTCTGATATTATGTTGTCCTCAACGACTGAGGGTCTAAAATGTAATCAAGAGATATTGCGCTCCCTCATGTTTAAAATCATATTATGCAATATGATACTTATGTACATCAAATGTCTTATTTTCTATCGCTTCAATGCCCGTTAAGGTCGATTAATTGTACCTCATCTAGCTTTCAAAACAGAAAACCAACATTTTACGTCTTTTCTTGCTGATTCTTGAACCTTTTTCCTTTAGGATAGTAGAAAAATCTTCCAGCAACAAACAAACCAAGTTGGTTAAATCCCATCAGCAAGAAAGTATCCAAGTTGGTATTATCGGCCATTAACCTGAAAAGGACACTCGGGGCGGTTCCATGCAACTCATTATTTAACAATGGAGATTGATGTAGAACATTGATATCATTATTTGAACCGGCAAGAGCGAAGTACGCATGGCAAAACCATAAGTCATTTGAAACAACCGCTTTGAGCATGATCATTGGATATTTGTGTTACCATTCATAAACCGCTCTGGATACATAGTTGAACACATCTGCTAAACGACATGCGGACAGTTGATTCTAGCGATCATCCCGGGGAGGACCTATCTAGCTTCAAGCGCGTCGTACAAACGTAAAATGATTTGTGTTGGATCTTGAGAGTGAATTATGTGTGTTCTTGTGATTGAAAACTGAATCTAATTATAGCAAGTATACTAAAAAGATAAATCAATAATAATCAACACACATAAATTATAATGTTATGAGTATGGATAAGATGTAGGTGATGTCAACACAGATTTAATTCATTTAGATTTTAAAGTACAAACTGGTTTGATCACTCCCCCCACACCAATTGCTCTCTCCCTCCCCCTCCCTTCCCTCTCCATGTATCAGTTGAATCCATGTGGGATACAATTCTCTCTATTAGACATTCCAAAAACCGAGAATTGCAAAGTCTAACAAGTATTAACCATAAAGGTTTATTTTTTTAGATTTATACGACTATAGAATTGACTTGTCATTAGTGGCGAAGCGTGAACAAAATGGTCGGAGAGACCGAAAGTCTTGTAAATCACGATACCCTTCAATTAGTGGGGACCGGACTCAATACGTATTAAATTTTAGGGTATAATACTAATAAATTTACTCTATTAAGCAGAAGGGGGGGGGGGGTGTAACACCCCAACCGATGGCGGAAACATCGAGATGTCACGTATTGATGATTGTTCAGTAGCTCATGGTGAATAATAAATTCCTTTCTGGATAGAAAATCCTAATCTGTTAAAAACAAACCCCCGCCCTTGAGTAGTGGAAAAGTTGTTGTGCACTACTCGCTGAACCCGAGCCAAAAACCGCACCGCCTCCGGTGCCAAGGAACCGAACGTGTCGAAGGCCAAGGGAACGAAAACATGCTGATTATCCTCACAAGCTTTAGTGTGCTTTTCCACTTATATATAAAATCAAATTACCTTCATCATCCGGATTGTTCAAAGTATTATACAAATAAAACCAAAGTAGCTAATAAGTATCTTCTCTATAATCACCTTCATCATCCGGATTGTTTGGAAGTCGTAATGGATCATTATGGAATTGAATACATATTCAAGTCGTGGTCATATTGTCTTTGTCTCAACAAATCGTGACCAATTGGTTCAGTTTCTCTTCTTTCATTGCTTGGTATGAACCAAATTCGTCAACCCACGACGTTTTGCTTGAAGACTCGGCGGCGGGGGCTTTTTTAGTTTTTGGTTTGGCCTCGTTGGGTTGGTATCTTCATTGAGATCCGGCATGTGGCTAGTGGGGTTGGTATCGTCCGGTGTGGAAAAGACAGTCGCTTGATAGTTGCCGCTTTCTGAGAACTTCCGTCTCTTGTCGGAATGACTGTTGGACGGATCTTCACCCATCAACACTTGCTTTTTCCACTTGTCGTGGTGTTTTACAATCTCCCATGCCGCTTGATGATTAAAACCGGAAGGATGACTTTTCCTGTAATCGTTCAACGCTGTTTGCAAGAAGTTTAGATCACTACATCCACTCCCTCGTAGGCGCTCCTATATAATTAAATAAAACCGTAAATTAAATATAATTTAGAGAAATAATTTGTATAAGTAAATGAAACGGTAAGTTTAATATATCATATTCGTTACCGGTTGTTGATGAAGGCCATTGAACGCATTCATTTGTGGGTTCATGGCGGTCCATTTAGAAGTAATTTGATCAACTGTTCGGGTGGATCCGCCCAACAGTGACGCGTAATGTTTTTGGACCGCTTTCCAAAAACTTCCCTTGCTTCTTTGGTTACTCTTCTCTCTGTTCTCCGACACATAGCACCAAGCTTTTGCCAAAGCAACCTCTTGTGCCGTATTCCACTTCACAACTTTTGTTCGCTTTGCATATTTCTTTTGCCCCCTGCATCAACTTCTTCAACTTCAAGTTCAAGCGCCTCCTCCGCATCATCGTCTAATTGTTTATCTCCATGTTGCTCGAACTGTCTCTGGCACAGTTTCTTCCCCGTCATCGTCCTCGTCTTCTACGTTGAGCTCGAAGTCGTCTAGTTGGGAAGTTGTTAGTTGAGGCGGCGTAAAATATCGTGGATATATATTGGGTTGTTGGGTTTGTGGGAATTGTTGGAATGGTGGGTATTGTGAGAAAAATGGTTGTTGTTGGGGTTGGGGTTGGGATTGTGGAAAATTGATCACGGGCCTATATCCTTCAATCGTAGCCGATCTTGAACCCGAACCTCTCCCTCGACTACTAGAACCCCTAGATTTCGAGGTTCCCCGCCCACCCTTCGAAACACTCGATTTCCTTGGATCCATTTGTTTTGTTTGTGCTTTAGTTTGTTAATCAAGTAGTTTGTTTGTTTGTGTTTTTTTTATTTAAACCGTCTCCATTTTTATACCATTTGAAAATGACGGTCAAAAAAATGTTACCGTTTTTATATTAAATACATTCAAATGGTCAAAAAGGTAATAAAATTTCGACCGTTGCAATAATTAGTTCCATCTACCAGCCCGTTAGATAGAACCCGTATTTGGTTCACGGGACCCCTACCAGCACTGGTGGCGGCTGTGTTACCGTGCTGGTAGTTGGGTACCCGTGACCAAATCTGGTTATGCCCCGTCCCTTAATATTTATCATTGAAGATAATGGTTTTCCTCACATATCACTTAATGTGACTAACTATTACTTTACTATCATTTGAGGTAAATAGGCAATTAACCATAACGGATAGAAAAGGTAATTTGTATTGCAATGTGAGATTTGTTACGGTCTTTACCACAAATTACCATCAATAAATTTAAGTGAACGGGACATTTATAATCCATTTCTTAAGTATGGTCACATTTAGCGTAAAAAGAAAAACATTAGTAGACCATGGTTTAGACTAGTTGATGGTTTATCAACATATTAATTAATGGTTTATCATCTCTAAGTCTATGATTTTACAGATAACTCGGATACTTTTATTTTGAACAGCAAGGAACGACGTATCAGTCACTGAGACACCAGGTGCGGTGGCAAGGTCGACTACTCGATCGCCGCTAGCCTCTTGGCTCTCCCAAATACGTGGAAACCGACCTCCACCCGCCCGAAGGTACTGCAATGGAATAATCGGTAAAACCTCGTCTCCCATCCAAGTTGAACCGACGCCACCCATATTCGCTCTTTACCTGGATGCCACAGAATATAATGAGGAGAGTGGGAATCGAACCTGGGTCACAAGGAACTCCAAGTGCTGAATCATTAAGAGGTCTGAATAATTAAGAGACTCTGAATGATTAATGCTGAATGGTTTAGCTATGCACAGTCTGAATAGTTCAGCTCTTAACCATTTTATTCAGAGCATTGTTTAGGTTGAAACTAACAGTCTGAATGCTGAAACATTCAGAGCTGAATGTTGAACAGTCTCTTTGATTTTATGTGAACATATCATAGTCGATGCTACATCCATGATTTTGGATGTGGAACTTGCTTGATTTGTGTTGTGCTAAGTTTACGTAATGTTAATCAAAAGTACGGTCATTTTATTTTTCGACCTTGGGTGTGCTGACGTGCTGCTAACATTTTGTATCATCTTAGTTAAGATTTATGAGTTCTACAATTGTTTGAGTATTCATTTTATGAACATATGTACATTTGATTTTACATATAGTCAGTCACACATGTTAATCATTCTTTTATCGTTCACAATAATCGGTAAAAAAATACTATCCTCGTTAAAAGTCTATTGCTTTTTTAATGACGATATTTTATATGTCAAAGTCCGATTAGCAACAATGTTTTTTTCTAGATGCCAAGCCATAACGGATATGTCTTAAATGTCCTTCTAATCTTATATTAAAGTTTTGCCCTTGGGCATTTTGTAGGGTATGAGAATCCTACAATGTTCAAGATTAAAATTCACCCCTTGTGGTAGCTTTATTTCTATATTTATTCATTTTTGTTGTATCTATAGCTGAGGATTTATCTGAAAACAGTCTCTCTATCCTTAGGGACGGGTAAGTCTTACTGTACGATTGATGATGAAAATACTATGAAACAATTAATTAGCTAGAATATTCCTTAAGCTTACATATCGAATAGTA
The DNA here is from genome assembly GCA_030844895.1 of Ambrosia x helenae. Classification (NCBI taxonomy): domain Eukaryota; kingdom Viridiplantae; phylum Streptophyta; class Magnoliopsida; order Asterales; family Asteraceae; genus Ambrosia; species Ambrosia x helenae. Next base: position 27,855,588 of record CM061234.1, read on the forward strand.
AATCAACATGCATTCTTTAGTTCACATACAAATTCATCAATATCTTTATCTGAGCTTCCACCTTCATCAACGGCTACTTTAGCCAATTCTCTCCATTTTATCGCATTCTTCATTGCTATTTCTCCCCTCTCTTCTTCCATAATCTTCTTTATACACGACACAAGATTTCCTCTTCTCACTACCCCGTTCTCATCAGCCTTAACTCTCACGCCAACACCCCAAACTTTATCTAGGCACATGGCATTCGTAATTTGATCTGTCCATTGAGGCATTCCCACAATTGGAACTCCCAAACTTAATGCTTCAAGTGTCGAGTTAAATCCACAATGTGTAACAAAGCATCCTACAGATTCGTGTGCCAACACATCAAGTTGTGTGCACCATGGCACAACTAAACCCTTTCCGGTTTTTAGCATGTCTACAAAATCTTTTGGGAGTTTATTCTCTTCCTTAGCCCTAACAACCCACAAGAAATTAACATTGCTATCAATCAATCCCATGCAATTTCTTCCATTTGTTCGGGTCCAAGTTTTGCACTGCTTCCGAATGATAGGTAAACGACTGATTTCTTTGGCTTACTATTTAGCCAATTCATGCATTCGTCATGGTTTGTTTTGAAGAGACTAAACCCGTAATCTTTATCATCCTTAATTCGTTTGTCTAGGTACATAGATGGAATTGTTGGCCCGATTACCTTCAAGTTCCACATTTTTCTCATCCATTCTATCACCTAAGAAATTGAAATCGAAATCAAATCAAATCATGTAGATAAGGCACTAAATTAATTAATCCATTTATTCTCTTATGTGCATCTAAATTAATGTGTTTGTATAGAAACATAGACGTTGTTATAATTATGTTTAAATAATAAACTTTATTTTAAAAAACAAAAACATCTTTTCACATAACCAATGATGAAAAAATGGATTGTTTGTAACTTGATTTATGAGTTATTCGTAAGTGACTTCAAATGTTGATAAACAAAGTGGAAGCCACTATCTTCTATGATATTTATTTTCCCTTTTTCTTCTCAATCTTCACTTAGTATATACAATTTAGTTTTTCTTCAATTAATATTGGAATAACGGAAATAAATAATCCCAACTATTGACTATTGATCAATAACAGTCCCAATTACGAAAATTACCAATAGTGGTCTCAACTTTCAACATATTGGAATATAATGGACTCAAACTAACGGAGGTCTAACTCCGTTAGTTTGGTGCTGATGTGGCATGCCACGTTGGATGCCACATAAGATCATTTTGCCACCTAGGATGCCACGCATGATCATTTTGCTACATAGGATGCCACATCGGATGCCACGTAGGATAATTTTGCCACGTAGGATGCCACGTCATTATCACACTAACGGAGTTAGACCTCCGTTAGTTTGGGTCCATTATATTCCAATATGTCGAAAGTTGGGACCACTATTGGTAATTTTCGTAGTTAAGACTGTTATTGGCCAATAGTCAATAATTGGAATTATTTATTTACATTATTCCATTAATATTTAACATTTGTAAAAATCTGAGTAAACACTATTGTTTCATTATTTTTTGCCTGTTAAAAAAAAAAATAGGTTGTGTGTAACAGAGTAGCTCACACTTTTCCAAGTGAGGGAGCTAAAATTTCTGTTGGGGAAGTTTGCCATTCGTGGGGAGTTTCTAATGTGGAGATATGGATAGGAACAAAACAATCAGAGTTTGAATTGTCATATTGGGTCGTATTCAGGTTGATCTCTTTATTCATTTAATCAAAAACCAACCAACCAACCTATTTAATAAGGCATGCGGATTAAGAGGGTGTTTGGGAATGATTATTCAAAACAGATTATGCATTTTGGAAAAGCAGGGGTGGAGCTGCTTATTGATTATTGCGTTTTGGTAGCCTAAAAAATTGATTATCTGCGTTTTCAAAACGCAATCCAAACACTAAAAACTGATTATCTGCGTTTTGAAAACGCAATAATCTAAAAATCAGATTTAAAACGCAATTCCAAACACCCTCTAAATAACCTATTTACAACTCATTTAACCCCTTTCACAAACTACCATTTACATGATGAATGCATTAAGCTCTTGATTATGATAGACGTGTTATACATATGATAATCGGGCTACTGTACATAGGATAAGACAGATGTTATAAAACCAATGTTTTGAAACTCGGACCGGCCGATTGGACTTGGAATCGGGGATCAAACTAGTTTGAGTCGGGAATTGGATTGGATGTGCAGCGAATCGCGGGTTGGACTGCTAAACTAGCGGCCAGACAGGGAACCCAGCCGGTTGAACCGGGTTTTAAGTGGTTGAACAAGGTTTTTTTAATATTTTTCAGATTTTACCATATTAATTTTACGACACTATCTGGTTTTTACATCTAGTCAAAACAGTAAACGGTAAGAACACTGATTTGACGTCTGGTCCAGTTTTACAAAACATGGTATAAAACAACTTAAAATATTAGTTGTTGAGGTTGGAAAATTCGATTTGTCTATCGTGACACCCTAGTGGAAAGTTTCCAAAAAAAAAGTAGACCCATTTGTAGGGTTTTGAAAACCTTTCTTTCTTTAAACACACCAATCCATGTGCATTGGATGTACTCACTTTTTTTTTTACTTCCAACGAAGTGTAAATAATAATAAAAAAAAAAAAAAACCAAAGAAAGAAACATGGACAAGGAGAAGCAAAACACACCTCTTCCTCTAGTTGGTAGAAACTATTTGTGAACACCCACCGAGCTTCATCAATATTAACAAACTGACTAAACACAGTCTTAGACCATCCAGGGTAGACTCCATATTCATGCACAAACGAAGGCGTTTCCCACTGTTCAAGTAGTGGCAGCCCAGGAACCAAAACAGGTGCATCCAATGGCAAAGAGATCAAACCCTTATGAACATGATAATATATATTGTTTACACCACAAGCTTGAGTGAAAAACGAACCACACTTAATTCCAAGCTCCTTACCCACATCCAAAGCCCATATAATCATGGAATCATAAATAATTGCATCAACATTGTTTCCTTCACTTTGAAGGTTGTTGATGAGGTTAACTAGTGATTTTGAGCCAGTTTCTTTGAAGGTTTTGAGGTAGGATTCAGGGCTATCGGCACTCGCGTAACCGCCTTCATCGAAACCGTCCGAAATGGGCTTGATTTGGATGGAGGTGTTGGTGGAGTTGTGGGAAGAGTTGAAGAGGTAGATGGTTGTAATGAGTGTTGGTTTGACACCTTTGGAGAGTAGGCGTTTGCCGAATTGGAAGATGGGGTTTATGTGGCCTTGTGAAGGGTAGGGAAAGAGGAGAACATGTGGTGGTTTGGGGATGTTATGGTGTTCTTTTGCCATGGTTGGTTAGTAGGGAAATGTTGTGGTGGTTGGAGGTTGGAAGTGGTTTGTTGTGTGGATGTAATTGGACATGTATTGGAGTGGCCAACTTCTTCTTGTCTCCTTTTTATAATTATATGATATTTATATATGTTGTTTGGATGGACTAAAAACATCTAGAATAATTTTATTTTAAGAAAATTTATAAAAGAAAACATTTGACATAGGAAATTTGAAACAAATTTAATTTGGGCTTTTTTTTTTTTTTTTTTTTTATATAATTGTCAAGATATCTGTCAAAAATGAATTATTATATGTTATTTGCTCATTATAGTATTTTAATTTGTTTTTTGTTTATGATTTGATTTGGTTTGCAACTTGTGTATTTATGATTTTTATGTAAAAAAGTCATTTGGCTATTTTTTTAAGGTTTAATATTATCGGTAACATTAAGCTTTTACCAATAACTCTTACAAGTGAGAGGCGGCTAAACGGGCCACAAGTTACGCCGCTACTCCCTTTTGAATAGAAAAACTTACTCTATTAAAAATAAAACTTAGGTCCTTCATCGCTGGAGAGTTACTCTGCACCACATTTTGAACTCTTTTTAAGAACTGGATTGCCTCGGGGGCTAAACCTCAAAATGTGTCAAAAGCAAAAGGCACAAAAATGTGTTGGTTCTCTAGACAGGCAGCTTCATGTTTGACAACTTTCTGGGATTCTGCTCTCAATGCTGCTTGCCCTGCCACACACCCCGAATCTCGAAGTCCCACCAACGGAGACACCCCTGTGAGATCAACGCACGTATGTTTGCCTTGTGCCCACTTGAACACAAGGACATCTGCTGGCCTTAGGGTAGACCGCCTTCTAGGAGGTCCGTCAAAAAGTTAACCGGGGCTTCTTTCCTAGCCGAAATCCCTGCCCTTCGCAAGACGTTCCATAAAACTTCCCTGACTAGATCATGTCTGTATTTAAATTTGGGCAGCTCCTTACAATGAAGGGCATGTTCCCTAAATTTATTTAAACATGCTTTTTTTGCAAACGGACACGGCTCATCAACCGGACACGGGATTCAACAACTGACATGTGTTGCCCGAGCCCCCCAATAGGAAGGACAACTAAGAAATCTTGAGCATGCGCTACTTTGAGGCATTCACACACCGCTTTCTGACGTGAAGTCATGGCAAACCTCTCTCCCATAGTCTGAAGGGTTTTACAGTTAAATGCACTTACCAAGAACTTTTGAGGTTTGCTGGGGCCCGGAGGCGGTGTCCTTATCCATAAAACCACCCAAATCTAAATCAGGAAGAGAGCTGCGAACGATGTTCAAGGCAAGCTCATGATTGGATAAATAAATATTAAATGCTGCAAATAAAATAAATAGAGAAAATTAATACTAAACAAATAAAAGAGAAGTGAAAAAAATATTTAATATTATTGTTTAATAGGAAAGAGAAATAAAAAAAATATGATTGAATATTATTATTTAATAATCTAGTAAAAATAAAGATACGTGTATGTGTGTGTATAAGTAGAGGTTAGCGTACAAAGCCTAGGTTTTGTAAGAAGGGTGAGAAGGTTTCCTACGATGATACGTGGCATTAGTTGAAATTAATCTAAAGGTCATTTAGGTAATTATGCACATAATCAAAATATGGTAAAATAGATAAATAATTGAGGAGTTATTTTTGGGATTTTATTCAACCATTTTAACCAATTTGTGTTTTATCACCAATGTCTCATCAATCTAGTGTCTTTTGTCACCGTCAAATCAACTTTGTGTTTTAACAACCAAGTGTGTTTTATCACAATCGTATCAACAATCCAGTGGGTTTTATCACCATCATGTTATAACAACCCGTCTGAACCCATTGTGTTTTTTAACTCATGCTAACTACTTAGAAGAACTTATGGTGCTTTAATCAAAACATTGTGGTATAACATCCCATCCAAACCCATTGTGTTTCAACCTCATGTTAACCACCCATTTGAACCTATTATGTTTTAAACTCATGTAGAACACATGATCACAAGCTCATGTTCATAGGAGGGGGGGGGGGGGAGAATGCGGAAACTAAGTCGATCCACATGTCCTTCAAACGATGACGGATGACTATAGATCCGAATACGCAAACCAAAAGAGAAACGAATGCGAAAGGTCAACGTCAAACACCAACAAAAGCCCATCGTATTTTAAACTCATGTAGATTCGAATGCGCCAACTAAGTTGGTGAAGAAGGAGAGAAAAATATATATTTATGATTGTAATAAAGGGAGAGAGAGAGAGAGAGAGAGAGAGAGAGAGAGAGAGAGAGAGAGAGACGGGGGGGGGGGGGGGGGGGGGGTATGGAAATTCTCCTTAAATGAAGGAGGTGTTTAAATTAAATCATCCATCTATCAACATGATCTAAATGACACAATTAATTCTCACATTTCTCACAAAACACACCATTTGTACCCTAACCCTACCATATATATATATATATATATATATATATATATATATATATATATATATATATATATATATATATATATATATATAGGATTGAGATCAAATAGGAGCCACCACCATAGTTTAGAACTTAGGAACCAATCTTAGCCATTCTTTTATATTTTGATCAAAAGGGTAGTTATGTAAAATTGTATTTATAAAATACTACTTTTTATTAAAAGACTTTTTTTTCTTCAACAGTTACGCCTTGCTTCTTGTTAATATTCCCTACATTTAAGCTATAATCTAACAAATCACATAATCAATTTTATCAGTTAACATCAATCATTCTTTTTATTTAATCGATCATCTACTAATTCCTTTGGTTCTTATTGTCAGTTAACTTCCATCACTAATCTTATATCATAAAAAATCCTTATTGTTCATATTTTCAATTATTTTCCATCAGTAAGATAACCGTTCATCATCATTCGATCGTTGATCATGACTAAAGATTTGGGTTCGTAATTTCATCATCCTTTCTTTTTATGTTTTTGTACCTTTAAAATATTATTTTTGTTTCAATCTTACTTTTGTTTTTCATTTACAAATTATTGATTAGGGAACAAAATACGGAAGTTACATCATAATAGCAGGTAGACGGGCAACAAGCTGCGCCGCCATCCCTTTTTGAATTGCAAACCCTAGTCTACTAAAGACAAAGCCTTGCCCCCTGGGGATGAAACATTGCTGTGGACAACCCGTTGGACCCTGGTCAAGAAACGAATAGCTTCTGGCGCCAGGGAGCCAAAGGTGTCGAAAGCCAGAGGGATAAAAACATGCTGGTTATCTGCACAAGCTTTAGCATGTTTATCTACTTTCTTTAATTCCGCCTTTCTTGATGCTTGCCCAGCTAGGAACCCTGTTTCCCGTAACCCAACAAGCGGAGATACCCCGGTGAGGTCCACACATGCATGTTTCCCCCTCTCCCAACCAAAGACAAGCAGGTCCGCTGGTCGCAGGGTGGATCTCCCTTCCGTGGGGTCTGTGAGGAAATTTACAGGGGCCTCCTTTTTGGCAGAGATCCCAGCTCTTCTCAAGATATCCCACAAAACATCCCTCACCCATTCATGCCGATATTTGAAACCAGGGAGCTCCTTGCAATGGATTGCATGCTCCCCATATTTATCCATGCAGGTTTTACGGCAGATGGGGCATGTTTCATCTTCCGGGTACATAGGGATCATCAATCGGTACTTGAGTATAGCCCTGTACTCTACTGCAGACATGCATTGACCCAAACCCTCAATCGGGACAACGGTCAAAAAATCCTGAGCATGAGGGCCCTTTAGGCATTCAATCACCGCCTTCTGGCGAGTGGACAACTCAAAAACTTCTCCCAGGCTCTGAGCAGTTTTGCTAAAAAGAGCATTCGCCAAAGTTTTTTGTGGCTTTGAGGGGGCGGTGTCCTTGTTAGAAAAACCGCCAATATCAAAATCCGGGAGATAGACATTTAAGCGTTTGAGCGCCTGTTGATAGTCTGGGTCTAGTCCAATGACCCCACTGTTTCGGAGGATATGATCCTGAAGTTCCCAAGACTGAACTCTGGACGCCACAAAGGCATAGACCCCAACATCTCGAGCTGAAAGGAGGCCCAAACCACCTAAACGCATCGGCAAGGATGCCAAGCGCCACTGGAGGTCCCCGAAGAAGGGGCCGCCACACACAACTATATCTTCAATAGCTTTGCGGAGACCATCATCGAAAAGGGATACTGCATCCACCATGAAGTGGGGTTGGCATGTTCGTAACCCAAAAAGTAACTTAGCGACCCCCATGCATGACCTGAGCAGCAGGAGTTCACTCTGGGGATCTCTAAGGCGGGGCAATAGTTTCATGAGGGCAACTGCACTCGTAGCCCGCCGCCCTGCCAACTCCCCGATAAAGGCAGGATCTCGGCTAACAGCCCCACCAAGGAGCTTAACCCCTTTCTTAGGTCTACCAATCCCTGTCGGGAAAAGCCCTTCCTGGGTTTTCAACCCGTCACACGTTGGCCAAAAGACCTCTGTTTTCTTAATATTGAGATGAAGCCCCAGAGATGGCCCATGCACGTTGATAATGTCTAAAGCCTTAGCAACCGCAGCAGCGTTGCCTATAATCGTCCCATCATCCAAATACCAAGCATGGAACGGGAGATTACAGTGTTCCTGACCCGCATGATGAGAGGATGTAAGGCAAGAGCAAAGAGAAGGGGCCCCAAAGGATCTCCTTGCTGCACTCCGGTGGTAGCCCCAATACAATCATTACCCACGTACAGCCTAGCAGGCTGGGCGTAAAGGAACTGGACCCACGGATAGATAGACGGGCATCGCTGGTGAACCTCTTGAAGAAAGGCTGTGCGGTCGACCATGTTGAAGGCATTGGAAAAGTCTACTGTAAGCAGAGCCAAGGACCCATCCACATGAAAAGAATTCAGGAACCTGTTGGCACTGTGAAGCACCGCCTCTGCCCCATTTGGTACGCCTACTCCAAATGGAAAATCCGGGCCATGTCTTTCCGAACCTTCTTCATTGCCACCTTAGAAACCAACCTCCGCCAAATGCCCCCCACAGCAATAGGTCGAATTCCATTATCGGGCTTCAATAAGGGGGTGAGGGGGGCCGAGGCAACAAACTCAGCAAGTGCCTTAGGGCAGGCCCCCCAAGCCATAAGTTGACAACATCAGTAATGGCCGCGAGCAAGCCCGAGGAAGTCACCGAGCCTTCGCCACCCATAGCATCCAACAGGTGTTGGGCCCGTATCCCATCCCTACCGCAAGACGTCCCTTTAGGGAAAGATCGGATACATTTGAGCACACAATCCCCATCTACAGATAGAGCGGGTTGGGCGATAGGGTTAGATGGAAAAGATGGAGGCGGCACCACTGGGTGTTTATCAATGAGGGCGTGCATGGTCGATTCACATAGAGGGGCAACCCCACTGGAGCACAGAACCTTAACCGCCGCCGTGAAATGCCCATCCCTGACTTTTCGAAGACATTGCTTTATATTCGGTTCCGTTTCATTGTCCTCTTCCCTTCTGACTTCTCCTCTAGATACCACCACATCCCCCACGCTATCCAAGAGGGAAGAGACCAAGACCGCAAACCCAGACCCCCTTTCCATACTGCAAGCGCTTGCATTATGCTACTACACTGCAGAGATTTCCTGTTACCAGATCTTCGCTCTTGCCTGGAGGACGGTCTGACCACCCTCAGGGTTAACCGCGGGAGCAATAGCAATTGGACCCAATTTTCAACCGAGCCTGGCGACGCCACCACTTTACGTAAGGCACTTGTTAACACTTGAGCAAACGTCAGACGACAACTGGGGGGAATGCTTTTAACAGTTTGAATAGGGAGGGAAAAAACACGTTCGAGGAGGGCAACATCCCCAACCATCCCGGTTTGGTGACGTGGGTTTGCGTCGTCTAACGCTTGACATGGTTTCCGTATCCCAACAATGAAATCTTCAATATCTTCCGAGACCATGGCGAACGATACGACCTCATCGTCATGCTTGCATCCCCTACTGAGAGCATGTATCCCCATGCACCTCCCACATAACCATTTACCTCCTGCCCTGAGAGCTTCCCCAACATCCAAGAAAAGGTCCCGATCCTTCGAGACAGCCTCCTTCATAGATAGCCTTCGGTCTTCTGTCTTGAGATGAGTGCTTTGCATGTGTTCAATAAGGCGGAAAAATCCGCCAAACCCCGGTTTACCATCTTTACAATCGTGAAAATGTTTAAAGGGGCAGGCCCTTAAACCGCTAACCAAGTCATGCGCAGAACCTCCTGACTTGACATTCCGGGCTTTCCTGGCAGGAGCCATGTATGAATGATAACAACCGAACTCGAGATGAGTTGGGGGCAAAGGAACCAGTGGGCAAAAACCCTTGACAAGACAGCGAGGGTAGCAACCACCGGTTGCCCACCCTCTAAGCGAACCCCCACATAACTCCTTACCCCATTATTACTATTATTATTATTATTATTATTATTATTATTATTATTATAATACTATAATAGTTATAACTATTATATAACTATTATTATTATAAAACAGACAAAGGACAAAATAGATTACACCTTCATATACACCTTCATGTACTTATCATAACTTCTTTAAAATAAACAGGATAAATTTTTGAAAACTGCCAAAATAAAAAGAGGATGAGGGTCGGTCGAATGAGGGAGTATTTTTTGTTCGGTGGGTCGAAAGGGGGACAAACGGTCGAATGGATGGTTTGGTAGGTCGAATGGGAGACAAATTACAGCGGGTCGAATGTGCACACAGGGGGTCGAATGGAGGAGACCCGGGATCGAAAGAAGAACAGGGACAAAAGGAGGATGACTGGTCGAGTGAAGGAATGGGTCGAAGGTATCGATTTGAAAGTTCAAAAAAAAAAAAAAAAGCCGTTACAAGAAAATGAGGGGTGAGGGTTCAAGGATGTGGGCAAGGTCAGTCGGTGAAGAGATCTAGAGTAAAAAAATGAGAGATTGAGCTTTAATATTAAACCCTGGCATAAAAGTTTGTAAAGAATATAGGGTTACATTAGTGAAGAGATTGTTGATGATGTTACTGGATAAGGAAGGCGACGACGGCGGCGGTATTAGGGTTCCGACTGATTTGAAACTATGGAGGTGATGAAGGGTTAAGAACCCGAGTCAACTCAGTTGACTCGGTCAACATAGGTCAAGAACGAGTCAGAACTAGGTTCCGTATACATACAATCATGATGTTACTGGTATGTGTTGATGATGATGGTGTAATCAACAAAAAAAAAAAACTGATATACACCAATGTATATTTGTGTTGAGGATGTTGAATGAAAGAAAAAAACTGATATACATCAATGTATATCTGTGTCAACGATGATGATAATGATAAGTGAAAAAACGAATATACATTGTATATCTGTGTCAATGATGATGATAAAAAAAAACTGATATACACCAATGTATATTTCATATTTGTGTTGGTGTTGATGATGTTGAATGAAAGAAAAAACTGATATACATCAATGTATAACTGTTGTACACCATTGTATATATGTGTTGATGATGATGATGAATGAACAAAAAAAAAACTGATATACACCAATGTACACTTCAACTTACAACAGCTATATAGCTAAATAAAAATTTACTATTATATACACTTGTGTATAGGCATTTGACTTTGTTTATCCTTATAGCGATTTATGTCTCCCATTCTCTTTACGTAATATACACCAACGTATAATATAAACTAGTGTATATGCATTTGATAATAATAAAGTGTCTCATTTTTTTTGACGTGATAATTAGGTTTTGTAGGATCCAATTTTTTTTTAATATTATCGTTAAATCAGTAAATGGAGATTGAGAGAGTTTTTAGGAGGTATTTATGGTGTAATTAATTTAAATTATGTGTTATGATAACCTACCTAATTTTGTGGAAGACCAAAAGTCCATGATACCCTTACATTTAAATAAACAATTAATTAATCTTCTAATTATTTACAATCATGCCATTAGAGATCAATGGCTATAAAGTGGTTCCTATGGTTCCTACTTAAGGTGTGGTTCCTATTTGAACCTTACCCTATATTTTTTTTGTAAGGTAAACTTCATTCAAAAAACGCCACAAGCGGTCCTTAAAGCAAGGACCCCTGGGCAAAAACAAACGGCTACATCAAATCCATAGGATAATTACACCATTTTTTCCAATTGACATTTTTAATTCTAGTTCTATGACGAAACCAAAAAAACGAGGTTGATTTGATGTTTGCCAACAACTCAACCGGTCTCCTCTTTTTATGTGAGAAAATCCTCGCATTTCTTTCATTCCAAATCGACCACAAAGTCGTGTAAATAATGCCCCGAAGAACCGACTTTTGCTGATGGGACAAAGCTTGGGAGTCGGCCATGTTAAGAATGTCCTTGACGTCAAACGCATAAAACGGGCTCAATCGACATCAAACCGTGATTCGATTCCATATCTCATATGAGTAAACACACCCGGTAAACAAATGCATAGCCGTTTCAAGATCCGTTTTACAAAAGACACAACTCACCTCTTGAAGTTGAACCCCCCGTTTCGTGAGCTCCGCGCAAGTGGGAAGACGATCACGGATAGCTCTCCACGCCATGATTTTACACTTGCTAGGAACCCAAACTTTCCAGTTAATGGTTGGCGAACTAATTGTATTAACGGTCTCGTAGAGAAGCTTCTTTGCAGAGCGAACTGAGAAAATACCACTAGCGTCTCCTTTCCATCTCCATGTGTTGCATCCTCCAGTCCAAACAAAGTCAAACAAGTCTTCTAACAAATGAAACAGCTCAGTGACTTCATCATGAGAAGTAGGCTCAGACCTCCACCCCCAAACTAAAGTCTTGATGCCATTTGTAACCTTCATGCGCTTGTTCACCACCACCCATTTATCCTCCTCAAGTCTGAATAGGTTTGGATAAAGAAGTCTAAGAGGCACATCACGAATCCATGTATCACCCCAAAACAGAATTGTGGAACCATTGCCAACGGACCCGGCAAAATACGTGTTTAAGGAGCAGCCATTTGAAATATTCTTCTCGCCAATTTTGACAATACTCTTCCAACAGCCACTAGCCGTAGATGAACATGGCATGGAAGACCACGTTCTAGCCGACCCATTGCACTCCGAGATAACCCTTTTCCACAAACTGTTACCCTCCTTTTTAAAGCGCCAAGACCACTTTAGAAGTAAAGCTTCATTCGTATGTTGTAGATTAGAAACACCAAGACCACCATCTTTTTTGGAGGTAGTAATGATGTCCCATGAAACCCACGGTATCTTTCGTTCAACACTAGAGCCGGACCAAAAGAACTTCCTCATGATACTCTCAATTTGTTCAATAACCGCTCTCGGGGCTTTGTAAAGAGAAAGGTAATATATTGGCAAGCTTTCAAGCACCAACTTGATAAGAATTAAACGCCCTCCAATAGACAAACACCTTGCTTTCCACGAAGCGAGCCTATTTTTAATGACATCAATGACCGAGTCCCAATTACAAATCCGCGCCATGTTAGCCCCCACCTTGATACCAAGGTAGACGAAAGGGATGTTCCCCCTACGACACCCCAGTATTTCCATCATTTCATCAACCTCGTAATCTTCCGTACCGATCCCAAACAGATTGGACTTAAAAATATTAATACGAAGGCCGGAGCAAATATGAAAGATACGAAGAATTCGAGCTGTACTTTAAAGATTCTCTTTAGACCATTCTCCCATGATTAGCGCGTCATCCGCGTAAAATAGATGAGTTATCTCCGAATCATTATCCGTGAACCGCAACCCTTTTACTTCCCCGATCTCGTTGGCCTTCTTGAAAATGCATGAAAGTGCTTCCATGACTAAGAGAAAAAGAAAAGGAGAAATGGGATCACCTTGTCTCAACCCCTTCTCGCATTTAAACTCGAAAGTAGGCGAGCCATTGACGAGCACAGAGGCTCGAGCAGAAACTAAAATCCCTTTAATCCATTTACACCACGTAGGGGGAAAACCCATTTGCTCCATAATGGACATTAAAAAAATTCCAGTTAACGTTGTCGTAAGCTTTTTCAAAATCAATCTTTAACAGAAAAGCTTTTCTCCGCCTTTTCTTCAACCAGGCAATAATCTCATTGATCACCAGGGGACCGTCTAGAATAAAACGGTCAGAAAGAAAAGCTGACTGGAATTCGGAAATCACCTGCCCCATAACCTTTTTAAGACGGTTAGTAAGGATTTTAGAGAGCACCTTACTAATCATCCCAATCAGAGTAATCGGTCTATAGTCTTTAAGGCCCAAAGGAGTTTTAACCTTGGGTATCAACGTAATGAACGACGAAGCGCACCCCGGGTTAATAAAACCTGAATCATAGAAATCCGACACAATACGAAAAAAGTCATCTTCAAGCACATCCCAAAATCTCTTGACAAATCTAAAATTAAAACCGTCTGGGCCAGGCGCCTTGTTTGAACCACACTCAAAAGCTGCCTCTTTCACTTCTTGTTTGGTAAACGGAACGATCAGAGCTTCACGGTCACCATCTGCTATCGTTTTTTAAACCGGGACAAAGCAAACTGGGCCTACTATTGGATTCTTCTTTAAAATGGTCCCGAAAGAAAGTCATAACTTCTCTCTTTACCACCGTAGGCTTAGACACCCAACTCCCGTTTATCATCAAACCCGGAATCCCATTTCTAGCTTTTCTACCATTCACCACATTATGGAAAAAAGTAGAATTCTCATCCCCCATAGAAGCCCATTTAACCCGCGATTTCTGTTTCAAATCACGGCTCTTTAGAAGTTGAATCTCCTCCAAACATTTTGAACATTCGGACCACACCCATAATTCATCTTCCTCTAAATCTTTAGATTCCATAAGAGTTTCCATTTTAGCTTTGTCAGCCCGTAAGGATGCTTAAAGATTTCTCTCAGTGGCGCTCCAATTTTTGTACCATTCCGTAAGAGCATATCGCAACTTTTTCAATTTATTCAACAAGTTTAAATCGCTAGGCCCGGTATTAGTCCAACCAGAAAAAACCGTCCGAACGACATCTTCACAACCAGGATTATCCAACCACGCATCGAACCAACGGAAAGGCTTGGCGCCAAAATTAGCATCTATGACAGAAAACACTACCGGGGAGTGGTCGGAGAGATCTTTCTTTAAAACTCGGACGCAAACATTCGACCAACTATTGAATATATCATCGCATACGAAAAATCTATCAATCTTACTCAACTTACACTGTCCACGACGAACCGTCATACATGTAAACTTCATACCTTTCATTTGATATTCACGCAAACCAGCCTCTTCTATGAATTCATTAAAATCCCGAGCGCCAGTTGGATCAAACATGGAATTTTTTCTCTCCTCCCGGTCACGAACCGCGTTAAAATCGCCAAAAACAATCCATCGACCTTCATGCGACTGAATCAGGTTCACAAGTCTCGCCCAAAGACACCTTTTATCACCATTATTTTGAGGCACGTAAACGTTAACAACATTGATTCGGGCCGTGCCTTCTGTCAAAAAGCCCGAAACACATAAGAACTTGTTGTCCTTTATCACCTTATGTTTAGCGAAAACTTTCGGATCCCACACACTAACTATACCACCAGAATTTCCAACCGCATCAACCGCCTCGAACTCCGCCCCATAACCCCCCCTCCCCCAGTAATTAGAAATAACCCCGGCGTTCACATTACAACTCATAGATTCTTGCAAGCCAATAAAAGAAATACCACAATCTACTTTAATTTTGTAAATCCAATTTGCTTTACCGTAGCCCCCAATCCCCCTGACATTGATCGACAAACAAATCATGGCTTACCCGATTGTAATCCTTCTTGAATGACCGCATCACTAATCATTTTTTCACGATTGCTAAGGTCAGCTCCCAGTTTGGCACCTAAGATCACAGTTTGTTGAACTTCATGACAACAAAGTTGTTCAACCAAATTGTTATAATCTTCGACAGACTCCTGGACAGGCCCAATAGGCCCATTGGGGTCGGCTGGTAGAAGCTCAGGCCCTTTGGGTTGTGAATTCAAATCAAATGTCTCGCGTCCAATAGGCCCAACAAAGTGAACCGTTTCATCACCAACTTGGTCTAATTGGGAATCCGAAAGGCCTAGTAATTTATCAATACCAAATAAGTCTTCATCGTTTTTGGACCTCTTAGTTACTTTGAGACTTTCTTGGCTACTAGTGTAACCAACACCGGGCCGGCCCAGTTCCGCCTTCTTAAACTTTTTTCTCTTATTCACGTGGGTATTCGACTGGGTCCAGCTACATCCTCCGTAATAACCTCTTCTAGAATAATCTCCTCATCATGGGCTTCATTATTTTGATCAAAGGGAAAGTCAACGGCCGGCATAAATGTCTCCTCATTATCCTCCGAAAGAATCTCCTCCTCATTAATGCCATTGATTTCTAAATTAACATTTCCATCATTAGAATTTCCAGCCGTTTCAACCGGAACTTGGTCAACCCCTTCATTAGTTTCCATATCTGCTACGTCGGAAAAAACGTTCACCGGTGGTTGGGATCCGAAAGCATCACCATCATCGTCGTCCACCTTCTTAGAGCTTCCCATAACAGTCGGCTCCATGAATTCCGAAAACCAGTCTTCGCTATCCTCCGTAATCCAGGCGCGAAATTTACGATCCTTCCACTGTAAGGTGATTTCATCGGAGACTCGCTTCCCATCCCCCACTAGGATACCCAGATATTTGTATGATAAATCAACATCCGATTTTGCACGTGTGGCTTTATGAATGATTCTACCGAACCGGCTACCAATGGCTTCGATCACAGCGTCAGATAGGATATGCAAGGGAATCCCTTGGATTTTAATCCAAGCTATCCTCTCAAATCCCAAAACCTGCCCCTCCCACAATACGATCATGTTAAACTTATCTTTCAATACAGACCCTTCCTTTATGAACTTGGCAGCCGTGTCATGATCACTAAAAGTAATCAATATGTCAAGACCTCCTATGTACTGTATCTTCTCTACTTTAAAGGCTAACTCCTTCAAAATAATTTTTATATTCTTTAATGCTGGAAAATCCACCATCCTGACAACAGTTGCTAACCCATGTACTGATCCGAACGCCAAACCATCGTGATCAACCGTAATAGATTGACCTATCAGCATGTCTTTAAAAGATCGCGTTCCAACCTCCGACGAACCCAGGTTGGGCATCGTATTTTCTTCAGCATTACCTTGGCTGCCATTCCTAGGTTCAAACATCTTAGACTCATCCACCCTATGACTATTGATCTCTCCTTCCTCTAGCACGAAACGCGCTACGTTAAACCATAGCTTATAATCCCCCATGCGTATCTTTCTCAGATCCCTTAAGAGTTCATCGACATCTTTAACATCTAGTAAAGAAATAAAACCAAAGCGATTACCTCCTTTGTCCCGTTTTTTTGCTATATAGAGATCAAAAATCTGGCCATAAGGACGAACTTGTGAAGCAAGATCATTACCACTGCACCCCTCGGGGAGATTAGAGACGAAAATGTTGGGTCTGCTGACCTGGAGAAGAACAGATGATTAGAAAGCCAAAACATGCTATCAGTTTGATCCTTGAATAAACAGTCTTTACAACTTACTTCTCCCAAAAGACTGCTGACCCTAACTACTGTTCTATCCAAACAACTGCTCAACAACTGCTGATACAAAGAACTGCTGAGTAAACAACTGATGAAGAACAACTGCTGACCAAAGGTCTGATGAAGAACAACTGCTGATACAAGTACTGAAGACCAAAGCACTGCTGGAACCAACAGCACTTAGGCTCCAGCAGTGGATACAAGACCATCAGAGTTTATCTTCAACAGATGTTTAATATCAGTGCTTTCAATGTAACAGTAGTTTGTAATAGGCAGATGTTTATGTTTGTTATTCAGTTAGAGGTCACTGTCTTAGGTGACGTCAGCCTAGGTCATCAGTGCTTTGAGTCTGTCTATAAATAGAACAGTGCTTGTACTGTTTTATTGCATCACACACACAAACATTATCTCAGACAAACACTGTGTGATCAGGCTGAGGGGGAGTAATTGTACGATTGTAATCTTTTGGATTAATGAAAGCTTTCGATCTGAAAACATTTACTCTCTTGTTTTGATTAACAGTTTATTATTCCGCTGCACTTTCATTCTATTTTCAATTCATTATTACCATATTTAGTTAAACGATCAAAACAAACAAACTCAGATCCTAACAATTGGTATCAGAGCTTGGTCAATTAAATTCGATCTAACAAATCAATTTAATAATCAGCTCACAATTATTGATATCGTTTGTCTGTTAGATTGAAAACAGAGTAATAGTTTAATTTCGTTTCAACCGTTTTTAAACAGACTTTGTTTTTTGAAAAATCAGAGAATGGCTTCTATCAATCACGATCCACATAACACTGGCACGAACAACAAACCACCGATGCTTGTCAGATCTGAATACAATATCTGGCAACGTCGGATGAGCCATGTTCTAGCTCAACAAAACACTGGGTGTTGGAAGTCGGTTATCTTCGGACCACATGTTCCGACTGTGCCGAGTACTGAAGATCCCAAAGTGTTTGAGCCAAAGAAACTTGAAAACTACTCCGACCAGGATTTTCAGAAAATTAAGCTAGATGCTAAGGCCTTCAGTATTGTGGCCATGGCTCTACCCAATGATATATATGCTGGGTTGTTACACTGTAACAGTGCAAAGGAGTTGTGGGATGCACTGAAAGAACAGTTTGGTGGGACTGAGGAGGTTATTGAAAACAATCGTGAAATACTTAACCAACAATATGAAACATTCAGTCATGTCAAAGGAGAGTCATTAACTCAACAGTTTGAGAGATTTAATTGCTTAATTAGTGAACTAAAATTGGTTGGTCTTACTTACCCTCATTCAACCTTGAACCATAGGTTTTTGAGATCATTACCAGACAAATGGGACACTATTGCTATTGTGATGAGAAACTCAATAGGATTTAAAGACCTATCACTGACCCAGCTTCATGGTAAGCTCTTGACCTATGAGAGAGAGCTTAACCAGAAAAAGAAGCTCCAGGACTCTGGAAAAGTGTCCGATGACTATGTGTTTGGGAATACAACACTTTTGGGTCATGATGAGGTGCCTGGAAACACAAAGGATCAGAGTTATGATCATTTTATTGACATAACTTCAGGTTTTAACTCAGGTTTTAACTCTGATTCTTATTCACCAAACTATGCTTTCACAGCAAGTGGTGGTGATATCCAGGCATCTGACAATATATCCTTTGAGTATGATGACCTGAAATACTTTGACCCTGATGATTTGGAAGAAATGGACATTATGCACCAATTGGCCCTTCTCAGTGTAAGAACTAATAATTTTTACAAGAAAACTGGGAGAAGGTTTCCAGGGTTGACTGGCAGATCTAAGGTTGGGTTGGATAAATCAAAGATCAAGTGTTATAAATGTCATAGGTTTGGTCATTTTGCTAGGGAATGTAGGGGTCAACATGGTACACCTATGATAACCTATCCAAATCAAAGACCACAGACCAACACTTATCAGAATTCCTATAATGCCCCTGGACCAAATGTGCAAAACACTGCTCATTTTGCACAGTCCTCAAACACTGTTCCTGTCCAGTATGTCCAAACCACTGTTCCTCAGATCCACTATGTGCAAACACCTGTTGCTCAAGCACCTGTGCAAACGACTGTTGCTCCATCCTCTGCTCCTGCAGAGACCAGTCAACAAAGCTTCTTTACACAAGGCTTTGTTGATTGGAGCAGTCTACCTGATGAGCTAACAGATGAGAATTTTGCACTAGTTGCCAAAGCTGAAAATGAACCAGAAATTTTTGTTTCATGGCTATGGTGGATGAGATTGAATCTGAGGAGGTGGTAACTGAATCTGATGTTGTGACTGATGATGTTGTTAGTGAAGTTGTTACAGGTGAAAAACCTGAAGAAGAGGTTGTGAATCTCACAGATCCCTGGGGTGCATCTGATGACTGTGAGTGCAAGTGTGATTGTGCATTGATGGCTGCTGCTAAGGTATCTCCTCAAATTCTTAAAGAGTTGTGTTCTGACAAATGTGTAATAGCATTTGCTAACATCAAAGAGGTGAATGAAAACCTTAGAAAGAAAATTTTGGATGATGAAGTTAAATTTGAAAAACTCACAAAAGATTTGAAAACAAATTACTCCTGGGTGGGGAACCGCCTATTTTTCTGATCTCCTTTCCTTCTATTCGCCTATCCTCTCCCTTCCGGTTTAACTGCAAAAAGAGTCTGAAATTAGCAGCTTAAAACATGAAGCAACCATAACCAAAGACCAGCTCCAAACTATGATAGCAAAATATCAAAGTTGCAAGAGTGAGCTAGAGTCCACCCAAGTTGAATGTGAGAAATGGGTGGAATCATGTAGAGGCTTTGAAATGTTACTCAACAAACAAACTAAAAGTCATGTAAAGTTTGGCTTTGGTTTTGAAACCACTGCTCCTGCTTTTGAAAACACTGACAAAAAGAGTCAAAAGTCTGTTGAGGTAATACCAACAAACCTGCAGGGTCAAGAGATTAAAATCACTGAACCAAATGGTAAGAAAATTGTTCTTGAAAAACCAGAAGGTTCCTCATCTTTTGCTGAACTTGAAAAGTATGAATTTAAACCTACTTGGTCTGATGAGTGTGATACTCTTGAGAATTTCAAACCTGTTGATTTTAAAACACCTGAGGGAAAGACAGCTCCTCAGGCAAAGGTCATTCCATTGGCTAAAGTCATTCCCCTGAAAAATCTTCCAGCAGATGCTCAAACATCTGCTGAAAAGAAGACTGAAAAGGGGAAGAAGAAAGAAAAGACTGTCAACTTGTTCTGTGATTTCTGTGAAAAGAAGAATCATGTCACCAAAAACTGTTTTCTTCTAAAAGCATATGACATTAACAAAGGAACAAGTGAATGTGATTCCAAAGCCACATGCTCAATATGTGGGAAAAAGAATCACAAGACCAAAGAGTGCTTGTATCTCAAAAATTTTGATGTTAAAATACAAGAATACAAAGCTAAAACTCTTGCAAACCCTGTGGTCAGTACTTCAAAAGGAAAGCCCAAACAGACCTTCACCCCTGTCCAAACATCTGTTACAAAAAGGCTTGAAACATCTGCTTCTAGAGATGTCCAAGTAACAGATGCTCCACCCACAAGCAAATACCCAAGAGGTTATGGTCAACCTCCTTGTCACAGTCTGCCACATGTTTATGAGGAGCCAAAGAGACCCTCTAAACCAAGAGTGAACAGAAATCCTTATGGGTATTATCATCTGTCAGGAAGTGATCAAACAACTGCTGCCCCAAGTGTTGACATCCAAGCACTGGCAAATGGTCAGCAGCAGTTGTTGACCTTAATTCAAAAATTGGTCCATACCACTGATCACCTTCCAAAGCTTGAGTCTGAAAGGTCTGTGGACCCATCCAAAGCCAACTTGGCTTTGGACACTCACCAAAACTAACCATTTACTGATGTGCAGGGAGCTTCTGCTTGTTTAGATAGTCTTTGGTATGCAGATAGTGGAGGCTCCAGGCACATGACAGGATGTAGAGCCCTTCTTCTGGACTTCTTGGCTCATGGAGGGGGTGATATATCCTTTGGTAATGATTCTAAAGGTAAGGTGTTGGGTTCAGGGACTGTACAGGCTGGAAAACTCAAGTTTGAAAATGTCAATCTTATTGATAATCTCAAGTTTAATCTTTTGAGTGTTTCACAAATGGGTGACAAAGGTTATGGCTCATTTTTCACAAAGAAAACTTGTAAGATTATTGGGCCAGAAGTGGTGAAAAAGATTGATACCATTATTGCTGAGAGCAAAGCACAACTTGTTGCTCATAGAAGTGGCAATGTGTATGTTGTTGATATGTTAAAGGACAATCCTATGGCAAATGTCTGTCTGTTTTCTGCTGCCTCCACTAAGGAGAAAGAATTGTGGCATAGGAGATTGGGTCACACCAACCTTAATACTATCAACACACTCTCCAAACAAAGCCTTGTCAGAGGCTTACCATCAAAAGAATTTAAATGTGATGAGCATTGTGTTTCTTGCTTAAAAGGAAAACAACATAAAAGCTCTTACAAATCCATTGATGAGTCCAAAACTAGTCAGTGTCTACAACTGTTGCACATGGACTTGTTTGGCCCTGTTAAAATCATGAGTCTAAGAAGAAAGAGATTTTGTCTTGTCATAGTTGATGATTTTTCTAGGTTTACATGGACTTACTTTTTACATTCTAAGGATGAGACTGCAGGTATATTGAAGGACTTTGTCACCAAAGTTGAAAAACAATATGACTTGCCAGTAAAAGTCTTCAGGAGGGACAATGGAACAGAGTTTAAAAATAAGGAGTTGGATGACTTCTGTGTGTCAAAAGGGATTGTGAGGCAGTTCAGCATCCCAAGAACACCAGAACAAAATGGGGTGGTTGAGAGGAAAAATAGAACTCTTATAGAAGCTGCAAGAACCATGCTAGCAGATTCTGGTTTGCCACTGTCCTTTTGGGCAGAAGCTGTAAACACTTCTTGCTATGTCCAAAACAGAGTTTTGATCATCCCCAGACATCAAAAAACTGCTTATGAAATCATGTTCAAAATCAAACCATTAATCTCATTTTTCAAAATCTTTGGCTGCCCATGTTTCATTTTAAATCTCAAAGATTCCATTTCAAAATTTGCAGCCAAAGTAGACTGTGGTTATTTTCTGGGATATTCTTCTACTGCTAAGGCCTACAAAGTGTTTAACACAAGGACTAAGACAATAGAAGAAACTCTGAATGTAAAGTTCAATGAACTTTCATCTCTAAAAATCCCTGCAAACCCTGCTGAACTATTTGATTTAGATAAATTCAAATTTGAAGATATCACTGTTAAAGCTAACAATGCAGGTATTCCACAGTCTCCACAGCAAGATTACAGAACAGATGTTGTGATCCCCAGTCACTACAAAGTCTATTCTGCCTCAGAGGAAGCAGCTGTTCAAGACAATTGTCAAAACTCTGCCACAGCTGTGTCAACCACTGTTGGCCAGTCTTATCCTCAAACCACTGCCTCACCCCTCACAACCACTGACCTATCATCTGTTGACAAAAGTCAGTCAAGTTTCACACCACTTGGACCCATTCCTCCATTACCATTCCAAACATCTGATGGCACTACAGAAGTACCAACAGATGTTACACCAACAGAGTCACCAAACCTCTGTCCATCACCTCAAAATGCCATTGTTCCATATCAAGGAGATCTTATTTACTTAAGAGCTCATCCACCAGACCAGATCATTGGCAACATCAGAGAGGGTGTGCTCACAAGAAGCCAATCCTCAAATATCTGTCTTTTTGCAGGTTTCTTATCCCTCACACAACCTGTCAAGTACCAAGAGGCACTGAAAGACAACAGTTGGGTTGAGGCCATGCAGGAAGAACTCCTTCAATTCAAAAGACAACAAGTATGGGAGCTTGTACCACTTCCTAAGGATGTCTGTCCTATAGGAACAAAGTGGGTCTTCAAAAACAAGACTGATGAAAGGGGTATTGTTGTCAAAAATAAAGCCAGGCTTGTGGTTCAAGGCTTCAGACAAGAAGAGGGAATAGATTATGATGAGACTTTTGCTCCTGTAGCAAGACTAGAAGCCATCAGACTCTTTTTAGCCTTTGCTGTCAACCACAACATAAAGGTGTATCAGATGGACATCAAATGTGCTTTCCTTTATGGCAAAATTCAGGAGGAGGTGTATGTATGTCAGCCACCTGGTTTTGAAGACACATTCCATCCTGACTATGTCTACAAGCTCAACAAAGCTTTGTATGGACTTAAACAAGCACCAAGGGCCTGGTATGAAACTCTCTCCACATTTCTCTTATCCATTGGCTTCACAAGAGGTAAAATTGACAAAACTTTATTTCTTAAATGGAAAGGGAAACACTTAATGATTGTTCAAATATATGTGGATGACATCATTTTTGGATCCACATGTAACCAAATGTGTGAAGAGTTCAGAAAACTCATGACAGCAGAGTTTGAGATGAGTGCCATGGGTGAGCTTCAGTGTTTCCTTGGTCTTCAAGTGAAACAACTGCAAAATGGCACATTCATTCACCAAAACAAATATGTAAAGAACTTATTAACCAGATTTGAGATGAATGATTGTAAGCCATGTAGCACACCCATGAGTACAGTCAAGCTGCTCACTATTGATGACAAGGATGAACTGGTTGATCAAACACACTATAGATGTATGATTGGGTCCTTATTGTACCTAACTGCATCTAGGCCAGACATTGTGTTTGCTACCTGTGTCTGTGCCAGATCCCAGGCTTCACCCAGAAAGTCAAACCTTATTGCTGTGAAAAGGATATTCAGATACCTCAAAGGTGCTCCCACACTTGGTATTTGGTATCCTGCTAATGGAAACATTGAGCTTTCAGGTTATTCAGATAGTGACTTTGCTGGCTGTCACACCACAAGAAAATCCACTTCAGGAGGGTGCCAATTTCTAGGGAATGCCTTAGTTTCATGGCAAAGCAAAAAGCAGGCAGCTGTTTCTACTTCAACAGCTGAAGCTGAATACATTGCTGCTGCAAGCTGTACAGCCCAACTCATGTGGCTTCAAAATCAACTACTGGATTTTGGGATAACTGCACTTAGGACTCCACTCATGCTGGACAGTCAAGCTGCTGAAAATATCATCAAGAATCCAGTCTCTCATTCCACTACCAAACACATTGACATAAGACATCATTTTGTCAGAGACAGCTATGAAAAAGGTTTGATTTCTTTACACCATGTTCCAACAGAGGATCAGTTGGCAGATGTGTTAACAAAAGCTTTAGACACATCTACCTTTACAAACCTGATTTCCAGAATTGGTATGTTAAACATGGATTAAACAAATAAAGTTTCAATAAATCTTAATAAAATGTTTCAGCAAATCAAATTTTTTAAATAGCTGTTTGGTTGAAAAATCTGTTTATAACATCTGATCAGATAAAACAACCACTGTTTCATTCATATCCACTGTTGGTTGAAAAGTCTGTTTCAAAACATCTGATCAGATAAAACAACTGTTAGTTGAAAAATCTGTTTCAGAACATCTGTTCAGATAAAACAACTGTCTCCTTATATATATACTATATTTAAAAAAAAAAAAACAGCTGTTTGAATCAGCTGTTTGCCAAAACAGCTGTTTGTATCAGTTGTTTGCCAAAAACAGTTGTTCTCCACCAGATGTTTCATCCATCAGATGATTGCCACGTCTGTTCATATAAGCAGAGGTTTGGCCACATCAGCGGTTTCATTGAGCCTATAAAAACCCTGTTTTACCACAACAGACGTTACACTGTCTCATTGTATTCAAATACTGAAAACCGCCTTCTTCATTCTCAAACCCTTCATCAATATCCAATCATCTTCACCTTCGAAATCCATTACAATGGATCTTCAAGCCAAAGCTACACACAATTGTCTCCCCTATCTGATTAAAACAGATGACAACACTCCATTTCATTCCACCATCGACATTTTCCTTAACTCCAAATACTTACCCATCCTAACCGCTAACGCCCCCATTTATCTTGATACACTCCAAGAATTTTGGTTGAATGCTGAGTTTCTATTACAAGACAAAAAGCCTACTTCCATTATTTCCAAAATTGGAGAAACCAGTATCGTCATTACCCCTGAAACCATATCCACAACCTTCACACTGAATGACCTGGCAGGTAAGGATTCCTTTACTAAAACAGAGCTTCACACTGAGTTCCAAGAAAGAGGGTATGATGGTCAGATGACTGGATCAACTCTTTTCAAAAAGTTTTTCCATCCAGTCATGAAATTTTTCTTCCATACTCTTCTTCTTTGTGTCTCTGCTAAGTCCACATCCTTTAATGAAATTCCATTAAGGATGCAATATCTGGGTTATGCCATGTTGTCAAACTCTGACTTCAATCTTTCCCAGGGATTGTTCATGGACTTGGTATCAAATGTGAAAGCAGTCAAGTCTGGGTCAAACAATGCTTTTCTTATTTACCCAAGAATTCTTAGTGTAATCTTACAAAAAGTCTTACCAGAAAAAGTTTTCAAAAAGGGTGAGGCTATGCAAATGAAAAGCTTAACTGATGAAACTTTCACAAGAATGCTGGGTGGAAGCACCCAAGAAAAAGTGTCTAAAGTGTCAAAAGTTTCTAAAACACAAACAAAGAGGACAAAGGCAACAACTGTTGTCAAAACCTCTGTTGTTGAGCCCACTGCTCCTGGTGATCATGGCACTACATCCAGTGCTGTGAAACCCACACCAGCCACTTCCAAAAAGAAACATCCATCCACAAAAACCACCACTCAACCACAAATGAGGCTTCTGGATGTTGAGGTACCAGAAGAAACCTCTGTTGCACAACAAATGCAACCTGAAACCACTGTTGTTACTTCCTCACAACAGTTGGACATACCTCCACCTGACCAAACTCCTCATGAATCCTCTCAAAAGGATCATGTTGTAAGCCAAGGGGACACACATCATGATACATTTGAGTCACTTGACCAAATGTTCACAAGCCCCTCTCCCAGGGCTAATTCTCTTGTTACTCCTCCACCCTCACCATCACATCATGTCCCACAAACAATGCAACCTCTGTTTGAAGCAATTGACAAATCTCAGGAAGATCCCAGTTCCTCTCTTCCACCTGTCATTGAGAGTATACTCCAACAAGTGACTGGTCCTGAGAATATACAATCTGCTATCCCACAAACAGAAGAGGAGGTTACACCACCTGAGTTCAATGAAACTCTAGGTGAGTTTTCAAGTGGAGCAGCCACTACTGATGTAGAGACCACTGTCTCACATCAGGACAGTGATTACATAGCTAAGACTCCCTTGAAGGCAACAACTGTTGAAGCCACTATAGTGTCTCCAAAAACAGTTGGAAGTCCCTAGTACCAAGACAAAGGGGCATCTGATTCACCTATTAGGACTGAATCAGGTAGAACTACCACTGGTAGGGACTCAGATGATCCTATTAATTTAGGAGATGGGTCAAAATACCAAGAATTGACGGACAGAGTTTCTGTCATTGAAACCTCTGTTGCTGACATCAAATCTGATGTCAAGCTTATACTGAGCTCAATTGCAGACCTTTCCAAGAGTCAACCATCCACAGCTGATATAGCCATTGAGTTATGGAAATCAGTTTCCCCCATCATCATAGCTCACAGAAAACTGGCTGATCAGACACATGAAACTTACATGGCTGAGATCAGGAATATGGTAGATGCAAGGTACAAAGATACCCATGCTGATATCAAAGCCATCAAGGACCACCTGCTGAAGACTACTGGCTCTGCCCCTACCACCATCCTCAGGGATGAAAATGATGATGCTTTCACGGCTGATGATGCCAAAAAGGGGGAGAGTGGCAGAGATAGGCTACCAAAACTAGATCCTTTTGGTTGTCCTCCTTCTCAAAAAGGCCAAGCCAAGTCTGCCAAGAAATCAGAGTCTACCAAATCAGCTCCACAACAACAAGTTCCACAACAACAACAAGCAACAACAGCACCACCACAACAAACCACTGAGAAGAATAAAGCAGTAGATGACTCTGCAAACATAGAAGCTGAAAAGGCTGCTCAAGAGAAACAGAAAAGAGCTGACACCTTGGAAGTTAAAGCAGAGTCATTAATTGAACTCAAAAAGAAACAACAAAGGGAAACTGAAAATGTGGGATCCTCTAAAAGGATGAAAAGACCTGCCAAGCATGTTAGAAAACCACCATCTAAGTTGAACACCTCTGTTGATAAAACCACTGCTACTGAAACCACTGCCACCCAAAACACTGAAACTACTCAAAACACTGCTACCCAAACCACTGCACCCAAACCACCAAACATACCCAAACCAACAAACACACCTGAACATACAACCACCAAACATACATCACCAGCTAAATCCCAAACATCTGCTGGACCTACTAAAAGGCCAACAGATGTTAATCCAACCACTGCTACCAAATCACCATCACCAAAAATCATGTACACAAGGAAGAGAAAATCAACCTTTGTTGTACATGATGAAAACATACACACATCACCAACCACCATTTCAACTGCCCAATCCACTCCTCCCATCACAGCTATTCCAATCACATCATTCTCACCACACACATCCAAGTTCAGATCCCATAGACCACCACCAACCATTACACCATTGGTTGTTCAGTATCCCCTTGAACTTGATCTACTCAAGGGGGAATTACAATCCTTCTACAATACTGAACAGCCATCAGAAAGATCCTTCCCATCTCTCCCAAACTTCCCTGTTCCCCTCAACATTGATACCTATCTGAAATACAAGGGTGAACTGGTGGATGCCATCATCAGGGAGAAATGCAAAGGGAAGGATGACAGGACTGCTCAGGGCATCCATTCAGCAGAGCTTAGCAAACTCAGAAGGATTGAAGATTTTGCTAAGACCCTGAGCAATTCCATGTCCTCCATGCCTCTCAGTGTAGATTTGGAAAAGGAGGTAAGGGAATCTCTTCTTGAACAGATAATGGCAACCAAGCCTTACAAAGCAAACAAAAAGCAGTTCAATGGTTGGACTACTCATGCTTTGAGAGAAGAACTACTCAGGATTGAAGAAATGGCCAAAGACCCCAAAGCTAAAGTCTCTACTCCTAACTTTGGCAAAGGCAGAGACCCAGTCAGGGCTTTGAAGTTCAAAAGGATGAGGCAGGAGATTGTAGCTGCCAACTATGGGGAGATGAGGTCAGTTTCCAGATGGTCAGAGTTAAGGCTGGTTGAAACTTACAAAAGTCTGGAAGAAAATAGGAAGAAGGATCCCAGCCTTCCAAGGAAACCAATTTACACTGATGAACCAATGATGAAGAGACCCCAACAGACCTTTAACTTGGACAGCTTACTTGAAACCTCTGATCTCACAACTGCTGCAAAAAGACAGTTCAAGAAGCAGAAGGAGATGTCAGAGGAAGATCAAAGAAAGTTTGCTGATACATTCATCAAAGAAGGGCTCTTCAATCAAATACACTATTTCTCTGATCCTACAACAGAGAAGCTCAGAGAACTCATTGGAAGACCTCCATCACCCAACTCATCAAGAATAAAAGTTCATCTCAGCAAATCCACTGACTCAAAAATTCTAAAGTGGAAAGTCAACAAAGACAACCACAAATTGACATTGCTCAGGTCAGATGGAAGGGTTCAGAAGATCAGCATGGATGATGCTTACAGCCTATGTGCAGAAGATCACCAAACATTGCTAAATCTGGACCTATAAAGAGATGAAGAAGACTTATTTGCTCTGAACTTTGAATTGCAATTCAAAGGTCAAATCAGAGAAAGTCTGATGAGGAATAAAGATCAATAAATAAAGCTGAGTTTTGGCATCATCTGTTCTAGGGGGAGATTGTTGGGTCTGCTGACCTGGAGAAGAACAGATGATTAGAAAGCCAAAACATGCTATCAGTTTGATCCTTGAATAAACAGTCTTTACAACTTACTTCTCCCAAAAGACTGCTGACCCTAACTACTGTTCTATCCAAACAACTGCTCAACAACTGCTGATACAAAGAACTGCTGAGTAAACAACTGATGAAGAACAACTGCTGATACAAGTACTGAAGACCAAAGCACTGCTGGAACCAACAACACTTAGGCTCCAGCAGTGGATACAAGACCATCAGAGTTTATCTTCAACAGATGTTTAATATCAGTGCTTTCAATGTAACAGTAGTTTGTAATAGGCAGATGTTTATGTTTGTTATTCTGTTAGAGGTCACTGTCTTAGGTGACGTCAGCCTAGGTCATCAGTGCTTTGAGTCTGTCTATAAATAGAACAGTGCTTGTACTGTTCTATTGCATCACACACACAAACATTCTCTCAGACAAACACTGTGTGATCAGGCTGAGGGGGGGTAATTGTACGATTGTAATCTTTTGGATTAATGAAAGCTTTCGATCTGAAAACATTTACTCTCTTGTTTTGATTAACAGTTTATTATTCCGCTGCACTTTCATTCTATTTTCAATTCATTATTACCATATTTAGTTAAACGATCAAAACAAACAAACTCAGATCCTAACAGAAAAGCTTCGAAATCCTGCGTTGAATGTGATCCGGAATCGGTTTCCGGCGATGCATGCCTGGATTGGGAGCACAATTTTGATGATGAAGATGAGATTATAAACGGTAGTTATCTTGTTTTAACCTTACCCTATATATATAATGATCAAATATGAAGAAAATTTATGTGAGAACAAAAAGAAGAAATGATATATTGATAAAACATTAGATTATTTAACTCTTCTTACATTAATTATTATCTCTCTAATTAATTAGGCATTAACACTTTATTCTACACATTATCAAAATTTGTACACATATCAAAATTCATACTACATATATTGAAATTATCATCATTTGTTTATACTACACATATCGAGATTATCATACGTTTGTCCTACACATATAAAAATCCATCTCACGTATATCCTACACATATCGAAATTATTATTCACTCTAAATTAGGTTTTCTTTGAAAAAATATACTTTAAAAACGAATTTTGAGTTTCATTTATTTAACTAGTTTACGGGTGTACAAAAAATTAATAATTTATGTAACATTAAATACAACTATTAAATGGAAGATATATTTCTATTGGTTTAAATTTGTTCGTTTTCTTCCTACAAAATATTTTCTTCTCATTTGAACTTTCCATTATATATATATAAATACACACACATAGGGTGATTTTCTTGTATAAAGGTCCTATCTCGTGAGAAGTGTGAAAATGATTAAAAATTGTTATGTACGCGTCATTTTTGAATTCTTCATGATGTTCTGGATTGTATGGGCTAAAATAACACCAAACATAATAATTAAAAACACAATGCAATTTATTTTAAGCTTAAAACTTAAAACATAATGCCAAGAGCAGGTGTTTTAAATTGATGTGTTTTAGTTAGGCTCCAAACGAACCAAACGTTCGACAAACAGTTCGTTTATGTTTTCCAGTTCATTAGGTTCGTTAACTTTTATTTTTAATTTAAGTACTTCGAAATTATTAGTACCCTATTATTTAATGACTATTAGTCATTTATTACATATTATTATTACTTCACTTTTTTTTGCGTCTATATTCATGAATGTTCATTTGTGTTTGCTTCCGCTCACCTTTGTCCAGTACCTGAAATTAACATACAAACACAAACGAACACGAAGAAATTAATTTCCTTAACAAATAAACACAAATAGAAAATTTTGTTAGGTAAGTGTTCATGAACTATTCGTGAACACATTATTTTCTTATCAAACAAATATGAACAAGGTCTTGTTTGTGTTCGTTCGATTCATTTGCAGCCCTAGTTTTAGTTGTTTGTTTTGACCGTGTTTTAAATTCCATAGCTATAATACATTGCATTATGTTTTAAATTGTTGGGTTAGGTGTTTTTCTAGCAAAACAACCCAAAACATAATACCTAAATCAAAACATGATGTCTACATGTCAATTTTTAATCATTCTCACACTTGTCATGAAATATGGTATTTGTACACGAACCTTTTCATATATCTATATACACACACATGTCCGTTGGAGTAAATGACGAAAAGTGTAACAACATACAAACATAAAAGACGACTTTAACTAGGAGTCTTGTAAGTTAGTATAAAACTAAAGGATGAAACTGTAATTTTAGTCTTAGTTGTCACATGACCCTCAAATTTCACATGCGGGGTCTTACCGCGAGGCGCGACAAACTAGGATCCAAGTTAATGGTCACAATAAACGACAACTAAATGAGTAAAAGAACATTTAAACAACCCAAAATAAGTTTACAACCCAAAGTAATACTGAAAAGTAGTTCAAAAGTTTAAAAGCAATGTTCAATAAGATGCATAACAAAACGAGACTCCGTGCGACTCCAGTGCGCCTAGCCTCGCTGCTACCTTAGCGACATGAAAAAACGTGCTAAGTTCATGAACATATAATGCTAGTGAGCTCACAGAGTTAAGTTTGCAAAGTACGTAAACATTTGTAAACCAGACCCACATTAACCCTTACGTCTATACCTGATGCTAGCTAGACATCGTTACATGATACTAAAGCGTTATGGACCATTGCTGAATATTAGTAAGTTGCCTTAATTCTCCGCCACCGGTCATCACTCGGTGTCATATGTTACATAGGACAAATATGCACCCGTCCGACCTCCAGTTGACCAGAGTGGGACTTGCCGGGCCCAATAGATCTATTCACACTTTCTCCGCTATGTTTACACATATTCATGGTTTAAATGTTAAAAGGACTTTAGATGAACGTCGCTTAGTACCCATGTGATATATTGTAATAAAGTGGTCTAAACTGTTTAATGTTTATACAACATGTTTTTCCCCAACATGTAAACAATAAAAGAAGCTATGAAACTTACCTTAGGTTGCGTCTTCGTAAATAATGACTCAAAAGTTTGTATGACGATCTTCACTATGGAAAACCTATCATAAAACGCCTATAAGTGTTTGACCGATGATACATTTGTCCAATACCCTTGGTTGTCCAAAACCGTGACTTTGTATGTTTGTAAAAGTGTTTGATGTTTGACACGACCACACAAGACCCGACATCCCGTTGGTGTAAGTTTATACGCATCAACATGCAGATACATACCGCACATACTAATAGACCACAAAATTCAGCACATAGATTATGTAATACACGTATGAGTCAGAAAGCACGATACAGGGTTTCCAAACACGTTACAGGGTTTCAAATGCACTATTGGGTGTCAAGACACGCTACTGGGTTCCAAAACACACTACTGACTTTAAAGCACATGAATGGCTTTCAAAACACACGACTGGCTTCAAAACACACGACTGGCATCACAACACACGACTGGCCTTCAAAACACACGACTGTCTAGCCAGTTGCCCCCTGATAGGCAGTCGATATGTACTGCAGCCTCTTAACCCATTAGACGCGTGAAACCCTCCAAATCAGATCCGAAACATATTGGAACACACCCAAACAATACACAAATAATATCTAACCTAACCCTGTCATTATCCCTCAATTGACACCCCATTATACGCGAAAATTGCAAGTTTTTCCAAAATGGTTAATATTATAGTTAAGTCACATCAAATGCATGCAAAAGTTACCCTAAATGGCAAATAACCTGATTTAATCACATAATCACGTTTCAAACATCATCAAGCTTCAGTATAATCCTTCTAACATGAATCCTAACAAGTTATAAGCATCATATCATCATATTAATCCCTGGATTCCACTAAAATCCTCAAACGAGTCAAAACTCATAAAACCACATAATACTTCAAATATCATCCTATCATGCTTCTAATACCTAGATAATCATCATAACAACTTCCTAGAATCATTCTAACAACAAACACACAAGAAACCCCATGTTTTAGATTCAAAGTTTGCATTTTTATTGAAAAACTCTTAGGAAATGTTTAGATCTAGTTTAGGAATGTTTTTCAAAGGTTTTTATGTATGAAAATCTACAAAGATCAGGCGGGACACTTAGGGTTCATAATAACAACATGGAAATGCATGTAAAAAGGATTTGGATAGAACACACACCTTAGATCTCAACTTGTTTATGGATTCAAACGTTGTTTTAGCTTGAAAATGGCGTGGTTAGGGCTAAAATGGGTGTTTAGAGGTAAAGGAGTGTGAGAGAGTACTTTGGGGTGAGTTAAGGTTGCTGAAATGACAAAACAAGTGAAGTATGATATTTATAGTTGTTATCAGTCATCTGGCACCCTGCAGTCCTCCCTGCGCCAGTCGCCCCTAATCCTTGTGCTTGGCTAGCAGTCACCCCGACTTGGACGATTGGGTTTTTCGACACGTTAATTGCAAATTTAACACATTAATTCAAGTATACACATATCGGCAAGTTATATAATGATCGTAAAACATTTAATACTCGACACTTAACACTTTTATGTTATTCCACTTACCCTCAGGACTCGAGACTCGTGTGTGTGCGTTTTACCCAATGCTCCTCCGAATCACTTACCTATGGACAAAATATGTATAAAATGACTCCTGATGATTCCCCAAATCATCGAACTAACTCAACTAATCCTGTTAAGTATGTTTTATGAATTTTTCGCTAAGGTAGACTTATATGTATAATAAAAGTATTAACCTAAGTTTGCCGGGTGTCACATTAGTGAACAAATATAAATTTGCTAGTTTATTGTTTACGAAGTTAAAAAAGAAAATAAATAAACAACTTAAGAGATATCAATGAAGGGTACAACCAGGGACAAATTATGACAACAATGACAATGTCACCGATGTAAAAATGGCAACAAACGTTACAAAGAGACCATCTATTGCTCAATTCGTTAAATCTATAATAGCCATCAAATCATCAACATGATCCAACGGTCCATAAACAAACCTGATGCCTGCCTCCGGAAAATAATCAATAGAGACGACTTTTTACAAGTCGCCTCAAATGGTGTTGCCTCTATTGTTCACATTATTGTAGTGACTATACTTTTCAAAAAGATTAGGTTTCAAACACGACAAATCTTTGTATAATTTATAGAACACAATAAATTTTCTTGACGATATAATTTAAACATATAGAATAAATGGTGTTGCCTCTATTGTTCACATTATTGTAGTGACTATACTTTTCAAAAAGATTAGATTTCAAACACGACAAATCTTTGTATAATTTATAGAACACATTATTCTTGAGGATATAATTTAAACATATAGATAAATTTAAATAGAGCACGACAAAGGTTTTACGTGGTAAAGAGACACGAGGTCACTATCATGCGAACAAATGCAGGTCATTATTATTGACTTGATTTTATTAATTTTATTATTTTCTAATTAATATTTTTTTATCCCAAAAATAGTTATGCCAGCATCTTTTCTTTTTCATTAAATAAAAAAACGTTACAAATTACATAACGAGAAGGCGGGCAACAAGCTACACCACTACCTCTTTCTGAATAACAAACTCTAACAAAATTTGAATCGATTAATGGGGATTAGTAAACTCATGTATTGTATTGTAATTCATCAATCGATTCTTTTATCCCATTTTACAGCTAAACTGAAATTTAAACTTGGGAACTTCTTTATAAAAATAAATTTTAACCTTGTGGACAATGATGAATTCAGATTTTTTTTTACGAATGCATAAATTGATTGGGTAAAAAGAACAAAAACAAGGTTATACACATTTAAAAAAATGAATAATGAATGTTATAAAATAATAAAATTAACTAAATACTTATAACATTTAGAGTAATGTAATCAATGAAACTGATCAAGTATATAATATAACTAGGTTAGAGTCCCGGGTGTACACCCGGAAGATACACAAGTAAAATGAAAAAGCATATAACATGTCATTACATGCCAGGTTATAACATATATACACCTATATGTTCGATAGTAGTACTTAATATGTTAGATGACAACGAACAATATAAAATTCTTTATTTGTAACTTGAAAAATATGTATATGAACCCATTGAGTAATCGGTGCAACCAAATCATTAAAGGACTAATGAATTTCAAGAATGTGGTTGACTTCCAAGCTAAATGTTTGAAAGATAAGGGCTGGATGTATTACTTTAAAGATTAGTTAAATGGTCATATGAGCCAACCATTTTAATTTGTCAAATTGACTTATGCATTTTTACATTAAAAAGTCAACAACTTTTATTAGTTTGTAATGGTCACCTCAGTTAAGCAATTTAATGGCAAATCAGTTTGACCCATATCAATTAACCAACTACACAAATCAGTAATGGTCAAAACAGTTAAGCAATTTAATGGCAAATCGGTTTGACCCATATTAGTTAAGCAACTACACATATCAGTTTGCAATGGCTAAATCGGTTAAACAATTTAATGGCAAATCATTTTAACCAATATCATTCAATAGAAACTACACATATGAGTTTGTAATGACCAATATCAACAAAATGTTTACACCGGGGGCATTTACAACTAAAATGACAAACCATCTAACATGTATTACATTCCAGGGTATAATATACATACACCTATACAACTGACAGAACTTGAAAAGAATTAAGGCTAAATGTGCATAAATCAAAATTGTTTGAATTTCTTTTGAAAAGCAACATGGTTCGTGATGATTTCAACATCAAAAGCAACTCTTACCTTGTCAACAGACATGATGACATGTGCCAATTTGGTAGCAAATGAGAAAAAGGTACCCTTTAGCACACACCAGTACCTTAAGGTCACATGATAGTAACAATAGCATAAGAAAGATCACATATTTGTAGCTGCTTCATGAATTGTTAAGCCCTTTAGACCATCCTTCTCACCTGAAATATTAAAAGACAATAAAAAACTTAATTACAGTAAACATCAATTACTTGGATAAAATAATCTCTTTCTTTGGGGATTAGCTGCAATTCCACTCTTCCACATTTGCCAGCATAAACACATGACATGAGACCACTTGTGTAACAAATATATGTAATAACCAACTCATGGACTCACATAGTCAAGCACTGAAAGTTAGTAGACATTTAATCGAACACCTGGTAGGCAAAATCGATTACAAAATTCATGCTTGAACAATTGTTAAAATATTAGTGTTTGATCAAGTTACGTTAATCGCCAAAAAGACATTTAAAGAAAAGCGAAAGAAAAAGTTACTGAAACGTGGCCGAACATAGTCAATTATCCTACCGACTTCGAAGAAATCATAGCAACCATGAGCAATTTTACCCAATTTCATCCTATTTCAATCAATAGGTTCGAAACCCCAACTAAAATCTAAATTCTAACCAAATCGCGAATGAAGAACGCTTGAATATAGATTTGAGATTGTGATCGAAGAACACTTGAATGATATGCTTATTTATGTTTATATCAACAAATTATTACACTTTATAGATATTAATGGATATAATACGTATATGAAAAAGTAACGAAAGGCACTTAGCAATGAACTTGAGTGATGATAAGAGGATTAACATCTTGAACTTCAATATGAAATTATTTAATTTCAATATGAAATGAAAACAAAAAAAGTTTAGAAAAAAGTCCACAGATGTACTACATTTGTTTTCCCATAATGTATAAAAAAGAAAATTATATAAATTCTACCTAATGGTCTAAGACTCTGAGTTCCCTGGGCAGTGGGAACAAAATCAAAAGAAAGAAAAGGAACTTATTTACAAAATGAAAAGTGTATTAATAACATTGTTACAAAAGAAAAGGCATAATCATCACATGAGGCCTAGAAGTTAACCCAAGAAAGCTTTCTATGATCGTTGCACACAAATCAACGTTCGGTGAACTATCATCAGCAGATTTGATCAGATCGATCATCTTGTGTACTGCCTCTGCTTTCACAATGGCAGCTTTGTTCCTCCAACATATTCATGAATGAAGAATCATGAGAAAACTTTTTACATAAAAAGACTCAAACCCATGAAGCAAACAACATATCTAAGCTAAAAAAACATTGCTTACGTGTCATTGCCGATTCCAAGATTAAGAAGAGTGCAAAGACAGACGACTAACGACGGGATTGCACCGAGCAATGTTTAATGTTGTTCGGGCATCAGAATCTTCCTTCGCTAACCTGCGCCCCTCCTTGGCGCCACCCAAAACGTCGTCGTCTCCACCTGCTACCACTTCTCCACCTGCTTCAATTCTTCCAAAACCTCCAATTAATATAGTTGAACGAAACAAATTGTCATGTGATATAACATTTCTAAGTAATGTAACAGTATATAAGAATGTCATTTTTTGTCACTATTGATCATTAATGAATTATAAGCATCTGTCAAGAAAAAGTAACTAAGTTTCAAGATTCCAAGGCTCAAGTTCTTAACATCTGGGTAGTGTTTATGCCCTGCCATCGTTAATGAGTTATACCTATAACCTACTACACACACAAACACTCATGTATACACATATCGGCAAGTTATATAATGATATCAAAGAAGGGTATATAATGATAGCAGTCACCCCGACTTGGACGATTGGGTTTTTCGACGCGTTAATTGCAAATTTAACACATTAATTCATGTATACACATATCGGCAAGTTATATAATGATCGTAAAACATTTAATACTCGACACTTAACACTTTTATGTTATTCCACTTACCCTCGGGACTCGAGACTCGTGTGTGTGCGTTTTACCCAGTGCTCCTCCGAATCACTAACCCGTGGACAACATATGTGTAAAATGACTCCTGATGATTCCCCGAATCATCGAACTGACTCAACTAATCCTGTTAAGTATGTTTTATGAATTTTTCGCTAAGGTAGACTTATATGTATAATAAAAGTATTAACCTAAGTTTGCCGGGTGTCACATTAGAGAACAAATATAAAGTTGCTAGTTTATTGTTTACTAAGTTAAAAAAGAAAATAAATAATCAACTTAAGAGATATCAAAGAAGGGTACAATAAGGGACAAATTATGACAACAATGACAATATCACCGATGTAAAAATGGCAAAAAAACGTTACAAAGAGACCATCTAAGGATTCTCAAAGAAATTTACTTATGCTTTTTTTAACGGCCAACAAAACTTCATTATATAAAAACACCAAGGCTAGCAAGCTACTAGCAAACATCCACCAAACATAGACAACAAAACAAACAATACAGGAAAAAACTAAAGAAAACTAACAAGTTACATGTTTACCAACCGAACCTATGAAGGTTGAACCCCCTCCATGTTTCCCAATCCAAATTCACTTCTTTTGATCTCGCCTTCACCCATAAGAATGACATCGACTTGATTTCCCTGATTATAGCTTCCAAAGATACACCAATGTTCTCGAAGAACTTCTTGTTCCTTACTCTCCAAATCTACCAAATGACAGTCAAGCATACCGAGCAAAGAGCCTTTTGAATTTTTCTGACCCGTTAACATACTTGTATACCTCCAACACATCTCTGAACTCGAACCCATAGATTGGTTGTATTGTGCACCATTGCGAGACAATATGCCACATCGAATTTGCAAACCCACATGATATAAACAGGTGACCCACAGTTTCAGGAAAGTCGCCACATAACGGACAGAGAACCAAATGCACATCGACATTTTTGTCGACCAAAGCTGACAAAGTCGGCAACCTATCTAATTCAACCAACCTTCTTTGGAACCCAATTGCACAACTTAAAGAACCAATCTCTAGGCGTGTGTCTAATGTGTTGCAGAGCCCGTTTCAGACTACTAACCGTGTATACGCCTGACCCATCAAGTCCCCAAACCCACTTGTCCCTTTCATTTGATAACCTAACCCCTGCTATAAACCCTTCCAATTGTTGCAGTTCTAACCATTCCGCACGACTTGCTAAAGCCCTTTTCCAAGAACACACACCCACCCGGCCCCCCATGACCCAACCTTGCAGCAACAGTTACAAGTTTATTGGCTTCCAGTTGGAACAGAAGAGGAAAACGCTGCTGCAGTGGTACATCCCCAACCCACCTGTCCACCCACAACATAATACCTAACCCGTGACCCAGTTGCCCAGTTATAGAATCATTGAGATCCAACCCAACCCTCTGAAGGGCTCTCCCA
Organism: Ambrosia x helenae; assembly: GCA_030844895.1. NCBI lineage: Eukaryota > Viridiplantae > Streptophyta > Magnoliopsida > Asterales > Asteraceae > Ambrosia > Ambrosia x helenae. Next base: position 27,894,562 of record CM061234.1, read on the forward strand.
ACTCGAACGATTTGTTTCCATGGACTCGGCAAGGATAACCTTACCGGGATAAAGTTCCATGACCTTGAACTGTGATGTATCCCCCATATGACTTTCTTCCATAAGCTTCCTTCATCTACTTTAAAACGCCACCACCACTTGGCCGACATCGCCGTATTTGAATCACGCAATGACCTAAACCCGAACCCACCATATTCCACTGGCGCAACCACTTTCTCCCATGCGACCCAACTCATCTTACCCCTATCCTTCGTACCACCTTAAAAAATACCCTTCTCATCCTTTCAAGCGTTTTTAAAATATCCTCCGGTGCTCGGAACAACAAGAAATAATACGTAGGTAATGAATTTAGTACGGACTTAATTAATGTTACGCTACCACCAAACGACAATGTTTCGGCTTTCCACACGGAAACCGTCTCTGAAACGTGTTGACAACCGGTTCCCAAAATCGGCATTGATTCATGTTTGCGCCTACTTGTAAACCCAAGTGAACAAATGGAAAAAACACCTGCCTTACACTTCAGTACATTAGCCATAATACTCACTTCTTGCTGAGTGACGCCCACCCCGAACAAAAAACACTTCTCTAAGTTAACCTTGAGGCCTGAGACTAAATATAAACACCTAAGTAACCTCCAAACATTCTTCACATTTGCCAAATCCCAATCTCCCACAAAACAACATTGTCTGCATACAAAAGTGAGAAATAATTGGTCCACCACCTCCACACTCCAAGTCCCTATACAATCCCACCGAACAAGCACGTTTCATAATATTAGATAGTGCCTCGATCACAATAACAAATAAAAAAAAGGGGACAACGTGTCTCCTTGGCGTATCCCCCTAGAACACTCGAATTACAAGGTTGGGGACCCATTGATTAGGACCGACGCCTTGGCCGAGTACACAATCGCCTTTGTCTACCTCCTCCCCCGATCAGGAAAATTCATTTGCCGAAGAATTGACATTAAAAATTCCCAATTCACCGAGTCGTACGCTTTATCGATATCAATTTTGAAAATCATTCCCTCCTTCTTTGCCTTTTTAAGCCACCTAATAATCTCATTCAATATAAGAGGCCCGTCCATTATGCTTCTACTCGCCAGAAAAGCCGTTTGTTCAGGGGAAATAATTTTATCCATAACTCTCTTCAACCGGCTTGCTAAAACTAGGGGTGTGAATTTCTGACACGATCCGAACCTAACACGAAATTAGCGGGTTTGAGTTTAGTCTAAATGGGTTCGGGTCAGATTTGGGTTGAACCCACGAACCCGTTTAGCTAAACAGGTCGGGTTCGGGTCAACCTGGTCAGGTTGATGGGTTGACCCGCTTAACCTATTTATACTATATATTGTTTTTTTACAATATATTTTATGTTATAAATTAAATTGTTTAGGTATTTTATGCTACACTTATAACTTAAAATATAAATTGGTATGAGATTTTGAGTAAAATTTTAATTATAACACATTAGTTTGCAAAAAAAAAATAAAAAAATTCAGGTTGAACGGGTCGGGTTCGGGCAACCCGATAATATTCAGGTCGGGTTCAGTTTCAGATGTATCTCAAAATTTTTGGGTTCGGGTCGGGTTCGGGTTCATGCAAAATTTTCGGGCTCGGGTCGGGTTGGACCCGCCAACCCGAGAACCCGACCCGTTAAGCACCCCTAGCTAAAACCTTAGACAATACCTTGTTGACACACCTAATCAGGCTAATAGGCCTAAAATCCGAGAACCAAAGTGGGTCTTTCGTCATCAGAATTAAGGCGATAAACGATGTTGCTGAACCTGGGAGAAGCACTGCTTGATCATAAAATTCCCTGAACAACTCTATGAAATCCTGCTCAAGTTCGGCCCAGAAACGCTTTAAGAATTTGAAGTTAAACCCATCGGGACCCAACGCCTTGTCACCCGCACAATCCCAAACCGCCTCTTTGATTTCGTTGACTGAAAATGGCTGAATTAACATTTCGGCATCCATATCAGACAAGGTACCCAAGTTGTGACACACCAATTCCGGCCGAACCTCCATTGGCTCTTTAAACTTTTCTAAGAAAAATGAGAATGCTCGATCCTTTATAACCACCGGACTCGTGATCCATTCCCCATCTACCTAGAGGCCATGAATTCGATTATTTGATGTGTTCGCATTTATCACACCGTGAAAAAACTTTGAATTCTTATCACCCTCCACCGCCTATTTAATTCTCTCTTTTTGTACCAAATGTAATTGCTTAATCCTCTCAAATTCCAAAAGAAAAGCCTTACACTCTTTTAGAAATTTACTTTAGAGTTGTTATATTTAAAAAAAAAAATTAATAAGAATATTTAGCTAACCACGTTGTTGATAATTATAACATTCAGTTGTGTTAACTCATTTTCTCTTGGAAGGATCTATAATGGATTTTACCTATAGATCCAACGAATGAAGGTAGATTATAGTGCAACTATGACATGAAAATGAAAAAGTAATTGCGCACTAGCGACATAAAAAAAGATAAAAAGAACATTGAAGCATTTTAAAAATGAATGAGAAAACGTGATTGTTGTTACAAATCATTCCAATAAACATTCAAAAAAATTCAAATGAACTTATGTCTCCCTTTCGTTCATGATGGTAAATTAGTATTTATTCCTTAGTTCCGATACAAATTCATCAATATCTTTGTCAGAGCTCCCACCTTTATCAACAGCTGCTTTAGCCAATTGCCTCCATTTGGTTGCATTCTTCCGGGCTACTATTCCTCTCTCGTCCCCCATAACCTTCTTAATACATGAAGTTATGGTTTTCCTTCTAACAATCCCGTCCACATCGGCTTTAGCTCTAACTCCAACACCCCAAATTTCATCTAGCAACTTGGCATTCGTAGTTTGATCCGACACTTGTGGCATTCCCACCGCAGGGACTCCTAGACTTACGGCTTCAAGAGTTGAGTTAAACCCACAATGTGTAACAAAGCATCCTACTGATTCGTGTGCTAGCACATCCAATTGTCTACACCATGTCACAACCAAACCCTTTCTAGGGATTTTCGCGTCTAGAATTTTTTTTGGGAGTTTTCCCTCTTCTTCGGCCCTAACCACCCACAAGAAATTAGCATCACAATCGCTCAAACCCCATGCAATTTCTTCCATTTGTTCGGGTCCAAGTTTCACCACACTTCCAAATGATACATAAACAACTGATTTCTTTGGCTTATCACTTAGCCAGTTCATACATTCGTTGTGGTTCGCTTTGAAAAGATTGAACCCGTAACCTATATCATCTTCAAGTCGTTTGTCCAGGTACATAGATGGAAGTGTTGGCCCAATAACCTTCAACTTCCAAAGCTTTCTCATCCACGTTATCACCTACTAAATAAAAAATAATAATCAATTATATGGAGCAAAACTAATTTGTGTCGTTTGATGTGGTATTGACTCATGTCACATTCATATGTCCAACAACCACTACAAGAATTCCTAGCATCAGCGACGACATTTGTCGTCGCTAATAATGCCTATTAGCCAAAAGTCATCGCTAATATGTTGTCGCTATTAATATGTTAACATAGGGAACCAATCAACAAGCCTAAACATGTAGTCCCACATTGGTGCTCTTAAAGATATGGATTTTGTTAGGCTTTTTTTTTTTTTTTTTTTTTTTTCGTGCGTGCAAAATAAAGTATTTATAATTGTAACATATATTCACTATATATCAATTTTTTGCAGGAACAAAAATAAATAAGAAACATAATAATGAAGCAAACCTACACCTACCTCTTCCTCGAGTTGGTAAAAACTATTTGTGAAGACCCAACGTGCTTGATCAATATTATCGAACTGACCGAACACAGTCTGAGACCAAACACAATATGTTCATAATTTTGGACAAAAGATGGTGTCTCCCATCTTTCAACTTGTGGCAAGCCAGGCACAGAAATAGTTTCACCAATTGGCAAAGAAATCAAACCTTTATGAACATGATAATATATGCTGTTTACACCACAAGCTTGAGTGAAAAACGAACCACCATCAATTCCAAACTCCATGGCTACATCCAAAGCCCATATAATTAAGGAATCATAGATGATTGCATCAATGGTTGTTCCTTCATTTTGAAGTTTCTTGATCAAATCAGCTAGTGATTTTGAGCCAACTTCCTTAAAGGTTTTTAGGTAGGATTCTGCGCTTTCGGCACTCGTGTACCCACCTTTATCAAAACCATCGGATATGGTTTTGATATCAATGGAGGTGGTGTTGTTGTGGTTGAGGGTAGAGTTTAAGGTGTAGATTGTTGTAATGAGTGTTGTTTTGACACCTTTGGAGAGTAGGCGTTTGCCGAATTGTATGAAAGGGTTTATATGACCTTGTGTAGAAGGGTATGGAAAAAGTAGAACATGTGGTGGTTTGTTGATCTTATGTTCTTCCTCCATTGTTGGCCTTAATTTAGGAAAAACTTGTGTGTGTTTTTATGGCTTTAAAATGGTTGATTTATCTTTATATATAACACTACCTTTCTCTATGAATCCATGTTTAATCCATGACTCATCATTCACCTAAACATGAGTGACACATGTATTGTGCACATCTTTTACATACATATACATGTGATGCTAAACGTATCATTTGTAGGCTTAATGCACCTTCCTTTTTAGAACAAGTAAGAATCATGTTGTGACTGATATGGTAAGTAGGCCTGTAAACGAACCTAATATTCATGAATTGTTTATGAACTGTTCGTGAGTTTGTTCAGCGGGAAGTTCGTTTATGTTTATTTATTATATAAACGAACACACACGGACAAAAAAATAGTTGGTTCATGTATGTTCGTGAACGTCCAATTATGTTCGTTCATTAATATTCGTTTATTTGTGTTTGTTTTTGTTCATTTAAATTTTATTAATTACATAAGTAGTTATATATATCTAAATATAAACATAAATTGGGTTTTTACGCTACGTGTATAAAGATAACCAATTAGTAATTGAGTTTTTTAGTAACACAAAATCGTTTAAATTTATTAATGTTCATTAATTTTTTTTCTTCATATACGAAAGGAAATATGATGGGGGGGGGGGGTCATCGTTTGCTCGTCCATAACTGTCAAAATCACTCTTATTTTCTTTTCATGTCTTGTGGAAAAGTTGCCTTCGCATCCGGATAACCACTTTTAGGGCCACAATTTTTTGGCTTTAGACGCATCTATTGCTCAATTCGTTAAATCTATAATAGCCATCAAATCATCAACATGATCCAACGGTCCATAAATAAACCTGATGCTTGCCTTCGGAAAATAATCAATAGAGACGACTTTTTACAAGTTGCCTCAAATGGTGTTGCCTCTATTGTTCACATTATTGTAGTGACTATACTTTTCAAAAAGATTAGGTTTCAAACACGACAAATCTTTGTATAATTTATAGAACACAATAAAATTTTCTTGACGATATAATTTAAACATATAGAATAAATGGTGTTGCCTCTATTGTTCACATTATTGTAGTGACTATACTTTTCAAAAAGATTAGGTTTCAAACGCGACAAATCTTTGTATAATTTATAGAACACATTATTCTTGACGATATAATTTAAACATCTATTAATATATATAAAAGAATTGAACATTGCTGACGTGGCGTGCAATGGTGCCTTCAACCTCTCCATGAAACTGCCACGTGGCATCATAATTGAAAGATTTTAGTTTTTTGAATTATTTCCTTTTTTAATTAAATTGAGTTATTTTAGGAAAAAAGAATTTAAAATTAAATTTAAAATTTTATCTCTCATATTTTCTCCCATAATTTTTAAACGTTTATATCTTTTATATACGAGATTTTTTAAAGAAAAAAATTACACCAAATTAACGAGCGTTTTATTATCTTTCCAACGAGTACCATAGTGCTATATAAAAAACGGAGAAAAAATCGACTATTTTTTGTGGGTTTCGTTCATACAGAAAAAAACACACAAAGTGATCATGTTATTCATTAATCATGTTTTTTCTTTTAAACCGGGTTCTTATCTACGATGTTGATAATCAGCCCAATCGCTATGTTATCATTGGAATTTATTAGGTATACTTCATCAAGAGAAGCTAGGAGAAAGAATCGCGCAACACTGCAACACATGGTGTCAGCTTATAGCAAGGTTATTTTTTTATTTATTTAATTACAAGAGTAATAATTATAATTATTACTATTAGTATTCGTATTATTAGAATGGTTATATTTTTCAACCCCGGGACGCTCCCGGGAAGAATTGATAGTTGCTGACGTGGCGTTCAACTGTGGCCTCAACCATCTCTTGATTATGCCACGTGGCATAATGAGATGCAATGGTTACAATTTCCAACTTAAGTGTTTTTTTAGTTGATTAGGTTAGGAATTATAAGAGTCATTAGAATGTGAGAAATTAGAGAGATGTGATGAGTTTTTAAATAGTTGCAGCTTACATAAGTGATTCTTTAGATGATTACTGATTAGGTTTTAGATTAGGGAATATGAGTTATTACTGATTAGAATACTATGAACATGCAATGATTGAGAGATTTTGTGGTTAGTTAACTTAAGCCATTTGTATTAGGTTATCACGTAAAATTAGATTTTTCAACCCCGGGACCCTCCCGGGGTAATCAGCTAGTATAGAATAATTTAAATAGAGCACGACAAAGGTTTTACGTGGTAAAGAGACACGAGGTCACTATCATGCGAACAAATGCAGGTCATTATTATTGACTTGATTTTATTAATTTTATTATTTTCTAATTAATATTTTTTTATCCCAAAAATAGTTATGCTAGCATCTTTCCTTTTTCATTAAATAAAAAACACGTTACAAATTACATAACGAGAAGGCGGGCAACAAGCTACACCACCACCTCTTTTTGAATAGCAAACTTTAACAAAATTTGAATCGATTAATGGGGATTAGTAAACTCATGTATTGTATTGTAATTCATCAATCGATTCTTTAATCCCATTTTACAGCTAAACTGAAATTTAAACTTGGGAACTTCTTTATAAAAATAAATTTTAACCTTGTGGACAATGATGAATTCAGATTTTTTTTACGAAAGCATAAATTGATTGGGTAAAAAGAACAAAAACAAGGTTATACATATTTAAAAAAATGAATAATGAATGTTATAAAATAATAAAATTAACTAAATACTTATAACATTTAGAGTAATGTAATCAATGAAAATAATCAAGTATATAATATAACTAGGTTAGAGTCCCGGGTGTACACTCGCAAGATACACAAGTAAAATGAAAAAGCATATAACATGTCATTACATGCCAGGTTATAACATATATACACCTATATGTTCGATAGTAGTACTTAATATGTTAGATGACAACGAACAGTATAAAATTCTTTATTTGTAACTTGAAAAATATGTATATGAACCCATTGAGTAATCGGTGCAACCAAATCATTAAAGGACTAATGAATTTCAAGAATGTGGTTGACTTCCAAGCTAAATGTTTGAAAGATAAGGGCTGGATGTATTACTTTAAAGATTAGTTAAATGGTCATATGAGCCAATCATTTTAATTTGTCAAATTGACTTATGCATTTTTACATTAAAAAGTCAACAACTTTTATTAGTTTGTAATGGGCACCTGAGTTAAGCAATTTAATGGCAAATCAGTTTGACCCATATCAATTAACCAACTACACAAATCAGTAATGGTCAAAACAGTTAAGCAATTTAATGGCAAATCGGTTTGACCCATATTAGTTAAGCAACTACACATATCAGTTTGCAATGGCTAAATCGGTTAAACAATTTAATGGCAAATCATTTTAACCAATATCATTCAATAGAAACTACACATATGAGTTTGTAATGACCAATATCAACAAAATGTTTACACCGGGGGCATCTACAACTAAAATGACAAACCATCTAACAAGTATTACATTCCAGGGTATAATATACATACACCTATACAAATGACACAACTTGAAAAGAATTAAGGCTAATAGTGCATAAATCAAAATTGTTTGAATTTCTTTTGAAAAGCAACATGGTTCGTAATGATTTCAACATCAAAAGCAACTCTTACCTTGTCAACAGACATGATGACATGTGCCAATTTGGTAGCAAATGAGAAAAAGGTACCCTTTAGCACACACCAGTACCTTAAGGTCACATGATAGTAACAATAACATAAGAAAGATCACATATTTGTAGCTGCTTCATGAATTGTTAAGCCCTTTAGACCATCCTTCTCACCTGAAATATTAAAAGACAATAAAAAACTTAATTACAGTAAACATCAATTACTTGGATAAAATCATCTCTTTCTTTGGGGATTGGCTGCAATTCCACTCTTCCACATTTGCCAGCATAAACACATGACATGAGACCACCTGTGTAACAAATATATGTAATAACCAACTCATGGACTCACATAGTCAAGCACTAAAAGTTAGTAGACATTTAATCGAACACCTGGTAGGCAAAATCGATTACAAAATTCATGTTTGAACAATTGTTAAAATATTAGTGTTTGATCAAGTTACGTTAATTGCCAAAAAGACATTTAAAGAAAAGCGAAAGAAAAAGTTACTGAAACGTGGCCGAACATAGTCAATTATCCTACCGACTTCGAAGAAATCATAGCAACCATGAGCAATTTTACCCAATTTCATCCTATTTCAATCAATAGGTTCGAAACCCCAACTAAAATCTAAATTCTAACCAAATCGCGAATGAAGAACGCTTGAATATAGATTTGAGATTGTGATCGAAGAACGCTTGAATGATATGCTTATTTATGTTTATATCAACAAATTATTACACTTTATAGATATTAATGGATATAATACGTATATTAAAAAGTAACGAAAGGCACTTAGCAATGAACTTGAGTGATGATAAGAGGATTAACATCTTGAACTTCAATATGAAATTATTTAATTTCAATATGAAATGAAAACAAAAAAAGTTTAGAAAAAAGTCCACAGATGTACTACATTTGTTTTCCCATAATGTATAAAAAAGAAAATTATATAAATTCTACCCAATGGTCTAAGACTCTGAGTTCCCTGGGCAGTGGGAACAAAATCAAAAGAAAAAAAAGGAACTTATTTACAAAATGAAAAGTGTATTAATAACATTGTTACAAAAGAAAAGGCATAATCATCACATGAGGCCTAGAAGTTAACCCAAGAAAGCTTTCTTTGATCGTTGCACACAAATCAAAGTTCGGTGAACTATCATCAGCAGATTTGATCAGATCGATCATCTTGTGTACTGCCCCTGCTTTCACAATGGCAGCTTTGTTCCTCCAACATATTCATGAATCAAGAATCATGAGAAAACTTTTTACATAAAAAGACTCAAACCCATGAAGCAAACAACATATCTAAGCTAAAAAAACATTGCTTACGTGTCATTGCCGATTCCAAGATTAAGAAGAGTGTAAAGACAGACGACTAACGACGGGATTGCACCGAGCAATGTTTAATGTGGTTCGGGCATCAGAATCTTCCTTCGCTAACCTGCGCCCCTCCTTGGCGCCACCCAAAACGTCGTCGTCTCCGCCTGCTACCACTTCACCACCTGCTTCAATTCTTCCAAAACCTCCAATTAATATAGTTGAACTAAACAAATTGTCATGTGATATAACATTTCTAAGTAACGTAACAGCATATAAGAATGTCATTTTTGTCACTATTGATCATTAATGAATTATAAGCATCTGTCAAGAAAAAGTAACTAAGTTTCAAGATTCCAAGGCTCAAGTTCTTAACATCTGGGTAGTGTTTATGCACCTGCCATCGTTAATGAGTTATACCTATAACCTACTACACACACAAACACTCAAATAGCATGCTTAATCACTCTAAGAAAATAGCAAAAGTTCAAAACTGATTTTGAGGATCCCCTCTATGCATATAAACAAACTAATGAACCATTAAGCTCCAACTATGAAAAAAATATCAACACCATTTAAAGGCCACTATTCAACCAAACTACCTAACTACACAACAGATTATTTAAACGTGCTATTGTGATTAATCATCCTAGGTAGAAAATTAGTATTGACCCCAATCAGTTTACTTATCTGTAACAATATATAGCACAAAATCAAGATTAGTAGTGAGAGCCTCACCGGAAGCCAAGATTCATCATTTTTGAGATGCCTATGGTTCTGGTGGTGAGTCCTATGGCTAATTCTACTGTATCGCAAAACCCAATTACTTAAAAACAAATCAAACCCTACAAATTAATAAAACAAAATTAGTAAAAAGCAAAGCATACCTACCATGGTAAGGTACAGGAATTGAAGAATGAAGTAGATGACCAACTACACCATTAAGTTTGGCATTATTTGAGAAGCTTACATGCCCACTACACAAGAAAACACATATCCTAATAATTAGTTAATTACAATTTACAACCCAAAAAAGCTGAAACCTTTACTAAAATAAAAAAAATCTGGAAATTACCAATCTTGGCCAAGAACAAATAGAGCCCAGAACATAACACTGATTTGTTGCATACCTTGAACACAAGCCTATCCATAGTATGATTCAGAAATCTTGAAATCGTCTAGTAGACTTGGAAAATGTAGACACTACACTAACAAACCAAACATGACAACATCAAACCAAATAAACATCACAATACATTACTATAGAGTATACAAATAAACGAAAGTAATAAACAGGTAATTCAGAATCAAACTAAATTATACAGTCACTTCCCTAAACAGAAGCTATCCTGACTGTATATGTATGCACAGGACATCAGACATAATTTAAGTATACTCATTAATACTTCTAACTGTATATATGCACAGGACATCAGACATAATTTAAGTATACTCATCCACCAAGATACCCTCTGCCAAACTTCCTTAGCTATTGGATACCTGAGAAATACATGATTAGAATTTATTTGCAGGTGTCGTGGTATATACAAATATATTTGTAGCCTTATTCTCCTATATATTAATATTTGTAACCATAATAAGTTTTAAAATTAATTTGACACACCAACAGAGATAACAAAAAAAACACTAAAAAAGAGATTAAACAGTTGTGAAAGGACAAAAATGGTGGATACAGAACAACACAGATCTACATGTAATAATCCACATTAAGGTATTCACAAACTACAAAGATATATAATTCCACTGAAATAAGGAAATATTATTTTGTGCATATCTGTCAATGAAGCTGAAATTCACTTGTACATAAGACAGTTGTACACGTAGCCAAAATCCCGCAATGGTAGACAACTGAAATACCTAAAAAAAACAGAAACTTTAATAGCAAAGTAAATACAAGAGAATACATGTATGTGTGTTTGTATAGGGAGAGGGATTAGGGCTTTGATACCATCATTCTCCATAAGCATCGTCAACGTCACCATCATCGTAGATGTGTTTGTTGATTTGCAAAGCCTAAAACAACAAAATTAAAACAACATCTTCAACTAAAACAATCAAATAAAGGCAAACATTGTTTCTGACCTGTTGATTGAATGTTATAAGTTATAGAATTTTTATAGATAATCAAATTAGTGAAAACATGTGCTGCAAACCTATAAAGAGGGACACGGGGCGAGTCAGCAATGTAGTGACGAAATGTTTTTGATTCAAACATATGCGCGAGTTTGTCTAAACCATTGAATCTGGTAGCGAACATAACTATGTCCGCTTCTATGTGTGTGTTGTCGTTACCGATGAAAATCCCTTTCTCATAAAACTCAAAATTTAGGGATTTCTTCAGCTTGATGTTTCCTTTGTCAACTGCATCAAAGAAAATATCGGCATCTGGCATAAAAGTTATTATGAGAAGAGACCCTGAGACGGATTAAAATTAATCAACATGTGTTCTTGATCAGAATGCATTGTCATAACTCATAAACTATTTACATGTTAATAAATTGACAACTTGGAGATCAAAGGAAGGAGAGTGTACAGTATACCAACCTTGAGGTTCTTAATTCATCAGCCTTTGGTGTGTTTTGCAAATGATCAAGAAGCCGACTAGGCGTCGCCACCAACAATTTCACTCCCTTCACAAGTTGCTCTGCTTCGCCTCTTCGAGAGATAAAATTGAAAACCTACAAATTGTCGAAAAGCCTTAAAATTTCATCAATAAAACTGTATAAAAATAAACAAAAAAGATATATTCTGCACTACAATTGTTTCGGAGGAAAGACCAAGTGATATAACTCGCACTACAGTAGAACAGTCGCTCTCGAAGTGTTTCACAACCTTTGTCACCACTTTAGGCTTCACAACTTGTTTCAGGCGATTGCAAACAGTTGTCCTATTTCACTGAATCTGTCACATTAGAAAAAGAATAGAAGTTGTCCTATTTCACTGAATCTGTCACATTAGAAACAGTTGTCCTATTTCACATGTCCTAGTTCCTCAAATCATGTGAATGTGTAGACGCTTCTTCGAATGTGTTTGATTTTTCTTCGACCCTACCAGCACTGTTGCTACACAAGTTTGGTGTTCTTTTTCTCAATCTTGGGGCCTAATGATGAAAAAGATCAAGTAAATATTAGAAAAATATATAAAGTTCAAGAATATCAATTAAAATCAAATCCAATTAGAAAAATATATACACACAACGACCCACAAAGTATTACTTCCACTTACATTATCACTCAAAAAATGGGTGACTCTTTAGGAAATATATAATCTTAGAATTGCCGAATCAAAATAATTAACATTTCAACAAAATAATATCGAAAATCAAACACTAAAAAGAATACACACAATCACTCACATGGTTTTACCTCCACTTAGACGGACTCATCCGATCCTTCCAGAATCAATGCAAGTCCATGATGTTCTACAGATAAATATACAATCACTCACATCAACATTCCAATAAAATTAAAAAAAAATATGATGATCAGATGACATATAATTAAGAGATTTATATAAAACTTGTATAAGATGACAAAAACAAAAAACATTAGTGGTAAGCAGATGTGTCCATTGGGGCATAGAAGGGAGATGTCCGAATCCTGGACAGATCTCGAGGATGAGTCGAAGCTGCTCCAATGCACACCTACGCCGTGCAAGGTTCAACGAACAAGTCCCTCCGACTTTAACCCGAAAGGAAAGATAGAGTAGAGATGGAAATAACAAAGACAAGGAAGATAATACAATACAGTGTGATAAGGATACCGACACCCCGACAAAGTTAATATGTTTACCCAAAGACACGACTCGTACGTATGTGACCGTCTAGTGTGTGTGAGACTCGGCTAGAGACTAGACTCTACATGCAGTCCTAGTTCACTATAACCATTGGCTTTGATACCAATCTGTCACACCCTCAAATTTCCACATGCGGGGTTTTACCGCGAGGCGCGTGACACACCAGGATCCAAGTCAATGGTCACAATAAACGACAACTAAATGGAAGAAAATACGTAAGACATTCCATGAAACAACCAAAACATTATGCTTTGAGCCATAAACCAGCAGCAGAAGCATTTCTTGTTTACAATTAAAAGACATATTACAGTTTACAAAAACATTGTTTACTATGCAACAAGACTTCTAGACGCCGTGCCAGACTCCGTGCACCTAGTCCATTAACCGCTACCTTAGCGACCTGAGAAAACATGCCAAAAATATCAACATATAATGCTGGTGAGTTCACAGGTTTTTCTTTTTCAATAATCGTTTCGTTAATCCTTTAAAAACTGTTACCGTTACCGTTACTGTTATTGTTACTGTTCATACTATGCTTGTTCGTACGCTAGCTAGGCGTCAAGTGTGTTACTCATACGGGCGAAACCATTGCTGACTGTGTGATACCCTTGTTTACAGACTACCTCATCTTCGGTAAGCCTAGTGTGATTGAGACAATATGCACCCGCCCGGCATCCGGCCGTCGAGTGGGGTTTGTCAGGCCCAATAGCGATATCCACATTTCCCCGCTACATCCCCGTATTAGTGGTTTCTAAGGGACTTAGATGAACCGTATAGTAATAAAGTGTGAGCCATAGTATAACATGAAAACGTGTGATTATAATGTATAACATGTAAATGTGTGATCAAAATGTATAAGCATGTTTCTCACCCCGAAAACAAAACTAGTAAAGTGTGGGGCCGTGAACTCACCTTAGATCGTGTTACTTGAAAACAGTTAAATCAGTATGCTATGATAGCCCCAAATAGCGGCGACATAGCATAAGATGTATGTGAGTACCCGGACTAATAACCCGTAGGTTAACTAGTCCCCGAATGTCCAGACCATAACCATAAACGTTTGAAAACACCTTTGACTGTTAACCCGACCGTACCAGACAAGACCCGACATCCCATTGGTGACCCGACATCCCACGTGTTAGATAAATACAAGACATCATGCAACATATGCAATTAGACACTTAATACGCGCAAGAGTTCACCTAGTCTAGCATAATGTCCAATTAATGCATAAATAGGTCCGAACACGTGTTACTAAGCCATTGGGTGTATCCCGGGGTTCCTATCATGTTCCTAGGTGTCAAATCATGTTCTGGGATGTCAAAATACGCTTACGACAGCTGTACACGCGATTAGGAAACCTACATGTGATTAGGAAAAGTCAACTAGTGAATAGAGGGGTCAAACTGGCGAGTAGGATGCTATTCGCCTGATGCATCAGGCGAATAGACTGTAATCGCCTAATACATCAGGCGAGTAGAGTCCTATTCGCCCCTAACACTGCTGTTGCGCGTTTTCGCGTGTTAAACCCTCCAAATCAGATCCGAAACATGTAAAAACACCCAATATCAAAACTAAACTATTAGCCAACCCATTCCAAGCAAAAACCCCCAATTCATCTCTGCTCTAACGGCTTCGGTGCGATTATTTCCTAAAATGGCAAAGTACTAGTTTTCATGAACTATGAAATCTTTCCTTAAGTAGTAAAGATCAGATTACACCTCCTACAACTTGCAATTCATCATCCCTATGTTATAACATCATTCTAGCATGATTCCTAACCATAAACAAGCAATGAATCATATCATAACATCCTAATTCTTCAAGAATCACCCAAATGGGTCAAAATGCATACTTTCATCTAAACACTATAACAATAGCTTAAACTCATAGATAATCATCCTAACAACTCCTACACATCAGAAGTACATCAAATTCATGGAAACATTCATGTTATAATAAACAAAAATCATCATATGCATCAATACTTCACATATAGCAAGTATTATGGTGTAGACTTGTTTTAGAACTCATTTCCAAGTTTTTTAAAGACACATTCTTATCAAAACAAGGTCTGGACTTTTGGGGAACCAAAACAGTAACATTACAAAGGTTTGGGATGAAGAACACACCTTGGATTTTATCAAAGAAAGGTGTGTAAGCTTGGAAATGGTGAGTTTTGAAGCAAAACAAGTTCCAGAGGTGTTTCAAGGTGTGTGGGAGGCTTAGGATCAGTTAGGGTTGCACAAATGGTGTTTGGGGAGTCAAGGGTTGTATTTATAGGTGTTTTGACTCGTGCACATCAGATCAGGCGAGTAGGGAATCAGTTCAGGCGAGTAGGGCCTCTAATCGCCTATATACTGGCGATTAGAGCCCTAATCGCTAGTAAACATCCCCTATTCGCCCCTGCAAGTGGTGATTAGGAGCCCTCCAGGTTCCTAATCGCCTGTATGGTTCCAGAATGGGTTTTTGGCGCGTTAAACACTATTTTAACACATATAAGCACGTATTCACATACCGACAAGTCACATAACGATTACAAACACACAATGCACGATAACTAACACGTTTACATCCGTTCACCAATTCCCAGGACTTGCGACTTGCGTGTGTGCGTTAAACCTGGCGATTCCACGAATCACCAATCCTTGTACACATGGTTATGGACCGACTCCCGATGATCCCGCGAATCATCGTAACGACTCCCGATGATTCCCAAAATCATCGTAACGACTCCACTGACCCAGTTAAGTGCGTAATATGCATGACTCGCTAAGGTAGACTTACTAGTTTAACGAAAGTTATTAACCGGAGTTTGCCGGGTGTCACAGAATCAATCTGAACCAATCTATATACAAAATCCTAAAGAATTTAATGAACTAAAGATGAAAATGAAATGAAATGAACCCATCTTTTATAAAAACAGATCTACAACAGCAAACTACAAATAACCAAGTAAAAACAGTGAAACATACTCGAAACAATTTAAAAAAAAGGCAATCGGAATACCTCGAACTTTCTCCGTCTTCTTGGTTTGCGTCTCTATCACCTCCGTTTCAGCAGAAGGATTCTCCGTCGACTCAACAGTAGGCTCCATGGCAACAATCGGATCTTCAGTGATTTATCTCAACATCACCATCACAATCTATTTTAAACACAATCCAAAGAAAAATTGTAGAAACCGACTATGAGATATTAAAGGTTTGGAGAGGGTTAGGGTTTTGATTGAACACAGGATTTCGATGAATCTGAATACGAAATCGAAAATTAATAAGACAAATACATGAAACCATAATATTTTAAAAGAATTGTTACCTGATTGGAGGATACGAATTCGATTGAAGAAGGCGGTTAGGGTTTTTGTTGAAAGAGTGAATAATATGGATGGATAGCTAAAGGATTTGAATAAGAATGGATCATCAGTCGTTACACGGTTATGTTTAATTGAGGATTAGGGTATTTATACCCGGGTTACCGGGTTAGAAAGTGGTATCATGGATCGGGTTTTTTAACCCATGGGTAAGTTAAATGGATAGTATGGAGGCCATCTAGAGGTGCCACCTCAGCAATAGTTACTCCTTTATTAGATATATAGATGATTGGGGTGGGGACACATGATACTTGGTGAGCCATCCTCACATTTAAATTCTTGCAAAAATTTTTAGGTAATAAATAACTAAATTAACCCACTATTTATTAATTTATATTTTTATCTTTATTATTACCTTAATATATAATAACTAAGAATTTTACCATATAATAACAAAATTTTTTATGTTATCATATTTCTCTCTCATATGAAATAATATTATTAAATCATAATTTCACGTTTATCTCTTTCTTATTTATCTAATATTATTTTCTTAACTATTTCTTTTTATATTTCTTCTTATTAAAAACCATTTAATATTTTATTTATAAAAAAAAGCTACTCCTTCAAGACCATCAAATAAATCACGCACTGCAATGGTTGCTTCTGCCTTTACACCTCATCTAAACATACATTCCGCTGAAAGAATAATATAATCCATTAATTTAATAGTCCAAAAGGTGTTAACATAACTTTATATGTGAATGTCTCTATAACATGTTGCATAAGTTCTGTCGTGGGTTAATGAGCTCGGTGGCTAGCTGGTAGAAGCAGGAGTCAATTGGGCTTAAAGATTGGACTTAGGAATTCATAATTGGGCAGACTCATGGATACATAACTGGGCTAGTTACAAAATTGGGCTTACTATGGAGTGTTAAGAAGACTGAAGAGAGATTAAGAGACTCATGGGCCGAAGCCCATTCGTCAAGTTAGTCACTGTAGCACCTCGGCCGATGGCGGAATCATCGGGGTGTACGATTGTGACGATTGTTCGATAGCTCGTGGACTAAAAGTGTAAATATATTTAAGCAAAACTAAATTTCATTACATTGTTCAAACCAAAACAAAACGTAACATGTCTAAAAAATCGAAATAGAAATCAAACATAACATAATCAAAAGATTCACGTTATTAATTAAGCACTAGGTCCAACCTAAGCGTTAAAGTATGAGAAATCAAACTGCACCTGAAAACATGTACAAAATAATTTTGTCAACACATATAATGCATTGGTGAGTACATCAGTTTTCATATATATATATATATATATATATATATATATATATATATATAGAGAGAGAGAGAGAGAGAGGAGGGTTATCTTGAGAACGCTAAATATTGTGAGAACCGTGAGAACAAGTAAAAAAATCAATCAAAATCAAATTGTTTTAATACAAACCTCATTATAATCAAAATATAACATTAATAAATGAATTTTCTTTCCAAATAATTCATATTTTTCTTGCAAAAAACACTTTCAAATTAACATTTTACACATGTGTAAAAACAATTTATTTCCGTATACGTTTGAATTTTTACGCGTAAATTGTGTTTTTGCGATTGTATTTTAGTAATAAAGATAAATGCAAAAATAAATTTTGAATTCGAATGGTTTTAGATGCCGTTCTCGCGGTTCGCACAAAATATAGGTGTTCTTAAATTAACTTTCCCCTATATATATATATATATATATATATATATATATATATATATATATATATATATATATATATATATATAATAGACCCAAAAATTGATCCGCATTTCATGTGCTATACTATTTGCAATTACGTAACTAGTAGTACAAATATCAAAATCAAGCCTATAAGAATCAAGAATCAAGTGTCAAGGATCACATAACAATGACCAAGGGCTTCCCTTCAAAAGGGTAAATCAAACAAGGGATATAAATCATAATACTATTCATTGTTATGTTCGACTTAAAAATAAGTTAATGATTTTGACAAGGCATAAGTACACACAACTAACATAAGCAACATGTGAAGCACGTACAAGAATCGCGTTTTAAAGAAATATTTGCGTTTAACATAAGGTACATGTATCATCCCAAAATAATAAAACAAGAAAAGGGGAAAGATATACTCACAGTTTGCATAGTTACTTAGAATCTACCAAACGGTGAGAGTTTTATAAGAATAATCCCAATGGATTAACCTAAATGGAATGGGCAATTGAAAGGGAAAGAACTTAGAATCTAAGTCATCTAGGATTAGATAGTTACGGTTTCGAGACTAGATTTGAGGATTATATGGTTTTTGAATTGAACTATAATTGAGTTTAAATAAATTTTTAATAGTTAAAGAAAATGTATAAACTCGGTTAGCTTATAATAATGTCACACCCTCAAATTCCACGTGCAGGGTTTTACCGCGAGGCGCATGACACATCAGGATCCAAGTCAACGGTCACAATAAATGACAACTATATTTAAAATACGTAAACCAAACCATTAAGTTTTAATAACATGAAAACCAGTAGCGGAAGCTTAAGTATGTTTAAAATCTCAAAATAAAGTAAACGTAGTCAGGAATTATTCAAAAAAACATGCAACTAGAAACCCTAGACGCCATGCAAGACCCGTGTACCTAGCCTTTGTGCTACTACCTTAGCGACCTGAGAAAACATGCCAAAAATGTCAACATATAATGCTGATGAGTTCACGGGTTTTTCTAAAACGTTTCCATAAGTTTCAAAGATCATTCCCGTTACTACTATGTTATAAGAACGTTATCTAGACGCTAAGTATCGTTATATTACGGTTAGAAACCATTACTAACATGTAACCATGTATGTATGCCCAGAATCTTGAGCAACCGCTATCCTCGGTAGGACCAAAAGCTAGAGACAATATGCACCCGTCCGGCCTCAACTGACCCGGGTGGTGTTTGTCAAGCCCAATAGATCTAACCACATTTCCCCTCGTTATGTAGACCCACATATTCATGGTTTCCCCTGGGACTTAAGATGAAACGCCCTTATAGTAAACAACAATAACCATAGTATAACATGATCATTATGAATCCAAAGTACGTAACATGTATCTCCTCCAAAAGTAAAACCAGTAAAAGTGGGGTCGTGACACTCACCTTAGATTGCGTCTTCTAAACAACAGAATAACCGACACAAGATGAAAGTCCCAACTATAATCGACCTATCATAAAGTTTGTATAAGTGTTTTGACTAATAACCCGTAGGTTAACTAGTCCCTAATTGTCCAAATCATGACTACGTGTGTTTGAAAATGCGTACGAACGTTAACCCGACACACCGGACAGACCCAACATCCCGTTGCTGACCCATTACACTACTTGATCAAGTACATATAATGTACACACAAGAATCACACATAAAACACTTAGTTTGCATCCAAAATCACATTTGTACAGGCGTGGGGTCGAACCAGGATGTTACCAAGTTGGTTCGAGCTTTATAACGGGCGAATGGGGTTTATAGTATTTGGTTCGACCTTAAAATAATTGGTTTGACCCCTCGAATGGTTGAACCAGTTTCTGGTTCGACCCAACAGTTGGCTGCATAATTTAAACGAGCTAATTATCATTAAAACGGTACGAAAACATCACGAAACATCACAAATCACAACAGCTGAGTATGTTTTATCCTATCCACATGTAACCATACTATTTTTACATATAAATCCGTTCATTTCACATAGCAATCACAAACTTTCTCAAAATGGCATATTATGGAAATGTCGCATCAATGCATGAAATCTTTACCTAAAATGGAAACTTATCAATATAACCCTATGAACAGTTTATTATGCACGGATTAGACATGTGTGGCAAACCCCAAATCATATCATCATTAAAAACATCCCTAGATTATTAGCATAACATCTATTCATTATTTCATGTCACATAGCACACAAACGCAACATTTAACATCATTAACATAGGGGTTTTGTATGAAAACTCATTATCAGTGAATAGATATGGTTTAGAAAGATGTTAGAAAGGTTTTTATTCATAAAAACATGTTTGGATCAGATCTGTACACTTAGGGTTTGATAAAAACGTATGAAATTTGATTAAAAATATTATTATTTGAAGAACACACCTTGAATCGTCTCTTGTTTATGCTTTGGAAAGTGTTTTTCGGTTAGGATCTGAAAAACGAGATAAAAAACTCATCCTTACATGTTTGGGGTTCAGAGAGAGCATTTGTAGGCGAATTAAGGTTGTGAAACGATGAAAAAGTTGCAAAGTATGGTATTTATAGTCAGCATTGGTTCGCACCCTTGCAGGGTCGAACCATACCTCGTTCGACCCTGTTGAAGGTCGAATCAACATCCAGGAACTTGGTTCTACCCTCCCCTAGGTCGAACCAGTTTTCTGTTATGCAATTTTTCATGATTTTGCCATTTTAACACATGTTAACACATTCTAACACATGAACATGCAATTCTAAATATGTTAATTATATCTAATCATATAAACATGTATTCACACATTGTATATCATATTTAGAACAATTTGATACTCGATACTTAATCCAACTATGTAATTTCACCAACAACGAGACTCAAGACTCGTGTGTGTGTATGTTACCCCCAATGATCCTCCGAATCATTGAACCCTGGACAATACGTAAGTGTAAATCAACTTCCAATGATTCCCCGAATCATCGATCCAACTCAACTGACCAAGTTAAGTGTAACGTATGTATGACTCGCTAAGGTAGACTTACTAGTTGATAAAAGTTACTAACCTGAATTTGCCGGGTGTCACATCATCCCCTTGTTGAAAGAATTTTCGTCCCCAAAAATTGTTGAAAGCCGAAAAGGAAAAATTTCTGGTTAGTAGATCATCTCCCTGTTGAAAGGAATTTCGCCACCGAAATTCACTCGGCTTTAACAGTATCAGGTGTTGGTTCCAGTGCTCGTTTTGGAAACAAATGAGGATACTTAGACTTCATCTGATCCTCACGTTCGCAGGTGAACTCCGTTCCACGGTTGGAGTTCGAACGAACCTTAACAATGCGAATTCTGCTTTGGCGAAGGCTACGAATCTTATAGTCCAAGATTTCTGCGGGTTCCTCAAGGATACGAAGTCGATCATCAACCTTGATCTCTTTAAGAGGAATGATAAGAGATTCATTAGCGAGGAACTTCTTAAGATTCGGGACGTGGAAGACATTATGCACGTTACAGAGTTCAGCTGGTATGTCAAGTTTGTATGCCACCGGTCCAATCTGTTCCAGAATTGTGAAGGGTCCGACATACCGTGGATTCAGTTAACCACGCTTCCCAAAACGGATAATGCCCTTCCAAGGAGAGACTTTAAAAAGAACCCTGTCGCCAACCTGAAACTCTAGTGGTTTGCGACTACCATCAGCATGGCTCTTCTGGCGATCCCGAGCTGCTGCCATGCGATTTCAAATCTGTACAATCTTCTCAAAAGTTTCGTACACAAGTTTCAGGCCGGTGAGTTGGCTCTCACCCACCTCAGCCCTACAAAGAGGAGACCGACACTTCTGTTCGTAAAGAGCCTCGAACGAAGCTGCCTTGATGCTAAAATGGTAGTTGTTGTTGTAAGAGAATTCCACCAACGGTAGATGACTTTCCCAACTCTTGCCAAAGTCAATAACACATGCACGAAGCATGTCTTCTAGCTTTTGTAGCGTCCACTCACTTTGGCCTTTAGTTTGCGGATGATATGCGGTACTCATATCTAACTAAGTACCCAACGCCTTTTGCAAGGCCTTCCAGAAGCGCAAAGTGAAAAGAGAATTACGATCAAAGATGATAGAAACAGGCACTCCGTGCTGAGAAACCACTTCCTTAAGGTAGATATGAGCTAACCGCTCTGTCCTGTCGCTTTCCTTAATAGAAAGGAAGTGTGCCGATTTTCTCAACTGATCGATAATCACCTAAATCATATCACAGCCACTTGGTGAATTCGGTAGCTTGTTACAAAATCCATCGTGATCCGTTCCCACTTCCATTCAGGAATTTCAGTTCGGCCACTAGTAAAGTATCTTCAGATCCTGATACATCTTATCGGAGCCGAGGTGAACAGAATGCCGGGACTTATGAGCCTCATCCAAAACAAGCTCACGCAAGCCCCAGAATAACGGAACTCAAATACTCTCAGCAAAATAATGTAGGTCGTCGGGCGTAAGCTCTAGATGACTATCAGCACTGTGCATAGTCTCAGCCTTAAGGTTCTCCACCTTCAAGGCGTCTTGCTGAGCAGAACGAATCCGGTCAGGCAGACTAGAATGCATAGTGAGCTGTAAAGTTCGAACATGACGGGGCTTAGCAGATTCCTTCCTGCTCAAGGCATCTGCTACAACATTCGCCTTACGAGGATGGTACTTAATAGCAAAGTCACAGTCGTTCAGAAGCTCGACCCGTAGACTTTGTCGCATGTTTAGCTCCTTCTGATTGAAGATATGCTGAAGACTCTTGTGATCGGTATAAATGGTGCACTTGGTACCGTACAAGTAGTGTCTCCAGATCATCAAAGCAAAGACAACTGCACCCAATTCCAGATCATGGGTAGTATAGTTTTTCTCGTGAACCTTAAGCTGACGGGAAGCATAGGCAACAACTTTATCGCGTTGCATTAACACACAACCGAGACCCGGATAAAAGCATCACAGTAAACAACGAAATCATCCGTACTCTAGGGTAAAGACAATATGGGTGCAGAACAGAGTTTACGCTTCAGTAACTGAAACGCTGACTCCTGAGAATCAGCCAGTCGAACCTCCGGTCCTTCTAGGTAAGAGACGTAACGGGTTGCGCAATCTTCGAAAATCCCTCAATAAAACGACGATAATAGCCCACAAGACCTAGGAATTGCCGCACCTCAGATGGCGTCCTTGGTGCTTCCTAGCCCTTGATGGCTTTTATCTTAGCTGGATCAACATGTATCCCTTGTTCATTAATCACATAACCATGGAACTGGACTTCACGCAACCAAAGGTCACACTTTGGGAGCTTAGCGTAAAGCCATTCTCTCCGCAAGAGTTCCATGACAAGCCGCAGGTGTTCCTCATGGTCTACCCTACTCTTGGAATAGATCAGAATGTCGTAAATAAAGACAATGACGAGCTTATCGGGATAAGGTTTGCAAACGCGGTTCATTAAGTCCATGAACACCGCTGGCGCATTGGTGAGACCAAAAGGCATGACCAAGAACTCAAAATGGCCATAACGAGTATGGAAGGAAGTCTTCGGAACATCGGCTTCATGCACTCTCAACTGGTGGTATCCGGAACTCAAATCGATCTTCAAGTAGAAACTAGAACCCTGAAGCTGGCCGAACAAATCGTCAATGCGTGGAAGAGGATAACGGTTTTTTAACGTCACCTTGTGCAGCTCACGATAGTCAATACACATGCCAAGGATTCCGTCTTTCTTCTTAGCAAACAAGACAGGGGCTCCCCATGGAGATGAACTAGGCCGAATAAAACCCTTCTCTAACAACTCCTGCAACTGGTTGGATAACTCCTGCATCTCGGGAGGTGCAAGACGGTAAGGGGCTTAAGCAATAGGGGTTGCACCAGGTGCAAGATCAATACAAAACTTAACCTGACGTTGGTGCAGGAGAGCAAGTAAATCATCAAGAAAGACATAGGAAAAGTCACGCACAACAGGAATTTCTTCGATCTTCTTCTCTGCAGTCGATGAAACAGAAACGAGTGCCAGAATGGCAGTATAGTCCTTCCGAAGATACTTGTAGGCCTTCAAGCAAGAAATGATACTCAAAGGAACACCGCTCCTCTCACCAAGAACCGATAAAATCTCACCATCAGGGAGAGGAAGTTGAACAATCTTGTCAAAACAGACAATCTTGCCGCAATACAAAGATAACCAATCCATACCCACAACATCGAAACTACCCAAATCAACCGGCATAAGATCGATGGGGAAAGACAAACCCGACAACTCAAGGTGACACTCCCTAAGAACATGTGTAGCGTCAATTCGTTTACCATTAGCCAAATCTATTAGGTACTTAGCCTCTAAAGATGTAGGTACTATGTCTAGCAACCGACTAAATGTAGCAGATATGAAACTCTTATCGGCACCGGTATCAAACGAAACCGAAGCATAGTGATCATTAAGAAGAAACGTACCGGTAACAGTGTCTAGATCCTGTCGGACTTCACCTGAACCAATGACGAAGGCGCGTGCATTCTTGCCACCCCCTGTAGTTTCCATTACCTGCCCCGTTCTTCCCATTCTAGCCCCGCTTCATTTTGGGACAGTCACGCTTGAAGTGTCCTGTTTCCCCACAATTGTAACATCCCTGCTTTCCCTGGTTCCCCTAAGGAGCGGGAATAGGTACAACAGTCTGAGTCTGGTTCGGATGAAGATTGACCCTACAATCCTTAGCTTGATGCCCAATCCGATAGAACCGATGACAACGGATCCTGTCACAACTACCCCATGATGGAACCCACACGAATTACACATCGGCAGCTTCCCAACATACCCCACTTACTTCTGCTCAGATGACGATCCCGTAGCATCAAACTTCTTCACCTACTGTTGTGGCTGAGATGATCCGGAAGTCTTCCCTATATTCTCTCATTTCCTCTTGTTACCCTCAAGGGCTTTCACAGCAGCGCCCCTAAAAGGTAGAGCACCCTCAGCAACCTTGATGTTGGTCAGCTTTTGATCCGACCGAACAGTACTCAAAAGTGTAGTAGGATCACCCGCAGCTACCAACCCAACAATATAGTTCTCGACCCTCCTGTACTCTGGCATAGCCAACTTAGGACACATCACTGCCAACTCATTATGCATGGTAGTGTACTCCTCGATCTTAGAACCCACCATCTTATGATTCCAGAACTCGGGCTCCAACTTCTTCAGTTCATCCTACGGGCAATACTCCGCTTGCAACCTCTGAACGAACTCCACCTATGGCATAGCATTGGCTTCCCGCAAACCAAGAGTTTGTTTAGTGGAGATCCACCAAGTCAAAGCAGGACCTTCAAAAGTTCCCGTAGCAAACTTCACATGATTAGCAGCCGGACAGTTACACATAGCAAAAACAGACTCAATCTTCTCGAGCCACCTGAGCAGTCCTACTCAAGCTGTGAGGTTTTCAATCCATAAACATCTTGAAGGTACACACAGGCTGCACCGGATGAGGCTGATTAACAACATTACCACCAAGAGCCTGCTAAGCGTCCTGAAAAGCAGCCAGTGGAACAATCACTTACTGCTGAAGCAGGTTGTTCAGCTCATCGTGGGTCATATTAACGTTACCATGACCCGTGCCGCGATCACCGCCGCCATGGCCACCAGTACGACCACCTCTACGACCACCATGTGTGGCAGACATCTTCTGCCAATACAAGAATAGAATACTCAGATTTATCACTAGCACCAACCACTAGCAATCACAAGAATTAAGATCTAGGTCTAATCCAGGACCATAAGTCCAAACACAAAGTCCACTAGGATTTTCATGCATCTCAGCTTATGATTTTGTGTGAACCCAAAATAATAAACTTTTCTACATGGTCCTCCAAATGTACTCTTAGTTTGAAGCTCAAGTCACTTGATACTAACACCTAGAGGTGCACAACTACGAGTTCAAGTGCAAGATAGTGTGTGTAGGTGAGTGTGCCCATTAGAGTATAGAAGGGAGATGTCTGAATCATGGACAGATCTCACGGGTATGCCAAAGCTACTCTAATGTACACCACTGACGTGCCAACAAGCCAGCCTCTTCGTCCTCTAAACCCGAAGAAGAGGGTAAGATAGGGATAGAAGATAGAAATAGATAAGAGACAGAATGGATAATCAAACACATAGATGATAATGATACCGACACCCCTACAAATCAATAAATGTACCACGTAACACGATTCATATATATGCGACCGTCTAGTGTGTGTGACTCGGCTATAGACCAGACTCTACATGCAGTCCTAGTTCACTATAACCGTTGGCTCTAAGACCAATCTATCACACCCTCAAATTCCAAGTGCAGGGTTTTACCGCGAGGCGCGTGACACACTAGGATCCAAGTCAACGGTCACAATAAATGACAACTATATGTAAAATACGTAAACCAAACCATTAAGTTTTTAATAACATGAAAACTAGTAGCGGAAGCTTAAGTATGTTTACAATATCAAAATAAAGTAAACGTAGTCTGGAATTATTCAAAAAAACATGCAACTAGAAACCCTAGACGCCATGAAAAACCCATGCGCCTAGCCCTTGTGTTGCTGCTTTAGCGACTTGAGAAAAAATGCCAAAAATGTCAACATATAAAGCTAGTGAGTTCACATGCTTTTATAAAACGTTTCCATAAGTTTCAAAGATCATTCCTGTTACTACTATGTTATAAGAACCTTATCGTGACGTTAAGTATCGTTACTACTACAGTTAGAAACCATTATTGACATGTAACCGTATATGTATGCCCAGAATGTTGAGCTACCGTCATCCTCGGCAGGCCCAATAGCTAGAGACAATACGCACCCATCGGGCCTCCAACCGACGCGGGTGGGGTTTGTCAAGCCCAATAGATCTATCAACATTTCCCCCGTTATGTATACCCACATATTCATGGTTTCCCCTGGGATTTAAGGTGAAACGCTTGTATTGTAAACAACAATAACCATAGTATAACATGACCTTTATGAATCCAAAGTACGTAGCATGTTTCTCCCCCAAAAAGTAAAACCAGTAAAAGTGGGGCTGTGAAACTCACCTTAGATTGCGTCTTCTGAACAACAGAATAGCCGACACAAGCTGATAATCCCAACTATATGCGACCTATCATAAAGTTTATATAAGTATTTTGACTAATAACCCGTAAGTTAACTAGTCCCCGATTATCCAGATCATGACTATGTGTGTTTGAAAATGCGTTCGAATGTTCACCCGAAACACTGGACAGACCCGACATCCCGTTGGTGACCCATTACACTAGTTGATCAGTACATATAATTTACACACTAGAATCGCACATAAAACACTTACTTTGCATCCAAAATCACATTTCTACAGTCATGGGGTCAAACCAGGATGCTACCCAGTTGGTTCGACCTTTATAAGGGTCGAATGGAGTTTATAGTGTTTGGTTCGACCTTAAAGTAATTGGTTCGACCGAATAGTTGGCTGCATCATTTAAACGAGCTAATTCTCATTAAAACAGTCTGAAAACATCACGAAACATCACAAATCACATTAGTTGAGTATGTTTATCCTATCCACATGTAAACATAGTATTTTTACATACAAATCCGTTCATTTCACATAGTAATCACAAACTTTCCTAAAATGGCATATTATGGAAATGTCACATCAATGCATGAAATCTTTACCTAACATGGAAACTTATCAATATAACCCTATGAACAGATTATTATGCACATATTAGATATGTGTAGCAAACCCCCGATCATATCATCATCGACACCAACAAGAACAAAACCTAGATCTATCATAAAACCCCAAAAATGGGTGAGAATCCATCAATAATCAATTACACCCTATAACAACCATAGATCATCATCTAAAACAGCCCTAGATCATTAACATAACATCTATTCATCATTTCATGTCACATAACACAACATTTAACAACATTAACATAGGGGTTTTTGTATAAAACTCATTGTTAGTGAATAGATTTGGTTTAGAAAGATGTTAGAAAGGTTTTTATTCATAAAAAGTTGTTTGGATCAAATCTGGACACTTAAGGTTTGATAAAAATGAAAGAAATTTGATTAAAAAGGTTTTAGATGAAGAACACACCTTGAATCTTCTCTTGTTTATGCTATGGAATGTGTTTATAGGTTAGGATCTGTAAAATGAGATAAAAACCTCTTCCTTACAGGTTTGGGGTTGAAAGAGAGTACCTGGAGGCAAATTAGGGTTGTAAAATGATGAAAAAGTTACAAAGTATGGTATTTATATTCAGCATTGGTTTGCACCCTCGCAGGGTCAAACCAGACCTCTTTCGACCCTATTGAAGGTTGAATCAACATCCAGGAACTTGGTTCAACCCTCCCCTAGGTCGAACTAGGTTTCTGTTATGCAATTTTAATGATTTTGCCATTTTAACCTATTTTAACACATGTTAACACATTCTAACACATGAACATGCAATTCTAACATATGTTAATTATATTTAAGCATATGAACACGTATTCACAGATTGTATATCATTTTTAGAACAATTTCATACTCGATACTTAATTCAACTATGTAATTTCACCAACAACGGGACTCAAGACTCGTGTGTGTATGTTACCCCCAATGATCATCCGAATCATTGAACCTTGGACAATACGTAAGTGTAAATCAACTCCTGATGATTCCCCGAATCATCGATCCAACTCAACTGACCCAGTTAAGTGTAACGTATGCATGACTCGCTAAGGTAGACTTACTAGTTGATAAAAGTTACTAACCTGAGTTTGTCGGGTGTCACAAATAATTATATCAAACTATGAGGTTATGAAAAATAATTAAGGGCGTAAATAATTAAACGAGTTGAATTGAAATAATTGACTTTAGATGATTTAATATGAAATAAAAGTAGAAATCAATCAAATAAATTAAAAAATTAACAAGTCATTTCAATTATGAAGTAATAACAAAATTTTCAGAATTGTAAAGTTATAATTTTTGGTATTCTTATATTTTTATTGAGTTACTAACAATTAAAAATAACAATAATTAGGGATTAAATACAAATAAAGAGTAAAAATATTTTTTTTTATAAAAAACATAAGCTAACCCTTTATAATAGTGAGAAATATTTTTCTGATTTATTTTCTATTTTATTTTAATTTAAACAAAATTTTAATTGATAAATAATTGATTAAATGAATTTAAATAGTAAAAAATAAATAAATGAAATTTAAAAAAAATAAATTTACCACAAAGTTTATTATGGTTAGAAATAATTCTACACAAATTATGGTATTAAAATAAAGAAAACCATATTTTTAATGAATTAGTTACAATTAATACGAAAATAATATATTAAAAACATTAAATAAAAATCATAGTTATCAATTTGAGGGTTCAAGGAATCTATGATAAATTTTAGAAAAAAAATTGGGTTAGTTTTGATTTTTAAAATAACTAAAATGGTTTATTGTATACATATATCAATAATTAAATCAATTATAAGTAAATAAAAAAAAGAACATAAAAGGGGGGTGGACCGGTGCTCGAATAAAGGACATGTGGCTTGTGAACTAAGCGGCCAGACCAACTGGTCTAGGGGCTTGGTTGGTAATTTGTTTGATTCTATCATACTTATATATAAATTGATCATAAACGAAATTCCGAAATCAAGTCCATATGATCCTTAATTCTAATCCCATCAAATTACACATCGAAATGAAATAGATTTTCAAATAAAATATGGGGGTTTTATTCAAATATAAAAATCGATCCCATAGGCACGATTAATTGAATAAAAAACATACCGGTTAATGGTTATACACGAGCCGAAGTAGGCCGAGACCAAAAACGCTCCAATCCAATTTATTTCAAGTTTGTTTATGAAAGTTGTTGTGTTGTAAATGATTTTCGGCCCTTTAGGATTGTTATATAGCTTTCAATTACAATGGAAACAACCAAATTTAGTGGATTGATTTTTGGATGTTTAGGAAAGTTTATAAACAAGTAGAATCCTTATAATCAGCCATGAATTACGGGATTTAAATACAAATAGACTATGGACAACCTCAAATCGTCACATTTAAGGAAATCTTGCAAATTTAATTGAAAAATTATTGAGTTTAAACGCGGATTGGAAATTTGGATGGTTAAAGTTTCAAAAACGAGTGATTTTCTTTAATTTGACCAAGATTTGCGGTAGGATACATCAAATTAATGTTTCAAGATTAATGTTTACTGGTTTATGAGGACCATATATCACAGATTTCTAGCAACCTGTGTTGGTCTGTGATAAGGTATGTGCCATTCTTCTTTGCCAGATGTTATATTCATTTCTTACTAGCATAGCAGGTTTATTGGCAGAACCAGTATTATGAGGATCTATTTTAAAGAGTATTGATTTGTCAAATATCTCTTAAAGTGATGGATGTTGATAAAAGTGAGCTTATAATCCTTTATTGAATATCAATAAGAGCCTGTGTCTGATTCTCAATGTGTTAGATTGATATGTGATCAGATAAACCAGTGCTCTGATACCAATTGTTGGATCAGTATTGCTCTTTTGTATGAACTTGCTAGTGAACACTTAGGTGTTTAGCAAGTTCTTAACCAGTGATAGCACAGCGGAATGTTATGAGTTTAAAGCTACACTTATCAACAGGAGTTATTACTCCCCCTGGATGTTTGAGAAACTAATAAATGATAGGTATTTATTGAGAATCTAAGTATTGAATGAGAATGAAACACTTAGACAGATTCTCAATAAATATGAAATGGAAATAACAATAATATGCTTTGAAGGATTTCTGTATTAAAAATCAATGTCTAAAACAGAGGGATGAACCCTTCTATTTATAGACTTTACAAATACATGAACCTTGCCAAAAAGCAAGTTCAGAGACAAGTTGCAACAAGTTGCAATCTTGGAACTTGTACATAAAGTAAAAGTAATACTAAACTAATAAACTACTGATACAAAAAGGCGGTGGAAAAGATCTTCTCATAAGTACTGATGAATGACAAACTACTGATGAGTAGTTTGTCTTCAGTAGAAATGTCTGGTTTGGACTTCAGAACTTCTGATGACTTTTCTTCTTCAGTACTTGTGTAATCTCTTCTTCAGCAGTTCTATACTTAGAATATTTTCACAGAAGTGAATTAGACTATGGTTTGCAAAAGTGGTTTCACCAATCCTCTTTGTCCTAACAATCTCCCCCATGATTGATGAAGCCAAAACCTTCCTAATTCCTTATTGTTTTCTTCTGTCATTCACAATCTTCCATATTCCTTTGAACATGGAATTTTTCAGCTGGTCCAGCTGTTCATCAGTGAGAGATCCTTTTTGTGGTTCTAGATGCTGGATTGTAAGCAGGTCTTGAGTTGATAGTTTCTTCATATCATTCATCGACTTATAGGCTCTGCTTGTCTGATCTCTTCTTGTCACTTGTACTGAGTTGTTATCAGTAAAGGACCATCTGATGATAGGTACTTTAGACTTGTCAAAGTCTAAAGTGTAGGGAACCATGGTGGTATCCTGGTATTCTCCTGAGTGTTGGATATTTTCAACTTCAGTGACTCTCAGGTGGGATTCACCTCCTTGTTCTTGTTGCATCACATTAGGTATTTGAAAAGTTGGCAAATGATGCTCAGTAACTACCTTAGTGTGCAGTTTGTCTTTGATGGTTTTCTGGATTTGATAGGCATAGGTGGAAGGATCCCTGAATTGTGTGATCAGAGGTTTTTCTTCAATGTCAAAGTCAGAATGGACTACTGTACTACCTTCTAGTAGTACCATTCTGAAATCAGTCTTCACATTCTCCTCTGATTTCTTCTTTTGAGTAGCTGGTCTTCTTTGAACACCAGAAGTTCTAACTACTGAAGTTAATACTTCAGCAGTTTCAAACTTCTCTAGATTTGCAGCCCTTGCAGCCTTGTATTTTCTGTAAGTGTCCATTAATCTTTCTTCTTTC
This sequence comes from Ambrosia x helenae, assembly GCA_030844895.1. Lineage (NCBI taxonomy): Eukaryota > Viridiplantae > Streptophyta > Magnoliopsida > Asterales > Asteraceae > Ambrosia > Ambrosia x helenae. Next base: position 27,926,747 of record CM061234.1, read on the forward strand.
CATTTGGACACAGAGGCTTTTGAACCATAACCATTTGCTACTAGTTCTTCAATCATCTGGGCTCTCTTGGCTTTTGCATCTTTACTTGTTGCAAGTTTGTCTACAATAAGTTGAGCTCTTCTTGTCAGCTCTTCCATGGAGAGTCTCTTTAATGTATGGGCTTTGATCTTGCTGTTCTTAGTAATATAAGACATCAATTGATGTCTTTTGTCTTCCTCAGCAATTCTGTCTAGGCTAGCCTGTCTTTGAAGTTCAGCTTCATAAGCCTGTAGCTTTTCATCCAGGCTTAAGTCCAAGTCATCCCTTTCTTCCAGAATTTTCCAAATCTGATCTTCCTTGGCTTTCTTCTGAACTACCACTAAACTCTTCTCAAGAAGTTCTGCTGATTGAGAGATTAGAGAAGGGTTTAGTACAGTCATAGTGGTAAATGTTGTAATAGGCCTAGGAGGAACAGGAGTTGGTTGAGTAGGTTCAGTTGATCTGGAAGGCTCTTGTTCAGCAGTTTGAGTGTTGGAAGTGTTAACATCTGATGGGTTGACAACTACTGAAGGTTTGTCAACTACTGAAGGATTGTCTTCAGTACTTTCTGAGTCTTCATCAGAACTTTGTCCATCAGAGGTTTCTTCATTGTGCCTTTGGGATTCATCAGACTTTTCAGCATCTTCTATTTCTTGAATAGAGACACCAAATTGTTGGGCCAGTTTTTCTTTTCTTTTCTGGCTTGGTTTCTTTGTTCTCTTTCTTGGATAGCCACTCTTGCCTTTTTCCTGGCTTCAAGTGACTCCATAGGTTCCTTAGTTTTCTCCCCCTTTTTGGCTTCATCAGGTTTTGATGTTGAAGGTTGGGAGAACTGACCTGTAAGAGTAGCAATCTGTTTGCTATTGAATCCAATCTTGTTGGACAGATCGTTCATCTTTGTCTGTATCACTCCAAATTGGTTCTTGATTGACAGCTCCAAGTTAGCTGTGTAGGTTTGGAAGTGATTTTTGATGAGGGTGTTCATCATATGATACAAGGGACCATCTGGGCTGCATAGCTGGTTCATGTCTATGCTGGATTGCCCAGGGAATTGGGTAGGCATTTGTAGTGAGGGGTGTGTTTTTGGTTGATCTTCTTGTTGTACAGAAGATGCCACTATAGGGGAATCAGGGATTAAGTGGACTTTAACGTGATCTGGTGTGACTAGCTTCTTGAGCATAGATACACCAGGTGCAGGACCTTCACTTGTAGCCGTTAATTCAGTAGTTTGGTGTTTTGAAACATCATCCAAGTCAATGGAATCATCTGAATCCCTGATTACATCCTCAATGAGGACTGTATCAGTTACATCATGAGCTGAGCCCAACTCAGTTGTCTCATGTACCTCTTTTTCTTGGTTCAGAGGATTTCCTACCTCAGGCATTAAGCCTTCATCAGTAGTTGCCACAGTTGAGGTCTTAGCTATGTTGCTTCTTTCCTCAGATCCACCACTGGGTGGAAAATGAGTAGTAGCAGCCTCAAAAGTACCAAGAGTTTCTAAGTTTGGGCTTAGAGACCCTGGTTCATCCTCATCTCTTTGGTTAGGGCTTTGAGTGTACACATCCATGTCAAATTATGAGGCTATGTCCCCTGTTTGATGAGGTTGTTGGGGACTGACATGTTTAGATGAGACTTTCTCTTTTAGCCCAGAGAGAAGTTTGGCTATTTCAAAATCAGGTTCAGAAAGTTGGGGTGCTGGTTCAGTAGTTTGGGCAGTGGGTTCAGCAGTTTCAAAAGAAGCATCAATTGTGATTGGTGCTCTTGGTGGGGTTTGAGATGGATGAGACTGAGAGGATGTTTCAGTCACATCTTTAGGAAGTGCAGATTGCACAATAGTTTGTTCAGGCATCTCAACCTCCTGAACAACTTTTCTTTTTGGTTTGGTGGGTTTTTGTTTTTGTTCCTTGGGTTTCTTGGCCTTTGGGGTGTAGGTTTGGAAGATGGGGGTTCCATGGGGACTGGTTCTGGTTCCCCTTGGTCATCTTCTGGCCAGGCAGCCTGTTTGTTGTGCCTAGAGTATGCTTGTGAGGTTAAGGGTTTGAAAATTGCAGTTTTACCCACAAGCACCTCATCACCCAGTTCTTTGATTATGCATTGCATAATGAACCTTGGGTATAACAAAAACTTCTTTTTAGTGTTATTATGATGTAACACCAACTCATTAAAGAAAATTTTTGATGCCCTGTATTTTGTTTCATTCACTATGGAATGAAAAATTGGTTGAAAGGTTAAGGGCATCTGGTCATAAGACCCTGTTTTAGGACTCAAACACATAATTATATAATGAAACAAAAGTTTGTATTTTGGTTCAAAATACTTTTTAAAGATTGTAGCTTGTGAGAGAGTACCTTGATAACCACATTCTGTCATGGTTAGGTGGTTTGCAGAGTTTTCAAACTTTTCAGGGGCGTTCACATCATTCAACCCCAGTCTAATTGCAAGTGTGGCCGGTTTGATGGCCATTCTTCTCCCTTTGATTGTTGAGTTGAGGGAGATAACCTCATTATCCACTATCACTGTCTTAGCGTTAGCCCAGAACTCATTGAGAGTTTCAGGATATATTGGTGGGTTTATTGTGAGAGCGGTAATATATTGGGATTTGACGATGAGATCAATGATCTCATCGTATTAGGACCAGCCTTGTTGTTTCTCTAAGTAGGCTCTAAGATTGTGTCCCTGTTTTAGAACTAGAGCCATGTGGTTTGTGTGTGGTTTGGATCGAACAGTGTTTTTGCAGGTTCAGGGTTTGAGAGCTTTTTGAGAGAGAAGGAGGGTATTTTGCTTTTTGAATGGATAAGCGCTGGAAAAGGTATTTATCAGAAGTTTTAAACCGCCTAGGTCAAACTTCTTTATCAGAAGTTTTAAACCGCCTAGGTCAAACTTCTGATGTGGGAAAAGTCTGATTTGCCCTTTTTGACTAAACTGCTGATGAAGAATTATTTTCATCAGTAGTTCCCACTTTCTCTTCAGTAGTTTTGAACAACTGATGAGAATACTTTATAAATACTTTTATTCATAACTTCTGAAGGTTGTTTTATCAGAAGTTAATCACTTTTCAGAAAATATTCCCATACTGATGTTTTGTTCATCAGTAGTTTCTCTCTTGTTTGTTTTTCAGAAGTTTTCAGTTTTGAAAATGTAAGTGAAAAATGAAAAATATGTGCAGAAAAGTAAAGAGAAACACTTACAAATTTAGCATCCCAAGCATGGATACTAACTTCTGAAATGTTGATGTGTCAAGGGGTTTAGTGAATATGTCAGCTATTTGATTTGCTGTTGCTACATGTTTCACTTCAATCTCGCCTTTTTCATAGCAATCTCTTATGAAATGATACCTGATTTCAATATGTTTGGTTTTTGAAAACTGAACAGGATTTTGAATGATGCTAATGGCAGATTTGCTGTCTACAAGCAATGGTGTCTTGGTTTCTTTGATTCCATAATCAAGAAGTTGATACTGGAGCCATTGTATCTGTGATGTACAACTTGCAGCTGCAATGTATTCAGCTTCAGCAGTTGAAGTTGCAACAGATGTTTGTTTCTTTGATTGCCAGGACACTAGACAGTTTCCTAAGAATTGATAACCACCAGATGTTGATTTTCTTGACATTTTACACCCTGCATAGTCACTATCTGAAAAAGCTGATAACTTGGTATTGCTTGAAGCAGGATACCAAATTCCAAGTGCTGGAGTTCCTTTTAGATATCTGAAGATTCTTTTGACTGCAATGAGGTGTGATTCCCTAGGAGCTGATTGATATCTAGCACAGACACATGTTGAAAACATAATATCTGGTCTACAAGCAGTTAGATATAAAAGGGAACCTATCATACATCTATACATGGTTTGATCAACCTGTTTTCCTTGATCATCTGGTTCAACTTGTGTGGTTGGTGTCATGGGAGTGGAACATGATTTACAGTCTTGTAAAGAAAATTTGTTTAATAATTCTTTAACATATTTTGATTGATGTATAAAAGTTCCATTTGTTTGTTGTTTAATCTGCAGTCCCAGAAAGTACTGCAGTTCTCCTATTGTACTCATCTCAAATTTTGATTGCATGAGTTTCTTAAATTCATCACACAGTTTTGTGTTTGTTGAACCAAATATGATATCATCAACATATATTTGAACAAGTAAGATATGATTTCCAACATGTTTTATAAAAAGAGTTTTATCAATGGCACCTCTTGTGAAGTTATTTTTGAGTAAAAAGGTTGAAAGTGTTTCATACCAGGCTCTTGGAGCCTGTTTGAGCCCATAAAGAGCTTTGTCTAGTTTGTACACCCACTCATGATGAGAAGGATCCTCAAACCCGGGTGGCTGACAAACATACACTTCCTCTTTTATCTTTCCATACAAAAATGCACTCTTAACATCCATTTGATAAAGTTTTATTTTGTTGGAAATGGCATAGGCCAGAAATAACCTGATGGCTTCAAGCCTTTCAACTGGAGCAAAGGTTTCATCATAGTTAATTCCTTCTTCTTGAGAGTAACCTTGTACTACCAGTCTTGCCTTGTTCTTTATAATCATACCAGCTTCATCTTGTTTGTTCCTGAAAACCCATCTTGTGCCAATTGGTTGTTTGTTTGGTGGTAAGGGACAGATTTCCCAAACCTGTTGCTTGTTGAATTCAAGCAATTCATCTTGCATTGCTTGCACCCAATTGTTGTCTTTGAGGGCTTCCTGGTACTTCTTTGGTTCCAACTGTGAAATAAATGCTGAGAAGAGACAAAAGTTGGAAAGCTGGTTTCTTGTAAGAACACCTGATGCAATATCACCCATGATTTGATCAAGTGGATGATCTTTGTGTTCTATCAGTTGTTGTAAACCACTGACAGGTGTTGGTGGCTCATGTTCTTCAAACAAACTACTGAGGTCTATTATATCTGGTTTAGCAGTTTCGATGTCTTCAGTAGTTGCAGGTGCTGAAGCAGATGTTTGAGTTTGTTCCTCAACATTTGTTGAATCAGAAGTTTGTGAAACTTCTGATGGTTTTGAAGTTGACTTAATGACTGTTTGAGGAGTCCATGGTGCTGGATCCTCATCATCAAACCTTTGATCACCATAATAAGTAGGTTTGGATGAAGTGACAGTCTTTTCAGGTCCAAAATGGAAGCTGTCAAGGTCAAAAAGTTCAGCAGGATGTGCTGGAATGAGAGTGTGTTTTGACTCATTGAACTTGACATTCAGTGTTTCTTCTACTATCCTGGTTCTTGAGTTAAAAACCTTGTAGGCTTTTCTAGTTGAAGAATAACCAAGAAAGTAACCTGAATCAACTTTGGCAGCAAACTTTGAAATAGATTCTTTAATGTTCAAGATGAAACATTGACACCCAAAAGCCCTGAAAAAGGAGATAAGGGGCTTCATGCCATGAAGAACTTCATAGGCAGTCTTGGAATGTCTCTTGACAATAAGGACTCTATTTTGAACATAACATGATGTGTTAACTGCTTCTGCCCAAAAGTATAATGGTAGTCCAGAATCAGCTAACATTGTTCTTGCTCCTTCAATTAAAGTTCTGTTCTTCCTTTCTACTACACCATTTTGTTCAGGAGTTCTGGGAACACTGAATTGTCTAATAATCCCTTTAGACAAACAGAATTCATCCAGAGTTTTGTTCCTGAACTCTGTCCCATTATCACTTCTAATGGTTTTGACAGGTAGAGAATATTGCTTCTCTACTTGTAGAATGAAGAACTTGATGATTTCAGCAGCCTCATCCTTGAAAAATAAGAAGAATACCCATGTAAATCTTGAGTAGTCATCAATGATGACCAAGCAGTACTTCTTCTTACCAAGGCTCATGATTTTTACAGGCCCAAATAAGTCCATATGGAGTAGTTGAAGACATGCAGTTGTTTTTGATTCTTCAATAGACTTATAGGAGGACTTATGCTGTTTTCCCTTTAAACAGGATACACAGTGTTCTTGACACTGGTATACTTTTAAGGGTAGACCTCTGACCAAGCCCATTTTTGTGACTTTATTTATGGTTTTAAAGTTCACATGGCCAAGTCTCCTTTGCCAGAGATCAGTCTCTGAAGTTGATGCCTTTGAGAAGAAATAGGCAGTGTTGTTCAGTACTTTGTCTTTTTCAATGTCCACTGCATAGACATTGCCACATCTTTTGGCTATCAACAAAGTGTGATCTTCAATGATCTTCTGTATCAACTTCTGGCCTTCTGGTGATATGATCTTGCATGCTGTCTTTGTGAAAAAGGAAGAATATCCTTTATCACACATTTGTGACACACTCAGCAAGTTGTACTCAAGGTTTTCAACCAGATTGACCTTGTCAAACTGTATTTTTCCAGAGGAGACATTGCCATGTCCTAGCACATATCCCTTAGCATTGTTCCCAAAGGATACAGATCCTTCTCTTTGACTGATAAAATTATTTATCATGTATCTGCATCCTGTCATGTGCATTGAGCCTCCACTGTCTACATACCAAATGCTATTTAAGCCTCTGGAAACTCTCTGCACAAGATAGCAAATTAGTTAGATTTAGGAACCCAAGCCAGTTTGGCTTTGGGTTTGCTCTTGAGAACATTTACAGTTTGTTCTTGACCAAGTTGAGAAATCCATGTCTTTTTGGCAATGGATTTTTCATTAAGAGCAATGGTGGTATCCTTTTGAGGACCACCGTCAACTTTGGTCATCAGTAGTTGTACCATGTTTATGAGATCTTTAATCTCAGCAGTTTGTGAAACTGCTGATGATTTAGGTCTAACTACTGAAAGAGAATTTTGAGAAAAAGATCTTTGTTGAGATTTTGTCTTTTTCTGAGAAAAGGTGTTTACTGGTTGTTGTTTCCTGGGAGAAACAGTTTTTACAAAATCATTTTTGATTTGCTTTCCCACAACCAGTTGTTGATTTTTCTTGTTGTACTGAATACCTTTTCTGTATCTGCAAAATTCTGTCTTGTGGTTGAACAGACCACAGATTTCACATTCTTTTGTCTTTTCTTTCAAAGACAAGTTTCTGACTGTATTGATTGGTTTTAGGTCATCAGTAGTTTTTAGGTTCTCAACTCCTGATGTAGTTAAAACTACTGATGGCTTAAAGTCAGAATTAATCAGTACTTCTGAAGAACTTTCTTTATGAGTTTTTAGAAAGTTCTCATGGAAAGATGTGCATTCTTTCTCTTTAGAAGTTTCACCTGAAACAATTTTTCTCCCATCTTCAGTAGTTTTAGGGGAAAAATCTGTTGGTGTTTCAGTGTGATTGTACCCTATGCCAAACCTAACATTTGAAGCACTTTGTTTGTTTAGCAATAGTTGGTACCCCTTACAAGATTCAACCCATTTTTCACATGTGACCTTGGTGTCAGCAAGCTCTTGTCTGACATTTCCTAGGTCATTTATCATGATTTTAATTTGTGCTTGGGTTTCAATAGCAGTGTTAGTTAATTTAGAAACTTCTTTTGTTTTTGCAGAAAGTTTTCTTTCTAAATCACATTTCATCTGAGTGAATTTTCTTTCAGAGTCATTTGCTTTCCCTTGTAAGTGCACATTAGTCTCTCTTATGAGAGCAAAAGATTATTTGCAAGACGTTGAACAAAGTTTTGTCAAAGATTCTTTAGATACCTGTGACAAGCCAGATTTTGAGGTGCATCCCTCAAATGCCATTAAGGCAAAGTTCTTCCTGCCATTGTCAGGCTCTCCCCAGTTGATGTCAAACATCTTGTTGTCTGCATCAGGATTACACTCTATGGTGTCAAAAGGAAGACTGCTCCAGTCAACATACCCTGAAGTAAATAAACTTTGTTGAGAGGGTTGCTGAGACTGTGGAGGTTGTTGAGCAGCTGGAGAGGGAGGGATTGATTGTTGGCTCTGCATCTGTTGAGCAGGCATCTGTACATATTGTACTTGTGGCACATATTGGTGTTGTGGAGCTTGTGCCTGTACAAAATGTGCACTCCCTTGAGTTCAATTATTCCTGTTATAATTGGGGTTAAAATTATTTCTAGACCGAGATTGGTTAAAGTCAGAGCTTCTACACTCTCTAGCAAAGTGTCCCAACTTTTGACACTTGTGACATCTAAGTTTAGATTTGTCAAAACCAATTTTTGTTGAACGGTTGAGTCCTGGAAACTTCCTTCCTGACCTTTTGTAAAATTTATTTTTTTTTAAACTTAACATGGTCAGTTCGTGTAAAATATCTATTTCTTCTAAGTCATCACTGCTGAAATTTTTTAAATCATCCATGATAAAACACATGTTATCAGCAGTTTGACTGACATCATTATTGTCATAACCTGGGAATGATCTTTCAGATGAGATCCCAGCAGTTATGTCAATATGGTCAAAAGATCCAAAACTATTTGAACAAGTTGGTGAGTCTTGTCCCAATAGTGTTGTACTACCTGGTAGATAGTCATCAGCAGTTTTGCCAGAACTTTGTAACTTTTTCTTTTGATCAATTTCTCTTTCAAAAGTAAGTAATCTCCCATGAAGTTTTGTAAGAGTGCGGGAGCTAAAGTCTGGTGAAGATCTTAAGACTATAGAGTATGTTTCCCATTTTTCAGGTAAAGACCTTAAAAATCTATGAAGCATAGATACAGTTGTGTAGGTCTGACCATTTAATTTTAGCTCAGATATTAATGAGGAGAATCTTTCAAATTGTTGTGTTAAAGTTTCCCCATTAATGTGAGCAAAAGTTTCATATTGTTGAGCCAGGATTTCTGTAGTGTTGGCAATCACCTCTTCAGTTCCTCCAAACTGTTCTTTGAGGCAGTCCTAAAGCTCTTTGGCACTATCACAATGTAATAGGCCAGAGTAGATTTCATTTGGGAGTGCCATTGCCAACATAGAGAAAGCTTTAGCATCAAGCTCAAGTTTTAGGAAATCATCATCTGTATAGTCTTTTGGGTCTTTTGGAATTTCTTCTTTAGTTTCAAGATTAATGTTTACTGGTTTATGAGGATCATATATCACAGATTTCCAGCAACCTGTGTTGGTCTGTGATAAGGTATGTGCCATTCTTCTTTGCCAGATGTTATATTCATTTCTTACTAGCATAGCAGGTTTATTGGCAGAACCAGTATTATGAGGATCCATTTTATAGAGTATTGATTTGTCAAATATCTCTTAAAGTGATGGATGTTGATAAAAGTGAGCTTATAATCCTTTATTGAATATCAATAAGAGCCTGTGTCTGATTCTCAATGTGTTAGATTGATATGTGATCAGATAAACCAGTGCTCTGATACCAATTGTTGGATCAGTATTGCTCTTTTGTATGAACTTGCTAGTGAACACTTAGGTGTTTAGCAAGTTCTTAATCAGTGATAGCACAGCGGAATGTTATGAGTTTAAAGCTACACTTATCAACAGGAGTTATTACTCCCCCTGGATGTTTGAGAAACTAATAAATGATAGGTATTTATTGAGAATCTAAGTATTGAATGAGAATGAAACACTTAGATAGATTCTCAATAAATATGAAATGGAAATAACAATAATATGCTTTGAAGGATTTCTGTATTAAAAATCAATGTCTAAAACAGAGGGATGAACCCTTCTATTTATAGACTTTACAAATACATGAACCTTGCCAAAAAGCAAGTTCAGAGACAAGTTGCAACAAGTTGCAATCTTGGAACTTGTACATAAAGTAAAAGTAAAAGTAAACTAATAAACTACTGATACAAAAAGGCGGTGGAAAAGGTCTTCTCATAAGTACTGATGAATGACAAACTACTGATGAGTAGTTTGTCTTCAGTAGTTCTTCAGTAGAAATGTCTGGTTTGGACTTCAGAACTTCTGATGACTTTTCTTCTTCAGTACTTGTGTAATCTCTTCTTCAGAAGTTTGATCTTCCTTCTTCAGCAGTTCTATACTTAGAATATTTTGACAGAAGTGAATTAGACTAAGGTTTGCAAAAGTTGTTTCACCAATCCTCTTTGTCCTAACAAATTGGAATAGGGCTTTCGAAGGGGCATGATTTTCACCAAGTATAGTGGTAAGTAATTGGGTTGAAAGCTACAAAAACTCATTTAATTGAAAAACATGCGATCCGGGTCATGACAAGGTCAAAAGACCCATTTTGTGTGATCTAGGTCATCAGCTGGGTTATAAGGGTTCTATTTTGGTTTAAACAATATTAAATAAATGAATATATCGTAATCTCTAAATGTGATGATGTAAAACATTTAAACATGCAAATTTTATATTGAGAAAAAGAAAAAAAAATTTGCTTCAAAATACGAATCATAAGGACTAAAGTTGAACTTATGAATAATGTGAAAAGGGACGGATGTCACACAGTTATCAGGATGCTTCGAGACCACATATTATTGATTCAATATATAAAAAGAGAGCCTTACTCACTCTAGAAATTTATGATTCACAATATCATCTCTCCAAAATCATAGACCAGAGTTTTATCCCGATATTTTAGTCTTTGTTCTTCTCGTGTTTGTTCTCTCTCTCTCTCTCTCTCTCTCTCTCTATCTAGATCATTTGAGCGATTTAGGATTTCTTCTTGTTTTTTTTATTAGATAAGTCTTGCATTTGGTTTTATCAAGAGTTTGTATAATTATCGTTGATCGATAGTAGAGAGATTGGTTGAGAGAGATTTTGTTTCAGAAGTGTTTGTACAAAGTCTGTGTTTATCTGTTTTTGATAGAGTCTGTATTATTTATTAGAGGATCTCTTTTGTGGGTGAATAAAGTTTGTTTTTGTTGTTGTTATAGATCCTTATTTTCTGACACATTCTTTCTTTAATATACATTTTCTTTCTTATTCACATGATTATAATTATTAGTCATCTCCTTCTTTTGCTCTAATAATCAATATACCGTCTATTTTTGTGTCGTCAAGTGGAAATAGGAAAAAAAAAATAAATAGCCACCATGCATGATGCCATCTATATTTTTTAAAGATCTCTCTTCTTTCAATTTGACTATTTTGTATGATACTAGCAGGAGCCCACGCGTTGCGGCGGTTCTGCACAATGTTTGGATGTTGCGTTTGGTCAAATTTATGATTTTTGACCCGATTCGACTTAAAAATCAAATTGAATAATATATATATATATATATATATATATATATATATTGAATTTCTTTTATAAAAAGTACATATATATAATTTTGTATATTTAACTCGATTCGAATTCAAACATAAATCAAATTGTAATTTAAATAACCTGAATAACCCAAAAACAGTCGCGCTAAACATCCATATTCCACCTATTACTTTTACCTGTTATATTATTATAGAGATTCAAACCAACTTATAACCGGATCAAAATTTATCCTCTATTATTGATTAAAAAAGAACATTGCGCTATAACCCGAAAGCATGATGGGTAAAGTGCATTCTTGCTAGTTGTTTGTTAATCTCTACAAGCTAATTCCAAAAATTATATAGCAAACATGTGAGTTTGTTTGCGGTTAATTTATTGTAGATAAGACACACAAAATATAGGGGTTTAAAATTGTGAATGGTGTAATATTAACTGGGGTTTCTTGCTATCGACTATGGATCAAATGGGGTTCCCGGCAAAGTGGTGTTTGTGGGTGAAAGGGGTTCTTGAGTCTGCTCGTTCAGCGGTGTTGGTTAATGGTTCACCTACCTTCGAATTCCAATGTCAAAAAGGAGTTCGCCAAGGTGACCCGTTGTCCCCGTTCTTGTTCCTTATAGTTATGGAAGTGCTTCATTGTTTTATTGATAAAGCGGTGGAAGAAGGGGTGGTTAAAGTTATTCGATTGGGCAATGGCTCTTTAAGTCTTTCTCATTTGTTCTACGCGGATGATGCATTATTGATAGGGGAGTGGTCTAAACAGAATTTGATTTCGGTTGCGAGAGTACTTCGGGTATTTTACTTATGCTTAGGCTTAAAAATTAATATCCAAAAGTCATTCTTGTATGGGATTGGTGTCGAGGATATGGAAGTCAAGGGGATGGCGGAGCTGATCGGGTGTCGAGTGGGTAGTTTGCCGTTTGACTACTTGGGTATCCGGGTGGGAGCTAATATGAATAGGATTTGCCATTGGGCTCCGGTGATCGAAACGGTTAAAAATAGATTATCTAATTGGAAAGCGAAGACATTATCTATGGGAGGCCGTCTAACTCTTATTAAATCAGTATTGTCAAATCTTCCCATTTACTATTTATCTTTGTATAAAGCCCCGGTTGCTGTGATAGAGATGTTGGAAAAACTAATGAGATCTTTCTTATGGTCGGGTTCTAGTGTTAATAACAAAATACATTGGGTTTCTTGGGAGGTTATTACTTCTCCTAAGAAACATGGGGTTTTGGGCGTGATTAGGTTGGCGGATATGAATTTGGCGTTGCTTGCTAAATGGGCTTGGAGGTATAAGGTGGAAAAGGGTGCGACATGGAGAAAGTTTATTGAGGATATCCACGGCGGCAGGGGCCTTTGGACATTTCTGCCTTTAAAGAAATCTTTGTCCGGATGTTGGAAAGTGATCGTGAATTTGATAGGCAAATCGAAAGTTAATAACAAAATTTTTCATCAAATCCTTAAAGCGGCTGTTGGAAACGGCAGTGACATAAGGTTTTGGTATGATTGTTGGGTGGGGGATACCATTTTAATGGAAAGGTGTCCTAACTTGTATAAGGTGGAAAAGAATAAAAGATGTTTGGTTAGTGATAGGCTCGAAAGTAATGGTGCAGATTCCAGACTTGTTCCTTGCTGGAAACGGTATCCTCGTACAGTGGTAGAGTTATCAGAGCTGCAGGATATGGACCAATTGCTGGCAAGACAAATGCTTTCGGATCAGCAGGATAATTGGGTCTGGTCAGTGGCTTCTGATGGTTTATACACAATTAAGGAGTGCAGGAAATGGCTTCAAGGGATGCATTCTGGTCACAATCAGCTGCTGGTTAAAGGGGTGGGTTGGGTTCCGATAAAAGTGTTTTTGGTTGTTTGGCGGATGGCTATGGACCGGATGCCTACACGATCAGCTTTACTTCGGAGGAATATCCCGATTCAAGATGTTCTTGCCCTCTTTGTCACTTTGGCCGAGAAGACGTTAAGCATTTGATGGTAGATTGTGGTTTTTCCTATGGCGTGTGGCGCGGGATTTGTAAATGGTGCAAAATTGATCCGGTTTTTGCTTTCGTGTTTGAGGATTGGCTCTCGCTTTATAAGAATGTTCACGGCGGGAAATGGAGAAAAAAGATTGTTCGAGGTATTGTGATGATTACAATTTGGGCGATTTGGAATACTAGGAATGAAACAGTTTTTCAAGACAAATCCAAGAAAATTCTAGAGGTTGTGGCGGAAGTAAAATCCAAGGCGTTCTTGTGGCTTAGAACTAGATCTAAGTTTAAGGATATTGTATGGTCGGAATGGTCTAAAAACCCGTTGTATATATGTATCTAGTTTGGGCGGCTCCTGTCTTTTAGAGCCCGCCTGTTTTTAATGAAAGTTTCAGTTAAAAAAAAAATCATTAATTTCTTGTTTTTTTGTCTTTAATTAATAGAAATTAATAGTTGTATTAAATTTGTCTTGTCATTATAACGAAATCACAATTTTACCCTTATGCATAAACATGAAATGACAACTTTACATGTCCAGCACCCACTATATAGTAATATAGATATAGATATATATAATTTGAAGGTTTGACCCCTATTTTTTTATGTGATTTCCTTTTGATTAAAAGCAACTTACAATCTAAGTTTTGTGTATATATAGAATGGTGGAGATAGCTAAAGATTTGAGGTCTAAGTTTCACTCTCTTAATTGAGAGAGATGGTATGATTTCAATACCCGAAATGTAACTATGTGATTTTGTTTGGGTGTTACAATTTGTTAGTGACTTGTTTCTACATTTATATAATTGAAGTTTCACTCCAAAAAACTGTCTCTTTTATTATTAACCGGACCAACAACAACAATGTTGAAAGTTTGATGTATACATAGGTAAAAGAATTATATATGTATGATAATATAGTATTAAATCATTAATAAAAAAACATATGGATTAATAATATAACATATGGTTGTGTAAATTTAAAACACAACCATTGAAAAAACTATAAAAAAAAAATTGAATGGGAAACCCTAATAGGTGAGGCGGCAACCGGCCGGTGACCAAAAACTATCGTGATTCAGATGATCCAGCTAGTAGAACAACATTTTACATCACAAATATTTCGGATAGGGTAACGGGCTTAAAGCTTAAAGAATCTTTTCGATCATTCGTATCTGACGCATGGGTTCCAAGGAGGAGAAGCGCTAAGGGTAGATTGTTCGGATTCGTTCGGTGTGAAAAGCTTAAAGATCTATATGATGTTTTATCTGCTCTAAATGATATTGTTATCATGGACACTCGGATTTTGGTGTCCTTGGATATGTTCGATAGGTCTCACAAGCGGATTGATTATGAAGACGATGTGTCAGTGAAGAAGGTTTGGGTTCCTAAGGATAAAAACATTGAGGATGACTACTTTCCAGTGATCAACACGGTATATGGGAGTTCTTCGGGATCTAAAAAGGTCTTACAGTTGGACGATATTGGTGCGATGTATCCATTACACTCAGTTGGCAGGGCAGTGGTGGGTACTTCGGATAGCATCGCTCGATTGCATGCCGCTAAAAAGATGGTGTAAAAGGCCGGGTTTTTGATTAAACGACCGTATCTTACATTGAGGTCTATCAGTTCTTATTACCTTTAGGGATTTCATACAAATGAATGTTTTTATGTCGGATAAAGTTGAAAAGTGGAAAGAGGTTTTCGTGTCTGTTTCTCCATGGACAGGACAGTCGCTTCCGTTCGAGCGTATTGCGTTACTGAAAGCGGTGGGTATGCCAAAATGTGTTCGTGAAAATTTGGTGTTTGATAAAGTGGGGAGGTTGTTCGGGGATGTGGTGTGGCCTTCCGACTTCTCTTGGGTTGGTGTGGATAATGCTATCGGTTTTACTCATGTTTTGATTAAACCTAGTTTTCGTATCGATGAAGAAATCTAGGTTGTTTGGATGAATAAAGGGTATAACGTTTGGGTGGTTGGGGAGAACTCCGTCTGGTTTTAAGAATTTGAACTGATTAGGGATAACGGTATTGATGATACGGAGGACAATGAGATTAGAGATGAGATTATGGCCAATCCCGTCGGCAGGGTGGCAGCCGGTGAGGAGGATGCTTCAATTCCGGCGTCTGTTACGGGAAACATTGATGATAAAGTTGACTTTCCTTCTGGGGTTCATGGGGAGATTGGCGCTCAAGTTTTGAATCATGTGGGCCAGCAAGTGGATGGTCAGGCATTGGCCTAGTTGGAGTGTGATATTTCTCTTGGGCAAAAATTTAGTGGGACTGTGGATTTTAATATGGGTAAGCTAAATGAGTTTAAAAGTAGAAAGAGATCCAGACGACATTTCCATTCTTCCTCTGAAGATTCTGTTAGGTCCTCGACTCCTCTGAATCGTGAATTTGATACTCAACCTATCCCTTGTCCTGATTTGAATACTTCGGTGGTTGACGGTGGGTTAGGGAATGATGGTGAGGCGGATGGTTTGATTGCTAATCGCTAGGATCCGGTTTTGTGTAATCTTGATGAGGGGGTTTCGGTAGTGGGTGCAAATGACTTGGGACCTGTTTCCGCTGAACAGATAGACGAGGCAGTTGGGATAAATGTGGAAGTGGATGCAACGGTTGATGTGTGTTCACTAGTGGGGATAAATTTACAAGCTTTTAAGAGGCCACAAAGCAGGGGAGATTGTCTCATAGTTAGGGGCCGACATTGGTCCATGAATTTCCTTTCGCTGAATGTCCGTGGGGTGAGGGGGGAAAGGGAAAACGGGTTGCGTGAGGAGTTTAAAATCGGCTCATGGAGTTGATTTCTTGGCTGTACAGGAATCGAAAATGGCTGATCCTCTTTGGAATTTCGTATCGTAGTGTTGGGGTAACTCAAACTTTCAATTTGATTTTGTTAATTCAGATGGGGTTGCGTGGGGTTTAATCTAATGGTGGGATCCCGCATGCTTTCAGAAAAATGGGGCAATTACGTCAAAACATGTGTTGGTTGTATCGGGTTTACTAGTGCATTCCGGGGTTCATATAAATGTTACTGATATTCACGCCCCAAATGATCCGGTTGCTAGACGGCTTTTTTGGTGTGAATTGCTTTTCTATAGGATCTCGTTGTGTGGTGTGGTTATTATTGGGGGATTTTAATGATGTCAGGTGTTTGGATGAAAGGGTGAACTCGAAATTTATTTATCATAATGCAGCGACTTTTAATGATTTTAGTAGAGAAGCCGAGTTATTTGAATACAATATGGCGGGGCATAAGTTCACGTACATGTCAGGTAAATGGGATAAGCTGAGTAAGTTGGACAGATTTTTGGTTTGTAATGGTATACTGTCTTCATGGCCGATTGCAAGTTTAACAGCTCTTTCTAGGCTCCTTTCGGACCATTGTCCATTATTGCTCACTTTGAAGGATATGGATTATGGGCATACACCTTTTCGATTTTATAACTCGTGGCTGAATTTTTCCAGTTTCGAGGCTTTTGTTAAATTTATTTTTGGATACTTTTGTTTTTTCAGGCCCCGCGGATATTGTGTTAACTTCAAAATTCAAATGGTTAAAAGGTCGAATTTAATTATGGATAAATGTGGAGCGGAAAAAACGAGACTTGAAGTATTTGATTTCTAAGAAGACTGTGGAGGATTTTGAGTTGTTGGCTGATACTCGGGTTTTAAATGATATTGAGTTGGAGCAAAGGGCAGAGGCTAGGAAAGTTTTGTTCGAGGAAGAAAGATTGAAGGCTCTTGACGCTAAGCAAAAGTCGAGGGTTAAGTGGGCGGTTGATGGAAATGAGAATTTGAAATATTTTCTTGGTATAATTCGTCTTAATTCGGCGAACAGCCGGATTCATGGGATTAGAGATGATGGGGATGGGTGTCGAACCCAGTTATTGTCAAAGATAAGGTAACCACCTTTTTTGCAGGAAAAATTCAGCCTTAAATGCTCCTCGAGGCCGCCTTTCGTTTGCCCAAGATTGTATTGGTTAACTGAGGAGGATAGGTTTCCTTTGGATGCTCAATTTTCTATGGAGGAGATAACTACAACATTCTGGGATTGTGATGGCGATAAAGCGTCGGGGCCTGAATTTTACTTTTATAAAAAAAGTTTTGGTCTTCGTTGAAACAGGATTTTTTTGAAGATGTTTATAGAATTTCATGAAAATGGACGTGTTAGTGATGGTTGTTTTTCGGCGTTCATTGCTTTAATTCCAAAAGGCCAGGACCAACCAACTTTGGCGGATTATCGGCCAATAAGTTTAGTTAGGGTGTTGAATAAAGTGCTTTCTAAAGTGTTGGTTCTACGGTTAAAAAATGTGATGCCTCGGATTATTTCAGAAGAGCAAACAACATTCTTAAGCGACCGGAATATCCTTGATGGCCCTTTAATTTTAAACGAGTCCATTGCTTGGTTGAAAAAGGTTAAGAGGAAAGGGTTGTTTTTTTTCTTTTCAAAATTGACATTGCTAAAGCGTATGACTCTTTGCGCTGGGATTATTTGGATGATATTATCGGGTAGATGAGGTTTTCGCAAAAGTGGCGAGGGTGGGTTATGTCGATTGTTGTAACTCTTGCGCTTTGGTTTTGGTAAACGGCTCACCCACGTACGAGTTTTCTTGTCAGTGTGGTCTCTGTCAAGGGGATCCGTTATCCTCGTTTTTGTTCATTATTGCTATGGAGGGTCTCACTCGGGTTATGAAGCAGCTGTGTTTTTTGGGTGCCTTCCATAGTATTCGTGTTGCAGATTCGGGTCCTCTGCTATCCCAATTATGTATGCTGACGATGTTGTATTTTGTGGGGAGTAGTCTCTTGTAAATGCTTTAAATTTGAGACGCCTTTTACGTGGTTTTTACTTGGTTTCGGGGCTGAAGATAAGTTCTACAAAGAGCTGCGTTTTCGGGGTCGGGGTGGATGATATTGAGGTCTCACAAATCGCTGCGGCTATAAATTGTGCTCCGGGTCATTTTCCTTTCAACAATTTGGGGGTTCCTATTGCTTCACACATGAATTTGGTTCGTAATTGGGATGTAGTGGTTGAAAAATTGCAGAAAAGGCTATCGTTGTGGAAAGCAAAGAATCTCTCTTATGGAGGTCGAATTACAATGCTGAAGTCGGTTCTTAGCTCTCTCCCTTTATACTTTTTTCTGTCATTAGAGCCCCTATGCAAGTTCTTAATAATTTGGAGAGGTTAAGGCGAAGATTCTTTTGGGGAGGTACCGATAAGGGAGATAAGATAAGTTGGATGGCGTGGGATAAAGTTGTGGCGCCGGTAAAATATGGGGGTGTGGGTTTGGGTTCACTTAGAGACGCAAACTTGAGTTTGCTATCTAAGTGGTGGTGGCGATTTAAAAACAATCAAGACGCTTATTGGCGAAAGGTTGTTTGGTCTATTCACACTTCGGGTAGGGATTTGAATTTTATTCCTATGAAAGTTTCTATTGCGGGTACTTGGAAACAGATTGCGAGCATCCTGGATACATTTGGTCGGTTAAATATTGGGGCTACTCAGTTTTTAAAAGGCAATCTGAAGTGCGGCATATCTATTTTATTTTGGCATGATTGGTGGATTGTTGATGATATCCCATTGAATAAATTTCCATTACTCTATGCATTGGATAAGAATTGATTGTGTTGTGTTACGGATCGTAGCGCAGGTGACACTAATAATCTGAATTGGACATGGGAGTGGAAACGTGGCTACCTGAATACTGCTGAATAGGAGCAGCTGATAGATCTGATTTCGATCCTGAATGCGGCTCGCTTTTTAGCTGGGGAAGATTCTTGGACCTGTCCAGCGATGACGACATTGGGTTCTCGGTTAAAGGGGTTAAGCGAAGCATTTTTATTTCTTCAAATCAGCTGCAGGTTTCGGATTTCGTCTGGTGTAATTGGGTACAAAAGAAGGTGGGTATTGTGGCATGGCGTGCGTATATTGATCGCCTCCCTACTGCTTTGGCATTGTTCAGAAGACATATTCAGGTGGATTCGCTGCAATGTACGTTGGGTGACTTAGCATAGGAGACGGCCGAACACTTATTCACTGGGTGTTCGGCCCTATTTGACGTTTGGCAGACTGTTTTTTATATGGTGCAAAGTCCCGAATTTTTTCGCATTCCATGTGAAGGATTTGTTGATATTGCACCAGTCGGCAAAGTCCGGGGATCGACAAAAGAAAGCGCTCCATGGGGTCATCCTTACGACGTTTTGGAGTATTTGGCGAGATAGAAACGACCTTGTCTTTAATGCAAAATAGGTTTTGGTGAGCAGAATTTTGGATGAGATAAAAGTTATGTCGTACTTGTGGAATACAAATCGAGCAAAGATGTCCAATATGTCATGGGAGTCTTGGGGTAGATTTGGTAGTATTGGCATGGGGTAGTCATGGTTCTTTTGGATCCTTTGGGCATTGTTTTGTTTGTTGGTTTTTGTCGGATTTTTTTTTGTGGGATTTTCCCCTGTTTTTGAGTGCTAGCTCCTTGCTAGCCTGTTGAATAAAAGTTTAGTTGGCCGTTTAAATATATATATATATATATATATATATATATATATATATATATATATATAATGTTGACTAATTAAAGTAAAAGTATAAAAATAGTAATTCTAAGGTCTTTATCATAGGGCCTAAAGTTCATCAATCTTGTCTTCATAAGGAATTAAAATTGTTATCAAACCTCAATAAGAAATAAATTGAATCATTCTCAGACTTTAATTAACTAAGCAAACTTTTTGGAAAGTGTAATATAAACTTCAGGAACCTGTATGTTGTGGTATGGCTGAACGTTATTTGGTTGTTGTGCTTGATTAATCGCATCACTGTTGTTTTCTGCTTGATTCAAAGCACCGGCAAAATAAATTTGAAAGTGAAGTAACAATTAATGTCTGATGGTTGGAGTACCCAAGAAATGATATGTTCTTACTGCAAATACAAAAAGACAAACAACTAATGAAAAATGTGGGGTAAGTCTATCGAAATGAACCTTCCTGAATGTTCAGGCATACTAGTCATACTCTGAAGGGGGCATGTTTAGTTGAGATCAAGTTGGGAGGTTTATGCCAACGCATTGTTGTTACCTGGTCCATTCGATTCGTCATCACAAATTGCTAGAAAGTGAAGTGACAATGAATGTCTCTAATACCTAACTAATGATATGTGGTTGGTGCAAATACAAAAAGAAGAGTACGTTGAAGGTGTGTGGTAGGTATATCAAACTGAACCTTCTTAATCACTATGAAGTTCAATATATATAATTCTTATTCGTTAAAACTTGATGCGAGTATTACACACAAATCTTGCATCTAACATTCAAAAGTTAATTTTGTTCCCTTTTTACATGATGGTAAATCAAAATTCATGCTTTAGTTCATATACAAATTCATCAATATCCTTGTAAGAGCTTCCTCCTTCATCAACGGCTTCTTTAGCTAATTCATTCCATTTCATCGCGTTCTTCTGGGCTATGGCTCCTTTCTCATCCTCCATAATCATTTTTATGCACGACACTAAATTTCCTCTTGTCACAATCCCATTCTCGTCAGCCTTAACTCTCACTCCAACACCCCAAATTTCATCTAGCAACTTGGCATTCGTAGTTTGATCAGTCCATAGAGGCATTCCAACAACTGGGACTCCTAGACTAATTGCTTCAAGAGTTGAGTTAAATCCACAATGTGTAACAAAACATCCTATTGATTCATGTGCTAACACATCTAATTGTCTACACCATGCCACAACCAAACCTTTTCCAGTTATATTGGTTTGGTACACAAATTCTTTTGGGAGTTTTTCCTCTTCTTCAGCCCTAACAACCCACAAGAAATTAACATTACTTTCGCTCAATCCCCAAGCGATTTCTTCCATTTGTTTGGGTCCAAGTCGTGCACTACTCCCGAATGATACATAAACAACTGATTTCTTTGGCTTATCATATAGCCAATTCTTGCATTCATTATGGTTTGCTTTGACGAGATTGAACCCGTAATCTTTATCATCTTTAATTCGTTTGTCAAGATACATAGATGGAAGTGTTGGCCCGATCACTTTCAAATTCCACATTTTTCTCATCCACTCTATCACCTAAAAATAAGAAAACAAATCATGTAAACAAAACAATACAATTGTTATGTTTTTTCTACATATTTATTTCATGACTTCTAAATAAAATCAAGTCATGCTCCAATGTCCATCTAAAATTAATATATGTTTGTATAAAAAATGATATATGGTTAATTATACTATGTTTTAACGAACATTGGGTTAGAGATAACAATGAAAATGATACCATTGACATTTAGTTTTTTCTCCTTTCATATGCTTAATGTCATTTAATTTTATCTACTATGCTATATTTATTTGAAATCCTTCTTTCAAGAATTTAAAATTTTCTTTCATTTTAATTAACTGGATTCTAAGTTACTCCTCTTTGATGTAAACATCTAATATGATTTTGGCAGGACAAATATATGAAAATAACAAAACTAACCTCTTCTTCTAGTTTGTAGAAACTATTTGTGAAGACCCAACGTGCTTGATCAATATTCGAGAACTGATTGAACACTATCTCGGACCAACTAGGATATGGTCCATAATTGTGCACAAAAGATGGTGTGTCCCACCATTCAAGCTGTGGCAAGCCAGGAACCGAAAGAGGTTCACGCAGTGGCAAAGAAATCAAACCCTTATGAACATGATAATATATGCTGTTTACACTACAAGCTTGAGTAAAAAATGAACCACCATCAATTCCAAACTCCATAGCTACATCTAAAGCCCATGAAATAAAGGCATCATAGATGATTGCATCAATAGTGTTCCCCTGGCTTTGAAGCTTCTTGATCAGATCACCTAGTGATTTGGAGCCAACTTCTTTAAAAGTTTTGAGGTAGGATTCCGAGCTATCGGCACTCGCGTAACCGCCTTCATCGAAACCATCAGAAATAGCTTCAATTGTAATGGGGGTGGGGTTTTCTTTGTGGGGGAGTTTTTTGTTTAAGGTGTAGATGGTTGTAACAAGGGTTGTTTTGACACTTTTTGAGAGTAAGCGTTTGGCAAATTGGATGATAGGGTTTATATGGCCTTGCATAGGGAAGGGAAAGAGTAGGACATGTGGTGGTTTGTTGATATTATGTTGTTCATCCATTGTTGGTCTGTAGGAAAAGATTGTGATGCTTGATTGTTGGCGGCTGTGTTTTTAAATTGGATATGTTGAAGGTGATTCCTTATGTCATCGCCTATGTCACTATGGTTGGAGTTTTGTTCGGAATATTGTCTTACTAGGTCTCCTAATATGATTTGATTTCGTTTAGTTATATAATAAGCAAAGGGATGTAGGCCTATGATGCACGGAGACGGCATATTGGGTGGAGTACCTGGCCATGGGGTTTTTTTAGAAACGCCATGGGGTCGGAAACACGTTGGGGACGACATGGAAATGTTTCCTGCCCGTTTCCAGTTTTGGGGACGTTTCCTGAAATACCCGAACCTAATGTAAAAGTTATAAAATGCGTAAAATATAAAGTTTATATTTGATATATAGTTTAACAAGTAAGATGGTTATTTGAAATATAAGATATCTTGACGAGTCCTGGCTAGTATACGAGATTTAGGCGAGTAAATAGCGTTATGGGAGACCGTTTAGTAATAATAATTAATATATTATATTTAAACCCTACTTCGTTTTTAATGAAACTTAGGTTAAATCGTAGAGAAAAATAAGCTCGTCTTAATTGTATATCTAAAATTTTGTAAAACGTTATAGTTTAGAAGTTATATATATATATATATATATATATATAGATGATTATTTGAGAAGAAAAAGAAGAAATAACATTAAATATTTTAACTCATTTCACATTAATTATTCAATTAATTACTTTTAAGTATTTTATCTTACACATCATAACTTGTTTTACACATATCAAATTAATCCTAAATACATCGAAAATGTCATACTTTTAGCCTACACATATCAAAATTATCATTAGGTTTATCCTACACATGTAGAAATTCATCATACACATACCGAAATTTATCTTTCACTATAAATTATCTTTGTTTTAAAGATATATATTTAAAAATGAATTATGATTTCATTTATTTAACTAGTTTATGGGAGTTACAAAAACTTAAAAATTTATTCAACATTAGATACAACTATTAAAATGGAAGATTTCTATTGGTCTAAATTTCTTCTTTTTCTTCTTACAAGAAAACTTTTTCTCATTTGAACTCTCCACTATATATATATATTAGTGATAAGGAAATGAATCCGAACATTGTTAAGCATGCAAGCAGGCTTGTCATTTAACTCCCACGTTGACCCAACTATTCTAAGCATGCAAGGAGGCATGTCATTTAAGTCCCACATCGACCCAAAGTATGCTTAGTCACCGTCTATTTGCATATACTAGCAGGAACCCGCGCGTTGCGGCGGGGCTGCACGATGTCTGGCTATATATAATTGGCATGTATGTAATTGGTATGTTTAATTGCATCTTCTTCAACCGTCCACAAGCCTCTCTTGACATTTGATTTATCACAACACAGAGGTCATCTTCCCATCGATTAATTATAAAATTACATACACAAACACATAGTAGATGGGATGAGAATGGTGGTGGTGATGCAAGTTTTAAAAGCATTTATATGATGAGGGGGTGTGAGGGGCAGTTAACAATGCTCATGCAACAAAAGCATGTAGAATTGACTTCCTGCCTTGCATGCATGATTAGCTCATGCATTACTTTATGTATGCTCTATAGATCAAATGCAAAAACAAAACAATAATGTCTAAAATAATATTGTTACGTGGTAAGTTTTTTTACTAATGATGTTAGATTAATCATTGACTACAAGATGTGTTCAACTTATGACATTTCATAAAGTGATGACCAAACCATGAAAATTGAATAGGGGTAGACTCCAATACATATGCATGTATTTGTTATCTACTAGTTGACCTAAATAAAAAGACTTGGAATTGTGCTTATGTAGAGTTAAACTTCGGAATGTCAAGGAAGATTAACAGTTCATGGTAAGTTTCAGAGCTGAAAATGCATAACAATGTAGACAATAAAAGGACTTAGAAGATAGTATTGCGCCTTTCTTCAAAATTGGACTGCAGTACTACAATGGCAAACCAACAGTAATCAAACACTCTTGATTCATTCAATTAAAGAATCTTGTATAAACCCATGAATCATAATCTACTTAGAAATAGTTATCTACAATTACCGATGACATGACAATCGTAGAATGAAAGATGAGCGACAAACTTAAATTAAAACATATTAGGGCTTGATTGGAAGTTTTTGTTTATGGGGCCAACATTTGAAAAAGGAACATACAAATGTATTCAAAGAGTCTTCGGTTTCTAACGTATGGATTAATTAATCTCATGAATGAAATTAAGAACACTATCATTAATGCTTGGAATCATCGATCTGGATCAATAACCGTACGATGGCATCTTAAAGAATTTAAACTGGCGTGTCTCTGTCGGGAGTGTGGATGCGTGAAGCACATGTTCTACATTTAGCTTTAAGACTTGTTTTATTGGCAAATCATATAGATAACCATCGGAGATATATTTATATAGAGATATATATACACACACATATATAGAATATTATTATTATTATTATTATTATTATTATTATTATTATTATTATTATTATTATAGCAAAGTGGTAGCATAAATTTTAAAGAAAGTAAAACATTGACTTATAGTTTTATGTAATATTTGTGTAATTTCATAACAATGCTTCTTGATGTCATCTTATATTATGAAATCTCTAAAATTTTCTATTCCATGATGCTAAACTTTTTAAATGCTTCAATAGTTTTAATAGCATCATTAATTACTTTTAATAGGTTAAACAAGTTGATTTAATAGTTGTATTAAATTTGTCTTGATGACTAAATTAAATTACATTTTTACCCATATAAATGAATATGAAATGACAATCTTACCCATCTAGAACTCACTATATAGTAAGTATAGATATAGATATAGATAAGTAGAAGGTCTCTGTACAATTTAGTTACATTAAATTTTAGAGGAAGCTCTAGTATATAGAGTATAACAAGCTTACGACATCCGGTTGGGTATTGTTAACAGTCAATTTTTAAAGCATGAGTAAGAGCACGAGTAGGGTGACTCTACATTAGCGTGTCGTAGATAGTTTTGAGGAATGTTCTCGTTTAGGTCATATTTAGTTAATAATTATTTTTATAAGTATTAGTAATAGTCGAGTATTATTATTTTAGGTATTAGGGTTATTGTTAGCGGTGGGTATTGGGTAGCCTAGCCTTAGTTAGGTATTGAAACTGTTAAACATCGTTGAACAAGTGTGTTATCATGTTTGTTTATAAAACTGTGATAGTATACTCGTCCTGTCAAAACTGGTAATAAGTGTGAATGCTCCAACATGCGTATATCTATGGGGTATAAAGGACCCTTGTATACTTAATGGATACATTACGAAATGCTGAAATAGGACCAGGGGTATCCAGTATAGAGTAACCATGCGCTTAGTAACATATTCCATACCTATATAATGGTTGTGGTAACGCTACTGGGGTCAGTGTGTCAGTTGTACAGTGGTTATGGGATAGCCAGTACGATAGTCATCACCCATATTGTGTAAGCATAACTGTCAATGTGATTTTGTAAAATGTATTACATGAGCTCACCAATATATAGCTAATGTCGTTACTAGTATACTTATCTCAAGTGAACCATGATGGCAGCTATAGGAACAACTTGGATGTAGTGAAGTCTAGTAGACCAAGAAGTTTTTAAGTAAAGGAGTTTGTAAATAAATAATGTTTTGTTTTGTACTCAGATGTTATAAGTTGTAATGAAAGTTTAGTTTGCTTCCACTGTAAGTTGTATCAATTGTGCATCATCACTCGGGTTACGGGTGGGGTGTTACATTTCCCCCACATTTCCTAAATGTTTCCATTTACCTTTAGGCGACGAACCTGCAAATAGCGACTTCCGGTGACGAACTTGCAATTTCTGCTCGAAACCTGCCTTGAAACAGAGGAAGATGAAGAGCGGTTTTTGCAGTGCATTTATCTTACGTTTTATGCTTTTAGCGCTATGTAACATTATCTATTTTAACATTTAACACCTCCATATTTTACAAGTTTAGATTTACAGCCTAATACTTGTAAATTTGCATCGAAATTGTAAAATTAGTTTGTTTATTTTAACATTTAACCCTCTTATTCTTCAATATAATTTTAGTATCTTCATCGATATTGTAAAACCTTGAGTTGGATACCCGAGCAAACGCACGTAAAGTGTTGTTTGAGAAGAGCGAATTAAAGCAGCCGACGCAAAACAAAAGTCATGCATAAGATGGGCTTTAGACGGAGACGAGAATTCAAAATTCTTTCATGGGGTCATTCGTTTAAATTTGGCTAACAACAGGATCCGTGGCATTAATTGTGATAGCGTTTGGGTCAATGATCCAATTCAGGTTAAAGATAAGATTGGGAATTTCTTTGCTGATAAATTTGATGCTGGTGCATATTTGCGGCCTTCCTTTATTTGTCCAGAGATAAAGCACTTATCTGATGATGAAGTAATTGCTTTGGACGCATCGTTTTCAATTAAGGAAATTACAAGTGCAATTTGGGAATGTGATGGGGATAAAGCACCAGGGCCTGATGGCTTTAACTTTACTTTTATCAAAAAGTGTTGGCCGGCTTTAAAAGAGGATTTTCTGAAGATTTTTGCGAATTTTCATTCTAATGGAAATATCAATAAGGGGTGTTTTTCGGCTTTTATAGCCTTAATCCCAAAGGGTCGTGATCAGGCGACCTTGTAAGATTATCGACCCATTAGTCTCGTGGGTATTATTAACAAGGTTTTATCTAAGGCCTTGGTGATTCGACTTCGGGGCGTCATGACCCATCTTATCTCTGAGGAGCAGACTACGTTTCTAAGTGACCACAACATTCTTGATGGCCACTAATCTTGAATGAGACTATTGCGTGGCTTAAGAGGGCTAAGTTATCAGGTATGTTCTTTAAAGTTGATATCGCGAAAGCTTATGACTCGCTTAGTTGGGAGTATTTGGATAACATCATGGGTCAAATGATTTTTTCGGAAAATGCAGAGGGTGGATCATGTCAATTATTCGGAATTCTCGGGCGTCCGTTTTAGTTAACGGATCCCCTACCTTTGAATTTTCTTTTCTCCGTGGCCTTCGACAAGGGGACCCGCTTTCGCCTTTTCTGTTTATTCTAGCAATGGAAGGTTTGTCTTGTATTATGAAAAGGGCATGTCGATTGGGGGCTTTTCATGGTATAAAAGTTGGTGGTTCTGGGCCTTTAGTTTCCCATTTTATTTATGCGGATGATGTGGTATTTTGTGGCGAGTGGTCGGTTTCTAGCTCTTTAAACCTTAGGTGTATTCTTCGGGTTTTTATCTTTTGTCCGGTTTGAAGATTAGCCTAAAGAAGAGCTGTATTTTTGGGGTTAGTGTAACTGATCAAGAAATCTTTAACATGGCTTCGCGGTGTTAAAATGTCTGGTGGGTCGGTTCCCTTATACTCATTTTGGGGTGCCGATTGCAACCAATATGAATCTGATTAGAAGCTGGGACCCGGTTATTGAAAAGGTGAAAAGCGTCTGTCGACTTGGAAGGCTAAATGTCTTTCTTTTGGCGGACAAATTACTTTATTAAAATTGGTGTTGAGTTCGCTCCCTCTTTATTTTTTCTCATTATTTTGGGCTCCTATTCAAGTGATAAACATACTGGAAAAATTAAGGCGTATCTTTTTTTGGGGTGGGAATGATGAGGTGGATAAGATGAGTTGGATAGCATGGGAAAAGGTCGTTGTTCCAGAAAAATATGGTGGCCTCGGGTTAGGGTCTCTTAGAGATGGAAATCTGGGCTTGTTATCAAAATGGTGGTGGCGGTTCAAGTCTAATCAAAATTCGCTTTGGCGCAAGGTGGTGTGGTCTATTCATGGGTGTGGGAGAGGTTGGACTTATATTCCGGTGAAGGTCACTATTGGGGGTGTTTGGAAGCAAATTGCAAGCGTTCCGGCTATTTTGGCTAGAATGAATATCGATATAAGTTTGGTTCTGAAAGGGAAGCTGAAGAATGGTGCTAGTATTCTGTTCTGGTACGATCTGTGGATTGGTAATGAGCCTCTTATGGTTAAGTTTCCATTATTATTTGCTCTCGCAAAGAACCGGACCTGTTGTGTATCAGACCGTTTAGTTAATATTGATAAAGCTGTCTATGATGTGTGGGACTGGAGGAGGCCTGGGCTCAACTTGGCTGAATAGCAGCAGCTAGCCGAGTTGGTTTTTCTATTGAATGGGGTTGAACTTGGGGCAGGGAGCGACTCGTGGACATGGACGGCTGGGTCAGTTGGGTGTTCGTTCAAAGCCATGCGGCATTGTTTGTTTGAAGCATCTAATACCTCCCCGGTTTCGTCTTTTGAGTGGTGCCATTGGATTCCAAAGAAGGTGGTTGTTGTGGCTTGGAGGGCTTATTTAGACAAATTGCCGACCGCAGAGGCTTTGGTTAAACATCACGTTCAGCTTGATTCGCCTCTTTGTAGGCTCTGTGACATGGTGGTGGAATCGGTTGATCATATCTTCACTGGGTGCCCTGTCCTTCATGATGTTTGCAACATATTTTTCACTGGTGCAACATTCCAAATGGGTTTGTTTTTCATACGAAGGACTTGCTGCAGCTGCATCTATCGGCTAAGTGTGGAGATAGGCCGAGAAGGGCCTTCTATGGGGTAGTTTTGCCAGCCATTTGGGCTTTGTGGCGGGCAAGGAATGTCTCATATTTAACCAGAAGCAGATCGTGGTGAGGAAGCTATTCGAGGAGATCAAAGTGCAGAGTTTCTTGTGGATAACGAAACGTGGGAAGATGGCGAACATGACTTGGGACGCTTGGTGTAGGTTCGATGTAGATAAGATGGGTTAGGCTGCTGTTAGTGGTCTTTGATTTGTGTGGCTATTCTATAAATTGTATGTGTGTTCGGATTATTCCCCGATTTTCTTGCTAGCAACTTGCTAGTGTTGAAATAAAAGTTTGTTTGCTGTTAAAAAAATAGATCAACAAATAAATTATTAAACGAATGTAGAACAGTTATGTACCTCTATGTAATCATTTGACTTAGAAAGATCCACATGTTAGTGATGCAGTATAAGAGATTCGGCGTCATGTTATCATGTGAATACTGCAAATTACAATTTCTTGATATTGCAAATTTTTAATACTATTAATGAGGACAATAGGACGGTTGGTGCATGTGTTTACAAGCCCCGGTCTAAGGGAGAGTAAAATAGATAAGCCTTTCCCATCAGAGCATTCACATTAGCTTCTTCTTAATGGTGTGATCAGTATGATCTTTATATTATATAGAGTGGTAATAAGTTGTTTTAGGGCTGTAAACGAACCAGACGAACATGAACAAGGCATTGTTTGTGTTCGTTTGTTAAGGAATTAACGTGTTTGCGAACTATTCACGAACACTTACCGAACAAGATTTTTTGTTCGTGTTCGTTTGTTAAGAAAATAACGTGTTCACGAACTGTTCATGAATACTTACCGAACGAGATTTTTAATCGTGTTCTCTTGTATTTATTTGCTAAATCTAGGTGTCGGCCAAAAACGAACACAAATGAATGTAAACGAACACAAATAGGAATTACTAAACAAAATCGAGCATAAACTAACACATTAAATTCTAAAAATTTGCGTTTTTTTTCATCGCTAACATTGTCCGCCCAGAATATACTAATCCAATTATCCAAATATACGTGACATAATCTTGATCACATAATGTCTTATAAAAACACAGATGTATCATATTAAACTTGAAATCCTCATTTATTCCACCAAAAACAACCATTAATCAAAATAGTTAAAGTAATATTAACATGTGATACACTAATACATGTTAAATAATATACCACTTGGAAATTTGAAATACTTTAATTAAATATAAAAAATTAAAAACTCTAATGAAATATCGAACAAAAACAAACATACACGAACACGTTACCGAACGTTCACGAACATAAACGAAAAAACGCGGCCTCTGTTCATGTTCGTTTGTTTAGCTAAACAAACAGAATTTTTTGTTTGTGTTCGTTCCTTTATTAAACGAACGAACACAAACAAACTTCCCGCCGAACAGTTCACAAACTGTTCGCCGAACGTTTGGTTTGTTTACAGCCCTAAGTGGTTGTGAGTAGAGGATAGATAAAATATTTAGAGGAGACACTGTTCACCAGTAAATTTGGAGGATACACTATTCATCCTCCATAATTTTTTAATATTTTTAAAAGTGGTTGTGAGTAGAAAAGAGAAAAAAAAATAATGATAAAATTATAGAATAAATATTATTAAATAGAAAATGAGATAAAAAAATTAGTGATTTTTAGTGTAATTATATAGATGTAGACACTCAGGGTTATATGGTATAAAATTATGTATACATACAAAGATTGTATAGAAATCATGGTATTAAAATCAATCTTTTAAGAAAAGAGCCCAATTTTACCATGCGCTTAACCCTTTGGGTCTTCAAGAAGTTTGATATGGCTCTATGTGTTCAGAAACTTGTATCTAGAATAATTTAAATCATTAGTGATTTAAGTGAAACATTAAATTACTTTCTCTTTCTTAAAGATCTAATGAACATATTATTTTGTGATCATAGGAAATTGGAAAAACTTCACCAATGCTTTAATTACTGAGATTTTAACCATTATGAAAAAAAAAAGTACTAAAATTTGAAATGCGCAGCATAATGGGCTTCAACGTGGACCCCAGTGAGGGATCCAATGGGTTGCAGTAGGTGAATGGGCCAAAGAGGAGGTTCGTACGAAGGTGCCGATGACACGGGTTTAGGAGGGCAGATATTTAATCAAGGGGTATGTTAATCGCACAACAACACTTTTTAAGTTTGCACAAATCTATATGGGTCGTAAAGGCCTATTTGAGTCATATAGGCTTACATGTCAGTGCGATAAATGCTTTAAAAAAAACAAATATATACGGTCCGTATAGGCTTATATGAGGCCATAGAGGGGGGTGTTATGAGCGGTAGAGGCCTATATGGGCCGTATATGTTTCCCAATAATTGGGCAATCATTAACAATGAATGGCCAATGATTGGTCGGGTACATATGGGTCGTATAGGTCTATATGGGTTGTATAGACAAAGAATATTTTCACTTTGGTATTGTGTTGGAATGGATGTGTTGGGCTGGACCTTTACGAGCCGTAAAGGTCTATACGACCCGTAGATAAGCCATTTCTATGACCAATAAAGGACCTTTACGACCCTTCCTCAAACCATCCACGGCCCATAAAGGGCTCTACGGCCCGTTTATAAGCACACGTCAATACATATATATCACAACAAGACCGTAGCACAAATGAGTTGTATACTCAAAGTATACATGCGTACAGGTTTAGTTAATCATGGGTCTTCACCCTAGCAGTTAGCAAGTATTCAGAGCCATCATTTACTTTAGAGTTCTTTTAATTCAACTCTTTTAGATTTGTGTTTGTATTCAACAAATCAAATGATTTGAGTCCCTACTAAATGTTGATCGAACTTTGTTTTGCTTATTTATAAATTATTATATTTTTAGTATACAAACAATTTGCTTTTAGCATAAATACAACCATAACAATCTCATAGAACACGTTCTTGGTTCTTGCTAGCTAATATAGGCTCACACAAACAAAGAAGACCCAATATGTTACCTATTAAATAAAAAAATGCTGTTTATATTATTTCACCTTTACAATAAGAAATGAAAAAAAATTTATGAAAAAACTCAAATAACATGCTTAAAACTAATAAACAACACTTAAAAAAACATAATTATGGGCCATATAGCCCTTTATAGGCCGTAAAGATTGGCCCGTAGAGCCCTTTACGGCCCGTAAAGGTCCAACCCAACACATAATTCCAACACAATACCAAGGTGAAAATATTCATTGTGTCCATACGGCCCATATAGCCCTATACGACCCATATGTGCCCAACCAATCATTGAGAAATCATTGCCAGGGGTGAAGGAGGTTGAGGGCTAGGAGTGGCCCTGCCCCCTGTTTTTTGGTGCAATGGTATAAATTTGCAATTTTCGTAGGTAAATCGAGTCCGGGTTAAGTCCAGCCCCCGCCGATTTGCCACTACCGATAAAAAAATTGAGTTCGGCCACTCCCTATTCAAGAACCAAGTTTCACCCTGACCATTGCCCAATGATTTGGAAACATATACGGCTCATATAGGCCTCTATGGTCCATATACTATAGGGACCGTATATGGTTGTGCAGATAAAACTGAGGATTGTCTGAATAACCGGAGCATTAAAAATCTTTTTAAGAGTAAACTGCATGGCCCAATAAAGTTATTTTCTCTGTTTTAGTCTCTGATGCACGGAAACGCCTAAGAGGCACCGTACCCCGTACCCGAAACTCACCGGGGACGGAAACGTTAACGGGGACGCTTGAGAAACGTTTCTTGGCCGTTTCCGAAAATCTGGGGACATTCCTTGACCGCTTCGATATGTCAACTGGCGTTTCTTGTACCGTTTCTAGTTTTTGGGACGTTTTTTTAAAGTTGAAGCCGAATTCCGACGAGAATTCCGGCGCTGGTGCTGGAGTTTCAGGACTGGGTGATTTTTATTTAACGCCTAATCCACACTCAAATCTCACACTAGTAGGTCTTTGAATATTAATGGGGTACATGTGTTTAAGACTGAGATTTATTTATCTTTTTTAGTTGTAGGTTGTTAATGGAGTACGTTGTGATATGGATGGAGATAGATATATTACACTGTAAGTATAGATGGGGTGTTTGTGTTATATATTATATAAAATTCTATGACAGATGGGTCTCATCACCACCCATGTGGTTGGAGATTGCAACGGAAGATGTGGATTTATTTACTTTTTTGTATAGAAAAAAAATAACAAAAACACTAATTCTTTTTTTTGAACGATCAACTAAAGTATTGCCGGGTACTCTGTACGCGGCCCCCAATAGCCGAAAGGGGCCCCAGACGGCCTCTAATCTTTAAGCTTGAAGGCACGTTAGGCATTTGCTAAGGTACTGAATCACAACATAATTCATACTCAGTCACCAATATAATCACTCTTCAAGTCTTGATATATATCTTTGTAGCGATGAGTGGAGTACTGTACTAAGACTTGAGTACTTCATCGAGAACCTAGGTTCAAAACCCGCCATGGTTGACAATCCACATTCGGCTATTTCAAACCTTAACACCACAACTATCGTCCTTCAAATTCGGGTGTCGACCCGCCATACACAATCATTTCTGTTTTGTAGTGTATAACTACTAGTTTTTAACTTATATTTTTTTATATCACTAAGCTCTTAGCTAATTGCGAAGTTTAGTATATTTCTTATTCGTAAAATCATGGATACAAATTTGTAAGTGCATGATGTCCCTAGGATAGTATATATGTTGATTGGACGTGTCACGGGGTGTTTGGAGATGTTAATACGCGTTTCGGGGCGTTTGGGACACTTCAAGCGAGTACGGAGTGGCTTTAGGCATTTACGGCCTATACCACATCAGTTACATGTCTGATAGGGCCTATTCGCCTATAGTTACATGTGTGATAGGCTCTACTCGCCTAAAGGGGTCTGTACGAGTATGGGAGGTATAAATAGTCCCAATCATTGCCCTAATCATTAGTTCTTGCCTCACACACTCTCCAAACACCCTCCCATGGTCTGTAAGGTCTGATTTGATCTCTGTAAACACTCGAGCTCTGTTTTAGTGATTAATCTATAATCTTTTGACCCGTGTGTGTGTTGTGATTACTCGTTTATCATTGTTTCATCTTTGTTTCTGTTATTGAGACATATTCAAGGGATTCCGCACCTTGAATATAGCCCTCGTGATTGTCGGGTGACACGTTAGTCGATCCTACAAGTGGTATCAGAGCCGAGGCTCTTATCACGAGTGTTTTGATAGCAAAAACGAGCAAAAACAGGTAGGTTTTTATGGGAAAGTTGTGATTTTTAAGCAAAAACCTGTTTTGAAGTTTGAAACTTTGAGTTTTTGATAAAAAAAAACCCTTATTTTCAAATTCTTGGTGTGTGTTTATGGATTAAAACGTGTGTTTTTTATTAGGTTTTGTTCTAAAAGTGTTTTGGAAACTTTTCCAATCATTTGGGGTATAAACACATTGTTTTAGATAAGATTTTGAGGCAAAAACGGCTGTTTTTGAGCAAAAGTGGGGTTACAGATCAGATCTAGCGATTACGCAGACATTCTAGCATTTAGGAAACCCTACTCGCCTACATTCAGGCGATTACAAGAGAAATCAAGCGAATAGGGTACTATTCGCCTATCATTTAGGCGAGTACAACTCCTATACCACATAAACTGCCCTAATCGCCTATACCTCAGGCGATTACAAGTTCCTTTGACACATTTAGCCTCTATTCGCCCTTACATCTAGCGAGTAGAGGCCTACTCGCCTAAATTAGGTGTGGTATAGCTCCTATTCGCGTGAAAGGTCTCCATACACTAGCATTTACACCCTAATCGCCTATAATCACACAAATAGAGTTCCTATTCGCCTAAAAGGACCTGAAACTGAAAAATTTGACTAAGTATTGGACTTTTGACAAATATTAACATATGGCAAACCCGTGGGGTCATCTAAACCAACCAAGGCAACATAATAACCAACAATTGAACAATCAAGCGAACGTACCCACAAACCCTTGGCAATACTCAGCCGAGCGAAACGCGCAAACGGATGCAACAAGCGTAGATGCAAGCGAATGTTGCCGGAATCAATCCGTGGGCGCTAGCGGCTCAACAACAAGCGATGAACGCGAATCCTTGGGCACTCGCGGCTGCTGCAAACTCTCAGACGAATCATCTGTCTTCCGTTCTCATGAGTGACTTAGAGACGGGTAGTTCGAATAGGGCGCCGAAATTGCAATACATGTCAGACTACCATGGTGGGAAAGGCAGATTTCAAACATATGTTGAGGGTATTGATGGTCTCGTGTGGTCAGCGATAGAGACTGGGTATAGTAGGCCTATGGTTGAGAACTCCACAACTCCGATCTCAATTGAAGACATGAATGAAGATCAGAGGAAGAAGTATAATTATGAGAAGAAGGCGATGGCGGCATTGAAGCAAGCTCTTCCCAAGGATATTCTTCATCAATTCGCTCAGTGCACAACATCACAGATGCTTTGGTTAGCACTGGCTGAAAGAAATGAGGGTAATATGAAGACGCGAAAGGTTAAAATGGATCAACTCAAGAAGGAGTTCGAGAACTTCAATGCTATAGGGAACGAATATCTGAGGGACTTGACTGCTAGATACTACCATCTGATGTCTGAAATGTATCAGTACGGGGTCTTATATTCATCTACGGACCTTGTAGAAAGATTTGCTGAGGCGCTACCTCCTCACTGGCATCAATGGTTGGATATTCTAAAGTCGAGCAATGCATATCAGACTCTCTCCATCAACGAGTTCATTACCGAGCTGGAGAACAAGGAGATAGAGGAAATCAGGAGAGCAAACAAGGCGCTCATTCCACAGAATCCCAGCATCTATTATGGGAATCCTCTTCAGGACACCAGTGTGGTGGTACCAAACCACAAACTGCTTTTGTGGTTAATCCGGACCCAGTTTATGCTTTCGACAATTATGGTCCCCCAGCTGATGTTCCTCCTCCTACATATCCTTTTGGACCAAACCCGTATCCTTTGAATTTTAATACTAACCAGTTTGGTGTTAACCCGTTTTCTCATCTTGCAGCACCAGCGCAGGCAACTGCAAACTTTAGTGGACCTTCTTCTACAGGTTTTGGCGGGGCTCTAACTACAAGTTATGGTGGATATGGAGGTGCTTCTAGTTCTAATCAAGGTGGCTATCGGACCAATACAGTCCCAAAGCAGCTGAACACCGCGGGTTTAGAAAAGGTGACTGTAGAGCTAGCTCAAGAACATATGGCTCTACTGTCGACCTTGGTAAACTCCTATAGTGGACTGGTTGCTGGACAGATCGGGAATCCTCATCTTACACAGGAGGATTACTCGCAGATTGATAAGGACGACATGGATCTGATAGACATACAATGGCACTTCGCAAGCGTGGTGAGAAGGGCAAAGGAATACATGGACAGGACGGGAAGGAGAGATGTCTTGATCAATAACAACACCAAGTTTGGGTTCGACAAAACAAAGGTCACATGCTACAACTGTGGCACAAAAGGGCATTTTTCAAGGGAATGTGACCGACCTAAGCAGCAAGGACATCAGAATCCCTTCAACAACAACAGAGCTAATCAGAATCAGAGGCAGCAAGCTCAGGCTCAACCTAATACTGAGCGTGCTATTGTCCCAGTCAACAACCAGAATCAGAACCAGAGGCCGCCTGCAAACAACAATCAAGGTCAAGCCATGGTTATTCAAGCTGATGAAGGCTATAACTGGAATCATCTGATCATCGGAGAAGAAGCTCCTCAAGGTGGTGCAGCCTGTTTTGCTCAACAAGCGTCTGAGGCACCAGCCGAAGTTGAAGAAACTTCGAGTCAGTCTGACATCATCACTTCTGAAACCGAAGCGTCTGACTGTGACTCGGAGTGTGATTCTGATAGTGGAGAAGATTTGGAGGATCTGTTAGCTGAAGCAGATGCATTGATCGGTAAAAGATCGTTTCTTGTGGATGCTGACTGCACAGAGAAGAACTACGGCGAATTCTTTGGAGCTCAGAAGACAGCAACTCATTATGCATTGATGGCCATTACTGAATCGTCGAACAAGGTAAGTTCTTCTTCTGATTCAAAATTAGTTTGTGTAGAGTGTAATCAGTTAAAATTCAGAATTAAAGAATTAACTGAAGAAAATCTGAATTTAAAAGCTGATGTTGGTCCGTTACAAAGGTCAATTGATTCCTTGAGACAAAAGGAGAAAAATTTTCTTAGTACAATTGAAAATTATAAAAAGGATGTTTCTGAACTGTCTAAAACCTTGGCTAACAAACAAATTGCTATAAACAATTACATCAATGAGGTCAAAGACACTAAGAAACAATTGGCCATTGTTAACTGTGACTATGAAAAGATCAGGAAAAAACTTGAGAGTTATTTGAACTGCAAGTATGTCCTTGATCACATAGTAGAACACTCTGACAAGGAAGGCTTCTCCACCAGTCCCAAATACTCTCAATGTCCACCTCCGGTGAGATTCGAAAATCATAATTTTGATGTCTTGCCGAAGGAGGAACTTGTGGACGTGGCAGCTGAGGCAGCAAAAGCTGCAGAGGTGGCCAAGGTTACTGAAGCAGCTAAACCTGCTGAAGTCACTAAGGCTGCTACTCCTGCTAAAGCTGTCAATCTGTGTGAGAAAGCTGATGATATCAGTGTATATGACACTGACACTTCGGATGATGAGCACGATGAACCTCCTAGGTATGCACCGGTCAAAACTAAAGATGTTCCTCTTGAGAATCATATCATTACCACTGAAACCTTGAGTGAACTGGAACCGAAAGTGCAATCCGAGGATGGTAGGAGGATTAAGGTGTTTTATAAATTAAAAGGATCTGAAAGGGTGCATGCTGATGAGGAAGTCCCTCTCAGATGTATCGCCCCTGGTCTTGTTGCCAAAATTTGGCAAGAATCTGTCATTACCGTAGAAAAGGAAAACTGGAGTAAAAAGAAGGGTAAGGGTAAGGGTAGAAAGGATCAGGGAAATCAGCCTAATGAAAATAACAAGAAAAATCAAAAGTCGAACACCGTTAATCCTCAAAATCAAGCTCAAAGAAAAAGTCTGAAGAAGCATGTAACTGAGTTCATTAGATCGAGCGGCACTGAAAGAAACGACGATCCTCAAGTCAATCAGCAAAGAAGATGTCTTGAGGATCTAAAACATAAAACTCATTTGCCGGCCCATCTAACAAAAGGAACAAAAAGGAGACCAAACCCGAATCTCCTAGTTTGAAGAATATAGATCCTGTCACAAGTGCGGAGAACGTGGTGTAACACCCCAACCGATGGCGGAAACATCGGGATGTCACGTATTGATGATTGTTCAGTAGCTCATGGTGAATAATAAATTCCATTAAATAATTTAAATGAATTACATACAATTGTTCTAGAATTTGTACATCAAATTGAATAAAGCTATACACATATCTTCAAGCATCAATTCAAATCTTCAAGCAAATAGAACCTGAAACATGTTAAGTTGAAAATGTTTTTGGGTCAACAAAAGTTGGTGAGAATTACATAGGTTTTTGATAATTGAATAAAAATGTTGTGCAATTCATGTGTCATGTCAATCTAGTCCATATGTGAGAACATACTAGAAATAAATCGAGTGCATAATCAACCCTGATGACTGTTATAATATGATACATACCATACGCTCATGGTCCAATTGAATATGTTATACGATAACAAACACCCACGCTACCTTTGTAGGAGGCACGTATCCGGGTGGGATTGTCAGTCCAATAGATCTATCAATGTATACCGTCGGCTGATCAATGTTAATGATTATGCTAGAATGGTGCTTACTCTAATCATGCTCAAGACATAATGCAACATAGAAAACACATAGACACATTGATGATTGAATTGCAATGATAATGTTATAACATGTTTCACCCCAAAAATGGTGATAAATAAAAGGGGCTATGTAAAACTCACCTTAGCAAAATGTTATATCTGTTGAAAAATTGTATTATGGTGTTGCCCAAATGTATCAAGTATCACCCTATAATAAGGTAATAAATATGTCTAAGTCTATCAAGTCTACAAATGTATAAGTTCTAGGGCTTCGAATTGGGGATAATTGCTTGTTTGATTAATATTAAAAATATTCGCCAATTGAGAGAAATTTAGTAAATAAATAACCAAAAATCTTTTTATAAATGTTAAATCTAGGATGGTCACAAGAATGTGTTTAAAGTATAAAAATAATTTTTATAAAATTATTTTCTTTAAAATAGATTATTAAATCTATTTATTACAAATTGTCAACTTTAACTTTAATAATTTAAAAATACTAAAATTAAAGAATTATTAGTTTAAAAATTCATATTTCTGTTCTAAATGATCAGAAATAATTTGTATAAAATTTTGGTGCAAAAATAACAAAAATTGAATTTATTATGATTTAATTATGATTAAAACTAACAAAAATTGATTAAAAA
The DNA here is from genome assembly GCA_030844895.1 of Ambrosia x helenae. Lineage (NCBI taxonomy): Eukaryota > Viridiplantae > Streptophyta > Magnoliopsida > Asterales > Asteraceae > Ambrosia > Ambrosia x helenae. Next base: position 27,966,009 of record CM061234.1, read on the forward strand.
TATTAAATAAATGATTTTTCTGAAATAAAAATCTTTTCAGAAAAGTTTATTGTTATATAAACTTAGAATAATTTTTGTGGAAATTAATAAGATCGTTTTGATATTTTTATAGATTTTTATAAATAAAATAGAATAAACTTGATTTATTTATTATATATATTAAATAAATAAATTTCTGGATATAAAAATCTGAATAATAATATTCAGGACATGAACATCATTATGTAAAATTTTGGGAATTTTTGAAGGCTTATAAGTATTTTAAATAATTAAAATGAATAAATATATAATTTAAACTTATACTTGAAAACCCAAAAAAAGAATGTATGGGGTGGGATTCGAACCCCTGTGGTCCAGTTCACAAGGCTCCAGTCACAACCACTTGGTCCAGACCATGGTTGTGTTTTGTTCCAGCCCGTTTAATATATATATCATGTTAAAAATCGTGTTCTTCCCCAAATTAATAAGAACAAACCCTAGATTTTGCAATTGTTTGATTCACACATCAATAACCCAATTAACCTTAGGGCTATTGATGTGTGGATGCCGAAAATCAAAACCCACTAAAAATATTATACTTACAAGTCTGTTTCGTGCACGATTGTTTGGTCAAGACTTGAAGCCAAACCACGAACGATTGACAAGCTTAGATGATGATTCAGAGAAATTGGAGGTTAAGGAAGATGTATGCGCGAGTTGTGAAGGCTTGTGGACTATCAATTTATAGTGTGGGTTACAGAATCAAAGAAATGGTAAGGTTGACTATACATTAAAGTTCATACGCGAAAAAGGTTAATTGATTATCAATCAATTGATAATCAACGTGTTGGTGAGTCAATCTAGGCCGGCAATCATGTATTAGTGGTCAAAAATAATTAAACATGCCTTAAAATGGCCATTTATGATTAAAAGAAAAGAAAAAAAATAAAATAAAAATCATGCTGCTGCTGAATCGTGACAACAGAGAAGAAGTAAAGGGTTTTGAAATTTGGTTTATTTATAATTCTTGTTAAGATAAAACCAAACCTATGGTGTAGCCCGGGTGGTTAACGCGTTGTGTTTGCTCCGGCCTTGCCCGGGTTCGAGTCCCGTCTGGGGCAGGTTTTTCTATTTTTTTTTTTTTGTAAACACATAAGGGAAGGAAGAAGTGGGCTTGGTCTGCTGATGGGCCGGCTCCTGGGCATGTGGATGGGCTCAGATGGAGGTTGGGCTTGAATAGTAATTTAAAGAACAAGGGTTTGGGCTTGGTTGTGGTTTGGTTATGGTTCTCAAGTGTTATAAATATTCACCTATACATAAATCTGAATTTTTTTTATTATTATTATTATTATTATTATTATAAAAATAAATGCATCACATATATATATATGTATATACATATAGGTTGCGAGTTAGGAAAAATAAATATAGACTTGGGCACATTAGGATAAAATAAGGGCTTCTTCGTATAGAAATTCGGTGAGAATTTTTGCGATGTTACAGTCTCCCCTACTTTTGGAAACTTCGTCCCGAAGTTATTGAAAACACAGGGTTAGAGGGGATTGGATCGAAATTGGGACAAGTGTGACCTGATGAATGTTTGTGTTAAGGCACGACATGAATAGAATAACCTGTCTCGAATGATGTGGATAAGCGGCGTGTTACGTGTGAGTTGATTTACTAAATGAACTACTAGATTACATTTGGTTAACTACCGAAAATCTTGATAGCATTTCACACCACCTTAACGTACCTGTAAATTCATGATTACGTTCCAGACCGCAATCACCAATTTACCTTACATTAAGGTTTTGTGTCCTTCTATGTCTCTACCGATTGTTGAGCAGGTCTGATAGTCTCCACCAGTCGTTGAGCAGGTGGTAGGGCCTCTCCCGACTGTTGGAAAGACATGATGACCTCTACCAATCGTTAAGTAGGTTGTTTGGTAGTCAACTAATTGTTGTACAAGTAAGCACGTATGATCATAGATATAGCAATTAGTTCATATTAAAGCAAGCATGCACACAGATGTTATAATATTACTTGAATCCAAAAAGTGTCAATACATAGAATTAAAGGTGGACAACATTTAAATGGTGGGACTTGCTGCTAAGTAGCTGGAGGGTCTTGATCTCTGTTTAGTTTAGGGCATCGGTTACGGAAGTGATTTGGGTTTCCACATTCATAGCATTGACCATAGTTGAAATTACCAGGACGATTAGGATTAGTAACCTGAGCAGGGTTGTGAATAATCGCAGCCAGTCGGGCATCAACACCTTTGTTGTTTTTGTTGTTGTCGTGGTTGGTGTTGTGGTTGTTGTTACTTTCCTCTTGGTTTTCACCACTGTTATTGCGAGTGCTACGACGTGGAGACATGATCCGTAAGGGACACAATGAAGGTTCAATGTGGCATGAAATGAATGAGGTGATATAAGGAATATAATCATTTATTCATTAATTAAAACGAATAAACGAAAACGTTGACTTATCAAAGACTCCAGATTCTAATAACATATGAAGACATGCTTTAGCCTATAAGTGAACACTCATCCCGAGAATTCCCAGGTAGGCATCCGGGTCCCTCGTCTGATTGGGATATATGCGCAATGCCAGCCTAGACAGAAGACTCAGAATACAGGCGTTCACCCTTCCAGATTGCACGTGTTCGTTATTAAGATCTAGAACTTCGACGAGATCTCAAGGGGGTTCAGGTTAAACCTGAGGATTTTATCCTATTAGTCTAAGAGTAGATCCACTGTTGGAGAGCAGCCTTCTTGTAAGGATGAAGGTAGGGATAAGAAGTAAGAGGGAGATAGAGAATAGCAAGTAAGAGAAACAAGTACTGGTTAAATCCTATGGTTATAGACTAGATTATTTTTCTAATAACCTAATTCCCTATAACCATGGCTCTGATACCAATCTGTAACACCCCAACCGATGGCGGAAACATCGGGATGTCACGTATTGATGATTGTTCAGTAGCTCATGGTGAATAATAAATTCCATTAAATAATTTAAATGAATTACATACAATTGTTCTAGAATTTGTACATCAAATTGAATAAAGCTATACACATATCTTCAAGCATCAATTCAAATCTTCAAGCAAATAGAACCTGAAACATGTTAAGTTGAAAATGTTTTTGGGTCAACAAAAGTTGGTGAGAATTACATAGGTTTTTGATAATTGAATAAAAATGTTGTGCAATTCATGTGTCATGTCAATCTAGTCCATATGTGAGAACATACTAGAAATAAATCGAGTGCATAATCAACCCTGATGACTGTTATAATATGATACATACCATACGCTCATGGTCCAATTGAATATGTTATACGATAACAAACACCCACGCTACCTTTGTAGGAGGCACGTATCCGGGTGGGATTGTCAGTCCAATAGATCTATCAATGTATACCGTCGGCTGATCAATGTTAATGATTATGCTAGAATGGTGCTTACTCTAATCATGCTCAAGACATAATGCAACATAGAAAACACATAGACACATTGATGATTGAATTGCAATGATAATGTTATAACATGTTTCACCCCAAAAATGGTGATAAATAAAAGGGGCTATGTAAAACTCACCTTAGCAAAATGTTATATCTGTTGAAAAATTGTATTATGGTGTTGCCCAAATGTATCAAGTATCACCCTATAATAAGGTAATAAATATGTCTAAGTCTATCAAGTCTACAAATGTATAAGTTCTAGGGCTTCGAATTGGGGATAATTGCTTGTTTGATTAATATTAAAAATATTCGCCAATTGAGAGAAATTTAGTAAATAAATAACCAAAAATCTTTTTATAAATGTTAAATCTAGGATGGTCACAAGAATGTGTTTAAAGTATAAAAATAATTTTTATAAAATTATTTTCTTTAAAATAGATTATTAAATCTATTTATTACAAATTGTCAACTTTAACTTTAATAATTTAAAAATACTAAAATTAAAGAATTATTAGTTTAAAAATTCATATTTCTGTTCTAAATGATCAGAAATAATTTGTATAAAATTTTGGTGCAAAAATAACAAAAATTGAATTTATTATGATTTAATTATGATTAAAACTAACAAAAATTGATTAAAAATATTAAATAAATGATTTTTCTGAAATAAAAATCTTTTCAGAAAAGTTTATTGTTATATAAACTTAGAATAATTTTTGTGGAAATTAATAAGATCGTTTTGATATTTTTATAGATTTTTATAAATAAAATAGAATAAAATTGATTTATTTATTATATATATTAAATAAATAAATTTCTGGATATAAAAATCTGAATAATAATATTCAGGACATGAACATCATTATGTAAAATTTTGGGAATTTTTGAAGGCTTATAAGTATTTTAAATAATTAAAATGAATAAATATATAATTTAAACTTATACTTGAAAACCCAAAAAAAGAATGTATGGGGTGGGATTCGAACCCCTGTGGTCCAGTTCACAAGGCTCCAGTCACAACCACTTGGTCCAGACCATGGTTGTGTTTTGTTCCAGCCCGTTTAATATATATATCATGTTAAAAATCGTGTTCTTCCCCAAATTAATAAGAACAAACCCTAGATTTTGCAATTGTTTGATTCACACATCAATAACCCAATTAACCTTAGGGCTATTGATGTGTGGATGCCGAAAATCAAAACCCACTAAAAATATTATACTTACAAGTCTGTTTCGTGCACGATTGTTTGGTCAAGACTTGAAGCCAAACCACGAACGATTGACAAGCTTAGATGATGATTCAGAGAAATTGGAGGTTAAGGAAGATGTATGCGCGAGTTGTGAAGGCTTGTGGACTATCAATTTATAGTGTGGGTTACAGAATCAAAGAAATGGTAAGGTTGACTATACATTAAAGTTCATACGCGAAAAAGGTTAATTGATTATCAATCAATTGATAATCAACGTGTTGGTGAGTCAATCTAGGCCGGCAATCATGTATTAGTGGTCAAAAATAATTAAACATGCCTTAAAATGGCCATTTATGATTAAAAGAAAAGAAAAAAAATAAAATAAAAATCATGCTGCTGCTGAATCGTGACAACAGAGAAGAAGTAAAGGGTTTTGAAATTTGGTTTATTTATAATTCTTGTTAAGATAAAACCAAACCTATGGTGTAGCCCGGGTGGTTAACGCGTTGTGTTTGCTCCGGCCTTGCCCGGGTTCGAGTCCCGTCTGGGCAGGTTTTTCTATTTTTTTTTTTTTGTAAACACATAAGGGAAGGAAGAAGTGGGCTTGGTCTGCTGATGGGCCGGCTCCTGGGCATGTGGATGGGCTCAGATGGAGGTTGGGCTTGAATAGTAATTTAAAGAACAAGGGGTTTGGGCTTGGTTGTGGTTTGGTTATGGTTCTCAAGTGTTATAAATATTCACCTATACATAAATCTGAATTTTTATTATTATTATTATTATTATTATTATTATAAAAATAAATGCATCACATATATATATATATGTATATACATATAGGTTGCGAGTTAGGAAAAATAAATATAGACTTGGGCACATTAGGATAAAATAAGGGCTTCTTCGTATAGAAATTCGGTGAGAATTTTTGCGATGTTACAGTGGGCATTTAGTTGCTGCGTGCCCTGAATTGAGACGAGAAAGGATCAAGGTGGATGATCCTCCCAGTTCTAGCAAATCCAAGCAACCTGTTTCCCCTAAACTCTCAGAGAAACAAAAGGGAAAGCAGGTCGTTTATGATAACCGCAACAAGATTGCTATGAACCAAAAGCCAGTTGATGGCAGGGTCCACAGCTGAGGGGAGCACTGTTCCTCCAAAGGTTGAAGCAGCGCCTAAGCCACCAGCAAAGGCTGCAGCTAAACCGCAGGGCAACCCCAAAGCTGCTCCACGTACAGTTAATTCTGAAGTGGATCCAAAATCTGTTCCTCCAAAGGAATCCAAGGCTGGACCTTCTAGCCCACAGGCGAAGAAGAAGCCCAAGCCAAAGAAACCTGAACAGATTTGGAGACCCAAGTCACCAACCAAAGGAGGAGAATCATCTGCTGGTGAAAGCACTGCTGTACCATCGGAAACAACGCCAACACCAAATGGAAGATGGGTTGACTTTCCGATGTTAGATGAAGATGGTAGACCCAAGACCGTGAAGGCTTGGGTCCCCCTTAACCACTAAACTTTGAATGTTTGTGCAGGGAGTTTCACAGGGCCTTATCAGCAGTCTATGGATTGTTGATAGTGGAGCTTCAGGGCACATAACAGGCGATTTATCCCTGCTTTTTGACATAAAGAATATCAACGGGGGGTATGTTGCCTTTGCTGGTAATAAAGGGGGTTATATTACAAAAGAAGGAAGTATGAGCAACGGTATTGTAAGCTTTGAAAGGATAAGCTTTGTCAAACAGATAGACCACAACTTGCTGAGCGTTTCGCAGATATGTGACAAGAAGTTCACTGTGTTCTTTGATGACAATGCATGTTTCATTCTGAAGCCTGGATTCAAAATACCGAAAGAGTGGGTCATGATCTCAGCTCCCAGGGTCAACAACTTATACGTCCTGGACATGAGCCGAGCAATGACAGCAAAAGGTCAAGTCACTTGTTTTCTGTCAAAGGCGACAGAGAAGGAATCGATAATGTGGCACAGACGAATGGGGCACATCCACTTGAGGAAAATGAACCATCTGGTCCAGAACCAACTAGTGGAAGGTGTTTCTGTTAAGAATTTTCATTTAAACGACGTCTGTGTCTCATGTAAGAAAGGGAAGCAGAAAAGAAAGTCTCACAAGCCTAAGAAGACAAACTCAGTTAGTCTACCACTCGAACGACTGCACATGGACCTGTTTGGCCCAGTCAATCGAAAGAGCAAGAACGGTGACTCATACTGCTTAGTGGTTACGGATGATTATTCTAGGTTCTCTTGGGTTGTGTGCATGAAGCACAAGAGTGAAACTTTTGATTACTTGAAGAATCTGTTTACTAAATTGGAAAATATATATCAGCTAAAGATCCGTAGGATCAGAAGCGATAACGGTACAGAGTTCAAGAATCACGCTATGGAGGCGTTATGTGCAGAAAAAGGTATTCATCATGAATTCACAGCGCCATACACTCCTCAGCAAAACGGGGTTGCAGAAAGAAAGAATCGGACTCTTATTGAGGCATCCAGAACTATGCTCGCAGACTCGAACTTGCCTGTGATCTTCTGGAACGAGGCAGTTCACTGCGCGTGTTATACTCTGAATAGGGTTCTAACGGTAAAGAAGCTTGGAAAAACCTCTTACGAGCTTCTTAACCGAAGGAAACCGAACTTAGAGTTTCTGGAACCTTTTGGAGCTCCATGCACCATGATACATCCCGATGGGAAGTTTGGTGCAAAGGCAGAAGAAGGTTTCTTTGTTGGTTACAGCACTCCCAACAAAAGAGTGTACAACAAAAGAACCAACAACGTTGAAGATTGGCTTAATGTCGATGTTCAGCGTTATACTGCCAATGCACCTGGTGTTGGACCTGATTGGTTATTCGATTATAAGAGTCTATTTGATTCTTTCAACGTGGAGAATTTGGTGGATGATGCTGTAGCACAAATGTATTACGAATGTGAAAACGCAGCTAGCTCTCCGCTAATGCGTCCGATCGTGGTTAATGCACCTGCGCCTGCTCCATCTGATGCCTCTGCATCCACGGGTCCCCCTGATAAAACCGCAGCAGCAGAAGTTGAGGAAGTTTTTCAGGAAGCGTCAGCAGAGGTTCTCGAATCTTCATCTTCCGACGACGATTTTGCAGAGTCTCATGAAACTCTCACTGAGGAACAAGCTGGAAATGGTGAATCTACCACTACAGCTCCAGTTAATCCGACAGGAAACAATCAAGCTGGTCCTTCTTCTTCAGCAGCTCCAGGGATAGGTCTTCGGATCGATCTCTCCGGTTTTAATATGCAGTCCGCTGCTCCCTCTAGTTCAAGCGCCGCAGAGACAAATCTATCTCAAGGTTTGGAGAACCTTAATCTGCATTCGGATGATCCAGTGCCGGCACATCCGGAATCTCGGATTCACGACACTCATCCAATGCAAAATGTGATTGGTAATCCGACTAGCAGAGTCATGACGCGCAGTCAGCTCAGAAATGCTAGTTCAAGTGACAATACAGGTACTCTGGCACTCTACTCGGAAATCAGAAAAGCAGGTCATCAGAACGATTGGTCCTTCGCCTTGTATGTTTCTCAAACTGAACCAAGAACTGTGCAAGAGGCACTGAGGGAAGAACCATGGATTGAAGCAATGCAAGCCGAACTTCAGCAGTTCCAAAAGCTAGGAGTGTGGGACTTAGTTGACTTACCTCCAGGCTCAAAAAAGATTGGAACAAAGTGGGTCTACAAATGTAAACGGGATGACCACGGTGATTATAAGAAACAAGGCTCGATTAGTTGTCCTCGGCTTCCGTCAAATTGAAGGAATAGATTACAACGAAGTATACGCTCCAGTTGCGCGCCTTGAAGCTATCCGGATGTTCTTAGCTTACGCTTCGTACAAACGGTTTAAGGTGTATCAAATGGACGTGAAAAGTGCTTTTCTGTATGGTGTCGTGAAGGAAGAGGTGTATGTTGCTCAGCCACCGGGTTTTGAGGATCCGCTGCATCGCGAAAAAGTCTACAAATTGAACAAAGCGTTGTACGGACTCCATCAGGCACCACGTGAATGGAACCAAATGCTTAGCAGCTATCTGATATCCAACAGGTTCAAACGTGGACTCGTGGACTGCACCTTATTCACCAAGGAAAAGGGTGGTGATCGTCTTCTGGTACAGGTTTATGTTGATGATATTATTTTTGGGTCTACTAATGATGTCATGTGCAGGGAATTCGAAAAGCTTATGCAGGACAAATTTGAGATGAGCTCGATGGGGAGATGCAATTCTTCCTCGGTCTACAAGTAGAACAACAAGAGTCGGGGATCTTCATCCACCAGACAAAATACGTTGCTGACATCTTGAGCCGGTTCCAGATGGAAGACTCTACTCCAGTAGGCACACCGATTCAGACCAATCACGGGATTGGGCCTGACGAGAAAGGACAAACCGTTGATCCTTTTCTCTATCGAGCTATGATAGGCTCACTCATGTACCTCACTGCATCAAGACCTAATATAATGTTCGCGACATGCTTACTATCGAGATACCAGTCAAGGCCGAAACAGCCACACTTGGTTGCTGTGAAGAGGATCTTACGTTATCTAAAGGGTTGTCCGACCAAAGGTCTTTGGTACCCTAATGACGATAAGTTTGACCTCATCGCATTTAGTGATGCTGACTATGGCGGATGCAAGACAGACTTAAAATCCACATCGGCTGGATGCCAGTTTTTGGGACCAAGACTAGTCTCATGGCAGTGCAAGAAGCAAGCCTCAGTCGCCTTATCCACCTGCGAGTCGGAATATGTAGCAGCATCGAGCTGCTGCTCCCAGGTTCTTTGGATACAGCAACAAATGAGAGACTACGGTTTGAAATTTCTTAATACTCCCATTCACTGTGATAATGAGTCCGCTATAGCCCTTGCTAAAGACTCAGTTAACCATTCCAAGGCGAAACATATCTTGGTTAAGTATCATTTCATACGCGATTGCTATGAAAAGAAACTTATCGATATGGTAAAAATCCACACAGACTACCAACGTGCCGATTTATTCACCAAAGCTTTTGACGGTCCTCGTTTTGAGTACTTGTTAATCTTAAACGGCATTAAAATTAAGCAGGATTAGATCTTCATCGGTAATCGTTTTTGTAAATATTTTTCTTTCAAAAATCAGAAAAATCCAAAAATATTGTCTTTTCGCAAATTTTTAGATTTTTAGGGGGAGAAAATTTCAGAAAAATACAAAAACATTCAGAAAATGCAAAAATTAAAAAAAAAATGAGATGAGAAAATCCCAAAATAAAAAAAATTGAAAAATGCAAAAATGAGTTTCTTTGGTGAAAATGGGAAGATGATATTAACCAATCAGTCGGACTGTCTGGACCCTTATCATCTTAAAAATATTGGAACTGATAGGTAGCCTCTACAATGATGTGTCGGTAGGCCCAAAATCATTTCCAAGTTCGGCACGGTGATATAAACCTAAATCATCTGAATCTTGTGTGGATCAACGTGCGTTGGCATATGGTCTTGGTACCGATATCTCGTTTGATAGCATGCCAAAATCCGAGGTTTCATGGTCTTTAAGAGGTTGGTACATCCGGGGTGAACTGGACGTCTCTTAGAATAAATAGGAGTGGCACACGTGTCGTACGTTGGGGTCGCAGCCTACGACTGAGACACCCCTATGTCATTTCCTGAAAAAAAAACAAAAAAATAGAATAAATTCTGATCAGGAGACGTCCGGGAATCCTAAAAGAGCAAAAAGATTCATATATGCCAGAACCCTATTCTCAATGAGAATTCGCTCTAAGGTATCAAATCATATACCTAAAGCATCGTACCGTGAAAAATCAAATATACGGTATTTGACTTGTACCCTGGTTTGGATCTCACTGGTCTCTTTGTTGCAGCGTTTCTGCAGACCTGATCACCACTGAGTCCACTCCTTGTAAAATACGGATGACAACAGCTTACTCATCGGTTACGAGGAAGCTTTGTGCATGACTTGATACGGGAATGTGTCGCGTGGCGGGGAACACCTTGTATCTCAGCCTTAATATTACCTTAAACGTATCTAAAGTGCCTAGCGATAAAACTTGATTTTGAGTTTAGGTGGACAACAATATCGACAGTTGTTGTAGGATGCTTATTGGTAATTTAAGCGAAAACTGAAAATATAAGGGTTCTAGTAAAGTCCCTACACTGATATGATTCCCTAACCGTTGAAACTCGCAAAAATATGTTAGTGTACAGTTAGTTGATCTCCCGTTTTATTTTATTTACGCTTAGTTTAACTTATTTAATCATTTTTGATTGCCGATGATGGAATCCTAATCCATTGTAATCTTACTTCTTCAAGAATAAAACGCCGGAAAAAAAAATAAAAAGGAAAACTAATTGGAAACTTGTGTGTTTACCGGGTCAAAACCGTATGTTTTATCAAGTACACGGGTCGAAAATGAAAGTTTTCAAAGTCATGAGTCGTCATCGGCGTCGTGTGTTAAAACGAGGTGAAAAACGCATGTTTTGAACCTTAACGGGTCAAAAATGCGAGAAATGGTGCTGCAGGGGCAAATTGGTAATTCTGGTGAAAGTTTGGACACATTTAGATTGTACTCGCTAGTGTAATTAGGCGAGTATGGGTAATCGCCCTGTCTTTAGAGTTGATTGGGGATACTCGCTTAATAACTTAGACGAATAGGTTTTCTACTCGTTTACTTGTGTCCCAAACGTGTGTTATCTTTCTACTCGTGTGGATGTATAGGCGAGTAGCCATACTCGCGAGACTTATCAAGCGAATAGAATTTCATTTGTCCCCTACTCGCTTATCTTCACACGAATAGAACAAGGATACATCACTAACTGTTAAGACTTTTATTCATTATTTCAAAAACTACTTTGTTCCCTCTCGTCCCTCCTACCCTACCTCAATCCAAATCCTTGTGCCCGTGTCCTTTGATCTTGAATAACTGTTCCTCACTATCAAGGTAATATCCATGCGAAATTTCAGATCATAACAACATGTTTTAAGGGGTTAAATCCGTTCTTTAAATGTCGAAACCCTAGGTTATAGTCTCGTGATCGGGTTGCATTATTTCATGTTTGTTAGTGATAAATGGGGATGGGGGTTTGTTAATCGGGTCATTGTGAAGCCTATCCAACTAAATTTTTTATCAAAATCATCCTAGAATGAAAAGCCCCAAATTTAAAGGTTCAAGAACCCTAATTTTTAAACTTACAATTAACCCTTGTTTTAAATCTGTTAGTGTAATATTCCATAGGGGTTTTGTTGTTGGGTTGTTATAGGCTTAAATGCTACCATATCCGGACTCAAATCAACACTTTTAATGTTTGACAAATTCTTGGCACATGAAGACTCTATTCATGCGATTAGCTTGACTAATCGCGTGATAATGGGAGCGAATGAAGGCTGGACAGCTCTAATCGCCTAAACAATGTAGCGATTAGGGTAATTCATGTCATACTCGTGTGCATTAGTCCTTACTCGTGTATACTACCATGCCAATGAAGGATATTATCCCCTAATCGCTTGAATAGTCTAGCGATTAGGGTGATTTGTGTCTCTAATCGTGCCTTACAATCTCTATTCGTGTACACAGGACTCTACTCGTCTGATTATTGGCATTTACAATCTGTAATCGCCTATAACCTCCTGTTGAGCAATTTTTGTCAAACTTTACTAAGTCGTTGTCCGTTTTTAGTCCGTTTATGCCGATTTATGAATATATGATCAATGTATGATACTTATTGCGCGTTTTGGTGTACAGGATGGAAAATTGGAAGACGTCGCCAAAGCACAACTGTTGTGCTTTTCTCGGACCGATTACTTTGGATAAAGGCAGAATTTTTCAAGGCGTCATCGACTTCTTAAAGCGATCAAGAATACACTATGCGATATCCAAGCAGCACGCTGCCTACAAGGATATCTTGCTAGAATTCTATCGAAACGCCAAGGTTGATCCCAAGGCTGATCCGATCGTGATTACTAGTTCGGTTCAAGGAAAAGATGTTATTATCACCGAATAGATAATTCGAGAAGTGCTACAGTTTGGAGATTCTGATGCTGATCCTATAGTGTTTGACGCTATTCTGATACGTGGCGGTTTTCTTAGGATGAAGTATCTGGGTAAAGTCAACAAACAGACGATGCTGATGAAAGGATTACTTCCGCCGGAGTTTAAATATCTTACTCACGTGGTCTTGAAGTGCCTTGGTCCGAGAAAAGGTGCTTTTGATGCGATAAGGGATACATTGGCCTCTGCGATTGTCGCTCTGACTCTCAACAAGCCATTTAACTTCTCCAAGATGATTCTGCACCAATTAAAGGAGATCATATTATTGCCGCCGACAAAGAAGTCTTTTATTGTCTATCACCGATTCTTGCAGTGAATCATTGATAATCAAGTACATGATTTGGTGAAGCATCCTGCTAAGTACATAGGGACTGATGATATTACTCAGGCTGAAATGAACAGGATGAGAAGTTACAAGGGGCGACCGAAGTCTGAATATCCTCCGAATAGACGACTATATGGGCACTTGAAGAGAGAAGACTATGCGTCACCACCAGGCAACAGGTGGAGACACGAAGATAGTGATTCGGAGGATGACTTTCGTATCCACAGGTTAGTGTTTAAAGAAGGGGACAATATAGGGCGTAGCACAGATGAGTTGGGAGAAAACGCTCCAGGCAGGATTTCTGACACTGCTGAAGGTGATGATGAGGAGTTTGATCCGAATGTTATAGGATTCTCTGAACATTCGGGAGCTGCACAAGAACCCGATACCTCTCATTCATATAGAGGTAAGGCACATATTGATGAAGACGCACCAGTTGACATAACTGATGCAGATGACGACTCTGAAGCCACAGAAGATGATTCACCCGATGTACTTTCTTTAGAAGAGGACAGAGCTCTCACAGCCGAGGCGAGAGACCTTACAAGAGATCCCACTTTCTCTCCAGGTAGTGGTGATCTTGTTGCAGATATCGATGCAGAGCTTGCCTCTTCGCCTCCTGCAAAGAGACAAAAGACAACTGCCAAGAAGGACAGGGTTCGAGGTAAGAAGACGATGTCTGTTAAACCTCAAGCGGAGAAAACCTCAAGAAGAAGACGATTCACCCTTCCTGAAGCTTTTGGGGTTCCAGTGACTCAATCCTCTCAAGCGGCAACAACAGCAACTACAACAACAGCAACAACAACAACAGCAGCAACAACAGCAGCAATGACTTCTTCGGGTCCTATTTCAGTTAGCGCAGCGATGCCTGCCAGTGTCACTATGTCAATGCCTGCTTCGGTAATCTTCACTGAGCAAGTCTCAGTTACCGAGGCAGCGACGAGCTCACAAATTGTTTCCAATCCTATTAGTGACAAGATTCGGAGTATTAGACAGAAAGTCCGACCCACGGCTACCGGGTCAACCGATCAGACCTCTTCGTCTGCTTCTGCTACAAATGAACAGCTTCAAAGAAAAGTTAGCGAGCTAACTGCCATAGTAGCTGCGCAAGCACGTGATATAGCAGAATTGCGAACGAAGAATGCAAGCATAGAAGAAAATGAGAACTCAATGCTTGAGCTGATCGAAGAATCTATCCAGTCTAACACAGAGTTAAGAACGACTGTAGATGCGCTCACATTATCGAACCAGCAGGTCATAGAGTCGAATAGGCTAATGATGGAATCTCATCAGCAGCTGATACAGTCGAACCAAAGTACTTTGGAGAGACTTGCAGGTGTAGAGGCCTCAAACAGCGAACTTCGCCTAATCAATGTGAACAATGAGCGAAGGATCACGAAGACGGAAAAAGAAAATGCCGAGCTGAGGGCTAGGATAAACGAGTTGACTGGAACTCAACCTAGACTCACCGGTGGTCCTAGTTCAGAGGCTGGTGCTGGTGATGATGATGATGAGGATAATGATGATGAAGAAGATGATGATGAGGATGACGATGATGATGAATCAGATGGTGATGATGATGCTGGAAAGGGTGGTGGTGGTGATCCTGGAGCCACAGGTGGTGGCGGATCATCAACTGGATCTGGAGCTCAGCGAACAAAGAGGAGTCATGACAAATCAGGCAAGGATCCTGCAGCAGGTTCTTCTGCTCAGGGGCAGCCTGATCAAAGGAAAAGCAAGATTCAGGAACTCAAAGACAAACTGAAGCGTGCTATAGTTCCTGTTGAAATTGTCGAGCCTCTAAACAGTTATTTCGACTATGATGATGATGGCAACCTGTGTGTACCTCCTGTGTCCTCTGATTATGATCTGGAAGAAGGTGAAATACCCCCTGAGGTTACACCTGAGGACCTGGAAAAGATTTTTGGATTGGCACCTGGAGAATCTTCCAGTGCTGGCCACTTCGCTCCAGAACTGCATCCAGACAATCATGAAGTGGAGATGGAAGATGGAACCAATATCACTACACCCGAGTATGTGGTTGATGAGTCCAGCAGCGGGATACCTAAGATCTCTGAGGAGATGCTTAACCAGTCTGAAGAAAAGCTAAAGTCTGATCCTACACCTGTCCCAGACAAGGTGAAAGAACGACATGACAAGATCAGACAAAAGTATCATGAGTGGTTTCCATCTGGAGGCGAGTCTGAGAAGAAAAAGGAACCTGTACAGGCTTCTATATTCAAGAAACAGTTAGTAAAGATGTCAGGAAGTGTGATCAGCTGGGCTTACATTAAGCATGCTAAGATGTTGGGAGTAAAGTGGCAGGATGGTCTTCTCTACTTTCAACCGTACACGAAAGTCCTCAGTCTGCCCTTCTGGCATATACGTGATTTGGTTAGATTGCAGCCTCCATTGTATCATGAGTCTCGCTATGAGCTTCAAGGGTTCTACAACATTATGAGAAGAGAAAGTGTTGATGGATGGGACCAGTTCCAACCACAGTACCCAAAATCCGTTGTGACAAACAAGATTCATCCCATCACAAAGAATCCTATTTGGAAGCACATCATCAAACCACCCGAAACCGCGTCGAAGATTCCATTAGTTCCGATTGAGCAACACTTCGCTTCTAAGTTGTATTACTGGCACTATGACGCAGAGACTACAGAAGCCGTAATAGTCTTGAGCAACTCACCAAAACCGTGCAGGAAGATTAGAATATGGGATCCAATGTGGCTGATTAACTGCTCGGAGAAAGACGTGGAGACATTGTTTTTATATCCAATACAACATCTGAAGACCGAAGCCGATCAAGCATTGAAGTTTCAACGGGTGATTCGTTTCTGTCACGCCAACAAAGTTCATGCGGGATGCGACTGGTCAAGACTTTCCAGGATCGAGACAATGTTGATTTGATGAAGACTGAAGATGCTGCATGTTTGTTTATGTTATGTTTGCTGTGTATGTTTTAAATTTTCAGTCTGTAATGTTGCTGGTAATTGCTATAAACGATGTCTTATGTAATTCTTGTTCATATACTAGCCTAGTCCAAGGGGGAGTCTGTAAGTGCATGATGTCCCTAGGCTAGTATATATGTTGATTGGACGTGTCACGGGGTGTTTGGAGATGTTAATACGCGTTTCGGGGCGTTTGGGACACTTCAAGCGAGTACGGAGTGGCTTTAGGCATTTACGGCCTATACCACATCAGTTACATGTGTGATAGGGCCTATTCGCCTATAGTTACATGTGTGATAGGCTCTACTCGCCTAAAAGGGTCTGTACGAGTATGGGAGGTATAAATAGTCCCAATCATTGCCCTAATCATTAGTTCTTGCCTCACACACTCTCCAAACACCCTCCCATGGTCTGTAAGGTCTGATTTGATCTCTGTAAACACTCGAGCTCTGTTTTAGTGATTAATCTATAATCTTTTGACCCGTGTGTGTGTTGTGATTACTCGTTTATCATTGTTTCATCTTTGTTTCTGTTATTGAGACATATTCAAGGGATTCCACACCTTGAATATAGCCCTCGTGATTGTCGGGTGACACGTTAGTCGATCCTACAAAATTTAATATTAAAAAAAATCATTTGAGATAATTTATCTCTATGTTTTCCTCCACCAAGCTTTGTGCCTCCTTCCATTATGTCCTTGCATTATGCCCCAAGATATGTGCTTCCATGATTTATGCCCAAGATTTGCTATTTGCCTATTTTATGTATTTTCATTCTTGTATTTAAGGAGGATGTTATCTCCTCATTTCATTGTACAAAACACTACTATCAATATCAAAAACAACCATTTTATCTCTACACATTTTCTACAAGTACCACCTTGCCGGTTTGAGATTCGCAGTTTAGAAACCGAGCGGCCTCCGACCGTAGGGCCGAAATAAACAAACCTTATCCAAACACCAAACCGCTTCTGCTAGTTTTTAAAAAAATATATAATGTTGATTATTTTTTTATGGATACAAATACTACATACAACCTTGCATTTAGCATTCATAAATGACCTCTTTGTGCAAATCATATTCATCCTTTAATAAGTTCGGATACAAATTCATCGATATCTTTGTCGGAGCTCCCACCTTCATCAACAGCCGCTTTAGCTAATTCCCTCCATTTTGCCGCATTCTTTTGGGCTATTACTCCGCTCTCATCTACCATGATCTTCTTTATACATGACACCAGATTTTCTCTTCTAACTATCCTAGTTTCATCTGCCTTAGCTCTCACTCCAACACCCCAAATTTCTTCTAGGCACTTGGCATTAGTATTTTGATCTGACCATTGTGGCATTCCAATGACTGGGACTCCGAGACATATTGTTTCAAGAGTTGAGTTAAACCCACAATGTGTAACAAAGCATCCTACTGATTTGTGTGCTAGCACATCTAGTTGTCTACACCATGGCACAACTAAACCTTTACCGGTTTTTATGACATCTACAAAATCTTTTGGGAGTTTATCCTCTTCTGGAGCCCTAACAACCCACAAGAAATTAACATCGCTATCACTCAATCCCCATGCAACTTCTTCCATTTCTTCGTGTCCAAGTTGTGCATTGCTCCCGAATGATACATAAACAACTGATTTTTCTGGCTTATCATTTAGCCAATTCATATATTCGTTGTGGTTTGCTTCAAATAAATTTAATCCATAATCTGTATCATCTTCAAGTCGTTTGTCTAGGTACATAGATGGAACTGTTGGCCCGATTACCTTCAAGTTCCACATTTTTCTCATCCACTTTATCACCTAACAAACCAAATTCAATCACACATACAATAATTAGTCCACTCTCCTAGTCGAACGTATCTGTATTAAAAAGATATAATGTAATAAATATGTATAAAAAACAAAAAAGATTGCTTTTTATATAAATATGGTTGCTTGTAAAACCCTTGGTGGAAATGAGTATTTTTATAAATTTATTTCTTGGTCATTCTGTAGTGATTCAAATGAATGTAAATGGGAAACTGGAAGACCACTTCTTTGAACTTGAGTGAGGTGTTTTAAAACATTGTAAGTGAATAATTTTGTTTTCATTGTTAAAAACTCAGTGAGGTGTTTATGAAATAGCAACTTTCTCTTTTCTCTACTAAACTAGAGTGACTTCAGCGTACCCCCTCAACTAATCAAATGGGAGAACTGTTCTTTGTAAAATTTATAATGAGTTATAACACAAAACAAGACCATTTCTTTGGTTTTCAAAAGTAGTCACTTTTTCAAACCGAAGAGATGTGTAATATGTAATATGTTCCCTTACTATGATACTTAATTAATAGTCTAAATGAATTGTATATATTTCATCCAAGAATTTAATTTTTTGTTTTTTTTAAACGGCCAACTAAATATCACCTAAACTGTCAGTGGGTTAGCACTGGACAAATGGCTACCCACTGAGCAGCCCAAGTTCATCAAGTTACCAATTCGGGGAAATCCCGTCGCCCAAATGCCTATTTCGGTAAAATCATCGTGAATCGGTTTCGAACTTGAGATCAAATGACCTCAAGCTACTATCTTCATTTTTCCATACCACTCTATCAAAAGGTGGGGAGAAGAATTTAATTTCTTTTAGTTTAAGAAAATGGATTCTAAGTCAATGTTGTGAATACAACCTTTTTATTTGATTTTTAGGAGATTTTCTTTACATGTGGCAAGTGTAGACATTTAAGGTCCCCCAACCCACACACAATTTTTATCTTCGAAATTATACTTTTAGCCCAATATATTTAGAAAATATTAGTTGTTCGTTGTTGGGCCTCCAATAGCTAAAATCTAATTTACTCCGTACGCTTTTAAAGAAAAAAAAAACTATGTGAATGAAGTTAATAGACCAAATCCAATAGCCCTATGTTTTTTAAAATAAATTCTAAGTTGTTGTTTTTTTTTTTTTTTTTTTTTTTTTTTTTTTTTTTTTTTGTAATAATTGTGATACCCGATTTAAATGTTCAAGTTCAACTAACGTTACATGAGACGCTTGAACCCAAGACATCCAAACCTCGGCACTCCAAGAGGCTTTGCCTATGTTATGCATATTTAATCTGATTTTTGCACCAAAAGAATACGATTAAAAGACAAAGCAAAACACACCTCTTCCTCTAGTTGGTAGAAAGTATTTGTGAACACCCAACGTGCTTGATCAATATTAGCGAACTGATTGAACACTACCTCAGCCCAAGCAGCGTACGGTCCACAATTGTGTACAAAAGATGGTGTCTCCCAGCTTTCAAGCTGTGGCAACCCAGGAACAGAAATAGGTGTACCCAATGGCAAAGAAATCAAACCCTTGTGAACATGATAATATATGTTGTTTACAGCACAAGCTTGAGTGAAAAACGAACCACTATGGATTCCAAACTCTTTAGCCACATCTATAGCCCATATAATAAAGGAATCATAGATGATTGCATCAATGTGGTTTCCTTCACTTTGAAGGTTGTTGATCAGGTTAGATAGTGATTTTGATCCAGTTTCATTGAATGTTTTGAGGTAGGATTCCGGCTATCAGCACTTGCGTAACCTCCTTCATCGAAGCCATCTGAAATGGCTTTGATTTCAATGGATGTGGTGGTGGTGTTGTGGGGGAGGTTTGTGTTAAAAATGTGGATGGTTGTAACGAGTGTTGTTTTGACGCCTTTAGAGACTAAGCGTTTGCCGAATTCGATGAGAGGGTTTATATGTCCTTGTGCAGGGAAGGGGAAGAGTAGAACATGTGGTGATTTGTTAATCTTATGTTGTGACGCCATTGTTGGTATGTAGGACAAGCCCATGATAGATGTTGGTAAGTGGAGGTTTATTATGTAGGTATAAAATGGATATACGTCATTGCTTTTGTCACCATTATTGGATTTATGTTTGCAACATCATTTTTTTCTACTCATGAAACAAAAGTACTTCATGTTGTACACTATAAGGGGACGAGGCGCATACCGATTTGGTCACGGGTAGCCACTACCAGCACGGTAACACCGCCGCCATCTGTGCTGGTAGTGAATCCGTGAACTAAATTGATATCTATTTAACGCACGGGTTCTTTCTCTTTGGGGCTGTTTGGTAGCCTCTTAATGAGGCTTTTAACCATTCAGTGCTGAATGATTCAACATTCAGCGCGTTTGTTTCAACTTCTGAATTGAATGGTTAAGTCTGAATCATTAAGATTTGGGATGTTGCTGAACCATTAAGCATTGAACTATTAAGTACTGAAGTAGGCTGAACCTTAATGAGGCTCCTCTACCAACGTGGGACAAGAAAACTAACCATTAAGAGGTCCAACTTAATGATTCAGCGCTTAACCATTCAGACCTCTTAATGATTCAGCACTTAATCAACCAAACAGCCCCTTTCTCTTTCTCTTTCTCTCTCTTATTGATTTCCCCAAATTTCCCTAAATCAAAGTTTTACAAATATTCATATTATATTTTGAAACTAATATTTTATTTTTGTATTTGTTTTTGTTAATCACTTTACCAATAAGACCAAAAAAATAGTTCACAAACTATAACTATTTTCATATTTGTGTACTTATTTCTTCATTAGAAAACAAAAAAAATGGGTATATAAAAATGGGTTATTTTAATATTTGACTCATAGTATATTTTTTAGATAAATCACAAAGGTAGACATTGACGAACTTAAATAACCGAAATAAACATTTTAAATGGATAAATTGTAGGGGCTTCCTTATTCCCCTTAAACTTTCCTCACCAGTCACCAAAATATGTAGGGGTTTTCCCTTTAACATTTCCTCCTTTCCTCTTAGCCATGTCCTCCTTCCCTTAGTCGTTTCCTCTTAGCTTTTTTATTAACTTTTTTTCTTGAATCTTAGTAGTTTAAGTTAATGAAGCTCCTACATATTAGCCTTCAAAAATGTTTATTTTGGTAATTAAACTTGGTAAATGTTTATTATTGTAATTTTCCCCTTTTTGTTAGATGCTATATTATATATATTTCTTGTTATAATTTACATAAATTGTAATTTAGGTTTTAATTTAAACAAGGAAACTAACGAGCAAGCCGCGAGTCAAACTTACCTTAGCTCGGGCTCAGCTAATTTATAAACCGAGCCAAGCTGAGTCGAGCTCGTTTACAGTCGAGTTTTTTTTCGAGAGAGATTTTGTCGAGTTTTTTTTCGAGCAACTTCGAGCGAGCCACGAGCTACGAGCTTTTTGAACAGCCCTAGGTAGAAACTAACTCATTAAATTCACAAAGGACCTGTGTCCAAATCGGCGATCGGCCTGTCTCGGGTTATTGTGGACTTTCATCCAAGCGATTATGAGAGTGATTTCCTATTCTTCCGTCCAACGCGTCATGGATGAGAGATTTTATTTGATGAAAATTAGTTGAATTTTGAAAGAAAGATGGATGAAAATATGAAGAATGACTAAGAAATTGTGAAAAGCGTGTTAAAAATGGTAAAAAAATGTGGGTTTAAATAGGTAAATTTTGAAATAGATGATAAGTTTAAAAAAAATAATTAATTAACCCTACAGTTGACAAACGGTCGAATTCAAGGCTCAATCACAGCCCGCCACATCTCTATGGCCTCTTGCCCACAACGCTGGAGATTTCCAGAGAGAGCACCCCACACCCATCTCAATGCTGGACGCAAGTGGTGTGAGTGACATGAAGGGGCTTAACAACACCTCATACGCCCCCACTGTGCAGCCTTAAATTTGCAACATTATGTTTTTATTATGGTGATGAAAGTCAAGGACTTCACGTGTAAACAGATAACAAGCTTCGTATCATACTATCATGTAAAGATCGCAAATATATATTTATCTTATGAATAAATTGCATGGCATGTCCCATAGGGTTGCTTTAATTTCATATTTTGCCCACAACTTCAATTTTTTTCGGATTAGGTCCAAACTATGTATAAAAAAAGCAACGTGATTAGTCCCTTGGGGAAACGTCATTTAACTAAGAGATTTGCAACAGTTTACATGTAAAGGCATTTTAGTCTTTTTTCATGTACAGGTTCTATTTTTCTGTATTTCCTATCTTTCATTTTTGTTAATACACTAACATTAAAATAACAAGAACAATAAAGGTGGTGCTCTTGTCGAAGGGAACGAAGCAGTGGTCAGAAAAAGTTTATATGGACATGAATTACGCCATTGCTTTTGTCA
This sequence comes from Ambrosia x helenae, assembly GCA_030844895.1. NCBI lineage: Eukaryota > Viridiplantae > Streptophyta > Magnoliopsida > Asterales > Asteraceae > Ambrosia > Ambrosia x helenae. The sequence continues at coordinate 27,988,160 of CM061234.1, forward strand.
CCATTGTTGGATTTATGTTTGTATTATTATCTTTTTTCGGGTGATGAATGACAAGGACTTCACGTGTAAATGTATATGAGGTTTCGCATCATACTGCCATGTAAATACCGTAAGTTATTATTATGAGTGGCAAAATGGGTAGGTTGGGTTGGGTTGGTTGTTGGGTCAGGATGAGTTTGGGTCAAGATGGGTAGATTAAAAATACGGGTTAGGATAGGTTAGGTCAGGATGGATTTGAGTCTGAAATCTGGATAGTTTGGATTATGATATGTTCACATCAAAATATATTAAAATTAAAAAATAAAATAAAATAACAATAAAAAAAGTAAAAAAAAGACAAATTTAAAATTAAAAAAACAAAAATAAACATAAAAATAAAATTTTAAGAGATCCGGAATATTTCATTTTGAACCGGACCGGTTTGATCCTATCGGGCTGGTTAACAACCGGACCATTACGACCCGGCCGGACCCGGTAGCGACCCGGACTGTTTCGACCTGACCGGACTCGTTAGCGACCAGGACCGTTTCGACCCGGTCGGGCCCGTTAGAGACCGGAACCATTTCGACCTGACCGGGCACGTTAGCGACCCAGACCGTTTCGACACGACCGGACCGTTAACGACCTAGACGTTTCGACCCCCTCGGCCCGTCAACAAACCGGGCCGTTTCAACCCCTCAGCCCGTCAGCGACCCGGGCAGTTTCAACCCGATCGGGTTCATCAACGACCGGGACCGTTTCGACCCGAATGGCCTTTAACGACCGAGAAAGCTTCGTCCCGAACAGGCCCAGTAAGGGCGCAGGCCGTTTCGACCCGATCGGGACCGTTAGCGACCGGAACCGTTTTGACCCGGCCGTGCCCGCTAGCGACCCAGACTGTTTCGACCCGACCGGGCCCAGAACGACCTAGACCGTTTCAACCTGACCTGTCCCGTAGCGACCCAGACTGTTTTTACCCGGCCGGGCCCACTAGAGACCAGGACCGTTTCGACCCGATCGGGCCCGGTAACGATCCAGACCGTTTCAACCTGACCGTCCCGTAGCGACCCAGACCATTTCGACCCGACCGGGCCCGCTAACGACGTAGACCGTTTCAACTTGACCCGTAGTGTTTCGACCCGACCGGGCCCGTTAGCGACCCAGACCGTTTCGGCCTGGCCGATCCCGTTAGCAACACGGACCGTTTCGACCCGACCGGGCTCGTCAACGACCAGACTATTTCGACCCGAACGGCCGGTCAACAACCCAGACCGTTTGGTCTCGATCAAGCCCGCTAACGACTCGAACCATTTCGATGAGATCGGTCTCGTTAACGACCCGTGTTTTTTTTGACATTGTCGTTCGTTAACGACCCGAACGGTTTCGAACCGACTGGGGTGATCAATAAATGCAAAAGATATAATTTTTTTGTTTTTAATGACATTGATTTCTTTGAGGCATCAACGCTTTTGGGGTTAGGTGAGTTTTAATTTAGATTTGTATATGGTTATCTAAAAATACCCATCCTGACCCATTTGTTTTTTTTTTTTTTTTTTTTTTACATACCCATCCTAACCCACTTACTTATTTCCTACAATTAAAATTACTCATCCTAACCCCTTGGAAATTATACTAAACCTATTTTAACCCACAATGTCAAATTTTAAACCCAAAACAACCCAAATTCAACTAGATGGGTTGAAATTACCAGGTCTAATTATTTTTATCTTATGAGTAATTACATAGCATGTTCCTTAGGGTTTGCTCAGATTTCCCTAACTTAAAAAAAAAATTATGGATTTAGGTCAAAGTATTTGATGTCCCCGACCTTTGGTCGGTGCACATTAAGGCAATGATAAGGCTTAGGAACTGGCTTTGGTTAGAAATTCAAGTCTTGAAGCCAACAGGTTTTACATATACGTCGCATCCTTTAAATCACTCGCGTTAGTACCTATGTGGATTTCCCTATGAACGCGTAGTAAGATTCTGTAGCCAGTGTGGGCCTGATTGAGACAATATAACTAGCTGGAGTAGGGTGGTGGGTCTCCCAATACGCGGGATGTGACCAATGGTTGTATAAATTGAACGTCGCTGTTAAAAAAAGTCAAACTATTCGATGAAAACATAACAGAATTATTCTCTTGAGCTAATGTCTTATCTCTTTTTGATTGAGAATTTATCACGTCATTTAAATACTTCTATTTACCAAAGCTTTTGTGAAGTTGTGAGTTGTACCTTCTGCTTTATGGACTGTACTGGTGGTATTCAAGAAACCCATGTGCTGGTTTTGTGATAGTGTTGTGGTTTGTGTGTGGCTTTTACACGTATCTGATGATATCCATCTTCAATCTACAACCCCCACCCACACTCTCTCTCTAATCTCTCTCTTTCTCTCTGCAAAGACAACCCAAAATTCAGTAAAGTGTTCCATCTTTAAGATTTGCAAGCGATAACTCTGGTACCGGTCGATTAGAGTTTCCGACTCCATGGTGTTGCAGGTCCTCATTGTTAGCAGATCTGATGGAGCCTACGCTTTCTTATTGGTAATTATCGCCAACATGGATTAGGGTTTCATGTTTTATCTTCCTTTTATCTTATTGAAATATGTGTTTATTGGGCAATTAAGACCAACTTCTTTTGTTTGTTTCAGTTCACATATGTATTCATCATAGTTTTTGGATTCACAGAAAAAAAATTTATCAGTTTTGTTTTAATAGGTATATGTCGGAAGTTGTCCAATGGATGACACCGATTTGATTTTAAAGGGTTAACAAGTTTTGAGCTTTGCCTTTTTTTTTTTGCTGGGTTTGTGATATATGTGCCTAAATTTTGCAGCTATGTAGGTTTATTTTTGATTGGGTTCCATTTTTGTTTGTTTCTGCTTCAGTACTAAAACGTTGTTATAGTGTTTGTGAGCTTTATGAAGTATATCGATTGTATGCTTACTAGGTGTTTGATAAAATGTTTGAATTATGTTTTGCTCACCATTTGATTCATATGAGTGCATATTATTGGTTACTAACTAATAGTAGCTGTTAGAATCAGTTTACTGATTTTTACGATATGCATATTGGGAGCACAAGTGAATGTTTTATTCCATGAAAGCTGGTGACTAGAAGTAATACTAATTACCTTAATTGTAAAATAACATGAGTCATGTTGCAGATTGCACATGCATAAACTGAAGTGTCAAAGCTGGCCTCATGCTCTCCATTGCAATAAATGAACTAAATTTTTTACCAAAAAAAAAAAATTAATAAATGAACTAAATTATTTATCAAACTAATTTGGTCCATGTTTTATACTGTACTTAAAATGCTTTCTTAGCTATAGAGTGTAGATTACTTGATGTGTATCAATGTCACTCTTTTCTCTGTTCTTTACTCAACAAAGAACCTTCCACTTCATGATTTTGTTTTTCTATGTATGTAATTTGACATCATTATGATGTCTATTGCAGCTTTAAAAGCTTGGCTCGTATGTATTTACACGTATGTATGTTTTTGCTAAACAATTGATTGTTTTGGTTTCCAAGTCTTTCAATTAGGAATACTGTGACTTGCTAACATTAACAAAATATAGGGCATCTTTCAGGCTTGGGAAGTAGAGAAAAAAACTTTAGGGATGAGACATACAAATGTTTCAAGTACACTACTACACTATTAACGTGAATCTGGTAGCCTCCTTCCCGCTCATACTCTCAGTCACCGGTCGCCTTCGCCGTTGGTCCCCTTTCTCATTGAGGATTTGCATGTTGGCTTCTGGTACGGTTTTGGAAGTCGAATAGCCCTTCCGTTATTACATCAAATGTTAATGTGATTTTTGGTAGATGAAAGTGTTTATATTGTTCAAGACTGTAATGGTTTTTTCACTATAAAAGTCAAGAACTTAATATGTATTCTATATTTAAATAGTGTTTGTTTCTTATTATAAGATTCACTATGGAAAATAGACTAATGATGGGGTGTTACTAATTATGCAGGTACTAGAGAATCACATATGCCTAACATGTAGGTAAACTAATAAACAAACCGCCTTTTTTTGCATATGGTGTGGTTAAAAACAACCCAAAATGATTTTATTTGTTGGTTATGCTATGCACACTAAGCAGCAGCCCAGATGTCCCTATGCGGGAAGTTTGACCAGAAGTCTCAGTTGTGGCGGCAGTAGTAGTAGCAGTAGCTGTGGCGGCGGTTCGACCCAAATTCCAAAGCTTCATGAGAATGTACGTAGGTGCTGATATTTGATTGTTGTTCCTTTATTGTTTTGTTGTAGACTTTAACAATATTGAATTTGGGGGTTTATGTCAAGGTGAAGGTAGGGGTTGCAGCCAAGTTGATTGTAGATGGACTGCTGCAACAATTTCTTCAGCTTGCGAGGCGGTGCTTTGAGACTGCACAAGCACATGTAAGGATTATTTATTCATTTACTGCAATTGATGTATATGATTGGTGTTCCCAATAAAAAATGCTTGCTATCACGACAAACTGCTATATCTTAAGAGTTCTTTTTTTTTTTTTGGTTTGTTACATACAATTCAGTGCAGTTGGGCAATCAAAAAATAAAAGTAGACACCAACAATTTTTTTTTTCTTTTTTGCTGATTTAGCCATGCAGTGTCTAATATTTAGTTATTTACTAATTTTTCTATGTTTTGGAATAAGTTCAAAATAAGGTGGTCAAATGCACGCTAAATCAATTAAGTCATTAGTAATATCAGTTTTGTTTTCCTTCGTTTTACCTGTAACAACTAATATATTAAATGCTACGATCGAAGATTTAGAATTGACTCTTTTTTCAGTACTTGATTAAGTTGTCAAGAGCTTGACTTTATGGTCCCACTTTTCAGGTTATGTTACGGTGGTGAGCTCTCGGACCAGATCTTAGGAAAGTAAGAATTCATATCCTTTTTTATAAATGTTGACTTTTGTGGTCAAACCGGTCAGTTCTTACTTAAATTTATTTCAGATTATACGACAAACTCGACACCTATACTTGCTTAACTACTGGTAAAGTATAAATCTTAGGGCTTTTTATCAATCATCAAGTCGAATGCGGGTACACAAAAGCCTAATGCGCCTTAATGCCTGTTGTCACAGGATGGTTGACGGATGAACAGATTATCGGATTGAAATGACTAACCCTTATTCACAACAGGTTGCAAGAAAGGATGGCATTGAGACGTCTACAGAACAATCAACATCTTTATCAAGCGTTGGAGGTTCAAAAACCGTATAATCTTTTAGTATTGATCTTATATTTATCACCACTATTTTTTATACCAATGTTTTAATCTTAGCAGTAGTGATGCATTCATCAATTTCTAGGTTTTTGTTGTTGTTTCAGGTTTGTTTTATTATAATTGTTGTATAATGATGCTTTTATTAATGTTTTCAGGGTTGGAAACTGGACAACATACATGAATGTTGGAGTGGGAGGTAATTCGTAAATAGTGCTATGTTTCTTTTATCGGGTTTGGGATTGGCTGTAGTGTGTTTCTGGTTGTATGATTAAAGGATGTTGAGCAATTGTGATAGACACTTGATCATACAGGAGCAATTTTTTACCTCTTCAACATGGTTCCTGTTTTAACAACTTTTGTTTCTAAACGGTTATCCTACGAATTATATAAACACAAACGTACACATTATCAAAACGAGATCAATTTGATTTAGCACGCTGCAATGTGCGTGTATATAAAAAATAAGATTACCAGTTTGACCCCGCCGCAACGCGCAGGGGGTCTAACATCTAGTTACATATAAGGGCCGTTTAGCCTTTTTGATTGAGAATTTATCACGTGAATTAAGTTTTATAGTATTTGATTCCTTTTCTTCCTCTCAATTTCTTTTCAATTTCTAACAAACCCAACCCTTGTTCCCTTTCTCTTTTTCTTCCGTTCCTTTCTATTCCCCAAACATAAGAAAAAAAAGAAAGAAATTATTAAACACAATTTAATTTCCCTTAATTACTTCCTTTCATATAATTTATTTTATCTTTTTATATGATACTCAACACCGCAAAACATCTACCATAATTAATGTAAAATTATTGTCAATTTTTCTAAAATCTCACCCCTTTCGGTAGATGTACACGTTTGAAAAGATATGAGAAATCGTGTCCCGAATGATATTCTAGAATTGATAATTATGGAATTCAGTATATATATATATATATATATATATATAGGGGGAGGATAAATTGAAAACCTCCCCCAGTTAAAGAAACTTTGCAAACTCATTTATAGCCGTCCATCTTGATGATCAATGGTATAGATTTAATACCACTTTATTGAAAATGAGCAACCATATATTTTATTGTTGGAAAGGACATAAAGGGTATAAATGTCAAAAAAAAACTTAATGCATGAACTCTTTCTATCTCTTTCTGACAAAAGTATATAGCTTTTTGTTTTCATTCTCTCTCTTGACATTTATCTCTTATATTTTTTTCTAAACTACAATAAACTATTATTTTTGCTCTCTATGGTAATTTCTATATTTTTTTCTATATTAGATTCTTTTATGCAATTGAAAAAAATATGTTACATATAAAAGTATGTTGAAATAAAAAAACATGTTACATATAAAAGGATGTCAAAAATCAACAAATGTGACAACAGAAAAAATATTACATTGTAATATGTTACGACAGAATGTATGTTACATATAAAAGGATGCTGAAAATCGACGAATGTAACCACAGAAAAATATGTTACATGTTAATGTATGTTAAAATATGTTACATGTTAATGTATGTTAAAATCAACAAAAGTAACTACTGAAAACTATGTTACCTATATAACTAGTGAAATGTTAAAATATGTAACTTGTTACAAGTAATTTCCATTTGTTATTAGCAAACTGAACAAGACCTAAGTGTATATAACATTATTAAAACACAGTTACAAAAAATGTTACACAAAAAATAATAACAATAATTGTTACATTTAAAAGGAAAGATGTCACATAAAAATGTGCAATCTCTAATACATATTGTACAAGTCATTATAGGAATAAAAAATAACAATAAATGTTACATTTAAAAGGAAAGATGTTGCTTTGTAGAAAAGGAAAGTTGAAGCAATGTGATTTACAAATATTAAAAAAAAAAAGTCCAATAACCATGTCCAGTTCTTCTCCCTCTTCAATACAAATCCACCTACCAAAAGAAAACAAAATTATCATTGTAAAGAAAACAAACCCACCTACCAAAACTATCATTGTAAATAAAATGGTTCCATCTTGAACAACTACTAATTAAAGATCACCATCTTGAACACACTTTTATTTTTAGCGTCACTAATAATGTCTATAAGGAATTATTCTTTATTCACTGATGCTAAATCCCTCACTAAGATGTAAAAATAGTTCAAATCAAAGCACAAGGATAAAGGAGTAAGATAAAGGCTGCATACCTCAATCAACTTATAGCTTTACTAAAGTGAACAAGAAATGTTGTACTGAATTCTTGAAGCACTTTATTACAAAGATAGAGAAATCACAGTAGCAGTAGCAAATGCTTCCCATGTGTGAATCTCAAATGCAATTTTACAACTTCTTTTTACAATTTATGAAGTCGTGAACGACATATAGATATATATCTTTTGCTACAGTTTGCTCAAATGCTTCACACCATTTTAAGCACCTTTACACCACCAACACCATCTACCTCTTCACCACTCTAAAAAACCCACTAGCGACAGATCTGAAACGTAGTGTAAGATTTGAAACCGTAGGGTACAGATCTGAAGTTCTGGTTATTTATTCACAGATGTGATGATGCCACCATTGTCAACCATCGTCTCTGTTAACAACCACACAACCATTGTTGTAATACCCATTGTAGATCTTCAACAATCACAAAAAAAAACTATTAAATATCGACGTATGATGGTTTGGGTAAATTACAAAATGTGAACATGGATGAAGATGAATGAATGAGGAGAGAAGGAGAGTTATGGAAGATGAATGAGGAGAGAGAGAGAGAGAGAGAGTAGAGAAAGTTTGTGATCTGGTGAAAATGAAAGAGATGAAGTTAAATTGACTCCTAAATTATTATAGAAGAGAGAGGAGAGAAGGTTATGTCAGGTCAATAGAAAAGCAAGAGAGAGTAAATTTCATCTACCTAAATTACCCTTCTAACAATCTCCAAACATGAATACGTGGACAAAGCTCAACCATAAGCAAAGTTTTTAAGGTTTCTTTAACTCAGGTAGGTTTTCTGATTATACTTTCCCTATATATATATATATATATATATATATATATATATATTAACGTCCAACTAATTCAATATATTTCTTATTCGTTAAATCATGCATACAAATTTTGTAAAAATAATAATAAATCGTATTAATTATTTATTTGAGGTTACAAATATTTAGCATTTATGAAACAACTCCAACCTTTTTTGTATGATGGTAAATCACATTAATTCATTTTCGATTAGTTCAAATACAAATTCATCAATATGCTTCTTTGAACTCCTGCCTTCATCAACCGCCACTTTAGCTAATTCCCTCCATTTTGTAACGTTGTTCTGGGCTACTGCTTCCCTCTCATCCTCCATAATCTTCTTTATACACAACACTAGATTTCTCTTGTGACTGTCCCTTTCTCATTAGCCTTAACTTTCATTCCCAACACCCAAAATATCATCTAGCAACTTGGCATTCGTAGTTTGATCTATCCATTAACCATTGAGGCATTCCATCGAATGGGACTCCTAGACTTATTGCCTCAAAAGTTGAGTTAAACCCACAACGTGTAACAAAGCATCCTCTTGATTCGTGTGCTAACACATCCAATTGTTTACACCATGCCACAACCAAATCCTTTCCCAGAAATCTTTTGGTCCACAAATTCTTTTGGGAGTTTTTCCTCGTCCTCAACCCTTATAATCCACAAGAAATTAACATTGTTATCACTCAATCCACATGCAATTTCTTTCAGTTATTAAAGTCCGAGTTGTGCCATCCTCCCGAACGATATGTAAACAACTAAGTTCTTTGGCTTGTTATCCAACCAACTCATGCATTTCTTATTGTTCCCTCTGAAGAAATTGAACCCGTGATCTGTATCATCTTCTAACCATTTGTCAAGGTCCATAGATGGAAGTTTTGGCCCAATTACTTTCAATTTCCACGTCTTTCTCATCCACTCTATCACCTAAAAAGGTAAAAAAAAACCGATCATGCATTCATTATATTTCGATTTAATGAGATTGAACCTGCGATCCTTTTCATCTTCTAGGTGTTTCCAAAGTTTGAAAAGGAAAAAGAAAAAGATAATGTAGAGAAAGAGATTATGCTCATTAGGATGATAAAAATACAAGCTTTTGTTAAAATTTATATCTGAAAACGTCCAACCAACAAGTTAGGTTATAAACACTTTATTTTGACTATTTATCATGTTAGGATAAATGGGGGGGTGGGGGGGTTAATGTTTAATTCGTAATATATGTGAAATATTTATATGATTTTGAAATTTCCGTGAATGCTTCAATTTTAAAAGTATGAATATCATTAGCAGATGATGTATGTTGCTAATGAAAATGTGACCCAAACTCAGCACGTGCATGGTTGATCAAGTCAGTCAAGATAGCCGTTAGTCCTCATGCAGAAGTTTAGCTTTTTCAGTTAGTTGTTATCTCTTTGAATAAGTTCAGTAGTTTGTTCTATTTTCCTGGAAGTTTACGTTAGTTATTTTCCTATATAAAGCATTGTAATTGTGATGGTTGATCATCACTTCAATTTTACAAGTTTAATAAAAATCCTTGAGAGACTTCGGCTAAAATCATTGTTTCTTTCATAAGTATTCTGAAACCATCAGTGGTATCAGAGCTTGTGTTCTATACTCATTCCAATTCTTAAACTGTCTCTCTTGTTAACCTATGGCCGATCAAACTAGTACCCTACCTACTGCACCCACACCTATTCCCATATTTAGAGGTGAAGGTTATGATCATTGGTGTTTTAGGATGAAGACCATCCTCAAGTCCAGGGACTTGTGGGATCTTGTTGAAGTTGGGGTCAATCATGCTGAAACAGATGCTGGAAAGTTAAGAAACCAGAAGAAACGAGATGCTCATGCAATGGCCTTGATTCAACAGGCTGTTCATGATCATCTTTTCTCCAGAATAGCTTCCGCAGACTCAGCAAGGGAAAGCTGGGAAATCCTGAAAATGGAGTATCAAGGAGATACTCAAGTAAAAGCAATTAAGCTACAAGGTCTGAGAAGAGACTTTGAAAATCTGATCATGAAAGAAGATGAACATGTGGGAGATTATTTCTCACGTGTAATGGCAATTGTCAGCCAAAAAAAGATCCTATGGTGAAACTGTTTCTGATCAAGCCATTGTTGAGAAAATACTCAGGAGTTTGTCTCCTAAGTTTGATTATGTTGTGCCCTCAATTGAGGTCTCTCTTGATATCTCAACTCTGACTCCAGTGAAACTCATGGGATCACTACAATCCCAAGAGGAAAGTCAATAGCAGATTGGGTATTAAAAAGGAAAAGACTGAAGAGCATGCATTGATGCATGACACACGTACCCCATTCAGTTTAGGCTCAATAGGAAGAGGAAGGAGCAGTTCAAGGGGAAGTGGAAGAGGAAGATTTTTTGACAAATCCAAAGTGCCTCAATGCAATGTGTGCAAGAAGTTTGGACACATTGCAAAAGATTGTTGGTACAACAATGATGAGGCTCACGTGAACCTGACTGAAGAAATCATTGAGAAAGAAGATACAACTGAAGAACCTCACTTGTTTATGGCCATGATAAAACAAGTAAGTGAATCAAACAATTTGTGGTTTATTGACTCTGGATGTTCAAATCATATGACAGGATCACGAGAGAGTTTTACCTATTTGGATGAAAGCTTCAAGCTAGATGTCCAACTAGGTAATAAAAAGACTCTAAAAGTTGAAGGAAGAGGTACAGTTAGGATCTCAACTGGATCCTCTCAACACAAGCTCCTTAGTGATGTTTATTATGCTCCTACACTTGAGTATAACCTACTCAGTGTAGGACAGATGATGAAGAAGGGGTACTCTCTCTTGTTTGATGATGGAAAATGCTCTATCAAGAAGAAAAATGTTGAAGTAATGGAAGTCAAGGTATCCTCAAACAATCTGTTTCTACTTGATGCCACAAAGTCTCAAACAATCAAGAATGCTGCATCTGTTACTTACCTGTGGCACCAAAGGTATGGACATTTAAACTTCAGCAATCTTAAAGCTATACATGATAAACAAATGGCAATGGGTATACCTAAGATAAAAGGCTCAGAAGTATGTGAAGGCTGCATCATGGGAAAACAAACCAGGCAGTCCTTCACATCTCATTCATGGAGAGCTACCAAGAAATTGGAGCTCACCCATATGGACTTATGTGGGCCTATGCAGGTCCCCAGTCTGGGCAAAAGCTATTATTATTATCTTCTCATTGATGATTTCACAAGAGTATGTTGGGTTTACTTCTTGACTAATAAATATGAGGCATTTGATAAATTTAAAATATTTAAGGCTCTTGTAGAAAAGCAGGGTGAATAGGTGATCAAAGTGATCAGATCTGATAGAGGGGGTGAATTCACTTCAAAGGAATTCAACTCTTTTTGTGATCATGAAGGAATAAGAAGAGAATTCACACCTCCTCACACACCTCAGCATAATGGTGTGGTGGAGAGAAAAAATAGAACAATCATGGGCATGACTAGAAGTATGTTGAAGGACAAGAGTTTACCCAATTTTCTGTGGGCTGAGGGTGTAGCTACTGCAGTGTACATCCTGAAAGATCTCCTACAACAACACTCAATGATAAAACCCCTATGAACTGTGGCATAACAAAAAGCCAGATGTGTCTTACTTAAGGACATTTGGGTGCATTGGCTATGGTCACTCATATGCACAGGGCAGAAGGAAGTTAGATGATAGAGCAAACAAGATGGTGTTTCTTTGGTACACTATTCAGGGCACTGGATATAGGCTATACAATCCTGATACAAAGAAGTTTGAGACCAGGCCCAAGGATGAAGTGACAATCATTGAAGATGCAAAATGGGACTAGGAAGCAACATACAAGTCTAAGTCAGAATCATATGACAGACTATATGTTGACCCATTTCCAGTTGAAGACACTGATGACACAATTGAAGTACCTGCCCCTGAAACTGCTGCTAGCACTGCTGATGAAGAACCTCACACTCCAGCTGTAAGTGCTCAATCAAACAGTGCTGATCCAGGGTCCAGTTCATCTAGCTCTGCAGGGCCTGGCAGAACCAAAACATTGGAAGACTTGTATGCTACTACTCAGGTTGTAAATGAAGCTCATTGTGATTACATGAATATGCATTTTGCTCTTAGTATTGCAGATCCTACCCATTTTAGTGAAGCCTCATAGAAGCAGGAATGGTTGGATGCTATGAAGGAAGAGCTAAACTCCATAGAAAAGAATGAAACATGGCAACTTGTGTATCTACCTACTGGAAAGAATACTGTTGGTCTTAAATGGTTGTTTAAGACAAAAATTGGACCTGATGGAAAAGTGTTAAGGTATAAGGCACGTTTGGTTGCAAAAAATTACTCACAAAAGAAGGGCATCGATTTTGAAGAAACATTTTCCCCAGTTGCCAGATTTGAAACTATCAGGCTTGTGCTAGCAGTTGCAGCTCACAATGGTTGGCTTGTGCATCAGCTTGATGTCAAGTCAGCTTTTTTAAATGGTGATCTAGTAGAAGATATTTATGTTGAGCAGCCAGAGGGGTATCAAGTGAAAGGATCAGAAGGTAAAGTGTACAAGTTGAAGAAGGCTCTTTATGGATTAAAGCAGGCACCAAGGGCTTAGTACTCCAAGATTGATGGTTACTTTAGTGATCATGGATTCAAAAGAAGTCTTAATGAGCCTACTCTCTATGTTAAACAAGCTAAGTCAAATGATATTATTTATGTGTGTCTTTATGTAGATGATATCATTTGCACTAGTTCTTGTGAGCAGCTTATTAAGGAGTTTAAGGAAGGAAGGAATGAAAGAAATGTTTGAAATGACTGATATGGGTCTTCTTCAGTATTTTTTGGGACTTGAAGTGAAGCAGACTGCAGCTGGTATTTTTGTGAATCAAGAAAGATATGCAGTCAATTTATTGAAGAAGTTTGGTATGCAAGACTGCAAACCAGAGAGCATTCCAATGTGTCCTCAAGAGAAGTATGTTGTGAATGATGGTGAACTAAAGGTTAATGAAACTGAGTACAGAAGCCTGATAGGAGGACTGATTTATCTCACTCGCACTAGGCCAGATCTGTCCTTCTCTGTGGGTGTTCTGTCAAGATTCATGCAGTCTCCTTCTAAAAATCACTTTGGTGCAGCTAGAAAAGTGCTAAGGTACATCTCTGGAACAATGAGTCTTGGCTTGTGGTATAGAAAAGGTAGTGTGAATCAGCTGAATGGCTATACAAATAGTGATTGGGCAGGAAGTATTGATGACAGAAAAAGTATTTCAGCTAATGTTTTCTTGCTAGCAAATGGGGCAGTTTCATGGATGTCTAAGAAGCAGTCTACTGTAGCTTTATCTAGCACTGAAGCTGAGTATATATCAGCTACAAGTGCAACATGTTAGGCTATTTGGCTCATAAGACTGTTGGTTGATCTTAATGTTACTCAAGTTGGTGCTACACTCATTCAGTGTGATAGTAAATCAGCAATTGATCTCTCAAAGAATCTTGTAATAAACAACAAGACCAAGCATATTGAACTCAAGCATCATTTTATAAGAGACATGGTGGTTCAAGAACAAGTCAAATTGGAGTATTGCAGCACAAATGATCAGTGGACTGACTTGCTTACTAAACCGTTAACAAAAGAGAAGTTCACTTATTTCAGGCACATGATTGGAGTTCAGGAGTTTGGATCAAGAGGGGGTAATGAAAATGTGACCCAAACTCAGCACGTGCATTGTTGATCAAGTCAGTCAAGATAGCCGTTAGTCCTCATGCAGAAGTTTAGCTTTTTCAGTTAGTTGTTATCTGTTTGAATAAGTTCAGTAGTTTGTTCTATTTTCCTGGAAGTTTACGTTACTTATTTTCCTATATAAAGCATTGTAATTGTGATGGTTGATCATCACTTCAATTTTACAAGTTTAATAAAAATCCTTGAGAGACTTCGGCTAAAATCATTGTTTCTTTCATAAGTATTCTGAAACCATCAGTTGCAACACTTGCGACCGATTTTATAGTCACAAACATTTAGCAGCGGTCGCAATTGAGCAATTGGTAACAGATGTTTTCCCGCTGCATTTTAGGCCGTAACACGGTCACAACAGGGAATGCGGTCGCTAAAACCTGGTTTTCTAGTAGTGTCCTATCTATTTGTGCAAAATTACATTTAGCCTTGTTGTACCCTACATATGTAAATAAGTACAACAAAAAATTATTTATGATATACTTTTATTTAAATTTGACTTCAATTAAACGGAATTTTAAATATTTCATCCAAAATATTACTGACATATCTATAGAGGAAAAGGATTCCGAATTGTTCATCTATGTTGTATGATATTAGATAGCGTCGTCACGGTTCGGTTTTGTGCTTCCGTAATTTGTATAGAATCTCTCTGAATAAACACAAAACTGGCTTGATGTTTATAACCAGAAATTGTTATCAATGTTTTCTTTCGGTTCAATTTTGGTTTTCGATGATCAAAAACTGTTACCAACACTTTTGCTCACAGTTTAACCTATAAGTTCTCAAAACCGGACCGTGAACAACCTATGTTATGTAGGTATAAAATGGATATGCGTTACATGATTGCTTTTTTCACCATGGTTGGATTTATGTTTTGAACATTATTTTTTTCTAATACTAAAGGACAAGGATTTCTTGTGTAAATAGCATTTATATGGCCGTATGTCCTAACTACACAATGTTGTGATTTAGTCCTAATGGCTTAAGAAAACCGCAAAAATGTGCATCTAATTTTAACAATTAAAAATAATTGACACATTATTTACACATCAGTGCATTTTGGTCTTTCATTTTCCCTTCCCCATTGGTAATCCACTAACGTTCAAAATCTATGAACAATGGTATTGGCTTGTCATTGTCGTGAAAAGTAGTGGCCTTACGAAGTTTGGCAGATCTAAATGCACATGCACCACGTTATTTTTTTTTTTTTTTTTTTTTTTTTTTTTTAACATCGTTGGATTTAGACTCTATAGTGTAGTCATGCCTTTTGAGGGGGGCATGAATCGACATGAGGCTTCTACCTCAACATAGGTAAAAATTCCTTTAAAGACCAAAGATCAGCATGGTGGTGGTAGCGTAGACAGTGGTTAGGTGGCCTCCTCGGCAGCTTAGGTTTTTTATTTTTAATTTTCATTTTAAATTAACAAAAAAACTAAATTAAAAAGTATAACATTATATATATATATATATATACACAATTACCAAGTGATTTATGCAACTGTAGGATCGAATAACGCGTAATCCGACAATCACGGGGTTTATACTAGAGGTGCGGAATCCCTCTAATATGCTCTAATAACAGATACGATAATGAAACGATGACAAATGAGTAATCACAACACACACACGGGTCAAAAGATTATCGATTAATCACTAAAACAGAGCACGAGTGTTTACAGAGATCAAATCAGACCTTACAGACCATGGGATGGTGTTTGGAGAGTGTGTGAGGCAAGAACTAATGATTAGGGCAATGATTGGGCCTATTTATACCTCCCGGGTACGAACAGCTCCATATACGCGATTAGCAGGCCCATATGAGGCGAGTAGGGCTAATCGCCAATACATTAGGCCCAATCGCATGAACAGTTACACGATTAGGGCCCTAATCGTGTGTAACCAGCTGCTACTCGCATGTAGCATCCCGAACCCTCCAAAACGCATACAAACATCTCCAAACACCCCGAAACACGTCCAAACAACTAATATACTAGCCTAGGGACATCATGTACTAACAGACTCCCCCTTGGACCAGGCTAGTATACGTACAGAATTAACCAAAAGACAACGTTTATACCAATAACAAAACAACTTTACAGACTCGATAAGCAGAAACGAATACAACTAAACAAAATGATAAGCAGCATCATCTGTCTTCATCTTCAGCTTGACGTTGTCTTGACCCTTGAGATTCTCGACCAATCACATCCTGCATGAACTTTGTTGGCGTAGCAAAACTGGATCACTCTTTGAAACTTCATGGCTTGATCGGCTTCAGCTGGTAAGTGCATGATCGGATGTTGGTACAACGTCTCCACGTCCTTCTCTGAGCAATTTATCAACCACATAGGATCCCAAATCCTTATCTTTCTGCATGGGTTCGGACTGTTGCTCAAGACAATCACTGCTTCAGTGGTTGCTGCATCATAGTGCCAATAATACAGCTTCGAGGTAAAGTCTTGTTCAATTGGAATAATGGGAATCCTTGAAACGCATTTCGGTGGCTTGATCTTGTGCTCCCAGATAGGCTTTAAGGTGAAAGGATGAATCTTGTCTGTCTGATATGACCTGGGATACTGAGGCACGAACTCTTTCCATCCCTCTGAGCTCTCTCGCTTCAACTTTGTGTAAAAACCCTTAAGAGAGGCAGATTTCTCTTCGTACAGCGGATAATTGAGACGAACTAAGTCACGAATGTACCAGAATGGCAGGCTCAGAATGTCTTTGTACTCCTCAAAGTACAATACACCTTCTTGCCATTTTACCCCGAGCATTCTTGTCTGACTCACGTACGCCCAGCTTATCACATTGCCAGACATCTTCGACAGTCTTTTCTTGAAGATGGATGCTCGTTCGACTGGTTTTTTCTTCTCTTCGGGCTTGAACCATTGGGGATACCGCTCTCTGATTACTTCATCAGGAACTTCAGCAGAGTCGGATTTCAACTTCTCTTCGGCCTCACGTATCATTTCTTCGTCAATGTTTGGAATTCTAGCGCCCGAGTCATTTACAACATACTCAGGAGTCGGCACGCTGGTTCCTTCTTCGAGATCCACTTCATTGTACTCTGGATGCATCTCAGGAGGAACACTTTGACTTGCATTGGAAGATTCTCCAGATGCAAAGCCATATACTTTAGCTATATCCTCTGTTGTCATCTCAGGTGGAATCTCTCCTTCTTCCAGATCATATTCAGGCATGGCAGGAGGTGGGAGCAAGTTACCTTCGTCATCATATGCAAAATAACAATTTAGAGGCTCCACGTCTTCAACAAGAACTATCGCTTTCTTCTTTACTTTATCACGTAGTTCTTGAATCTTGCTCATCATAGGTGTTGGCTCCCCTTGAGCAGAAGAACCTGCCTCGGGATCATTGCCTTTGCGATCATGACCTTTCTTTGTTCGTCTTGATGCAGACCCACCAGATGATCCACCCCCGCCTGTGGCTCCGGGATCACCACCATCACCCTTACCATCATTGTCATCATCGTCATCAGACTCATCATCATCCTCTTCATCATTATCGTCTTCTTCACTATCCTCATCATCATCATCAGCAGCAGTACTAGCTCCAGCTTCCGAACCACCAGTAAGTCTAGGTTGAGTTCCGGTCAACTCATTCAACCTAGTCCTTAGCCTTGAGTTTTGCTTCTTACATTTGGTGATTCGACGCTCATTGTTCACATTTGCGAGCTGGAGATCACGGTTAGACTGAATCAGCTGCTGATGTGATTCCATGAGCTGCTGTTGTGATTCCATGAGCTGCCTGTTCGACTCCAAGAGTTGCTGATTAGATAAAGTAAGAGCGTCGACAGTGGTTCTCAGCTCAGTGTTAGCAGTGATAGTGTCTCCAATCAATTCCAACATCGCCGTCTCATTTTCTTCTATGTTGGCGTTTTTGCTCTTCATTTCGGCCATTTCCCGTGCTTGTGCAGCCACTATAGCAGTAAGTTCGTTGATTTGGCGCTGGAGTTGTTCGTTGGTTGTTGGAGTCGAAAATGAGGATTGGCTAGAAGGTTTAGCAGCTGTCGATCTTGCTGCTTCTTTCAACATTCGGATTCTATCACCTATCGGATTAGCGGCTAACTGTGAACTTGTCGCTTCAACGGTAACTGAGACTGGCTCAGTGAAGATTACCGAGGAAGGCATTGACATAGTCACACCCGCAGGCATAGCTGCACTGAAAGAGAGTGGGACAGACGATGTTGCCGCTGTTGTTGTTTCTGTTGCTGCTGTTGTTGTATCTGTTGCTGCTGTTGTTGCTGATACTGAAGAGGAAGCAGGAAGGCCAAAAGCATCTGGGAGATTCATATGCCTTCCCCTCAATTTCTTAGGCGTCTTCTCAGCCACAGCTGCCTTTTCTGACATTCTCTTTTGACCTCTACTAACCTTCGTCGCTTTAGTCTTTTGTCTTTTCTGAGGAGGCGGCGTGCTAAGTTCAGCATCGATATCTTCAACAAGATCACCACTAACTGGAGTGAAAGTGGGATCTCTTGCAAGCTCTCTCGCCGCAGCCGTGCGGGCTCTATCCTCCTCAAGAGAAAGTATATCGGGCGATTCATCTTCTGTACGCTCTGAGTCGTCATCTTCATCATCAACTTCATCAATGTTAACCGGGCCCTCGTCAATCTTGGCTTTGCCTTTGCCTGAACTGGATGGTTCATCTACATTCAGCAACTCAGTATCAAGCATATCATCATCTTGTCTTGATTCAGCATCACCCATATTGCCCGGTGCATTGGGTCCCAAAGCAACAGTGGGTCTCCCAATGTTATCATCATCCTTGAATACCTGTCTGTGAATCTGAATATCGTCCTCTGACTCACTGTCGTCATGCCTCCATCTATTACCTGGAGGTGCCACATAGTTGTCTCTCATTAGGTAGGCAAACACTCTACGACTTGGGGATATTCAGACTTTGGCTTATTCGTGTACTGTAACATTCTCTTCATCTCAACTTCATCAATTTTCTTTATATTAATCAGCTCTTCTACCCGTTTCACCATGTTCGGGATCTGATTGTCCAGGATCATCTGCAGAAAGCGAGGATAAACAATAAAGGCATTCTCTGTCGGTTTTCGCAGAATCACTTCCTTGAGGTGATGCATAATCATTCCAGAGAAGTTGAACGGCTTGTTCAACGTCAATGCGACTATCGCTGATGCCAAAATGTCCTTGATTGCATCGAACGTTCCTTTGCGAGGTCCGAGACACTTTAACACCACGTGCGTCAGATACTTCATTTCTGGAGGAAGACACCCCTTTTGTAGCATCTCCTGCGCACGAACATCACCTGTATACTTCATCCGTAGGAATCCACCTCGTATCAAAATGGAATCGAATACGATTGGATCGTCTTTATCATCTTCAAATCTTAGAATCTCGCGAATCATGTCTTCAGTGATAATGACCTCCTTTCGTTGCACCGAGCTTCTGATAGTAGCTGGAATTGTGCTGACGTCGACTCTAGCATTCTGATAGAATTCCTGGAGAATGTTCTTGTAAGCCGCATAATCTGTAGATATGGCATATCTTATCTTTGAGCGCTTCAGATAGTCAATCACGCCTTCAAACCGCTTGCATTCCGGCTTCTTTACAGGTCCGAGAAAGGCAAGGCAGTTGTGCTTGGCCGAAGTACCGTATTGCATGATTCTGCAAGTCAAACACACCATAAATCATCAAAGACAGATCAAGGATATGAAAAACGGACAAAAACGGACAAAAACTTTGTTAACAGCCTGTTATAGGCGATTATGGGTACTGTTTACGCGATTAGCAGATCAATAAGCACGATTAGGATGATAATTATGCACGATTGACTGCTAATCGCTACACTATTCACGCGATTAGGAGTTCAATCTGCCTATTCGCTAGAAAATTCACACGATTAGATATCTAATCGCATGAACAGTACTTCGAACACTAAGATTTTATCAAGTCTGAAGTTTTTGTTGGTTCGAGTCCGGTTTTTGTTACATTGAAGCCTATAACACCCCAATAATAATACCCCTTTGTTAATTATCATTTTCAGAACAAAATACGGGTATAATTGAGCATTTCAAAAATTAGGGTTCTAAGGGTTCAAAATTGGGGTTTTGATTTCTTGATGTTATGGGTCAAAGTGTTGGTTGAAAAACATCCTAGGGGGGCCGATTAACAAACCCCCATCAAGAAACAACATCAATAAACACATTATAAGGCCCAATGATCAAGAACAAGACAACATAGGGTTTCGCCCAAAGAAACACTGATTTAATCCTCAAGAACTTGAAGTTATGATCTGAAAATTGAAGATGAAGTTACCTTTGTGATGTGGAACGATAATCTAAGATCAAGAAAACACGGGCACAAGGTTTGTTTTGATTTGATTTGGAGGGACGAGAGGCAGCAGAATATAGTTTGAAAATAATAAGTGAAAAGTTTCTAAGTGTTTGTTTTATATCCCATCTGCTAATCGCCTATCCATCCACACGAGTAGGTGTCAAAACGTATGAAGTAAGTAGCGAGTATCCTCTACTCGCCCTCAAAAGCACACGAGTAGAGACATAACACACTATGAGGACAATAGGCAAGCGAGTATGGCTACTCGCCTATATATCCACACGAGTAGGCTAGATTACACACGATTAGCATCATACTCGCTCTTAGTTTTCATGCGATTAGGCTACTCGCCTCAGGATACATGCGATTAGGACACAAAATGCATATAGTTTTCACACAAATTACCAATTTGCCCCTGCAGCACCAATTCTCGCATTTTTGACCCGTTAAGGTTCAAAACATGCGTTTTTCAACCCGATTTGACACGCGACTCAGATGATGACTCAGATACTTGAAAATATTACACTTTCCACCCTTGTACTTGATAAAAAGTACGGTTTTGACCCGGCAAAAACACAAGTTTCCAATAAGTTGCCCATTTTATTTTTCGGCGTTTTATTTTTGAAGAAGTAAGATTACAATGGATTAGGATTCCAACATCGGCAATCAAGAATGATTAACTAAGCTAAACCAAGCATAAATAAAATAAAACGGGAGATCAACTAACTGTACACTAACATATTTTTGCGAGTTTCAACGGTTAGGGAATCATATCAGTGTACGGACATTACTAGAACCCTTATATTTTCAGTTTTCGCTTAAATTACCAATAAGCATCCTACAACAACTGTCGATATTGTGGTCCACCTAAACTCAAAATCAAGTTTTATCGCTAGGCACTTTAGATACGTTTAAGGTAATATTAAGGCTGAGATACAAGGTGTTCCCCGCCACGCGACACATTCCCGTATCAAGTCATGCACAAAGCTTCCTCGTAACCGGTGAGTAAGCTGTTGTCATCCGTATTTTACAAGGAGTGGACTCAGTGGTGATCAGGTCTGCAGAAACGCTGCAACAGAGAGACCAGTGAGATCCAAACCAGGGTACAAGTCAAATACCGTATATTTGATTTTTCACGGTATGATGCTTTAGGTATATGATTTGATACCTTAGAACGAATTCTCATTGAGAATAGGGTTTTGGCATATATGAATCTTTTTGCTCTTTTAGGATTCCCGGACGTCTCCTAATCAGAATTTATTCTAATTTTTTTATTATTTTTTTCCAGGAAATGACATAGGGGTGTCTCAGTCGTAGGCTGCGACCCCAACGTACGACACGTGTGCCATTCCTAATTATTCTGAGAGACGTCCAGTTCACCCCGGATGTACCAACCTCTTAAAGACCATGAAACCTCGGATTTTGGCATGCTATCAAACGAGATTTCGGTACCAAGACCATATGCCAACGCACGTTGATCCACACATGATTCAGATGATTTAGGTTTATATCACCGTGCCGAACTTGGAAATTATTTTGAGCCTACCGACACATCATTGTAGAGGCTACCTATCAGTTCCAATATTTTAAGATGATAAGGGTCCAGACAGTCCGACTGATTGGTTAATATCATCTTCCCGTTTTCACCAAAGAAACTCATTTTTGCATTTTTCAAATTTTTTTGATTTTGGAATTTTCTCATTTTTTTTTTGAATTTTTGCATTTTCTGAATGTTTTTGTATTTTTCTGAAATTTTCTCCCCCTAAAAATCTAAAAATTTGCGAAAAGACAATATTTTTGGATTTTTTTGATTTTTGAAAGAAAAATATTTACAAAAACGATTACCGATGAGGATCTAATCCTGCTTAACTTTAATGCCGTTTAAGATTAACAAGTACTCAAAACGAGGACCGTCAAAAGCTTTGGTGAATAAATCGGCACGTTGGTAGTCTGTGTGGATTTTTACCATATCGATAAGTTTCTTTTCATAGCAATCGTGTATGAAATGATACTTAACCAAGATATGTTTCGCCTTGGAATGGTTAACTGAGTCTTTAGCAAGAGCTATAGCGGACTCATTATCACAGTGAATGGGAGTATTAAGAAATTTCAAACCGTAGTCTCTCATTTGTTGCTGTATCCAAAGAACCTGGGAGCAGCAGCTCGATGCTGCTACATATTCCGACTCGCAGGTGGATAAGGCGACTGAGGCTTGCTTCTTGCACTGCCACGAGACTAGTCTTCGTCCCAAAAACTGGCATCCAGCCGATGTGGATTTTAAGTCTGTCTTGCATCCGCCATAGTCAGCATCACTAAATGCGATGAGGTCAAACTTATCGTCATTAGGGTACCAAAGACCATTGGTCGGACAACCCTTTTGTAACACCCCGCCCCTCTCATCACCAATATTGTCCGCTTTGCCCATCCAGAGCTCACGGATTTGTTTTTGGTTGCCCAAGTGGAGACTTCCCAGGAGGTCACCCATCCAGAAATTTCTCCCACCTGAGCACGCTTAACTGTGGAATTCTCCTCTCATCCACTAACATTAAGCCCCAAAACGCGTTGGTGATTTAAGAGGCAAGACATTACTTATGAACCAAGGATCTCTCCTGGCCACGGCCGATGTGGGATTTTCCTGGGGTGTCACATTCACCCCCTGTTAGAGTCTCATCGTCCCTGATGAGGTGTGTTCCTGGGGTGTTACATTCACCCCCTGTTAGAGTCTCATCGTCCCTGATGAGGTGTGCACCCACCATCCCGAACGGCACAGGAGTGGCTCTGATACCATCTGTAACACCCCGCCCCTCTCATCACCAATATTGTCCGCTTTGCCCATCCAGAGCTCACGGATTTGTTTTTGGTTGCCCAAGTGGAGACTTCCCAGGAGGTCACCCATCCAGAAATTTCTCCCACCTGAGCACGCTTAACTGTGGAATTCTCCTCTCATCCACTAACATTAAGCCCCAAAACGCGTTGGTGATTTAAGAGGCAAGACATTACTTATGAACCAAGGATCTCTCCTGGCCACGGCCGATGTGGGATTTTCCTAGGGTGTCACATTCACCCCCTGTTAGAGTCTCATCGTCCCTGATGAGGTGTGTTCCTGGGGTGTTACAATTATAAGCTAATCGCGTGGAATTATTGGCGATTGGGGGCTAATCGCTAGCAAACCCTAATCGCGTGAAAGTTTTATGCGAGTTGGCCTGCGTAATCGCCTGATCTGATCTGTAGCCGCACTTTTGCTCAAAAATCACCTATTTTGCCTCAAAATCTTATCTAAAACATTATATTTTGATCCCAAATGATTAGACAAGTTACCAAAACAGTTTTAGAGCAAACCCTAATCAAAAACACTCGTTTTTAACCGTAAACACACACCAAGATATTGAAAAAGATGGGTTTTTGACAAAAACTCAAAGTTTCAAAATAAGAACAGGTTTTTGCTTAAAAATCTAAACTTTTACACCAAAAACAACCTGTTTTTACTCGTTTTTGTTATTAAAACACCCGTGATAAGAGCCTCGGCTCTGATACCACTTGTAGGATCGAATAACGCGTAATCCGACAATCACGGGGTTTATACTAGAGGTGCGGAATCCCTCTAATATGCTCTAATAACAGATACGATAATGAAACGATGACAAATGAGTAATCACAACACACACACGGGTCAAAAAATTATCGATTAATCACTAAAACAGAGCACGAGTGTTTACAGAGATCAAATCAGACCTTACAGACCATGGGAGGGTGTTTGGAGAGTGTGTGAGGCAAGAACTAATGATTAGGGCAATGATTGGGCCTATTTATACCTCCCGGGTACGAACAGCTCCATATACGCGATTAGCAGGCCCATATGAGGCGAGTAGGGCTAATCGCCAATACATTAGGCCCAATCGCATGAACAGTTACACGATTAGGGCCCTAATCGTGTGTAACCAGCTGCTACTCGCATGTAGCATCCCGAACCCTCCAAAACGCATACAAACATCTCCAAACACCCCGAAACACGTCCAAACAACTAATATACTAGCCTAGGGACATCATGTTTTAACAGCAACTTTTTTGTACTCTAAGTTACAAACACTTAATGCAACCCCTTCCTCTTCTTTTTGCCTACCAAACACGTTTTCTTCTTTTATTCTTTTTACCTACCATAATCCTATCACCACTAGCTACATCCCATCTTCATCTTTGCACCATCTGCCACACCCAGTTTCACCCACACCAACATCGTTCATCATCATCATCCTCCGAAAAAAACACCGCCCTCACCACCGGAACCAGAATCCCGCCGCTTAAACTTCTACAGTCTACGATTCACTTTCTGCTGCCGGTCGTTGTGTTGGCTTCGGACAGGTAACAGTCTTTCTCGCTTTCTAATCGTTAACACCTACTATTTTATTTGGACCTCTGGCTTTGTTTGCAGACTTTGCAACGTAGGCGTTTTGCCTTCCAGTGGGTATTCATGTCGATCATTTACCAACGATCAGGTATTAACACTAGGTTGCCCCTTTGAGGCTTTCACTACATCGTTGTTAGTTTTTGTTTCTTCTTTGGTTGCAGGTGTTGGGTAATGTTTTAATTTCTTTGCAACTTTGTTGTCTGGTAGTTCTATTTGCTTCGCTTAAGGTTGTTGTAGGGTTATGATTTGGAACAACTTTAATTTAGTTTATCTTCCGTTTTGTTGTCTCTTACTTATGTTAGCTTCGATTTTCGTGGTTGTTACCTAACCTAATTTGATGTGTCTATAGTTTGAAGCTTAATTGATTCGTGTGCATTTGTGTATGGGGTAGGTATTGAATTAGGTTTAAAGACTGTGGTAGGTGATGATATCTTCGATTAACCGAACCGATGTTTGGGCAAGTGGAGCTTTGTGATTTTATTCTTGAGCATCCAACTATTTTTTAGCTTCATGCTGGTAAGTTTCAGCTTCCATTTCCCTATTTAGCTCTGGTATACAGTGTTTGCTGTTTGCTGCCATTTCTGTGAATCAATTAGCTTATTTTCTTGCATATTGTTCCTTACCGACATGTAAAAAAGTGTAAAACAAATTGTGGTCTCTGCATTTTTTTTCCCAGCAGTTTAATTAATTATTATCAACCTGTTCATTTTGGTTGTCTAAACAACTGAAATAGTCTATTTAATACATGTTAATTAATAAATAATATGTTATCTACAAAAAAATGATATTACTTATTAACCCAAAATCATGAATGTGGTTATATAATGGTGGTCACTCCATTTTTTCTCTCCAACAATGTGTGTAACGATTTTAATCTAATAATAAATTATGCCCTTAGTAGTTTCCATGCGATACTTAACAATCATTTGTTTACATTTGCCTTCACCTCATTACAGTGTTTTCATGTGGCTTTTATAGAACATTATCATGAACTTCAAATGGGTTCTATGGAGTTATTGCTCTTTTTTCATTAAGGTTTAGAAAAAGATCTTCTAAACAAAACCCGAACCACCAAAATATGAGAACAAAAATGAGTTACTTTTTCCGTTATTATTTTAATCTGCTGTCGTTTTTAACCATAGTTGATACAACCCACAAAAACACGGTTTACCAAACCAGACCCGACACGTCCGAAACCACAACAGCCGAGCCTGACTTAGAAACTGCTCAAAATTACAAACTCAAAGACATTTTCGGATTTCATTAGAAAAGCAAAGAATAAACGAAGTTTTGCAAATCTCAAACGGGTCGATATTGGAGATAATTTATTCTCCATGTTTTGCTCCACCATGATCTTCCATGAACATGTTACTTTGATGCCATTGCACACATGTAACCTTTGGATCTTGTAAATAATTATTTGTTTCCAATACCTTAATTATAAATGTCTAGCTTAAATCTTGAGTGATAAAAAAAAAGTTTTTTGACTTGGCTAAACTTTGTATTTTTTTTTGTTTTTTAAATATATGCTTTTGCATATTACAAACCTTTTCCAACATCATTTTAATCATTTTAACAAGACCCACTAATTCTGTTAATTCGTTATTTTGTTTGTTAATTTGAGTGTGTGTATCCGAATCGTACAGGTAAGTTTTATTGGTACTAGAACAATGCGAATGGAATCAACATGATGAGAGTTCAATTAGTTCTTCTTGCAATTACGACGATATGGGATTTCAGGTATATACTAGGATTTCCATCATTCCATGTACATGTATTTAATTGCAAAGGAGCTTTAGGGCACTCACAAGTCACAACTTTAATATCTGATTATAGTTCCTTGGGCTTAAATAATAAAAACACAAACGATAGCTATCGTAGCAACTTGCAAGTATTATTTTGGTGTCCAGTAGGCCCTTACAATATTATGCTTCCTAAAGATGGACATGATGTTGGAAACGTTGAGCACTTGCTATTGGCTTATGAAGAAACAAGTGTCAGACCATTATCGAATAGAAATTATGATGATACATTGGTGGATGTATAACACTTACGATCAGTATATTTTTTAATTGTGATTTCAAATTTTAGACAGGTTAGTGTGTGATCTCATTTGTTTGTAAATTAGAATATGGTTTAGCATTTGATTGTTTGATAGAATGCGTAGGGTCTTGGATGGACTTTGTTATTCTTTTTTATGTTTTACGCTCAGGCTTGCGGGGCAACGCCCGCAGGCAAAATACTAGTTCCATAACAAATAACAATACATAAAAATAAACCTAACATAATGTAAAAATATAATAACAAAAAAACATAATTAACCTAATTTAGTGTCGCCCTCAACATTTGTCATACCGAAATGTAAGCAAAAAACACTACCGTGCCGAGATTGATACTCGACTAGGGTGATTTCAATAGCCATGTCTTCGGCGGTATCGACATGTACCGCTTGCAAGGTTGCACTGTGGTGAACCTCAAATCATTCACATTGAATCTCACATAAGGCGTGTCTTTAACGCTATTAAAACTACTCCTCTATAAACTATAAGTTAACTGTAAGTTAATTCTAGAACTAGATAATTGTGAAGTCAGGTATATTTCTTTTTACTTAAATCATGGATACCTTTATAAAAATAAAAATAAGTCTTATTAATTTTTTTATGGAAACAAATATTACACACTATCTTGCATTTAGCATTCATAAAACAACTACATCCCCTTTTATGCATGATTAAAATTCATATTCATGCTTTAATTAGTTCCGATACAAATTCATTGATATCTTTATTCGAACTTCCACCTTCATCTACGGCCATTTTAGCTAGTTCCCTCCATTTTGTCGCGTTCTTTCGAGCTACAACTCCCCTCTCATCCTCCATAATCTTCTTTATACATGACACTAGATTTCCTCTCGTCACAATCCCTTTCTCATTGGCCTTGACTCTTACTCCAACGCCCCATATTTCATCTAGCAACTTGGCATTTGTAGTTTGATCTGTCCATTGAGGCATTCCAACAACTGGGACTCCCAAACTTATTGCTTCAAGGTTGAGTTATATCCACAATGTGTAACAAAGCATCCTACTGATTCATGTGCTAACACATCCAGTTGCTTACACCATGCCACAACCAAACCCTTTTTGGTTATTTTATGGTCCACAAATTCTTTTGGAGTTTTTCCTCTTCATCGGCCCTTACAACCCACAAGAAATTAACATCGCTGTCGCTCAATCCCCACGCAATTTCTTCCATTTGTTCACGTCCAAGTTGTGCCAGGCTCCCGAATGATATGTAAACAACTGAATTCTTTGGCTTATCATCTAACCAAGTCATGCATTCCTTATTGTTTGCATTGAAGAGATTGAACCCATAATCTTTATCATCTTCTAGTCGTTTGTCAAGGTACATAGATGGAACTGTTGGTCCAATTACCTTCAACTTCCACATTTTCCTCATCCAATCTATCACCTACAAATATAGAAATAAATTAAAATCCAATCATGGAGTTGAAACAGAATTGCTACATTGATATTCCATTACTTCAGAATAAATTAAGCCACGTGTGTTTCTGAAAAAAAAATACATATGTTTATAAATTTGTTTACATAATAATTAATGTACAATGGAAAAATGATAGGACTTCATGGAAGCGTAGGATTGATGTTACGGACATTTAGAGAGGGTACAATAGAGTTTTAGTTTTGTCTCGGAGAGGTAGACTTGTCTACACATTAAGGAGACTCTATAGGTGATTGTCATTCGTGTTTTTTACACATATATGTTGTTTGATGTTTAATAGCATATGTATTTATTTGTAAATTATATTTGTAAGTAAGAGATAATCTCTATCCGAAAATAGAGATATCAATTGTATTATTATAAATATTCAAAATCAATAGAAAGGAGGCAAGCAATTATCTCTTTCATGGTATCAGAGGCCAACCCTAATTGCCACCCTCCTCCTCCTTTCTTCTTTTCCTTTTTCCTATCGGTGGCCAAGGGTCCGATCCTCTATCTTCTACCCTTCTGTTATCCTTCGACCTTTACATCCTCACCATGTCTTCCCCTGCCAACTCCTCTACAATCATCCCTGTTACAGTCGAATCCAAACTGCACCCCGCAATCACTGTATCCAATATTAAGAATTTTATCCCTATCACCCTTGAGATAGACTCCTCTCAATACTCTTCATGGGCAACCCTTTTCAAAATACACTGCAAGGCTTTTATGGTCGATGACCACTTAAAGCCGAAACCACCACCCACTGAAACCGAATCTTCCAACACCTCTAATGAATGGGATCGTATTGACGCCATTGTCATGCAGTGGCTGTACAGTACGATCTCTAATGACATCCTACACACTATCATAAATAACATCTCTAATGCCCATGAAGCCTGGGTCGCCATTGAAGATCTCTTCTACGACAACAAGGCAGCCCGTGCCATTCACCTTCTTCACAAATTTTCAAATACCCGATTGGGCGGCTTCTCCAACATGACCGCATATTGCCGGGAAATCAAGGTCCTCGCGGATCAACATGCAAATGTGGATACCCCGGTTGATGATAATCGCTTGGTTCTCCAACTACTCGCGGGATTAAATGCTGAATATGAAGGTATATCTACTATCCTAAAAACATGACACCTTTGCATTCCTTTTATGTGGCTCGGTCCAAATTCATACAGGCTGAAACTGACAAGGCCGAGAGAGCACTTCAAACCGCCAAAACCGCTTCATCCGCCTTAACCGCCACTACCCAAAACACCCGTCAAACACCCTCCTACGACCCACCCCACACCACCGATAACAACCGCCACCCACCACCCCACCGCCCGAACCGCGGCGGCCGAACTGGTCGATGTGGCAGAGGCCGTGGGGTTTACAATCGCTACCCGTTTAATCCCATGCAACCCTGGACAAACACATTCCCCTCCACGAATTACCACTGGCCCAATCCCACTTCCTTTACACCGGCCCAATACACAAACTTCCTAACCCAACAACACACTCCCCACCGGCCCTGTTAACACATCCACAAACATCCCATCGGCCCAAACCTCTAACGCCCCAAGCCCACAAACACCAATGACTACCAACCAGCCCCAAACGCCATCGGCCCAACACACTATACATCTGCCCATTAGCCCAGCCCCCACCCATCTTTCAGACCCATCACCGGCACCAACCGCCCCACCTCAGCGCACCATCCACACCCGTTCCATGAGCGGAATATACAAGCCCAAACAACCCTTTAACCTACACACTTCCACCACTACTCCTATCGTTCCTATCCCAAAGAACCCCACCGATGCCTTGTCCATACCGGAATGGTACTCCGCATGACTACAGAATATGATGCATTAGCTAGGAATGGGACTTTGGAATTAGTACCTCGCACACCGGATATGAATGTTATCAGGAGCATGTGGTTGTTTAAACATAAATACAGGTCGGATGGCTCTCTGGAACGCTATAAGGCTCGTCTTGTCTGCGATGGGCGATTACAACAGGTTGGCGTGGATTGTGATGAGACTTTCAGTCTGGTTGTCAAACCGGCTACCATTCGGACAGTGCTATCTATAGCATTATCCAAACATTGGGCCGTTCATCAGTTGGATGTCACCAACGCTTTTCTTCAAGGGAATCTCAATGAGACGGTGTACATGTATCAACCTATGGGTTTTAGGGACAAACTGTTTTCTGATTACGTTTGTTCCCTCAAGAAATCTCTTTATGGGCTTAAGCAGGCCCCAGGGCATGGTATCAAAGATTTACTGACTTTGTTCTCACACTTGGGTTCCATCACAGTCGGAGCGATGCGTCACTATTCACGCTCCACCAGGAATCGCAAACGGCTTACCTCTTGTTATATGTGGATGATATTCTTCTTGTCACCTCCTCAGACAAGCTACGTCACTCCCTCATGGCCAGGCTTTCCAGCGAATTCACCATGAACGACCTTGGTCCCCTTAGTTACTTTCTGGGTATCTCCGTGTCTCGTATCAAAGACACCATGTTTCTGTCTCAAGAGTCGTACACTAATGATATTATTGCTCGGGCCGGAATGCAGTCATGTAACCCAGTTGCCACACCCGTAGATACTAACGGCAAGCTTAGTGCCACTGTCAGCGACTTATTTCACGACCCCACTTTATTCCGCAGCCTTGCAGGTGCTCTCCAGTATCTTACTTTTACTCGCCCTGATATATCATATGCCGTTCAGCAG
The DNA here is from genome assembly GCA_030844895.1 of Ambrosia x helenae. Classification (NCBI taxonomy): domain Eukaryota; kingdom Viridiplantae; phylum Streptophyta; class Magnoliopsida; order Asterales; family Asteraceae; genus Ambrosia; species Ambrosia x helenae. The sequence goes on from CM061234.1 coordinate 28,019,051, forward strand.
ATATGCATGCACATGCACTCACCACGCATTGATCATTGGAATGCACTTAAAAGGATTATTCGCTACCTAAAGGAGAATCTTAGTTTTGGCTTAACTCTTCACGGCTCCCCGTCCCAATCTCTTGTCTCATACACTGATGCAGATTGGGCCGGGTGTCCTGACACACGACGTTCCACGAGTGGCTACTGCATTTATTTTGGGGACAATCTTATCTCGTGGTCTTCCAAACGCCAAACTACCATTTCTCGTTCCAGTGCTGAAGCAGAGTATCGAGGTGTAGCGAATGTGGTCGCTGAAATTTGTTGGATACGCAACTTATTGCTGGAGCGACATCACCCATTGTCACGCGCAACGTTAGTCTACTGTGACAACGTCAGCGCCATTTACTTATCTGGGAACCCGGTGCAACATCAGCGCACCAAGCATATCGAGCTAGACATTCACTTCGTCCGAGAGCAAGTCCAACGGGGTCACGTACGTGTTCTTCATGTTCCATCACGATATCAGGTTGCTGACATCTTCACAAAAGGCCTGCCTCGCGTTCTCTTTGAAGACTTCAGGGATAGTCTCAGCATCCGGTCTCCTCTCGCTTCGACTGCGGGGTGTAATAGCATATGTATTTATTTGTAAATTATATTTGTAATTAAGAGATAATTTGTATCCGAAAATAGAGATATCAATTGTATTATTATAAATATTCAAATTCAATAGAAAGGAGGCAAGTAATTATCTCTTTCAATGTTGAATGTGTTTTTAATTTATAGTAGTACTCTCTCCCCGCTTCGTTGATTATTGGTCTCTCTCTTTTTTTTAGCTCAGTTTGTTGGTCCTTTGTTTATTTTGGCGCCGGAGGTCTCTCTGAAAGCAGTTTCTCTATTCCCAATGATAGAGGTAAGGTTTGCCTACATCTCACCCTCCCCATACCTTACCTGTAGCATGCTAATTGTGAGATTGACTGGGTATGGTTATTAGATGTTATACATTGGAAAAAGGCAGTATTTAGAGCGAACAGATTAATAATACATTTAGCGGCTTAAGCTACACTAGACTACATATATTTGATTAAAATAAATAATTAATATGATTTTGTTTTATTAGAATTTGTATTCAATCGAACATAATTTTAAACATTTCACCCAAGAATTTAATTTCTTTCATTTCAAATGAAAAAAAAAAAAAAAACAAAAAAACATTCCTCTACCTTGTATGATATTAGATAGAGTGCTCACGGTTCGGTTTTAGTAAAAGTTTTGCCTCGGTTAGATTTAGGTATTTTGATAATCATAAACCATTACTCTATGTTTTGCTAAGAATTGAATTTAAAGGTAATCAAAACCAGACCATGAACATCCATGATATTCGACACGATATATATTGATGGAGACAAAATATGAAGAAAAAGGAAACAAAACCCACCTCAGCCTCGAGTTGGTAGAAGCTACTAGAGAAGACCCAACGTGCTTGATCAATATTAACAAACTGATTAAAAACAGTCTCAGTCCAGCCAGGGTATGGTCCGTAATTGTGCACAAAAGATGGTGTCTCCCAGCATTCAAGCTGTGGCAAGCCAGGAACCGAAACAGGTACACGCAGTGGCAATGAAACCAAACCCTTATGAACATGATAATATATGTTGTTTACACTACAAGCTTGAGTGAAAAATGAGCCACCATCTATTCCAAACTCTATAGCCACATCCAAAGCCCATGAATTAAAGGCATCATAGATGATTGCATCAATGATGTTTCCCTTACTTTGAAGCTTCTTGATGAGATCACCAAGTGATTTGGAGCCAACTTCTTTGAACCTTTTGAGATAGGATTCGGGGCTATCTGCACTCGTGTCACCGCCTTCATCAAAGCCGTCGGAAATGGCTTCGATATGAATGGAGGACAGGCGGTTTTTGTGGGAAGTGTTGAAGAGGTAGATGGTTGTAACGAGTGTTGTTTTGACACCTTTGGAAACTAAGCGTTTGCCGAATTGGATGAGAGGATTTAGATGGCCTTGTGCTGGGAAGGGGAAGATTAGAACGTGTGGTGATTTGTTAATCTTATGTTGTGAGGCCATTGGTAGTATGTAGGACAAGCTTGTGATAGATGGTTAGTGGAGGTTTATTATGTATGTATAAAATGGATATACGTCATGGCTTTTGTCACCATTATTGGATTTATGTTTTGCAACATCATTTTTTTCTACTCATGAAACACAAGTACTTCATGTGTAAAGAGCTTTTGAGTAGTAGTGGTATCTCTCTCACCGACAATTTGCTCGGTATAGATTTGACATAGAATGTATACCTGAACATTAAAAAAAATATTATTTTTTTTCATTCTTGTTAAATAAAAGAAAGGCAAAATCTGTAAAATAAAAAAACAAAGAGATCGACGGTTTGCATATCAAATGATTGTCTTATATGTATTAAAATAAAATAAACTAATGAAAAATAGGCATAATGTGTGATTTAATACATTTATCTAAAATTATTTGATTTTTTTTTCCATTAATGGGTGGGTTGGATAAAATATAAGTTCAAATACGTGGTGCATGGAAAAAGAAGTGATAATGGGTAGATTGCTTCTTGAATCAACTAACTTCAAGTGTTCAGATTGTATCTGACATAACTTTTTTCGAATGATGCTGATTGAATCAGCGAACCTCATGGAATTCGCGGATTGAGTATACAATGTTGTCCAAGTTCGCCAATCCAACATGAAATGTTAATGGAGTTCACTTTTCCAAACCACAACCATACCCAGATATCGCTTATCCAGTCCAGAATTCACTTGCAAATTCGCTAGATGGATATACAACTTCTTTTTTTATCGTGAATGATGTTAAATATGGTAATCAGTGGCGGATCCAGGATTTTTTTTCACTGGGTTTTCTTTTTTAGGTGTTACAATTTCATATGACTTAACACAAAAACTTCTGGGTCGGTTTGACGGTTCAGGGGGTTCATTAGTTGTGATGTTAACCTCGGTCACCTCTTCCTTTGGGATTTCAACCATGAAATCAGCAAGAATTTGTGCTTTTATTGCCTTTCTCGGAACATAGGTGATTTTGTGTTTGCCTAGTTCGATAGCCCACTTGGCTAATCGTCCCGAGGTTTCAGGTTTTTCAAGCACACTTTTGATTGGTTGGTCGGTGACCACTTGTATAGGGTGTGCTTGAAAGTACCTTCGAAGCCTTCTGGCTGTTTGCACAAGGGCCAAGGCTAGTTTTTCCAAAGGAGGGTACTTGACCTCTGCTAACTTTAAAGACTTACTGAAGAAGTAAACGGATACCTGAGCTTTGTCTTGTTCAATGGTGAGAACAGCGCTGAGGGCTTCACCAGTAACAGAAAGATAGACAGAGATCATTTCTCCTGCTTCAGGAGCTGCAATTAGAGAACCCAAATCTATAGAAAACAAGTCCTCGCCCCTGGGGAGTCGGGAAGTTGTTGTGGACCACCCACTGGACTCTCGTCGAAAACCTGATCGCTTCTGGTGCCAATGAGCTAAAAGTGTCAAAAGCCAAATGGACAAAAGCATGTTGGTTATCCTCGCATGCTTTAGCGTGCTTTGCCACCTTGTTCGACTCTGCTCTAAGTACCGCTTGCCACGCCACAAACCCACTCTATTTGTTTAATTATTAGCTTAATTTTATATATGTTAAGAAACCGCTATAGACCGTAGGTAGTAAGCCAGTAGTTGGTATACATAAGAAACGTTGGAATATACCCATGACCTCTTGGTCTAGTAGTATGGTGTCCCCCTTACAAATGCAAGATTGTTTGTTGAAATTCTTGCAAATGCAAGGTGAGCTGGAATAAAGGTGTAATAAAAATTTTAGGTAAAAAAAAAACGTTGGAATATAGTTTTAGATAATTTTATATATATCTTAAAATGCATGGTCGGTGGGTTTCCATAGGCCATGCCACGTGGCAGTACATTAAATTACAAAATTGCTCTTAGCAAATAGCAAGTTGTGAATTTATCAGTATGTCGTTCTGACTCAAATAGGTTTTCTAGCAAAGGCATCGACGATATGCTTTGTGAACACCCACATCAAAGAAACAGATGACGTATTGTTTTCACCTTGCAACTTCAAATCAGTTTCAGATCCATTCAAACTCACCATGACTATCGTGAGCCACCACCAAACACAATCGCCGGAAGAACGTTCTTACAACCCAAATCACCTTCAGATCTACCGGAACTCCGGACATGCAACCGCATCTCCCAACCGTTACTACCGCCGGAGATATAACATCAACCAATTTCTCCCTCCGACGCACGTTTGATACACGAAACAACCATCGCCATTTGCTTATGATATCTGATTCGTCGGTAGTTCCCTCTGAAGCCGCCACCGCCTCCGCTAGGGTATATCACCACAACCAGTTTTTTTGTTAATATACCGTTCATGCCTGTTCCTCTACATTAGCCGACGAATTGTTGACGACAATTTTGAACTGGGTCCTTTGGTTCCTATGGTTCTACAAAGAGAGAGAGAGAGAGAGAGAGAGAGAGAGAGAGAGAGAGAGAGAGGTATTTCAAAGGGATAGGAGTTTCTTAATTGTCGAGATGTGGTTTGAAGTTTGAACTACCCAAGACTTTTACACGACTCATTTTTTATTATAAATTGTTTAATTATCTTGGAAGTTGTGGCCATTTAACTATAACATATTTACTTGCTACTTTTTTCCTTTTTTCAAAAAAAAAATTTGTTTTCAAAATATGTTTGAGGTGTAACAGTTGTAAACATAAAATCTTATGTTTTTTTATAACGAAGAATGTTTATAACGGTTAAGTTTGAAATTGTAAAAACATTCAAACCGGTTAACAGTTTGGTTTAACGGTTAATTTTTCACTTAATTTTTGAATTGTTAGTTTATGGTGCGCATTAAAAACCAACCATTAACCGCACTAGATAGTAAGAATTGATTTTTTTAATTTCTAATATATTTCATTTTATAATTAATATATGTATTATAATTAAATTTAAAAATTGTTTTAAGTCTAATTCTATATATATTTAACGGAGAGCTCAAAGGAATAGCCCCTTAAGACTAAAGTGCGCCCCCATTCAACGCTAAAATGTGCCGCCCCTTTTAACTCCCCATTCTACGCCTGTTTCTCACTCTAATCCTTCACTCTGCAGCCACTCTCTCTCGCATCTTCCTATACCTAGCATCCACCGACATTACACCAACATCATTCAACGTCGAGGCTGTCGGCCATGGCCGTCGGACACTTTCTTCAATTCAAAGCGTCATGTAGAGTCACACAGGGTAGAGAAAGAAAGCGACATGAGTGACAGATAGCGAAAGCGGTGATTCCGCCGGTTTTATTAAGTTTAAAGGAAGCCAGTCGAAGACTTTAATAGACAAAAAAACACGGTAAATTTCATTTTCAAGTTTAATATTCTTCTTGGTCTTTTTGGTTCTTATGCACGAAAATTTGAAATGTAATAAGAAGATGTCAACCATCCCAAACCGTGAAACCAAACCAAACTGTTACTAATGGTTTGGTTCGGTTCGCTTTAAAAGATTTACGGTTTGGGTTTTGTTTACAAAAGTACAAAACGGTTACTAACGATTTTATAAAAACCATGAAGACTGGACCGTGAACACCCCAAATTACAAGGGTACCATATTTCAGCCTAAATCGATATATGTCTCATTCACGGTATAAATTTGAGTTACCATACATTTCAACGTAAATTTAGTTTAGAAATGAGTTTGGTCGATTGTAAACTGTACTTTATGACACCGGTTATTTTTTTTAAACAAGTTAGATCATATATAATACATTTTCATTCAACGGTGTGAATTTGGACTACTGTACATTTCGACGTAAATTAGTTCAAAAATAAATTAGGTTAACTACAGTCTATACTTTGTCATGTCATGTATGATGCACGCTGCAACGCGTGGCTGACGGGCAGAAACTAGTTTAAATTTAAATGAAATATGAACTGCAAAATCAAGAAATTGATACTTGTATTCACATGATGGTATGACACCGAGGTTATCGAGTCTTGCACCACTAAAATTTGGATCTTTCTCTGTTATACAGTACAATGTACCTAACTTTTCTATTATTTGTTATGAATTTTTTATAATTTATATTTTCCATAATCAAATTGATACTCAAAATTAATAAATAACTGAAGAAAATCAGATGAAATATTTAGTGACAGGCTGACAGCAATATACAAAAGCAATATTCCAAACATATAAATCAAACCATGGTATGCCATTTTAGGCCTACAAAACAAACTCGCCCTTATCTTAAACAATACCAAGCTTTTGCTATATACCAACGATGGCCGAACAACATATGATGAACAAATCACCACACGTTCTACTCTTCCCCTTCCCTGCACAAGGTCATATAAACCCTCTCATCCAATTCGGCAAACGCTTAGTACCCAAAGGTGTCAAAACAACACTAGTTACTACCATCTACCTCAACTCTACCCTCTCCCACAAAAACAACACCTCCTCCATCCATATCGAAGCCATTTCCGACGGTTTTGATGAAGGCGGTTACACGAGTGCAGATAGCCCCGAATCCTACCTCAAAACGTTCAAAGAAGTTGGCTCCAAATCATTAGGTGATCTGATCAAGAAGCTTCAAAGTAAGGGAAACATCATTGATGCAATCATCTATGATGCCTTTAATTCATGGGCTTTGGATGTGGCTATAGAGTTTGGAATAGATGGTGGCTCATTTTTCACTCAAGCTTGTAGTGTAAACAACATATATTATCATGTTCATAAGGGTTTGATTTCTTTGCCACTGCGTGTACCTGTTTCGGTTCCTGGCTTGCCACAGCTTGAATGCTGGGAGACACCATCTTTTGTGCACAATTATGGACCATACCCTGGTTGGACTGAGACTGTGTTTAATCAGTTTGTTAATATTGATCAAGCACGTTGGGTCTTCTCTAATAGCTTCTACCAACTCGAGGCTGAGGTGGGTTTTGTTTCCTTTTTCTTCATATTCTGTCTCCATCAATATATGGTGTCGAATATCATGGATTAGGGATTTAGGATTGTGTATTGTGTTATGTAGTTTATATAATATTATATATTTATATATATTTTTTTAATATTCGGATTCTGATAATCCGATTATCCAAAAAATTTCAAAATCAGGATCTGAATCCGAAATTTCAGATTATCCGTTTTCGGATATTCGGATTATCCAAAATTTTGGATAATTCGGATTCGGATTTAAATTTGGATTTAGATTTTTTTTAACACCCCTACCGATAAACACTTAAAAGGTAGAAGATTTTTTTTTTTTCATTTGAAATGAAAGAACTTAAATTCCTGGATGAAATATTTAAATTCTGTTCGATTGAATGCAAATAGTATTAAAACTAAATCCTATTAATTATTTATTTTAATCACATGTATGTAGTCTAGTGTAGCTATAGCCGCTGCCTTTTTCCAATGTAGACATTTGTATCTTTTTTTTTTTTTTTTTTTCCACAAACAGACGCTTGGCTTAATTTATTCTGAAGTGATGGAATATCAATGTAGCAATCATGTTTCATCTCCATTATTGGAATTTAATTTATTTCTATATTTATAGGTGATAGAGTGGATGAGGAAGATGTGGAAGTTGAAGGTAATTGGGCCAACACTTCCATCTATGTACCTTGTGATAGAATGTAATGCTTGCCTCTCTTCTATTCATTGTGAATATTTATAATAATTACAAAGTCCACTATCTTTGGATAGGGAATAATCACATTTAATCACATAACTATAATATACAAATTTACTATAAATATATCGTCTATTACTCCCCCGCAGTCGAAGCGGGAGGAGAACGAATGCTGAGACTGTTCCTGAAATCTTCAAAAAGAACACGCGGTAGACCCTTGGTGAAAATGTCGGCAACCTGATATCTTGATGGAACATGGAGAACTCGCACATGGCCACGTTGTACCTGTTCACGAACGAAATGGATGTCAAGCTCTATGTGTTTCGTGCGTTGGTGCTGTACTGGGTTCCCGGAGAGGTAAATGGCGCTGACGTTGTCACAGTAGACCAGGGTTGCGCGGGACAGAGGATGTTGAAGCTCAAGTAATAAATTACGTATCCAGCAAATTTCGGCCACTACATTGGCAACTCCTCTGTATTCGGCTTCGGCACTAGACCGAGAAACGGCGCTCTGTCTCTTGGACGACCATGAGATAAGGTTGTCCCCAAAATAAATGCAATAGCCACTGGTGGATCGTCTGGTGTCTGGGCAGCCGGCCCAGTCGGCGTCAGTGTAGGAGATGAGCGACTGAGAGGAGGTGCCCTGAAGTTGTAGCCCGAAGTCAATAGTCCCTTTGATGTACCGAATAATTCTCTTAAGTGCGTTCCAGTGTTCAACCTGTGGTGAGTGCATGTGCATGCATATTTGCTGGACAGCATAAGAAATGTCGGGCCTGGTAAAAGTGAGGTACTGAAGGGCACCTGCAAGACTGCGATAAAGGGTCGGGTCATGAAAGGGTTCGCTTCCTGCAGAACTGAGTTTACCGTTGGTGTCAACCGGTGTGGCAACGGGTTACAAGACTGCATGCCGGCTCTCGTAATGATGTCTTTCGCGTAAGACTGTTGCGAAAGTAACATAGTGTCTGCTTTGCGAGACACAGAAATACCAAGAAAATAGCTGAGGGGGCCCAAGTCCTTCATAGCGAATTCGCTTGCAAGTTGGGTCATGAGAGAGTGACGAAGTTTGTCAGAGGATGTGACAAGAAGAATATCATCCACATATAATAATAGATATGCTGTATTGGGACCCTGATGTAGAGTGAAAAGAGAAGCATCACTTTTGCTGTGCCGAAAACCAATAGTGAGGACAAAATCTGTGAATCGCTGGGTACCAGGCACGAGGGGCCTGTTTGAGACCGTATAGCGACTTCTTCAATGAGCATACATAATCCGGGAACCTTTTGTCTCGAAAACCCATAGGTTGATGCATGTAGACTGTTTCATGGAGATTCCCATGAAGAAAAGCATTAGTGACATCTAATTGATGCACAGACCAGTGTTTGGAAAGTGCAATAGAGAGAACAGTCCGAATGGTAGCCGGTTTGACAACCGGACTAAAAGTTTCACCGCAGTCTATGCCAACCTGTTGTAACCGACCATCACAAAACTAATCGGGCCTTATATCGTTCCAGAGAGCCATCCGACCTGTATTTATGTTTGAATAACCACATACTACGAATAACATTCATGTCAGACGTGCGAGGAACTAATTCCCAAGTCCCATTTCTAACTAGTGCATTGTACTCAGTAGTCATAGCAGAGTACCATTCCGGTATATTTAAGGCGTCGGTGGGTGTTTTGGGTACGGGAATGATAGACGGTGTAGTGGTGGTGTGAAGGTTGAATTGTTGTTTGGGTTTGAATACCCCACTCATGGAGCGGGTATGCATGGTACGGGTGGGTGGGGGTGTTGGGCCGGTTGTCGGGTGAGGTGGCGACGGGGTCGGTACTGGATCAGTGTTCGAGGATTGGGCCTGGTTAGTATTTCTGTTGTGGGCCGGATAGGTTGGCAGTGGGCCGGGGCAGGTTGGGTTTGTACGTTAGGTTGGGCCTGGACGGGGGTTTGTGAAGAGGGTGGTTGAGCGGTTGGTTTAGGAGATTGTGTGGGTGAGGGAATGTGCGTGTGAAGGTGTGGTGATATTGTGGCAGAAGGTTCATCTAGAAATGTGTATTGGGGTGTGGGTGCAATGGTGAACTTAAAGGGGAATGTCGTTTCATCGAATGCTACGTGTCTGGAGATGTAGATCTGTTTGGTTTTCAAGTCAAGGCACCGGTACCCCTATGAGTAGGTGGGTAGCCAAGAAAGACACAAGGTTGGGTACGATGATCGAGTTTGTGGATGGTGGGAGAGGGTGTCAGAGGGTAGCATAGGCACCCAAAGACACGGAGGTGGTCATAGGTGGGGGTGGTTTGATAGAGAATTTCGGTGGGAGTTTTATTTTTGGTGGTGGTGTTGGGGAGGATGTTGAGGAGATAGGTGGCGGTTTCTAAAGCAAAATGCCAAAAATTTGTGGGTAAGGAGGCATGAGACATAATGGTGCAAATTAAATTATTGATGGTACGGATTTTTCTCTCGGCTTTGCCATTTTGTGAGGACGTATATGGACAGGAGAGTCGATAAAGAATGCCGTTTGTGGTGAAAAAGGTTTGAAAGTTATTATTTACGTATTCACGACCATTATCACACTGAAAAGTTTTTATGGTATGGTTAAATTGAGTAGTAATGTTGGATGTGAATTGGGTGAAGGCGGAGAAGACGTTTGATTTGTGGGTGAGAGGGTAGGTCCATAAAAAATTAGAGTGGTCATCTAAAAATAGTACATAATATTTATGACCAGACGTGCTAATAACAGGAGACGTCCACACATCACTATGAATTATATCAAAAGGCAAAACAGTAGAATTATTAGAAGTAAAAAATGGAAGTTTAATGCTTTTACCCAAAAACACACGAGTCACAAACATTATTGGAAAATTTATCAAAAGAAATAGAGTTATTATTTTTTATTAAATGCAAAGGTTGACGTCCTGGGTGGCCAAGACGTTGATGCCAAAGATCAGCAGAAACAGCGGCAAGAGCAATAGGTTGTGAAGAGCTGGACCCGTGCACCAGAGGGTAGAGATCACCGCTGCTGTTGCATCGCAGGAGTGGAGCCCGCGTCTTGAGGTCCTTCACAAGAAAACCAAACGGATCAAATTCAACAGACACCCAATTATCTCTAGTGAAACGACGGACAGATATAAGGTTTTTAACTAGTTTGGGCGAGTATAGGACATTTTTAAGTATAAAGGGTGGGAAAGGTGGGGGCAGGTATTTTGTGCCTTGTCCTAGTACCGGGATGGTATTGCCATCGCCTACAATAATATGATGAGGAATGCAAGAGTTAGAAAAGGATTGAAAATTACCTTGCTCGTGAGTCATGGTAGAAGAGGCCCCAGTGTCCATGTACTGTGTTGGTTCGGGCTGCTGTAATGACATTGTGTACATGGCTTGCTCAATATCAGTTGGGCTATACGCTGCATAATGGCCTTGGGCTGCTGGACGTGGGCCTAGCAGGCCTGGTTGCTGAGAGGAACTGTTGGGCCGGTTAGTGCTTGGATAAGGGCAAGGGGGAAAGCTCCAAGGGAATGGCCATTGGGCCTGTTGTTGATGGGCCTGCTGAGAAGATGTGGGCTGAGTTGGATTCTGCTGTGAGTTGTATGTGGGCCAGGGCGAGTACCAAGGAAACGGCCAGTAGGGTAGGTTTGGTTGGGTTCTTCCGTATCCACCGCGTCCGCGGCCTCGACGACCTGAGCGGCCGGCTCGACCACGTCCGAAGTGGGTGGGCGGAGATGGGCGGTAGTTTGTGTGGTCAGAAGGGTTTTGTGAGGTGTGATTTTTCGGGGTGGTGGCGGATAATCCGGTGGCGGCAGTTTGCGAGGCATGTAGTGCACGCTCGGATTTATTGGTTTCAGCCTGTATGAGTTTTGACCTGGCCACATAAAATGATGGTAAGGGGTGAGTGTTTTGTAAAATAGTGGATATACCTTCGTACTCAGCATTGAGGCCGGCAAGCAGTTGTAACACAAGTCGGTCAGAATCAACGGGAGCGCCCACATTTGCTAATTGATCCGCAAGAACTTTGAGAGCTTGACAGTAGGCGGACATGTTGGAGAACCCATCCAAGCGAGTGTTGGAAAATTTCTGCATGAGATATATAGCCGGGCCGCCTTGTTGTCATGAAAAAGATCCTCTATAGCAACCCATGCTTCATAAGCATTCGAGATATTATTGATGATGGTATGAAGGATATCATTGGAAATCGTACTGTATAACCATTGTAGAACAATGGCATCAATACGTTCCCATTCTTCAGAAGATGTAGAAGATTCAGTTTCGGTGGGTGGAGGGCGAGGTTTGAGATGGCTATCAACCATGAACGCCTTGCAATGAATTTTGAATAAAGTAGCCCAAGACGCATATTGAGAGGATTCAATTTCGAGTGTGATAGGTATGAAATTTTTAATATTTGACACGGTTGTAGCGGGATGCAATTTTGATTCAACCGTGATTGCGGGAACAATAGTTGAGGATTGGGCAGGGGAAGACATGGTGATTGTGAGTTAGTAGGGTATAGGATCGAAAGAAATTTAGAACAGAAAGGAGGAGGCTGCCGTGCGAAGAAGAGAGGTTAGAGGCAGAATTGCGACGGCAGATTTAGAAGAGTTTTAGGGTTTCTTAGGGTGATACCATGATAGAATGTAATGCTTGCCTCTCTTCTATTCATTGTGAATATTTATAATAATTACAAAGTCCACTATCTTTGGATAGGGAATAATCACATTTAATCACATAACTATAATATACAAATTTACTATAAATATATCGTCTATTACCTTGACAAACGACTAGAAGATGATAAAGATTACGGGTTCAATCTCTTCAAAGCGAACAATAAGGAATGCATGACTTGGTTAGATGATAAGCCAAAGAATTCAGTTGTTTACATATCATTCGGGAGCATGGCACAACTTGGACGTGAACAAATGGAAGAAATTGCGTGGGGATTGAGCGATAGCAATGTTAAATTCTTGTGGGTTGTAAGGGCCGGGGAAGAGGAAAAACTCTCAAAAGAATTTGTGGACCATAAAATAACCAAAAAGGGTTTGGTTGTGGCTTGGTGTAAGCAATTGGATGTGTTAGCACATGAATCAATAGGATGTTTTGTTACACATTGTGGGTATAACTCAACCCTTGAAGCAATAAGTTTGGGAGTCCCAGTTGTTGGAATGCCTCAATGGACAGATCAAATTACGAATGCTAAGTTGCTAGATGAAATTTGGGGGTGTTGGAGTAAGAGTTAAGGCCAATGAAAAAGGGATTGTGACGAGAGGAAATCTAGTATCGTGTATAAAGAATATTATGGAGGATGAGGGAGGAGTTATAGCCCGAAAGAACGCGGCAAAATGGAGGGAACTAGCTAAAATGGCCATTAATGAAGGTGGAAGTTCGGATAAGGATATCGATGAATTTGTATCGGAACTAATTAAAGCATGAATATGATTTGTAATCATGCATAAAAGGGACGTAGTTATTTTATGAATGCTAAATGCAAGATAGTGTGTAATATTTGTATCCATAAAAAAATGGTGGTGTTAAATATACCAAGTTGGTCAAACTTTTTGGCTTCCTCATGTGTACATAATATCTTATACCATTTAAAAAGGATGTTGGTATTTACACCATACTCTCAATAAATACAACCATCATAACTTAGGCTTAATTAACTTAAGTTTTTTTTATTATTTTATTATTACTAAAAATTAGCTTTTACGATTTTTTATTGTCAATGTGTAGTTAATTTGTTTGTACTTTAATCAACATTATTTTTTGTTTTATTATTTATTAATGTTGTTTTTATAGAGAGAGATACATTTAAAAAAAAAAATAGAAGACAAAATGGAATCTTTATTCTTTTTTAACTCATATCTTTTTTTCGAAGGGCTCTTGTAAAGAATATATTATGATATGATATAAAAATGGAATCTTTATTCTTTTTTAACTCATATCTTTTTTTCGAAGGGCTCTTGTAAAGAATAGACGAATTTGAACTTGTGCACAACCCAACCTTCAGATAGTGCGAGTGAGAGAACTGAGTTTTACCATGAGCAGATCCATTGAGCATACGCATTTGTAATGTCCAACTTGTGCACAACCCAACCTTCAGATAGTGCGAGTGAGAGAACTGTGCGTTAGGGATGAGACCGGTACTGTACCCGTACCTATACCCGTACCTGTACCGAAAATACCCGTACCAAATTTGAACAAAAGTGGGAACTGAGTACCGTACCGAATATATAGGTACGGTACGGGTACGAGTCCGGGGTATCGGTATTTCGGTACGATACCCATTTGGTACCATTTTGTTATTTTTTTCTTTTTTGAGCACCCGTACGGATACCAAGTAGGTAAATAATTACGAGTATCAATAGTATACGGGTACCAAATTGAAAATTTTGGTACAGGTACCAATATGGTACATGTACCAAATAGGTAAAATTGATACGAATACCATAAATACCATAATACGAAGTAACACATATAATCAAATTCAATAGTATATAGAATTCGATACCCGTACCGATACCGAAAGTACCGAATACCGAAATCAGTAAAAGTGGGTACCAATACCTATACCGAGTACTCAAAATCGGTACGGGTACAGGTACCGGTACAGGTACGGTATGGGTACGGGTATAAGTACTCGGGAAAAAATGCTCATCCCTACTGTGCGTATGGTAGCCGGTTTAACGACCGAACTAAAAGTCTCACCACAATCAATGCCCACCTGTGGTGAACGACCATCACACACCAATCTGGCCTTGTACCTCTTTAGTGTCCCGTCTGACCTGTATTTATGTTTAAACAACCACATGGAACGAATAATATTCATGGATAGGTCACGAGGAACTAACTCCCATGTACCATTTCTAATTAAAGCGTTATACTCGATAGTCATGGCCGAGTACCATACCGGAGTGGCCAAGGCATCGGTGGGATTTTTGGGAAGGGATAATTACAATTGAATACAAATTAATACATCCATATATAACAAATATACAAAATGTTAAATGCGATGGAAATTGTGGATATCGAGCACTAGCTGTTTGTCTCGGACATGATGAAGATAAGTATTATGAGTACATTCGACATACGATGAGAGAAGAGTTACAAAGTCGATATGATATCTACGCGAACATTTTTGTTAAGGATGTAAATTCATTGTATCAAGATGTGTAGGACTTAGGAGAGAGAGAGAGAGAGCAAGAGAGGGGTAGGACTTGGGAGAGAGACATAAATAAAGATTTTATTTATTAAACAATATAAAATATAAGGGTATTTTAGTCTTTTTACAAGAAGTTAACAGAAAAAATGGATGGAGTTAACGAGTTGGACGAAACCAGCAAGACTTTGAAAACTTTTGGATTCAGACGAGAAAAAATAAACTTTTGGATGAAACTAGCAAAAAAGGTCAAACCTCAGGGACGAAAATGGCATTTAACTCTTTATTTAATATTCACGTCCAGATGTTTGGATATATATATATATATATATATATATATATATATATATATATTCATATCAATGAAATCAAACTGATTTCACATCAGGTATTCTTCATAAACACAAAGTAAAAACAAATCACATACCTATCACCTTGGGAAGCTTTGATATTGTTAAAACAATACCACAAACTGAAACAACAGTTGTTGAACACTTACTGAAATAGCGGAAGCTATCAACTCCATCTGAATCATTAAGAGTATTGGTTGGGCGTTTTATAGCTTAGAATTGCGGAGCTTCTGCTTGAGAATTGGTTGGACGAATTCATGGAAGCCGTCAACTACATTTGAACCATTAAGAGGATCTTTCCAAGCAGCCTATTAGAGTTTTGGATACACTTTTCCATCATAACGCCCAAGATTTGAACCCAGGTAGTGGCCAGTGTAGTTGAATGAATCAACAAGTGTGATTGAATTGGGGCGGACATATCATCACATGTTTCAGTACATAAGTAAAAGTGCTAGACTATTTGTCTATTATCTTAACTACCATTTAATAAGAGATATAATAAGAAGAGCAGGACAACAAAAGGATAATTAGGTAATTTTAAGGGATAATTTTATTTACCCTCCTCCAAACATGGTAGAATATCTCACTCACCCAACAAAGAATCATTATATCAAAATACCCATTTATAAATCTACCATTTTAACCCCTCGCTTAAACCTTGCATTAGGAATTAGAGTTCGGAGTGTAAACACAGAGAGAAGGATACGATGGTAATATTATAATCGTATTCTAGGAAATCGGTAAATATATATGGTTGGCGACTAACCTTAGAATACAATGTTCTGAGTTGATCATTAGCAAGAGAAGCCTGTTCAGGAGTAAGATACCATGTTGCCAAGAAATCGCCTTGATGCTTTTGAAGAAGAAACAATGTGTAGACGTAAACAAAACCTCTAACATTTGTTTCACTCCCTTTCCAGGGATGTCTTGTTGACAGAAAATGACGTGTTATATGTTAAATACGATGTATATAAGAGTTTAGAGTAGCATGCTTTAAATGTTTATCAGTATCAAAACACACACCTAAACATAACAAATTGACATGGTATATGTTTACGTTAAATACTATGTATAAAACTTCTGTCTTACTTGGACACAACAATTTATTGGCAGTGAGCAATTGATGCCTCTACTCAGCAAAACCTGTAGCAAAAATCAAATGAAATTACGTTTACCATAGTCATAACTAGGGTCATTAAAATAGCTTGCGGCTTGATGCTAGAACGAAGTTGACTCATAAATAAACAAGCCGACCCAAGCTGACTCTTTAAAATTAGCACTCAAGCTGAGGTGACGAGGTGTGCTCGCTCGTTTGGCTTACCCAAGTTTAAGTAGGCCCCATTTAAGAAGCCAAGTTTAGGGGAAAAAATAACAACTCACCTACCTTTCTTTTATTGTTAAATCTATTTAAACGTGCAAGAAACATATTAATTTTGTTGTTAAATTTATCCATGTGTGCAAAAATTATAAGATTTTGAAATTTTCAAAAGTAATTGAGCTGGATCAAACTTTATCCGAGTTCTCAAGTTGGCTCTTAACTTCAAGCCCAAGCTTGAGCTGAAGTCGACTCAGCTCGCTCATCGACCAACCGTATTCACGAACAACATCCATTTCATTTCATCATAAATGATTGATATAATAATAGTTTAACAAAAGGTACCTTCTTCTGGATTTTCAAACTTGGCCAATTGTTTACCACATCGAACAACCATTCTAGCAGCCCTAGCCTCAAATGCTTCAACTATTGCACCAGGGTTTAGCCAACCCTCAGCTGCAGCCCATTGGATTTGTGGTTAAGAATGCATTAACTCTATTGTGGATATAATACAATAAGAATATGCCCAATAACTAACATATACATACTTAGTTATGTCCATGGTAAAAACATGTTTAAGAGGTTAATAAAAAAGATGATTTACCAGTTTGTACAGCACACTTATTCTGCATTAGAGATACCACTCTCCCCATATAAGCAGTTGTCCCAACTGGCTTTTTGTAACCGAGCTCCGAGACTATTTTCACAAGAAACCTCGCAACCTATAAAGAGTACAATCAGCAAGCAACACATACTAAAGATTAAAGTGTCCATCTATGCACTTAAAATCGGGTAACCAACAACTGAATGATCGGTTCAATAGGGTTTATGTGTATATAAATGTCTTTTGACTATAGTAATCTACAAAATGGTTATAGAAATGTGAAAAGTATTAATTGTTATTAAACTTGATACTAACCTGTTAGCCCCAATGTGTGCCATCTTCTATGTTGGGAGTCGTTGTTAGCTCGACCTCACACTCAGCCAAATTATCCATCCTTCCCTATAATCATATAAATAAAAACAAAAGAAAAAAAATAAAAAAAATCAGTATAGGTAAGCTCTAGGCAAGACTCATTAAAAACTAGTGTGGAAAAAATAATAACTCACTTTAAAATGGACATCAAACCAGCTACCAAACCCACATAGCCATGTGTCCTCGTTGCTAATTGTTGATGCTATGCTAGCTTCAACTTTGAGGATATCATCAACAGTAACCATTAAACAATCAATCTCTTTTAAAATAGCAGTTGTTCCAACAATCAAGACACTCCTTAGTCACTAACACACGAACCTGCCAAATATATTCCACAAATGATTAATACGTGTATTAATAATTTAATTAATATTCTTCAACTACAAAGGATAATAAAACAGGATATAACCACAAAACCAATACCTGCTTGGCAAGCATTGAGGCATGAGCATGGCTACACTTAACATCATGTTTATAAAAGCGCCTTATCAAATGAAATCAACTCCGTGAACCGTTCAATAGCGTCCGTCACTCCTTCCTCATACCGTCCGACCCATAGCTTCGCCTCCTTCACCATGTTCGGATGCTGTAGAAACTACATCTTCCAAACCATGATTTATAGTTCAGATTTTGTCTCTTCTTCGTCAATTGATCCATGGTTGAAAGAGGCGGGCTTTTTTTTAGATTGGAAGGATGATGAATGTTGAAGGGTTAGGTGATTGTTTTGGGGAGGGGTGGGGTTGATATTTGGAATTGGGGGTTTTGATGAAACGTTTAAGGGTGTTTTTTTAGAGGTCTGAGGGTTTGGGGTGGGATTGGGAGGGAAACAAAATTTCTAAAATTATGTTATGACAAGAAACGATGACACACAATCTTTTATTCTATCATGTTTTTAATTTTTTAACACTATATTCTTGACGCACAAAAAAGCATGTCATTAATTAACTAAATTTTTCAAATCATGACAAATTTTTTATAACACACACTTTTGAGTGTCATAAATGAACGCGTGTCATAAAATGCACATCAAGAAAGGTTATTTTTCTAGTAGTGATAGCATCCTTTCTTCATCATTTCTTTCAATTTCTGCGTATCAACATCTGTCATCTCACCAGGTTTCTTGCTGCTCTAAGCTTGTTTGTCTTCTTTTTCTTTCTGACGCTTCTCAAATGAATACTTTTCAGCATCATCATCATCAAAATCTTTAGAACTCACTGGATTTTCTTTATTAGCATTCCCACCACCTGAAGTGTAACATCGAAAAATTTTCCCCAAATTCTATATTATATATATATATATTTTTTTTTTATTCCTAAGTTTTTATCTTTCCCGACCACACAACTTATATATATATATATATGTATAATAATAATAATAATAATAATAATAATAATAATAATAATAATAATAATCAGTTAGCTATAGTTTAAAAAAAAAAAAACAAAATGAATGAGAGTTTTAGCTAAACAAAACTATAGGTCTTGGCCCTTCAGTCGTTCAGCCCAGCCAGCCCATCAAGATCAAGCCCAAACCCAACACATGTCAGGCCCAAGCATCAAGCCCAACCCCCTCCTCCTCTTTCACGGTTTAAACAAAAAAATTATGCCCCCCACCAGGTTTCGAACCCGGACACCTCCACACACACATCCACGTCCCCACCACTTGATCCACACACAATTGTTGTTGATATGTAGATGTTAATTATATTTAAATACACATTAGCTCTTTTTTCTTCTCCCCTTCGTCGTACAGCAGCAGATATGAACAAGTGTTTTATATTTTTTTTTTCTTTTCTTTTCAATTTTGATCATTCAATTCGTGTGCCTAAATTTATATAAGGATTAATAAACGTAATTTCCGGCTTCATCCAAACTCAATCACGCGCTAATTACCAATTATCATTTACCAATTTGATCAACACGCGTGAATCATTGAATGTGGGTCAAAACTTACCAAATCGAACACCCGGCCATTCCACTATAAATTAAGCTTTTGCGAGCCTTCACAACTCGCCATTACCCTTCTCTCAATCCCCAATTCTTCAGTTTAATTCTCTGTTCATTGATTTTGATCGTGTGTTGACTTTTTGAGTTGACTGTCTATCGTGTTCAAATTCGTCATTGTAAGTATTATTTTTGATATGGGTTTCATTGATCGGCATCCACACAACAGAAACCCTATGATTAATTGGGTTAAAGTTGTGTGGATTGCCCAATTGCAGAAGCTAGGGCACGATTGATGATATTTGGGGAAGATGACTCTGAGTCATGTCTATTTATATATAACGCAAAACACAAACAAACACAACCTGATCCTCAGATCAGATGGTTGTGTCTTGGGCCCTATACACGAGCCACCCGGGTTCGAGTCCCGCGGGTGGCATCCTTTTTACCCTTTATTTTTTTTAAATCAAATACTTATATATATAATACACTTAATTTTATAAATTCGTTTTTAAATATCAAAACCCTTTTATAAATTCCAAAAAAATTATATTTATCAAATCTAATGTAAAAGATTTAACTACAATTTTTAGTTTTCTGAAATTCATTTATTTAATATTTATAATAATTAAATCAATTTTATACAATTATATTTATAAAAATCCATTTATATATCAAAACAGTTTTATTAAATTCTCCAAAAATTATCCTAACTTTTTATAAAGTTAAACTTTACTGAAATAATTTTTAATTCAGTAAAATCATTTATTTTATATTTTTAAACAATTTTTGTTAGATTTAATCATAATTAATTCATAATAAATCCAATTTTCATCATTTTTGCACCAAAATTTTATACAAATTATTTCTGATCATTTAGAACAGAAATATAATTTTTAAACTAAAAATTATTTAATTTTAATATTTTTAAATATTAAAGTTAGATTTTGACAATTTGTTATAAATAGATTAAATAATCTATTTTAAAGAAAATAATTTCATAAAAATTATTTTTATACTTTGAACACATTCTTGTGACCATCCTAGATTTAACATTTATAAAAAGATTTTTAGTTATTTATTTACTAAATTTCTCTCAATTGGCGAATATTTTTAATATTAATCAAACGAGCAATTGTCCCCAATTCGAAGCCCTAGAACATATACATTTGTAGACTTGATAGACTTAGACATATTTATTATCTCATTTTAGGGTGATACTTGATACATTTGGTCAACACAATTATCCAAATTTCTCAACAGATATAACATTTTACCAAGGTGAGTTTTACATAGCCCCTTTTCTATTTATCACCATTTTTGGGGTGAAACATGTTACAACATCATTTATGCAATTCAATCATCAATGTGTCTATGTGTTTTTCTATGTTGCATTATGTCTTGAACATGACTAGGGTAAGCACAATTCTAGCATAATCATTAACATTGATCAGCCGACGGTATACATTGATAGATCTATTGGACTGACAATCCCACCCGGATACGTGCCTCCTACAAAGGTTACGTGGGTGTTTGTTATCGTATAACATTATTGGACCATGAGCGTATGGTATGTATCATTTTATAACAGTCATCAGGGTTGATTATGCACTCGATTTATTTCTAGTATGTTCTCACATATGGACTAGATTGACATGACACATGAATTGCACAACATTTTATTCAACTATCAAAAACCTATGTAATTCTCACCAACTTTTGTTGACCCAAAACATTTTCAACTTAACATGTTTCAGGTTCTATTTGCTTGGAGATTTATATTGATGCTTGAAGATATGTGTATAGTTTCAATCAATTTGATGTACAAATTCTAGAACATTTGTATGTAAGTTATTTAAATCATTTATGAAACTTATTATTCACCATGAGCTACTGAACAATCATCAATACGTGACATCCCGATGTTTCCGCCATCGGTTGGGGTGTTACAGATTGGTATCAGAGCCATGGTTATAGGGAATTAGGTTATTAGTAAAATAATCTAGTCTATAACCATAGGATTTAACAAGTACTTGTTTCCTTTACTTGCTATTCTCTATCTCCCTCCTACTTCATATCTCTACTTTCATCCCTACAAAAAGGTTGCTCTCCATCACTGGATTCACTCTTAGACTAATAAGACAAAATCCTCAGGTTTAACCTGAACCACCTTGAGATCTCGTCGAAGTTCTAGATTTTAATAACGAACACGTGCAATCTGGAAGGGTGAACGCCTGTATACTGAGTCTTCTGTCTAGGCTGGCATTGCGCATATATCCCAATCAGACGAGGGACCCGGATGCCTACCTGGGAATTCTCGGGATGAGTGTTCACTTATAGGCTAAAGCATGTCTTCATATGTTATTAGAATCTGGAGTCTTTGATAAGTCAACGTTTTCGTTTATTCGTTTTAATTAATGAATAAATGATTATATTCCTTATATTACCTCATTCATTTAATGCCTCATTGAGACTTCATTGTGTCCCTCACGGATCATGTCTCCACGTTGTAGCACTCGCAATAACAGTGGTGAAAACCAAGAGGAAAGTAACAACAACAACCACAACACCAACCACGACAACAACAAAAACAACAAAGGTGTTGATGCCGACTGGCTGCGATTATCCACAACCCTGCTCAGGTTACAAATCCTAATCGTCCTGGTAATTTCAACTATGGTCAATGCTATGAATGTGGAAACCCAAATCACTACCATAACCGATGCCCTAAACTAAAATCAAGACCCTCCAGCTACTTAACAGCAAGTCCCACCATTTAAATGTTGTTTGCTTTCAATTCTATGTATTGACACTTTTTGGATTCAAGTAATAAATTCAAGTATTATTATAACATCTGTGTGCATGCTTACTTTAATATGAACTAATTGCTATATCTATGATCATACGTGCTTACTTGTACAACAATTAGTTGACTACCAAACAACCTACTTAACGATTGGTAGAGGTCATCATGTCTTTCCAACAGTCGGGAGAGGCCCTACCACCTGCTCAACGACTGGTGGAGACTATCAGACCTGCTCAACAATCGGTAAAGTCATAAAGGACACAAAACCCTAATGTAAGGTGAATTGGTAATTACGGTCCGGAACGTAATCATGAATTTACAGGTACGTTAAGGTAGTGTGGTATCTTATCAAGGTTTTCGTTAGTTGACCAATTGTAATCCTGGTGTCTTTCTTTTAACTTCGGGACGAAGTTTCTAAAAGTAGGGGAGACTGTAACATCGAAAAATTTTCCCCAAATTCTATATTATATATATATATATTTTTTTTTATTCCTAAGTTTTTATCTTTCCCGACCACACAACTTATATATATATATATATGTATAATAATAATAATAATAATAATAATAATAATAATAATAATAATCAGTTAGTTATAGTTTAAAAAAAAAAAACAAAATGAATGAGAGTTTTAGCTAAACAAAACTATAGGTCTTGGCCCTTCAGTCGTTCAGCCCAGCCAGCCCATCAAGATCAAGCCCAAACCCAACACATGTCAGGCCCAAGCATCAAGCCCAACCCCCTCCTCCTCTTTCACGGTTTAAACAAAAAAATTATGCCCCCCACCAGGTTTCGAACCCGGACACCTCCACACACACATCCACGTCCCCACCACTTGATCCACACACAATTGTTGTTGATATGTAGATGTTAATTATATTTAAATACACATTAGCTCTTTTTTCTTCTCCCCTTCGTCGTACAGCAGCAGATATGAACAAGTGTTTTATATTTTTTTTTTCTTTTCTTTTCAATTTTGATCATTCAATTCGTGTGCCTAAATTTATATAAGGATTAATAAACGTAATTTCCGGCTTCATCCAAACTCAATCACGCGCTAATTACCAATTATCATTTACCAATTTGATCAACACGCGTGAATCATTGAATGTGGGTCAAAACTTACCAAATCGAACACCCGGCCATTCCACTATAAATTAAGCTTTTGCGAGCCTTCACAACTCGCCATTACCCTTCTCTCAATCCCCAATTCTTCAGTTTAATTCTCTGTTCATTGATTTTGATCGTGTGTTGACTTTTTGAGTTGACTGTCTATCGTGTTCAAATTCGTCATTGTAAGTATTATTTTTGATATGGGTTTCATTGATCGGCATCCACACAACAGAAACCCTATGATTAATTGGGTTAAAGTTGTGTGGATTGCCCAATTGCAGAAGCTAGGGCACGATTGATGATATTTGGGGAAGATGACTCTGAGTCATGTCTATTTATATATAACGCAAAACACAAAC
Source organism: Ambrosia x helenae (assembly GCA_030844895.1). Taxonomy (NCBI): domain Eukaryota; kingdom Viridiplantae; phylum Streptophyta; class Magnoliopsida; order Asterales; family Asteraceae; genus Ambrosia; species Ambrosia x helenae. Next base: position 28,042,715 of record CM061234.1, read on the forward strand.
AAACACAACCTGATCCTCAGATCAGATGGTTGTGTCTTGGGCCCTATACACGAGCCACCCGGGTTCGAGTCCCGCGGGTGGCATCCTTTTTACCCTTTATTTTTTTTAAATCAAATACTTATATATATAATACACTTAATTTTATAAATTCGTTTTTAAATATCAAAACCCTTTTATAAATTCCAAAAAAATTATATTTATCAAATCTAATGTAAAAGATTTAACTACAATTTTTAGTTTTCTGAAATTCATTTATTTAATATTTATAATAATTAAATCAATTTTATACAATTATATTTATAAAAATCCATTTATATATCAAAACAGTTTTATTAAATTCTCCAAAAATTATCCTAACTTTTTATAAAGTTAAACTTTACTGAAATAATTTTTAATTCAGTAAAATCATTTATTTTATATTTTTAAACAATTTTTGTTAGATTTAATCATAATTAATTCATAATAAATCCAATTTTCATCATTTTTGCACCAAAATTTTATACAAATTATTTCTGATCATTTAGAACAGAAATATAATTTTTAAACTAAAAATTATTTAATTTTAATATTTTTAAATATTAAAGTTAGATTTTGACAATTTGTTATAAATAGATTAAATAATCTATTTTAAAGAAAATAATTTCATAAAAATTATTTTTATACTTTGAACACATTCTTGTGACCATCCTAGATTTAACATTTATAAAAAGATTTTTAGTTATTTATTTACTAAATTTCTCTCAATTGGCGAATATTTTTAATATTAATCAAACGAGCAATTGTCCCCAATTCGAAGCCCTAGAACATATACATTTGTAGACTTGATAGACTTAGACATATTTATTATCTCATTTTAGGGTGATACTTGATACATTTGGTCAACACAATTATCCAAATTTCTCAACAGATATAACATTTTACCAAGGTGAGTTTTACATAGCCCCTTTTCTATTTATCACCATTTTTGGGGTGAAACATGTTACAACATCATTTATGCAATTCAATCATCAATGTGTCTATGTGTTTTTCTATGTTGCATTATGTCTTGAACATGACTAGGGTAAGCACAATTCTAGCATAATCATTAACATTGATCAGCCGACGGTATACATTGATAGATCTATTGGACTGACAATCCCACCCGGATACGTGCCTCCTACAAAGGTTACGTGGGTGTTTGTTATCGTATAACATTATTGGACCATGAGCGTATGGTATGTATCATTTTATAACAGTCATCAGGGTTGATTATGCACTCGATTTATTTCTAGTATGTTCTCACATATGGACTAGATTGACATGACACATGAATTGCACAACATTTTATTCAACTATCAAAAACCTATGTAATTCTCACCAACTTTTGTTGACCCAAAACATTTTCAACTTAACATGTTTCAGGTTCTATTTGCTTGGAGATTTATATTGATGCTTGAAGATATGTGTATAGTTTCAATCAATTTGATGTACAAATTCTAGAACATTTGTATGTAAGTTATTTAAATCATTTATGAAACTTATTATTCACCATGAGCTACTGAACAATCATCAATACGTGACATCCCGATGTTTCCGCCATCGGTTGGGGTGTTACATGAAGCATCATCATCATCTTTGTCATCATCATCCATATCATCATCATCATCAGTACCACTGTAATCAATCTACTCTTCCTCATATTCATCCTCTTCTTCTTCTACACCTTTCAATTGAGGCGCTTTTCATACAAACTATGGATAATCTTCTTTAACTTCTTGTTCTCTTGTTCAATTATCAAGATCTTCTTTGTATTCTTCTTGTTTGAGGACTCGAGTTCAGCATTTTCATCTTGGAGACTGGTGACTTCCTCTTCAAACTTGTCTTGCCTTTCCTTGGAAGCAATCACTATCGCCAGCATATCTTTCTCGTTCTCCTTCATCTGTTTTATCTCAGTCTCGTGCTTATTGAAGAACTTCATCATTTTTCCAATTTGCTTGTTCACTAAACTCATTACTTCATCAGAAACAGTTGCTTTAGGTTTTGAGCTAGATTCAGCTTGTGGTTTTGCAACAAGTGACTTGCTCAACCTTGCTAACACATTCTTCAAAGATCTAGACACTTCATCTGGATTTTATTGAATTTCTGCTTCTTGAACAATCTTCTGTTTCTTAGCTGCTGGAGATACTTGTTGTGAACTAGAAGCTGCAAGCAATTTCTTGCCTTTCAAAAGTAAATCAATCTCTTTCTTTCTCCAAACTTTAGATGATTCTTTCTTAGCCATTGTTTTGAAACCTCGTCATTTTTTTGTGTGAAATAGGAGCAATAGCAGATCCTTCCATATCAGCATCATCAATAATCAAATTCTCATTCTGGTCTACATATCCTCTACCCAATTATTCTGCAACAACCTGATCAATAGGATTAGGAGTACTAGTGTCACCGGTGGCCTTGGGATGAGTATCCTTGACAATCTCTTCTTCAGAATCCCAAACTTCGTCATCTTTAGTTTCTTCTGAATCTTCATAAATGAGCAATGTCTTTGCCTTTACTTTGCCCTTTCCTTTCATCTTGGTTTTAGTTTCAACAACCTTCTCTTTTCCTTTCCCTTTGGACTTAGCACCCTTGTTAATCACCTGGCGCTTTGCCTTTTCACCTCTCTTGACAGGAACTAATGGAGCATCTGAATCTGAATCACTGTTAGGATGTCTCACTACATCTTTTCCCGGATCTTGATACCCCATAGTACTGAGATGTCCAAATAATCTTCTATTTGGTGGCTTTTCATCATCTTCCTTTCCCTTATAGGTTCTCATCCTGTTCAAGGTTGTCATATTCATGTGTTCCTGATTGACAATCTTCAAGGGATCTCTTCTCAACAAAGTATACTTGTCATAAAAAATCTTTTGCGAGAATCTCGGATACATGAGAAACTTGTCAGTCTTCAGTCCTTCCAACACTTCTTTCATGTGACTGGATAACATTCCAGAAACATTAAACTCTTTGTTCAGGATCAACGCCACAACGAGTGAACTGAGTGTGTGTCTTAAAACATCAAATCCACCACGAACGAATCCAAATACATGTAGAATCACATGTAAAAGGTATTTAAATGGAGGATAGACATTCGCTTTGTTCAGTTGGCACTCTGTGATCGGAGCAAAATATTTCATCCTCAAGAAATAAGCTCTTTGAACTGCCCACGCTAACTTGATAGGATCAGTATCTTTATCATTCAGACGTAGAACTCTCCTGAAATCTTCTTCACCAACAAGAATATCCAAACCCTGAATTTTGCTATGGATAATGGATTTTCCTTCCTAGAAAGTAAGAGTAGCACTCGTCCAGAACTCCACTGGGTGGTCTTTATAGATTAGATGTGTCTGGGCAATGGCATGTACAAACCTCGATCTTCTGAGAAATTCCACTATTCCTTTGAATTCGGCATATTTGTCTTAAACTTCGCCAATGTACGCACAACAGTTGTGCTTTGATTCAAATTTAAGCTCCTTTGGTTCTTTCGGATCTTGTTGTTCTGCCGTTTTATCAAAACAAACACAGAACACAAAAACAAGTCAATTCGGATACAAAAATAAAAATTTCATTTTGTTCCCAGTTCATTCGACCTATCGTTGGTTCGAATGGGTTTCTATGGGCTCGAATGCGTCAAAAATTAACACATTCGACCTAACAAAACTCCATTCGACCTCATATGTGTGTGAACGGAACTGTTCTTCATTTCAAAAAATTTATCTTCTGATTTTGATCATTTTAACCATTGTTTTTTTATTGGAACACTATCTAACAACATCGACTAAGCCTTATTAACAATCACTTTTGTCAATTAAACACTAATCAATTGTTTTCCCTAAAAAATAGGGTTTATAAATTGATTTACTGATTAAAATGTTTTTAAGCCTAGTTTTTTTATTACTACTACCCCTAAAACAATCGAGTAGGGTTTATCTAGCATCAAAACACATTAAAAACATGTCCAAGTATTCCAATCCCACTGTTAGGGTTTCGTTTCAAATTCATCCATTTTTTATCAAACTAATGAGTAACAACCTATAAAAATCAAGATACAAGAACTTTATCTTGTTAGGAACAAGATGAGAATATCAACAATTAAGTTCAAAAATATCCCCTAGAGAGAACTCGCCAAAAGTAACCAAAAAAATAAGGGTCCAATGAACATTCAGATATATATAGGGACTATTGGTTCGACCTCATGGAGGTTCAAATGAGCCTGAGTATTGTTGGTTCGACCTATCAAAAGGGCGAATAAAAAAATACTTGGGTTCGAATGTGATAATTAACAATCCCATTGTTGGATCAGTATGCTCTTTTAACAGTTGCTTGCTTATGAACACTTAACTATTTTTTCAAGTTTAATCAAAGCAGTTTGCATAGCGGAATAAGTTATAAAGTTTCAATATCAACAGGAGTTATTACTGTGACACCCCAAGAAAATCCCACATTGGTCGTGGCCAGGAGAGATCCATGGTTCATAAGTAATCCAAAGCCTCTTAAATAACCAACGCGTTTTGGGGCTTAATGTTAGTGGATGAGAGGAGAATTCCACAGTTAAGCGTGCTCAGGTGGGAGAAATTTCAGGATGGGTGACCTCCTGGGAAGTCTCCACTTGGGCAACCAAAAACAAATCCGTGAGCTCTGGATGGGCAAAGCGGACAATATTGGTGATGAGAGGGGCGGGGTGTTACAATTACTCCCCCTGGATGTTTATAAACTAAAGACAGTTAATGAGAATCTAAGTATTGAATGTATATGACAATAAATAAGCAAATAGATTATCATATTATGAAATGGAATATCAAGTAAAAGCTTTGAAGGATTTCAGTTTTTCAATTAAAATCGATGTCTAAAACAAAGGGATTAACCCATCTATTTATAGGCAAACAAATACATGAACCTTGTTATAAAAGCAAGTCTGCAACAAGTTGCAGTCCTAGAACTTGTACAAAAGATAAAGTAATAATAAACTACTAAACTACTGATACATAAGGGTGGTGGAAAGATTCTATTACAAGTGCTGATGAGTGACAAACTACTGATGAGTAGTTTGTCTTCAGCAGTTCTTCAGTTGTCTTGTCTGGTTTGACTTCAGAACTTCTGATATTTACTCTTTAGTACTTGTTGAATCCTTCTTTAGTACCTGTGTCTTCTTTCTTCAGTAGTTCCATACTTAGAATATTTTGGCAGAAGTAGGAATTAGACTAAGATTAGCAAAAGAGGTTTCTTCAATCCTTTTTGTCCTTACAATCTCCCCCTGGATTGATGAAGCCAAAACCTTATCTAATTCTTTATTGTCTTCTTCGGTCTTCAAGTATCTTCCAAATTTCTCGGAACATGGAAGTCTTGAGTTGGTTCAGTTGTTCATTTTTGAGAGATCCTTGTTCATGTTCAAGATGTTGAATTGTAAGCAAGTCTTGTGTAGATAGATTTTTCAGTTCCTTCATAGATTTGAAGGCCTTGCTTGAACGATCTCTCCTTATCACTAATACTGAGTTAGAATCAGTAAATGACCATCTCATAATCAGAACTTTAGATTTGTCAAAATCTAAAGTGTAAGGGACCATGCTGGATCCCTGGGATGTTCCTGAGTGCGGGATGTTTTCTACTTCAGTGACCCTCAGTTGGGATTCTCTTCCTTCTTCTGTTTGCACCACATTAGGTATATCAAAGGTAGGTAAATGATGTTCAGTGATTACCTTTGTGTGCAGTTTATCAGTTATAGTCTTCTGAATTTGGTAAGAAAATGTTGAAGGATCCTTGAATTGTGTCAGCAGAGGCTTTTCTTCAATCACAAAGTCTCCTTATACAACTATATTGCCTTCAAGCAACACCATCTTGAAATCAGTCTTTGTGACCTCCTATTGCTTCTTCTTGGTAGTAGGCTTTGATTGTCTAGGACCAGAAGTTCTAACTACTGAAGTTGACACTTCAGAAGTTTTGTACTTCTCTGGATTTGCAGCCTTGTCAGCCATGAATCTTTTATATGTGTCAAATAATTTGTCTTCTCTCCATTTTAACACTGAGGCTTTTGAACCAAAATCATTGGCTACCAGTTCATCTATTATCTCAGCTCTCTTTCCCCTTCTGCCTTTTTCAGCGGCAATCTTGCCAGCAACAAGTTGAGCTCTTCTTGTAAGCTCATCTATGGAGAGCCCTTTGAGTGAATAAGCTTTTGTCTTGTTGTTCTTTGTAATGAAAGACATTAGTTGTTGTCTTTTGTCTTCCTCGGCAACTCTTTCAATTGCAGCTTGTTTATTCAACTCTTCTTCATAAGCTTTTAGCTTTTCAATGTAGCTCATATCTTCCCTTGCTTCTAGGCTGTTCCAGATCTCATCTTCCTTAGCCTTCTTTTGTGATGCAAGTAGACTCTTCTCCGGTAATTCTTTGGACATTGAGATGGGAGAAGGGTTTAGTACAGGCATTTGAGTGATTGCAGGCCTTGGAATAAGAGTTGGAATGTCTTCAGTTGCCATAGAAGGCTCTTCAGTTTTAATGTTGGAAGTGTTAACTGCTGAAGGCTTGATTGAAGTATCAACTACTGAAAGATTGTCTTCAGTACTTTCAGAGTCTTCAGAAGTTTCTTCATTGAGGCCTTGGGAAGTTTCAGCTTCAACTTCAGTTCCAGTGTAACATCTGGCCCCTTTCACCACCAATATTGTCTGCTTTGCCCTGATGGGTTGCCCATCTAGAGCTCACGGATTTGTTTTTGGTCGCCCCAGTGGAGACTTCCCAGAAGGTCACCCATCCTGATACTACTCCCACCTGAGCACGCTTAACTATGGAGTTCTCCTCTCATCCACTAGCATTAAGCCCAAAACGCGTTGGTGATTTAAGAGGCTTTTGGATTACTTATGAACCAAGGATCTCTCCTGGCCACGGCCGATGTGGGATTTGCCTAGGGTGTCATGCAAAGGTCCATGTTAATCTTCTCAGAAATCAGTACTGGTACATCCAGAAAGAGGCCTATCTTGATCTTCTAAGTCTTTTTGGGCTTTCTCTTTCTCTTGTTGTTTTTGTAGAACCACTCTTGCCTTTATCCTGGCTTCCAGTGACTCTCTTGGTTCCTTAATCTTCTCCCCTTTTTTGGCTTCATCCACTTCTGGAAGCCTGCCAGGTTGAGAAGTTCTACCAAATAACTTTGCAAGCTGTCTTGTATTGTTGTCAATTTTGTTGGACAACTCACTTAATTTGTGGTTTATCACCTCAAATTGAGTTGTGGTTTTCAACTCCTAAGAAGTTGTGAAAGATTTGAGGTGATTAGTTATGAGGGTGTTCATCATCTGGTATAGGGGACCATCTGGGCTGCATAGGTGGTTCAAGTCTATGCTAGATGACCTAGGGAATTGGGTAGGCATTTTTAGTGAGGGGGTATTTTTGGGTGATCTTCAGAGTGTACTGAAGATGCCACTTTATGGGAATCAGGGATTAAGTGGTCTTTAACCTGATCTGTTGTGACCAGCTCTTTGAGCTTAGAGACACCAGATTCAGGACCTTTACTCGCAGTCGTCAATTCATGTTTTGTGGAGTGTGAATCATCATCCAAATTAATGGAATCATATGAATCCCTGATGACATCCTCAATGAGGACATTATCAGTTGTACCATGAGCTGGGCCCAACCCAGTTGTCTCATGAACCTCTGTTTCTTGGTTCTGAGGATTTCCTACCTCAGGCATAAAGCCTTCATCAGTAGTTGCCACAAGTGAGGTCTTAGAAATGTTACTTCTGTCCTCAGATCCACCACTGGGTACCTAAAGTCTCTAAGTTTGGGTTTAGAAACCTTGGTTCATCCTCATCTCTTGGGATAGGGCTAATGACATCCACATCCATGTCAACTTCTGATGGTACTTCCCCTGTTTGATGTGGTTGTTGGGGAATGACATGTTCTGATGGGATTATCTCTCTTAGCCCAGAGAGAAGTTTGACAGTTTCAATGGTTGTGTGTGATGGTTCTGGTTCAGCAGTTTGGGGTAAAGGTTCAGCAGTTTCAAAAGAAGGATAAGTAGTTATGGTATTCTTAAATTTCTTTCTTTTGAAAAGAATGGTAATAGGTGCTCTTTTGGGGGTTTGAGATGGATGAGACTGAGAGGATGTTTCAGTCACATCTTTGACAAGTGTAGATTGCATATCAGCAGTTTCAGGCATCTCAATTTGCTGAACTGCCTTTCGTTTAAGGTTGGTGGGTTTAGGCTTTTGTTGTTTGGTTTTCTTGGCCTTTTTGGGTGAGGGTTTGGAACATGATGGTTCCATGGGGACTGTTTTTGGTTCCCCTTGGTCATCTTCTGGCCAGACAGCCGGTTTGTTATGCATTGAGTATGCTTGTAAGGTTAATGGATTTAAAACAGTTTTTTTTTCCCACAAGCACCTCATCTCCAAGTTTTTTAATTATGCATTGCATTATGAACCTTGGATACAACAAAAACTTCTTTTTAGAATTTTGGTGATACAACACCAACTCATTAAAGAAAAGTGCTGATGCCCTGAATTTTGTCTCATTCACAATGGAATGAAAAATAGGTTGAAAAGTAAAGGGCATCTGATCATAAGATCCAGTTTTTGGACTAAATCACATGATAATGTAATGAAACAAAAGTTTATATTTTGGTTCAAAGAATTTCTTAAAAATGGTTGCATGTGAGAGAGTACCTTGGTAACCACACTCTGTCATGGTTAAATGAATTTCAAAGATGGGAAAATTATCTGGTGCATCCACATCATTCAGACCCAGTCTTATTCCCAAAGTAGCTGGTGTGATTGCCATTACTTTCCCTTGGATGGTTGAATTTAGAAGAATAATCTGATCATTCACTATCACCGTCTCGGCATTTGCCCAGAACTCATTAAGAGTTTCAATATGGATTGGAGGATCAATGGTGAGGGCAGTGAAGTATTGGGATTTGACGACTAAATCAATGATTTCGTCGTATTGGGACCAGGCTTCATGTTTCTCAAAGTAGCCTCTTTGATTGTGTCCCTGTTTCAGTATGAGAGCCATGTGGTTTGTGTGTGTGTGTGGATCGAACAGTATTTTTGTTTGCAGGTGAGGGTTTGAGAGTGTTTTTGAGAGAGAAGGAGGGAATTTTGCTTTTTGAAAGGATAAGTGATGGAAAAGGTGTTTATCAGAACTTTATAACCGCCCTGGGTCAACCTTCTAAAGTGGGAAATGTCTGATTTACCCTTAATGATATAACTGCTAATGAAGAACAATTTTCATCAGTAGTTCCCATTTTCTCTTTAGTAGTTTGTTAACAACTGATGAGAATGTTTATAAACACTTTATTCATAACTTCTGATGTTTATTTTATCAGAAGTTAATCATTTTTCAGAAAATATCCCCATACTGATGTTTTGTACATCAGTAGTTTCTCTCTTTTTGTTTTTCAGAAGTTTATGACAGACAAATGTAAGTGAAAATAAAAATATGTGCAGAAAAATAAAAGAAACACTTACAAATTTAGCATCCCAAGCATGGATATTAACTTCTGAAATGTTGATGTGTCAAGGTGTTTTGTGAATATGTCAGCTATTTGATTAGCTGTTGTCACATGCTTTACTTCAATCTTGCCTTTTCATAACAATCCCTTATGAAATGATACCCGATTTCAATATGTTTAGTTTTTGAGAACTGAACAGGATTTTGAATGATGCTAATGGCAGATTTACTGTCTACAAGCAATGGTGTCTTGGTCTATTTGATTCCATAACTAAGAAGTTGATATTGGAGCCATTATATTTGTGATGTACAACTAGCAGCTGCAATGTATTCAGCTTCAGCAGCTGAAGTTGCAACAGATGTTTGCTTCTTTGATTGCCAGGACACTAGACAGTTTCCCGAGAATTGACAAACACCAGATGTTGATTTTCTTGACATTTTGCTCCCTGCATAGTCACTATCTGAAAAAGCTGTTAACTTGGTATTGCTAGAAGCAGGATACCAAATTCCAGGTGTAGGAGTTCCTTTCAGATATCTGAAGATTCTTTTGACTGAAATGAGGTGTGATTTTCTAGGAGCTGATTGATATCTAGCATAAACACATGTTGAAAACATAATATCTGGTCTAGAAGCAGTTAGATACAGAAGGGAACCTATCATACATCTATACATGGTTTGATCAACCTGTTTTCCTTGATCATCTAGTTCAACTTGTGTGGTTTGTGTCATGGGAGTGGAACATGATTTACAGTCTTGTAAAGAAAATTTATTCACTAATTCTTTAACAAATTTAGATTGATGTATAAAAGGTCCATTTGATTGTTGTTTAATATGCAGTCCTAAAAAGTACTGCAGTTCTCCCATTGTACTCATCTCAAATTTTGATTGCATGAGTTTCTTGAATTCATCACACAATTTTGTGTTTATTGAACCAAAAATGATATCATCAACATAAATTTGAACAAGTAAGACATGATTTCCAACATGTTTTATGAAAAGAGTTTTATCAATGGAGCCTCTTGTAAAGTTATTTTTGAGTAAAAAGTTTAAAAGTGTTTCTTACCAGGCTCTAGGAGCCTGTTTTAGGCCATACATAGCCTTGTCAAGTTTGTACACCCACTCAGGATGAGAAGGATCCTCAAACCCAGGTGGCTGACAGACATACACTTCCTCTTTTATTTTTCCATACAAAATGCACTTTTAACATTCATTTGAAAAACTTTAATTTTCTTGGAAATTGCATAAGCCAAGAATAACCTGATGGCTTCAAGTCTTGCAACTGGAGCAAAGGTTTCAACATAGTCAATTCCCTATTCTTGAGAATAACCTTGTACCACTAGTCTTGCCTTGTTCTTGATAATCATACCAGCTTCATCTTGTTTATTCCTAAAAACCCATCTTGTGCCAATTGGTAGCTTGTTTGGTGGTAAGGGACAGATTTCCCAGATCTATTGCTTCCTGAATTGGAGCAACTCTTCTTGCATAGCTTGCACCCAATTGTTGTCTTTGAGGGCTTCTTGATACTTCTTAGGATCCAACTGAGAAATGAATGTTGAGAAGAAGCAAAAGTTGGAAAGCTTGTTTCTTGTGAGAACACCTGATGCAATATCACCCATGATTTGATCCAATGGATGATCCTTGTGTTCAATTAGTTGTTGTAAACCACTAACAAGTGTAGGTGGCTCCTGTACTTCTTCAAACAAACCACTGAGGTTTATAATATCTGGTTCAGTTGTTTAAACATCATCAGTAGTTGTAGGAGCTGAAGCAGATGTTTGAGTTTGTACATCAGCAGTTGTTGAATCAGAAGCTTGTGAAACTTCTGATGGTTTGAAAGTTGACTTAATGACTGTATTTGGAGTCCATGGTGCAAAATCCTCATCATCAATCCTTTGATCACCATAATAAATAGGTTTAAATGAAATGACAGTCTTTTCAGGTCCGAAATGGAAGCTGTCAAGGTTAAAGAGCTCAGCAGGATGTGCTGAAATGAGAGTGTGTTTTGTTTCTTCTACTATCTTGGTTCTTGAGTTAAAAACCTTGTAGGCTTTTCTAGTGGAAGAATAACCAAGAAAATAACCTAAATCAACTTTTGCAGCAAACTTTGAACTAGAGGCTTTAATGTTTAGAATGAAACATTGACATCCAAAAGCCCTGAAAAAAGGGGATTAGGGGCTTAATGCCATGAAGAACTTCATAGGCAGTTTTGGAGTGTCTCTTGTTAACAAGGACTCTATTCTGAACATAACATGCAGTGTTCATTGCTTCAACCCAGAAATACAATGGTAGGCGTGAATCAGCTAACATAGTTCTTGCTGCTTCAATTAATGTCCTGTTCTTCCTTTCACCACACCATTTTGTTCAGGAGTTCTGGGAACACTGAATTATCTAATAATCCCTTTAGACAAGAAGAATTCATCTACAGTTTTGTTCCTGAACTCTGTTTCATTGTCACTTCTAATGGCTTTGACAGAAAGAGAATATTGTTTCTCTACTTGTAGAATGATGAACTTGGTGATTCCAGCTGCCTCATCATTGGAGAATAAGAAGAAGACCCATGTGAATCTTGAATAGTCATCAATGATGACTAGGCGGTACTTCTTTTTACCAAGGCTCATGATTTTGACTAGCCCAAATAAGTCCATATGGAGCAGTTGAAAACATGCAGTTGTTTTAGATTCTTCAATAGACATATAGGAGGACTTATGTTGTTTTCCCTTTAAACAGGATACACAGTGTTCTTGACACTGGTATACTTTCAAGGGTAGACCTCTAACCATCCCCATTTTTGTGACTTTATTTATGGTTTTAAAGTTCACATGGCCACGTCTCATGTGCCAGAGATCAGTCTCTGAAGTTGATGCCCTTGAGAAGAAACATGCAGTGTTGTTCAGTACTTTGTCCTTTTCAATGTCCACTGCATACACATTGCCACATCTTTTGGCTATCAACAAAGTATGATCTTCAATGATCTTCTCTATCAACTTCGGGCCTTCTGGTGATATGATCTTGCATGCTGTCTTTGTGAAAATGGAAGAATATCCTTTATCACACATTTGTGACACACTCAGCAAGTTGTACTCAAGGTTTTCAACCAGATTGACCTTGTCAAACTGTATTTTACCTGAAGAGACATTGCCATGTCCTAGCACATATCCCTTGGCATTGTTCCCAAAAGATACAGATCCTTCTCTTTGACTGATAAAATTGTTTATCAGGTATCTGCATCCTGTCATGTGCATTGAGCCTCCACTGTCAACATACCAAATGCTATTTAAGCCTCTGGAGACCCTCTGCATAAAGTAGCAAATTAGTTAGATTTGGGAACCCAAGTCAATTTGGCTTTGGGTTTGCTCTTGAGAACATTAACAGTTTGTTCTTGACCAGGTTGAGAAATCCATGTCTTTTTGGCAATGGATTTTTCATTAAGAGCAATGATGGTATCCTTTTGAGGACCACCATCAACTTTGGTCATCAGTAGTTGTACCATATTCATGAGATCTTTAATCTCAGCGGTTTGTGAAACTGCTGATGATTTAGGTCTAACTACTTAAAGAGAATTTTGAGAAAAAAGATTGTTGTTGAGATTTCATCTTTTTCTGAGAAAAGGTGTTGCCTGGTTGTTGTTTGTTGGGAAAGAAAGTTTCTTCAAAATCATTTTTGAGTTGTTTTCCCACAACCAGTTGTGAAATTTTCTTATTATACTGATTTATTTTTCTGTATCTACAAAATTCTGTTTTGTGGTTAAACAAACCACAAATTTCACATTCTTTTGCCTTTTCTTTTTCATTTAAAGGCAAATTTCTGACAGTCTTGATTTGATTTAGGTCATAAGTAGTTTTCAGGTTCTCAACTACTGATGTAGATGAAACTACTGATGGCTTAAAATCAGATTTGATCAGTACTTCTGAAGAACTTTCTTTTTCAAGTTTTAGAAAGTTTTCATGAAAAGATGTGCATTCTTTCTCTTCAGAAGTTTGATTTTGAACTATTCTTCTCCCGTCATCAGTAGTTTTGGGAGAAAAATCAGTTGGTGTTTCAGTGTGATAGTACCCTATACCAAACCTAACATTTGATGCACTCTGCTTGTTAAGCAACAGTTGGTACCCTTTACATGACTCAACCCATTTTTCACATTCAACCTTGGTGTCAGCAAGCTCTTTTCTGACATTTCCTAAGTCTTCTATCATGATTTTAAGTGGTGCTTGGGTTTCAATAGCATTATTTGTTAATTTAGAATTTTCTTTTGATTTTGCAGCAAGTTTTCTTTCTAAATCACATTTTATTTGAGTATATTTTCTTTGAGTCATTGGTTTTGCCTTGTAAATGCACATTGGTCTCTCTTATGAGAGCAAAAGATTCTTTGCATCAGTTTGAACATAGTTTTGTCAAAGATTCTTTTGAAACCTGAGATAAGGCAGATTTTGAGGTGCAGCCCTCAAATGTCATTAAGGCAAAGTTCTTTCTGCCATTGTCAGGTTCTCCCCAGTTGATGTCAAACATTTTGTTGTCTGCATCAGGATTGCACTCAGTTGTGTCAAAAGGAAGACTGTTCCAGTCAACATACCCTGAAGTGAAAAGACATTGTTGTGAGGGTTGCTGAGTTTGTTGAGGTTGTTGAGCAGCTGGAATGGAAGGCATTGATTGTTGGCTCTGCATTTGTTGAGCAGGCATATGTACATATTGTATTTGTGGCACATATTGGATTTGTGGAGCTTGTGCCTATACAAAATGTGCACTTCCCTGTGTTCCATTATTCCTATTATAACTAGGGTTATACTGATTTCCATACTAAGGTTGATTATAGCTAGAGCTTCTACACTCTCTAGCAAAGTGTCCTAACTTCTGACACTTGTGACATCTAAGTTTAGATTTGTCAAAACCAACTTTTGCTGAACTGTTCAGTCCTGGAAATTTCCTTCCTGGCCTTTTGTAAAATTTGTTAGTTTTTATTCTTAACATGGCCAGTTGGTGTAAAATGTCCATTTCTTCTAAGTCATCACTGCTAAAAATTTTCAAGTCATCCATGACAAAACACATGTTATCAGCAGTTTGACTATTTTCATCATTGTCATAAGCTGGATATGATCTTTCTGATGAGATCCCAGCAGTTATGTCAATGTGGTCAAAAGATCCAAAATTATTTGGACAAGAAGGTGAGTCTTGTCCCAAAAGTGCTATACTACCTGGTACATAGTCATCAGTTGTTTTACCAGAACTTTGCAACCTTTTCTTTTGATCAATTTCTCTTTCAAAAGTTAGCAATCTCCCATGTAATTTTGTAAGAGTGGGGGACTTAAAATCTGGTGAAGATCTGAGAACTATAGAGTAAGTTTCCCATTTTTTGGGTAATGACCTTAAAAATCTATGAAGCATAGATACATTTGTGTAGGTCTGGCCATTTAATTTCAACACTGAAATTAATGAGGAGAATCTTTCAAACTGTTGTGTCAAAGATTCCCTATTAATATGAGTAAATGTTTCATATTGTTGAGCCAGGATTTCTCTGGTGTTGGCAATCACCTCTTCAGTTCCTCCAAACTGCTCTTTTAGGCAGTCCCAAAGCTCTTTGGCACTTTCACAATGTAAAAGTCCAGAGTAGATTTCATTTGGGAGTGTCATTGCCAACATAGAGAAAGCCTTGGCATCAAGCTCAAGTTTAAGGAAATCTTCATCTGTGTAGTCTTTTGGGTCTTTTGGTATTTCAACTTTAGTTTCAAAATTTATATTTACTGGTTTATGAGGACCATATATCATAGATTTCCAACAACCAGTGTTGGTCTGAGACAGAGTATGTACCATCCTTTTCTGCCATATGTTATATTCTGAACGAACAAGCATAGCAGGTTTATTGACAGAACCTGTATTATGAGGGTCCATTTTTGAGAGTATAGATTTGTCAAGTTTCTCTCAAACTGATGGATGTTGAAAAAAGTGAACTTTTATCCTTTATTGAATATCAATAAGAGCCTATGTCTGATTCTCAATTTTTTAGATTGATATTTGATCAGATAAACCAGTGCTCTGATACCAATTGTTGGATCATTATGCTCTTTTAACAGTTGCTTGCTTATGAACACTTAACTGTTTTTGCAAGTTTAATCAAAGCAGTTTGCACAACGGAATAAGTTATAAAGTTTCACTATCAACATGATTTATTACTCCCCATGGATGTTTATAAACAAAAGACAGTTAAGGAGAATCTAAGTATTGAATGTATATGACAATAAATAAGAAAATAGATTCCCAGATTATGAAATGAAATATCATGTAAAAGCTTTGAAGGATTTCAGTTTTTCAATTAAAATCGATGTCTAAAACAAAGGGATTAACCCATCTATTTATAGAAAAACAAATACATGAACCTTGTTATAAAACCAAGTCTGCAACAAGTTGCAGTCTTGAAACTTGTATAAAAGATAAAGTACTAATAAACTACTAAACTACCGAAACATAAGGGCGGTGGAAAGATTCTATTATAAGTGCTGATGAGTGACAAACTACTGATGAGTAGTTTGTCTTCAACATTTCTTCAGTTGATTTGTTTGGTTTGACTTCAAAACTTCTGATCTTTACTCTTCAGTACTTGTTGAATCCTTCTTCAGTACTTGTGTCTTCTTTCTTCAGTAGTTCCATACTTAGAATATTTTGGCAGAAGTAGGAATTAGACTAAGATTAGCAAAACAGGTTTCTTCAAACCTTTTTGTCCTTACACCCACACTCTTTTGACCTGCCTTTGAAGCTCTAATCAACATAACAAACACTCCTTCGACCTACCGAAAGGTCTAATGGGATGTTTGGCAAACTGATTTTCACCAAAATATCCAATTCGATCCACGTTTTGGCATTTTCAATCATTTACGCATTTAATCTTTCAAAATATCTCATTTTAATGATAAAAAATTTAGATTGGCTCGTCAAACTTCAGAAAATGACTGTCTTCCAACATCGGTTATCAAAAATAACGCAGAAATGTAAAACAATTTTGGATTTTCTGAAATTTTGTCAAAACACTCCTAAAATCTTTTTGAGTTTTGTATATATGAAGAAAATCAAACAGAAAGAAATAAACTTTTTGTGATTTTCTGGTAAAAGGATCATATCAGTTTACGATAGATCAAATCACACTGTTGTTCTGTTTCATTTTAACTTTACATGCTATGTGACTTGGCAATTGCTGGTATTGTTGTCCACATAAGCTCACATGCAGACTGTTATCCAGTGCTTTAAAATGATACGCTTAAGGTGTTTTAATAAATAACTCACTTGTGGTTCCCACACACACGACATACTCTCGTATCAAGGAATTTTGCACAAAGATTCATTGTAACGCGTGATTATGCTGTTGTTATCCGTGTATTACAAGGTATGAGACACAGAGGTGACAGGTCAGCAAATTATTGCTTCAAAGCGACTTGTGCACTCTACCAGGTTGAGGCATATATCAATCATGATTTGCATCATAGATTTGATACGATGCATTAGATAATCTTTGATTATCATCATACATTTCAAGTTCCTCATTCGGTAACTTTAGGCTTTGGTAATAAAGATCTTTTAATAAGATACCCTGACTGAATCTATGTCCGTAAATCAATACAACAAAAGATCACTCAGGACATCCCTAGATAACAAGCAACATAACGACCCGTAACCTCCGATTTTGGCAAACCTTATCAAACGAAATTATGGTACTAAGACCATATACCCATGAGGTGTTCAGCAACATAGCAAGCAGTTCGTTATGTTTGTATCACTAAGGCACGCATTAATAAGTCTACGAGCCTACCAGCACATGACCCAAAGTCAACACATATCAAGCATTTTTTTTTACAATTCTTTAGCATGCGAAATATCCTCACTGATGTACCATCATTTCATCTTTTTCTCCAGGAAAAGTCATTTTGGGATTTTCTTATTTTTATGGTTTTTTCAAAAAAATTTGATGTTTTTGGTTTTTCTGAAAGAAATGCTCCCCCTACAATTAAAAACATATTTTTGAAATTTTAATTTTTTTTAAAGCATAAAAACAAAACAAATTTGATAACCCGATGAGGAGTTTAATCCTGTTTTTCCTTTATACCGTTAGCTTTTAATAAAAATTCAAATCATGAATTGTCAAAAGCTTTGGTAAATAGATCTGCTCTATGGTATTCAGAGTGGATTTTTATCATATCAATCAAACCTTTAGCATAGCAATCACGAATAAAGTGATACCGTATTTAGATATGCTTAGCCTTAGAATGATGAACAATGTCTTTTGTGAGTGCACTGGCTGCTTCATTATCGCAATGAATCTGTTGTTGAATCCAAAGTACTTGTGAACAGCAACTAGAGGCTGACACATATTCGACTTCACATGTACATAAAGCAACTGACGTCTGCTTCTTGCATTGCCAGGTCACAAGTAGCTCCCCAGAAATTGACATCTAGACGTTGTGGATTTGGTGTCAATATCACAGCCTCCGTAATCTGCATCACTAAAAGCAATGACGTCAAAACTATCATCATTAGGATATCATAACCCGCGTGATGGATAACCCTTCAGATAACGTAGTATTCGCTTACACTACAAGAAATTGGGGTGTTTACCTACACAAAATTTACCTACACATGTAAATGTGTGGGTAAATACCTACACATGTTTGAATATGTGTGAGTAATGGTAGATAATATCTTTTCATGATATTTTAACACTTAATATGTGTTGGCAATACATTTTACCTACACTTGGAAAGGGTGGGAAAATTTCCCACCAAAATTGATGATCAATTATTTGTTACGTTACCCACACATATGCCAAAATTTTGTTATGTGTAGGTAAATTATCTACACGTATGTAAAAAACAATTATATGTGTAGATAATTATTTATGTTTACCAACGTATAATATTTGTAAATAAATGTGTAGATAAATTAAGTAATTAAATTTTTATTTAATTATTTGTAATTGATATGGAAAAACAAATGCCTACACATATTTAAAAAAATACAATATGTGTAAGTATTTGATACATGTAAATTGGGTAAACAAATATTTATTTATATTTTTTTAAATGTAGTGGCAAAGAAAATACCTACCTGTATTAAAAATGTATAATATCTGTAGATATTGGTTACATTTAAATTTAGTATATAAATCTTTACTATTATTTTTTTTTTTGAAAATGACATGACGACTGTTAAACTAGGGATGAGCTCGGGACGGTATCGGATCCAACCGATACCGATCCCAAAAATACCGATCCCGAAAACTCTTAAAACCCAATACCGATACCGATACCGATACCGAAATCATACGGTACGGTACGGTATCGGTATCGGTACGGTACAGGTATGGTATGGTATGGTATTGGTATTTTAGCTTAAAATACTGATACCATACCGATCCCGTACCGATACCGATAATACCGAAACCAAAAACCTTTAAATTTGGGTACTGATACCGATACCGAACACCCTCGGTTCGGTTCGGTACGGGATCGGGATCAGGACGGGACGGGTATTCGGCGCTATGTGTTCATCCCTAGTTAAAACTATATACGGAGTAATAGGTATATCTATATCTATATCTATATATTTAATAAACCAAAGCCATTTATCACTCAAAGAAGGCATCCTCTTCGCCAATGATCTCCAGCCCAGCCGGTTTGAGGTAGGGTGAGTTTTTCCTTAGGGGTTCCAATTCTGGTGGTAGGTCATAGGTTCGATTCATGCACACAACAAAAAAAAAATTTCGTAACGGTTTGAGCTTAGGCAAGGAGGACACCAGTGTGTGGGTATGGATTCAAACTTAGAACCACTAGGTTAGGGTTGTATAAGGATTTCCACTGAACTAAGCCTTTAAAAAAAAACATCCTCTTCATTGAGGGTACCATTCGCATTAGTTAAATTTAAAAAAATATATATATAAGACAAGAAAACCCTAGCTATTTTTTCTTCTTCTTCATACGGCCTCTCTTCTCTTTTCCCTTTCATCCTCTTCGATTAAACATTCAATCTTCGAGTCTACGGCTGTGCAAATGCACCGACCTGAATTGAAGACCAAAGATTTTAGATTCTGGGTATCGGTCTCAAAGTTGTTTGGTTTATTTGTTTCCATCAGAAACCCGAGACAGATTGCAAAAGGGCTGCTGAATTCAAACGAAGCAGCTCCATTGAATTTTTATGAATTTAATTTACAAATAGGTGCACATCATTGATTTCAACGATTAAGGTAAATTTAAGTGGCTTACTTTGGAATTAAATTACATCTTGACTCTTGTATATTGATTGGGATTTTGGAATTAAGTGGTTTAACTTTAAATTGTTGCTCGGTTGAATCCTGCATGCCATATGTTTGTTAAAATGTCCAAGTTAGATAGTATTGTAACAATATGATCTTTAAATTGATTTACTAAAGTCTAGGTTTGTTTATTAACTATGTTTCCTTTGGTTATTAGCTAAACATATAATCCAATATGATGTCTATACTTGCAAAGCAGTTGACTATCCTAAAACTTCATTTTTCCTAAAATGTTGGATCAGTCAACAGCTTCTATGGATAATTGTAGTCATGAGTTCTCTACAGAAAATGGTTTAAACATGAAGATGTCGATGAACCCTTTCTGCGAAACAACACTTGAAGAGGCGCTTTAAATCAAGGAGTCTTGGTTTGCGTCGGAGATGATTGCTGTGAGTATGGGACCGGGCCAGTGCGTGGACACCCTTCGCACGCCTAACAGTTGCCAAAGTTCTTAAAGCCAACAAATGCTCAACCTCAACAACATCATTATGTAACAATCATATGTTAACTCAGGTAATTGTTTGAAGACAAAACTGACTTCAGATTCGATAAAATGTCCCACTCATTTTTTAAGTATTACTTTGTTGTTTTTTCTTACAAATATTTGTATGTAAATGAAACAGAGTGACATTTACTAAGTTTTTAAATGATAATTTTCAGGAAAAAAAATGGAAGAAGAAAGATCAGAAAATTTGATAAGCAAGTTCTTAGCAGGCTTAAATTTAACAGCAAGAAAGCTCCTTTTTCGGTTGATTTCAACCGGCCCGATTCCACAGCACATAGCATTCATTATGGATGGAAACCGAAGGTTCGCCAAGAAATGGAAGTTGACCGAGGGTGGGGTCATAAAGCCGGATTCTTGGCGCTCATGTCGGCGCTAAAATACTGTTATGAGATAGGCGTTTGAGACATGACCAACATCTTTGAAGGTAAAGTTTATAACTTAATTGTTATGAGAAAATGAAATTGAAGGCTTAGATGACGCGTTTGCAAGTTGGAATATTGATGACCATGATCTGTGTTGATGATCTTATTTTCATTATGTATTTGGTCATGTTTATTGGAAGTATTTCCCAGATATAGAAATGATGCAGTCAACTAAAACCTTATGCGTGAGGGAATGACAGTGGTGGGTAAAACACACCAGGTATAGTGATGAGCAGCCTTTACACAAGGCGATTGCCTTGGGCTCGCCATATGTTCTATTAGCTGATATATTTGACTCTTTAAGTGTCATCAAAATGCTTTTTCATTTCAAAACTATTAGTTTTCTTTAATTATTAAAAAACCCGAAGAGATGTTAAGAAAACATTTGATCACAAATTTGTTAGGGGCGACTTTGTGATTTAATGTCTAGACTTTTGTTGTTTTACTATTGAAAATCGGGTTTTTTTGTTTTCTATCATGATCTATTTCAGAATTGCAAGATATTCCCTCGGGTGTTCTCGATCTTTCCCAATTAGCTAGGTATGTTTATATTTCTCATAGCTTCTAGCTTTGTAATAAAAAAAAGACAAATGAGTTTGAACAATACCATACAAAAACAGTCCACATTCATGTTTATGCTTTTAAATTTTCTACTTGATGTACTAATTTTTTTTTCTTATGTATTCTATGCAATCAATTGTTAAGGTATATCAAACATTTACTCGAAATGAAAAGAGGCCATGCAAATATATTTGTTATCCCTTCATCCAGGTTCGGCGTTATTGTCCCATGCAGTAGCAAACTTCTACTATCTTCTTGGTCAAATAATCCATAGCCCTGCAAATATATTTGTTATCCCTTCACCTACTGTCATCTATGCAATTTGTGCAGGAAATTACTATAGAGCTTCCTGAACGTGTGCAACGACAACTTTGCTTATGTATTTGGTGGTATTGTCTGCATCATTCTCAAACCGGTCAACTTGAGACTTGGAGGCTTACACATTAGGATATGGAAAAAGGTTGGATATCTAAAAATGCGGCTGCAATATATGTAAGTTTACTTTTTCTTTTCTACCACCAAGTATTCATTATTTGGTAAACAGTTTATTTATTGTATTTGTTTTCTTTCTTTTTTCCTAAAAGGAAGAAATGATGAAGTTGAGAAACCAACATACCGTGGAATCAATATGCGACAAGTCGATTATTGAGAATGTACTTAGACGAAGCTCTATTCGTTTGCATGGGTGGAGACATATCCAACTATTGTTGATAACACAATGGGTACAACTAAAAAAACGTCCTACTTGTGATGAGCTAGTCCATGCACTTCAAACAGTGACAAGTAACTATGCAATTATGGAACAAGCACTGATTGAGAATAATTTGATGCCTTCTCCATTAGGCACATCTGGACAATCTCAAGGTGATAGTCTAGAAGTTGATGGAAGTATCGATGAGTGATGTCGTTTAGGAATTTTATATAACCCGTTAGTAACTTATGGTCATTATTTGCTTTGGTTATTTGAACACTAGTGTTTTGATTAAGAATGTTAATTTGGTTGCGTATGTTTCTGTAACTATTTTTGTATTTGTTTGTATACATTTAAAAATTATTATTAAATAAATTGTGGTTAACTGGTTATTATCTACACATTTAAATATTTTTACCAACACATCAATATATAATATTTCTACACATGTTAAGATTAATACCTACACATAATTAGCTGCCACGTTGGATGCCATGTCAGCTGTCACGTCATACGCCATTTTAACAAGTTGTACTTCTACCAACACATACATATTAGTTTTAGCCACACATATATGTGTAGGTATAGTTTGCTATATACCTACACATAATAAATGTGTAGGTATTGATCTATATCTACAGTGCTGAGTCTACACATCATGACACTTAATTTATGTGTAGGTAAACATAACTACTAACACATTATATGGTTTTTCCTACACATACTATGTATGGGTAAATACCCAAATTTCTTGTAGTGTTAACTGTAGTGAGGTGACCCATATATCAGCTTCGATTGATGATGAGCACAAATACATGTTGCAAACATTATATCCGAGCGGGAAGCGGTCAGATACATTAAAGATCCAACGATGGCTCGATACGTGTAGGGGTCGGTGTGCTCCCCCTTAGCATCAACTCCAATCCCATGATTGGGTTTTATGGGAGTGTCAATTAGTTTCGAATCCTCCATCTGGAATCGGCTCAAGACTTCGGATACGTATTTAGTATGGTGGAAGAAGATCCCCGATGGCAAATGATCCACTTGCAATCCAAGAAAGAACTGCATTTCTCCCACAGAACTCATCTCAAATTTCTCCTGCAGGACCTTTTCGAATTCCTTACACAAAAGTTCATTGGTAGAACCAAATATAATATCATCAACATATATTTGTATCAGAAGCAAATCACCCTCTGTTCTTTTTATGAACAGGGTACAGTCAACTTGTCCTCTTTTGAAACCTCTGGATAGTAAGTATGTGCTGAGCTCTTCGTACCACTATCTCGGGGCTTGGTGCAAACAGTAGAACGCTTTGTTTAGTTTGTAGACCTTATCCTGGTGGATAGGATCCTCAAAACCCGGTGGTTTCCCAATATAAATTCCTTCCTTTACCACACCATAGAGAAAAGCACTTTTAACATCCATCTGTTACACCTTATATTTCATATAAGATGCTTACGAAAGAAACATTCATATTTCTTCTATACGTGCGACCGGTGCAAAGTCTTCGTTATAGTCAATTCCTTCAGTCTAACGAAAACCTTGTATGACCAATCGAGCTTTGTTTCGTACAATCACTCCTTGATCATATTTCTTGCACTTAAAAACCCATTTGGTGCTAATTTTCTTCCTGTCTGGTGGTAAATCAGTCAATGTCCAGACTCCTAACTTCTAAAATTGTTGAAGTTCCTACTACATCGCATCCACCCATGATTCGTCGTACAGTGCTTCCTTGTAAGTTCTCGGTTCAACCTGTGAAACATAACAAGCAAATGACCAATCATTTTGATCACATTTATTTTTGTATTTTAGAATATAGGGCAAGGGCTCCGATATTCTCATTCGATGATGCACGCCGCAACTATCCACGTGTCATCACGCTGCTACCAGGATCACCAATAACTTGTTCTAATGGATGAACCTTGTGAATTTGAGATTCCGGATGATTAGGAACAGTAATCACCGTTTGAACATTCACATTCTCTGCCATATCCAGATCATTGCCCATATTCGATGTAGATGGAATATCTGGATTTGGTCACTGGTGGTGATACTATACTGTTATCTAAGACTGCTTCACTAGTAACTTCTTCATCGTCTTCCGACTCAGAAGAATCAAGCGTTGTAAAAGCCTCTTGAAAAACTTATTCTTCAGATATAGGAACATTGTTATAATTAGAAGCTACTGCCGGAGGAGATACAGTGATCGGATGCACTAACAGTGAAGTAACCGCATTCCCACACTCGTTATAAAGTCGTAGAACAACCTCTTCAACCAAGCTTTCTAGATTGAATGACTCAATAACTCTTTGTATTCAAACATCCAATCGGGTCCATTGCCATGAGCATTCTGAGTGTAACGCTAAACATTCTGAGTGTAACCCTCTTCTGCTTTCAATCCAAATTTCTCTGTAGGATTTAACATTTTATACGGCGCCCCGAATGGTTCTATATACTCTATGTTCGGCTTGCGTCTGCTAAGCAGATCATAAGATGTCTTTCCAAATTTCTTCACTATCAACACACGATTTATGGTATAACATGCTACATGAATAGCTTTGTTCTAGAAAATAACCGGATGATTTGAATATGCAAGCATAGTTCTAGCCACTTCAATTAGAGTCATGTTTTTCCTTTCTGCAACAACATGTTGTTATGGAGTATTAGGTGCACTGTACTCGTGATGAATTCCCTTCTCTTCGCACAATGCATCCATCACGGAATTCTAATACGCGGTCCCGTTATCACTTCTGATTCTTTTGATTTTCAAACTATAAATGTTCTCCAACCGGGCAAAAATAATCTTCAAATTGTTAAAAGTTTCACTCTTGTGTTGCATGCACATCACCCACAAAAAATCTGGAATAATCATCGGTAAGCACAAGACAATAAAGATCTCCGTTGATACACTTACGCTTCACAGGTCAAAAAAGATCCATGTGTAGACGCTCAAGTGGAATACTAACAGAGTTAACTTTCTTGGGTTTATGGGAATGTTTATGCTCTTTTCCTTTCTTGCAGCTCACACATTTGTCATTCAAGTGGAAATGTTTAACGTCCACGCCTTCTACTAGCCCATTTTTCACCAAATTGTTCATTTTTCTTAGGTGAATATGCCCTATCCATCTGTGCCACATAATAGATTCTTTCACAGTAGCCTTAGATAGAAAACATGTAACTTGACCCTCTGCAGTGGTAGCCTTGCTCATGTCAAGAATGTACAAATTGTTCACTCTCGGAGCTTTTAGCATGATCCACTCTTTCCGTATCTCAAAACCAGGCTTCATGATGTACCAAGATTTATCATCAAAGTATACAGAAAACTTATTATCACAAATCTGAGAAACACTCAGCAGATTGTAATCTATCTGCTTCACATAAGATATCTTCTCGAAACTTACGATCCTATTACTCACACTCCTTTCCATCGGTATATAACCACCCTTGTTTCCAACAAATGCGATATATCCTCCATTAATGTTCTTGATGTAAAACAAAAGCGACGTATCTCCAGTCATGTGCCCGGAAGCTTCACTATCAACAATCCAGAGACTGCTAATAGGGCCAGCTGGAACTCCGTGCACCAATCAACAAGTGATTAGTTTTTTTTATGGGGGACCCAAGCCTTTTTGGTCTTAGGTCTTTGAGTGTCAATAATTGGAGCATTCAAAGGATATTGGATCAAGTGAGCCCTCACTTTCGAACACACCCACATACTGACAAAATGCATGAAAATCGATGGAACACCCAAATTTATGTTGATTGATCACGTATATGCCTATCTACATAAATCCATACACACGATACATAGACATGCACCTAGTGTGAAGTTTCGAACATGTATAAACACACACACACACACAAAGACAAGTGTGTGAGTGTATGTATAGGGCTGAGAACAAGTTGCTAGACCATGATTTTTATAATAAACCATAACTTGTTTAATGAAGACAATTTTGGAAACATGTTTTAAAGTACCGAAAACATGTGTTAATTAGCCTTAATACTGGAGTTTTTCTTAGAACATATGTTAATGGTCGAATTGTATGTGTTAACGAAGCAAATGCTTATATGTGTTATGTTTTATACAAAATGACCAAAATGTAAGTTAGTATGTCACTTTTGGATACAAACAACAAAACCACACATACAACACATGGTAACGCATAGGAATCCAAGACACCTATTTTGCCACTTTTGACTAGCCATGATTACAATAACGACAAAAACGAACTTTTCCAACACATACAGTGTATGACATATATGGACAGTGGTACAGAAACACACAGTCCATAAGTGTTCAAGCCGGGTGAACAAATGCATGGTAAATAGTACAAGCATAGACTTAAGTTGCCTTTAATGAAATTAGGGCATCACAGTCCAGACATTTCCACATCAGACACAGTCCAGATTAGCAGTCAGACATCAGGTGAGTTCCCACGGCCCTATTTTTACTGTTTTCATACCTTTTGGGGAGGAAAAACATGCATACAAGTTCAATTACATTTTTGACGATTATGTGATCATGAGACAAAAAGGTTCAGAGTACTCATAATCCCTCGTGTCATACATTTCACTGTAACCATTAGATATGGACTTAGCCATGACACACCTAGATCTATTGGGTTAACACCCACACTCTTGGTTAGTCGCTCTAACCGGATGACAGATATCAAAAGAGTGCTTGTATTTCACATTACATTCATTATCTTTAGTGTACAACGTGCGAGGCACAACATTTGTCAAGGTTTGGTTACGGGCACATGATAGTCACATAATGATTATTGTCTTAGCTAGGCAATGATCCAGTCACCCATGGTTTACATAGAATTCAAATCCCGTGACCTCGCCAACTTAATTGTTGACATATGTTAATTGCATGTTTTTCAGGCAATTAGTTGAGCAACATGGAACTTGGAGTCACGTACAAGCATCTCGGGGATTTTGAGAACCTTGTTTTGGAAATGATTTTAGAGATGTCATTTAATGATGGTTTTTAAGAAAATGTTTTGTTTATTTATGTTAAACACTATTGTCTTTTAAAATATTTCCTATTTATTAAATTGATGCTTGCGTGACTTGTGTGCTTGAAAACTTTTCGAAGTTACATCTCGCGTTTTTGCCCTAGCGGGGTGTGACATACAGATAAATCTCAAATTATGAGATTTTTTGTGGACAAAATTTGAAGGTAATTTTGTATAGTTTTCGATAAATAAAAGTAAGGGGATGGTAAATTGAGAAGAAGTTTGATATGCGAACAAAAAGAAAAAATGACATATTGGTAAAACACTTAATAAATTTTCATTCCTCTCATTTTTTATTATTTTTTAGTAATTAATTAGTTAACCATATTTTGTCATACAAATATTAAAATTTATTTTACACATATTAATATTTATTCTACATGATCAATTAGGTTTGAAAATAATAAATTAAGTTAATGTAATTTAATTAGATGATTAGGAGAATATAATGAATTAATTAACTATCTAATTGTACCTGAATAACCTTAGAGTAACATTACATATAAATATTAAATGAGTATTCTTATTGGTTTAAACGTATTCTATTTTTATGTTTGAACGGAAAATTCCTACTTCTTATTAAACTTGAACTCATGACCTCCCCAACTTACATGCTCCTAGAATATTTGTTTTTACCATTGGGTCACCAACCCCATGGTCCAACCCTTTAATTGCTTTTATAATGAATCAGCAATGTTGGTACTCCAAACTAGGGGTGCAAACGAGCCGAACCGAGCTGAGCCCCACCTCGAGCTGCAAAAACTTATGTGAGCTCAAGTTCGGCTCATTAGAAATTTCTTAAGCTCGAGTTTGGCTTGTTTAGTATCTATTTGTTAATATATTAAATAAAAATAATATAAAGAATAGGCTCGAAGCTCGATAAATGATGCTTGGCTCGGGCTCATTTAGTAAATAAGCTTAAATAAGGGGGTAAATATTATTAAATATTAATAAAATTAATATTACGCTAAGGCTCGACGAGCCTGATGAGCTTCTCATGCCAGGCTTGAGCTCGGAGTCGATTAATAGACAAGCTTTGTTATACGCTCAAGCTCCGCTTGGGCTCGATAAGACTTGGCTCGTTTCGAGCTTTTTACCGAGTCGAGCTTGAGTAACTCGCGATCTGTATGGTTCGTATGCACCCTTACTCCAAACCACTTTTTAAGAACATGTATAATATTCTAAGTTGTAGTCTAGTATATATAATATTGTATAAGTTTATGAGGGTTTTAATGGATAAATTTAACAACATTAAGCGGAAATAAAAAGTTTGTTTGGGCTTACGATCCTTTCACACCTTTCCTTAATTAAGTGGCAAAATAGATAGATAACATGAGCATTCACCGTTAAAAAATCAAATGATCTTGGTTTATAAAGTTTAATCCACAATGTTTATTTCCAAGGTTCTCAATAAAATAAAAGTGTCAAATGTAAAACCAACTAACAACAATAACCATTCCCAGTAAATCTCAGAAATAATAAAGCTAAGTGTAAGGTCTGAAAAGGGTGAGGTCTATGTAAACCTTATGTCTATCCATACGAATACAGATCCTACTTCCAGAGAGACCTAGCTCAACAACACATCATCAAGGAGCATAAAACACTAAAAATACAGTAAGAGAGAGCTACCAATCACATAATATTAAATCTTAGATGCGAAACTTACACACAAATATTGCATTCAAATCTATTCCCGTTATGCATGCATGATGGTAAATCAAGTGTCATGCTTGAGTTCACACACAAATTCATCTAAATCCTTGTAAGAGGTCCCACCTTCATCAACTGCTAGTTTAGCTAATTCTCTCCATTTTTCTGCATTCTTTCGGACTATGACTCCCTTCTCATCCTTCATAATCTTGTTTATACACGAGACTAGATTTCCTCTCCTCACTATCCCGTTCTCATCAACTTTAACTCGCACACCTACACTCCAAATTTCATCTAGCAACTTGGCATTCGTAGTTTGATCTGTCCACTGAGGCATTCCAATGACGGGACTCCAAGACTTATTGCTTCGAGAGTTGAGTTAAATCCGCAATGTGTTACAAAGCATCCTACTGAGTCGTGTGCTAACACATCTAGTTGTCTACACCATGTCAAAACCAAACCCTTTCTAGGTACTTTCTCGTCCAAAAAACCTTTTGGGAGTTTTCCCTCTTCTTCAGCCCTAACAACCCATAAAAAATTCACATCAGTATCACTTAAGCTACATGCAATTTCTTCCATTTGGTCAGGTCCAAGTTGTGCCAGGCTCCCAAATGCAATGTAAACAACTGAGTTTTTTGGTTTATCGTTTAGCCAATTCATGCATTCTGTATGGTTCGACTTGAAGATATTGAACCCGTAATTGTTATCATCTTTAAGGCGTTTATCAAGGTACATCGATGGAATTGTTGGACCGATTACCTTCAACTTCCACATCTTTCTCATCCACTCTATCACCTAAAAGTAAGAATTATAAAACGAATCATGGACACACAATACAATAATATGTGATTGCTACATTTTAATTCTCTGACTTAAATGTAAATAAAATTAACACGCTTAGCTGCATTAATTGTTCACCGTTTTTTACGGCGAAACGCACTATAATTGGTTTAATTCAAAGTCCAAAGTTAAGTTCAATATTAGTTAGTTTAATTTTTCATGTTACACGTTTCATTGTTATAATAACAACAACCACCGTACCCAGTAAATCCAAACATAACCAGAAGTTATTAGTTGGGTCTAAAGAAGCCAAAGGCATTATAGTCCAGCGACATTTAGGTGGTGGGATAAGACATAGGGCTATAAGGTCGTAGGTTCGAATCTCACAAAAGGATTTTCTTATAATTATTAGTTTCCTCATGAATTGGTTACTTGATGGTAGAATATGCAATATTAGAAAAGTGGTCATTTGCTACATAAGTTTCTTACAAAAAAAAACACCCTTAATTTTTGGGCAAATTTGCTACGCAATAGCACCCAATACATTGAAAATTGCGTAAGAAATGCGTAGGAAATGGGTAGTAATTGGTTTTCGATGAGGGTTTTTCTAACATCAAGGTTTTGTTTAAAATGCGTCACAAATTTGAATTTGCTACGCATTTGCAACGAAACCTTGATGTTAGAAAAACCCTTGTCAGAAACCAATTACTACACATTTACTACGCAATTTTCAACGTATTTCTTACAAAAATATGGTGTGGGAAATTTGTGATGCAATTCCTGCGCATTTCTTGCACAATTTTCAAATTATTGGTTGCTATTATGTAGCAAATTTGTCTAAAAAATAAGGGTGTTTTTTGTCGTTACAAATTAGTAGCAATTTTGTAAAAATTTGTGACGCAATTTTTTTCCGTAAATAAAATTTTGTAGCAAGAGAGCCACTTTTCAAATAGCGATGATTGCGGGGTAACACTGGTGACACGATGATACTCTAGTTGTTCGTGAGTGATTCCAATTTACTATTAAAAAAAGGTCTAGTCTGAAGAGAGTAGGATATAGGATACACCGGAAGCAGCCTCTCTATTCTTAAGGGTAGAGGTAAGGTTGTCTACATCTTACCCTCCTCAGATCCTACCTTAGCTTTGCTATAGGTGGGATTAACTGAGTATGATATATATATATATATATATATATAGGATTCGGTTCTAATAAGAACTAGATTGAGTTGTGAGAACCGTGAAAAACCATATAAATTTTCTCACAAGAAAGCTGAACTCGTAGCCCATATAGGACCATAGTTGTCAAAGCGCCTAGGCGTACTCAAGGCGCAAGGCGCATAAAAACGACGGCTTTTTATAATTAAGCGCATAGTATAGAATACATTTTTAGGGATTCTAGAGATGTTTTTGGCTTGTTTAGGGCTACTTTAGGATGTTTTAAGGTTGTTTAGGTCTTGTTCATGACTCATTTAGGATGTTTTAGAGGTTTATACAACTTTTAGCCTGAATTTGACCGGAAAGCAGCCCTGATAGTGCGCCTCAGTGCCTAGGCGCGCGCCTCACAGGGCGCAGCGCACTTGGTGCGCCTCGAGCCTAGTCGCACTAAGCACACTTTTGACAACTATATATGTATAGGACTACTTTTATGTTGGTAGAAAACCATGTAAGTTTATATTCTTTACAAGTGTGTTTCATGTAATAATAATAAAAAAAAAATAGGTTGTGGATTTTTTACCAGTTGTTGGCTGCATGTTATTTGGTCCAGAGAAAAGTATAAGGGAGTGACAAACTGGAGGCTACATATTTTCGGTTGCGAATAGAAGTTAGTTAGGTGTTAAGTGAACGATGATTCTTTACAAGTGTGTATTACGCTGTCATGTTTGTTTAGAACTGTGTCTGCGAAGTTTCATATGTTATACGCTGTCATGTTTGTTTAGAACTGTGTTTGCGCAATAAAGCGCGCGGGTATGATACTAGTTTTTTTACATTTGTTAAAGTATTAGAATTCAACTTATTCTCAAACTCCTATTATATTGCTATTGTTATTTAAATCATTTATTACCCTTGTTTGAGCTTTTATTTATTTATTTTGTTTTAATTAATTTTCTATCTATATGGAAGATATTCCTACGTCAAAGATAAATAATATTAGAAAACGAATTTTTTTTTTTTTTTTTTTTACTAAAATATATTGAGGAAATCCTAAATCAAAACTAACAAACAAGTAAAAAGAAACGAAACTTTGTAGCAATACTGGTGCCTAGTGTTAGTCTGAACATTTATAATAACAATATTAGTTTATTTTATTTTATTAACTTGAAACCTTTCCATCTTTATACTTTCTTGTTCAACTCTTCGTTCCTAGCTAGCAGCAAAACAACCCAGATCACCGCCGGTTTGTGAAAGTTTGTTTACGTAGATGGTCTTATGTTCATGTATTCACATTAACATGATCTTATTCTTTTATATATATATATATATATATATATATAGGGAGGGTTTAAATGAGAACACCCATCTTTTATGAGAACCGTGAGAACAAATCTCAGCCATTCATCTATTTCTCTAGTGTTTTAATTAAAAAGGGCAAGGTGGTAATTCTACCTATTTTTCTTCACAACAGCAAAAATCCATCTTCTTCTTCACAATCATTCATATCCATCTTCTTCAATAACAAATAGACTGATCATCTCATCTAACCTTCCAGTCGATCAATACAGATTCGTCGATCATTACATAAACATCAAACATAAGGTTAGGGTTATCTATCTTCTTCTTATTATCTAACATTCCAATCGAATGAGGGTTTTTTTATCTTATTCTTATAATCTAACATTCCAAACGCATAATTCCTCCTGCTTAGGGTTTTAATTCTTTGTCGATCCCTTAATGCTTTTATAATTTTAGTTCTTATGGTTGCTTTTAGTTTAAAATTATTTATTTTGTTTGGTGAATTGTAGTTATGGTGTCTGTTATAGTAATAGTATTACCTGTTAGCCTGGTTGTGAGAGTTGAAATGAACAAAGGATCCCTTACAAAGAGGGTCTCTGGTCTTTTGGTTGCCAGAAATAGCTGGAAGGATGTTTATAATTCCAGGAAAGCCTTTAAAAGCTTCCTGCAAGTCTCTGTGGATGTTCTTCTTCTTTGGAAGGTTAAACAAACGTACACGAATTCCTTTTGGAACAACAACCTCGTCCACTTCACCCTCTAAAAAAAGATTTTATTATTATTATTAGTGCAAATGAAAAAAGAAATTGAAAGTTTGATCGTGAAAAGGTATGCATGTACGTTTGTGTTTTGGGAGAATTAGGGATGGGATTGGTCTTGAGGTTATTGACATTGGCAAGTTGAGCAGCCTTAGCGTGGTCCAATTCTTCCAATAACTTATCTTCCAACCTGGTGTCATAAACTTTGCCCTCACCAAACCCTCGTGGCATATTGCGAGTCCACTGCCTCATGTTACTCAACGAAACAAAAATATCTTGATATTCGT
Source organism: Ambrosia x helenae (assembly GCA_030844895.1). NCBI lineage: Eukaryota > Viridiplantae > Streptophyta > Magnoliopsida > Asterales > Asteraceae > Ambrosia > Ambrosia x helenae. The sequence goes on from CM061234.1 coordinate 28,075,569, forward strand.
CTTCATCATATTGGTCGAATTGGTCTATTATTTGTATTTTTAGATATATACCATTAACCATATGTTATAATTGAGAATCTTTTCATTCATGCAGGTGAAGCTCAATCCGCCTGACAATATAACTTGTCGTTTGAGTGGTCCGGGGGAGAAACCAAAGTAGTCATTGTAATGAAGAAAATTATGTGGCAAACTTGCCTACTAGGATTCTCGAAACTGTCCTAAAAAAAGCAAAATTGATGAAGGTAATCATTGTGATGAAGAGAGTTTTAGTGATCAAGATAGCGAAGAATATGAAGATGTTGGTGGTGAATGAAGCTTTTTTTTTTATATCTCTAGTTTTTATTTTAAAATAAGGTGTTCATGTACTAGGATTTTATACATGTAACATTTTGTTTGAATTTGAAATTTTATTTTGATGTTGGATTTATAGTTTTTTTATACTTTACTATTTTAGTGTTCTAATATTATGTGTTGGGTTTTGTTTTTCTTATTTTGTTAAATTGTCTGTTTTACACATGTGTAAGTGTCTCTTTTACACATGTGTAAATTGTCTTCTATCTCTTATTTATTTCTAAATTACACTTTTCGAGCTTATTTACACATGTGTAAACTGCTTGCTGTCACATATTTGTTTCTCATACTTGTTTCTGGATTAAATTTTGAAGGTGATTTACACATGTGTAAATTGCCTTCTGCACCTAATTTGTTTTCGAATTATGCTTTTCCACCTGATTTACACATATGTAAGTGTCTAGTTTTGTTCAATTGTATGTTTGCACATGTGTAAGTACCTGTTTTACACATGTGTAAATTCCTTGCTGTCACATAGTTGTTTCTGGATAAACTTTGAAGCTGTTTTACACATGTGTAAACTGTTCACTGTCTTTTAGTCTTAGTTTTTCTGTGTTCGATTTGTTTTACACATGTGTAAGTGTCTGTTTTACACATGTGTAAATTTCTCACTATCATACATTTGTTTTTGTATTAAACTTTGAAACTGATTTGCACATGTGTAAATTTGCTTCTGTCCCTTATTTGTTTCCGAATTACACTTTTCCAACTGGTTTCATGTGTATGTGTCTAGTTTTGTTTTTTCAATTTCATGTATATTATTACACATGTGTACGTGCCTGTTTTACACCTGTGTAAATTGCGGACATTGCAACCAAACTGCATTCTCAACAAAGCCAAACTTTGCAAGACATTTCAACCATTTCATTACCAGCATAAACATCCGTATATCATATATCAAAAGTTATAATCCATGATTACATGATATCCATGTTAGCGATTTGCATGGTACCATAAAAACTAGTCATTACTCAAAATGTCAACTACTCTAGCTTTTCATTTTGTTCTTTCTCAAACTGCAATGCATTCTGGACCACACTTTCTCTTTGAATATTTGCTTTCGAAAGCACAATATTCACATTATATTTCTTTCTTTGCAAGTTAAGTTGTTGTTTTTGTCTCCTGCCTTTCTCGTTTTTAAAAACACATTCCTAATTCTTAAAATAGGTTTCGTTATATGCTTCAATTGTATGTTTTACACATGCATAAATTGTTCACTATCACTTATTTCCTTCTGGATTACACATTCGCAGCTGATTTACACATGTGTAAACTAGTTACTATCTTTTAGTTCTAGTTTACCTTTGTTCGGTTGTTTTACGCATGTGTAAGTATCTGTTTTACACATGTGTAAATTTCTCACTGTCACTTATTTGTTTCTGGATTACACATTTGTAGCTAAGTTACACATGTGTAAATGTCTAGATTTGTTCAATTATCTATTTTCACACATCCTTTTACACATGTGTAAATTGCTATCTGACACTTGTTTATTTTTAGATTGCACATTTACAGCTGATTTACACATGTGTAAGTGTCTAGTTTTTTTCAATTGTCTGTTTTACACATGTGATTACTAAAAATACAAACTACCTAACAAATTGAGATAAACAGTGTAAAACTTGAACTTACAAAACTTCATCTACACAACAATAACACATAGTTTAAACCTAATTTCTTGTAAACGATCAAATCAACAACTGGTTGATGGTTCCACGAGGATGAAAACGATGACACATGACCGGTGCAACAGTCATAACAAACTTCTCTTCCCAACAAAAAAAAAAACACGCATACTTCTTGTAAACGATCAAATCAACAATTGATCATGGTGAAGAAGAAACGATTATGATTGGCTTAACGACCCTATGTAGTCTTCTTTAATAGTCACAACATCTCTATCACCAACGAACTGCCACAATCGCACCTCCTCCATTGCTTCATCCGATTCTAATGTGAATGAAAAACAATTCCTATTGCTACTATCGAGTTTAACCAGATCTGAATCAAGAGCTTAACCAGACCTGAATCGATACAAATCTCTACACATATACAGAAAACAATCACATGAATATACAGAAAAGAACCAGACTCCATTGAAACATTGAAAAATCAGAATCAAAGTTAACCAAAAGCATCGAAACAGTACCTAGTGTTTTGAGGCTTTGCGTCCGATTCTGCTTGAATGAACGATGGTAAACTGGTTTTCCAACCACCAATGGAGTGTACCAATTTTTCGGAAATGTGCTAGTGAAAGTGACAAAAATACAAAAACATTAAGTAAACTGGTTTTACTGATATTTTAAACAAATAAAACTGTTGACTTACACATTTGTAATAGCTCACTTACACATGCGTAAACTGCTCGTTTACACGTGTGTAAACTACTTACCACGAATTAATCAAACATATCACGCAAGGTTAGCTGATTCCACCTACACAAATGCAATATTAACTAAGATGATTTAAGACAATCAAATACAATGATTTAATATATGATATATTAAGCTTACAAAATATATCCAGGTAAATCTCAATTAGGAGGCTTACTACTCAAAGAAAACAAACTCAATACACTACGACATTTCATCAAACACCTCATATGCAATTTCTCAAAAAAATAATCCAACAAAATCCACCCAATAGGCACTTAAACATTTCATCAAACACCTCATCTACAAACTACTCAAACCCACCTTAATTGTTCAATTTCACTAATGCTACAAAATTTCAGCTATGAAACCAACAAAATAGAGGAGCACTTATATACTCTATTTCTTAGCAAATCAAAACAAAAAAAATGTATTCAGTTGCAAAACAATTGAAATTACCTAAAACACTAAATGCATAAATGAATTATTAGCAAAACAATCTTCTTTGTCAAGTGATAAAAGCAAACTTACCTAACAAATCCCAACCTCTAGAATAAAACAAGTGAAAGAAAAGTTATCACAGTTATCATCATCAATTCTCGACCACAAATGAGTGACAAAAAAAACTTACCGTCATCTATCTGGCTGATGTTAATCAAATACATATCTACGGCGAGTTGAACGATGGTGAGATAGAGTTTGGTTGTTGTGGTTGACATGGGATAAGAAGGATGGTGATTTGCTAATTAAAGAAGAACCAGAGAAAGATGGAGGAAGATGAAATCTGAAGCCACGATTTTTGTTGTTGAAAAGTATTTTTACCGTATTGCCCTTTTAGTCTTAATTTATGAACTCATTCTCACTAAAAAAACCCCATTTAATCTTGGCCTTTAATTGAAGTTGATCAATGGATGAAATTGGTTCTCATGGTTCTCACAAAAATAGGTGTTCTCAAGATAACCCTCCCCTATATATATATATATATATATATATATATATATATATATATATATATATATATAGGTAGAGGATCCGGTAAGAAAATTGTTTTGTGTAGGAAGTGTAGGAAGAGTTTTCAACCGTTGGATCAAATCTGATTAAATATTTAGATCAAGGGCATAATAGACTTTTTAGTCATTTTATTAATTATCAAAACCCACAAATTTAGCAACAAAATTATGGATTTTAATGAGATTCAATTATCTAAAATAACTAATTCTTCCACACAATATTCAATCCCTTAACAATCAATCGGTTCTTCATTTTTTTTACAATTAATCGATGATGGCAGAAGTTTTTCAAGATCTTTCGAATGGTAAGTCTTGTTTTATTTTTTTAGATCATTTTGATTTGTATGAGGTTTATTCAGATTTGATAAAAAGTCTACATTTTTTTTTATTATAATCAGATTTGAAGTCGTATAGATCGATTCCATCTGTATAGGAAGTTTTTTTATGTTTTTTTGATTTTATTTAAAACACTACAATAAAAACACTATCTACAAAATTATCTAAAACCAAAAACTTAGATGTTCTAACGAGTAAACACTGAATAAAACACTATTTTAAAACACTACTATAAAAACACCATCTACAAAATTATCTAAAACCCAAAACTTAGCTGTTTTAACGAAGAAACAAACGTATAATGTTTCATATTATATAAACACTGCATAAAACACTGCATAAAACACTATTATAAAACACTATTATAAAAGAACACTATTAGGTTTATTTGATTTGTTGTTAGTGATAAGAAAAAAGAAGATAGTAAAAGACCTTCGTTGATATTGACAGAGAGATAGAGAGAGGGGTGAGTAAAAATGGGATATATTTATTAATTATGCTTGAATTAAGGAGTGGTTAGTAGATATATAAATTAAAATGACTTTTCTACCCTCTTTTAAAACACTAATTAGACCATCCTACCCCTAACCATTAATTTATAATTAGTATAATATTAACTAACCTAAACTTTTAATCTAAACCATCAATTTCTAGATCAAACGGTTGAAAACACTTCCTACTCTTCCTACACAAAACAATTTTCTTACCGGAACCCTACCCTATATATATATATATATATATATATAGGGAAATTATAAACTGAAAACCCCCTTGAGTTAAGAAAACTAAGAAAACCCTTGTAAAAACCATCTAAAATTTTGTAATTTTTTTTGAAAAAAATACACAAGGTAACATACATGTTTTTAAGTGTTTTGGGCCAAAAAATTAAAAAAAGCGTCGAACGAATGTTTTTAAAAAAAATAAACAACGCAAACTTTGTAACAGCGATGTTAACATATGTTAAAAGGCAGAAAACATATGTTAACAGCGCTGTAACATATGTTAAAAAGCAGAAAACATATGTTAACAGCGCTGTTACAAAGTTTGCGTTGTTTATTTTTTTAAAAAATATTCGTTCGGCGCTTTTTTTATTTTTTTTGGCCCAAAACGCTTAAAAACATGTATGTTACCTTGTGTATTTTTTTCAAAAAAAATTACAAAATTTTAGATTGTTTTTACAAGGGTTTTCTTAGTTTTCTTAACTCGAGTGGGTTTTCAATTTATCCTCCCCTATATATATATATTTTCCGAAAATACACAAATATGATAAAGAAAGATCAAGTAAAACCTACCTCTTCTTCAAGTTGGTAGAAAGAATTAGTAAAGACCCAACGTGCTTGATCAATATTAGCAAACTGATTAAACACAGTCTCAGTCCAACCAGGGTATGGTCCATAATTGTGCACAAAAGATGGCGTCTCCCAGCTTTCCAGCTTTGGCAAGCCAGGAACCGAAACAGGTGCATGCGCATCCAATGGCAAAGAGATCAAACCCTTATGAACATGATAATATATACTGTTTACACTACAAGCTTGAGTCAAGAATGAAGCGCCATTAATTCCAAACTCCTTGGCCACATCCAAAGCCCATATAATGAAGGAATCATAGATGATTGCATCAATGTTGTTTCCCTTATTTTGAAGCTTCTTTATCAGATCACGTAGTGATCTCGACCCAACTTCGTTGAACGATTTAAGGTACGCTTCGGGGCTATCTGCACCCGCTAAACCGCCTTCATCATAACCATCCGAAATGGCTTCGAATTGAGTGGAGGAGGTGGTGGTGTTGTTGTTGAGGCGGAGGGTGGAGTTGAGGTAGATGGTTGTAACAAGTGTTGTTTTGACACCTTTTGAGACTAACCGTTTGCCAAATTGGAAGATAGGGTTTATGTGGCCTTGTATAGGGAAAGGGAAGAGTAAAACATGTGGTGATTGGTTGATCTTATGTTGTGCTGCCATTGTTGGTCTATCGGTAATGCTTGTGATGAGTTGTAGGTTCATATATGTTGATTTTATAGATGTAAAATGGACATTTATTGGAGGGTTTTCTCATTGCCTTTGTCGGTTATATTTTGAATTGATTACTTTTTTGTGTATATAAAAAATGTGACTTTGTGTTTTGCTGTACTAAGATATGATTTTGATAGAATAAGCAATAAATAAACTATATCAATAGGGTCGTTCTAATTAAACCCCCCAATTTCTAAATCAACCCCTTAACCCCCTAAGCGAGGCGCCTGGAATATCGTTTTCAGAGGATCTTAAGCTTTATGTCTAATCAGGCAGTCAGGCGCCTCGCTTAGGCCAAAGCAAGGCGCCTGACTGCCTGATTAGACATAAAGCTTAAGATTCCTCTGAAAACGATATTCCAGGCGCCTCGCTTAGGCCTAAGCGAGGCGCCTGAGAGTTTGATTAATCTTCATTAAACGTAAAGCCTGATATTCTCTCGAAATAATTACCCAGGCGCCTCGCTTTGGCCTAAGCGAGGCACCTGGTCCCATCAGATTTTGGCTATAAATTCATTCGATTTCATTATAAACTCGTTCGATTTCAATTCTTTGTCCACAACATATATAACATGTCGTATTACGACTTTATTTTCGGTGATTCTTATGACTCTAATAATAATAATAATAATGTCGAGGAGGGGTTTTCATATAATGTCGAGCAAGGTCCGTCATATAATGTCGGGCAGGGTCGGTCTAGTAATGTCGAGGAGGGTCAGTCTGGCATTCGTTATCGTGACAATGCGGTACAACTGGACTTGAATACACAGTGGAAGGACCCGTATGAATTTGAAGACGAGCCTAGTCAACCTGCCTACGGTTATACTTACGACGCTAACGGTGGTGATGACACATTTGAAGAACAAGACTGTACGCACTATGAAGACAGCGCTGTCGATGAGAAGCGGGTAGAAGATTAGGAGGAAGGACCTAACCCGATCAACCTTTGGTTCGAGACTAACCGGACATTTTCGACACGTGTTGAGTTGGTCGATTGGGTACATGATACGGGAATGGCAAATGGTGACGTCATAGTAATAAAAAGATCGAAGAAAAGAGGAGAACAGTTCGTGAAGGTATATATTTCAGTCACTATTGTTTTTAAGATATTAACAAATGCGTATTTTATAAATTGTTATTTAAAAAGTAACAATAAACTTAATTTATAAATTAGTTACTAAAAACACGTGTTTTATCGTTGGTCAAGGTTAATTCCCTACGGGTGCACCAGTGGTTTTCGGGTCACACACCTTTAGGATTACTTTCTCCTTTGCTAATAGTATTGTTAATTTTTAATTAATAAACTTTCTTATAATTATTTATTTAAAAAAATTATAAAAAAAAAAACTTATTTTCTAATAAACTTATTTTTGTTAAGGTTGTATTTCAATGCACTCTTGGGGGGGAGCATAAGAGTGTGGCTTTGGTGAGGAAGACGGGTAGCAAAAAAATTGGCTGCCCGTTTAAGTTGACAGGGGTGTTTGAAACTCGGACACGGGTTTGGAGGTTAAAGGTGAAAAACCCGACGCACAACCACCCTCCTTTTGAACACTTAGAGGGTCACCCGTATGCCAGAAGACTTTCTGTGGATGACAGACAACTGGTCGGGGAGATGACAGAGAATGATGTTCCTAAGCGTAGCATCTGGAGAATGATCCTTTCAAAGAACCCGGAGAGAAAGACTACCCTGAAAGATATACACAATGCGGCTCAGATGATGAATGCTGGAAAGGGAGTCATTCCAAAAGGTGCAATGGAGCACCTCGAATACTTTCTGACGGAGAGAGGATTCACCTACTACACGCGTGCGGATGAAACCACGAAGGCTCTCATGGATATTTTCTTCGTTCACAAACATTCACATACTATGTGGTGCGCATTCCCGCATGTGCTGATGATTGACGCCACCTACAATACAAACATGTACAATATGGCGTTTGTTCAGGTAGTTGGTATTGCGTCGACAAACCAGTCGTTTTCGATTGCCCATGCGTTTATTTCTTCTGAGAGGATTGATAACTACATTTGGCTGTTGGAGAGGATAAAGTCTATGTTGGACAAATGTATGGAGCCGCGAGTGATTGTGACAGACAGGGACCTTGCGCTGATGAACGCGTGTGATGTGGTTTTCCCAAAGGCGTACAAGTATCTATGCCGGTTTCATATCTCGCAGAATATCAACAGGAACAGCAAGAAGGAGTTCACGGATAAGGAGTGGAAGCAATTTGTTCGAATGTTTTGGTGGATGTGTGACTCTGCGACGGAAACCCTATACGAATACAATTTGGGGGCAATTTCAGTCATATCTGGAAAAGATGGATCGGCTAGGTAAGTAGTTTTACATAATTACATATGTACTTGTTTACATACACACGCCTGACAAGTTTTGGTTATATTTTTCAGACGTTTTTTGCTACACGAAGAATAACTGGTTGGACCGGTTCCGTCAAAAGTTTGTGTCTGCGTTGAGGGCATGAACTTCCGCCAGACCACTACCAACAGAGTTGAGGGCATGCATGCCAAAATTAAAAGTTACCTTCCAAGCAATCGCAACTCGTTGTCGACAATTGTGAAGTCCGTTGATCAAATGGTTGATAAGCAATATAGAGACATTAAAAAAGGTTTTGAAGAAAGCCTAAGAAAAACAATGAACCACCACAAGAAGCAGCCATTGCTTGAAAAGTTACTTCGGAAGGTTAGCAAACATGCTCTTCAGTTGATATACGAAGAGATCGACCGTCTTCAAACGTCCATGCGCCGTTACAATAACACTTGTGGATGCCAGCTTTATAATAGTTGTGCTTTGCCATGTGCCTGTCGTCTCAAGCAGTTACAACTTAATGGTAATTAGCACTAGTGTCCATATGATTTTACTACATAATTTATTACATAATTTAACTTTATAACATATGTTATTTTTCAGGTCAGGAAATCCATTTGTTCTCGATAGACGTGTTCTGGAGGAAGCTTGACTTCAAACCTGCGAAGACTGGTTGCGAAGATATAAATGTAGATAAGGTGTGGGCAGAATTAAAGGAAACGATTGATACAAAACCAGTTTTTGCCCAATTAAACTACCTGGACAAATTTGCACAAATCGTCACAGGCAACTACTCCCCCAATAAACCGCCTGTTGTGCAAAAGAAAACTCGTCGTCGTCCAACCAAGAAGCAGCAAGAACACAAGAGAGAACAATCTGCAAGAAAGAGCTTGCATATGCCGGTTGAAGAAAGTGGATCCGACGAGGAGTTTGAATTTCCCCGGCACAGCTCATTCGTACCATCACAGGAGGACCTCGTACGACCTTCCCAGTCCCAGCCATGCCCTCCTTACGAGCTTCACCATCACAGCTCTTACATACCGTCATCGTCCCAGGGGGGCAGCATTTGGGATAAATTCAATTTCCCAAAGCTTTCGCGGACAAAAAAGTCAGAGAACTTAGTAAGGAAATATGGGGATAGAATTCCATCTGTGTTTCACCCATATATATCTAAAATAACGGATGTGAGACCTGATGGTCATTGCGGTTTTCGAGCGGTAGCTGTGGGGTTAGGGATAGGTAAAAATGAACATCTGGTTGTCCGATCCCAAATGCTACGCGAGTTGCGCAATAACGAAGGCTTGTGGAGGTCAATGTTTGATCCGAATAACGAAGGGCATTATCAGAGTCTCTGCGATAGCATTTCTTTTAGAGGGGTGGGAGATGCCCTAGAAGAGAATTGGATGACGACGCCGGAAGCGGGGTTTCTCATTGCACAGAGATATGGAGTTGTTTTACATACACTCGACATTGGAGGTTCTGATACAGTTTTCCCTCTATTTTTAGGCCCAAGTTGTTCTATGCCGCCTATTCAGACGGTAGCAGTTTGCTTCGTGGATCGACATTACATCAACATAAAGTTTGAAGGATCATATCCAATGCCTCCCCCGAATAGAGCTTGGACTGCTTTTAGAAATGAGGGTGGTGCGGAATCGGAAACAATGTTTGAAGATCAAATCAATATGTACAAAAAATTAGTTTTCCCGAAATAGGACACCAATCAAAGTCCTGAAGTACAAGATTTAGTTTAGATATGTGAAATTTGTAAAAATATTTAAACATTGTTTACGTTCTTAAAAATCGTATTGGTTATGTTTATGTCTTTTAACGGGCTTGTCGGGTCGGATTGTTTCAGTTCGTTCACGTGCCGGTCGGGTCGGAACAGTCCGATTCATTCACGTGTCGGTCGGGTCTGACTGTTTTCATTCGTAAACGTGTCGGTCATAATAATAATAATAATAATAATAATAATAATAATAAATACAATAATAATAATAATAATAATAATAATAATAATAATAAATACAATAATAATAATAATCGTAATAATCGTTCACGTGCCGGTCGGGTCGGAACAGTCTGGTTCGTTCACGTGCCGGTCGGGTCTGACTGTTTTCGTTCGTAAACGTGCCGGTCGGGTCTGACTGTTTTCGTTCGTAAACGTGCCGGCCGGGTCGGATTGTTTCCGATTCGTTCACGTGCCGGTCGGGTCGGATTGTTTCGGTTCGTTAACGGGCCGGTCGGGTCGGAACAGTCCGGTTCGTTCACGTGTCGGTCGGGTCTGACTGTTTTCATTCGTAAACGTGTCGGTCATAATAATAATAATAAATACAATAATAATAATAATAATAATAATGATAATAATAATAATAAATACAATAATAATAATAATAATCGTAGTAATCGTTCACGTGCCGGTCGGGTCGGAACAGTCCGTTCGTTCACGTACCGGTCGGGTCGGAACAGTCCGGTTCGTTCATGTGCCGGTCGGGTCTGACTGTTTTCGTTCGTAAACGTGCCGGTCGGGTCTGACTGTTTTCGTTCGTTCACGTGCCGGTCGGGTCGGATTGTTTCCGGTTCGTTCACGTGCCGGTCGGGTCGGATTGTTTCGGTTCGTTAACGGGCCGGTCGGGTCTGACTGTTTTCATTCGTAAACGTGTCGGTCATAATAATAATAATAATAGTAATAATAATAATAATAATAGTAATGATAATAATAATAATAACTAGTGTGTTAACTCGCGGGCGTTGCCCCGCGGGCTCTCACGTTTTTGTACAAATTAAGATACCAACATAACGGATTCCGAACACATTTTACAAATCAAGTATTAGTTTTAAAAAATGAAATTTAAAGGTTTTGATTGGAAAAAAAATTATTAGACGATTTTATACGGCTGTAAACTTTAGGGTATTTCTAATTTGAACCGAGAAGCCCTTTTAAATTTGTATTATGCAACTTGTCAGTAATCAAATGTAGCAAAAATTATAACAAAGCACAAGCTTAGATAAATGTATTCAATAAACAAAAACCATCATAAAATTTCAAAGAAAAACAATGGTCAAATAAAGACCCAAACATGCAAAGGAAGCAAGATTTCAAATGAAACAAAGACTCGGATTGGAATATTATCATCAAAGACCTATAAGAATAACAAATTTAACACTTAACCTTCCATATGTCATTATGCAACCATCAACATCAGATTAACCCATGCCCATCATCAAATCCATCAAGGGATTTTAAAGCCCAGCAATAGATGAAAAGTTGCAAGGGTTTTAAAACACAACAATAATCTGCACAAATGCTTTTGGTATACCGGCTGAAAATATAGAACAACCTCAAAAGCATAATGTACAAGATGCAATGTTTCAAGAAGTTGTTAAGAGGTGACAGAATGCAAAGATCTACACCACCACAGACAACGTAAAACAAACGTGAGTGGAAACAGTATCCCGCAACATGCCCGGTCTGTCATCGCCATGGAAGGTCGATAAGCCGCCGACAACGACGGCGCAACAACCATTGCCCCGCAATAGACAACCAATTGAAAAAACAGTTAGAAACAAACCACCCTAAACCGGTGTGACAAAAACGCCAAAAACCAGGAGTCGACCATATCATGAACTAACAGTCTAACAAAAAAACCTCCCTCATGATCAACGGCCGAAATTCCACGCAACAACAAAGCCGATGAGGCGACGAAGACATGTAAGCATTTCATCGAACACCTCTTGTGCAACATTTCTAAACCCGTAACATGTGTTCAAAACCGAGACTCAAATAACCGTCATAGCATCCGAAGCTCAGCCAAGCATCGCAGCTTCAAACAATAAAAATAAAAGAACGTCAAAAAAGCCAAAATGTTCTCATATTCACCAACACTCAACATTCAGAACCATTACACCGGGAAGCCATAAATGTTCTCAAATGAATGAGACTTCTGGCCACCCCTCGCCTCTCTCTCCTTATCTATACACAAAGGGTTCAAAGGGAAAATGTGTGATAACATGGGGTGGAAACAGCAGGGACCATGATGCGGCGGTGCAACAACAAATGGTGAATGCGGTGGCTGTGTGATGGTGGTAACCCTCCGGTCACCGGCCCATGGTGACATAATGGAGAGCGTACGGTGGTGGTAAACGGTGGTTGAGGTTGGGGCTGCATGGATGGAGATTGTATGGTGGTTACATGTTAGTATGGCGGGGGCAAGTGAATGGTTACGGGTTACAAAGTATGGCGGGGTTCAGGTGAATGGTTGCGGGTTAGAGTGGAGCTCGTAGTCTGTGAGGGGGTTTGAGGTGTAATACATCAATGGAGATGATGGTAAATCCCTTTCTCTGTCTCTCTCTGTTCTATCAAAAGGAGAAGAAAGTATACTAATTACGAAAATACCCTCTTGAGAAAACGTGAAAAGACAAAACCATCCCTTTACTGTTCAAAGAGCACAGCAATAAATAGTATGTAATAATAATAATAATAATAATAATAATAATAATAATAAATACATTAATAATAATAATAATAATTGTAATAAAAATCCGGCATCTACTGTATAGTCCGTCCATGATGTACAACGATTTATGAATGTTCTTAAAAGTCGGATGTTTGTACCGAAAACCACAAACAAACAATTAAACCTACCAAAACACGTTAAACAGAGACTGGAACTCCAGGATATCGATTAGACACGCGAAATTTTAATCAATATAAATCAACAGGTATCGACTGTTTAGTCTGTGTATGACATATAACAATTTATGAATGTTCTTCAAACTCGGATGTTTTTACCGAAATCCACAAATACGTAACAAACGAACCGAAACGCTTCGAACGAATTTTTTTTGGATTGGATACAACATAAAACTATTAGAAATTAATTAATAAAAATTTTTAACCGCCCAAAACTATTTTAAATGAATTTAAACAATAATTTCAAAAAAAAATAAAAACTAACCAGGCGTCTCGCTTAGGTCAAAGCGAGCCGGCTGGCTTGGACGGTTAGTCTAACCAGGCATCTCGCTTAGGCCTAAGCGAGGCGGCTGGCTTGGACGGATAGTCTAACCAGGCGCCTCGCTTTGGCCTAAGCGAGACGCCTGTTTTTGGGTTTAAAAGCCACAGCGAGGCATTAGATCTGTCTCGCTTGGCTCTCTCCACACACACACCACCGCTCCTCCGTCGTGTTCTGAAACCAAGATCCACCGCCTCCTTCCTCCGCCGCTCCTCCGTCGTCATCCGAAGCCAAAAAGGTTAGTGTTTTCTTCCTCCGTCGCTCCTCCGTCGAGGGTGGTCGTCGTTAGGTGGTTTCGGTTGGGGATCCGTCGGGGAAGACGACCAAAGCGTCTCGCTTTGGCCTCGGCAAGACGCTTTGGTATTGTTATTATTATTATTATTATTATTATTATTATTATTATTATTATTATTATTATTATTATTATTATTATTATTTAGATTATTATTATTATTGTTATTATTATTATTATTTTGATTATTATTATTGTTTTTAGTATTATTATTATTATTAGGATTATTATTATTATTATTATTATTATTATCATTATTATGATTATTATTATTAGTTTTATTATTATTATTATTACTACTACTACGATTATTATTATTATTATTACGATTATTATTATTATTATTATTATTATTATTACGATTATTATTATTATTATTATTATTATTATTATTATTATTATTATTATTCAGATTATTATTATTATTATTGTTACTAATATTATTATTATTATTATTACGATTATTATTATTATTATTATTACGATTATTATTATTATTATTATTAATATTATTATTATTACGATTATTTTTATTATTATTATTACTAATATTATTATTATTATTATTATTATTATTATTATTATTATTATTACGAAGTTGGGGGGTTTAATTAGAACGACCCTATTATTATTGTTAATAATAAAATTATTATTTATTATTATTATTATTATTACTGTTATTATCATTAGTAATTGAAAATTATTGTTTACATAGATATGGAGCCAGGTTTTTCAGACACAGGTTTGGTGGTGGAGAGGACGCTGGGTCGTCTGCACCGGGGCCTCCGTCGAAGAGGAGTCGACGGGCTACACCACCGGACCCCTTACTGGACCACCCGTACCTGCACTTTGAGGAGGGGTTTGACGATGCGCAGCGCAACTGCACGAAGCTGCGTCATATGGCTGTCGACCCTCAAATGTACATTAGTTGGTCACTTCTGGAGAGGGTCGGCGAAACCGGCAGGGCGAACGACTTTGTGGGGTTTGACACTCCATGGCGTCGTCTCTTTGACATAGCCAAGCTGCCTTCATACCGGGCTTTGACGATAGAGTTTCTGTCGTCGTTCCAGGTACTGGATCCGTCCTAGAACCCGAACCCGGCTGAGACTTTTCGCCCCATCCAATTTTGATTGGCGAGACGTTGGCAGCAGCTGTCCTATGAGGTATGTTATTTCAATTATCTGTCATTTTATTATTACGTTACCAAAGTTGTTAATATTTACAATTATTTTTTGCAGGAGTTTGCTGTTGCTTCGGGGTTGTACACAGCCCCGGAGACTGAGTCTGCGTTATACCGGGACGCTCTCCATACGGTGGATAGGCCGACCCTGGTCAGATTTTGGAGGTTCATCGCCAAATCGCAATTTGGTAAAAATTTTGCGAAGGCGACGTCGATTAGGGACCCCCTGTACTATTACTTTCAGCATGCGATCGCCACCTCTATCGCAGCACGGGGGAACAGTCAGGAGAAGGTCAACCAGAGTGACCTTTTCTTTTTGTACTGTTTGATTATGCGGCAGCCGTGCAACCTAGCCGCGTGTCTGGTCGAGTACTTTAAGTGTTGCCACATGCGCCAGGCTCGCTCACATCTCCATGGCGGGGCGTTCATTACTTACATCGCCCGTCATCTGGGGATCTCGCCAGATACTGACCCTCAGTTGCTGCCCTCGATCCCATCGGTAGAGCTCGGTGACGCCAATGCCCGGAGCATGGGGATCCTCTTCGAGGTCTCGAAGGGTGTGCATCGGTTTCGAGCTATCGGAACCAAGAAGGCTTTTGAGCCGGCCCCCCTTCCTACTTTCGATGATATACCGCCCTACACTGAGGTGCGTCCGGGATATCCTCTCCTGGTGGAGATGGCGGGTCACGACGACGAGGCTGACGACGATGACGCCTCCCCACCTCCTCCGCCGCCACCACAGCAGCAGTACCCCCGTCATATAGATGATGACCTCACTCCTGCTGCGCGTTTCGTGGCAGAGGACATCGATCGCCGCATCGGTGAGCTCCGAGAGGTTCAGGAGTGGACGGTCGACTCGATGCAGGCGATGGCCTCGCATTGGCAGGTACAGTTACGCACACGACCACACCGTGGACCAGCACAGGGGGCCCCACCACCACCGCCGCAGTAGACTTTTTTTACTTGTATTTTTTTTTGTATGGACAAACTTATTATTATTATTATGCATTTGATCTTTTGTTTATATATATGTTGTCTGTTTTGAATGTTTAATTGTCTAATAAATATTAAACTCATAAATAATAAACGAACTAACACCAAATTATAAATTGCAAGCCAGTAAAACCAATGAGAACCAAACAGTAAACATTCGATTATAAACGTTAAAAGATCACTCAACCCTTTCAATCCCAAACCAAATAAAAGTTACATGTTATGAACCAAAACGACGCCACGTTGACCATCAACCACCATATTCGTATCAAAATTCGCGAATTCGTTCAATCTTTCTTCGACGAGGTCTTCTCCGTGAATAGTTTATCCAACAGTGACAATCGAACACTTTATTAATAGGTTACAGTTGGGATTACTTGATTAATTATAGTTTGATTGGGGTTATTACGTTGTTTTTTAAATTTTAAAAAATTACAATAGATAAAGACCCTAAATCAATAGAAAAAGTTAAAAAAAAAAACACGGGTTATTACGGTGTTTTTAAAATTTTTAAATTTAAAAAAATTACAATAGATAAAGACCCTAAATAGATAAAAAAGTTAAAAAAAAAAACACTTCAAAACAAACAAAAAAAAATCCAAACCAAAACCTTCCCAACATCAAAATGTCCAGATTCATCCCCCCTGTTGCCAAGCGCCTCGCTTTGACCAAAGCGAGGCGCTTGGCTCCTTTTTTCAAACTCCCATGCAACCTCGTACTGAGTTTGACATTGATGTGACTGAAGCGCCTCGCTTTGGCCAAAGCGATGCGCTTCAAAGGAGAGTTGAAATAGAAGCGAGGGGGGTGCCAATAGACGGACCCTATCAATAAATATAGAACAGTTGTGTAACGTGAACTCTTGCCACCCCCACATGGAGATCTTTATGATTCAATTTCATTTGAAGTAAAAAAAAAATAAGAATAAAAAATAAACATCACTGTTAAATGTACTATGTGAATGTGTGCTTAAGGTTTCTATATATATATCTTGCTAGTACAAATCTGATTATAATCTACATTCTAAGATTTAGTAAGTGTATGTTATAGTGAGAATGTTACTGATTATGTATATGTTTGTTGTTATGATTTTAACATTGATGAAAATGATATGGTAAAAGGGATTAGGAAGAAAAATGTATACAGTTTCATGCATAGTAGTTCTTCGATGAAATTATGCTTCATGAATTTTATCTTTACTAAAAGGATTCGATTTGTTAAAACTACACACTATTAATGAGAAGCCTAAACCATTAGTTGAAGCATTATAAACATGTAGATTTAACATTGTATGATTAATGTATGAATTCACATTATAAACAACATATCTCTTTTTGTTTGGGTGGGTTGGGGGGAAGCATGCTTGTGTTGACTTGACGGGTGTATCTCCTCTTATTGGGTTAAGGGATAGTGGCTTTGTAGCAGGGCAAGCGGTGCGGAAAGCAGAGGCAAAGAAGGTAGAAAAACATGCTAAAGCCTGCAAGGAGAACCAACACGTTTTTGTACCCTTGGCCTTTGATACTTTTGGCTCATTGGCACCGAAGGCTACCCGTTTCCTGACCAGGGTCCAACGAGTTATTCATAGTAGTGTCTCGGCTCCGGGTGGGCAGGGTTACGTTTTTAGTAGATTAGGATTTGCTATTCAGAAAGGGGTGGCGGCGTAGCTTGTTGCCCGTCTGCCTGCTATGTTGATGTAATTTTCTTAGTCATTATTGAATGAAAGACTCATATTATTATTAAAAAATATATATATATCACATTAAAATAAAATTTTCTTGATAAATGAATAAAGATTTTGGTGATTAATTTGGATTGGTAACCTGGTATGTTGGTTGTAGGAAATCAACGTGTTGGAACCATCAAGCCAAGAGAACAAGCCTCCACAAGGCAAAGGTGAGTACGTACATCATGTACTCTAATTGTATTGTTATGGTTTGCGCCGTTATAATATCAATGTTGAATATATTGCTAGTTATTGATGGGATCATGATTCAAGCATTAGTGAAGTATAAGCCTTTATTGGATTTGATATAATGAATCCTCATGCAGGGGCGGACCTAGTAGCTTACTAGGGGCCGCGCCCGTTGCTCCTGAAAAACGCCCGCGTAGTGGAAAAAAAAATTTTTTTTTACGATTTTTCAAAAACGTTACTACTGAAATAGAATTTACGTTGCTACTAAAATTTAATATACGTTACTACTAAATGAAATTATACGTTACCACGTTACGTTACTCGAAAAAATATTTACCGAACTCGAAAAATTTAACTAATCTAATACCTATCCTACAATACTAAGTTACTAACCCAATAATATACATGTAATCTTAAGTATTCTTAACCCAATAGGCCAATAGTCCAAATACCAAAGCCCACCCTTTTCCCTAACCCAAGTCCAAAGACCAATGCCCACCCTTTTGGTTAGTTGATTTGTGAAAAAAAAAATAAATAATAAAACACATACAGCAGCAGCAGCTCGACAGACAGCAGCAAGAATCTGATTTTCACTTTCAACCAAACCCTAACCCAGTTGCTCCCCTGCCTGTCACCGGCCTCCGGCCCTCCGCCGCCCGTCACCGGCCTCCGCCTCTGCTGTCCTGCAGTGCAGCGGCTCTGCAGTAAGTTTTTTTTTTTTTAACTTAATTTGTTAATTAGCTTTATTATCTAGTTATTTACATATAGTTGAATGTTGATTATGTGTTTTAGGTTGAATGCTTGATTAGTTGATTGTTATAATTGATTATATTGTCTTTGATTAATTGATTAGGTTTGCGATTATAAAGATGAAACCACGTTCTAATACTAAACAAGCACTTATTAGCAATTTGTTGAAAAGAAAAGCCCCCGGAAATTCTGAAATTGGTTCAAGTAATTCGCCAAATATTGAAAATAAGGATGATGATGATGATGATGTTGGTAATAATGATAACGATTTGCAAACGGATGATGATGTTGCTAATAATGTTGCTAACGATATGCAAACGGATGATGATGATGCTACAACTTCAATTCCAGTTGTTCCTAATCATTCGGCTGCATTCGCGAGGTCATATATAGATTTGAATGATCTTCCTTCAGATCCCGCTGATAGACCACCCATTTATAGCTATCACCCTAATCAAATAGATGACATAAGAAGAGCATATCTTGTGAAGAAGGCTTTTCAACCACGAGGTCATCAATTTAAATGGACACAATATGGTAAGGAACGGAGACGATTCAACATAAAATGGTTTGAACAGTATGATTGGTTAGAGTATAGCCCTACAAAAGATAAAGCATATTGCTTACATTGTTACTTGTTTAGTAATAGTGTTGGTAATCAAGGTGTAAGAGATACTTTCACAAGTGGAGGCTTTTCTTATTGGGCTAAACCGAAGGCCTTTAAAGATCATGTTGGGTTACAAAATAGTTTACATAATAAGGCGAGGCAAAAATGTGATAATCTTAGAAGCGGCTAAATTGATAAATGGAACGAAGCGAGCATTGAATAATTTAAGACAACACGGGTTTGATGGAATGTTGGCAAAGGTGACATCTTTTTGTGAAAAAAATAAGATTGAGATGGTAGAAATGTCGGAAAGTTATGGTAATCAAAGAAACCGTAAGAATGTCGTTACTAACCCGCATCATTTTGAAGTTGAAGTTTTTAATACGGTTTTGGATTTGCAAATTCAAGAACTTGAAAGTCGATTCAGTGAGGTATCAACAACTTTGATAGATAATATGTCGGGTTTAAATCCTTGTGATTCGTTTTCTAAGTTTGACATACCTAAGATCCTAGCATTTTGTGAGATGTATCCGAATGATTTTAGTGAAGAGGAAAGAGGATGCCTTTCGGGTGATCTTTCGGTATTTTATCACACATTAAAGGAAGATGAAAAATTTGCAAAACTAAATGGAATGTGTGATCTTGCTCGTGTAATGGTGGAAACCGAAAAACATAAAACTTTTCCTTTGGTTTATCGGGCGTTGAAGTTAGCATTAGTTTTGCCGGTTGCAACCGCAACCGTTGAGAGGTGTTTTTCTAAGATGAAGCTTATCAAGACGGATTTACGCAATAGAATGGGTGAGGACTATTTGAACAATGCTTTGATTTGCGCGGTTGAAAGAGACACTTTTGATAAAGTCAAAGAAGATGATGTAATGGCTTGATTTCAAGCTTTCAAGAACCGAAGGGGCGAAATCTATTAGGTATGTGTCTAAAATTATCTATTATCATGTTGTTATCTTTATTTCCTTTACATTGTATGAAACTATGGCGAAATTTTTTTTTTTGAACGTTGCTACTGAAAAATATTTCTAGATCCGCCACTGTCCTCATGTGTGTTAAGATTTTAAAGGAGGTTCTTGTCAGAATACAACAAAGGATAAAAAAAAAAAGATTAGACTACCCGTTGGGAGGTTTTAGGGCGTTATATTGCCCCATAGCGCCGGGGAACACCGCCCCCGGGCGTTATAGGGCGTTTTGGAGTTGAGGCGCTATGCATACAACGGGCGTTACATCTGAACATTGGGTTTTTTTTTTTAATTTTATTAAGATGACGAAGAGAGGAGGGGATGAGGTGGAAGACAATGAGGAGGGGAGGAGGATGATGAAGGGTTGGAGGGGGTTGAAGGAGGATGATGAAGGTGAAGAAGATGGTAAAGGGTTGCAGGGAGTTGCAGGAACAAGAAGAACTTCATAATTTATTATTATTATTATTATTATTATTATTATAATTATAAATTTGTGTTAGGTACAAAACATGAAGCATGATGTACATATTATAAAGCACAACAAACTTGTAATTTAATATTATATAAATAATAATAATAAAATAATGATAAAAAACAATAATTAATCAATTATTACCCAATTATTTATAAAGCCCATAACCCCCCTTCCCACTACACCCTCTTTTTTCATAAAACCCCATAACCCCCTTCTATTACTTTTTAATATTTTAATACTCATAAAGCCCCATAACCCCCACCACTACACATGAACTTATAATCACTTTCTATGGCTGTTTAATGGATTGGTGGAAGAATGCATAATGATTTATCGTCGGTTGAAAACAGTCACAAAAAATTAGATTTTTTTTTATTATTTGGATTCATATTGGGACTTTAGAGCCTTCGTAGTGGGGCGTGGATTCGACCCAAAACGCTTGAAAACGCCGGGCACACCACTCACCCGAGCGTTTTCGAGGAAAAAATTGCTTCAGACGTGAATTATAAAACGCTCCCTATTTTGCTTCTTTCAAGATTTGTGACCGTTTGAGAAGTAAAATGAAGAAAAAACAGGATGAAAATAGTGTTTGTGGGGCTATTCTAACCGTCGATGGCACCTGTGTAATTTTACTGTGTTGAACTGCAGACGAAGAAGAAAGGTTTTTACAAAAATGATTTAACTTTAGAAATAACTGTCCAACGCTTGTAGCCTAATTGGTTGAGTGCATAAAGTTTCCTATGGGAAGCTTGGGTTCAATTCTCACTAGCTACATTTGGAGGACATTGGTGGAAGGGAAATGAGGGATGACCCGGCCATTGGCTTGGGTTCGAGTCCTGATCCCGACCAGTTTTACCGATTATTTCACTGTCGTGCCTTCGAGCGGGTGAGTGGTTGGGTTTTCCCGGGAATTGGTGGCAATTGGTGGCCCGGGTACTCTCGAGTACCTGATTCGCCAAAATGGTGTCCGAGAGTGCTTGGAAATTGATTCGTTGGCTGTTCAAAAAAAAAAAAAAAAAAAAAAAAAAAAACCTTTAGAAATAATATTTTATAAAGATATATAAAGTGGAGTGGTTGGTCGTCCTAGAATCCCTGCAAAAGCCTCACACCCAGGACTTCCTTACCGTGTTACCTATCGAAGGCTTGGGGCAACGGATGTCGGCAGTCGAGTACAGGGCAATCCTTAAATACCGGCTGATGATACTCGTTTTCCCCGATGATGAAAATTGCCCGGTCTGCCGCAAAGCATGCCTTGATAAGTATGGGGAACATGCGTTACATTGTAAGGAATTGCCAGGGTTTATGTGACAACCGCCACCCTCATCCTTTATCAAGTTGACAATTTTAGTCCTTCGTCCATTTTGCAGTTTCACCGCTAGTCCTCGTCAAATATTATTTATTTTATTTTAATTTTTCTTTTAAAATGGTGCATGTATACCTTTTATATACGCATGTTTTGACATATGAATGTACCATACTCGTATAATCATGTTAGCTTATGAAAGTTCCATTTCGTTTATTTAAGTTAAAAAAGTTTAAAATTTATGTTTCTTTTGGCACCATTAAGTTATCTCCATCATTACTAACATGTTACAACTTCCAAAACGTGTTTATTACGCGAGTTAATGGGGTTTTAATCTTGTAATCGACGATTTATTACATAGAGGTCTAACACTTGTTTTTTTTTTTTTTTTTTTTTTTGAACAACCATATAAGCTTCCTTTTTTTTTTGCACCTCTAAAGGTTCCAAACGAATATTAAAACACTGAAAATCGTCCAAAATTTAGGCTAAAATTTCAATGCATGGCTCGGCTCTTTCACCTCCTTTTTCGGGTCCTTTTCGTATTTGTAAGCATCTTATCTCAATGTCATTTTACTTAGTATTGTTCTAGGATCAAAAGTCCTCTATTATAGGGTTCTAATCTTATCTAAATCGTATTATTGAAGTTCTAGGGTTAGGGTTTATATGTAAGGTAGATTGGGGAAGAAGATGACTTGATCATAAATTGTTAAATATATTTTCCTTTCATTATCTTTAAAAAATCAAATTTGGTGTAGTGGTTTGTCAGTTGGTTTGTTACAACACAGATTCGGGTTCGAACCCTGTCACCCGAGATCTGATCCATGTTTTTTTTATTTATTTTTTTTGCTTCATTGATATATATATATATATATATATATATATATAGGGTGTGGATAATATGGAAACCCTATCTTTGGAAAAACCTTGCAAACTCTATTGTGACCATTGATCAAGTTTGATCAATGGTTCATAATTAATTTGCATATAATATTCAAAAGCAAGTGGGCTACTATAATAAAAAATAGGAATAAGGGCATTAAGGTAGTCTTACTTTATGACACTTTTTTCTGAATCCTAGGTTTAAAAAGCTTGATTTGACACTTGTCAAGTCACCTCTTTCCTACTTTATGACACTTTTTCCAGCACCAAAAATTAACGTACGTTAGTGTTGTGATACAAAATTCTGACCTTGTGTGAGACATCACCAACATGTGTTAACAGACATATACTAAAAGAACATAATAAAATAACACATAAAATGTGTATTTATTTAAGAGAGGATAAAAAATTATGACCTCGTGTGAGACATCGCTAACATGTGTTACCAGACATATACTAAAAGAACATATTAAAAGAATACATAAAATGTGTATTTATTTAAGAAATGATAAAAACGATCATAACCATCAACACTAAAACATATCAAAAACCGTTTAATACAAACATAATTATTTGTGAATTTTCAAAAAAAAAAAAACTATCATAACATAGAAAAATCTAGCTATGCTTCGTTCTTGATCTTCATCATCATCTTTAACTCAAAACATCTCTTCACCTACAAAAAAAAAAAAAAGTAAACACATTTTAGCTAGGCTCTACAAAACACATAATGGGACATCAATGACATGTGTTAATGTATTCTAAAACATATGTTTTACTGAAATAATGTATGTCATACAAACCGTAACACATGTTAGTTGGGTATATACTAACATGTGTTAACATCACTAACATGTGAAAGGGCGTATACTTACATATGTTTTTTGAAATAATGTATGTCATACGAAACCTAAAAAGAATAAACCCTTTTTCAGTTTTCATAAACATGTGTTAGTTGGGTATATACTAACATGTGTTACATCACTAACATGTGATAGGGCGTATACTAACATATCTTTCCTGAAATAATGTATGCCATGTGAATCCTAACACCTGTTAGTTAGACATATACTAGCATGTGTTAGCATCACTAACATGTGTATAAAAAATATCACGTACCACACCCGTATCACTTACCACAGCCGCATCACTAACATGTGTATAAAAACACATGTTAGTTGGGATCCTAAAACACAAAATTAAAAAAATTTAATCACATGTGATCTATCAACCTCATGTCCCCCATCCAATAAGAATCTAACATAAACAAAATAGTAATAAAAAAATAAAAAAGGTTAATACTCCCATTTTTTGGAACCATCACTATAATAATAACACTTTGACAAAAAAAAAAAAACATAATACTTGACCTGTATCCCAAACAATCGTCAATAATAATAACACTTTGACAAAAAAAAAAAAAAAAGAACATAATACTCCCATTTTTTGGAACCATCACTATCTCTATTAACTGAAACCACCATCTTGCATCACAGACTACTCCTCCTTCTCTAAACAAAACCCAAACAATAACACTATCATAACCCTTCCATCCATCTCAATCATACCAGATCGATTATTAGAGGAAAAAAAGGGAAATTCTGATGGTTAATACCTGTGTTTGCCGACAACCTGCTGAAGCAAGTGTAACATCGCAAAATTTTCCCCAAAATTTTAATACATAAAAAGCCCTTATATATATATATATATTTTTTTTATTACACCTTTATCATTAATATTATACAAATGTGCCTAAGTCTTTATTTATCCTAACTCACAACTTATATACATACATAAATGTATATAAATAATAATAATAATAATATGATTCTAAATTCTTTTTTTTTTTTTCACATACAAGATTTTTTTTTTTAAATAAAGCCTTGAGTCAAATAGTCAAAGTCCTAGTCAAAGTCTTAGTCAAACAGTCAAAGTCTTAGTCAAATAGTCAATTCATCATAAAACCTTACTTTATGGTGTTGACCAATTTTAATGGCTAATTGACTCCAAAACTAGTATAAAAACCCACCTATGACCCATTATACTTTGCACCTCTAAATCGATTGTTTCAATCCGATTAAACTTTCCCTCATACCTTTCTTCTATAGTCTATTACTTCTACAATTGAAGCTTTGATTATAAGCTCTTGTAATTGGCGAATTGGAAGCTTGATATTCTTTCTTTTTCGTTTTCTTCAATTTGGACTAGCTACGTTGTTGAGTCTTTGGGATTCGCCTCGCATACATTCACAACACATTATTCTATTTTTTTTACGAGACATAACATTTTGCTAAGGTGAGTTTTACATAGCCCCTTTTCTATTTATCACCATTTTTGGGGTGAAACATGTTACAACATCATTCATGCAATTCAATCATCAATGTGTCTATGTGTTTTCTATGTTGCATTATGTCTTGAGCATGACTAGGGTAAGCACAATTCTAGCATAATCATTAACACTGATCAGCCGACGGTATACATTGATAGATCTATTGGACTGACAATCCCACCCGGATACGTGCCTCCTACAAAGGTAGCGTGGGTGTTTGTTATCGTATAACATATTCAAGTGGACCATGAGCGTATGGTATGTATCATATTATAACAGTCATCAGGGTTGGTTATGCACTCGATTTATTTCTAGTATGTTCTCACATATGGACTAGATTGACATGACACATGAATTGCACAACATTTTTATTCAATTATCAAAAACCTATGTAATTCTCACCAACTTTTGTTGACCCAAAACATTTTCAACTTAACATGTTTCAGGTTCTATTTGCTTGAAGATTTGAATTGATGCTTGAAGATATGTGCATAGTTTTATTCAAGTTGATGTACAAATTCTAGAACAATTGTATGTAATTCATTTAAATCATTTAATGGAATCTATTATTCACCATGAGCTACTGAACAATCATCAATACGTGACATCCCGATGTTTCCGCCATCGGTTGGGGTGTTACAGATTGGTATCAGAGCCATGGTTATAGGGAATTAGGTTATTAGAAAAATAATCTAGTCTATAACCATAGGATATAACCAGTACTTTCTTCTTTTACTTGCTATTCTCTATCTTCCTCCTACTTCTTATCCCTACTTTCATTCCTACAAGAAGGTTGCTCTCCATCAGTGGATCTACTCTTAGACTCATAGGACAAAATCCTCAGGTTTAACCTAAACCCCCTTGAGATCTCGTCGAAGTTCTAGATTTTAATAACGAACACGTGCAATCTGGAAGGGTGAACGCCTGTATTCTGATCTTCTGTCTAGGCTGGCATTGCGCATATATCCCAATCAGACGAGGGACCCGGATGCCTACCTGGGAATTCTCGGATGAGTGTTCACTTATAGGCTAAAGCATGTCTTCATATGTTATTAAAATCTAGAATCTTTGATAAGTCAACGTTTTCGTTTATTCGTTTTAATTAATGAATAAATGATTACATTCCTTATATCACCTCATTCATTTCATGCCACATTGAACCTTCATTGTGTCCCTTACAGATCATGTCTCCACGCCGCAGCACTCGCAATAACAGTGGTGGAAACCAAGAGGAAAGTAACAACAACAACAAAAAACAACAAAGGTGTTGATGCCCAACTGGCTGCGATTATTTCCCAACAAATGGCACAACAAATCACAACTCTGGTTTCTAACTTGTTGGCTCAAGTCATCCAAATGAATGGGAACGGCCATGGAAATGGCGTTGGAAATCACGAAAAGAACAGGACCTTAGGCAAGAAAACAAGTATTGTGGCCGCGGTAACTACCGAGAACCAGAAGCGCAAGACCAGGGATCCTAATGTAAACCTCACTACACAAGCTTCTAACAAGAAACCCTATACAAGAAACTTTCCATTGTGTAACACATGCAATCGACATCACCCCACTATTTCAATGTGTCGCCTGTGCACCAATTGTGGTAGGTATGGCCATCTGGTCAACACATGTCGTGAGACCCCAAACCCTAATACCAACCAACCAACCAACCCAGCTCAGGTTGCTAATCTTGATCGTCCTGGTAAATACAACTATGGTCAATGCTATGAATGTAGAAACCCAAATCATTTCCGTAACCGATGCCCTAAACTAAATCGAGATCAAGACCCTCCAGCTACTTAACAATAAACCCCACCATTTGAATGATGTCTACTTTTTAATTCTATGTATTGACACTTTTGATTCAAGTAATAAATTCAAGTATTATCAAAACATCTAAGTGCATGCTTATTTGAATGTGTACTAATTGCTATATCTATAATCATACTTGCTTACTTGTACAACAATTAGTTGACTACCAAACAACCTACTCAACGATTGGTAGAGGTCATCATGTCTTTTCAACAGTCGGGAGAGGCCCTACAACCTGCTCAACGACTGGTGGAGACTATCGAACCTGCTCAACAATCGGAAGAGTCATAAAAGGACGCAAAACCCTAATGTAAGGTAAATTGATAATTACGGTCCGGAACGTAATCATAAATTTACAGGTACGTTAAGGTAGTGAGAAATTTTATCAAGGTTTTCGGTAGTCGACCAATTGTATACCTGGTGTTTTTCTTTTAACTTCGGGACGAAGTTCCTAAAAGTAGGGGAGACTGTAACATCGCAAAATTTTCCCCAAAATTTTAATACATAAAAAGCCCTTATATATATATATATATTTTTTTTATTACACCTTTATCATTAATATTATACAAATGTGCCTAAGTCTTTATTTATCCTAACTCACAACTTATATACATACATAAATGTATATAAATAATAATAATAATAATATGATTCTAAATTCTTTTTTTTTTTTTTCACATACAAGATTTTTTTTTTAAATAAAGCCTTGAGTCAAATAGTCAAAGTCCTAGTCAAAGTCTTAGTCAAACAGTCAAAGTCTTAGTCAAATAGTCAATTCATCATAAAACCTTACTTTATGGTGTTGACCAATTTTAATGGCTAATTGACTCCAAAACTAGTATAAAAACCCACCTATGACCCATTATACTTTGCACCTCTAAATCGATTGTTTCAATCCGATTAAACTTTCCCTCATACCTTTCTTCTATAGTCTATTACTTCTACAATTGAAGCTTTGATTATAAGCTCTTGTAATTGGCGAATTGGAAGCTTGATATTCTTTCTTTTTCGTTTTCTTCAATTTGGACTAGCTACGTTGTTGAGTCTTTGGGATTCGCCTCGCATACATTCACAACACATTATTCTATTTTTTTTACGAGACATAACATTTTGCTAAGGTGAGTTTTACATAGCCCCTTTTCTATTTATCACCATTTTTGGGGTGAAACATGTTACAACATCATTCATGCAATTCAATCATCAATGTGTCTATGTGTTTTCTATGTTGCATTATGTCTTGAGCATGACTAGGGTAAGCACAATTCTAGCATAATCATTAACACTGATCAGCCGACGGTATACATTGATAGATCTATTGGACTGACAATCCCACCCGGATACGTGCCTCCTACAAAGGTAGCGTGGGTGTTTGTTATCGTATAACATATTCAAGTGGACCATGAGCGTATGGTATGTATCATATTATAACAGTCATCAGGGTTGGTTATGCACTCGATTTATTTCTAGTATGTTCTCACATATGGACTAGATTGACATGACACATGAATTGCACAACATTTTTATTCAATTATCAAAAACCTATGTAATTCTCACCAACTTTTGTTGACCCAAAACATTTTCAACTTAACATGTTTCAGGTTCTATTTGCTTGAAGATTTGAATTGATGCTTGAAGATATGTGCATAGTTTTATTCAAGTTGATGTACAAATTCTAGAACAATTGTATGTAATTCATTTAAATCATTTAATGGAATCTATTATTCACCATGAGCTACTGAACAATCATCAATACGTGACATCCCGATGTTTCCGCCATCGGTTGGGGTGTTACAGCAAGCGCCGCCGCCATCGCCGCCGTGAGCCAC
This sequence comes from Ambrosia x helenae, assembly GCA_030844895.1. NCBI lineage: Eukaryota > Viridiplantae > Streptophyta > Magnoliopsida > Asterales > Asteraceae > Ambrosia > Ambrosia x helenae. The sequence goes on from CM061234.1 coordinate 28,104,292, forward strand.
CACCATCTTCTTCTCTTCTTTTCTTCCGTTTCCCCCCCCCCCCCTCTCTCTCTCTCTCTCTCTCTCTCTCTCTCTCTTTCTGCCATGTGTTCTCTTCCTTCTTCCTCTGTTGCTCTTTCTCTCTCTCTCTCCGATTCTTGTCTTTCTCTAAGTTAGATGGGTGTTTATAAACAGATTAGAAGGTGGGGTGGGGTATGTGAGTGGTTTGGAGGCTGGACACGAGATGGTGACCGGAGCAGGTTTTGATTTTGGGTTCGAATGACCGAATAAAAGGGTATTTTAATCAGTGAAATCAATGAAATAATAATAATAACAATATCACCTTCCTCTTGTTCGTAGACAGATGTGGTGACCTGGTGGTGGCCGGACGTGGTGGTGGTCGGACATGGTGGTGGCTGGACGTGTTGGTGGAAGGTGATGATTAGTTGTGGAAGGCAGATGGTTTATGAGAGAGAGAGAGAGAGAGAGAGAGAGAGATTATATAGTGGGTGGGGAGATTCAAAATTTGAAAAAAAAAAAAAAAAGTGGGAAAAGTTAAATGACAAGTGTGCCCTTTGTAATATAATATTGTGAAATGTTGGTTTGGTTGATGTGGCATAATGTAAACCAAGTATTGGGTTTACTAGAGTTTTTCATTTAGGAAGGTTTTCTTCCTATACTTCCACTTTATATATATATATATATATATATATATACACACACACACACACACACACATTAAACTTAGAATATTGATAATAAATCCATTTTTACTCAAAAAATTATAAAATTTAGGAGTAGCATCTTGATACCATAAAGAAAATTACTACACTTTTATTTTCTGGAAAATATCATATTTTTATTGAATTTATTTGTTTTAATCGTATTTAATTGATTAAAAATTCATTTTTAATGATTTTAACCTCAAACTTTTTGGTAAATTATTTCTAATCATGATAAACTGAAATAAAAATATTTGGTTCAGAAAACATTTATTTTTATTAGAGAGAATCGCATGGTTGGTCCCTGTGGTTTACAAATATTGCACACTTGCTCCTTAGACTTTAATAATTACACCGTTGGTCCTTAAGTTTGTCAAAACTGCAATCGTGTGGTCCTTACTCCTAACTGCCGTTAATTTTCTCCATTAAAAACAAGTAAATTACATTTTTACCCTCATTATTCAATTAAAAAAACATAATAAAAAAATAATATTAAACCCACCCCAACCCACCCCTTCTTCCTCAAACCACCACCATCTCCCCCCTCACACTAACCCCATTTTCTTCATCAACAACCACCTCCACCTTCAGAAATCACCACCAGCATCGCCACCTGTGACCATAGCATCCAGAACCTAACCTATGTGTATATTCATTACTAACGTAACCGAGTCTGACCACCACCATCAATCCCTTTACAGCAACCCTTACTGACGTTCAATCGATGCCTCCACCGATTACCTTCATAGCTGACAATGTCTGACCTCCCACCATAACCACCATTACCCATTATCTCAACAATAAACCATCACCAATTATTATCAGGGAAGAAAGGGTTTTGCCAATTAGTACACGTGTTTGCCGGCAATCTGATGACACGGACGCCGCCGCCGTTGTAACCACCACCGTTTTCCTCCCTGCTCCACCATTCCGATGGCGGCAGACACCAAATCGCCATCGTATTGATGGGTATTGAGTTGGAGTTATTATTTGTTTGGATCTGAAAGGAAGGGGTAGAGTTGCAGTTGGGGGTGGAAATAGTTCTTGTTAATAATTATGGTGTAGTTGGTAGTGTTACGGTGGAGTGGGTTTATCAAGAGAGAGAGAGAGAGAGAGAGGGGTGATAGGTGGAGGAGGTGGTATTGGTGGTGGTGGTGTGAGGAAGAAGAAAAGGTTGAGGTGGGGTAGTGGGGTAGTTTGTTATTTCAATATTTCTTTATATTTATTTTTTATAAGGGCAAAATGGGTATTTCATATACATTTAATAGAGAATTTTAACAGTCATTAGGGGAGAGGACCAACACGGTAACAAAATTGATAAATTTGGACCATATAAGTAATAAGTTTACAACCCTAAGGACCAACGGTGTAATTATTAAAGCCTAAGGAGCAAGTGTGCAATATTTGTAAACCACAAGGACCAACCATGCGATTCTTTCTTTTTATTAATTTTCCTATTTTTAATCATTTAAACATGATTTAATCTCATTAAATCAGTTTTAAATATAAATAAGTTTATAAAAATTGTGAGAAAATTATTTTCATTAATTTACATCAGAAATCATCCATTTTCTATAAAAATAGCATTTTTGGATAATGTATTGTATTTTTAGACTTAATTATGTTTAATTAGACATAATTAATTATATATTTATTTATACTATTAAATATCTATTTTATAAATACTTTTCCTATAAAATAGAAATAATTCTATGTTTGAAAATCTTAATTACAATTTGTGGGATCATTGTGTAACTCATAAGTATTTATTTCAACATTTATGATTATTGTATTTATTTACAATAATTAGTTAAAGTAATTAACTAAATTATTTTGTATTAATTATTTAAACATATGCTGACCTAAATATTTAATTGGTAATAATTATATTAACTAAATCCTAATTACAAACTTTAGTATATTATTTTTAATATACAACTTTTATAGTAATTCGACTTATCATAAAAACTCTAATTCCCCAAATCGACTTAGCAAACCCTAATGCCTTAGACCCTAGATACCTTAGACTCTTAGACTTTTTTCCTTATTAGTATTCTTATACATTATAGGTTGAATTCCTCAGAATTCCCATTACTTAGCTCACAACCGCTTAAGTTGGACTTCGATCGCTTTCGCAAACCGTGAGTATATATTTTCCCCTTTTTACTGCTTTACTATTTTGGGGTGACTCATGTACTTACTATCAAGTTTCTATTTCATTTTACTAAAATAGTAATTCTTATGTGTGTTTGCTTGTGTCATTACGTGTATCTATGACTTGTCAAATCATTAACCGTTGAGGCCTGGCATTTCAATGAATAGTACTATGGTATATACCCTTGTGACTCTATTGAGAGTCCTCGTCATTGTTATGTATTACATTACTACTAGCACATACTATATATATCTGCTTTCTTTTCATAGGGTTGATTTGACCCGGATACCACTTATTACATTTTGCAAAATAACACTTGAATTGCTAAATTTTCCTTACTATATGTATCAAACGGGTATGCTCACTAATACATTTTTGTATTGACCAAGTTATTTTCGTACATGTTCAGGTTCCTTTGAGATCACTTCTAAGCGTTTGGAACTTAGACTTAGACTGAGATTTACTGTATTTTAATATTAGATTGCTAGTTGTAATTGTTGTATTTCTTTCAACGTAATAAATTATTAAATTCAATGTATCAAAATTTACATTTCTAGTCCATGAGCTATTGAACAATCGTCACTACGTGACACCTCGATGTTTCCGCCATCGGTTGGGGTGTTACAGTTTAAATATCGGCACGATTTTGTCTGGGATGCTTTGGCAGACATCCTTAGAAGAGCGTGGATCTCCGCAAGAAAAGAGGCGTCAGTTAATTTTCTCACAGACCCCGCGGAGGGGAGGTCCACCTTGCGCCCAACAGACATCTTAGTTTTTGGTTGGGAAGGTGGGAAACATGCGTGTGTTGATCTTACCAGGGTGTCCCCCCTTGTTGGGCTTCGGGATAGTGGGTTTGTGGCCAGGCAAGCGGTCATGAGAGCTGAATCCAAGAAAGTGGAAAAGCATGCTAAAGCATGTGAGGATAATCAGCATGTTTTCGTTCCTTTGGCCTTCGACACGTTCGGTTCCTTGGCACCGGAGGCGGTGCGGTTTTTGGCTCGGGTTCAACGAGTAGTGCACAGCAAATTTTCCACCCCAAGGGCGGGGTTTTGTTTTTAGCAGATTGGGATTTTCTGTTCAAAAAGGGGTGGCGGCCCAGCTTGTTGCCCGCCTACCTACCATCCTTATGTAATTTACCCTTGTTTATTAATGGAAAGAAAAAGGTAATCATAAAAAAAAAAAAAAAAAAATTAGCTTAATTCTTTATGTTATTTTATTGACTGACGTGTTCTTTATTATATACTATTAATTTACCATGCTAATGAATAGTGATTTCATTATTATCATTATTAATGTTATGTTAAATACTTATAATTTCAAATAATTTCAACATATGTGGTAGTGGTGTGGTGGTTGGGTTTGTTGGTTTATATAAGCATTATTCAAGTTCAATTCTTGCAAGCATAATATAGGGTCTATTTTGATCACATTTTTTTTGCTTTTCTTATTAACTTTTTTTTTCTCATTTTGACCACCAAAATTTTTTTAAAGTTTTTTTTTTCCTCATTTTGGCCACACAATGTTTTTTTACTTTTTGTTTAAGTTTTATTTTCCCGTTTTGGCCACCAACTTTTTTATTAAGTTTTTTTTTTCTCATTTTGGCCCCGACATAATGCGTTTTTTTACCCGATTTCACACGGGTTTGGTTTTTGTTCGTTTATTATCTATATATTTAACAACCACGAAATGAATAGCTGCTTCACTCTAACGTACGCAGCCGGCTATCGACCACATCTACCGTGCGTCATCTCCACCATGTGCCGCGGATCGCGGGAGATTCCTGGTATTCTCCGCGTAGCCACTGGCACTTTTGTATTTTCTCATTGTCCACGGTTAGTCTCAATGCCTTTGTCGGTTACCAAAATCCGCATTAACACGTCATGTGAAAAACGCACAACGCGCGTATCACCGACCACATCTACCGTGCGCCATCTCCACCATGTGCCGCGTACCACGGGAGATTCCTGGTAAAATGATACTATTATTGGGGATGCTTACCAAAGAAATTTCACGAGCATACGCAATAATTTAGGTGGAAAGTTTATGTATGATAAACTAATATCACGAACACAATGAAAATTGATTTAGGTTTGATTTGGAATTTGAAATGTCGCAACGCTATGTCATCACTTAATTATTTTTAGATCATATTGATGCCGCCGCAATGCGCGGCTGAATAAAAACCTAGTTTTATTATATATGTATGATGTATCTCGTTCATTCCTTAAACGATTTTTAGTTTTTCATTTTATATGAAGTCTTTCATAAGTTATATTTTCATTTTAAAGTATATATAACTTGATTAACTTTTTAGTTTATAATGAAAATAAATGAATAAAATACGTAAAAAAAATTAAATTATTGAGTAATTAATGAAGGGGCTTGAACCACTACACCTTTTTGGCTAAAAATGTTAATTCTTACGTGGCGTCCACATGGCAGAAAACGCCCCTAAAGGGCTTGAACCACTACACATGGTCTTAGGAGATTGTGTTGTTTTTTTTTTTTTTTGAACGATCAACTAAAGTATTGCCGGGTACTCTGTACGCGGCCCCCAATGGCCGAAAGGGGCCCCAAAGGGTCTCTAGTCCGTACGGACAGGGCCCTTCGACCCACCCGTCTCTTGTTCCAGGAAAAACCCAGCTCACAAACCCGCCCGAAGGCACGGCGGTAGCGAATCAGTAAAACCTGGAGGGGTCAGGAGTCGAACCCTTGACCACAAGGGTCAAGGGTCTCTCCATCACTTCCCAACCACCTACCTCACCACAAGGGTGGGGGTACACATGCCTCCCGTGGAAATCGAACCTGGCTCCCTCAAAGAGAGAACCGACCCTTTTACCACTCCACGTAATCAGAATAGGAGATTGTGTTGTTAACTGATCAAAAGAACTATTTATACAACAAAATACGATTTGAATCGATAAAATTGTTGCATACTTAAATACTTAAGATTTCGTGTCAACTGCACTTTTGTCTATGCATTTGCTTTTGTCAAGCCGAGTCTCATTTTTCACCCCGCCTTTTGCATCATGCGTGACTTTTTAAGCCAAGCTTATGATTAAAATGAATTTGTGTTAAATGGTAAGTGAATATGATGGGGCCGTAAAGTTCCTCGTGTTTTTAGTAACAACCTTATAAATCAATATGTTTCACGGGAAAGATTACAATATGTTTGAGGGGAAAGATTATGGGCCAATCTTTTGAAAATTGTGTAAGAAATGCATAGGAATTGCATCACAAATTTCCAACACCATATTTTCGTAAGAAATACGTTTAAAATTGCGTAGTAAATGTGAATTAATTGGTTTCCGACGAGGGTTTTTCTAACATCAAGGTTTCGCTGCAAATGCGTAGCAAATTCAAATTTGTGACGTATTTTCAACAAAACCTTAATGTTAGAAAGACCTTCGTCGAAAACCAATTACTACACATTTACTACGCAATTTTCAATGTATTTCTTACGAAAATATGGTGTAGAAAATTTGTGATGCAAGTCCTACGCATTTCTTACGCAATTTTCAAAGTATTTGTCGCTATTGTGTAACAAATTTATCCAAAAAATAATGGTGTTTTTTGCCGTCGCAAATTTGTCAAATTTTGTGACGTATTTTTTTCGTAGGAAACTTATGTAGCAAATAACTACTTTTCTAATAATGGCAAGAAGCAGAATCCGAAACTCCACACAAAATGAAAGTGAACGTGTGGAAGAACAGGAGCAGATTGAAGAAATCATGCTCTTCCTTGAAAGCTTTCACTGGCCAAAAAATGTAAGATAAAAGGTTTTATCAAATTTTGTCTTAGCCATTCATTTTTAGGATAAACTTGTGTTATCAATATTTATTAGTGTCGTGAAATCTTATAGTTCTCCAATGTTGGTTTTGGGGTTGTATATATGTTCAACTCATATCTAAAATGGTTGATCTAGGTTATGTTATGTCGTATCTCTAAGAGTGTGTGTAGTGGCCTCGTTATGAGGCGTTATAGCCTACCATAGCGCCGGGAACACCGCCCCCCTAGGCGCTATGGTGGCGTTTTGGTGGATGTCCGGCAGCAGCATAGCGAGCGTTTTAGATGGGGAAGTGTGTATATGACCGTTGAACGGTCAAAAATTAAAAAAAAAAAAACTGATTTATTTAATTATTATCTATATATATATACTTCATCTTCTACAACATAAACACACACATATACAATTCACACACACAAACAATTCATACATACACACACTCTTTACAAACCAAAAACCAAAAACCAAACCTATGGCAGCCTGGACCAATACAGAGCAACTCGAGTTAGTGCGAGCGTGGGTAAACGTTAAGGAGCTTCCGTCAACCAATAGGCGGGCTTTTTGGCAGGATGTGTTGGCTGAGTTCAACCAAATCACGGGGACGAACCACCGTAACGTTGACCAGATCTACAGTAAGATGCATTCTATACGAACTAACGTTGATAGGTGGCATGTAGTCTATTCAGCGGCGATGCAGGCGCACCCAGGGGTTAGTGAACAGATGGCAATTCAGTTGACACACGACGCCTATCGTCAACAATACCAAACAGACTTCTCAATCACCAATCTTTTGTCGTGGTCTCTGATGCGTTTTCACTATGTTTAATTTTTAATGTTTAGGCTTTATGTTTAATGTTACGTTTTATGTTTTGTGTTCTATTTGTAATGTTTAATGTTTTAGTTATTTATGTTTAATGCGTTTTCACCAATCTTTTGTGTTTAATGTTAGTTTATTTTAAAAGATTACTTAAGGGTGATAAATCCAATGTTGTGGAGGAGGAGGAGGAGGAAGAGGAGGCTGTGGAGGAGGAGGAGAGGAGGTGAATGGTAGTCTCCGGGGCCGGCCCCGTCCCTGGACCCGGCGAGCATACTGCCGGACATTAGAAGGTCCGGCAGCTCCTGCTTGAAAACTGCCCATATTATTCATTGTGTTCAGGATGAGGAAAGGATGAGGAAGAAGGAAGAGGTGTGACTGAGATTTGGGAGGAAGGGGGTATTTATAGGTGTGACTGAGATTTGGTGGAGGGGGGGAAAGTTTGAAATTCAAACTTTGAAATTTAAACGTTTGGGGGGGCAAAGTTTGAAATTCAAACTTTGAAGTAGGAGGGAAACTATTTGAAATTCAAACGGTTTGGAACAGTAACCGTTTGAAATTCAATTTTTTTTTTTTAATTTTATTTTTTAATACTAAATAATTTTTTTATTATTTTATTAATTTAATAAACTTTCAGTCTAAATTTTTATTTTTATTATTATTTTTATTTTTAATGAAATATTATTAAGTATTAAATATTCTTATTTAAATAAAAAACAATAATTAACCAATCATTACCAATCATTTATAACCCCAACATAACCTTCCTTCCCACTACACCTCTTTTTCCATAACCCCAACATAACCCCTTTTCTATTACTTTTTAATATTTTAATCCTATAACCCCAACATAACTATCCACCACTACACACACCCTAATGAGTTAAATTAAATTTTTTGAAAGAAAACATGTCAAATCGTACAAAGCCTATTTTATAGGGCATAAAATCTCCAACATCATTTGATTAATTTTGAAATTTAAAAATTTGGGCAACAACTGTGTTGTGTCTACCCGACTTGCACCAAAAGTGGCTCATTTTGATTGGTTATCGGCCCCACCCATTTCGCCACCACTACTAGAATGCAATGTCTATTGCCATATATCTCTTTTATTTATTGCGTGAGGCTAACGTAAAAATGATTTTATTGTAAAAAGTGTAAGAAACAATATGGAGCGTAGGATTAGACGGTCTAATTGAGGATACGATCGTAAAAAACTATGCGTCATTAAATTTCACGAAAATTCTGCCAAGGGCAAATTAGTGATTGTGACGTAAAACTGCATTTAAAAAAATAATAAAACAAGGCAGGCAATTGAATTACAATTATGTAACCATCGTTACAAAAGAAAAAAAAACTCTGAAATTAGGGTAAAAAACTGAAACTACAACAATGCAAACGAAGAAGATGAAGACAGGTAACGTGATTATGTACAATTATAATACATATGAAGGTATAATTATGCATTATCGTAGTTTTAACGTTAACGAAATAATTCTTTTTGATTATGATGATCAGTTGAAAGAGGATCAATTGAAAGACGATCGAAACAAGTGCATGACAGAGTGGCGATGAATGTTAGCGAAGGTACGTTATATATCGATATTTTAAACTATGCTTATAGATCTGCATGATTAACTTATTGTTTCATCTACGGTTATAATTGTAGTTGCGTTTGTTCGTTAAATGATAATTTTTTTTTTTTAAAAAATGATACAACATTTGCGTTTAACTGCCTACCATTTTGCGTTTAAATAATTATGTGCTTGCGTTTAAAAAATAATGTATTTGCGTTTAATTAAATATGGTGAATTTGTTGTGTTGAAGATCCAGATGATGACTTCCAAGCCCCTTTGACTAGTTTACAAAAAAATAATCGTCATTGAAACCCAAAGAAGTGTATTTTAAAACTCACTAAAACACACACACACTAAGTTTTTATTGCCGTTGCTGGGGACACGGCTGTTTTAGAGAAAGTTTTTAAATTTCTAATTTTTTCTTCAAAAATTGTTTATTGGTAAAATCTCATCTTAAAGGTTCTTAGGTAGTGTACGAACTTGCGCTCCACATCCATACTGATAAAACCTATTGAAGAACCTAAAAGATATTTTAGAGCAAGACTAAAGGAACAAAAATTAAAAGTGGGAGAAGTTGAAAGATCAATTTCCGATTTTGCTAAATCTTCCATTAATGCTTTTTGTTCTAGCATCGCTAGACCCATAGTTGATGTGACCACTTTGAAATTAAGTCTCATGTCATCCACATGATACCATCAAACTGTACTTTTATGGTATACCTGATGAAGATCTCCATGCTCATATCGCAAATTTCCTTAAAATTTGTGATACTTACAAATTGCAAAATGTCACACCCGACGCAATTCAACTTCGCATGTTTCCTTTCTCACTAAAGGATCATGCCACAACGTGACTAAACTCGCAACCAAAAGGCTGCATTATCACTTGGACAAAACTTGCTAAAAAAACTCTCTCAAAATACTTTCCCCAAGCCTAAACCGCAAAGTTAAGAAATGACATCAACACTTTTTTCCAAGAAGACAGTGAATCGCTCTATGAGTCTTAGGAGCGATTCAAAAATATGCTAAGAAAATGTCCCCACCATGGACTTGAAATTTGGCTTCAAGTTTCATCTTTCTACAATAGGTTGACAAATCAAGAAAGGCAGACTCTTGACGGAACTGCTGGAGGAATTTTCAGGACTAAAAGGCCACAAGAAGTTTATGATCTCATTGAAGAAATTGCCGTGAACAATTATTAATGGTACAAACCCTCAAAGTTGGTCATCGAAAACTGGTCTCTATCATGTTGATCATGTTACATCATTGCAAGCTCAAGTCAAGGCTCTTGCACTCGACTAAACCAAATGAGAAAAGCACAAGTGAATACCATCACCGTTGCAGAAATTCTTCACAAGAAGGAATTCTTCCTCCTCCTACTCAAGTAAATGTTGAGCAAGTGGACTTCATTGGTACAAACCGCCAAGCAATCATCCCATATAGCAACACATATAATCCTGGTTGGCGTGATCATCCAACCTTCGGGTTGAAAATACCAACAACACATAACCACCAAGGTTTACTTAACTAGGAACCAACAACCCCTCAAAACAATGGCTATCCAACACTAGATGAAAGAATCGCTAAGCTCGAAGCCCGAACTATCTCCCAAATGGACGAAAATTTCATGCTACAGATAAAAGGCTTCAAGGAATCGAGTCCACCATCAGAAATCTGGAGATACAATTAGGCATAGTGGCCAAGTCACTTGCAAAGAGGACATCACGAAGTCTTACAAGCAACACAGAAACCAACCCAAAGGCAAACGTTAGTGCTATAACTCTTCGAAGCAGCAAAGTTTATCCAGAACTAACTACACCCACTGAAGGAGAAGTTATACCCAAACCAACCATATCCCCTGAAGAAGTGTAAGTCCAAGATCTTCTCTACCGGGTATCAAACAAACAATCGAGTGCGGAAAACAAGATTGAATGGTGAAGAACAAGAAAGAGACTTTGAATAGAATGATTTTATTAATCGAGTGCACACGGTTTCAATGAACCGTCTGGTACACCTACTAGCCGAGAATAACAAAGCAAAAGAACAATAGACTAGCAACCCCAAAACAACTAAGTAACCCCCTATTTATATGAATATAGGGCGGTCATGTTACATGGATCTCTTGGGCCGAAATCTAACTAACACAATAATACTAACAAGCCCAAGTCAAACGCAAACCTCTAATAACATGGCCCAACAATATCCCCCTAGGTTTGTGTTGACTTGTGATTACTTTAGCGCTTCTTGCTGCTTTTGCTGCGCTTCTTTGATTCTTTCTTCTTTGCTTCCATTGCCCTTTTCCATTCTTCTGGTGATTTACCGACATAGGGTCCAAATAATTCTGTCTCCACCCTTCCTCTCTTGTCAGAGGCCAATCCCAGTCTATCCACTTGCGCCACCGCACTAGTGAATGATTTGGCACAAACTTCATAAGTAGGGTCACATTGAATCTGATGCCTAGCCAAAACTTGAACATCTTCAGAATGCAAACTCATTAAATCTCTAGCATCAGAAATCCTGAACTCATCCGTATCACACACAATTACAGCAGATGAAGAGGTAGGATCATATACCCAAAATCTCATGTCCTTTAAGCAACCTCTATCCATTGGCTTGGACAAGGGAATAGTCTTCAATTTCTCAGTTGGTGGCCACTGTACAGTCTTAAAAGGCTTTCCATCAGCACCTCGTACACCTTTATATTCCACCAATATCGAGCTAGCAGTCTTCATATCTCTGAAATTCACTTTAGCCTGCTCCTGAATCCTCTTATGAAACGTGAGACCTATTTTGTTCCTTGGATTCCTTGTTTGGTTGATAAAAGGAGATCTAGCAAGTTCAGCCAAGTCAATCTTCGTCCAGGAATTGAAAGCTGAAGTAGAAGCATAATACTCAACAGCTCCATTCTTTCTATGAACCACGAATACTCCTTTATCATCATTATACCTCCAACACTCTATCCCAGTTCGATTACCATACGTATCATATCTATCACTGGTAATCGTCACATATCGCTCAGGATGCTCTTCCATTGGATCAATAGACGGTTCAGCTAAATTCTTGAGAACATATGCACTTCCAGGTCGACGATCTCTAACTCTGGGAACTTGATCTTCAAAATACTTCTTCATATGTTCTTCATGCTCTTTCTCTGATCTCTCACGTTCAGCTAGAGTCAACACCTTGTCAACAAAAGAAGATGTCTCAGAGAATTCCTTTCCAAACTTGTTCTCAAGTTTCTGAGTCAAGTTAAGCAATCTTGCTGAAACATCTCCCAATCCCGTCTCTAATTCAGCAATTTTCTTTTCCTTCTCAGTAACTGTCTCCATCAAACTCTGCACCTGAGCTGTCAACCAAACATTTTCAGTCTCCAGTTTCAGCACTTTAGACTGTAATCTGTGAACGTCCACTTCTGCAAACAAATCTTCATCACTTTCAACCTCTTCTTGACTTTTCTCTCTTTCCTCAGTTGTCAGAAATTCCACATCCACCTTCTTTCCCTGTTCTTTGTCTGCAAGAAACGCCAATTGAGCTTTCTGAAAGGCTTCTTCATCAAACAAAACCTTTCCAGTGCCAGATGCACCTGAGGATCCAGTTTCCTCACTAAGTCTCCCAGTGATAGGTGCCTTGCTCATGAACTGAGAGAAAGCCTCTGTTGCAATCACTGGTGAGATAGAAGAACTAATAGTGCCAGTAGGAATATCAGGTGAAGGATCAGTATCGGTCATAGCAATGTCATCAGCAGCAGCAGAAACAGACTCTTCAACAATAACATTCATTCGTGGATCTCTCTTACTTCGTTTTCTTGGTCGTAAATCAAAACCCAGATCTACAGTACCTTCATCACCAACAACTGTCTCAGCTGCAACAATGGATGGAGGGACCCTTTGTTCAGCTTCTCGAACAGTTTCTAAGATGCTAGATAACACCTCTACTTGAGGAATAATTGATGCAGAAGTGATAACATCAGCATCTTGAATCACGGTTCCTTCTTCACTCATCTCCTTTTCAGTATCAGTCACAGACTTTATTTCAGCATTCTCAAGAATAAAGTCATCTATCTCATCATCATTCAGATCATCAAACTCAAAGTTCTCAAACTGATCATCTTCATTTCCTGTAGTCAGTTGATCATCTCTCACTTCCTCCTCATCCTCACTCTCCACATCATCTTCACTTTCCACCTCAGTCAAGTCAACTTTCTCAGGAGGGGATCGTTGTTCAACTGGTGGAGGATCAACAATCTGAACATCATGATCCTCAGCAACTATAGCAGATGGAGGAACCGGTACTTCTTCAACTATTTCACTGAATTTCCCAAACTTAACTAGTGGAAATCTACCTTCAAAAATCTGCCTTGAATCTTTACGAACCTGTCTAATCAAGCCAAAAATTTGATGAGCCATACACTTCTTGTCATAAGTTGCAACAGTCTTCTCCAGATTTGGATACTTGGACTCCAGAATCATTTGCACAAATCTAGGAAATTTGTAGAAATAATTCTTGTTCAGGGTTCTCACATTCACAATCATATCTTCAAAAACACATCTTGAGTAATTAAAATCCCAATCTTCTATCAAGGCAACCACTCCAGAAGCATGTTTTAATCCCATCTGATCTAGTCCACTCCTGTTGCCTCCCAGACTAGCCAGATACATGTGAACCAAAAGCCTCCAGTAACTTGGAAATAGTTTCTTCGAATATGGTGGTATTAGCAGTTCACCTTCATATCCCATCTTCCTCAATACTGGACTGAGTTTCTCCTTTGTGAAGCTGGTTGGATCATTTGGAGAGTCACCAAACAGCAACACATCTCTTATATCTTGTTCGGAAATAGTCACATCAGTTCCTCTAACTTTAGAACGAATCAGCTTGTCTTCCTTCTTGGCATCTGCATTATCCCAAAAATCTTTAATCCAGTCAGAACAAATTACTGGATTTTCTCGCATTGCATGTGCAGTCCTACACGTGTTAAGACCCACAATCAGTGACTTGAACTCCTGCTTGTGCTCTTCAGGGGGATCAGCGAGATAGCACACCACATTGTGATTGTTTTCAAACGTCGGCACGTGAGGAGTCGTTTTTCCTGAAAAAGAAACAAATTAAGTTAGAGAACAATTAGACTAAAATAATTTAGAAATATCATATGGATCAACAAGCCCAAATAAAAGTAGGAACAGGAACTCAGATGGGCTTCAGAAGATTGACGGGCCCAAAAAAATTGAGTTCGAACTCCACGAGAGAGTTCAAGGGCACAGAGGTAAATTTTCATGAGATCTCAGGGTTAATTAAGTAAAAACACATCTGAGTTCAATGATCAAAATTAAGTTCGAGGGCATTTTGGTCTTTTCCCATCTGAGTTCAAGTAGACAGTCTGAGTACGAGGGCAATTTGGTCAATTGTTGTATGAGTTCAAGTTAAAACAGAGAGTTCGAGGGCATGTTGGTCTTTTCCATTTGAGTTCGAGGGCATAGTAGTCATTTTCCATCTGAGTTCAAGTGAACTCAATGAGTTCAAGGGCAAAGAGGTCATTTGTCGTCTGAGTTCAAGTGACATCAACGAGTTCGAGGGCAGAATAGTCCTTTGCCATCTGAGTTCAAGTGAGAACAATGAGTTCGAGGGCAAAATGGTCATTTGTCGTCTGAGTTCAAGTGAAAACTATGAGTTCGAGGGCAAAATGGTCTTTTCCATTTGAGTTCGATGGCAGTTTGGTAATTTTTGAAAATGTTCATAACACTGATTGGAGTTCAAGGGCAGAAGGGTCATTTGTCAGGAGAGTTCAAGGACATTTCGGTAATTTTTTTTTTTTTTTTTCACAGACGCGTGAAGGTCACGCACCACCTCGAACTCGAAGTTCTAGGCGCGTGTGGTACACGCGCCGCCGACTGAACTCTTCAAACTCCTCTCAAGTCATCATTGAACTCAAAAACGTTTGATTTAACCGGCGATCATCCCTGCAAGTGACTCACCACCAACATTATTAAAGATAAACAAACAAGGTAAAGATTGTTTACCTGATTTCTTTGATTTCGTTGAAGAAGACATGTGAAAAAATGAAGAACACGATGATGGTTTGTGTGTGGTGATTAGAGAGAAAAAAAAATAAATAAATAAAAAATCTGATTTGTGATAGAGTGATGCAACCGTCTCTCACACCTTTTTGTTCACCCAAGATTTAGGTGGCCCACCAAACGTGTGGTGGGCCCTTCTCATATCTCAATGCCCATTTCAAAAGCAATATTAGATAAATTTTGTAACCGGGTCCAACTCAAATCGTAAACTGGCTTAACTTAAACTTAAAAAAAATATTGAAATAAAATATTTAAAAAAAAAATAATCTATTCAAACGAGATCAAATCACTGTGTTTCAGGCCGAGCTACACTTATCAACTCTAATCTACTCCAGTTGGTCATAGCAATTGCCAGTATATTTGTCCACTTAAACTTATTTCCTTAGGCCTTCTCGTATAGTGATCTGTGATATTATTTATCATGTTTTGGTATGTTTGTACGAACACTCAAGCAAGTCACAACCAAATCCTAGAATATTTAGTGGTACACTCTATCATGCCAGCAGTTTCCCTACAGCATATTTTTCATAGTATCTGTTCTAGAATTCTGAAACCTTGACTGGGACTAGATTGAGAAAAGAAAAGAATAGATCAGTAAGAGATTTTGGATTAAAGTACAAGTCAGATGATTTCTCAAATAACAAGGCCTTTGGGTTTTGGACTCTTGAGGGTCTCTTTTATGACATCCTGACTGTGTCCAGGTCAGCATATATCTGGATGCAGCAGAGGAGCAGTCAGGACATCTTTGGACACTGAGGTCTCTTTTTAGGTGAGGGATGATCTAAAGCACGACAACGAAAAACTAGGTCAGCATATATCTGGATGCAGCAGAAGCTTTCGTTGCCTAGCATCTCCAGGTCCTTGCTTACGCAAAACAGAGGAGATACACGAGTTTTTCAGAAAAGGTTTCAGACCTAGACCACAGTGTTATGCTTCAGGACATCACACAAGCATTCAAATAGAAATTGTACCTGATTCTAAGTGATGTTCCTTACTGAGGTCGTATCTTTATCTTTAAGTGCTTCACAAGATCATTAACATTTGAGCCTTCAGGACTAAGCCTACCAACAAATCACATTAGAGCCAGACTGTTTCGATACACGTCTTATGTGTGTCAGCCTTAATCCAACTTGTGAAAGTTAATTTCATCTCTCGTTTTGAGACCAAAATTGTTTTGATCTTTTCTTAGGATACATCCCCCTAAATTTGTGCTTAAAATTTAGAATTTTAAAGAACAAATTTTTTAAATCAAAGACTAAGAAAAGAACATGAAAAAAATATTTTTTTTTTTTTTTTTTTTTTTTTTAAGACCAGTTCAGTCCTCGAAATGGACCATTTTGAGCAGTTCAGACAAAGCTTCAAAACGCGCTCGATTAACAGGTTTTGTAAAAAGATCTGCGACATTGTCATCAGTATGAATGTGAGTGGGCACAATTAAACCTTGGTTAAACGAGTCGCGGATGAAATGTTCTTTGATGGCAATGTGTTTTACTTTAGAAAATTGAACTGGATTTTTAACAATTTGAATAGCTGCATCATTATCACAATAAATGGGAGTAAGAGAGAAATTCAAACCGTAATCCACCAGTTGGTGTTGTATCCAGATAACCTGAGAACAGCATGCGGAGGCAGCCACATATTCAGCTTCCGCTGTTGAAACGGATACTGTTTGCTGCTTCTTACATTGCCATGCAATAAGCCGATCGCCTAAGAATTGACACCCCGCAGAAGTAGATTTCCTGTCAATGTCACAACCTCCAAAATCGCTGTCAGAAAAAGCATGTAAATCAAAAGGAGAATCCTTAGGATACCAAAGACCGAATCTAGGTTTCCCTTTAAGGTATCTAAAGATTCTCTTGACAGCATGTAAATGAGAAGTTTTAGGATTAGCCTGATAACGTGCGCATTGACACACAGCGAACATGATGTCTGGTCTGCTAGCTGTCAGATACATCAGCGAACCAATCATTGAACGATAAAGTGTTTCTTCTACGGCCTCCCCTTCCAGATCCTGAGTGAGACCTGGTCTTTCAGACATTGGTGTATCGGCTGGCTTGATATCATTGAAGCTGAACTTTGCAAGAATGTCATCCACGTATTTTCCTTGATGAATCAGGATACCCTTGGAGTTTTGACGAACTTGCAGACCTAAGAAAAAGGTCATTTCACCAAGAGCACTCATCTCAAATTGCTTTTTCATCACCTCCTCAAATTCTTTACACAGAGCATCATTAGTAGAACCAAAGATGATATCATCCACATAAATTTGCACCAGTATACGATCTTCATTTACTGTCTTGACGAATAGAGTCTGATCAATGACACCACGAGTGTATCCATTTACAAGCAAGTGTTCAGTTAAGGTAGCATACCAAGCACGAGGTGCTTGATGTAAACCATATAACGCTTTGTCAAGTTTGTACACATGCTCTGGGTACTTTGGATTTGTGAAACCCGGTGGTTGACCAACATAAATTTCTTCCTTCACTGTTCCATACAGAAATGCGGTTTTGACGTCCATCTGATAGACCGTAAACCCTTTAAATGAAGCGTAAGCGAGAAAAATTCTGATTGCTTCCAATCTCGCCACCGGCGCATAAACTTCATCATAGTCGAGTCCTTCAATTTGTCGGAACCCTTGTACGACTAACCTAGCTTTGTTTCTCACAATGACCCCGCTATCGTCTCTTTTGTTTCTGTAGACCCATCGTGTGCCAAGTGGTCGTTTTCCTGGAGGTAATTCAACTAACTTCCAAACTTTCAATTTCTCAAACTGGTTCAGTTCATCTTGCATTGCATCCACCCAACTTGTTTCTTTCATAGCCGTAGCAATAGACTTTGGTTCAATTTGAGAGATGAAACATGAATACAGACATCTGTTGATGTCACCAGTTTGGCTCCTTGTTAGAACACCTGCATCTACCGGACCAATGATGTTCTCCAGAGGGTGATCTCGTTGAATGCTAGTGGGAATAACAATGTCTGGAACTGAGGAGGTTCTCGGGAGAACGGTGATACTGCCTACTGCCGGCTCTTCCATAGAGTCATGATCATTTGCCACTGCATCAGTATGCTCCACCATGCAGTCAGTAGGAATAGGGTCATGAAATGAGGGAATCGAAGTTTCAACAGACACATCTTCATCATCAACCTGTGGTATAGAATTTGCTGAGTGAATGAATGGATCGACAGGAGCTGGAAGTGGCTGTGGTAATTGAGATGTGGATGCACCATCCCCCTCATCCGTTGCATCATCAGTCATGGAGGATGTGGGTTCAGCATTGAAAGTTGAGGAATCTGCAGAACCTGTGTTTACACTACTAGAGACATTATCAAAAACATGAAATGATCGAAAGAGAGACTCATAGTCAAACAACCAATCGGGGCCCACTCTAGCATCTGTTGCATTTTCTTCAAGCCAACGCACGTCAAACGACTCTACGATTTGCCTAGTTTGTTTGTTATAGACCCTATATGCAGTTTTGCCAGCATAACCGACAAAATAGCAGTCGTCAGCTTTCGCATCAAACTTTGGTATAGCGTCCAAGTGCAGCAGTGTACATGGACAACCAAAAGCACGAAAATGCTTGACGGAGGGTTTAGTGCCAAACAGCACTTCGTAGGGTGTCTTCATCCGAGCTTTGTTGACTTGAACGCGGTTCTGCACATAACAAGCTGTGTTGACCGCCTCTGCCCAAAAGAAAGTTGGAAGTTGTGAGTCGCACAACATTGTGCGGGCAGCTTCAATTAAAGTGCGATTTCTTCTTTCTGCAACTCCATTTTGCTGCGGCGTCCTTGCTGAGCTGAATTGACGGGCAATTCCTTTTTGAGCACAGTAATAGTTCAACTCAGCATTCTTGAACTCAGTCCCGTTGTCACACCTAATACCTTTCACCTTCGAGTTGGTCTGATTCTCAATCAAAATTATAAAATGTTTGACTATTTCTGCAGTTTCACTCTTGTTAGCCAAAAAGAAAACCCAGGTAAAGCGTGAGTAGTCATCAGTTATTACCAAACAGTACGCTTTACGAGAAATACTAAGTACATTCACTGGGCCGAATAGGTCCATGTGAAGTAGCTGTAGTAATGAGTCAATAGAGTTTACTAACTTGGAATAATGTGGTTTTCGATGATGCTTTCCTCTCGCGCAAGCAACACATTTTTCAATTGTTATAAAATCACGCACAGGCAAATCCCTTACCAATCCCAGTTTAGCTACTCTGTTCAGATTTTTGGCATTTGCATGTCCAAGACGACGATGCCAAAGAATAGCAGTATTTTGAGAAACTTTAGAAAAAAGACATGTGACATTTTCGGAAGGGGGTTTGTTCATGTCAATGACATAAGCATCACCTCGACGATCCGATTTCAGTAAGACCCATTCATCTGGAATGACTACTCCAGGTTTCAATATCAAACATCCTTTATCAGTGAAATGAGTTGAGTAGCCATTGTCACAGATTTGTGATACACTAAGCAAACTATGCTTTAATTCAGGAACATAATTTACCTTATTAAACTGAAGAGCACCATTTCTTACCGTTCCTCTTTGAGTTATCTGACCTTTCTCACCTCCTGCAAAGGAGACAAATCCGCCATTGAAAAATTCAACCTCAGTTAGTTGGGACAAGTCTCCTGTCATGTGCCTCGAACAGCCACTATCAATGTACCAGAGACGAATGATAGTCCTCCACAGCCGTTCCTGCACATGATGCAGGATCAGTTAGTCATAGGTACCCAGGCCATGGTCATCTTGGGTGCACCATTGGCATCTGTATATTGGACTTTGATCCATTGCATATCAACGTTTGAAACATTTGCACAATAATAAGATTTATCATTCACAGAACACGAGGAGCCTACGGACGGGGAAGAGATTGGAATAGAACATTTTGGCTTCCAGTACGATTTGAATTTTGAAGATAATCTTTTATTAGATTGTTTGATCAGTTTATGTCTATTCCAATCACCATCAGAAGGCTTCACCTTGGAGTTGTCATTACGTATTGCCTTAGATTTTTCAACCCGCATAGGCTTGGTATGATTATGATTCCCGTTTGGAGCCTTCTGATGTTTCCAGCTTGCAAGATGTTGTTGAACAGTTGGACAATTTCTGGCAATATGTCCTGGGATTCCACATGTGTAACATGTTTGACGTTTGACATGTGGATCCCCCTGAGATTTTGCATACTTTCCAGACTCGGAAAGCTTAGAGACACTTTTATACCTGTGTGAATCAGTTTTGAAACAATGAGGCTTTTGTTTTGAAAGGTTCTGTTTATACTTTGGTAAAACCTGTTTTGGTGGGACATATTTCTCTGTCCTGCCCTGACTTGATTGTTTAACCAAAAGATTTTTAGTTTTATCACAAGCATGTGGCAAAATAACAGAATCTGAATGAAGAAACAACGAATCGGATGAAAAGTCACAAGGTTTTATGCTCAAAACAAACGAGCCCACACAAATATTGTTGTCATTATCAGAAATTGAGAAATCGTTTTTCTGATTTTTATTATTTAATGCAAGTAAATCAGTGTCAGCAACTTCCTCCCCATCATCTACCCAATCCTCAACAATCACATTTTCTGCACAAGAATTAACAGAATTAGTAGTGTTCTCATTGTTAGTAACATTCAGACAATTTTCTGTGCAAAAATTTTCATCCACAGAAGAAGTGAAAGATTCAGAAAATATTGAGCATGTTTGTGCTGAACTAAAAGAGCATGAAGTGAACACGGAGTTACATTCACTGTCTTTTAGCATGTCTTCAGATGATTCTGTGATCTCACATGACTGATGACTAGATGAGTCGGTCTTTTCTGAGTTTGAATCAGATTCAGACTCAGGTGCAGTTTTCTTTGAATCATCTGAATATGATGAATTCTTACCTTCCTGTTTAATCTTGACTGGCCTTGAGCACACAGATTCTTCAGATTCTGGCTCAGTCAAGAGTGTAACATTTGATTCAGATGAGCCACTTAAGTCAGAAACATGTTGTGGCTCTGCTGAATGTCCCGTTGATTCAGAGTTATTCATTTGATTTTCACTTTCTGCTATTTGCTTTAGACACAGTTCTCTAATTTTCTTCATGAAATCAAACTCATAGTCCACGCTAGAGTTTTGTTGAGTGGATGAATCAGAAATTTGTTCTTTCTCTGTTAAGTTTTCATGTTTAGACTCTCTAGACACTCCTACAAATTCAACTGATTCAGATGAAGATGGAACCTCATCTTTGCTAACCTCAAAAACTCTGTCCACCTCTTTATTTTTCTCAAAATTTAACGTCTCAGTCTGCTTTGAAGCATCCTGAGATTTGACAAAGGTTTTTGATGGAGCCATCTCTGGTTTAGAATGTTTTTGTTTCGGTTTAGAGATTCTAATTGGGATCGATGCAGGTTTAGTAATTTCAATTTGATCCCTTGATGGTCGAATAGTTGGCTCTTCTATTGGAGGACCATATCCTTTCAAAGGAAGAGCCAATAGTTCTTCATCTGACATAGGAATTGAAGAATAGTTTTCATTGAAAGGTGGAGGTATTTCCACAAATCCAATTCCCTTATTCCTCACGTCCTTTGGTCTGAACCTTAACTGGGTATTGATCATTTTTTCAACTTTAGGACTGGAGCAGTCAAATTTTTTAAAGTGAAAATCTGCATTTTCAAATTTTGATTTTAAATCGATCAATTCCGTGGTCAAGGTATCAGAAAGTCGTTTGAAGTGCAAGTATCGACATTTATGATCACTCACCTCCTGATGCAAACGCTTGATGTCAAGTTTTTGTTTTTCAACCATTTCTTTATAAGAGTTGAATTTCTTTTTAATGTCCCAAGAGGCCATTTTCTCATATTCAAGCTGTTTGAATGCGGAGAGAGTTTTTCCCTAAAACCTTTTATTTTTCGTTTGCACCTTTCAGTGCAGCATGATTCAGCTAAAATTTCAGAATGTACCTCAGCTGCTGATGGAATATAGTCATCATCCATCTGTGCCATGAGAGCCTTATACACTGTATCTTCAACAATTTTAAGATCTGCCATCTGAGAAGACCAATCCCATCCACCTCCTGATTGAGCAACCATGGCTTGGCTAGAGTTAGAGGACTCAGTTCCAGTGTGTGCAGGCGCCGATTGAGTTCCTTGAGCAGTATTGGAAGACGCAGCTGCAGGAGTAGAGTTTTCTCCTTCTTTCTTTGGTTTGGTGCACTCACGAGCAAAATGACCAAGTTCATCGCAGTTGTAACAGCGCATCTTCATCTTGTCCCAACCTAGTTTCCTTGTTGGGTTTTCCCACACGTTTCTACCAGTCTTCTTCACAAACTTGTTGGCTCTGTGCACAACCATAGCTATCTGCCAAGTCAGATCCATCTCTTCAATATCATCTTGATTAACGTCATTTAAATCACATGCTCCAACATCTTTTGAAGTGAGTTGACCTGTCAGAAATGCATTATAACAGTTCATAAATCCAGCAAATAATCCTAGGTTACTTTCAAGCTCCTTGGGAATTTTTGCTGCCATAGATGTAGCTGGAGGTGGAGCAGATGACGAAGATCCGGTTGCAGAAGAAGGGAGCACAGTTGACCCTTTTGAGGCACTAGGGGCAAACATGGGTGGATACGAGGACCCACTTGCTGGATAAGAGTACAGTGATGGCCGTTGAGTTTCTTGCTGAGAAATTAAAGCATTGCTGGGAGTTGCAATAATGGCATTGTTGTAACTAGCAGTTTGAGTCATGTAACGCTGTCTGTCATCAAGGTCATAGGACTTGATTAATGAGATGGTCTCAGAAAGAGTGAGTCTTGCTAGATCTTTAGTTCTCTTGATGAGGGTGACATTTGAATCCCAACTTCTTGGAAGAGTATTGAGCAGCTTTTTATTCATGACGGAGTTGTCTACTACCATATCATTTGCTTTCATTTCACTCACTAAGGCCACGAAACGTTGTATCTGACTTTCAAGTGATTCTCCCGGAATGTGATTGAAAGCGTTAAACTTCTGACTCAGCATCTCCCTCCTGCTCTCCTTCATCTCTTCGTTCCCTTCATACAGATTCTCAAGAGCTTCCCAAAGTTCTTTTGCCGTGGCATTGTCACGAACTCCAATTGATACTTCAGGTGAGAGTCCTTGATGAAGAAGCGCAATTGCCCTTTCATCAACATCAGCCTTTTCATGATCTTCATCAGTGTACATACTCTTTGGTTTGATAGCAGTGATTCCAGTTATTTCATTTACCACGTAGGTAATCACACAAGGTCCATTTAGAATAGATCTGAGAGCTTTTGCATCCTTTATCTTCATGACTTGAATGAACCTGAACTTCCACTCAGAATAAGACATTCCGAGTTGAAGAACAGGGATTTTCTGATGAGTGCCAATGACAGATTCCATGGCTTTGTCTACTTGTGCAGCTATAAGTAGCTGGTCAGTGTTTAGTCCATTTAAGTTAGCCTGATTAACAATTTGATCCATTTCTGAAAATAAGAGTTAACTTTATTAGTTTGAGTTAATTTAAACAGATAAAAGGTCCAGCAATCTAAAGATGTCCAGTCCAATAATAATTGAAAGGCCCAGCCCAAAAGTCTGGAACGTCCAGCCCAACAAAGAGGTTGAACTCAAGAGTAAACTCGAGGTTGAACTCAAGGTTGAACTCAAGGTTGAACTCAAGGTTGAACTCAAGGTTGAACTCAAGGTTGAACTCAAGGTTGAACTTCAAGGTTGAACTCAAGGTTGAACTCAAGGTTGAACTCAAGGTTGAACTCAAGGTTGAACTCAGCCAAGTTTGTTGAACTCCCCCAAGGTTGAACTCCGGACGTCGAACTCAGATAGGTTGAACTCAGCCAGGTTTGTTGAACTCCCCCAAGGTTGAACTCAGGATGTCGAACTCAGATAGGTTGAACTCAGCCAAGTTTGTTGAACTCCCCCAAGGTTGAACTCAGGATGTCGAACTCAGAAATTTGGTTGAACTCAGCTATTTGGTTGAACTCAGCTGAAAAGTAAACCTGCTAAGATGCAACAAGTTTTCCACAAAATATGGAAATAGATATCGTTGAGAATATTTAAAAAAATTATCAGAAAAGACTTTCTCAAACAAATCTCCTTGTTTGTAGCAAACACATTGAGCCTTTCCAAGATGGATCAAAACACCAAAAATTCATCTGCCACGAAATCAATTAGAAAGAAAAAAAATTTACGAAGGCATTATAAACTGAAACACTAAAATCAACCTTTGTTCGTGAAAATAACTTCCTTGATCTTCTTCCTTTGATACCAACAACCGAGCCTTCGAAAGACTTCTTAGGCTCTGATACCAATTGTAAGTCCAAGATCTTCTCTACCGGGTATCAAACAAACAATCGAGTGCGGAAAACAAGATTGAATGGTGAAGAACAAGAAAGAGACTTTGAATAGAATGATTTTATTAATCGAGTGCACACGGTTTCAATGAACCGTCTGGTACACCTACTAGCCGAGAATAACAAAGCAAAAGAACAATAGACTAGCAACCCCAAAACAACTAAGTAACCCCCTATTTATATGAATATAGGGCGGTCATGTTACATGGATCTCTTGGGCCGAAATCTAACTAACACAATAATACTAACAAGCCCAAGTCAAACGCAAACCTCTAATAACATGGCCCAACAAGAAGAAATTACACCCGAACTAACAATGACCGTCCCCAATGTTCTCACACCCAATATTAACACACAACCACTTCACCACCACTGATTAACCTAAATGAAGGCCCTGAAAAGAATCAAACTCCTCCTCAAAAACCACCATCAAAAGAACATCAGAGAGAGTACCAGCCTCATACAATCTATCCTGGTCGTTGGATGAAGCAAAAGATGGACGAGCATTATCAAAAGTTCACCGAATTGCTGAGTCAAATCCATGTTAACCTACCTTTCATAGAAGTCATCCAACAAATGCCAAAATATGCCAAATATTTAAAAGACTTCTTGAGCATTAAAAGAAACCTTGAAGCGAAAATCAAAGGCAATGCATTGGAGTGTGCAACAATCTAGCAACAAAGCATCCCGCAATGATAACCGATCCAGGAAAATTTTCTTAACGTTGCTCCATAGGTACATGCCTACGACTTACGCCTTTGCAAATATTAGGGCAGTGTAAACGTCATGCCGACTTATATCTACAAGCAACTCAACTTGGGCTATCAATGACCTTTGTCGGCCACAATTGAGTTAGCGAATGGGTCCATAAAGAATCCAGAGGGAATTGTTTAGAACCTACTTATCAAAGTAGGAAAACTTATTTTTGCTTCGGGTTAGGAATTACAAGTTGCACTACACTGTTGGAGAAAAGGAATATGTTTCTAATGATCTGTTCGATATGGCAAACTTGATTGATAAAAAACTAGATTATCAATTAAAGAAACACAAGGGAGCTTTGGTAAAACCACCAGATAAATCTCCAGTGGAACTTGATATCATCAATTGGATCGATGATTATTGTGATAGTCACCAAAATGTCTATGGAAGAAAAAGAGGCGGAAAGAAGAAAGTCTTGACTAACAACCCGAAAGTCAAGAAGAAAGAAGTTTGAGTAGCATGTGTTTGTCTAGCCAAATACGTAAAACGTGGGGCTACTAGGGAGGTTGAGGGTGCATGGGTTTTAACAAAACTTAAACTTCTTTTCTTAAAAATGGCAAAGTCCGGAGGAAGTGCTAAAAGCTTTGGTGAAAAGGGGATTAAGTTAGAAAACAGTAAGACGCTTACAAGTTTTAAATTTATAATTTAAAATGATAGTTGCTCAACGTTCTAGACCCAGCACAACGGGCAAGTGTACCTATCGTGGGTAGTATAGAAATGTGCAAGTACCAAGTATCAAATCCAAGGACACAATTTTTACTACTCAGCTTTCCTAAAAATTACTAAAAGACTTTTAAAATGAGAGAAGAAAAGTAAAAAGAGAGATGAAAACTGTAAGAGAAATCAATGACAAAACAAAGGTGTTGCTTCGGGATCAGATGGGACCTGGTATGATATAATAGTAAACATTAATTAAAGTGGTGTGTTTAAGTTGCGCACTTGTGCTTAACTTAGAGTTGCATAACTACATTCTCTAGAGGGGACTGTTTTCGCATAACTGTATAAACAACTTATGTTCTTAAGGTTTTTATAAGGGTCACCCAAACTGGGTAGCTCACCTCTCAACAATGAAAAGAAAATGACTCGAGACTATGTCGACCCAACCCCGAATTATCCACTTCCCAGTGTTGCGATATAGGCATCTAACTACCCTAGACTTTTATGAATAACTTGTCGGTGGCCGGAGCATGACCAAGCATGTCACACCCCGCCAAGGCGGAATCACGGGAATGCGACCATCGAAAAGTTTTCAAGCACAAGGTTCAAGCAACACACAGATTTATTAAAATAGTACCATCAAAGGATGGATATTGTCATAAATTATTGAACATGACATTGTCTTAAAAACAAAATAGTGTCTGAAATTCGTGAAATTGAAACTTGAACATTATGGAACTAACAAAACCCATGCCATTGAGGTACCACCAAGTGCTTGCTCAAACCCCTCTCCCAAATCTCCGTTTCCTGTCATTTAGTTACCTGAAAAACATGCAAAAAGATTTATCAACAATAATGTCGGTGAGTTCACAGGTTTAAGTGTACTAAATGAAATACTTGTCTAATTCGTGTATGACCAATCATGAGCTAGCTAAGCAAATGATTACTGTGCAAACCATGAGTCCCATAACCAAACCTCTTGACTGTTATGCCTCGTGCATTGTACACCAAAGACAATGTATATGTATAGTAGAATACTAACACTCCTTTGTATGTAACCGGTTAGAGCGACTAACCAAGAGTGGGGTGTCAACCCAATAGATCTATTAAAGTGTTCCATGGCTTTGAATAGCTAATGGTTACAGTAAATGTAATACGAGGACTAGTGAGCTCATGAACCAGATGTCCCATGTTCCACATGGCAGTCATGATAGAATTAACACTACCATTGTAACTTGAACTAGAATTGTAGCATGTTTATCCCCCGAAAATGTAAAAATAGTAAAATGGGGCTGTGAAACTCACCTGAGAGAGATGTATGTGGTCTAGTGAAGCCGAAATATCTAGCAACTATCACCCGGACAGTTATTGCCCTATGATTATTGAGGACATAGTGAGTCGTGTGTTCTTATTTAACATACAAGTGGGGCACCCATTATTGTGAACCATGTCATTTAATGTGGATGGTGTTTTATGTACGGGAGTCTTATGGTAGATCATGAAGTAGACCCATATGGGCCACATATTGTCTTTGATTTACTATCCATGATTGATTTATTGTAAAAATGAGTATTCCACCAAGATTTAGGCCTTAAATATGTTTAATTATGAACGAACATGTGTTTTAGTTGATTTTAGCATATGTTTATAATAGGTGACCAATTATATCACAAAATGTGTTATCGTGTATGCTTAGCTAGGGGCTAATCTAGCCTTATCAATGTTCCCACGGCTTATCACAAGACACGTGAATGTGTGATTTTGTACAAGAAGTCGATTGTATACTTTGATTAGGAGCATTTCCGAGTTGAACATGTTTTGATTATGTATAAGTAAAACAAAATGTTTATGGTCATGATTTAGGAGTGTGGCTAGGCCGATCACTAACACAATGAAATGTTCGATTTTCAAGATCAAAGGCTCGGGTTTGGGTTCACAATAGGGCCGAGTACTAATGATTGAAGAGGGTTAGTACTTACTTAAGACTTGGTGACTATGTGCGGACCTTAGGACCTCTTGATGCCTCCCTTGGGCTCGGCGGTTATGATTTAAAGAGGGTAAGTAGTAGCCGAAGCTTGTGAGGGGTTTTGGATGAGTGTTGGTGCAAGTAAAGTGATCATGGAACCCTCTTTATATAGTGGTTCTAATGTAAAGTTTTAAACTTCCTTTCCTAGTTCCATTGATTAGTGTTTCATGCCATTTTGGTGTTTCTAATTGACAAGGTGATTAGTAGCTATCACATGAGGTGGCCGTGAGGTGCAAGTCCCACCATATCCTCTATTTTTGGCAATGATCAAGTGACGATATGTCCTAGGAGTGTATTAGAGGTATATTATGGTGTAAGAGTGGATATTTGTCTCCTTGTGTTCATGCATGCCATATAAGGCCAAAGTGTAAGATTTTGATGGTGATAGGGGAGTGTTCGGCCGAAGTATTGGATTGAACGGGATGTGGGATTTGTCTTTAACTAATTAAGGTAGAGGTGGACTTGGTGAATGGTGGGATAGGTGAGTCATTAGCTAGATAGGGAATGAAAGGGACACATCATGTTGTTTTCTTCATGCTTGGGCGATTGTTTCCCCTCAAAAGAGGAATGGAGAATGTTGTTAAGAAGCATAGCAAGTGTTTTGTTTGTTTCCCCATCTAGTATATGATTATGAGGTAATGATGAGGGACTGGTGGGAGTGTCATTCTTGGAATTTTTGGCCAAGTCTACCTAGATGTGAGGGATGATAGTGACTAATCACAAGGTATATTTGTCTCATAGTGTTGGATGTTGATGGTTCAAGTTCTTAGTTGGTAAAATGACAAGATTTTACAGATTGTGAAGGGCATTCGGCCGAGAAGGGACAAGCAAGGGTGTTTCCTTTTGTGGTTAAGGTCCTAGTGAGGTGGTGTGTGTATAATGTTCCATTCTTGCCTTAATGGTGATTCCTTTTGTCCTTGCTTTGATGACAACAAGTGTGGGCGCATCAATCGGCCAAGGAGGAGGAACAAAGAGCATTCACTAGATAGTTATCAAGGTAGGATAGTGATATACCAAGTTCTTTGGTCACATGGGAGATGGTGTGTGGATATACCTACAGGCGTATGTGTGCAAGTGTTCATGAGGATCACATTGGCTCCTAAGAGTATGTGTATAAGTGTAAATGTTTATTTGGATAAGACTAGATGGCGTAGAGTAGTTAGAGGTTAATAGTTCTAGTGTTCTAGCTTCGTACGTGCCATGCACATACATATCTATGTATAGGTTAACATGTGTTTGGCTTACAAGATGGTTAGGGTATGATTTCATGCATGCATTTATAGGTTTGTCCAACCTAAGTGTTCATAAGAACGTATTATGTGTTAACCATTTGTGATATATTGTTGTTGTTTGATCGATGACGATATCAACATGTATAAATGAGGGTTTCTCATGCATTAGGAGGGGGTAACCTCATTGGACTAGTTATTGTCCAAGTGTCGTGGGCATAGATAGTTGTTCCTTGTTGAGTTTTCTGTATAACCCATGCTTCACTAGGCTGGGGTGGTATAGTGTATGCAAGATGTCTAATGATGCACATATAATGATAATAGTAAATGAAAAGTGTACGGATGTTGACCTGTTTCGTTGATTGTTTTCACAAAGCAAGTTACCACTTAATATCATAGAGGAGTCATGACTAACCAAAACACGTACATCCCCTACTTGATTTAATTAATTTATCAAAAATTGAGTGGTCTATTACTAATTGTGTGGCAATATAGTAATGAAAGAAAATAAAGACCATTTTCTTTCAACACGTATTCACCAAAAATTTCAAATATTTCATCTTCCCTAGGGATAAGAATGCTATAGAGATCATGGAGGTTCATGTTGTCTAGCTCTAAGGTTGAGGCTAAGGTCATTGTAAGTGTTCTCCACTCTCTAGGTAAAGCTCCTAATAACTTAACATTCTTTTCATCATTCGATTTTGTAGGTTGTTGAGTTGGACTAATTGCTATTCTCTAGATTGAATTTGATGTGGTTGCTATCGTGTTGAGGTGATTTTCATGACCCCTTTTAACGTTTTAAAATGTTTTCTAAACGGGGAAATGTGTGTTTAAAATTGTGTCGTGACGTAAGAAATGTGGTTAAGTAACATGGGTACTTGCGTAACGGGGAGACGCATGGTGGCAAATCCTATCATGAACTATAGCCAATTCCAAAGGAGAATAACTCACACTTGTGGTCACTAAGTAATATATTGGTAAAAGTCTTTTTTTAGGATATGTGTCGTTATACATTCAAGGTATACCTATGGATTTTTATGTTTTTTTTGTCTTGTAATGAAACAGTCACTCAAAGGATTGCAACCATCAATAATAGTCAGTTTTCTATAGAGGGTGGAGGGCTCATCACACTATCACTAAAATTCAACAAATCATAAGTTGCAATCTCATTTCATGGCATTACATCACAACATCATTAAATCACTAGCAACCCCATCACAGTCATCACTAAGTCATTCCCACCTTGGCCCCTTACACTCTCAAACAAACCACTCACCCCATCACTACCATGGTAGTGGCTACGGAATCGTGTCTTCACAACATGATGATATGGCCGGCAGTGCTGTTTCACGCGTGATTGGCCATCACACCACCCATCACGCTAATGCCTCCACCACCCTAATTAGATTGTCTATTTAAGAATTGTGAAGTTATGATTTGATTATTGTTCATTTGTATAAATATCTGTGACATGTATTTAACACTTAAAATGTAAGGATAATAAAGTTAACACACTTGTTTGGGCAAAATCTATAATCGGATCATCAACTATTTACTAGTTTGCTTATTTAAGTCTAATAATGGATTTTCACACTATGTGAGCTTTTTTCTCTTTATCATTCTAAGTCTGAACTAAGTATTTTGTATATTCTTCAAAATATTTTTTTTTTCACGGCAAACTAGCATCATCTATTTTGTACATATTCTTCAAATTCTTTTTAACAATAAACCTAATCTTGTCTATTTTGTAATTTTTTTCTATACATGCATCTTACATGATTTAAGCCATTCATCGTTATGATAGAAGAAAGACAACTATTTTCAAACTTTTATTGTTAGGAACCAACCCGACTTCAATTAATGATTTTTTTTTCTCATATCATATATTTACTTGATAAAGGGCAAAATTTTACATTAAGATTGCAGGTAGACTATCAAATGGATTTATTAGATCTGAGAGAGTGTTATGTGTGTTTTAGTGATTGAATACTTGATTCCAATAGATAATTCAAACAAGTTAAACATAATATCAATTATCATTTACACACATCAAAACAAATAAAACAAAGCTGGTTTTAGATAAAGTTAACACATATTTCCATTAATAAATTATTGAGTATTTCAGGCTTTCTCCTGTTGAATTCAATCATCCCAATCAGGTGCTCGGAGTCAGTGGACAAGTACTAAATGCATTGTTCTATTTATAGAGAAATGTTAACTACTTGTGATGTCACCATGAAAACATCTAACAACTAAGAGAAATGTAACTCCCAGCTTATTATAAATTATAGCTAGACAGTTAGTTACAAACGACTGGACTCACAATACTAAAGGAACAACTAATTTTGATGAACAGCTGGTGTAAACCAGTAAAAATAGTTTTACAAAACACAACTATTGACTTATGTTGACCAACATATCTTCAATCCAGTAGTTTTGGTCTTCAATGTTTAGCTGTGTACTGGTCAACGGTTGACCAGTCAAACTACCTCTTCAGTCTTCTAGCCTTTTTAGTCTTGTATCAAGTAGTTTAGAGAAATTTAGCAGTTCCGCGAGTGTTGTTTGAATCTTTCAAGGAGAGAGCTTCTAGATTAAAAGGACTTAGAAATCCTTATTCTTTAGGATAAGGATGAATGAAATCCTTGGGTTTTGGCTTTCATCATTCGCAATTCTTATACAACCCAATACGATTAGTCCAAGCATTATATGATGAGTTAAAGGTGTAAAAACAGAGTAATAGTGCAAGGAGTAAAAACGCAAAATTTAAAATTTGAGGGGGTTATGGCGGTAAAAATGGAGTAATAGTGCAAGAAGTAAAAACGCAAAGTTTAAAACATGAGGGGGTGTTAGTGCAAGGAGTAAAAACATAAAGTTTAAAACTTGAGGGAGTATTAGTGCAAGGAGTAAAAACACAAAGTTTAAAACTTGAGGGGGCATAAAACATATGGGCCAAAAATGTAAATATCAAAGGCATGCTCCAACATGTAAATTAAGAGTGGAGGATAAAGGAAAAAATCTATGGGCCAATAGTATACATTATAAAAGCATAAGTTAAAAATATAAATTACAAACAAACTTTTAAAAGTGAAAGGTACTGGTGTAGACATATATACACTAATAATTGCTAGATTTATAAAAGCAATAGATATTTACACTATTTTGTTTTTGAACAGCAAACTTCTATATATATGAATATATAGGTCTAGCAAGCGATTGGAATACACCAAACACCAAAACAGGCCCCAAACAAATATTACAACATGTCAACAATGTCAAAATCTAACAACTTCTCCCAAGACGATAGAGAAAGCTTGGACCTATGGGACAACCAAACGAAAGTGTCCTCCTTGATTAAATCAACCGTTATGCAAACGGGAATGAAATGACCTCAAAAATCCACAGCGTTTCATGCCTTTCAGATTCTCCGAACGGTAGCAATGAAAATGGTGTGCACTATTCTCTTGCACTTCTTGCTTCCTAGAGAATTCGCCAACATCCGAGTAAGTTCATTAAGGGAAGTAACCTCCATGGGCATCGGCACTCTAATCCACCAGAAGACATTCCACCAAATACTTCGAGCGAAAAGGCAAGACACTAGACAGTGATTTTCTTCCCCTATACTGATCCCACGTCTATCACAGGTGACATTAGGAATATTAATGCCCATAGCTGATAACTCCAACTTTGTAGCTATACTTCCCATCAACGCGCTCCAAAAGAAGAAGTTATATTTAAGTCAAGCCCACGGATTCTAAACAAAAGTAGCAGTGCTGTGGTGATCTGAATCAGCGATTATGACCTGCATACGCAGCCCCTTGAAACAGAAATCAGACGCCAAGTCATTCTCTCACACCCACTTATCTGACCCTCCATTAAACTCCACATATTCAAGCAAGGCCATCAGCATTCCAGCGTTCCTTTTGTCACTGTCCGACACAGGGATATTAGACCAAGACCAACCCCAATGCAGATTCCCATCGGACGTATGAAACTGATCAGAAAAAAACACATTTTTGTCTTTCGCAAGGCGAAACAAATACGAGAACATCACTCTAAGAGTAACAGCAGCCAACCACTTATATTTCCAAAACCTCGTCTTCACACTGTCCCCTACTTGAACTCTTAATTTCTCATTAATATTAATTCCAATGTTCAAAAGGATCCCATCAACATTTCCAATATCCTTCCATATTCCTAGAATGGACCTTTTCACCGGTACAAGTTCGCTGCAAGAATCATTATGATGGATGGCGTTTATCACATGCGCCCAAAGCTGATTCGGGTCGTCTTTGTATCTCCACCACCATTTCCCTATCATAGAACTATTTAAATCTCTTATCCCACCCACCCAGATCTACCAACCGATTTAGGCGACAGGATATTGGACCACCGGACCCATCTCATTTTCTACCTCGAGCCTGATCTTCCCCATACAAAATCCATCCTCAAACTTTGTAGCTTGTTATTTATACTCTTATGAGCCATGCACAGGGAAAGAAAGTACGACGGAAGACTCCCAATCACCGATACGGTTAGAGTTATTCTACCCGCGAAAGAGAGTTGATTCGCCTTCCATCTAGATAGCTTCTTTTTGAACTTATCAATCACTGATTTCCAATATTTCACCCACTTCATATTAGCCCCAATAGGAATCCCAAGATAAATGAACGGAAAATAATCAACACCACACTTTGCTATGTTCACCATTCTATCAACCTCATCATCCTACACCCTAACCCCAAAGATATTGCATTTTTTAAGATTAATCTTTAAATCCTTTAAAAGAAAAGGGCATCTCAGGAAACATTTAAATCTCACCACATTGTGTTTCGACCATTCGCCAACGAATAAAACATCATCAGCATAGCAAAGATAGGAAATCATCGTACCATTGTTTGGAAGCTGAACACCATGAAAAAGTCCCAAATTCACCGCCCTCTTCATGAACATATCAAGAATCTCCATAGCCAATATTAGAAGGAAAGGGGAAAGGGGATCTCCTTGTCTCAAACCCTTTTGTATGAAAATTCTCCAATTGGCGAACCGTTGAAAAGAACAGAGCCCCTTCCTGATTTAAGGCACCCTTATATCCGCATGATCCACTTATCCGGAAACTTCATGACTTCCAAAGTCTTGAACAAAAACTTCCAATTTAAGGAGTCGTAAGCCTTTGCGAAATCAACTTTGAAGATCCTCAACTTGACCTTACGCATCTTAGCCCAAGAGACCAATTCATTCACAATCAAAGGACCATCAATGATATTCCTACCACCCACGAAAGCTAATTGAGTGTCCAAAATTAAAGACCCAATGACATGTTTTAATCAGTTTGCCAAAACTTTATCAATGATCTTATAAATCAAACCAACCAACGAGATAGGGCGAAAGTCTAAAAGCTCCAGCATGTCAGACATCTTTGGAATTAACACCACAAAAGAAGCATTGCATCCCATACTTAAGTTACCCGAATAGTAAATTTCCTCTAACACAACCAATAAGGTCGGCTTCATCTTCAACCAGAAATGTTTAAAAAATCTTAGGGAGAACTCGTCGGGACCCGGCGCCTTCCCCCCATCGCATCCTTTGATCGTCGTCCGCACTTCATCACACGAGAACAGTGAAATCAACATCTCGGCCAGCATAGGATCCAGACTATTAAGCCCCAAAACAGAAAACCCAGGTCGTCTTCGTATCGGTTCAGTGAAATGACTCATGAAATATTTCATAATTTCTTTTTTTATTAAAAACCAGATCCATAGTCCAAATCCCCTGAATTTTCAGCCCATTAATTATGTTGGTAGCTTTATTCATATCGATAATCTAGTGTAACAACGAGGAGTTCTCATTGCTAAACTTGGTCCAATTTACCCTTGAGTTTTTATGTAAGTCCTTGGCTTTATCCAACTCTAGCCTTTTCAATTTCAGTGTAGTTGAGACTCTCAACTCACGTTCCACCTCGGTCAAATTAGAGTGTTCAGCTTTTCTTTCAAGATCCTCAACAACTTTTCTAAGGAATTAACCTCAGCATCCTCCTTTTCCCTGACCTCCTTACGCCACTTTTTAATTCCCTTCTTAATTTTTTTGAGGAGGTTAGCCAGGTTCACGTCACTTTTAACCCAAGAGCAAAATCATCCATGGCTGAATTGACATTAGCTTCCAACGCCTTACAGTCGAGCCAACTATTATAAAAATTAAAAGGACTCGGAACAAAATCCACCTCGCCACATGAGAGGACCACTGGACAGTGATCGGACTGTTTAAGAACTGATTGCACACAAAGAGTCGATCATGTTTACTAAACTTGATAACCCGATTATCCGAGATGTAAGTAAATCTCGCTCCCAACATACGATCCTTCAATAAACCCGCTCTGCAAATGAAGTCATTGAAAAAGGCGGTAGACATAGGATCAAATCTGGAATTCACCCTTTCCTCCGAAGTTCTCATATCATTGAAGACCTGAACGATAACCTACATACCACTTAATTGGTCTTTAACCACCAAAAATGCTTCCCACAAATCTCTCCATTTAGTTTGGTCATTTGGCGCATAGCCAATGACAATATTGATCATGTCATGCATAGCTTTAATAACTCTAGATACTACCAGGAACCACTGACCCCTGATAACTGAGTCAACTTCAAAAACATTTGGATCCCACAATGAAGCAAGCTAAGCTGACCTTCCCACATAATCTACCGCTACCACTTCCATGGGAGTCCTGCCCCAAATCCTTTTGGAAAAACGACTCTGTGATTCCTGCTTGATGAGTCTCCTGAATGGCAAGGAAGGAAATCTTGGCCTCTAACTTCACCCAACGAACCCAACTCGGCTTATCCGAACCGGAAACCCCCTTTATATTTAAAGTTATAAAATTCATTGATTAACTTATATCTCCATCTCCCCATCAACTAGTTCTCTCACATGGTTATCAAACCCCGTCATCTCAATTCCCAAGCAACCACAATAAACAATCGTACAACCCACCTCCTCATTAGCAATCACATCCCACCCCCTATCTGGACAACCCTCCAGCTCCAACACATCATAAACACCATACTCGAAATCCATTTCAGCATCATTTTGATCCCGAACTGACTCAGCATTTGGGGCATTATTATTATCTCTCACAGTCCTGAGAATAATTTTGTCAAGGCAAAAGGGGTTATCTTCAGCTTTAGCGTTTAAGTCTAGGGTTTTAAAAATTTTGACTCGCTTTTTCTTCTTCTTGTGTTTGTCTTTTTGCCCTATAGTAACAAAAGAAAGCCCAGGATCAAAATTCACCAAATGGGCCAGCCCATCTAAGTTATTTTGCTCCATTCTCGAAACCGTCCAATCATTTTCTGGGTGGTCCCTCCCTTCCTTCCTAATACCAGACCTTGGAAGCTGTCTGCCTAATCCCATGGCCCTCGGGCTCGTTTTCTTTGACCGATTGGTTTGAGCATCTTAAGAAGGTCCCGGGCTCGAAGAAATGGAGAAAAATGGTGTACACGGTTCTCTTGGCTACTATTTGGAGAGTGTGGTGGGCTAGGAATGTTATGGTCTTTGAAAGATGTTCATTCTGACGCTATCGGTGGTGGACCTAATCAAGGAAGACGCCTTTTTTGGATCTCTCACCATGCGAAGATTCGAAACCTCTCTTGGGCCGACTGGGCCAACTTTGATGTAGCTTGTTTCGTGTAATCTTTGTTTTGGTGTTGTATGGGTGTTCTGTTTTTTCCAGCTTCTAGCTAGCTCTTTATATTTAGCTATAAAATGGTTGACGTAAAAAAAAAAAAAAAAAAAAAAAAAAAAAAAAAAAAACCTTCCTCGTTCCCCATGCACACCTCATCATTCTCCACCCTTTCAACTTCCTCAAACTCCTCTATACTAATAAATTGTCGATTTATTAAAGCAGACAAAGACTAGTATATTTACAAGATATTACACTCAAATAATAGTTTTTTTTTTCTCTTAATAGTTATCAACGTGAACATAATGTGCCTCATTTTGTGTGTTACATACTTACATGTATTCATTAGTAATTTTGAATTGTGCGTGTGTAATTTTAGAATTGGTCCTCCATACGCTTCATAAGATAAGGCTCCTATGTAGGTTAACTCATCCCTATAGCATATTATATCAAAACATGACTCAACAAGTTGATGTAAATGGGACGGGTTTCAGATTGGTATTGTTAACCTCGGTGATATATACGATTATAAATCGTGTTATAATTCGACACATGTGAAATAAGTTATACCCAAACATCTGTCCCCAAATGTTACAGATTTTAAATTTGCACGTTGCATTCAAGTTCATTTGGCGTCCCTTTAAAGAAAACCACTATAAGACATGTGAATATGTGATGGTAGGGGTGTTCAAATTCGGCTAATCCGAATTTTGGATAATCCGAAATTTCGGATAGTCAATATTAGGATCCGAATCCGGATCCGAAATTTCGGATATCCGAAATTCGGATAATCCAATTTTCGGATTCGGATTCGGATAATCTGAAACTTAAAACAAATAAATAAAAAAATAATAATAAAACGTTATCCTTTATGTCTAAAATGTGAATTTGTTAAAAAAACAAAAATAGAAGTTAGATAAACGAAACTTGAATAAAAAAATGTAAAAGAAACTTACCATTTGGTGGACGGGGGCTGTGGAGGTCGGAGACGAGGTGGACGGAGGCTGTTATAGAGAAGAGAAGAGGTAGCGGCTACTATGGATTAGAGTAGTATGGACTTAGGGTTATGAGGATATTAGGGATTTAGGATTGTGTATTGTGTTATGTAGTGTATATAATATTATATATTTATATATATATATATTCTTTATTATTCGGATTCGGATAATCCGATTATCCGAAAATTTTCAAAATCAGGATCCGAATCCGAATTCGAAATTTCGGATACAGAATATCGGATTTTTCGGATTCAAATTCGGATTTTTTTTTAACACCCCCTATGTGATGGTGTATCAAATCTTGCAGAAATAACAAAACTTTTTTTGGGTTTATATTTTGCGTAATGAAAAATTGCTAAAAAAGTCTCATCAACTTCGGTCTAATTTATTCTTTTTGTGTGTGTTGTTGAAAAAGATCGTTTTAACAAGTAGAACAAATGCCAAAGACCCCGGCTCACTCGGGAGAGGTGGGAGGGTTTACTTTTTAGAAGGGTGGACGGTTCAAATCTCAGGGCTAGCGAAAATACACTGCTTGACGTTGAAAGGGCTTATGCCCTCAGGGACGATGCGGAAGAGGGATTCAAAACGGGGCACCGAGATAATGTCCTTAGCCCATAAAAAAAAAAAACAAGTAGAACAAATTAATAATTATTACATACATCATAAGAAACGAGTTACCCATTA
The DNA here is from genome assembly GCA_030844895.1 of Ambrosia x helenae. NCBI lineage: Eukaryota > Viridiplantae > Streptophyta > Magnoliopsida > Asterales > Asteraceae > Ambrosia > Ambrosia x helenae. The sequence goes on from CM061234.1 coordinate 28,142,770, forward strand.
TAGAAAGAAAGAAAGAAAGTTTATTAATCCAACTAGGTTTTTACCCTGCCGCGCGTTGCGGCGGCTTCAATCCAATTTTAAATTTAAGCAATCACGTCAAATCCAAAATCGATTGACATACAAATGTCCATATATTAAGATGGATGGTGATAATTAAACCCCCATGCCTTCTATTTTCACCCCTCAAAGCGCCTTGCTATGGTCATAGTGAGGCGCTTAGGGTAACTTTTTCAGGGAATCATCAGGCTTTACGTCCAATCGTACTGCAAAGCGAGACGCTTAGGACAACATTTAAGTTAATGATAGTTTAATTAGGGTTTATTACTTTGTTTTGTTAAAAAAAAATATCACAACAATTAAATAAAAAATCATAAAAAACACTTCAAGAAAAAAAAAAACAAAACAAACAAACAAACCAAATTGCCAATTATATAGAAATGAAGAAATAGCTTAATAAAAAAAAATTAAAAGGCAAAAATGAAAACCCAAGATAAAGGCTCAAACCCAAGCCAAAATTGTAGAAAGTTATAATACCACCACCATGCTACACAAACACATTGAGATCATATTCAACACTAAAACTTATAAACATATATAATAATGGATTAAAAATTTACTATTCAAATCAATTTGATTATTAATAGTATATATAATTATTAATAGTATATAATATATAATTTCTTTTAGCTTTAAAATTTTAGGATTAAAATAAAAATATGTTTTTTGAGCTACAGCTTGCCTCTGTGTCTCGATTTTTGTTTGTGAGTTTTCTGCTTTTTTTGATCTCCAACAAAAATGGAATTACATGTTCATATGTACACCTCACAAAAGAAACCGACAACCCTAATAAAATGTAATAAATTAATAAATTAATCTCATTAATATGGATTTATGAGTTTAACTAAGATTGTCAGAATTGATCATGACAGTGATCCGTAACACTATGTGTTGTGGCTCGCGAGCAGCCTGCCGCGAGCCACAATGTGATCCACCTAGATTGCTCGGCTCACAACTAGACCCAGCGATCGTTGCTGCGAGCGAGCCCAAGCGACCTAGCTCGCTTGATCAAATAACATCTATCATTTTTTATCTTCCACTTGATCAAAAAATAACATCTATCATTTTTTATCTTTCACTTGATCAAAAATGGCCCACTTGATCAAAAATGGCCAACCAAAACCCAAATCCAAATCCAATCATGCCCCCAATAAACCGTGTACGAGCACCAACGTGGACTGTAGAGGAAGAACTTGCCTTGGTGAATTGTTATATTCACCAACAAGAGCAAGGAGAACATCTAATGCGATACAAAACTTTTTGGCTAGGAGTTGTTACCCGATTCATCGAACAAATGGGTGAAAAACCGTCGTCCAACTGACGCGATATGTGGAAAATATTGTTCCATGAAGGCGAAGTGCACCATTTTTGAGCAATTCTACATGAATGCGCAAAACTAGAACCCGGGTTTAAACGATGAAGAGTTGATTGAGGTGGCTCGTGGCCAATACCGAGCCATACACAATGATAAGTACCCAAGTGTTGCGATTTGGAGACTCATGAGAGGACGATTTCTAATATAGTCGTCTTTTCACTATTTAGTTTATGTTTTTCGTCCTCTTATGTTATTTTATCTTTTTTTTTAAATAATTGTTTGATGTTTAATGGAAGGTGATGCTATTTTATGATTTTTAATTACATTTTTTTAATTGTGGTAAATAATTAAATAATATTTGGTATAAAAAAAAAAAAAAACCCCGCTAACCTTTACCCACAACAACATGTCGTGAGCAATCGGTGGCCGCTAACCAATGCCACGTAAGCGTTGACGTGGTAAAATATCATTCGATAAATCCATCGCTCACCTCTACTCACAACGGATAGTCTAACCACTCAACATTAATCACGCAAGCCCATACTCTTTAGGTGAGTCACATGGTAATGATTGATAGAGTCTAGCCTTCTTGATGTACCATATTTAATCTTTAATTCCATCTAGTTTTATTGATTTTTTTTCTGTCGTGCCTTCAAGCGGGTGGGAGGTCAGGTTTTTCCCGGAACTGGTGGCTTGTTGGGTTCTAGCTACCCAACGCTACCTGTGGGCCGACACCTAAGACGTGTCTTCACCCAGGAGTGCTTTTATTATCAACTGGTAGGTACCCCGGATATTCAGACATCTATTTATTGGCCGTTCAAATAAAACATTAATCACCCAAAGAAAACAAAAAACAAAAACAATTCTACTAGCCGAGCAATAGAAATTGCAAGCAGCTGCAATTGCGCTAGTAACAATCAAGTTGTTGTCACATTATTGGTAATCGCCAGCCAACAGCCACTTCCTAGCGTAGTAACTCGTGGTAACTGGTAAGCCTAGCCCACATTATTAGCAATTGTGCACCTACTGGTATCTTTGTGCCAACCAAGCAACACATCGCCGTTCAAAAAAAAAAAAAAAACCAAGCAACACATCATGAATAAATTAGGCGCTGTTTGTTTTTTCTGCAGGAAAAGGTATGCAGTCTGCGGACCACATCTGCAGACATCTGCAGGAGAAGAGGTGGACCAAAGGTCTGCAGTCTGCAAGAAGAAGACTGTTTGTTTGTTACTGTCTGCAGAGGCTGCTGAAATAAACTGAAATTTAAATAAACTGATTTTTTACAGCAGTCTGGTGGTAGACGGTGAAGGTGGTGGACGGTGGTGGTGGTGGACTGTGATGGTTGATGGTGGACGGTGGTGGTGGATAGTGGTGAACGGTGGTGGTGGTGGGTGGTGGTGGACCGTGGTAGGTGGTGGTGGACTGTGGTGGATGGTGGTAGGTGGTGGTGGACTGTGGTGGATGGTGGTAGGTGGTGGTGGACGGTGGTGGTGGACCGTGGTTGGTGGTGGTGGTGGACCGTGGTTGGTGGTGGTGGTGGACTGTGGTGGTGGTAGACGGTGGTGGTGGTGGAGCGTGGTGGTGGTGGTGGGTAGTGGTGGTGGACCGTCATGGTGGTGGGTGGTGCTGGGTGGCGGTGGTGGGTGGTGGTGGTGGTGGTGGAGCGTGGTGGTGGTGGGTGGTGGTGGTGGTGGTGGACCGTGGTGGTGGTGGGTGGTGGTGGTGGACCATGGTGGTGGTGGACGATGGTGGTGGTGGTGGTGGGTGGTGGTGGACCATGGTTGGTGGTGGTGGACCGTGGTGGTGGTGGTTGTGGTGGGTGGTGGTGGTGGTGGTGGGTGAGGAGAAGAGAAGTGGAGAAGACCTTTGAAGACCTTAGAAGACTTTGGAACAAGTCTGCACCAAGAAGAGGTTAGGAAGACCTTTTTGAGTGAAAGGTCTTCCAAAAAACAAACAATCTGCAAACCCCAAACGTCTGCGCGCGTCTGCGTGATGCAGACAAAAGAGGTTAGAAGTGCTTCTGAGCAAAAAAACAAACAGCACCTTAGTGTTGACACCAAGCTAGCTAACCTTCAAAAAAAAAAAATTAAAGGTGGCTCGCGATAACACGAAGTTCAAAATGTGTCATTAGAATGCCACAAAATTGCTCAGTCACCTACGGTCACAACTCACAACGTGCACTAGGTTCTTCAATTGTTCCTTAGGCTATATGGTGTGGGAGCAACCTCCCCTAACTCCCTCAAAGTTTGGAAATGGTTTCCCCCATTCCCCCTTCCTTTTTCTATTATATAAAGTTTGATTTGAAAAAAGAAAAAAAATGGGCCAATCACAAAACTCGGGAAGATGGGGGAAGAACACACCGAATGCACCGAAAATATCTCGGGGGGGGGGGGGGGGGGGTGTTCCCCTTCGGGGAGGTAAGCCACGTAAGGTCCCCGAACCTTTTCCCGAATCCACACCGTAAAGTCTTATGGCTAAGAAACATGGTCCTTAAGATGTTTCTAGTTTTCTACTTGTATACTGCTCCAATAGTCCAAAGTTCTACCGTCATTCGCGGAACAAATTCATTCTTATGTCTGCAGCTTTGAACATACAAAACACATAACTTTGAGTCTAGAATTTTCATCATCTTAGCTAGGACATATTAGGCAAACGTCTTATAAATAACTAATTGTATAAGAAGTGTATGTTTGTGTATACAATTAAGTGTACAAAGTGAAAATTATATTATTTCGATAATTTTTATCCAGCATATGAAAACTCGATTGGAAGATGAGACATGGTTCAACATTTTTTCAAAATATCTATTAATCATTCTTTTCGGTTTCATTAGCATATAGTAAGCATATATATTGACAAAAAGCTTTTAAAAGCTTCTGGCTGTTTTAAGCTTTTAAGAAGAAAAAAATGTTTTATCAATAAAAAGACTTGTTTAATTGAAGGAGCTTAAACTTCTAGGTTAGGAGAAAAAAACTCTATGTTAAAAAGCTATTAGTACTAGCGTTTAAAAAAAAAAACTCCTAATAGCTAAAAGCTTTTAATAAATAAAATGACACAAATACTCATTTTATCATAAAAAAATAAAAAAAAACATGCATACAAGCTTTTAGATATGTCCATTTTTGTCATTTTATACATTTTATTTAAAACTCTAGCTACTGTTCCAAACACCAAAATACATTTAAAAAGCTACAGCTACCCGCTTCCAGCCACCAGTTAGTTTTGCCAAACATACCAAGTGAATAAAAATATAAACATTTTTTAAAGGAAAACTTCATTAAAAAACGCCAGAGGCCTCAAAGAAAGGGCCGTCGCACCAACATTTACATCATATACAAAGGATATTTAGCCCAATCAAACAATCTAAGTCTCTTGACTATAGAAAACGACTTTAACCACAAGAACGCCAACGACTTAACCCTCACCACAACCTCGATAACATTCGCCAGTGGCGAAGCTTGACCCGAAACTTCGGGGGATCGGAAGTCACTAGTTTTGGGGGGTCGAAAAACCAGTTTCGAGGGGTCGAAACCTTATATACCAAAAAATTTCTATACGAATATTATATAATCAGAACTTTTGAGCGAAAATTCGGAGGATCGACCACCCCTCCCCGCCCCTTAAGAGTTGCGCCCCTGACCTTCGCGTCCTTATTCCGAAACATCTTCTCATTCGTGGTCCTCCATATCACCCAAAGAGTAATCATAACTATCCCATGTATAATCTTCTTGGCCCGCCCACTTAACGTTCGATCATTACTAAGGTTGAGTAAGTCTTTTAAACATATAGCACCATAAAGCTAAATTGCAGTTTACAGTTCTTTACTAATTTTGCTGAGACAATTATAAAAATTGCAGTTTACAGTTCTTTATAATTTTGCTGAGACAATTACATGTAGTGTACAAGTAAATTAACCGTAACTGTAATTTACTGTGCTTTAATGGCTTTTGCATGAGAAAAAGTAAACTACACTTTACTATAGTAAATTGTAGTTTATCTAAATAAATACTCTCTCCGTCCTAATTTAAATGTCTTAAGCCCACAAACACACATATTAAAAAATATTTTGTTTGTATTTAGTAAAATGACAATAATATCCTTAAATCTTTTATTGTGTTTTGTCTTTTATATAGCAAAACTGAAAATTGCATTTCTATTTTTAGAAATTGATATTTAATTTAAGACACCGAAAGATAGACATTTAAATTGGGACGGAGTGAGTAACTTTTAATAAGATACTTTTTATTAAATGGGGAAGGGAGTGGGTTAACTGGTGTATGTTAGTGCGGTGGTCACTCCGGTCGGAACAGCGATGACTCCTTTATATTATATGAAGATGAAGTATTATGGTATTTAGGAACCATACGCCCTATAATTAGGATTTATACACCCTGGCCCACATCACAGATCAACAGGAAGCTGCCACATACTTAGATTGTGATGTCATACACCCCCAAATGTGATGTCACAAGGTGTATGAATCCTAGAACCCAAGTATTATATGGTAGGGAAAAGGGGTTTGGTTGTAAATTTCATTTAAATGATTTGATGTATTATTGAGAGATGGTTCAATTTTTAAGAAGGTAGGTCTATAGTGATGAGGAGTTAGGTACCGAGTGATGAGGAGTTAGGTACCGACACAGTTAAATAAAGGGACTCCGGATTCATACACCAACCTGTTAGAATTTATACACTCTTGTAAAAAGCTGTCAGCCTTTTGTGTTCTTTTCCGGCTTATTTTGTCGTTTTACATTGATTTTAGTTAAAATTTAGTACTATATATAAAATAATGTATCTTGCACTATTTTTTTTGAACAGATATATTTTTGCACGCTTACCCATGAATATTGTTAACTTTTTTTTATTGGTTAAGGACTTCACCTCGTTACCCTGTTTCGAATCTCATTTTTTCGCATCATGAGGGCATAAGCCTTTTCAACGTTAAGGGGTGTATTTTTGCTGGCCCTAGGATTGGAACCGTGTACCTCTCCAGATGTAGACAGCCTTACCTATACCCCTAAGAATAGAGAGGCTGCTTCCAGTGAGACCCCCCGGCTCGATATGGTTTGGTATCAAGCCTTGGACATAAGGCACAAAACACTTAGCAATCGGGACAAACCCGATCGGTGTATGTACCCATTTGTCTTTTGGCTATCCACGCCACCACATGATGCGTGATTAACCGCCCATCGTTTTAACGTTATTTTCATGAAATTAGTAAAATAACGTTAAAACTAGTGCAACTTTACTTTTGCCCCCAAAGGCCACACATATATACATTATATGCACACACCGTAAGTGAGACCATTTCATATTTTATTTTAATAAATAAAAATTAAACAAAAACTTTCAAAAATAAAAAGGATTAAAATGAAAATATAGACAGACATAGTGACCCCACAAATAAAAAAAATATTGAACTTAGGGTATGTGTAGTGGTGGATAGTTATGTTGGGGTTATAGGATTAAAATATTAAAAAGTAATAGAAAAGGTGTTATGTTGGGGTTATGGAAAAAGAGAGTGTAGTGGGAAGGAGGGTTATGTTGGGGTTATAAATGATTGGTAATGATTGGTTAATTATTGTTTTTTATTTAAATAAGAATATTTAATACTTAATAATATTTCATTAAAAATAAAAATAATAATAAAAATAAAAATTTAGACTGAAAGTTTATTAAATTAATAAAATAATAAAAAAATTATTTAGTATTAAAAAATAAAATTAAAAAAAAAAATTTTGAATTTCAAACGGTTACTGTTCCAAACCGTTTGAATTTCAAACAGTTTCCCTCCTACTTCAAAGTTTGAATTTCAAACTTTGCCCCCCCAAACGTTTAAATTTCAAAGTTTGAATTTCAAAGTTTCCCCCCCTCCACCAAATCTCAGTCACACCTATAAATACCCCCCTCCTCCCAAATCTCAGTCACACCTCTTCCCTCTTCCTCATCCTTTCCTCATCCTGAACACAATGAATAATATGGGCAGTTTTCAAGCAGGAGCTGCCGGACCTTCTAATGTCCGGCAGTATGCTCGCCGGGTCCGGGGACGGGGCCGGCCCCGGAGACTACCATTCACCTCCTCTCTCCTCCTCCACAACCTCCTCTTCCTCCTCCTCCTCCTCCACAACATTGGATTTATCACCCTCCTCCTCCTGCTGCGGCACCACCAACCTTTCCTCATCCTGAAGTCGATGATGACTTCACGGATGAAGAATGGGCCTGGGCCATGGATTATACCATGGCTATTAATGAAATGGACCGACTGAGAGTGTTGGCCCCCACCCCCCGAATTGCTGCTGCTATCCCCTCCCCCCACCACCAACCTATCCCCTCCCCCCACCACCAACCTATCCCCACCCCCCAGAATACCCCCACCCACCACCACCAACCTATCCCCACCCCCCATAATACTTGCCCACTCCACCACCACCAACCTATCCCCACCCCACCCCGTGAATATGGGGACCCAACTCCTGAGGACTTGGAAGCCCTCAGGGAACTTGAGGAGGAGGAGCGCCTTTGGAGCATGCCTTCCCCTCGTGGGGAGAACTACTACTTCCCCTCGGATGCAAGGTCCGATGGGAGGGACAGCTCACGTTCCCTATCCCCCGAGTACTACACACTCGAGTGGGACAACTACTCTCCGTAGTGGGAGGTTTAGGTTTTAATAAGTAATTTAGGTTTATATTATGTCTTTATGTAATGTCTTTATGTAATATGTTTATGTAACGTTTTAATAAGTAGTTTAGGATTAGGAACTCTGTTTGTAATAAGTAATTTAGCATTGTAATTTTATGTGTTTATGTGGTTTAAATTTAAAATATTATGTAATCTTTTAAAATAAACTAACATTAAACACAAAAGATTGGTGAAAACGCATTAAACATAAAGCCTAAAACATTAAACATTACAAATAGAACACAAAACATAAAACGTAACATTAAACATAAAGCCTAAACATTAAAAATTAAACATAGTGAAAACGCATCAGAGACCACGACAAAAGATTGGTGATTGAGAAGTCGCTATCGTATTGTTGACGATAGGCGTCGTGTGTCAACTGAATTGCCATCTGTTCGCTAACCCCAGGGTGCGCCTGCATCGTCGCTGAATGGACTCCATGCCACCTGTCAACGTTAGTTCGTATAGAATGCCACTTACTGTAGATCTGGTCAACGTTACGGTGGTTCGTTCCCGTGATTTGGTTGAACTCAACCAACACATCCTGCCAAAAAGCCCGCCTATTGGTTGACGGGAGCTCCTTAACGTTTATCCACGCCCGCACTAACTCGAGTTGCTCTTGATTCGTCCAGGCTGCCATAGGTTTGGTTTTTGGTTTGTAAAGAGTGTGTGTATGTATGAATTGTTTGTGTGTGTGAATTGTATATGTGTGTGTTATGTTGTAGAAGATGAAGTATATATATATAGATAAAAATTAAATAAATCAGTTTTTTTTTTTTAATATTGGACCGTTGCCAACGGTCAAAAGGCACAAAGATTGGTGAAAACGCTCGCTATGCTGAAAGCTGGGTACCACCATAACGCCACCATAGCGCCTGGGGGGCGGTGTTCCCGGCGCTATGGTGGCCTAAAACGCCTGATAACGAGGCCACTACGGGTACTCTTAAAGGAGTGGGATGCCGGCTGACAAATGTTGAGGTAGCCCAATGTGAGCCAGAGAAAAAAAGCAGCTTTATTGGGAACCTGACTTCATACTAAACCACTAAATAAATGGTTTGCCATATATGATGATATTTATCTATATCTATATATCTATAGGGGAAGGTTCAATAGAAAACTCATAGTTAGGGAGAGAACTCGAGAACTCCCTAAGTATAGGGGTATTTTTGTCAAGTTGTATTAACTCCATTACCTAAGATATTTTCCATAGATCCCCAAATTCAGACCTAGATCTATAATATATCTTACTCCAATCACATCTATCAACAATCTCTTACCAGATTTTAACATGTTCATACACATTCATACATATACGAATTCTCATTACGATTGCTATTCATGTCAATTGAAGGTACATGCTCAAAATTCTCAAAATTGGACATTCATCTAAATCGATTTCATATATCTTGTTATTTGTTACCGAATTGTTAGGATTTTGCATGTATTGTTGTTTTTAAATCGATTAGATACAGAATGAGATGAATTCAAGCATTATGTGATTTAAACGGATTCTGTATCAGAAATTGACGGTAATCGAGGATAAAAACGTATATTTGTACATGAGAATTTGTAACGCCCCAAAAACCCGCTTCATTTAAAGACGTTGATAGGCGGGATTAATAAAATGATATTGAGTCAAGAGATTATAAGTTGGAGGGTGGAAATTGCCAAACACCCAAAGTCCATATTATTATTATTATATAAGGGGCAAAACACCAAAAACACACACACTTGTGTGTTTTGGTCGATTATCAGGAAGAAGAAAAAGGGCTCCAGCCCTAGTCCAACTACCAACTCAATCTAGCAAGGATTCAAAGGGGAAATTGATGCATTAACCAGAAAAGGGCCGTTTATGGTCGATTGAACCCAAAGGTACCTCTTGTTTGGTAGAATTTGATGTATAATTCGTATAGGGTTCGAACCCCACATGTGGGTTTTGAGCAAATGATGTTAAATTCATATTATTGCTTGATTTTAAGTGATATTGATCATCTCTAATGGTCTAGAGGTGAGCTAATCACTAGAAGTTGCTTGTTTGCAAAAGATGATGATATTGGGTTTTCATTAGAGCTTTGATGTTGCTAAATGAGTGGTAAATCCATGTAATTGTAGGAATAATGTGTAGTTGATGATATGCATGTGGAAATTGATGATGATTGAAAGAGGTATATGTGTTAATTGTATAGAAATTGAATGAATTGAAGGATATGTGTAGAGTTGAAAGTAGATGTCGCTATTAGTGTAACCTATGGTCATTCTTAGTTAAATGGGTGAATAGAGTAGAAAGAAAGTGAGGTTTTGTTATGTTTAATATTTATGGAATGAAGGGTAATTGATGTGGGTATGAAATGTGATGATTGATGGTATGAGCTATGGAAGTATGCATGAAATGCTTGTACATTGTGTTTTAAATGTTGTACGCACACCATGTGTTCGATGAAATGTGTAGATGAACTTGCGTGCAAGTAATTGATGAGAATGAATGGAATATGATGATTGTAGGAAATCAATATGAAGGATGTGTTTCTATGGAAACCATGTGTGAATTATAATGAATTGTATGTAAGTATGTATGTAAGCACATAAGTGATCTTATGGTTGTATGTGTGTTCTATAATGTATGAATTTGTATGCAAGACTCGACAAGTATGAAAGTAATGTGATAGTTGGTGCAATTGATGGTAGGTTAACATGGGGATTTCGTCTTAGAGAGAGATCATGTGGGAATTAGTTGATTGTATGATTTGGTAAGAAGTATGCATTAGTAGTGTGTACACTATGCTTAAATATTATGATGTACACGATGCGTTGATTAATTGGTGTGATAATGATCTTGTATCTTAATGAGATGTGAATATGATGTTTATGGTGAATCTTATATGATCTAGTACATCAATATGGACATATGTTTCTAAGTAGGATGTTGGTATAGTTGGAAGTTGACTTTCTGGAAAGTCAACAATGTTAAAATAACATGGTTATGCTCCCAAACTTGATTGTGTGATTAGAAACACTATGCGACGCATAACATGTTAAAACTATGAGACATATATGATAATAAGTGGTATTACTATGTGAGAATAAATGTGGTTGTGAATGTATGTTGTAGATATGATAGAAGTTGACTAATGAAAGTCAATGTGATATTTGGTTGAGAATGATTGTTAGTGTGTTATGATCATGTATGCTAACAATGATGTGAACATGATGATATGAAAGGATAGGAAGGATGGACTCAACCATGGGAAGCTAATGGGTCAAGAGGAGGCAAATAAACAAGCATGAACTTGGAGGACTTGAGGTAAGTGATTCCCGAACTTAACTCTCATCTATGATATGGAATTATGTTCACATAGGATGGGAATCTTAAAGGAGTACATGGTTTTGGTTATGGGTCAAGGATTTACATGGTAGTTAACTTGGACTTTGTCTTTGTAAATGTAACTAGTGTAGACAAGGTTTGAGCGAATCAAGTATAGTAGGTGCTTGAACTCAAACCGGAAGCTCGTAGGGGCGTGCTTTCGATCCGAGAATTGATCAAGGTATGTGTGGAATGATGGGTGGGAGAATAGTAACTGAGTTGCTAGAATGTCGGAAATTGTGGGTAAGAATGGCATGAAAGATATTGGGTTGAAAAAGGAAAGCATTGTGCAAGACCTGCAGTTGGCGTAGGATACGCCAGTTTTGGCGTAGGATACGCCAACCCTGGTTTGCCTACGCCAAATTCTGCTGCCCTACGCCACTCTGTCACCCCTTGCCTACGCAAAATCCCCCTTCGGCCTTGGATGTTGATTTTTCAGCTTGTTTATGCTTCCGTGCCTTGCCCGAGCAACTCCAAACCTCATTTATAGTACATATGTGTACTCATGCTCGGGTTTGAGGGAGAGCTTCATGAATGTAAGGGTTGGTAGTTATATGTAGATCGAGTAGAGGATTGGAAACGTCACATTGTCTTAGAGTTTGGCGAAGAAAGAGTAACATAACGGGTAAAGTAGGTTATATGAGGGAATTGTATGCTTGTAAGTATTGTGGGGTTATACGAGGGAATTGTATGCTCGTATGTAAAGTAGGTTATATGAGGGAATTGTATGCTTGTATGTAAAGTAGGTTATATGAGGGAATTGTATACTTGTGTGTATTGTGGGGTATTGAGGGAATTGTATATTTGTATGAATTGTGGGGTTATTAACCTTGTTATGTAAGTGGTAAGGAAGATGCAGGTATGTAAGTGTGAATGCATGAGACTTGTAGGATCAGCTCGGGGTACCACACCCGAACTTACAAAAGGCGTTGGAACGAGATCATGGAGCATCTATGGATATTCTCTCCGCATTTTGAATAGTGTGTATTAAGTCACTAAGTGAACTAACGAAACGGTTATTTGGTGATCGCAGGTTGTCTTGTCTACCTAATAGAGTAAGGAAATGATGGAGATCGAGCAAGGAGGCGGATTGTACGAGGACACGACCCTATAACGTGATATAGATGGGTCATGTTTAATGTGATAGAATATATTTAAAAGATGTAATACCTAAAATGTTTAGTAGACTTGGGTTATAAATATCCAAGGTTGTTTTTAAAAGAAATAAATTTTTTGGTTGGTATTTCCGCTGCACGTTTTTCTGTAAATTGGTTTAGGGTGTTACAAGTTGGTATCAGAGCCCTGGTTTGAGTGAAATCTTGTACAAGGAAGTAAGTACTTGAACTCAAACTTGTGTGCTCCTGAATGCAGTGACCCGTACAATCCAAGACTCGATCAAGGCCCAAAGGTAGAATTTAATATTAACTCACATGACATGTTAAAAGCTAATTGTGGTGTTCATGTTAAGGTGAGCTTTTGTGGATAATGAAGAGGTCTCAAGGACACGATTCAAGATAGATCGCAGGAATTGTAGATAAGATGGAATAATCACAGGTACGCGATAGCTAACTATTGGTACCGGTGGGAGGAAATTCCTCAGGGATGGTAAAACATAGAAGGGAAAAAGCAACCATGTTGTTTAGGAACGAAATTGAAATGTAGCACGAAGCTGAAAACCAGTCTCTAGGCATAAGGTAATGATTACATGAAGGCACGTGGATAGCATGTGGACTGTGCGCCTGGCCAGTGCACAAGAAGCATGCGATGCACGTGAGACCGTGAGAATCATCACAGGTATGCCTGGTAAACCTGGAAAGTAAGTGGTCGTGTGGGTAAGTGGGTGGAATGAAAGGTTTAAGTCCGTAGATAAGTACGGACCAAACCTATATGAATGAAAGCCTGAAATGAAAGGTTTGAGTCCGTAAGCAAGTACGGATCAAATCAAAATTGTAGAAAACCCTTATGGGTCAAAATTGTAGAAAGCCCTTATGGGTCAAAATGGTGGAAAAGATCCTTATGGGTCACAATGGTTGGAAAGGCCTCAATGGGTCAAGAGGTTGGAAGGACCTTAACGGGTCATATGGTTGAAACCATGTAAAATAGGCTGGAAAGACCTTAGCGGGTCAAACGGTTGGGAAGACCATAAAGGGTCAAAAAGGGGTGAAATTATAGAAATTGTGGAAATGACCTTGAACGGGTCAAATAGTGGAAATGTAAAAATATAGAATTACCCAAGTAATGGGTCAGATTTGTTGGAAAGTTGTAGAAATATAGAATAGTCTATGAAGTGAGTCAATTGGGTAGGAATGAAGGAGAGAATACACTATTCTCTCTAACCAAGATAAGCACAAGTTAGTAACTTAATTTAGATATGCTTGTTATGTGGCATGCAAAATGCATATATATGGGTAGTAGAAGGTGGTAAGGCATGGTATTAGTGTGAGTTATTTTGTAGAAACCTATAGAAAACGAATGAACGGTCGATCTTTTGAAAGATTCGTACCCCTATATGCAGAAAATGAATGATGTGGTGAGATGCTAGAATGTGATGTAGGGATTATCATTAAAGTAGTAGGATATGACACATCTACCTTGAAAAGTCAAATTGTAGAAATTTTACAAGATAACGAATAAAACTTAAAGAGTTTGCGTAAGAAATGAAATAAGTAATGTAGTATAGCATGAGAATGGGAAATCAAGAAGGAAATGTATAAAATTAGACATTACAAGTGAGGGAACTCTTGAATGGACCATTGAAGGTCAATTTCACGAATGAAAGGTATATGCCTAACCAATGATTTTGTAGATACGAATGGTCGAATTTATGAATATCATGAAATCTACAAGATAGGTGATATGAAGTTAGTGAGTTGGAATTCCTTGTGAACAAACTAAGGCAAGATAAGTATGGCATGGAATTATTAGGGAGAAAGTCAAGCCGACGGCCAGATGGTCGGTTAACGTTGTGAAAGGAAGGTTAGTGAATTCGGTTATTTTGTGATTGTTAAGTAGGAAATTGATATGTCGAATAGTACCCACGTATGAATGAATGATATCTTACGTATGTTGTAGCTCGGAAGGTTTGACTTTTAAAGGTCAAAAAGATGAATGAATCTTAGCTTAGACTTGGTGTTGTTAAGCGATGGACATATGTGTGTACAGTAAGTAGTGCTTGAAATGAGCTAACAAACAAATTAGTGTGAATAGAATGGCTTTGAAATTTACCAAAAAGGGGTGGGGATGTATATGGTAGATGTACCGATTCGATAGTGCAAATGCAATTATGCCTAACTCTCAAGTTAAGCAAGAAGGAATGGGGAATGAAATGGCATGTATGTTGTGGAAGTGATAACCATGATCTAAGGGTTGGGATATACGCATGTATATAGTCTAACTAATTACATGATTGAAGGAACTTAAAAGGAATGCTAACAGTGGGATATTGTAGTAATCCTGTGATGGACGCCTTGTGACTAATATGGGAATGAACGGCTAAGTAGGATTTATTGGTTAAATATGTAACTAATCGATTTATTATGTTTAATAAATACGATAGGCCTCTTAAAAAAATAAGAGCGTAAGAACAAAACATAGAAATACGTTTTGCCATGAGTAAAGTTATTTTATAGTCTATATGTGGGCTTGCGATGTGGCATGAAACTTTGAATGAAGTGAATGAGTAAATAAGTACGTAGGGAATGCCTAGTAGGGTAGTAATGAAAGAGGTTTCGGGGACGAAACCTTCTTTAAGGGGGTAGACTTGTAACGCCCCAAAAACCCGCTTCATTTAAAGACGTTGATAGGCGGGATTAATAAAATGATATTGAGTCAAGAGATTATAAGTTGGAGGGTGGAAATTGCCAAACACCCAAAGTCCATATTATTATTATTATATAAGGGGCAAAACACCAAAAACACACACACTTGTGTGTTTTGGTCGATTATCAGGAAGAAGAAAAAGGGCTCCAGCCCTAGTCCAACTACCAACTCAATCTAGCAAGGATTCAAAGGGGAAATTGATGCATTAACCAGAAAAGGGCCGTTTATGGTCGATTGAACCCAAAGGTACCTCTTGTTTGGTAGAATTTGATGTATAATTCGTATAGGGTTCGAACCCCACATGTGGGTTTTGAGCAAATGATGTTAAATTCATATTATTGCTTGATTTTAAGTGATATTGATCATCTCTAATGGTCTAGAGGTGAGCTAATCACTAGAAGTTGCTTGTTTGCAAAAGATGATGATATTGGGTTTTCATTAGAGCTTTGATGTTGCTAAATGAGTGGTAAATCCATGTAATTGTAGGAATAATGTGTAGTTGATGATATGCATGTGGAAATTGATGATGATTGAAAGAGGTATATGTGTTAATTGTATAGAAATTGAATGAATTGAAGGATATGTGTAGAGTTGAAAGTAGATGTCGCTATTAGTGTAACCTATGGTCATTCTTAGTTAAATGGGTGAATAGAGTAGAAAGAAAGTGAGGTTTTGTTATGTTTAATATTTATGGAATGAAGGGTAATTGATGTGGGTATGAAATGTGATGATTGATGGTATGAGCTATGGAAGTATGCATGAAATGCTTGTACATTGTGTTTTAAATGTTGTACGCACACCATGTGTTCGATGAAATGTGTAGATGAACTTGCGTGCAAGTAATTGATGAGAATGAATGGAATATGATGATTGTAGGAAATCAATATGAAGGATGTGTTTCTATGGAAACCATGTGTGAATTATAATGAATTGTATGTAAGTATGTATGTAAGCACATAAGTGATCTTATGGTTGTATGTGTGTTCTATAATGTATGAATTTGTATGCAAGACTCGACAAGTATGAAAGTAATGTGATAGTTGGTGCAATTGATGGTAGGTTAACATGGGGATTTCGTCTTAGAGAGAGATCATGTGGGAATTAGTTGATTGTATGATTTGGTAAGAAGTATGCATTAGTAGTGTGTACACTATGCTTAAATATTATGATGTACACGATGCGTTGATTAATTGGTGTGATAATGATCTTGTATCTTAATGAGATGTGAATATGATGTTTATGGTGAATCTTATATGATCTAGTACATCAATATGGACATATGTTTCTAAGTAGGATGTTGGTATAGTTGGAAGTTGACTTTCTGGAAAGTCAACAATGTTAAAATAACATGGTTATGCTCCCAAACTTGATTGTGTGATTAGAAACACTATGCGACGCATAACATGTTAAAACTATGAGACATATATGATAATAAGTGGTATTACTATGTGAGAATAAATGTGGTTGTGAATGTATGTTGTAGATATGATAGAAGTTGACTAATGAAAGTCAATGTGATATTTGGTTGAGAATGATTGTTAGTGTGTTATGATCATGTATGCTAACAATGATGTGAACATGATGATATGAAAGGATAGGAAGGATGGACTCAACCATGGGAAGCTAATGGGTCAAGAGGAGGCAAATAAACAAGCATGAACTTGGAGGACTTGAGGTAAGTGATTCCCGAACTTAACTCTCATCTATGATATGGAATTATGTTCACATAGGATGGGAATCTTAAAGGAGTACATGGTTTTGGTTATGGGTCAAGGATTTACATGGTAGTTAACTTGGACTTTGTCTTTGTAAATGTAACTAGTGTAGACAAGGTTTGAGCGAATCAAGTATAGTAGGTGCTTGAACTCAAACCGGAAGCTCGTAGGGGCGTGCTTTCGATCCGAGAATTGATCAAGGTATGTGTGGAATGATGGGTGGGAGAATAGTAACTGAGTTGCTAGAATGTCGGAAATTGTGGGTAAGAATGGCATGAAAGATATTGGGTTGAAAAAGGAAAGCATTGTGCAAGACCTGCAGTTGGCGTAGGATACGCCAGTTTTGGCGTAGGATACGCCAACCCTGGTTTGCCTACGCCAAATTCTGCTGCCCTACGCCACTCTGTCACCCCTTGCCTACGCAAAATCCCCCTTCGGCCTTGGATGTTGATTTTTCAGCTTGTTTATGCTTCCGTGCCTTGCCCGAGCAACTCCAAACCTCATTTATAGTACATATGTGTACTCATGCTCGGGTTTGAGGGAGAGCTTCATGAATGTAAGGGTTGGTAGTTATATGTAGATCGAGTAGAGGATTGGAAACGTCACATTGTCTTAGAGTTTGGCGAAGAAAGAGTAACATAACGGGTAAAGTAGGTTATATGAGGGAATTGTATGCTTGTAAGTATTGTGGGGTTATACGAGGGAATTGTATGCTCGTATGTAAAGTAGGTTATATGAGGGAATTGTATGCTTGTATGTAAAGTAGGTTATATGAGGGAATTGTATACTTGTGTGTATTGTGGGGTATTGAGGGAATTGTATATTTGTATGAATTGTGGGGTTATTAACCTTGTTATGTAAGTGGTAAGGAAGATGCAGGTATGTAAGTGTGAATGCATGAGACTTGTAGGATCAGCTCGGGGTACCACACCCGAACTTACAAAAGGCGTTGGAACGAGATCATGGAGCATCTATGGATATTCTCTCCGCATTTTGAATAGTGTGTATTAAGTCACTAAGTGAACTAACGAAACGGTTATTTGGTGATCGCAGGTTGTCTTGTCTACCTAATAGAGTAAGGAAATGATGGAGATCGAGCAAGGAGGCGGATTGTACGAGGACACGACCCTATAACGTGATATAGATGGGTCATGTTTAATGTGATAGAATATATTTAAAAGATGTAATACCTAAAATGTTTAGTAGACTTGGGTTATAAATATCCAAGGTTGTTTTTAAAAGAAATAAATTTTTTGGTTGGTATTTCCGCTGCACGTTTTTCTGTAAATTGGTTTAGGGTGTTACAGAATTCAGATTTGAGATCGTATGTTGCTACTTCTTTGATTTCTACCAATACTGCATGTGTTAATCTGCATTTTGAAGGTTTTGAACATAAAGGTACATGTTTCAATCGATATATTGCATATGTGCATTATATGTGGCTGGTCTTTTAATGATATGTACTGCATATATGTGATACAAGGATGTGTATTGCATATGTGCAAATATGAATATGATTGGGCAATTTAATGATACACGTGACTAGTTGTTTATGTTTTGTACTGTATATATGGTGTATGAGAACCTGTATTACACATGTGTATCATGTTTGGTCTATTTAGCGTTTGATGTGACTGAATGTTTCTATTTTGTATTGCATATATGTGATACATGGAGTTGTATTACACATGTGTATTATGCATAGGCTATTTAATATTAGATGTAACTATTTGTCCAGGAATTGAATTGCATATGTGTATTATGCTTGAGCTATCTAATGTTATATGTGAATAAGTGTTTATGTTTTGTACTGCATATGTGTTATTCAAGTAAGTTGTATCGCTCATGTGCATAAGGCGTTGACTATTTAATATTAGATGTAACTGGATGTTTTATATTGCATATGTATTATTCAAATAAGCTGTATTGTGTATGTGCATCATGTTTGAGCTATTGAATATTACATTGTTAAATACATGAACTTATAGTGTGTGCATATATTAAATAATAATAACATATGTTATTGATTAAAATTTAGTTCTAACATTTAATTTTGCAAGTAGGTGTTGAAGAACTTGCAAATAATGACATGAAAAAGCAAAAACATTTTGCGCAAAAGTTATGTGGATTAAATAACATACATATGTAATATTGTTATCATTGGTATATTGTTCTACTATGCGTATCATATTGTGTAATTATTGCATATATGTAGTAGTGGTCTCATACCTATTCCATATCTCTACATTTTTTGTCATGTGTGATACTGTTATCACATGTTTACTATTATACTAACTTTGTATTTTATGTTTTTATTGTAGGTATAATCGATCCATGTTAAAAGGCTATGGAAAATTTCTAAGAAAAAAAAATACAATGTTATATTGTACGTGTGACAAATATGTGCATGACAATAATCTATGCAACTATAAAAAAGATACAAGGTGCTATAGAGGTTGCAGCTGCTACTGTTGTCAATTCATCATATGATGATATTAAACGTGTTGTTTATCCGTATGTCGAAACATCATCTTGTGTTGTTGCAAACAGTTCTGTTGTACGCTCGTTTTGCCATGTTGCCTGATTCATGCATTGTATATTCAAATTCATATATTATTAATTATACCATTTGTTTTAAACATTCTTTTACATGTTCAGGTGTTATATGTACTTGAGTTTAACTTTGTACTACAATTTGTATACATCTTATTATTGATGAAAATGTACTTTATTAAAAAACTGCAGCTAAAAACTGCCGAAATGTGTTAAACATGCAGCCAAGTTAGTGTCGAAATATGTTAAAAAGTGCAGCAAAATGTGTCAAAACTGCAGCCGAAATGAGTCATAAACTGCGGAAAAAATATGCCAAAATGGGTCGAAATCTACAGCAAAAAACTGCAGTAAAGTTGTGCGGAAATGTGTTAAAAAACTGCAGCCAATAAAGTGTCAAAATGTGTAAAAACTGCAGCCGAAATGAGTCATAAACTACAGCAAAAATGTGTCGTAATGGATTAAAATTTGCAGCCAAAATGTGCCGAAAGGTGTTTAAAACTACATCGAAATGTGTCAAAACTGCAGCCAAAATGGGTCATATATTGCAGTCAAATATTACAGCAAAAATATGCCGAAATGAGTCAAAAGTTGCAACCAAAAACTGCAGCAAAAAATATGTCATTACTGCTGCGAAAATGGGTCAAAACTGGAGATTTTTTTAATCCAAATCATAGTAAAAATTGCAGTGGAAATGGGTCATTATGTAGCAAAAAATGTCATTCAAATTTAAACAACCAAACTTATATTAAATTGTCATTCATTCATCCGTTAAACTTGGTACATACAAAAATTCAAAACACATATCCATTAATTCATACATCCAAAATTAGTTCATAGGTTAATTCATTGTAAAAAAAAA
The DNA here is from genome assembly GCA_030844895.1 of Ambrosia x helenae. Classification (NCBI taxonomy): domain Eukaryota; kingdom Viridiplantae; phylum Streptophyta; class Magnoliopsida; order Asterales; family Asteraceae; genus Ambrosia; species Ambrosia x helenae. The sequence continues at coordinate 28,163,130 of CM061234.1, forward strand.
TACATGATGAAAAGGACCCAACCAAAAACACACAAAAAAAAAAACAACTTTTATCTTTTATTCTTCAATGCCATATATCCAGCTCGTTCTTCATGTCGCCTAATCTAAGCTTCCCTTATCCTAGCATGCTCTTCATTGATGTTAATCGATCTCAATAGACCTGGTTTCACTTCATTAGCTTCTCCACAAGTCTCAGCCAAACCCATAAACCTGTAACTTCTTCCCTGTAGCATTGCACTATGTGAAATACTATTCACATCTAACATTGGCTACAACAGTTACATTACACATGTGGAATACAGTTACATCTATAACATATGGTAGCATGTGACAAACAAAACATTATGTTATTTTAACATTAACTATCATAAATTAAATTATCACACATGTGTAATACATTAAACATTTATAACACATATGTATTACGTTACATACAAAGCCTATTCACACTAAACATCAACTAAAATAAGACTACTACACATGTGAAATACAATTACAAATATATCATATGTGCAACATATGACAAGCACATCAGTCTAACTTGACACTAACTATCACAAATAATATAATCACACATCTGTAATACATGGAACAATTATAACACATGTCAAACAATTCTTGTTCACAGTTAACATTAGGTACAACATATCACAAATAATATTTACACACGTGTATCACCGTTAAATACATAACAAATGTGCGTACATGACTAACAAAGCATAATCTCAATAAACACTATCACAAATTATACTATCACACATGTGTATTATATTACACATTAATAACACATGTGTAATACATTACATAAACATACTGTTCACATTTAACATTGGCTATAACAGTTGCATTACACATGTGAAATACAATTACATCTGTAACATACAGTAGCACAACAAGCCTACTACAATCTAACTATCACAAATTAAATTATCACACATGTATAATACATTAAACATTTATAACACATGTGAGTTCATTACATACAAATCCTATTCGCACTTAACATCATCTAAAACAGGCCTACTACACATGTGAAATACAATTACAGATATCACATATGTGCAACATGTGACAAGCACAACAATCTAACTTAACACTAACCATCGCAAATAATATTAACACGCATGTGTAATACATGGCATAATTATCACGCCTATTCAATACATTGCATACGAAGCGTGATCATTATTAACATTATTTTAAAAAATCATATTACACATGTGAACTACAGTTACATCTAGCACTAATGCTCAACACATAACAACCAAAGCTTAACCTCGTTTAAATATCACCGACCGTACTAACACACATGTGTAATACATTTCACGATTATCACACATGTACAATACATGGCATACAAGGTACATTCATGATTAACATTAGCTAGAACAAGTATAGTACACATGTTGAGTACAGTTAAATAAATCATCACATGTGAGAAAGATAATCTTATTTAAAACTACCAAAACACTGTACAAATACATTTATATCATCGTAATATGACGTACTTCATGCGATTATGATAACATAATTTTATATACTCCACGTTTCGTTATTTGCCTTAAAACGAGCAAAACAATCTATGCAATACAAGTAACTATCGTTGTGATATGTGTGTAATATACCAAATCAATGACGCTAATATGCGATTAAGACTATTGTGAGTTCTTACCTGATGTTGATCTTCAATAGTCTGAGATATTTTGTGGTGGATTGTTGAACGAATATGGAACTTTGAAACCCTAGATTGTGGTAAGAGAGAGAGAGAGGGGGTGAGAGAATTTTAGAAAAGAGGTTTTCAGATTTGGTTGAATAAGTATGAAAGAAAAATGTACAATTTATATTTTCCCAAAATACCCTCCCATGTTAAAATCCCATTTTTTTGTTAATTCCCCACATCCTTTAATCACAACCATTGATCTTGTGAGATCAATGGTTATTATTTAGTTCTCGAGTTCTCTCAATAAAATGAGTTTTCTATTGAACCATCCCCTATATCTATATCTATATATATATATATATAAAAGAAAACGTATATGCTAACGTGGCGTGCAATGGAGGCCTCAACCTTCTTTTGAGAGTGTCACGTGACATCATAATGGAGAGTTTTTGGTGTTTTTGAATTGTTTCCTTTTTTAATTAAATTGAGTTATTTTAGAAAAAAAGAATTTAAAAATAAATTTAAAATTTTCTCTCTCATATTTCCTCCCATAATTTTTAAACGTTTATATTTTTTATATACGGGATTTTTTAAAGAAAAAAATTACACCAAATTAACGAGCGTTTTATTATCTTTCCAACGAGTGCCATAGTGCTATATAAAAAACGGAGAAAAAATCGACTATTTTTTGTGGGGTTTCGTTCATACAGGAAAAAAACATACAAAGTGTTCATGTTATCACGTAAAAGTAGATTTTGTGGGGAATATGAGTTATTACTGATTAGAATACTATGAACATGCAATGATTGAGAGATTTTGTGGTAAGTTAACTTGAGCCATTTGCAATAGGTTATCACGTAAAATTAGATTTTTCAACCCCGAGACCCTCCCGGGGTAATCAGCTAGTATAGGATATAGGATGGTTATACAACAAGGGTTGGGTTATTCTACAAAGGCTACAAAAAATGAGAAGGGTGAGAAGCCACTAGAAAATGACATGTGTCCAAATGATTAACAAGTGGCAGGGGTAATTTTGTCAAAAACATATGCACATGCAAGTCACATGCCATTTCACCTTCATTTTTAAATGTCCATAACTTTTTTATACGTCATCCGTTTTTAAAAAAAATATACCATAAAATTGAGCGTCTTTTTATCTTTAATATGAGTACCATATTGCTATACTTTTGAAAAAAAAAATTCAAAACCTACTTGCGTAAGACACAATGGAATGTAAAACACAATGAACACCAATTAAATATAGGGTTTAAAACACAATCAAGAGTCTAGTAAAACACAATGGACGAGATACTAAAGACACAATGAATAGAAGACTAAAACACAATGAATACTTTTGAAAAAAAAAGTTGAAAACCAGTTGCATAAGACACAATGGATGACACACGAAAGACACAATGAACAAAAGACTAAAATACAATGAATACTTTAGAAAAAAAAAGTTAAAAACCCAATTGTGTAAAACACAATGGACGACATAATAAAGACACAATGAACAGAAGATTAAAACACAATGAACAGAAGATTAAAACACAATGAATACTTTTGGAAAAAAAGTTGAAAACCCAGTTGCGTAAGACACAATGGAGATAACGTAAAACACAATGAGTACCAATTAAATATGCAATGAACAATAGGGTATAAAACACAATGAACAGTCTAATAAAACACAATGGACGACATATAAAAGACACAATGAACAGAAGACTAAAACACAATGAATAATAGACTTAAACACAATGAACAACATAATAAAACATAATGTACACCTAAATACAAAACTCATTTGCGTAAAACACAATTAAAAGCATACTAAAAACACAATGGACAAAGTTAAATCATGTATAGACTAAAAAACATAAATAACATATTTATAAAGCACACATGCATACTATAACACAATGAACGTGCAGAAGACACAACGGAGAAAAAAACCCATTTAGCACGATTTTTTTTTTCAATTTTAATTTAGCAATGTGGTACTCATATTAAAGATAAAAAAACGCTCGTTAATATGGTGAAATTTTTTTGAAAAAAAATGTCGTATGAAAAAGTTATAGACATTTTAAAATGATGGGGGGAATTGACAAGTGCATTGCATGTGGAGAGAGAAAGTCAACAAATGTTGTTTTCCTTTTATGCCCTTTCTCTAATTTATTATTTATTTTTTTCAAACAAACTAATCTCAACCCTTCAAATATATGATCAATGGATCACAATCCTTCTCACCCTTCCTAGAAAAAGTATCTTGTGTATTTGATCCTAACCCTATACAACAAACCACTTCTGAGACCATACGGAGTAGGGAAAGAGGGGCATGAAGCGTCATGTGACACATGTGGAGCCCTTGTGAAAAGGGTGAAAATTGTGGTGGTTGGGGGTAGGGGAAGTGACATGTGGCATTTGTTTTTTTTTTTTTTAAGTAATTAAAATCACTTTTATAATTAAAAACATAATTAAAATTCATAATAATTAATAATAAAATTAAAAAACACCTAGATAATAAAAAATATAAAAAAATATAAAAAAAACCTAGAAAATAAAAAAAAACATAAAAAAACTAAATATTATATTTTGCCATAATCTCGTGCTTCATTTGTAGCGTCATCTCTAACTCTGGACCGCTTAGATGATCGGTGTTCATGGCGAGAAATTTCATATCGTCGCGCTGTTCTTTCATACTCAACTTTTTTTCAAAGGCTTCGCGAATAGTTCTTTTCTCCTCTAGCATTTGTTGCTGAATCGTGTTGAATTGGGCGATGTTTGCATTTAAATCGGCCAAGTCGCCGCTGTAAGCATCTTTGCCCGATCCAGAACCCGAACCGAAGCTAAGGATTTTTGCGCCCTCTTTTTGGACTTATCTCGCCCAGGTGGGCGACTCAATTCCTCATCAAAGTCGTCATCATCCAAGTTAATTTCTTCCAAGTTTTCACGTGCACCCGAACGGTTATGAGATGAATTTGTTTTCGTCCGTTTTTGACGATTCGAATGCAGTGGGAACCCTCGCCGCCCATTTTGAATGGTTTTTTGGCGAATTCCCAACAATGCAAAAACTTGAATTCGGTGCCCTTGTCTTCACGATAAGATTTTAGGGCGTTGGCGAGGTAGTCGCCGTCTGTTTCACCGCTTTTTGGATTGAGTCTTGCGTCATAATAATGCGGGTGAAACGCATTCATTGCCCTGCTTATCTTGGTCCACTTGGATGAGTGACTATCATTTGCTCGATATAACTCTCGTTCCATCAACTTATGGAACGAATTGTTTATCTCGATCCAAAAGTCGCTTTTGTGGCGGCTATTTCCTATAATAAAATTAAAAAAAAGTAGTTATTAGTCACACATAAAAGTTATATATTTTTAACAACAATTTTTAATTTTTACAAAAGTTTTACAAATACCTTGCTCTTTTTCCGACTCGCTTATCCAAGCTCTCGTTAACGCAACCTCTTCGGCGATTGTCCACTTAATCGGTTAGCGGTTGGTGGCGGCCAATGCTTACTCCTGCGCTGCCTTCTTCTTGTGAGTTCTTTTTGCAATGGTTTTTTACCCGATGATCCCACAATATTTTCTTCTGGTGTGTTTCGGGTACGCTTTCGGGTAGAGTTAAAGGATTATCCGGTTGTGAAGGAACGAGCGCTTATGAAGGAACGAGGGAATCGTTAAATGGAAAATTTGGATAAATTTGCCCACTTATGTAACTTGCGAAAGCCGCGTAATCGGGACAAGGTGATTGAATGGGTGCACGGTTCGGTATCGGACGAACCGGTGGTGTATTTGGGTTCGGGATGAAGTTGTATGGGTTGTTCGGGTCAAAGCCTCGGTTGAATGGGTTCATATTTTTATAAAACAATGATGAGAAATATAAATATATGATGGAGTTTATAAAATAGGTGAAGAAATTGGAGAGAAGTGGGTGTTGTATGAAATAATGGGGTATATATACATTTTTTTTACCGTTGAAATCAAACAGTTATAATTCAATTTTTTTTTATAAATCAAACGGTCACCTCCTTCCCCACCAATGAGATCGCGCCACGTGTCTCACCATTTGTGCCCAACGCCGGTGAAACTCCCCCCCCCCCCTCCTTCCACGTCCTCAGGGAGCGATGTTCATGGCGTGAAGAGGATCCCCCCCCCACTCTGGACCGTCTAAATGAGAAAACTTTCTAAACTTCATTCTAGCCATTGATCACTTGTGATCAATGGTCTAGATTCGTCTTTCATTATTATATTAAAAAGTATTATCAAAAAGGAAGAGAGAGGGTGTAAGAGGGATATTAGACCAGGTGTAATGGGGCGTGTTCTGGGCGTGAAGTGCAAACATAGCGCCCCCCACACCACTAGGGGGCGATGTTAAAAAAAGGGGTGGCGTTATAAATATAACGTTGTGCCCGAAATTGAACCACAAATCAAATTTTGCCACCTGTCTTTCACTAGGGGGAGGTCCGCATAGGTGACTTATATTTGTTTTTTTACGGGTTATGTTGCTTTTTATGGTATATATACCTTTGTTTTACTACCTGACGCCTTCATGTTTTCTAAAAATTCAGCAACACCTTATTACTTATTTTATTTTATCCATTTATTTATTTATTTATTTATTAATTATTTTTTTTGTCGTTTGTGTTGTCGAGCCGGGGGTCTCTCTCCGGGGGTCTCTCTAGAAGCAGTCTCTTTATCCGTAAGGATAAGGGTAAGGTTTGCCTACATCTCACCCTCCCTAGACCATACTCTTAGCTTTGCTAAGTGTGGGATTTACTGGGTAAGGTTGTTGTTGTTGTATATATATATAGGGGGCAATTATTCTAAAAAGTATACATTACGTGCGAAGGATGCGAAGTAATCCTAGCCGTCCATCAAGAATCAAATCTTACGTATCTTACGTCATTAAATAAAAAATTTCGCGATGGCAATTATGTAAATAAATGAGAGATTAGACAGTTAATAAGGGTATTATCGTTAATTTTTCTACAATCAAATTATACAATCATAACAAAGAGACCATTCAGTCTCATTTAAACACAAACTTCTCCTAAAAAACAAAATCAAAAATCAAAAACCCTAGTTCAAAATCATCAATCAACTCCATTTCTACGCAGATTAACCATGAAATACTCAAAAGTATATGAAAGTAAGTACATTACGTTATTCTCTAACAAATTTTACATTGAAATTTATCTAATAATTTACATTATGCATATTACAGGAAGAAAAAGAGGAACAGAGACTGATCCTCAAAAAAACGATATTGATGAAGGTAAATAAGTATTACGTGAATTAATATTGTTATTATGTTGTGAAATTGTACTAAAATACGTATTTCTAATTGCCAGGGCCTAGCAAAATTGCAAAAACAAAAAATCAAAGTGACAAATCCGAGATTAAAAGTAAAGCAAACCATGGCAGGCCTTCAAACAAAAACAAAAATGGTACATAGAATTTTTTTTTTTTTTTTTTTTTTGTTATGTGTTACGTGATTTTAGTAATAGAACTAGAAATGATTCTGTCTATGGAACGTAATTTTAGTAATGAAATTTGTAATGATTCTGTCTATGGAACTTAATTTAGATAATGGAACAAACATGATTATGTCTATGACACGTTATTTTAGTAATTGAAATAGTATGTCTGTGTTACGTGATTTTAGTAATAGAACAATAAATGATTCTGTCTATGTTATGTTATTTTGGTAATGGAAATGTAGTGATTCTGTCAATGTTATGCAATTTTGGTAAATGAAATAGTAGTGATTATGTCATTTTAGTAATGGAAATAGTATGTCTGTGTAGTGATTCTGTCTATGTTACGTTATTTTGGTAATGAAATTATAGTGATTTTGTCATTCTTACGTGATTTTAGTAAATGAAATAGTAGTGATTATGTGTTAAGTGATTTTAGTAATATAACTAGAAATGATTCTGCCTATGTTACGTTATTTTGGTAATGAAATTTGTAATGATTCTGTCTATGGTATATGATAATTATGTCTATGGTACGTTGTTTTGGTAATGGAAATGTAGTGATTCTGTCATTGTTACATGATTTTAGTAAATGAAATAGTAGTTATTATGTGTTACGTAATTTTAGTAATAGAACTAGAAAATATTCTGTCTATGTTACGTTATTTTAGTAATGAAATTTATAATGATCCTGTCTATGGTATATGATAATTATGTCTATGTTACGTTATTTTGGTAATGGAATTCTAGTGATTCTGTCTATAGTATATGATGATTATGTTACGTCATTTTAGTAATGATTCTATATATAGTATATGATGATTATGTATATGTTACGTTTATTTATTTAATAAATTAATAATATTCTTATAAGTAAATAAATTAAAAATAAAGTATATAAATTTAGATAAAGATTAGAAAAAAATTATAGAAATCGTCCTTTATATTTACTACGTTTTTCAGTGGTTCTCCTTTAACTACAAAACTAGGTTAGAGTCCCGGTTGTACACCCGGTAGATTCACAAGTAAAATGAAAAAAAATCTATAAAGATTGTAGTATAAAATTTGTTTTATATGTTGAAAGTTACATAATACAAAAGAACAAAATGTCTTTGATTTTGATGACTTGCAGCAAAAGAAGGAAAAAAAATTAAGTCTTTGATTGAGAGATATGTGGATCCAAATGGAAAGAAGGCTTATTTTCATTGAAGATTAAAAACTATATAATAAAGTAACTATAGAAATACCTTATTTTTTTCTAAAAATAAGATTTCAGCTCACATTGGTATAATCTTTGAAGCTTCTTAATGAAACAAAATGAGTCATACCCCTGTACCGAAAACAAACACGTAATTAATTTTTTCCAGCTTTTTAACAATTAAAAGCATCAAGATTAAAAGACAATCATATACATCATTATATATCAAATGAAAATGTAAAAGAAGATATTAAAAAGATTAAGCTTGTAAACAATATATTGCAAATGTAATTTGCTAAAATAAACACCACTGAATAAAACATAAAAAATCGTAACAAGTTTTTTAAAATAAACAAATTGTGCATTCAACCATGTAGAAATGAATTCAGGTAGATTACAAAGTTAGAGATGTAAGTTTTATAAATTCTCAAAATGATTGTATAACTGATATTAAGATTGTTTATATAGTGAGAATTTGAATTACTTTAAAATTTTGGAAAATAGAAATTTAATAATTTTATTTAATTGATTTTCGGTTAAATATATATTATTAATTATGATTGAATTATTTTAAGGAAGTTATTAATCTAGATTGGGAGAATTAATATAAATTCGAATTTAAAAGTTTGAATTCAAAATTCAAAGAAATTCAAACTGAAAATTTAAAAATTTAAAAATAATATTTTATAAATTGTATACATTAATGGGCATGGTTTATATTTTTTTATTTTTTATAACTTATAAACAGTTGAGGAAATATGGGTTATCATATATATGTCGATTTATGACTAAACATAATTTAAAAAAAAATCAATTATTCAAGAAATGAAACATATAATGAAAATCACATATTCAATAAACTAAAAATATAATAATAAAGTTAATTAATTTAGTGTTTTGAATTAAATATTTACAGTTTTCATCAGAAAATCTAAACATTTATTGAATTGATTTACGGTCTAAGCTATCTATTAATAATGATTATTGGTTTATTTAAAGTAAGTTATTAATAATTGATATGATTTAAAATAAAAAATATAAAATTCGTATTAAAAAATTTTAAAAATTTAAACGGAAAATTCAAAATTTTTGAAACTTTACAGTTGAAAACTTATAAATTGATTTTTATGAATTTTATTTACTTATTACCATTTAAAACACAGTTTATTTTTAAAAACAGAAATTTCATAATTCAATGACTAAATTTATATAACAGTTTTATAGTTTATTTTTTTTACTAAAATTTAATAAAAAAGCGTAACGGTGTAGGTACCCTGTAATAAAAATATATTGCATATTTCTTTGTTAAAATATAAATTATATTAATTAAAAAGTTTCTTTGCAATTAAAAAAACTATATAATAAAGTAAGTATAGTTTCAGCAGACATTGGTATAATCATTGAATCTTTTTAATGAAACAAAATGAGTGTTACCCTGTACCGAAAACAAACACGTAATTAATATTTTCAGATTTTTCAACAAATAAAAGCATCAAGATTAAAAGATAATCATATACATCACTATATATCAAATGAAAATGTAAAAGAAGATATTAAAAAGATTATGCTTGTAAACAATATATTGCAAATGTAATTTGCTAAAATAAATACTACTGAATAAAACCTAAAACAAATCGTATCAAGTTTTTTAAAAAAGAAGTCATGTAAATTAAAAAGTTGGAGATGTAAGTTTTATAAATTCTTAAAATGATTACATAACTGAGATTAAAATTGTTTACATAGTGAGAATTTGAATTAGTTTAAAAAATTAGAAAATAGAAATTTAATAATCTTATTTAATTGATTTTCGGTTAAATATATATTATTAATGATGATTGAAATATTAATGGTTGAATGTAATTTTATAAAATAAATACGTTGAATAAAACATAAAACAAATCGTATCAAGTTTTATAAAATAAACAAAATCTACATTCAACCATGTAGAAATGAATTGAGGTAGATTACAAATTTGGAGATGTAAGTTTTATAAATTTTCAAAATGATTGTATAACTGAGATTAAGATTGTTTATATAGTGAGAATTTGAATTAGTTTAAAAATTTGGAAAATAGAAATTTAATAATTTTATTTAATTGATTGAAGGTTAAATATATATTATTAATGATGATTGAATTATTTTAAGGAAGTTTATTAATCTATATTGGGAGAATTAATATAAATTCGAATTTAAAACTTTCAATTCAAAATTCAAATAAATTCAAACTGAAAATTTAAAAATTTCGAAATAATATTTTATAAATTGTATACATTAATGGTTATGGTTTATATTTTTTTTATTTTTATAACTTGTAAACAGTTGAGGAAATATGGGTTATCATATATATGTCGATTTATGACTAAACATAATTTAAATGAAAATCAATTATTCAAGAAATGAAACATATAATGAAAATCACATATTCAATAAACTAAAAATAAAATAATAAAGTTAATTAATTTAGTGTTTTGAATAGATATTTATAGTTTTCATCAGAAAATTTAAACATTCATTGAATTGATTTACGGTCCAAGCTATATATTAATAATGATGATTGGTTTATTTAAAGTAAGTTATTAATAATTGATTTGATTTAAAATAAAAAATATAAAATTCGTATTCAAAATTTTGAAAAATTGAAACTCAAAATTCTAAATTTTTAAAACTATACAGTTGAAAACTTATAAATTGATTTTTATGAATTTTATTTAATTATTACCATTTAAAACGCATTTTATTTTTCGAAACACAAATTTCATAATTCAATGATTAAATTTATATAATAGTTTTATACTTTATTTTTTTACTAAAATTTAATAAAAAAAAACGTAACGGTGTAAGTACCATTTAATTAAAAAAAATATATTGCATATTTCTTTGTTAAAACATAAACTATATTAATTAAAAAGTTCATTTGAAGATAAAAAAAACTATATAATAAAGTATGTATAGAAATACCTTGTTTTCTGAAAATAAGGTTCCAGCAGCCACTGGTATAATCATTGAAGCTTCTTAATGAAACAAATTTGTTTATATAGTGGGAATTTGAATTAGTTTAAAAAATTGGAAAAGAGAAATTTAATAATTTTATTTAATTGATTTTCGGTTAAATATATATTATTAATGATAATTGAATTATTTTAAGGAAGTTATTAATCTATATTGGGAGAATTAATATAAATTCGAATTTAAAACTTTCAATTCAAAATTCAAATAAATTCAAACTGAAAATTTAAAAATTTCAAAATAATATTTTTTAAATTGTATACATTAATGGGTATGGTTTATATTTTTTTTACTTTTTATAACTTGTAAACAGTTGAGGAAATATGGGTTATCATATATATGTCGATTTATGACTAAACACAATTTAAATGAAAATCAATTACTCAAGAAATGAAACATATAATGAAAATCACATATTCAATAAACTAAAAATAAAATAATAAAGTTAATTAATTTAGTGTTTTGAATAGATATTTACAGTTTTCATCAGAAAATTTAAACATTTATTGAATTGATTTACGGTCTAAGCTATATATTTAATAATGATGATTGGTTTATTTAAAGTAAGTTATTAATAATTGATATGATTTAAAATAAAAAATATAAAATTCGTATTCAAAATTTTGAAAAATTGAAACTGAAAATTCTAAATTTTTAAAACTATACAGTTGAAAACTTATAAATTGATTTTTATGAATTTTATTTAATTATTACCATTTAAAACACATTTTATTTTTCAAAACACAACTTTCATAATTCAATGATTAAATTTATATAATAGTTTTATACTTTATTTTTTTACTAAAATTTAATAAAAAAACATAACGGTGTAAGTACCCTTTAATAAAAAAATATATTGCATATTTCTTTGTTAAAACATAAATTATATTAATTAAAAAGTTCCTTTGAAGATAAAAAAAACTATATAATAAAGTAAGTATAGAAATACCTTATTTTATGAAAATAAGGTTCCAGCAGCAACTGGTATAATCATTGAAGTTTCTTAATGAAACAAAATGAGTCTTAACCCTGTATCGAAAACAAACACGTAATTAATTTTTTCAGCTTTTTCAACAATTAAAAGCATCAACATTAAAAGATAATCATATACATCATTATATATCAAATGAAAATGTAAAAGGAGATATTAAAAAGATTATGCTTGTAAACAATAAATTGCAAATGTAATTTGCTAAAATAAATACTACTGAATAAAACCTAAAACAAATCGTACCAAGTTTTTTAAAAATGAAGTCATGTAAATTAAAAAGTTGGAGATGTAAGTTTTATAAATTCTTAAAATGATTGCATAACTGAGATTAAAATTGTTTACATAGTGAGAATTTTAATTAGTTTAAAAAATTGGAAAATAGAAATTTAATAATTTTATTTAATTGATTTTCTGTTAAATATATATTATTAATGATGATTGAATTATTTTAAGGAAGTTATTCATCTAGGTTGGGAGAATTAATATTAGTTAATGTATATTGATAACTAATATAAATTAAGGAAGTTATTAATAATTTATTTAATTAATTTCCCATTTAATATATATATATATATATATTATTAATGATGATTGAATTATTCATGGTTGAATGTAATTTGCTAAAATAAATACTACTGAATAAAACATAAAACAAATCGTATCAAGTTTTTTAAAATAAACAAAATGTACATTCAACCATGTAGAAATGAAGTCAGGTAGATTAAAAAGTTGGAGATATAAGTTTTATAAATTCTCAAAATGATTGTATAACTAAGATTAAGATTGCTTATATAGTGAGAATTTAAATTAGTTTAAAAAATTGGAAAATAGAAAATTAATAATCTTATTTAATTGATTTTCGGTTAAATATATATTTGAAGAAACAATAGGTATCACGGTGGTTATCACTAATCGCCGTGGGGTTAATACTTATGTTCGTCAAGAGTAATCCTTTACCCAAACCTCTCGGTTAAACCCGGGTTAGAATATGAAGTGTGAGTGTGTATGGAAATAACGTAAATAAGAACACGAGATGTAAGTGGTTCGGTCAAGGAACGACCTACGTCCACTGTAACTAGCCGGAATATTATTAATGAACAAGTAGAGAGAGTTACAAGAGTAATGCTAGGTTACAATAAGTATTTTCGGATCCTTTTGCAAGGAGACGTCCTTCCTTATTTATAGGAGAACTCATGGGCTTAGTAGAGGAGCCCATGAGAAGTTATCCTTACTTGGGCCCGGTCAAAGCCCAGGTCCAAGCTTCCCATAAAAATGGCGGGAAAACCAGGTTACTGTGGATGACGTCATATTGCAGCATGGTTGTTGCTCGATGTGGACACGTGGCGAGCCCTGATTGGCAGACGGCGCCCCTGTCCTTGCTACAGTCGTTGACCATGCTCCTGACGTCGGCAGGGGATGTCTGCTGTCACTGTTGATGACAGTGGAAGTATGGGAACAGTCACGTCGCCATCCTTTTCAGTGGTGGTTGGACCACCCTTGCCACCTGTCGCCTTTTCCTTGGTGCGTACTCTGTCAGAGATCCTTGTGAATCTTCCTTTTGTTATCTTTTGTACCTCGTACCAAAAGTGATAAAGGAAGATGCCACGCATGGCTGCACGCGCCTATCAGGTGTTGTCCGTTTATCAGTTGGTAAGCTTGCGCGCTGCATCACATGTTGTGTTGGCAGCGCGCTGACGCCAGAGTCTGGCGCGGGTTATTCTGTTTATGGGGATAGGGACACCTTTTCCCTTGGATTAGGCTCCCTATCCCTTCAAGTCCCCCTAGTCTAGGGCTTCTCCTGTTCTCTGATGGAGAATAGGTGGAGCGCTAGACTCAAAAAATCGAGTCGCGTATGACAACTCATCTGCTTCTGGTCACTCTTGGTCTGCTTGTGTGGATGTGTCCCGCCCTAGTTTGTGTAGAGATTTGGCGGGGAACGTCTTTATTGCTTTTACGTCAAATTTGCGCCGAGGAAGACGTGTTCCGCCGTGACCTGTGAAGGAGTTGGGCCGGGAACGTCTTTCTTGATTTTACGTCAAATTTACGCTGAGGAAGACGTGTTCCGCCGTGACCTGTGAAGGAGTTGGGCGGGGAACGTCTTTCTTGATTTTACGTCAAATTTGCACTGAGGAACACGTGTTCTGCCGTGACCTGTGAAGGAGTTGGGCGGGGAACGTCTTTCTTGATTTTACGTCAAATTTGCGCTGAGGAAGACGTGTTCCGCCGTGACCTGTGAAGGAGTTGGGCGGGGAAAGTCTTTCTTGATTTTACGTAAAATTTGCGCTGAGGAAGACGTGTTCCGCCGTGACCTGTGAAGGAGTTGGGCGGGGAACGTCTTTCTTGATTTTACGTCAAATTTGCGCCAAGGAATTGAATGTGGGTCTGGAGTTGTAATAAATTTGAAATCATTGGAATTCAATTTGTCCCTCATAAATTTGAGTTAATGCGCCTGGAAGTCGAATGATCAGTTTTCTTCTGATGGAAGCTTTAATGGTTTCTGACGTGTCTGGTCCTCGTCTGTTGTGCTGACTGTTGGTTGTCACATCATTGTGGTGCTGTTATCAATTTTCGTCTGGTGTCAGGAGCGTGTGCCGTCACTCGCCCTACTTGGTGTCTTGGTGGATGTGGTTGTGCCACGTGTCGTATGTCACGTGTGATTTGTCAGACGCGTGGGCACTCACGTGCCTGCCAGCTTTCAAATTAGTGACATCTGCCGACACGTGTTGATCATCCGTCGAGTAATGGGCTGGATCGTTTCCCGGTGTTAATCTTAGCCGTTTGATGGCGCATGTGACACGTGTCACCATCTTGACTCTCCATTTTGAAAAAAATGTGTGACGGTTGCTTCTCCCATGTGGGGCCCACTGCCATAAATGCGGTGAGTATATAAGTGTCATGCATTCACCATTGAACGGTTACACGTTCAATTTGTTCTTCATACTCTCTCTTCTCTTTCTCTCTTTTCCAGCGCGTTCTTCTTGAAGTTTCCGTTTAATCTTCAAAGATCTTGTTGATCTTGAAGATTCATTGTTGAAACTTCCAAGTTCAACCTTCATTCTTGCCCAGTTCTAGTTATTATCTTATTTTTCTCCCCTTTTCTGTCCGGGTTTCACTGATTTCTAAGGTTTTTCTTGAAGATTCCGGTGGATCTTCAAGTTTTCCGGCCATTTTTCCAGATTCTGAGAACTTTCCTACTCTCCTTTTTCCTTTTTCATAATGTCTGACTTGTCTGTGAGTCAGTCTCCTTCCGGTGAGGGTCCCAGGGAGGAGACGGTGGTGGATGATGTGGAGCAGGAGGTTGTTGTTGAACAAGGGAAGATATAGGAAAGGAATCTGATGACCAACACATATTGTGCTTGGAGTCAGGAGTCCTTTGAACAATTTTGCAAGATGTATGACATCTTGCCGGAATGGGAGCCTGTCTTGCCGTCTCCGGCAGACACCGTCCTCACCGCCGGCAGTGACCGGCTGGCCTTGTATGAAGCCCACTTTACCAAGTGTGGGTTTCGCCTGCCATGCACCCGCTTCCAGATTGATACGCTGGTGGAGTATGGCGTTGGGCCCACACAACTAACCGCCTTCGGGATGCTGAGGTTAGTGCACTTCGAGGCGTCCTACCGCGCCCTTGATGTTGAACCTACTGTGGAGAAGTTCAACGTCTTTTACTTTTTGGCGCGTGATGAGATGTGGTGATCGCGGATGGGCAACGCGTGGCGGACATGGTTGTGTCCAAGGATTACAAACAGCAGCCTTGGTTCATCACCCTTACCTCCAACGCCACTAAGTTGGAGTTCAAGAACTTGACAGAGGGAATCTTTTTCCTTCTAGGGATGAGCCGGCTTCATCTCCGCGAGGGAAAGGAGCCCTATATTGCTTCGGAGGGTAAGTAATTTATTATTTTCTCCAAGCTTCTGTTGTAATGTTTCTAACTTTTTATTGCTGTATGTGTGAGCAAGTTCCAGTTCTATGCTGCCCGCGAGGAGAAGGGCATCAAGTGGAGGCCATTGGCGGAGGGTCAGGTTTCCTGTTTGGAGGAATTCGTTGGCCGCTTTTACTACTCAGACCTCGTAAGCGCGCTGCAGCCTTTTTACACTACTGGTGAGTCTAGTAACAACCCTTTGCTCACTAGTATTTTTGGGGATGACTCTACTGACTCCTCAGTAAAGATTGTGCAACCTGTGAAGGCGTCTGCGGGGCGTGGACGTTGGAAACACGCTCCGCAGAAGCATAAGTATTCAGTGAAGGTTCCTTTTTCTGACTCGGATTCTTCCGTTTCAGTGGGAGAGGTCATCAAGGGGCGGCGTCGCAGAAAAGACGGGCCCGCGTCCGAGGATGAGGACGAGGATGACTCTTCTAAGTTGCAGAAAAGGAAGAGACACGCCACCAGCGCCACTGCCGGCAGCGCCGGGGTATCAAAGGATGTGTCCACCACGCCTGCTGGCGATGAGGGTGTTACCCCTCCTGACACGGTTACAGCCCCCAAGGGAACATCTGAGGGTGTTAGCAAGGGGAAGTCTCCCTTCGCCGGTGGTGGGGCGCAAGAGGGGGTTGCGCCAATATTTTCACTGGGTATTGGCGCTGCTCCTACTCGTCAGCATCTGTTCCAGAAGCTGATCAAGAAAAAGGCGCATGGTAAGTGTTTCTTCGTTGTTTTTCTAAGTGTTTTGCCTTTGTCTTTCTCTTAACCTGATTTGGTTTCCATTTTCAGTTGCGCCTAAGATTGTTCCTACTCCTCCTCCTCCTACGTCTCCATCTGCGGAGACGGCTAGGGTGGAGGACGAGAGGCTCGGGAGAGAGCAAGAGGAGGCGCGCAAGCAGGCGGAGGCTGATGAAGCCCTTCAGAGGGCTAAGGCTGAGAAGATAGCTGCTGCCAATGAAGCTAAGCAAAAGGCTGAGGCAGCGAAGCGGGCGGAGGCAGAGCGTCTTCGTCTCCAAGAGCAACAGTTTTTGGAGGAGAAGGCCCGCCAGTTGAAGGAGCGGGAGGCGCAGGAGCGCGCCGAAGTTGAAGCCCGGGGAGTGGCCCATGAAACTGATGGGTTTGAGAGGGCACTCCAGGGGGCAGGCGCCGCTGGTGCTGGGAGTGGCTCGCGTGAAGCGCGGCGCGAGTCTTCGAGAGTTGGCAGCAAGGAACCGTCGGGGACCTATGACAGTTCTTGCTGGACTGGTGGCGACGCCATCTGGCGTCCTCGCTGGGCGGTCAGGGAGAATACATTATTCTCCAACTCCCTGGCCACGGAGGAGTTTGTAAGCGAGGTGGTGCCTCCCTATGAGCGTACGCACCAGGATATGTTGAGTCGTCCTGACCTGATGACTGCTTTATGTGTGAATCAGGTGACTAAATTATCCATGATGGACTCGTTGCGCCGTCGGGACGCGGCGGTGTTATGTGATATTGAACGCTTGGAGGCGGAGAAGGCAAGCCTTGCTGAAAAAGAGACTGCCTTCAAAGCTGAAATTTCCAAGTACCGTCGCTGCGTCCATGATGCAGAGGCGAAGGCCCTTAAGCTTGAGGAGGACGCGGCGGCGGATAGGCGCAAATGGTCGGAGTCTTGGAAGAAGACTAATGCTGAGATTATGCGCTTGAAAGAGACTCTGGCCGAAGCGCAGGAAGAGGGGCGGGTGGCGACCCGAAAGTTGGAGGAGACTTGCAAGGCCCTCTCCGAGAGGACTGTTCTATTTGTGGAGAAGCGCAAGGAGCTGGAATCTAAAGATGCTGAACTTATCAAGGCCACCGAGCGCGTCTCTTTTTTGGAGTAGGAGAGGGTCCGAATCCTTCATGCCAAAGAGGATTTGGAGCAAGATCTTGACTTTGCGGAGCAAGCTCGCATTGCGGCCGCCACGGAGTGTGAGGCGGCCCAGCAACTGTTAGAGCATGCGGTCGCTGTCCAGGCCCAAATGCAAGACTCCATCCACTGGCTGATGACTGATGGGATGAATGGGGTGAGTCTTTATGCTTTTCTTTGTTGTTGATCTTGTCTTTATTATGTTGATTTGCTAACTTTGATTTTTCCTCAGGTCTTTAAGAGGTTCTGGCAGGAGCCCAAGTTGGGCGATCAAGTTGCTGCTATTGCTGCCAGCGCCCAAGCCTATGGGTATGGGGAGGGTTATGAGGATGGCTTCTTGGCGGCCCAGAATGAGGGCGTCTTGACCTCGCGGAGCATTATGGGAAGCCCTTGAAGGAGGAATATGAAGCGGAGCTGGTCAAGTTTGAGAAGATTGACTTCCCCATCCTTCAAGTGATTGCGGACTGTAATCGCAATGCGGACCCTCCTGCTGCCCTTAAGTACTTCATAGAAAGATCTGATGAGCTTGCGCGGGAGGCGGAGCAGAGGCGCCAAGAGGAGATGCGCAAGAAGGCTTCTGGCGAGGGTCCCTCTACTTTGCCTGACGAGTAGGCGTCTTCATATGTCTTGTAATTATTATGTAAATATGAAAGGGTTTTTAATTCCCTTAAGTTAATGAAAAATTTTGTGGTTTGTTATATCGTGTTCACTTTTCTCGCTCTAACTTCTGTGCACTTATTTAACCAAGTCGTCACCCGGTGTGTAAGTATCAGTTAGGGCGCGCGTCCGGCTAGACAGTCCGGCGTCAAAGTGAATACTTTTGCCTTGAAGACTGTAGCGGGGCGCGACTTGTGCCAGAGGGTCCGAGTTGGGCGCGTGATTGCCTTGCCTAGAAGACCATAGACTTCGCTTTTGTGTGATGTGTGTTTCCTTTGTCCGACTTGTATTTTACAAGTCTAGAAGACAAGTTTTCTACACATACACGTTTCGCGCGTCAGTTAGGTCCGGTAAGTAATCCTGTCTTGAAGACCATAGGACGCTGTGCTGTACGCCAGTTTGTGCAAGTCCGACGTGCTCAAGGCGCGTCTTGAAGACTTGCATGGCGTTGATAGTCAGTGGTGTTGGTCCGACGAGGGTTTTGTCCAAGTCTTGAAGACTCTGGCGCGGAAAAGACAAGTAGAAGTGCAAATATAGGAAACCATTTTTCATTGATAAGGATGACATGTGTAGCCATTTTACAAATGTTTTACAAATAACAACGTCGTAGTTGTGCGCCGTTCCAAGATCGCGAGATAGGTGTGCCATCTATCCTTTGTAGCGCATAAGCGCCTTTGCCAAGTATTCCTTGTATCTTGTATGGGCCTTCCCAAGTAGGGGCTAGTTTTCCGGACTTTTCGGCGTTGGAAGCCTCGTTGTTGCGGAAAACATAGTCCCCGATCTTGAATGCGGATTCTTTGACGCGTTTGTTGTAGTAGCGCTCTAGCTGTGTCTTGTACTTAGCTTCTTTGATTGCAGCAAGATCGCGACGCTCTTCTAATAAGTCAAGGTTCAATCGGAGTTCTTTGTCATTGTCTCTTGTTTCGGCCATTAATACTCTTGCGGAAGGGCAGCCTATTTCGGCGGGGATGACCGCCTCGGTACCATATGTCAGGCTTAATGGCGTTTCGCCATTGCTAGTTTTTGTGAGGGTGTGGTAGGCCCATAAAACATGAGGGATTTCTTCTACCCACCCTATTCTCTTGGTTCCGAGTTGTTCTTTGATGCCTTCTACTATTGTGCGATTGGCCCGTTCCACTTGACCGTTACCTTGTGGGTGCGCGACCGATGTGAATATTTGTTTAACACCCATTTGAGCCATCCATTCCTGGAGGGATTGGTCCTCAAATTGCGTGCCGTTGTCGCTTACAATTTGCATTGGTAGGCCGAATCGACAGATGATGAACTCCCAAATAAATTTCTTGACATGTGCGCCGTCAATCTTGGCTAGAGGCTTTGCCTCGACCCACTTGGTGAAGTAGTCGATGGCGATGATTAAGTATTTTACATTATCCGGGGCCGTTGGGAATGGTCCTACCAGATCAATAGCCCATTTCTGAAATGGCCAAGCCGCTGTAACGGGCACCAGGTTGTTCTTGGGGCCCAAGGTGTTCGGAGCGTGGCGCTGGCAACTGTCGCATTTGCGCAACTCGTTGACCGCGTACACGTGCATGCCCGGCCAATAGTACCCAGCGTTCATCAACTTCGCTACTACCATCCTAGGGCCCGCGTGTAGCCCGCATGTTCCTTCATGTATGTCTCTAAGGAGGAAGGAGGCGTCTGCGGAGTCTACACAGCGCAGCAACGGCCCTAGGTAAGAGCGGCGGTACAAGGTACCGTCTACAAGTTGGTATTGTAAAGCCTTATGCTTGATCTTCCGAGCCTCTGACTTGTCGTCAGGCAGGATGCCGGAGGATAGGAAAGCTTTGATTGGGGTCATCCAGGACGCGTTGCCTGTTTGGATGACGTTGACTTGTCGCGGTGGGATAGATGGTTTTTCTAGGACCTCAATTCGGACTTCTTTGGCCATATGTTCAAAGACCGTGGATGCCATTTTACTGAGCGCATCGGCTGGCTTGTTTTCACTGTGCCGAATGTGTTCAACCGTGCATGAGTCAAACCGTCGCATGAGTTGCTTGGCTTGTTCCAGGTATAGGGCCATGATTTCATCTTTTGCGTCATAGGATCCATTGATCTGTCGCGCGCCAAGTAATGAGTCCACGTGTGCCTCCGCGTGCCTGGCCCCCATTTTTTCCGCAATGCGGAGGCATGCCAGCAACGCTTCGTATTCCGCCTCGTTGTTTGTGCTTTTGAAGTCAAGGCGGATGGCGTATGTGAACTCATGCTTATCTGGGCTGATGAGGCATAATCCCGCGCCGGCGCCGTCATCATTAGAGGCCCCGTCCGTGTATAGGGACCACTTTTGCGACGGATCATGTACCGGTGCGGGTGATTCTTCCGCTTTGCATTCTTGGACTTGTTCCGTAGGTATCTCCGCAGCGAAGTCCGCGAGGACCTAGCCTTTAATTGCGGGCCGGGGTTTGTAATTGATCGTATGTTCCCCCAGCTCAATGGCCCATTTCGCCAGGCGGCCCGATAGTTCGGGTTTGGCGAGAATATCGTTTATCCGATAGTCCGTAAGGACGTTTATCGGGTGGCCTTGGAAGTACCTGCGTAGCCTTCGGGATGCATGGACAAGGGCGAGAACCAGCTTTTCCATGATTGTATATCTTGTCTCTGCGTCTAACAGCGTGCGGCTGATGTAGTAAATTGGTGTTTGCACGCCTTTGCGGTCAACCATTAGAACCGCGCCTATTGCCCGCTCCGTGACGGATAAGTAGAGTGTGAGCGGTTCTTTAGGAAGAGGTGTTGTTAGCGTTGGAAAGTTCATTAAGCATTGTTTCATTGCCCGGAATGCTGATTCCGCCTCTGGGGTCCAGCGGAAGTTGCTCTTCTTCAGACAGTTCTTCAGAGTGTCCACAAACGGGAACAACTTTGAAGCGTAATTGGACAAAAAGCGGTTGAGGGCAACAAGGCGGCCCATTAGTGTCTGTAACTCTTTGACGAAAGCGGGGGAAGGCATTCTTTCGATGGCTTGTACTTTTTCTGGGTTAGCGCGGAAACCATCCCGCGTTACTATGACGCCCAAAAATTTGCCCTCTTCCATCCCGAATGCACATTTGCTCGGGTTCAATTTCATGCGCACTTTGCGTAATTGATTGAACGTTTGTTGGATGTCCCGAAGCATGTCACTTTCTTCCTTGCTCTTGATTACCAGGTCATCGACGTACACTTCAAGCCGTACGCCGATTTCATTGATGAAGGCCGTGTCCATTAGGCGTTGGTATGTGGCGCCCGCATTTTTCAGGCCGAAAGGCATCTTGGTGTAATAGAAGATGCTCGCGTCTGTGCGGAACGCTGTTTTGTCTTCATCTTCCTTAGCCATCTGGATCTGGTGGTACCCTTTGTATGCGTCCAGGAAACACTTGAACTGATACGGGGCGAGAGAATCCACCTTTAGATCGATTTCTGGCAAAAGATAGCAATCTTTGGGACACGCCTTGTTAATATCCTTGTAATCGACGCACATGCGCCAGCCTCCATTAGCTTTGGCGACCATGACGGGATTAGCCACCCAGGTTTGGTATCTGATAGGGCGAAGGATGCCCGTGTTGAGCAACTCGGTGACTTGTTCGTTCATGGCCTTTGTTTTCTCCGGGCCCATGCTGCGCTTCTTTTGCACTATTGGTTCTACGGAGCGATAGACATTGAGCCTGTGTTCCGCTATTTCACGGGGGACACCGACCATGTCCGCCGGTTGCCACGCGAAGACATCCATGTTGCTGATTAAAAGCTGTTTCAAGTGATTGCGTATGGTCTCGGAGATTTCATGGCCAATGACCACCGTTTGCTCCGGAAATTTAGGGTTGAGCACCCATTTTTCCGGCTCAGTGCGGGCATTTGTCTTGACCATTTTTGGAGGCTTGGCGGTTTCAGTGGTGTGGCAGTCTTTGTTGGCTCTGATGAAGGCGATGCCCGTCTTGGTCGGAAAGCCAACCATCGCGTGCGCCGTTGAAGCGTTGGCGTTAAAGCGCGCGATGCCTTCCTGACCCAAGAGTATATCATGATTGGAGGTGGTTGGCAAAACCATGAAGTCACATATCTCCGTGCGTTCATGGGTGCCGTCGGACCACGTAACTGGCAGGGAGAGCATGCCCCGCGGCATGATGGTCTCGTGAATGAAACCCGAGATTGGCTCATTGACCGTTACAAGCTTCGCTTTGTCTTCCGCATCCAGCTGTTGGAAACATTGCTCGTACATAATATCTGTTCTGCTGCCGCCGTCTAGGAACATGTACCGCGTGCGGTAATGCCCGAAGACTGCGGTTATGACGAGTGGGGCAGTGCAGGAGGCGCCGCCTCTGACTTTAGGCATGAGGACATCGGCCTCATTCCATGAGTCGTCAAATGGTTGTACGCGGGTGCGCTTCCCGTGCTGGGTGTTTCTGCCACGCCTGGTCATGTTGCAATGATGACGAGTGATGAGTGTGGCGGCATGAGTGTTGAGGTCACGGATTTTCTTTCGTGACCCCTCACCTTGGTTCTCGTCACCCGCGTTATTTTTGCCAGTGCGGTGAACGTTTTTTACCAAATAACCAAGCTGACCCGACTTCAGCGTGGTCTCGATCTCCATCTTCAAGCTGTAACAGTTGTCTGTGAGGTGACCAAAGTCGTTGTGGTAGTCACAGAACTTGCTTCGTTCCACGTTCCTTCGTTTCCCCAGAGGGTTGGCTTCTTTCAACGTGACCTGTTTTGTTTTTAGGACCTGAGATGGTGTCTTTGTCAGCGGGGTCCAATCGTGGTTTTTCTTGGAGTGTCCACGTTGGTCCCGTGATTGTTTTGTATTGATGAGTTGGCGGGCATCGCCCGCGGGGGAGTACTTTCCCTCGTCGGCGGTGCCTGAGATGCGGCTCCAAACAGATTTGTTCTTGTGTTTATTATTATTATTATTATTATTATTATTATTATTATTATTATTATTATTATTATTATTATGGTGTTGCGGTTGGAAGCCGTGCATCTGGTTGAAAGATTTCTCGGAGGAGGCATATATTTTCGCGGAGTGGATGAGTTCATCCCAGGACTCCGGAATACCATCTTTGCCTATGAGGCACTTCATGAGCTCTGGGCTGCGCACATTGTGTATGAACGCTGCCCGTGTAAGTTCCTCCCCACAGCCTATTTGCAAGGCCTCCTTGTTGAACCGAACTATGAAATCCTCGATGGATTCATGGTCATACCGGCGGCATAACAGAATATGCGCCTTGTCTTTTTGTGCTTGCGCAAGTGCGAGAAGTGGTTGCCAAATTTATCGGTGAGGTCGTCAAAGTCCTTAACGCTCCCCGCGGGGAGGTTGTCGAACCAGACCCTGGCTGCGCCGGTTAAGGTCTGAGCAAACAAATGGCACCAAACCTGAACGGGCCTGTCTACCGACATACCTGAGCACTCAAAGTCGTGCACATGGTCATCTGGGTCACGCAGGCCATCGTATCTACCGATGCTGCTAGGAAGCTTAGCTTTCCTTGGGATTTTGGCTGTCGCTATGCGAGCGACGAATTTTGACTTTTCGGCAAAAGCTTTTGGCCTGAATGGCTTGACCAAGTCATCGTCCTCGTCGTTGTGACGTGAACGGTGGCCGTTTTTCTTCGCGTAGCCCCGAACCCTGGCGTCTCCGCCGAGTTCCCCTCTACGACCATCACCGTGAGTGGCCGAGTCTTTCTTTTTGTACCCCTTTTTTGACGGGGTATCATAAGTGAGGGCTTTGCCCTTCTTTTTGGCTTGTTGCAAGAGTTTGCGCTGATATATTGCAGCGCTTTTGGCGTTCTGATAGAGAAACTACTGGTCTGGGTCTTCAGCAGAACCGGCCTCACTGTCGTCGTCTGAGCCTAGGTCACGGATCTCGAGATCCAGCTGCTCGAGTCGTGAAGTGGGTTTTTTGACGACAGTGTGCGGTGTGGTTTGGTTTTCCGGGGACTAAGCATCGATGTCCCCGGTTTGGTTGATGACAGAAGTGTTAGGGTTGGGTTCAGCCATGGGTGGGTTTAAAAGATGAAGAAGAAAGTTGTTCTAACCGTTGGATGGCGCCAATGAAGAAACAATAGGTATCACAGTGGTTATCACTAATCACCATGGGGTTAATACTTATGTTCGTCAAGAGTAATCCTTTACCCAAACCTCTCGGTTAAACCCGGGTTAGAATATGAAGTGTGAGTGTGTATGGAAATAACGTAAATAAGAACACGAGATGTAAGTGGTTCGGTCAAGGAACGACCTACGTCCACTGTAACTAGTCGGAATATTATTAATGAACAAGTAGAGAGAGTTACAAGAGTAATGCTAGGTTACAATAAGTATTTTCGGATCCTTTTGCAAGGAGACGTCCTTCCTTATTTATAGGAGAACTCATGGGCTTAGTAGAGGAGCCCATGAGAAGTTATCCTTACTTGGGCCCGGTCAAAGCCCAGGTCCAAGCTTCCCATAAAAATGGCGGGAAAACCAGGTTACTGTGGATGACTTCATATTGCAGCATGGTTGTTGCTCGATGTGGACACGTGGCGAGCCCTGATTGGCAGACGGCGCCCCTGTTCTTGCTACAGTCGTTGACCATGCTCCTGACGTCGGCAGGGGATGTCTGCTGTCACTGTTGATGACAGTGGAAGCATGGGAACAGTCACGTCGCCATCCTTTTCAGTGGTGGTTGGACCACCCTTGCCACTTGTCGCCTTTTCCTTGGTGCGTACTCTGTCAGAGATCCTTGTGAATCTTCCTTTTGTTATCTTCTGTACCTCGTACCAAAAGTGATAAGGGAAGATGCCGCGCGTGGCTGCACGCGCTTATCAGGTGTTGTCCGTTTATCAGTTGGTAAGCTTGCACGCTGCATCACATGTTGTGTTGGCAGCGCGCTGACGCCAGAGTCTGGCGCGGGTTATTCTGTTTATGGGGATAGGGACGCCTTTTCCCTTGGATTAGGCTCCCTATCCCTTCAATATTATTAATGATAATTGAATTATTTTAAGAAAGTTATTAATATAGATTGGAGAATTAATATAAATTCGAATTTAAAAGCTTGAATTCAAAATTCAAATAAATTCAAAATGAAAATTTAAAAATTTCAAAATATTATTTTATAATTTGTATACATTAATGGTTATGGTTTATATTTTTGTATTTTTTATAACTTATAAACAGTTGAGGAAATATGGGTTATCATATATATGTCGATTTATAACTAAACATACTTTAAATGAAAAACAATTATTCAAGAAATGAAACATATAAAGAAAATCACATATTCAATAAACTAAAAATATAATAATAAAGTTAATTAATTTAGTGTTTTGAATTGATATTTACAGTTTTCATCAGAAAATTTAAACATTTATTGAATTAATTTACGGTCTAAGCTATCTATTAATAATGATGATTGGTTTATTTAAAGTAAGTTATTAATAATTGATATGATTTAAAATAAAAAATATAAAATTCGTATTTAAAAATTTTAAAAATTGAAACTGAAAATTCAAAATTTTTGAAACTTTACAGTTAAAAACTTATAAATTGATTTTTATGAATTTTATTTACTTATTACCATTTAAAACACAGTTTATTTTTAGAAACAGAACTTTTATAATTCAATGACTAAATTTATATAATAGTTTTATAGTTTATTTTTTTTACTAAAATTTAATAAAAAAGCATAACGGTGTAGGTACCCTGTAATAAAAATATATTGCATATTTCTTTGTTAAAACATAAATTATATTAATTAAAAAGTTCTTTTGCAAATAAAAAAACTATATAATAAAGTAAGTATAAAAATACCTTATTTTCTGAAAGTAAGGTTTCAGCAGACATTGGTATAATCATTGAAGCTTCTTAATGAAACAAAATGAGTCTTACCCCTGTACCGATAACAAACACGTAATTAATTTTTTTAGTTTTTTTCCACAATTAAAAGCATCAAGATTAAAAGATAATCATATACATCATTATATATCAAATGAAAATGTAAAAGAAGATATTAAACCCATACAAAACCCATACAAAACTCAATCCTGATTATAAAACTCAATCCCGATTATAAACATTCATGAATAAATAGTCATGATTCCCATAAAATATTACTAACCTCTTGAAACCGGAAGATCCCTCTTTACTCATCTCTATATGCGGCCATGGTTGTCTAGCACCGAATCAAAAGTTGATTCGGGTAACAATCATAATCAAAGATAGAGGTTAGATTTAGAGTTTCTAATGTCGATTATAGAGGATAGATATGAAGTTCAGGTTTGAATGAGAATGAGAATGAGAATGAGAATGAGAAAGAGATGTGCATCCTTAGTTCTATAATGAGATTATAGAAATAGACTATTTATACCCGGGCTACTGGGTTAGAATATGGTATCATGGGTCGGGTTTTTTAACCCATGGGTAATTAAATGGATAGTATGGAGGCCATCTAGAGGTGCCACCTCAGCAATAGTTACTTCTTTATTATATATATAGATTGATGAGAATCGTCCTTTATGTTGTAAAATCTTGCAGGTCTCTTCCTTTAGCACTAACCTGGTTAGTTTTACTAGTTAAGTTGGGCAAAATGACAATTATGCCATCGTCTTTCTCTAATAAGAGATCAGTCACCACCTCGACCATTTTCGGCAACCGGTCCCGCCGTCTGAACATTGGTTGTAGTTTCGGTTGCCTCTCTCTCTATCTCAACCGGTGCCCACCTCCATTGTTGCTCTCCCCCTTCTCTCTTCAATACCTGTAACAACCCTAACCAACCTTAACATTGCTAGAATCCGACAACCCTCATTCAACTTCTGAAACCATCAGATCCAAAACCTGCTTCACCTCAAATTCAAAACCCTCATATCTGTAACCCTGGATTTGAAATTGTCAATAATCAGATCTATTGATGTTATGGGGACAATGGTGGTGGGGATGCCGACGTAATCACACATGCGATGGTGACCGGTTAGACGTTGGTGGTGATAGCTGAGGTCGGAGGTGGGTTGGAGGGGCGAATGGGTTTAAAAGAAAGGAGCTGTTAGGGGGGTTTGGGCAGTGAGAGAGAGGGGTTAGTATGGTGGTGGAGATGAGTGAGGATGGATATGGGTTTGGGTGAGGTCCGTAGGGCTGTACACGAGCCGAGTCGAGCCGAGCCAGGCCCAGCTCGAGCTCGAGCTCGAACTTAAACCGAGCCAGCTCGGTTCGGCTCGTTTTTCTGGTCGAGCTGAAAAGTCGAGCTCGAGCTCAGCTCGTAAATGTTCGAGCCGAGCTCGAGCTGGCTCGAGCCAGCTCGTTATATTTTTTTATTACTTTTTTTATTTTTTTTAGAAATATTTATTAAATAAAAACAAAAAAATTACACATAATCATGTATATTTTTTTTTTTAAGTTATGGTTTATTTATTATGAAAAGATGGGGTAGATAGGTAGCATGAGTAGGATTTTCAAATTTTGAATTTTAAAATTACACATACACAAGCATGAGTCGAGCCATATGTCGAGCCATCGAGTCGAGCCACGAGTCGAGCCATCGAGCCGAACACCCCTGGCTCGAGCTCGGCTCGATTACAAAACGAGCCAGCTTGGCTCGGCTCAAAAACAAAACGAGCCTCTTCGAGCCGAGCTTTTTTCGAGCTTTTTTCGAGCGAGTTTCAAGCGAGCCTCGAGCCGCGAGCTTTTTGTACACCCCTAGAGGTCCGAGATGATGGAAATGGGTTTGGACGGTGGTGGAGGAGCAGGTTTGGGTGGTGATGGAGGTGGAGGAGAGGGTTTGGGGGATGACGGAGGTGGAGGAGATGGTTGGATGAGTGGTTGGGTGAGGGTGGTTTTGTAATTTCACAAGAAGGTGACTTGGTTTAACCAAGAAACTAATCAGGTTAGTACTAAAGGACGAGACCTGCAAGATTTTACAACATAGAGGAAGATTCTCATCAATTTTAAAGTTAAAGGGCAACCACTGAAAAATGCTTTAAACATAAAGGATGATTTCTGTAATTTTTCTAAAGGTTAATTAAAAAAGGAAAAGTAGGTGATGAGGTTGAGGTTTGAAATGGTTTATGGTTGGAAGAAAAAAACGTGGGTTGTGGTTTGGAATGGTTTGAAATGATACGACATGGTAACATGACAGTTTGAAGTGGTTTGTTGGATGTTGCATTATGGATGCTCTTAATGGTATGTTATGTCAATTATGAATTCTAAAATAGTAAATAGGCAAAACCGTCCCTGTGATTTTGTGGTTTTTTCCAGTCCAACCCAAAATCAAAATAATTGCCTAAAAAACCCAGTAGTTTCATCAAATACGCCAAAACAATCCAATTTTTTACGGGGTTAACTCAACCTCATTAAGTCAAGGGCAAAATTGTCATTTATCTCTGATAATACTAACTTAGTTAAATTTAGTGGGTAAAGGGGGACTCGAACCCAGGTCTGGTACTTACATACACGCCAAACAGCCACTCAACCAAAACACGTTTTGTTGTTTAATGTTTAAATCAAATTCTCTTTATATATAATACACATAATTCATCTTCTTCCCTTATTCTAATTCTAATTCTAAGAAACCCTAACTCTAGACTTCACAATTGAACCCGACAACTACTGTCTAAACAACAACAATCATGGGTTTCGATTCATGAACATATAACGAACAGGGGTATGGGTTTAATTAAACTTACACTTCACAAATTGTCACTTTGAGATGAATCGGTCGTGAATGCTCTTTTTGGTACCGATTCAAAAACTTTGAACGTGATTAATATGTTTTGGAAGTGGGTTATTTTGTGGAAAAGACCTCTGAATGATATGAGATTGTCAATTTAAAGTATAAGAAGCGATTTGTTAGTGTATGCTAATGATTGACCATTAAGTCGTCGTTTACAACTTGTTGGTCATAAAGATCGATTTAAACATGCTTTTAACGTCTTAATGTATGATGAAACTGATCGAGAAGATGTGGAATGTCAATTATTATAATAAAACAGGGAAACGGATTGAAAATAATGGGTTTTGGGGTTGGTCGGATTATCTCACTGTCGGCGAGACTCACCTAACGGAAAAACAACAGGAACAAGATGAGAGGGTTTGTTTTCTTTTAAGTTTCAAGAAATAGCAAGAATGGTCCCTCTAAATTTAACTAAGTTAGTATTATCATAGCTAAATGACAATTTTGCCCCTGACTTAATGAGGTTGAGTTAACCCCGTTAAAAATTGGACTGTTTTGGCGCATTTCGTAAAACTACTGGGTTGTTCAGGCAATTATTTTGATTTTGGGCTGGACTGACAAATCATAGGGACGATTTTAGCTATTAACTCATTGTAAAAAGTAAAGTTGGTGCTTTGAATTCTTAGATGGCTAGAGCTCATATAGCTAGGGAGTATATGATCAAGTTTTTAGACAAAAGTGATGCCCAGTAAGCAACACCTCCGTTCCACATAATCACATGGGGGAGAAACTACACTCACATTTAGGGCTGCAAACGAACTGAACTTTCAGCGAACAGTTCATGAACTGTTTGGCGGGAAGTTCGTTTGTGTTCGTTCGTTTAATAAATGAACGAACACGAACAAAAAATTTTGTTCGCTAAGTTAAATGAACGAACATGAACAGAGGTCGCGTTCGTTCGTTTATGTTCGTGAACGTTCGGTAACGTGTTCGTTTATGTTCATTTGTGTTCGATAGTTTATTAAGGTTTTTAATTTTTATACTTCTTTATATTCTTTTATTTTTATTTATTTTACCCAATGCCCTTCTCCAGTACTAAGTATGTTTGGACAATTAGGTTATATTTCCGGGGGATCTAGCTAATGTCTTAATGTATGTGAATTCGATGTTATTCAAAAGTTAATACATGTTCGTTTGTGTTTGTTTCCGTTCATGAACACTTCTTTGTGTTCATGAACACGTGTTTGTATTCATTAATGTTCGTTTGTGTTCGTGTGCGTTCACGAACAAAATTAACAAACGAACATGAACATGAGTGTTTTCTTAACAAACGAACACGAACAGAAAATCTCGTACGGTAAGTGTTCATGAACTGTTCGTAAACATGTAATTTTTTTAACAAATGAACACGAACAAGGCCTTGTGCGTGTTCGTTAGGTTCGTTTGCAGCCCTACTCACATTGATGTAGGGTTGTAGCAACATGGGTGTGAAGTATTTTGTAATAATTACCCGATTATTATTTTTAAATATATAAATATATCTATTGGTTTCTGATTCGATGAAAGCATGAATAATAAAGTACCGTGTCAGAAGCTTTGAACCATATCTCATCTCATGATGTGACCACGCCTTCCATCGTCATGCCAAAACCATGCCTTTGGGGGCGGTGTGCCACGCATAATACGCTCTCATTCTCACGCACTATGCATGGTCTTAGGTTAAGTTTTGTCCTTACATTGTTGATAATCTATTGCAATATCTATTGGAACTTCATCATGTATCGTTTTAGTCAAAAAGGTTCATGTTGAATGGATGCCTTTCCATTTTAGCTTTCTATATTAGACTTGTTCAAGAAGTTAGCAATATATTGTTCTTGAGTCTTGTTTGAAAGTCTTGTAAACATTTTCACAATCGATTTAAAATAAAACCAAGAGACGCCTAATTTTAACATGGTATCGGAGCTCTGGCTTTGATTATGATTCTTATGTTCGTGTGTGTTTTGTTTCAATTTCAAATCCTTCCAAGTGTATCTTATTCCTTGTGTTTTTTTTTCTATTATTTTTTGTCACAAAATTATAAAGCGGTGGTAGAAGGCACAAAGGACTTGACACAAGGCGTAAAAGAAGCACACATTCCAAACAAAATAAGCCCTATAATAAAAAGATTAGAAGTAAATATTTTTTTTTGGAAGGTGTACTTCAGCGGTGAAACCAATCGACAGACAACCCCTCAACTCGAGTTCGAATCACTACCCACGCACCGGTGTCCACTTTGAAGTTATCTCAAACCGTTACAGGAAATTTTTCGTGGTGTGCAGGATTCGAACTCAAGACCAAGCCCGGACGGAAATCCTCCAAAAAGGTAAACCCTCCCACCTCTCCCCAGCTGGGCTGGAGGTCATTGACGATTAGAAGTAAATAATAGACAAGAGGAAATTAATACCACTCCCCAAATATAATTAAGAAAGACCAACATAACTAGCGATATCATTCAATGCGTTTCAAATACATGCATCTTACAGGATTTGAACCCTCTACCTCTAGAACAGAGAGCAAACTAAAACGGTTTCAGTTTAACATTTTATTTTATTTTACTCATTTGACCCGTCAGAGGTATATAGTATATAAGCCAAACCGACCCACTTACCCATAAATGGGTCAAAACTAACAATTTACATGGGCTTCATTTGATAAGCAATCATTATCCAATATAGTACAATCCAATTTCCTATATAATTAGCAATACATAATCTAATGCATATACATAACATAAATAGATAAGTGTAGTTATCACAAAAGTGACAAAATCATAAACATTGCATTAGATACCACTATTATTATTATTATTATTATCCTATATTACTAAAATAAAAGTAAATAACAGCGTTACCGGTGTAAGATCAATTCTGAGCAGATGCAGCAGGGTTGCTATTAGAAAATGACGGTAAACCAGTCGGCCCGCCATTTAAATTGGGCTGTTCTTCACTAGCATGCTGAACAAATTCATCTGGTGACATGTGGGACCCATGGCAAGCGCAAACGATACGGATTTGGGTCCCACTGTATCGATATGTAACACCTGATATCGTTTTCCCATTTGGCCCAGGGCCCGTTGTAGAAACCCATGGTAGATTTGGTGAGGAGCCGCTTCCTCCAAACTTCAGGTCTGCGGCTATACCGGGCCTTATCGCAGGGTGTTCAATTGGTAACCCTTCTGCCTTTGACGGATCCTTGGTGTCGAGCTCTGCATGCTTCGATGACCCTTCTTCTTTCGCCTTTTTGCCGTCACCGTTTGCCCTCTCAAATGGCTTTGGTGCATTTACAGGTATTGCAGCTACAATAATATTGCAAAAAAAAAAAAAAAAGTAAAACAAATTCATCAAAAACAAAACACAATCTTATTCCCCAAAAAAGTGATCAGAAATTGGTTTTGATCTAAAATTTCACAGGATATCTTTGACCAAAGTACTCTTAACTAAATTTCTTATGATCGTAATGCGCAGAAACAAAATAACCAGATTTACTTATCGGCAAAAGGAAAAGATTTAATGCAAAAACCTAAGTTCTTTTTAAATTGATCGAAGAAAGTAGATAAGCACGCTAAAGCGTGTGCAGAGAACCAACATGTCTTTGTCCCCTTGGCTTTTGATACCTTCGGATCCCTCCCTAGCACCAGAAGCTATTCGTTTCTTGACTAGGGTTCAGCAGGTTGTCCACATCTCAGGGGGCAGGGGTTTGTATTTGGCAGATTAGGGTTCGCGATTCAGAAAGGGGTGGCGGTGCAGCTTGTTGCCCGTCTACCCTCTATTTTGATGTAACTTGGCAATTTTAAGAAATAAAAATTCTATGACGAAATTAGAGAAAAAAATTTTTGATCAAATCGACCACCGGGCTAATAACTTTCAAGAGTTGAAAGGTTAATCTTCAATGCATCATTTTGCTTGTTAGAGTTTTGCCCCTGCCAAAATAAGGATAATGCTGTAATGAATAAGAAACGAGAGACTCGAATTTACCTGCAGATACAGTCGCCGCCTGAACCGTACTATAACCAAACATCAATGGCAAATTTGCAGGAATCACGGGCTGTTGACCTCCGGGAATAGAGTTTGACTCTTTGACCGGGAACGAATAAGGCAAATTCATAACATTTGCTGATTGACCCGAATACGGCACACCATGTGACACAACATGCCCGAGTTTAAATTCTTTTTCAGATGAAATTGTAAACGCTCTTTGACTTTGCAAGTCAACACCGGTTGACTCAGAAACCCGAACTTCCTTGGATCCTTTTGACACATCATCGGCTTCAGAACTCGCGACATCCTCATTTTCAGCGGTTGAACCGTCATCTGCGGTAATAGAGACATGTGGGGTGCGTGGTTTGATATGCATCGAAGAACGATAAACGTCCCTTTCATGTCGCTTTTGATTATTGATTTCATCAAACATATTTTTGCGTTTGTTACCTCCTTCCACGTTAGTAGGACCCTTCGAAAGATCATAAAAAATATTTTCCTCTGGTTTTGACTGATTAATTCTCTGAGAGACTACAGCTGGCTCTTCTTTATGATTCGTACCATCTAGAAAGTTCTTGAAATCATCGATTAATTTGCTACCCCTATCAGCTTCCTCAACCCTCGCCTCAGAACCAGCGGCAGTTTTACCCTTTTCGGCGGTAGATGGCCCGCCACATGGTAAGGATAAGGTAAGATCAAGCCTGTTACCGTCGTCCATTTGGTTTCTCAAAACAATATATGCCCGCAAATAAATATAACTCTGAATTTCTTGTCAGCCAAATTCCAGATAATTCAACACTCCTTAAACCGTCATCTTCTTCTTGTTCGCCTAAACAAAATTTAATAATTTCATCTCAAAAAAATATGAACTTTGTTCAAGGTGCACACTTTCGTTACAAATAAAACTATAAAACAGTAACAATATTCCATATAAACAAAGTCAGTGTACGATAAAAGTATTAGACAAAATGCAATTATTGACAAGTAAAACTCACCCCCTGATGGTATTTGAGATTGCTTATTTAAACAGCTTATGCTTAAGTCATGTTTATAAGCAAAAGCAAATAATCAGCTTACTTCACCATAAGGTACAACGTAACTTTTAATCCACCAAGAATAATCAGAGGTTGAAATAAGTAAATCTCAAACTCAGTCATCTAAATACTCAAAAGTGCTTATATGCTTGTTAAAGAAGACATGAACAGGTAAGTTGTCAAATCGTGGATGTCTTAACAGATTCGGTGACTTGTGACACTAAGAAAATGTGATTGCGTTTTGAATCTGACTTTAAAAAAAAGAGAGAGAGAGAGAGAGAGATTAAAGTAGCTTCTTTACATTGTTTTTACTAAGAGGGTGTTTGGGATTGCGTTTTGAATCTGACTTTTAGATTATTGCGTTTTGAAAACGTAGATAATAAGTTTTTAGTGTTTGGGATTGCGTTTTGAAACCGCAATTAATCAGTTTTTTAGGCTACCAAAACACAATAATCTATAAGCAGCTCCCCCCTGCTTTTCCAAAACGCATAATCTGTTTTGAATAATCAATTCCAAACACCCCCTAAATAGTAACCAAGCTTTCTTTACACTTGTAAGCTTTAATCAACCAAGAATAATCAGCTTGAAATAAGTAATCTCGAACATAGTCATCTAAACACTCGAAAGTGCTTATACTCTTTTAAAGAACACGTAAACACGTAAACACGTAAACACGTAAACACGTAAGTTGCCAAATGTTGGATGTCTTAACAGATTCGTAGACTTAAAGAAAGTTTAAAATTTACGCATGTTTTATGACACTAAGAAAATGTGAGTTTTTTTTTTTTTTTTTTTTTTTTTTTACTTTCTTTTATGAAGATTCTTCCTTAAATTTTACACTTAGTTTCTAACAGATTAATTGTTCGCATTAACACTTTATCAAAATGTTAATCATGACTTTGAAATGCTTAACTATGAATAAATCTTCACATATACATAAACACTAATATATTAAAAAAAAAATTAAGAATAAAGTAGCTTCTTTACATTCTTTTCAACAAGTGATTGAAATTTCATAATGTATATATTGGGAAAATTTCACCCAGAAGTAACCAAGTTTTTCACTAAGACGTTCGAAGTTTTTTTTTTTTTTTTTTTTTTTTTTTTTGTCCTTAAAGTCATTCGAATTTCATAAGGTGTTCTAGTCTTGTGAAACTTTTCTATAAATGTTTAACTTATTAAAAAATGAGGTACATAAAAAATATCAAAGTTTAAAAGAACGGAAACGAGCCTCCAACATTTTTCCTTCGCCAAATAAGGCGTAAGCCCGAGGCGCGGTCAAAAAATAATATAAAAATTATGTATCTTATAAAAAATAAAATAATTAACCTAGAAAAGTCTAAATCATCAAAAACACACATCAAAAACAAAATAATTGACCCAAAAATTCTAAAACACCAAAAAACACAACAAAAACAGCCTAAACCACCTGAGGCGCACCCGAGGCGCATATTTTCTTAGCGCCTCAGCCCTTAGAGGCGCATGTACAATCCGAACCCCATGAGGCGCGGCTCAGACTCGTTTTCTTAGCGTTTCGCCTTGAGGCATGCGCCTCCCGTTTTTTTAAACCATGAAAAATATATAAATCTTTGTAACGATCTAGTGATTATTTTTTTCTAAAGTAACTTGAAGTAGGAGATAATAGTAAAAAAATGACTATAATAACCCAGTTTTATAAACATTGGATTGAAATCAAATTAGTAAAATATTAATAATCACAAAACAGTAACATTTGCCACACTTAACTTAAAGAAACTCTAACATTCATAATAAAAATAAATAAATAAATAAATAAAAACACACACACACACAATATCAGAACACCTAATGGAAGTTAAGTGACTTTAGAGAAACAAATAAACTTTAAGCGACTTAATATGCACACAAACTTGGTCACTATTGTGTGATTAGTGAAGCCACACCTTTTATCTTAAACAGGAAGCTAAAACTAATTTGTGAATGTCTTAACTATTCAAATCATTTTTTGTTTGACGCGCTATTTCAATTTACTGTGTAAATTCCAAATGCATGATTATATCATAAAACCATAAAATTAGAATATCTCCTTTTGCCAATTATGGTATTCTTATCTTAAATGTTTTAAAGATTCTCTATATGTTTAACAGTACTTATTACTTATTAGCCAACAAATCCTTAACACCTCTTTACAGAATCTAGATTTAACTTTATACCATAACAGTTTTAAACATCTGCACAAAAAAAAAAAGGAATCCTTTTATGTTTCATTATATTAGTTTTGATATACCAAACTATGTAATTACACAAACTCTAAATTCCTAAATCCAACAGACTCATTATGTTTCATTATTTAACTTTATACCATAACAATTTTAATTACAAATAACCCGACCCGAAAAACCAAAACCCGAAAAAATAACCCGAAGAACACCCCTACTTTCAAGATTTCAGTCAATTAAACCCTAAAACAACTAAAAACAACTAAAGAACCCTACAAATTAAAAAAACCTGCAAACCCATCAAATAATAAGCATAAAGCTATAAAATTTAAAGGGTTATTTTATAAATTCCAATCATTGAACTTGAACTAATGAGTAACAGATTATCTGATCTAAACTAATGAAATTGGAATCAATTAAGTAGTTAAGAAAGGTTATGAGTCTACAGTAATGGTTGAAGAAATACTTATAATAATGATAATAATAATAATAAGGGAATGGAATTACCAGAACTTGTTTGAGGGATGAAACCCTAGGTAGAAAAGGTAGGTGACACAATTGGGAGAATAATATTTGGTAAAGGTGGAAATTCTATTTTTAGAAATGGAATTTAGGCTATTTCTTTCTTTCTTTTTCTTTTTCTTTTTATTAGGCATGTGTTTTTTACTAGTTTTTAATGTTTTCTAAGATAAAGTTTTCGTTTTTCAATATTATTTTATTTATTTTATTCACAAAAAGGAAATAGAGATATGTGCGTATATACATCTAGGAAAGGGCTATCCTAGTATGAAGTATCCTTTGAGTTGGGGATGAAAATTTTGGTATAGAACCATCTATCAAGTTTAGATGATTTTTCGTATAGTATTGGTTTGAACTGGTATTTTACCTTAATTACGGTATCATATCGTAACGTATATTTTTGATACTGATACAAAGTTCTGCTTGTTTTAGATACCGGTATTTTAGGTACGGTGTCGGTACCAAACCCATCCTACTAAAAAGTAGGTTTTTATAAATAAATAAATAACTGGTTATTTTTGTACAGTACCAGTATCAAGTTTTGACGATTTTTGATACCGGTACCGAGTTTATCTATACTAAAAAGTGGGTTTTGTCTTAAAAGAGTACAAAAAATAAGAAGGCATCACCTTTACGTTATTGGTATTATGAACAAGAGGTATTTGTGTCAATTTTACGCATACAACATACAACAAGGTTATATGGTTAGGGTATGTTTGGTAGCCTATTAATAAGACTTTGAACCATTCAGCTTTGAATGGTTCAACATTCAGACTATTTGTTTCAACTTAAAAATAGCTACAAATAGAATGGTTAAGAGCTGAATCATTCAGACTTTGTGCATAGCTGAACCATTCAGCACTTAATTATTCAGAGCCTCTTAATAATTCAGCACTTAGGGGTTGTTTGACAACCTCTTAATGAAAAAGTGTTGAACCAATAAGAGGTCTGAATGGGTAAGAGGCTTTGAACCAGTAAGTGCTAAACCAGTAAAATGTTGTTTGGTTAAACATCTGAATAAATACGTAAAATGACTATTTTACCCTCACCCCCACCCCACCCACCCACCTACCTACCTCTCTTTTTATCTCTTAAGACTCTACACACATCTCCCAACCCCACCTACCCACCCCTCTTCCTTTTCTTTTCTCTCTGAAACAATCAACGATCATGTTTTCTTTTCTCCTTATCTTCTCCTCTTTCTTTTCCTCCTTTTTTTTTTTTTTTTTTTTTTTGTTTATCTTCTTCTCCTTCTATATTTTCATTTTCAAAGTTTCTTTAACAAATATACACACTCAAACATACAGAGAGGGGGAGGGAGGAAGGAGAGGGACGGAAGAGACGGAAGGAGGGGCGACAGGTGCGGATAAGAGAGGAGTCTTTCTTTTCATTTTCTTTTCATTCAGAGTTTGCCTAAAGCTGAATGGGTCAGCACTGAATGTTACTATTCAGAGGTTGCTCTTTTCGAACCATACAAACCAACCTCTTATTCGATCAGAGTCTGCCTCTTAATGGGATGATTCAGAGGCTTTCCAAACAAGCCCTTAATCAACTAAACACCCTCTAAGTATGTTATGTCACCAAATATATACAACTTTTACTAAGAGGTTAATAAAACGATTATCATGATACTGACACATTTATAATGATAAAAGAATATAATTAGACCATGTGTAGTGGGGGCCTTTATTTATAAAGTCCCCCTTCCTGATTGGTCCACGTGGCTGCTGAGTCAGTATGGAGAGAGAAACTGAAAAAGGGGTGTAATGGTAGGGGCTTTATTTATAAAGCCCCTATTAATATTTTATTATATTTTTTAAAGTAAAAAAAATAATAAGAGAGAGAGAGTAAGATGTGGCACAATTTGATTGGAGGGGGAAAAAGTGGTCCGGCGCCATTTCTATAACGCCAATTAATGTTTTTCAAAAATAACGCCCCCCGTAATAGTGTGACGGCGCCATTTTCAATTGGGGCGCTATATTTCAAGCCCACTACGGTGGGTCTTATATGGGAACCATCACAACTATCACCATATAGTAAAACATCACAATTATGAATGGTAAACCAGTATGGTTTCCCACATTATATTATATATTTTTTTCTTAAAAATGTTCCTCAAATTAAAATTTAAAAGAATATGTTTAATTTTATAGTGTATTTAAAAAGAAGGAAAAAGTTATGAAACATGAAAAAAGAAGTCAATATTTGTGGGCTTTTCTAAAACGTCTATCCAACCCTTTTAATTCCTCCACCTAGCAAGTATTGATTTGCCAATGACCCCAGCTTAGTTGGAGAGAGGTGGGAGGGTTTACTTTTTAGGGAGGTTTCCGTTCTGAAGAGGTACACGTTTCGAATCCTAGGGCCTGCAAAAATACACTCCTTGACGTTGAAAGGGCTTATGCCCTCAGGACGATACGGAAATGGAGATTCCGAGGTGTTGTCTTTAGCCGATCCAAAAAAAAAAAAAGTATTGATTTCCTTTAATTAATGGTTCATAATTTTCTTAGGGTGTGTGTAGTGGCCTCGTTGTGGGGCGTTTTAAGCCTCCATAGCGTCGGGAACACCGCCCCCTCCGGCGCTATGGGGCGTTTTAGGGGTGGTTTGGTTGTGGGGATAACGGCGCTATGTGTTGAATTTGGGAGGTTGTTGTTGATGACCGTTGTCAAACGGTCAAAAACATTTAAATTTTTTTTTAAACAAAATCTCTATATATATATATATATACACATACAACACAAATATATACACTTTTCCAACCAAACAAAACCAAATACAAACCCAAAACCAAACCTATGGCAGCGTGGACGAATCAAGAGCAACTCGAGTTGGTGCGGGCGTGGATGAACGCTAAGGAAATCCCGCCAGCCAATAGGGAGTCTTTTTGGCGCAATGTGTTGGTCGAGTTCAACCAAATCACCGGAACGAACCACCGTACCGTTGATCAGATCACCAGTAAGTGGTCTGCTATACGAAATAACGTTAATAGATGGCATGGAGTCTATGAAGCGACGATGCAGGCGCACCCTGAGGTTAGCGAACAGGTGGCAATTCAGTTGACACACGACGCCTATCGTCAACAATACGACAACGACTTCTCCATCACCAATCTTTTGTCGTGGTCTCTGATGCGTTTTCACTATGTTTAATTTTTAATGTTTAGGCTTTATTTTCTTATCCTGGGGGGTTGTAATGTTTAATGTTATGTTTTATGTTTAGTGTTGTATTTGTAATGTTTAAGGTTTTAGTTTTTAAAGTTTTATTTTAAATTTAAACCATTACATTAACACATAATACATAAACACATAAAATTACAATCCTAAATTACTTATTACAAACAGAGTTCCTAATCCTAAACTACTTATTAAAACGTTACATAAACACATTACATAAACACATAATATAATCCTAAACCTCCCACTCGAGTGTGTAGTACTCGGGGGATACGGAACGTGAACTGTCCCGTCCATCGGATCTTGCATCCGAGGGGAAATAGTAGTACTCACGAGGAGGGGTAGGCATGCTCCAAAGGTGCTCCTGCTCCTCAACTTTCCTGAGGGCTTCCAAGTCCTCAGGAGTTGGGTCCCCATATTCACGGGGTGGGGTGGTCTGGTGGTGGTGGGTGGGGGTATTCTGGGGGTGGGGATAGGTTGGTGGTAGGGGGTAGGGGTATTCTGGGGGGTGGGGGTAGGTTGGTGGTAGGGGGTGGGGATAGCAGCAGCAATTCGGGGGGGGGGGTGGGGGCCGACAACATCAGTCGATCCATTTCATTAATAGCCATGGTATAATCCATGGCCCAGGCCCATTCTTCATCTGTGAAGTCATCATCGACTTTAGGATGAGGAAAGGTTGGTGGTGCCGCAGCAGGAGGAGGGGGATATAACCAATGTTGTGGAGGAGGAGGAGGAGGAGGAGGAAGGGGAGGTTGTGGAGGAGGAGGAGAGGAGGTGAATGGTAGTCTCCGGGGCCGGCCCCGTCCCCGGACCCGGCGAGCGTACTGCCGGACATTAGAAGGTCCGACAGCTCCTGGTTGAAAACCGCCCATATTATTCATTGTGTTCAGGATGAGGAAAGGATGAGGAAGAGGGAAGAGGTGTGACTGAGATTTGGGAGGAGGGGGTATTTATAGGTGTGACTGAGATTTGGTGAGGGGGGGGGGGGGGGAGTTTGAAATTCAAACTTTGAAATTTAAACGTTTGGGGGGGGGGGAAGTTTGAAATTCAAACTTTGAAATAGGAGGGAAACCGTTTGAAATTCAAACGGTTTGGAACAGTAACCGTTTGAAATTCAAAATTTTTTTATATTAAATATTATTTTTTTAATATTAAATATTTTTTTATTATTTTATTAATTTAATAAACTTTCAGTTTAAATTTTTATTTTTATTATTATTTTTATATTTAATGAAATATTATTAACTATTTAATATTCTTATTTAAATAAAAAACAATAATTAACCAATCATTTATAACCCCCTCATAACCTCCTTTCCCACTACACCCTCTTTTTTCATAACCCTCACATAACCCCCTTCTATTACTTTTTAATATTTTAATACCATAACCTCCACATAACACCCCACCACTACACACACCCTTATATTATTTAAGACAAAACTCACTTTTTATTTAAACCGAATCTTATGTTTTCATATGAAGTATAAATAGTTAACTTAGAGACAAAATCTAGATAATAAAATTTAAATACAAATTCTTAGCATGTAGCTAAAAGAATAAAATAATATAAATATATTTATTAAAAAGATAAATTTACCCTAAACCTGCTTGAACAAATTTAACTTTATATGCTAAATAATAAAAAAGTTATATAATTAAAAAAAACTTCTGTGCTTCATGGGCGGAATAAACTCATGTTTT
This sequence comes from Ambrosia x helenae, assembly GCA_030844895.1. NCBI lineage: Eukaryota > Viridiplantae > Streptophyta > Magnoliopsida > Asterales > Asteraceae > Ambrosia > Ambrosia x helenae. The sequence continues at coordinate 28,205,154 of CM061234.1, forward strand.
ATATGAGTTGAGTAAATGTAATATAATCGGTTAGCACATAACATACAGTCGTTAATACATGTCTTTAAAAAATAAACTTTAATATAATGTTTACTAATTGTAACGTTTTTTTTAATTAACATGGAGTAATGTAACGTGGTTGAATTAATAACGTTTTACTTTATTTTTTATTTATTAGTAGCTTAGAAACATGTGTAGTACGCGTGGTTGAATTAATAAAATTTAACTAGTACTTACTAATAAACGAAAAATAAAATTCATATAGTTGAGAAAAAATATTAAAGAAATAAGAGTAGAAAAAATTATAATTTAATATTTTTAATTAACATGAAGCAAACAATGAATTGGCCAAGTTCTTAGTCGACTTCTACCACCATGTGACTTCTATGACTTGAAATACGTTCGAAGGGGGCTGGTAGTTGTGGTTTGCGATTGGTTTCGGGTCGGGTGGGGGATGTTGGTGTCGAGCCGAGAGGGAAAGAGGGAAGGGAAGGAGTGTATGTTTGTGTTGAATGGATTGTGTGTGGAAGACAATAGGGTTCGGCCCCCATATATAGTGGTCGATCGAGAGATAGAGAGTGTAGGTTAGTGGTGAGTTGTTATGGTTAGTCAAACATCCTAGATCTTTGTAGTGCAAAAAGGTTGTTTCTATTTTGATACAATGTGTTGACCCTTGAAATGCATGTTTGTTCTTGGAGGTTGGGAGCCGATTTTGGGGAGTTGGTTCTTATTTTTGGATGTCAACACACATGAAGAGTAATGTAGGTAAGGTGGCTAAGGATCCATATTGGTAATGTCTTGGATAATGATGTTTTGCATATGTGTCGTGTGGTGTGTATGTGAGTATATATGTATTGTATGTATCATGAAAGGTCCACATCACACACTCATGAGGGTTTGCGATTGTATAAAGATGTATGTATACATGTTTTGTGCACATGAATCAATCACATACACATATATACAAATCGTAGGTATGTATGTATATGTATTGTTTTAGATCTTGATCAACACACATGTTAATATATATATATATATATATATATATATATATATATGTACATGGATCGTATGGATGTGTATGTACATATATGGTGTTTGTTTTGTTTTGTCTTGTCTTTATTATACACACTTACACATGTAGGCCGATTTTGTATATGAATATGTATATAATATGCATTTTGAAATCCAATAAGTTTATGCATATATGAAAACCAATTTGTATTTGTTGATATGTATATGTTCTTGTGTTTTGGACATTGATAACACATGTTTAAAGACAATATGGTTTTGATTACATAAAATGTCATGTGTAGTCCATGTTTTAAACATATGTTGAAATTGGATAATAACACATATTACATATGTTTTGGATTTGAATTGATCAATGGTAAAACTCGATGTATTGACATGTCGAATATTCATAAAATGAGTTATGAATATTCAGGATTTGTATAGAATTGTATAGTTTCCAATTTGATGTTGTCACGCGTAGTCTTGTTTTTTTTGTACGTAGTAATTGGACATTCGGTTGCTCTATGTTGAGCGTGTGATTGGCTTGATTGTTCATTGCAAATTGTCTCTGATTAATTGGGTGTTGCTTGCGTAAATGGATATTGTTGAAAAATGTAAATGAATTCCTGAAATAACATAGTTGTAAGGGCGTGTACGGATCTTGACCTAGAAATTCGACGGGTGTCACACCATGTCACCGACGATAGTGCTAGCGTGAGGGTAGTGGGGTACCCGTGACTAAACGGGTGGCGCCCCTTCCCGCAACTAGGGATGTTCTTTTTTTTTTTATCCAAAACCCAAAACCCAACCCGAATTTAAAGCCACCCAAACCCGAATTAGACAATACATAAAAAAACCCAAACTTGAATAACTCAAACCTGACCAACCCAAACCTTACATGAATTGGTTATCAGGTCACTTTTTCCCAACAAAAAACCCAAACAACCCGACCTGAAAAACCAGAAATCCGAAACCCGAATAAAACCCGAACATATAATGTCTTTTTTATAGATGTGTTTAAATTTAGATTCTTTGGCATCTTAAACATCAAGTTTTAGAAATTTTATACACTATTATATCATGTTGTCAAATAATGTTTGAATTTTGATAATATTTTTCTAAGTATCACGATAAATTTTATTGATACTTTTGCAAGAAAAAAAAACATTTTTCATATTACATATAAATTCAAAAACGAACAACCAGACCCGAACTACCCCGGACCCGAATAACCTCAACCCTACCAACTCGAACTTTAAATGATTCGGTTATCGGATCCCTTTTTCTCAACAAAAATACCAAACAATCCGACCTGAAACCCAAAAAAATAACCTGAAGAACACCCCTACCCGCAACCTATTAGTTTTTTTTTTTTTTTTACCAAATACATAACGATAGATAAAGTGGCAACTATCTTCTGACACCGTATATGTTAGTGGAAAATATGCTATTTATGTACTTGTTATTGAATAATGGCATAATATTTGTGTACTTTGTGTGCTTGTATTGAATAGTGGTGGCATTATTGCATTTCCTGCATTTGATTTTGTTGTTTTAACATCAAGAATATATCATTTAAGGATATTTAGTCACTTGTTTGTCATGTCGAATTTTGTGAAAAGTAATTGATAAAAGATGAAAATGAATTTTTTTTATATCAATAAAACATTTATAATTAAAACAAACAAGTTTATAAATGGGTGGCAGGTAAACGAGTTACAAGTTGTGTCGCTACTCCCTTTTGAATAGAAAAACCTACTCTATTACAAATAAAACTTGGGTCCTTGGTTGCTGGGGAGTTATTTTGCATCACCTTTTGTACTCTTTCTAAGAAAACGGATTGCTTTAGGGGCTAGACCTCCAAACGTGTAAAAAGCAAAGGGCACAAAGACGTGTTGGTTCTCCAGACAGGCAACTTCATGTTTGGCAACTTTCTTGGATTCCGCTTTTAAGACTACTTGCCATGCCACAAACCTAGAATCCCGAAGTCCCACCAACGGAAACACCCCCGTGAGATCAACGCACACATGTTTGCCCTGTGCCCACCCGAACACAAGGACATCTGCTGGCCGTAGGGTGGACCACCCTTCCAGGGGCCCGTCAGAAAGTTAATCGGGGCTTCTTTCCTAGACGAAATCCATGCCCTTCGTAAGATGTCCCATAAAACATCCCTAACCAGGTCATGCCTATATTTAAAACCGGGCAGCTCTTTACAGTGAAGGGCATGATCCCCAAACTTATCTAAACATGTTTTTTTACAAACATGACGCGGCTCATCAACTAGAAACATGAGAATCATAAGCCTATATTTAAGGATAGCCCGGTATTCAATAGCTGACATGTGCTGTCCAAGCCCAGCAATAGGAAGGACAGGCAAAAAATCTTGAGCATGCGCTAATTTGAGGCATTCAAACACAGCTTTCTGACGTGGATACATGGCAAACTTTTCTCCCATAGTCTGAAGGGTTTTACAGTTAAACGCACTCGCCAAAATCTTTTGAGGTTTTTTTTTGAGGCGGTGTCTTTATCCATAAAACCATCCAAATCTAAATCTGGAAGAGAGCTGCGAACGTTGTCCAAGGCAAGCTCATAATCCAAGTCCATCCCCACTATCCCGCTATTTCGTAGAATGTGGTCTGGTAATCCCCAGGATTGCACTCTAGAGGCCACAAAAGCATATGCAGACATGTCCTCCGCCGAACAAAGGCCAAGACCTCCCAACTGTATCGGTAGAAGCGCAAACCGCCATTGAAAATCCCTAAAGAAAGGCCCCCCCACAAACCACAATATCTTTGACCGCTTCACGAAGCCCTTTGTCGAAAATAGATACGACCTCCTCAACAAAGGCTGGTTTAAAAGTCCGAAGGCCAAACAACAGTTTAGCAACACCCATACATGAACGGAGCAACAGAAGTTCACTTTGTGGGTCCCCCAATTTCTGCAGAGAAGCCATTAGATCCACTGCCCGCCGAGCCCTTTTAGCACCCAAAGAGCTAATATATCCCCCGTCCTGACTAACGACACCCCCAAGAGCTTCACACCTCCCATTGGTCTCCCGATGTAGCTAGGAAATAAACCAGTCTTCACTTTTTCCCATTGCATGAGGGCCAAAAAATTTCACATTTCTTAATATTAAGCGTAAGGCCCAAATTCGGCCCCTCATCTCGGATAATATCAAAAGCCTTAGCCACTTCCCCCGCCTCTCCCATAATATTGCCATAATCGAGATACTAAGCATGAAATGGTAGGGAGCAACACTCTTCTAGCCGATGAACCAACGAGTGTAGGACAAGAGCGGAAAGAAGCGGCCCTAATGGGTCCCCCTGCTGGACCCCGGTGGAGGTTCCAGTGCAAAAGTCCCCCACATAAAGCCTAGCGGGTTGGGCATATATGAACTGAACCCAATGGTAGATGGATGGGCATCGAACGCTGACTTCTCGCGGGAGAATCGTTCTGTCTACCAAGTTGAAGGCGTTTGAAAAGTCGACCGTTAGCATGGCCAGGGATCCGTTATCATGGAACACATTCAAAAACCGATTCGCACTATGGAGAATGGCCTCAGCCCTGTTGGGGACTCCCACCCCAAATTGATGATCACCTAACTAAGCCGCCATCTCCCTCCCAATTTTACGCATCGCGACTTTAGAGACTAACCTTCTCCATATGGCCCCAACAGCGATGGGCCTAATTCTGTTATCAGGTTTGAGCAACGGAGTTAGTGGGGCAGATGTGATAAACTCTACAAGAACCTTTGGGCAAAGCCCCCCTAACAAAATGTTAACCACTTCAGTGATCGTCAAAAGTAGATCAGAGGGTGGCGAGGACCCTTGCCCACAAAGGGCATCTAAAATATGTTGAGCTCTGAGGCCATCCCTTCCACACGAAGTCCCTTTAGGAAAGGATTTAATACTCCCTAACACACAATCAACATCAACCTAAAGGGCATCCTCAGTTGGTAAGGCATTAGGCAATGTAGGGGGTCGGTGATGGGGTGTTTATCAACCAGGGCCTTCAAGGTGGAATCCCCATGTGGAGCAACCCCTGAAGAACATAAGACCTTAACATGGGCCGTGAAATGGCCATCGGCAACCTTCCGCATACACTGCTTTATATTGGCCCTGTTATCTGAGTCCGGTTGGGCGTTGGCCCCCCTAACTAACCATTCATCAGGTTGGTTTAGAAAAGGGAGGACGAGTTCCCCTATCACAGCCCCGTCTTTTCAAATAGCTAAAGCCCGCATGATATTGCTGCATTGTAATGACTTGCGGTTCCCAGACCGCCGTTCTTGCCTAGAGGACGGTCGTATAACATGAAGGGTGCAACGAGGCAACAACAACAACAACTTAACCCATACCTCAACAGATCCAAGGGCAGCCACAACTCTACGCAAGGTCACGGTTAACGCCTGAGCAAACGCCATCCGACAACAAGACATAATGCTTTTGACTGTCGTTACCGGTATGGCAAAAAGTTGTTCCAGGAGGTTAATATCTACAACTACCCTCCCACCGGTATCAGGATTAAAGACATTTTGGGCTACCGATGGACATGGCTTAGGAGGAATCCCCAAAATAAAGTCATCGATACTATTGGTAGAATGGGAGAACTTCGCGACACCGTCTTCATGATGACACAGCCCCTGCTGAGAGCATGCAAGGACATGCAACGCGCGCACAACCACTGATCAATGCCCTTCAAGGTTTCCCTAACCTCCCCAAAGAGGCCTAGGTCCCCAGAAATAGCATCCCGCAGAACGTCTCGACCATCATCCCATCCTAAATGGTCCCGTTTTAGGTGAGCAAGCAGCCTAGCACTGCTTGATATACCAAAAACTAAGAATAGAATGATGGTACCCTTTGTGTTTTTTCTTCGATCAATGCCTTAAAATTTTGTGTTACAAAAATCACCAGAACAAAATCGAGTGTTTTATTATCTTTAACTGAAATGTATCACACTTTTTTAAAGTTACATTTCTTTAGTTTCGATTATAATAATATGTCTAAACTAGTTAAACTGTTGATCTAATTTTGTCCAATTACAACGGTATATATCTAAACTAGTCACCACAGTACATGTAAATTGATTCAACAATGTGATAAAATGTACAACAATGGATACTTAATCAGTTGTTTGTCAATTTAGGATAGATTACGCAAGAAGTAACTGAAAAGAAAAAAAAAATGAATTTTGTATTGCAAAAAATCTACGAATAAAATGAAGGTACCCTATGTTTTTCGTTCCGATCAATTCCTTTGTCTGTTACGATAAGATATCGTTGATCCCATTCAAGTCGATATGTAAGAAAACTGTACAAGTCGATTGTGTTTTTTTTTTTAACGGCCAACGAATCAATTCCGAGCACTCTTGGGCACCCTTTTGGCGAATCAGGTACTCGAGAGTACCCGGGCCACCAATTGCCACCAATTCCCGGGAAAACCTGACCACTCACCCACCCGAAGGCACGACGGTGAAATAGTTGATAAAACCGGTCAGGATCAGGACTCAAACCCAAGCCAATAGCCGGGTCATCCCTCATTTCCCATCCACCAATCAAACTTTTCAAGCAAATAAAGAATATAATCAGAGAAAGTTGTCACTTAATGTGCTGTACTTTGAGTGAAAGTTATTGTTTATTATCCACAACTCTTTATGTACGTAGATAACTAGATTTAGTTTCACAATTTTCACTAATATGATTATGAGCAATACTTCTCATCTCGCTAATATGGTAAACATGAGTAATTCTTCTCAATTGTATGGGTCCCATCACATGTTCTTGTTTCACCAAGAAAATAATAATCACCAACAGGGGTGTAGGCATATGGTAGGGTACGGGTATGGCCAAACGGCCTGAAGCCGTATCAAATTTTTTAGTGATATATATTGGTGTATTTCGACATCGCAACCGTATAAAATTTAACATTGAACCCTTGGAAAACCTTGACACCGAATCCGTATTAAATTTTTCACTTTATTGGCAAAAGAGTATGAAAGTGTGCCTTACCATAATAGGATGGTTTTAAGTGTGTAGTTCAATGTTGTTAAGTGTTGGATTCCAAGGAGCAAAAGTAAAGCACATAAAGTGACCACTTTGAAATTCGATTCGTCCGTACAATTATTCTTTCAAAGACGTTCATTCATATTTACTAAAATTTAGAGGTGTGTATAGTTCGGTTTGAATCGGTTATTGTCTAAAATCATAATTATAATTGAGATGTTGGTTAATTGATATTCATAACCAATTGGTTATGATGGTTTTGGTTAATCGGTTATGAAAGTTATAGCGAGTGATAATGAGTTGGTTAACAATAAAATTTAGCTTAGCCTAAAAATAACTTAGACTAATTAAATTGTGTGTTATTCGGGTCTAAAAGTTTGGTTTGAATTTTTTTAACAAGTAATAAAGATTCTTAGAACACGTTTTTATATATTAGTATATGATATATTATTAAAATTATTAAAAAGTACATATAATTTGTACTATTAATATTGATTATTATTGAATATTTAAACAAAACGATATGATTTAATATATAAATTTAAGTAAATGCTCAACCAAAACGATATGATATAATCTATAAATTCACACAAACTTTTATGGTGAAAAGTCCAAAATATGACAGATTTTACATGTTGGTTCGGTTCGGTTATGGTGGGTATGGAAGAATTGATAACCATAACCGACCCACAACTTTCTTTTTTCAGTAAAAACAATCAATCAACCCAGCGGTTTTTGATATGGTTTGGTTTTGTCGATTCAATTTTATCAATTAATTTGGTTATGATTCGATTAGTTCAGTTTTTGCACACCTCTACTAAGGGGTTGTTTGGTTTTTGCTCAGAAGCACTTCTAACTTCTTTTGTCTGCGCTGCGCAGACTTGTGTAGACGTTTGGGGTCTACAGATTGTTCGTTTTTTGGAAGACCTTTCACTCAAAAAGGTCTTCCTCACCTCTTCTTGGTGCAAATTTGTTCCAAGGTCTTCAAAGGTCTTCTCCTCTTCTCGTCACCCACCACCACCGTCCACCACCACCACGGTCCACCACCAGACAACTGTAAAAAGTCAGTTTATTTAAATTTTAGTTTATTTCAGCAGCCTGTAAACGTTAACAAACAAATAGTCTTCTTCTTGCAGACTGAAGACCTTTGGTTCACCTCTTCTCCTGCAGATGCCTGCAAATGTAGTCCGCAGATTACATACCTTTTCCTATATAAAAAACAAACTAACACCTAAAATTCACTCACACTCTACTTCCATTATTGGTTTAAAACATCCTAGATTCTTTTAAACCAACTTGTCTACTCACTTTTAGTAAGTCTTTATCTCATTTTTGTTTCTTAGTCAAAAGATGCTTATCAAGTATAACAATATTTAACCAAATATGGCGTGTAATCTTAAGGTATAAAACATGTTGGAATAATTGGTAATTCAAAGTAGCCCTACATTCTTATTCTTATCTTATCTAAAGTGTAGGAAGGGTTCTGTACAAATGGGTAATGAGAGTTATCTTATAAATAATCATTAACGTAAAAATGGAGGGAATTATTTTTTATTTATTTTTTTTAAACATGTATTTTAGTAGTGAAATCTAAAAAAAAAAAAAAATTATTGCTGAGTAAGTAGAGTAATTATGTAATTACTCTAGTATAAAATATTGTACTTACTCTAATGACGTAATTACACTATTTTTTTTAAATTTTTTTTATATTATTCGTCTGGAAAGCATGTGAAGATGGAAAAAAAATTCAAACCCCCCCCCCCCACCTCCCCCTTTCATTTCTCATATTTAATAAGTTAACCACATTTGTATTTGACGTGTAGGATCATATACAAACCAACCTGTATATAAAAACAGTAGGAACCAATATAAGACTGACACATGACATAATTAAAAAAAAAATCAATAAGGGTATTTTTGTATTTCATGTTATTCAATATTATGAAAATCCCTATTTTCATGCTATTCAAAATTCTGACATATATATATATATATATATATATATATATATATATATATATATATATATTATATATATAGGGGGACGGTTATTCTACAAAGTAAAAGAAACGTGCGAAGGATGCGAAGGATCTTTGTACATGATAATTACGTAATGTTTTTTATGTTCATGAAAGCATTACGTAATTATCATGCACTTTGTACATGATAATTACGTAATAATAATTACGTAATATCTTTGTATGTTCATGAAGGCATTACGTAATTATCATGTACAAAGTGATCCTTCGCACGTTTATATTACTTTGTATTTGATCCTGCCCCTATATATATATATATATATATATATATATATATATATATATATATATATATATAGGGATGGTTCAATAGATAACTCATTTTAGGGAGAGAACTCGAGAACTCTTCACTAAATGAAAAAAATAAAAATAAAAGCCTAACTCAAATTTAAGTAAAAAAAAAAGAAAACTAGTTCGGAGTTTCTCTTCCCCACCCTCGCACAAAAACTTAAATCGCTTACCAAAACCCTAAACCACCCATCCAACTCCCACTAAAAAACCTAAACCCACCCTACCCATCGCCTATCACAAAACCTAAGCTCCGGGGGCGTCGATTGAGATGCAGTTGATACCAAAATTGCATAGCGGAAGCAACCAACGACTATATTAATTGTCCATACAATTTTAGAGTTCCAAAGTAATATAAATACAAGATATAAAATAAACTAATATCTATTGCAGGGACAAAATGCGGCGATCGTCGAAGCAATCTTCTGTCGTTGTAGTTCGTAAGTCGATCCATATTTCTATCAATGCTCAAGTTAAATGCTCTAATCCACAATACTTATAGCCCAAATCTTCTATCAGAGTCATCCAATGATCATCACCTCTAATCAACTTCACATAACATAATCCGTTTGCTTCATGTACATCCAATGCAGTACCTGAACACATGCTTAAAAAGAGTTGGGTCAGTAATTATACTAGTGAGTTCATCTAATTAGTCAAGTGGATCCAAAACAAGTTTGTCATTTCAAAAGTAAGTTTACAAGTTTACGCAACTCAACACATGGTGATGTACAAACGACACCTCAAACCTTAACACAGAATCTATCTACTACCATTATAGATTCTCCTGGCAAAATATATGTCACAACGGCCCTGTAGACCTCAGTGGAGGGTTTTTCGGGCTTTTGGATCCACTATGTGTGGGGGTTTCCCTTAGTAGTACTATCCACATATTAAGTGGCCCAAATCTCCTAGGTTAATGAGTTTCAGAGTATGGTATCCGGTAGCAAGTATCTTGTCACATCAAACAGTTCGCACACAGAAGTATATGTTCACCCCAAAATAGTAAAACATAAAAAGGGGAAAGTACACGGAACTCACCTGTCGTGTCACATGATTGTTCAATATGCCAAGGTCTTGAGTTTGTCTATTATCTTCACAAATGTTAGTGTATGATACCATATACCGCGGTCACACGTGTGGATGATCTGAGACCTATAATAGTTAGTGTGGATTTGTTCCAATTATGGTTTATAATTCTAGTTATCCGTTAAATGTCTAGGAATAGATTTGTTTAAGAGAGTGTCTAGTTGTTGTCTAAGCACGGTTCACCCATTAAGTATATAGTTTTGTGTACAATTAATGATAAAAAAACGTGGTTCGTGTTATAGAGTTTGATTGATCTCTTATTTGAATATCTAATGAGTCGATTGCCATGGTTGTAAGTTAAATATCCTAAGAGTCACGTATTCGTCTATATTGTTAGCTCATCCAAGTTTCGAGTGGTTAGTCATATTCTAGAGTCCATATATATTCATAGTCACACCCATTGTCCGAAGTCCCAAATTTACTCAATAACTAAGTTACTCAGTTGTTTCTATGTCCGAATAATATTCAATGATCAAGTCGCATACACCTATTTCGTGTTCTTAGGTCTCAATATGATAACCGATTATTGCCATATTATTCATATGAAGCTGGTTTATTATAATATTTGCCTAATAGGTTTATACACTTTATACAGGTGGTTAATTATTAGTTTTGCACATTAAGTTGGGTCGGTCCATAGACTCGTTAGTCAAATCCCACACATGTCATCCGCAAAAGATGGTTTAAGTTCGATACCTCTCTTTATGATGACTTGGTTGACTTGTTGTCTTATGAGTTGTCCTTTTGACCATCCATTATCTTTAAATAATATCATCTGTAGGGTCAAAGAGGATTGACAAGCCAGTATAAACCTTAGTATTACATCCTCTGAATGTTTTGTTTAAGCTCATGAAGTAGAAGATCACTAAAGTTTTGAAGAAGCTGATAACAAGTCCTGAAGAGTAAAGAATCAGAAGTTCTGAAGATGAACCAGACAGACATCTGAAGAACGACTCCTAAAGACAAACTCCTGAAGATTACTCATCAGAAGTTTGTCACTCATTAGCACTTCCTTAGAATCTTCTCACCGCCCTTAATCTTCAGCAGTTTAGTTTTATATTAGTATAAGTTACTTTGAGTACAAGTTACAGATACTACAGCCTGTTGTAGTATTATTATAATCATTTGTATACTTCCAATGTACATACTCTTAGTCTATAAATAGATGGGTTCATCCCCTCTATTTTAGACAATCTTTGGCAGTAACATTTCTATATATATTTTGAGAATCATTGATAGCTTTTACTGTTTTATTTACTCATTACTTTGATTCTCATTTACTACTTTAGTGCATTAACTGAGGGGGAGTAATACCTCCTGTTAAAAGTGAAATCTTAACTTAGAACACTTATACTTATTCCGTTGTGCTAAATACTTTGATAAATCTTAGTAAGTGTTCTTGATAAGAATCTATTTATAAGCTACAACTGATCCAACAATTGGCATCAGAGCACTGGTTCATCTGATCAAATATCAATCTAACAAATTGAGAATCAGACACAGGCTCTTATTGATATTCAATAAAGGATACCAGTTCACTTTTTAATATCCATCACTTTAAGAAACCATTGAACAATCAAATTTCTTAAAAATGGACCCTTATAATACTGGATCTGCCAATAAACCTCCTATGCTAATCAGAAATGAATACAATATCTGGCAAAAGAGGTTGGCACACACTTTATCTCAAACAAATACTGGATGTTGGAAATCTGTCATGTATGGACCCCATAAACCAGTAATAACAGATCCAGAGACTAAAGTAGAAAGACCAAAAGAACCCAAAGACTACACTGATGAAGATTTCCTAAAACTTAAGCTTGATGCTAAGGCATTCTCTATGTTGGCAATGAATCTCCTAAATGAAATTTATGCTGCACTTTTACATTGTGAAAGTGCCAAAGAGCTGTGGGATTGCCTAAAAGAACAGTTTGGAGGAACTGATGAGGTGATTGCCAACACCAGAGAAATTCTTGCTCAACAATATGAAACTTTTACTCATGTTAATGGAGAAACTTTGACACAATAGTTTGAAAGATTTTCTTCTTTAATATCTGAGTTAAAATTAAATGGTCAGACATACACAAACTCATCTATGTTGCATAGATTTTTAAGGTCGTTACCAGAAAAATGGAAAGCTTACTCTATAGTCCTCAAATCTGGACCAGATTTTAATTCTCTCTCACTCACAAAATTACATGGGAGATTACTTACTTTTGAAAGAAAAATCAATCAAAACAAAAAGTGACAAAATACTGGTAAAACTACTGATGACTATTTTTCAGGTAGTACAACACTTTTGGGACAAGACTCACCAACTTGTTCAAATGATTTTGGATCTTTTGATCACATTGACATAACTTCTGGGATCTCATCAGAAAGGTCATATGCAGGTTATGACAATGAAGAAAATAGTCAAACTACTGATAACATTTGTTTTATTATGGATGATTTAAAAAATTTCAATAGTGATAACTTAGAAGAAATGGATATACTGCACCAACTGGCCATGTTAAGTATTAAAACTAACAAATTTTACAAAATGTCAGGAAGAAAATTTCCAGGACTGAACAGTGCAACAAAAGTTGGTTTTGACAAGTCAAAACTGAGATGTCACAAGTGTCAGAAGTTGGGACACTTTGCTAGAGAGTGTAGAAGCTCTAGCTATAACCAACCCCAGTCTGGAAACCAAACTAACCCCAGTTATAACAGGAATATAGGAACTCAGGGAAGTGCTCATTTTGTACAAGCACAAGCTCCACAAATCCAATATGTGCCCCAAATACAATATGTATAGATGCTTGTTCAACAACAGATGCCTTCCAGTCCTGCTGTGCAAACTCCACAAACTCAACGACCTTCTCAACAAAGTTTATTTACTTCAGGGTATGTTGATTGGAGCAGTCTTCCATATGACACAACAGAATGCAGTTCTGATGCAGACAACAAATTGTTTGACATCAATTGGAGAGAACCTGATAATGGCAGAAAGAATTTTGCCTTGATGGCCTTTGAGGGATGCTCCTCTAATTCTACTTTATCTCAGGTATCACAAGAATCTCTTTTGAAGCTTTGCTCAAAATCATGCAAAGAATCTTTCGCTTTAATAAGAGAAACAAATGTGCACCTACAAGGCAAAGCCAATGACTCGGAAAGAATATTTACTCAAATGAAATGTGATTTAGAAATAAAACTTGCTTTAAAGACAAAAGAAATTTCTAAATTAACAAATAATGCTATTGAAAACCAAGCACAAATAAAAAGCATGATAGAAAACCTAGAAAATGTTAGAAAAGAGCTTGCTGACACCAAGGTTGACTGTGAAAATTGGGTTGAGTCATGTAGGGGTTACCAAATGCTGCTTAACAAACAGACTGCATCAAATGTTAAGTTCGGCATTGGGTACAACCTCACAGAATCACCAACTGATTTTACTCCTAAAACAGCCGATGATGGGAGTAAAATAGTTCAAACTTCTGACATGAAAGTCTGCACATCTTTTCATCAGAACTTTCTTAAGAATGAAAAAGAAAGTCCTGCAGAAGTAAATTCAACTGACATTAAACCATTAGTAGTTTCATCTACATCAGGAGTTGAGACCCTGAAAACTGCTGATGACCTAATTAAAATCCTGATATTGTCAGTACTTTGCCTTCCAAAACTCCTGAAAACTTAAAAGGAAAGGCAAAATCATGTGAAATATGTGGTCTGTTTAACCACATAACATAATTTTGCAGATACAAAAAAGGAAATCAGTACAATAAGAAGATCTTACAACTGGTTGTGGGAAAACAAATCAAACAAAATTTCTAAAATACTTTCTATCCCAACAAACAACAACCATGTAACACCTTTTCTTATAAAATGACTAAATCTCAACTAAGCCTTTTTCTCAAAATTCTTCAGTAGTTAGACCCAAATCATCAGCAGCTTCACAAACTGCTGAAGTTGAAAATCTCATGAATATGGTCAAACTACTAATGACCAAAGTTGATGATGAGCCTCTAAAAGACTATACCATTGAGCTAAAAAGCAAGTCCATGGCTAACATGACATGGATTTCCAAAAATGGTCCACAACAAACTGCTACTCTGTCTGTTCTCAAGAGTAAACCCAAGCTAAAATGGCTTGGGTTTCCCAAAACTAACTAATCTACTTTTTGTGTAGAGGGTCACTAGAGGTCTAAACAGCATTTGGTATGTAGATAGTGGAGGCTCAATGCACATGACAGGATGCAGGTACCTCATCAAAAATTTTATAAGCCAAAGAGAAGGATCTGTGTCATTTGGGAACAATGCCAAGGGATATGTGCTAGGATATGGCAATGTATCCTCTAGAAAAATGCAGTTTGACAAGGTCAATCTGGTTGAAAACTTGGAATACAACTTGCTGAGTGTCTCTCAAATGTGTGATAAGGGATATTCTTCCTTTTTCACCAAAACAACATGCAAGATCATAACACCAGAAGGCCAGAAGTTGATAGAGAAGATCATAGAAGATCATACCTTGTTAATTGCCAACAAGCTGGGAAATTTGTCCCTTACCTCCTAAAAAGCTACCAATTGGCACAAGATGGGTTTTCAGAAACAAATAAGATGAGTCTGGTTTAATCATCAAGAACAAGGCAAGACTGGTGGTTCAAGGTTTCTCACAAGAAGATGAAATTGATTATGATGAAACTTTTGCTCCAGTTGCAAGGCTTGAAGCCATCAAATTATTTTTGGCTTATGCTATTTCCAACAAAATCAAAGTTTTTCAAATGGATGTAAAGAGTGTATTTTTATATGGCAAAATAAAAGAGGAAGTGTGTGTTTGTCTGCCACCTGGGTTTGAGGATCTTGCTCTGTCACACCCTCAAATTTCCACTGCAGGGTTTATACCGTGAGGCGCATGACAAACCAGGATCCCATAGCCATAAGTCACATGAACGAATCTACATGCCCAAACCATTTAGTTCGTTATTGTAAAACCAAGTTTAGTAGTTTAACCAAACCAATTAAGTAATAGCGGAAGCGAAATAGTAAAACAGTTAAATAAAAGTATGCGCAAAACACCGCGCCCAAAACCATAAGTAAATAGTTAAATATTCAAATGCAGTTTAAGTGTTCATATTCCCATGACACTACATGATGCATGCCCTACTCGTGCTCCATACCTAATTACCTACAAAAGCATGCTAACATGTGTCAACATAAAGTCGGTGAGTTCACAGTTTTGATAACAAGTATAAAGTAGTCGAAAACCCAAAAGTTCAAGTGTCATTAGTTTAAGCGTGTCAGGGGTAGCTAGCCTACTCATTGCAACTAAACATGTGATTATTGGGAACCTTCATTAATGTGTTAACATACGTTAAAATGCCTTAGTGACTAGTGTCTATCAACACTAGCATAACAGATATGGTCAGAAGTTCATGCCCGTGCTCCCAGCACCGCAAATACGAGGTTGCTGCACAACCTAATAGTGCTATCAACTAATACCTCGTTCGCCTCCAGTGATTAACCCAATAATATGTAAGGACTTTAAGTGATAGAGTGTTTAGGTCACAAAGGACCGTAAAAGTTTTAAACTGATAAAAGCGCAATCCACACAAGGATTCGTAAAACCCGACCCACACCAGGAGTCAAAGCATCTCAAACCTAAGATGTAAAAGTAGTCCCAAACCGGACTAGAAAAGTAAGTAATTCCCAACCAGGAATTAATGTGTGTGTCTCCAACCAGAGACGCATGCTTTTGAGAAAAAGTAGTGAAACTCACCTTAGTATGCAAGCAAGTAAATCCAAACATCAAAAGTAGGGTGTGCTACTGACTCCCTATTACATGTGTCACTAAGTGAGTATATGTGTAATATCATTACACCATATAACCCGTTTGTCCAAGACGCTTAAAAGTTCAAAACCGTGTAAGTGACACCTAACGATTCTACATGCATAAGTAAACCCTACTGACCCGTTGGTGAATATGTTGGTTATCATCAGTTTTACACTTCATATGCATCTCATATAAGTGTCCATTCAAGTTCATGTCAATTACATACCACCTAAGACTCCAAATAGTCATATAAACACACATTACACAATCTGTGTTTTTAGGACAGATTATGCGCCGTGAAAACTAACTTATTAAAAATACTTATCCAGTGATTTAGACTCCCAAACTTTTACTATATATTCTAGGTGGTCTACTGGACAAATACATATTTTTAGTTTGTGATAAAACCTAGTACAAAAATTATGAAAAATCATGCAACACAGTTACGTTCAGAAAATACACATAACAGATCAGATTAGTAGAAAAATTCCCAAAAATCTTGTATTCATCCAAACGAGATGAATCCACATGGAAAAGCCAAGTTATTTCAATGTTAACCTGCTGTCCAAATTTCATAACTTAATTCTTTATAAAACTCGAGTTATGATTGTTTAAAGTTGACTCATTTTGTTAATCCGAAAATTTGATATGACCTTTAATCAAAGAAAATTCCAAAAACTTATCAAACGATGTCCAAATCAGATGATTTTGCCCATTATGAAAAGCTAAGACCATGTATAATACAACCATGCAAAGAAATCAACAAAACCAACATGATTATGTCACGCGACAGACCCTACAAGTTGACACAAACATTCTGTCCAGATTTTATTCATGCATAAACTCTTATTTAAACTACTCACGTAAGCATATAATCGATCAACGGTAATCAAAAACCATCATAAAACATTCATAAGACTTAACATGATCAAAAACCATCATAAAACATTCAGAACCTATCATAACACATGCAAAACCATAAACCCTAAAGATCTAAACACCATAAACATGCACAACATGCAGCCTATCAATTACTAATCGCATAAGATTATGTTTAACCCATTCAATCTTTATAAACCTCAAGTTTTAATCTTTATGAAAACGTTTCAGACCTGTACAAACTTAGTTATAAGGTTTTAATAACATATTAAGGAAGATTAAAACACAAAGGATTGAATGTTATACCGCAAGCCCTTCAAAACAATCAACCGAATGCTCTCCAAGCTTCCCGATCGATGTTCTTGCGCCTTAGAAGGTGATAGGGATTGATATTTTCGTAATAGGGCAGTAGGGGGCGATTAGGGTTTGATTTTAGGGATACAAGAGGCTTAAGGTTGCTTAAATAATGTTTTAAGTCGGGTTGGTGAAATCTGGCACCCGCGCGCGGCCGCTCGGAGGCAGTGAGCGGCCGCTCACTCCCCTTCGGCCCGCGTCGGGTGGCCTGCTTCGTCGTACAACGTGTTTTTATCGATGTTATCGCAATTTTGGACCATAATAAGTGTAACCCCATGTGTTAAGACCCCAACCATCCTAATGGTCCAACTATTATGATTTTTATTAACGTATTCGCTTTAAGTTCATGTAATCACATACAGTTTGCACGAAGTTTCACAGAGTTTCATAGAAGCACATAATTGCAATCAATCTCAATCAATTAATTCACAATTATTTAATTTCATCATTCACCAACGTCCAATGTTCACTACGCATGTATACAATCTGGTAATTCCCCGAATTACCACTTCATGCAGTTATTAACCTATAACTGTGCAATGTGTGACCTATCTAGCTAATCCTAGTTAAGTAGAATGCAAGGAATGTATCTAGAGTTTAGTTAAAGTGAGAACCTGAAATTGCGGCGTATCACATCATCCCCAAGTTGAAAAGAATTTCGTCCCGAAATTCAATAAGTAAACAGTAAAGCCAGCTTAGTAATGTGTGCTTGGTTCCTGGATGTCACATCATCCCCAAGTTGAAAGGAATTTTGCCCCGAAATTCACTTTGAGCGAGCTGCTTTATGTTCAGCGTTTGATCTATGCACAGGTTCAAGTTCAGTAAAGAGGTGTGGATATTTGAGCCGCATCTGATCTCTGCGCTCCCACGTATATTCCGGTCCTAGAAGGGAATTCCATCGTACCTTAACAATAGGTATAGTGCTTTGTCTGAGTTTCTTGACGCCCTGCTCAAGAATCTCCACTGGTTCTTCCACGAACCGCAGCTGGTCGTCCACCTAGATCTCCTCCAGTGGCACTACCAGTGTCGTATCCAATAGGCATTTCTTTAGGTTTGATACGTGGAACACATTATGCACTACACTGAGTTTATCAGGCATGTTTAACTTGTAAGCTACCGAACCAATCCTTTCGACAATCTCGAATGGTCCAATGTATCGCGGGTTCAGCTTCCCCGTTTTCCAAAGCGTATCACACCCTTCCAAGGTTACACCTTTAATAGTACCTTGTCCCCAACGTGGAACTCCAAAGGTTTCCTACGTTTATCAGCATAGCTTTTCTGTCGATCACGAGCAGCAGCCATCTGGTTTCTGATTTGCACTATCTTCTCAGAAGTTTTGTGCATGAGTTCGGGACCTGTTACCTGGCTATCCCCAACTTCAGTCCAGCAGATGGGAGACCTACACTTGCGTCCATAAAGTGCCTCAAAAGGCACACACTGAATCGAAGTGTGGTAGCTGTTGTTATACGAGAATTCAATCAAAGGCAAGTGATTATCCCAACTGTTGCCAAAATCCACCATGCACGCTCGTAGCAGATCTTCCAATGTTTGGATGGTACGTTCACTCTGTCCATCCGTCTGTGGGTGATAGGCTGTGCTCATATCTAAGCGAGTCCCCAAAGCGTTTTGGAGAGTAGTCCAAAAATGAGAAGTGAATCGCGCATCGCGATCAGATATGATAGAAGTAGGCACCCCATGCCTAGAGACTACCTCCTAGATGTAGAGATTGGTCAATTTCTCTAGCGAATCGGTTTCCTTTATTGCTAGAAAATGTGCCGATTTGGTTAAACGATCTACGATAACCCAAATCATGTTATGGCCAGTTGGCGTTCTAGGGAGCTTTGTGATGAAATCCATAGAAATTCCGTCCCATTTTCACATAGGGATTTCTGGTTGCTGGAGTAGGCCTGAAGGCAACTGATATTTAATCTTAACCTTCGCACAAGTCAAGCATTTACTAACATAAGTGGCTATTTCAGCTTTCATGTTTGGCCACCAGTAAAGAGTTTTGAGATCTTGGTACATCTTGTCCGAACCAGGATGTACTGAATATCGAGAGGTGTGAGCTTCATCGAGCACCAATTGTCTGAGATCCTCAAAACGTGGTATCCAGACTCGATTCATGAAGTATTGAAGACTATCTGTCTTTAGTTCCAAGCGCTTATTAGCACCATGTAAAGTTTCAAGCCCGATGTTTTCTTCTTTCAAAGCCTCGCCCTGGGCTTCACGTATCTTATCAGGAAGATTAAAATGTATGGTAAGTTGTAGAGCTCGCACCCATTTGGGTTTCGTTTCCTTATGACTAAGGGCATCGGCTACTACATTAGCTTTCCCTGGATGATATTTGATGGCACAGTCATAATCATTCAGAAGCTCGACCTATCGACGCTGTCACATGTTCAGCTCCTTATGATCGAATATGTGTTGGAGGCTCTTGTGGTCAGTTAAGATTGTACACTTCGTCCCATAGAGATAATGCCTCCAGATCTTTAGAGCAAAAACCACTGCTCCCAGTTCCAAGTCATGGGTGGTGTAATTCTTCTCATGAACCTTTCATTGATGTGAAGCATACGCGATCACCTTATCATGTTGCATCAGCACACACCCTAACCCTTGAATAAGCGCATCACAGTACACCACAAAGTCCTCTGTACCCTCAGGTAGTGATAGTATAGGTGCACTGCAAAGCTTTGTCTTCAATTATTGAAAATCAGACTCTTGGGCATCTCCCCACTTGTAAATAATCCCCTTCTGTGTCAAAGCAGTGAAGGGTTGAACGATCTTAGAGAATCCCTCAATGAATCTGCGATAATATCCCGCAAGACCAAGAAACTGGCGCACCTCTGTAGGAGTCTTAGGATCCTCCCACTTTTTAATTGCATCAATCTTGGCGGGATCGACATGTATTCCTGCCTCGTTAACCACATGTCCTAGAAACTGGACTTCTCGAATCCAGAAGTCACATTTAGAGAATTTCGCATATAACTTCTCATTTCTCAAGAGTTCCAAGATCAGTTGCAGGTGTTGCTCGTGCTCTTCCTTGCTCTTGGAATAAATTAATATGTCATCTATGAACACTATGATGAATTTGTCCAAATAAGGCTTACATACACGGTTCAGAAGATCCATGAACACAGCCGGTGCATTGGTTAGCCCAAATGGCATTACCAAAAACTCATAATGTCCATAACGAGTTCGAAAGGCTGTTTTTGCCACATCCTCCTCTCGGACTCTCAGTTGATGGTATCCTGACCTCAAGTCAATCTTAGAATAGGAACTCGACCCTTGAAGCTGGCCGAACAAGTCATCAATACGAGGCAAAGGGTAGCGGTTCTTAACCGTCACCTTTTTCAACTCCCGATAATCAATACACATGTAGAAACTCCCATCCTTCTTCTTAACAAACAGAACTGGGGCTCCCCATGGCAAAGAACTAGGTCTAATAAAATCCCTATCCAATAGCTCTTGGAGTTGGGTAGACAGTTCTTGAAGTTCGCCTGATGCTAGGCAGTATGGTGCGCGTGCAACTGGAGCTGCTCCAGGTGCAAGATCAATTTGAAAATCCACTTGACGAACAGGTGGAAGTCTAGGTAGTTCCTCTGGGAAAACATCTAAGAAATCTCAGACTACTGGGATGTCCTTAATCTTAGTTTCAGCTTCAGCTCGAGTGTCAGATATGTTAGCCAGAATGGCTGGACAACCCTTTCGAATACACTTCTGGGCTTTCAAGAGGTAGATGATGCCCACCATGGCACCACCACGATCACCCTGTATAGATAAAAGTTCTCCACTTGGGAGGGGGACACAAACAATCTTCTCCTGACAGAGAATTTCAGCGTGTTGCTTGGACAACCAGTCCATGCCAACCATGAGATCAAAGCTTCCTAGGGTGATAGGTAGAAGTTTGATGGCATACAATTGCCCATCTAGATCGAGCTTACAGTCACGATGAATATGGGTTACCTCAATAGACTTCTTATCAGCTAACTCTATAGTGTACGGGGTATCAAGAAGAGTAGGAACCATCCCTAGTTGTTTGCTAAGTTTCGTTGACACAAAACTATAGTGCGCACCAGTATCATATAAAATAGAAGCAAGAGTGTCGTTCAAGGAACACGTACCCGTCACGACATTGTTATCAGTCCTAGCTTCCCCAGAGCCAATCACAAATGCTCTTCCACGAGCCCCGTTATTGTTGTTGCCGTTGTGGTTGTTGTTGTTGCCAGTATTGTTTTTGTTCCTAGTCTTGTTACCACCACCGTTGTTGTTATTACCCCTATTATTATTGTTACCATTACCATTCATCTGTGGACAGTCCTTCCTGAAATGATTCTCACTTCCACACTGAAAACAACCTTTACCACCTTTCTGTTCTTGCCCCTGATGTGCTGCTAGCTGATTTCCTGGGATATACACCCTACAATCCTTTTGCTTATGCCCCATCCTGCCACAGCGATCACACTTAATATTGTTACATGTCCCTGTGTGATGCCTATTACGCTTGCTGCACTTAGGTTGGTTTCCCTGATAACCTCCCTGAGAGTTATTGCGGTTGTTACTACTGCCATGGTTGTCATGCCTCTTATTTTACCGCTGCTACTGATTGCCATTAACTGGGGGCTTGCCAGATGCATTCTCCCACTTCCTCTTGTTATCATTAGTACCAGAAGATGAAGCACCACGAGGGGGTAACAGTCCCCCTTCCACCTTCTGATCAGTCAGCTGGTGTGCTATACGAATAACATGCTGAATGTTATTGAGGTTAGCAGCAGTAACCATACTCTTGATTTGGGGCACCAAGCCCTTGATGTATAACTCAATCCTTTTGTAGGGCCGGTTGGAGTAATTTGGGCACATTTCCGCCAACTCATGTGATCTAGTGGTATAGTTCTCAATGTCCGATCCCACCATCTTTAGATTGAGATACTCAGTCTCCAGCTTTTGAATCTCATCTCGAGGACAGTACTCCTCTTTCATCAGTTCCATGAAATCCACCCAAGGTGTTGCGTTAGCCACATCAACACCTAGCATCTGCACCTGAGAGTTCCACCGGGATAATGCCGCATTCTCGAGCGTAGCAGTGGTATATTTCACCCTATCAGCTTGTGGACAGTTACACATAGCGAAACAAGATTCCAGTTTTTCAAACCACCTCAATAGCCTGACAGCTCCTTCAGATCCTCCAAAGTTCTGCGGCTTGCAGTCCATGAAGGACTTGTAGGTACAAACTGGAGGGTGATGCGCAGGTTGGCCTAAGTACAAAGAGCGAAAATCACAAATGAGAAAAAGAGCGTAACGTTGGAGTCTAAGGAAAAGATTAGAATGAAATGGCATTACCAGCTTGAAAAGCTGCGAGGGCTTCAACCACCCTGTCGTTGATGAGCGCGTTCAGCTCCGCTTGGGTCATGTTAATGTTTTCTCTCCCGTGTCCTCTTCCCGCCATAGTAATTCTACATTTACACTATACTCATGAGAAAACAATAATATGTCCCACATAAAATCATTCACATGGTACAAGTAAACTAGAATATAATATAGATAACATGCGCGAGAATAAAATAAAGTAGTCGATTAATAGTGGTAATAAAAATCCAAACATAAGCCAAACGATTCTAAAGTCTCACAACGATAAAACAGAAGTCATGATAGGAATATATATGAAATACTAAGATAACAAAATAATAAAAGAAATCAATTGTCCTCGCGATCCATGGAGACACGCGAGCCCTCATCCTCGCTCTCGTCCTGAATCTCTATCTCCAATGGCTCTTCCTCCTCCTCAGGCTCGAGCTCCTCCTTGAGTGCTGCATCAAGTGCTGCTACGAGAGCATCGAATCCTCCTACCGCATGCTCTTCCTCGGGCTCCTCCTCTGGTTCCTCACCATTCTGATCCAGAGCTTCCATAAGCCTATTACGAACAAAAGTCAACTCCTCTCTAGTAAGTGCTAGCTCCTACTTAGCAACCGACCTCTCATACCTAGCCTCATCAGCTTCCTTTTTAACCCTTCCTAGTTCGCCAAACAAGTGATCGATTTTCCCCTCCATGTGCTTAAGGGTCTCAACAGCATTTCTCCTCCAATACTGAAATAGCTTGACAACGTTGTAGGCATTCTCCAATTCAGTATGCACATGTCTCACCATCCCTGCCAATGACCTCTCCCACGAGTCAACAATGGGAGGTACCCGAGCTGGCACTTCGTATCCAATAAACCATGAGTGCAGCATGTTAGTGAACCACAACCATCGATTGGAATCCTCAAACGAATCCCGTGTCGAAGCTGGACGCTCATACGGATCTAGAGATAAAGTTTGCGAACCCCCAATAGCACGATAATAAGAGTAGTTTCTGTGAATAGGGTTAGTCATGTTTTCCAGCAATACGTTAGATCAGTATACGTATCCAAGAAATAACAAGTGGTGCACTTATAGTAGTAAGAGTACTAATAATTATGCTATAATGATTATAGACTAGAATGCAATCCTAGTTCACTATAACCAATGGCTCTAATACCAATTTGTCACACCCTCAAATTTCCAATACGGGGTTTATACCGTGAGGCGCATGACAAACCAGGATCCCATAGCCATAAGTCACATGAACGACTATAAATGCCCAAACCATTTAGTTCGTTATTGTAAAACCAAGTTTAAAAGTTGAACCAAACCAATTAAGTAATAGCGGAACCAAAATAATAAAACAGTTAAGTAAAAGTATGCGCAAAACACCGCGCCCAAAACCATAAGTAACTAGTTAAATATTCAAAAGCAGTTTAAGTGTTCATATTCCCATGACACTACATGATGCATACCCTACTCGTGCTCCATACCTAATTACCTGCAAAAGCATGCTAACGTGTGTCAACATAAAGTCGGTGAGTTCAAAGTTTGGATAACAAGTATAAAGTAGTCAAAAACACAAAAGTTCAAGTGTCATCAGTTCAAGCATGTCAGGGGTAGCTAGCCCACTCATTGCAACTAAACATGTGATTATTGGGAACCTTCAGTAATGCGTTAACATACGTTAAACTTCCTTTGTGACTAGTGTCTATCAACACTGGCATAACAGATGTGGTCAGAAGTTCATGCCCGTGCTCCCAGCACCGCAAACACGAGGTTGCTGCACAACCTAATAGCGCTATCAACTAATACCCCGTTCGCCTCCAGCGATTAACCCAATAATATGTAAGGACTTTAAGTGATAGAGTGTTTAGTTCACAAAGGACCGTAAAAGTTTCAAACTGAAAAAAGCGCAATCCACACAAGGATTCGTAAAACCCGACCCACACCAGGAGTCAAAGCATCTCAAACCCGAGATGTAAAAGTAGTCCCAAACCGGACTAGAAAAGTAAGTAATTCCCAACCAGGAATTAATGTGTGTGTCTCCAACCAGAGACGCATGCTTTTGAAAAAAAGTAGTGAAACTCACCTTAGTATGCAAGCAAGTAAATCCAAACTTCCAAAGTAGGGTGTGCTACCGACTCCCTATTACATGTGTCACTAAGTGAGTATATGTGTAATATTATTACACCATATAACCTGTTTGTCCAAGACGATTAAAAGTTCAAAACCGTGTAAGTGACACCTAACGATTCTACATGCATAAGTAAACCCTACAGACCCTTTGGTGAATATATTGTTTATCATCAGTTTTACACTTCATATACATCTCATATAAGTGTCCATTCAAGTTCATGTCAATTACATACTACATAAGACTCCAAATAGTCATATAAACACACATTACACAATCTGCGTTTTTAGGACAGATTATGCGCCGAGAAAACTAATTAATTAAACATACTTATCCAGTGAGTTAGACTCCCAAACTTTTACTAAATATTCTAAGGGGTCTACTGGACAAATCCATATTTTTAGTTTGTGATAAAAACTTGTACAAAAAATATGAAAAATCACGCAACACAGCAACATTCAGAAAATACACATAACAGATCAGATTAGTAGACAAATTCCCAAAAATCGTGTATTCATCCAAACGAGATGAATCCATATGGAAAAGCCTAGTTATTATAATGTTGACCTACTATTCAAATTTCATAACTTAATTCTTTGTAAAACTCGAGTTATGATTGTTTAAAGTTGACTCAGTTTGTTAATCCAAAAATCTGATATGACCTTTAATCAAAGAAAATTCCAAAACCTTATCAAACAATGTCCAAATCAGACGATTTTGCCCATTATGAAAAGATAAGACCATGTATAATACAACCATGCAAAGAAATCATCAAAACCAACATCTTTAAGTCACGTAACAGACCCTACAAGTTGACCCAAATATTCTGTCCAGATTTTATTCATGCATTAACTCTTATTTAAGCTACTCACGTATGCATATAATTGATCAACGATAATCAAAAAACATCATAAAACATTCATAAGACCTAACATGATCAGAACCTATCATAACACATGCAAAACCATAAACCCTAAAGATCTAAACACCATAATCATGCACAACATGCAACCTATCAATTACTAATCGCATAAGATTATGTTTAACCCATTCAATCTTTATAAACCTCAAGTGTTAATCTTTATGAAAACGTTTCAGACCTGGACAAACTTAGTTATAAGGTTTTAATAACATATTAAGGAAGATTAAAAGACAAAGGATTGAATGTTATGCCGCAAGCCCTTCAAAACAATCAACCGAATGCTCTCTAAGCTTCCCGATCGATGTTCTTGCGCCTTAGTAGGTTTTAGGGGTTGATATTTTCGTAATAGGGCAGTAGGGGGCGATTAGGATTTGAGTTTAGGGGATACAAGAGGCTTAAGGTTGCTTAAATAATGTTTTAAGTTGGTTTGGTGAAATCTGGCACACGCTCGCGGCCGCTCACTCCCCTTCGGCCCGCGTCGGGTGGCCTGCTTCGTCGTACAACGTGTTTTTATCGATGTTATCGCTATTTTGGACCATAATAAGTGTAACCCCATGTTTTAAGACCCCAACCATCCTAATGGTCCACCTATTATGATTTTTATTAACGTATTCGGTTTAAGTTCCCGTAATCACATACAGTTTGCACATAGTTTCACAAAGTTTCATAGAAGCACATAATTACAATCAATCTCAATCAATTAATTCATAATTATTTAATTTCATCAATCACCAACGTCCAAGGTTCATTACGCATGTGTACAGTCTGGTAATTCCCCGAATTACCACTTCATGCAATTATTAACCTATAACTGTGCAACGTGTGACCTATCTAGCTAACCCTAGTTAAGTAGAATGCAAGGAATGTAACTAGAGTTTAGTTAAAGTGAGAACCTGAAATTGCGGGGTATCACATGCTCATCCTAATTGGGTATACAAACTTGAAAAGGCTCTATATGGGCTAAAACAAGCTCCCAGAGCTTGGTATGATACACTTTCAACATTTTTACTCAAAAATCACTTCACAAGAGGTTTCATTGATAAAACTCTTTTCATTAAGCATGTTGGAAATCACATCCTTCTTGTACAAATTTATGTTGATGATATCATTTTTGGTTCAACCAATATAAAACTATATGAAGAATTCAAGAAACTCATGCAATCTAAATTTGAGATGAGTACCATGGGAGAACTGCAGTACTTTTTAGGACTGCAGATAAAACAACAATCAAATGGAACTTTTATACATCAATCTAAATATGTTAAAGAATTATTGAATAAATTTTCTTTACAAGACTGTAAATCATGTTCCACTCCCATGAGTCCAACCACACAAGTTGAACTAGATGATCAAGGAAAACAGGTTGATCAAACCACCTATAAATGTATGATAGGTTCCCCTCTTTACTTAACTACTTCTAGACTAGATATTATGTTTTCAACATGTGTTTGTGCTAGATATCAATCAGCTCCTAGGGAATCACACCTTATGGCAGTCAAAAGAATTTTCAGATATTTGAAAGGAACTCCTAATCTAGGAATTTGGTATGCTGCTATCAGCAGTACCAAATTGATAGCCTTTTCAGATAGTGATTATGTAGGGTGTAAAATGTCAAGAAAATCAACATTTGGTGGATGTCAATTCATTGGAAACTGTCTGGTGTCATGGCAATCAAAGAAGCAAACATCTGTGGCAACATCAACTGCTGAAGCAGAGTATATTGCAGCTGCAAGCTGTACTTCATAGATACAATGGCTTCAAAATCAATTGCTTGATTATGAAATCAAAGAAATCAAGACAACATTGTGACTAGACAGTACCTCGGCCATTAGCATAATTCAAAATCCTGTTCAGTTTTCAAAGACTAAACACATTGAAATCAGGTATCATTCATCAGGGATTGTTATGAAAAAGGCAAAAATGAGGTCAAATATGTGTCAACAGCAAATCAAATTGCTGACATTTTCACAAAACCTCTTGACACAACAAGCTTTCAAAAGTTAGTATCCATGCTTGGGATGCTAAATTTGGAGTAATTTTTGTAAGTATTTTCATTTTCTGCACATATTTCAAATTCACTTATTTTTTTTCTCATATCACAAAAACTTCTGATGATCATAATGAGAGAAAGTACTGATGTACAAAAACATTTGTATGGGAAAATTTCTTAAAAGAGAAACTGCTGATGATAATAAAATCATCAGAAGTTAATTCTAGGCATTATCAAAAAAATCTCATCAGTTGTTCAAAACTGCTGAAGACCAAAATAGGAAACTGCTGATGAACAATTGTTCATCAAAAGTTTTATACAAAAAGGGCAAATCAGTCTTTTCCTATTTTCAGAAGTTTTACCTAGGACGGTTATTAAACTTCTCAAACCCCTCTTTTCATTATTATCGTTTCAAAAACAAAACTTCCCTCTCTCAAACCCTCTTTGAAACCTGCAACTGTTCTATCAAACACAAATGGCTCTAGTTCTTAAACATGGACATAACAAAAGAGGCTACTTAAAGGATGAAGCCTGGTCCCAATACGATGAAATCATTGATTTGGTCGTAATATCTCAATATTACACGACGTTCACCATTGACCCACCAATCCATACTGGAACTCTCAATGAGTTATAGGCAAACGCCGAGACTATTACCGTGAATGGTAAGGTCACTTCCCTGAAGACGATGATCAAAGGGAAAGCTTTGGAAATCACACCAGCAACCCTGGGAAATAGACTAGGTCTTGATGATGCTGAAGCGCCTGATCAAATTTCCAGTGGAACAATTCAATCGACCATAATTGAGTGTGGTTACCAAGGTGCTTTATCACATGCTACTATTTACAAGAAATATTTTGATCCAAAATATAAAATTTTGTTTCACTATAATATCATCTGTTTAAGTCCAAATACTGGATCTTCTGATCATATGCCCTCAACTTTACAACCAATTTTTCATTTCATTGTGAATGTAACTAAATACAGGGCATCTTCATACTTTTTCAATGAGTTGGTGTTGCATCACCAAAATGAGAAAAAGAAATTTTTGTTGTATCCAAGGTTCATCATGTAATGCATTATCAAAGAACTTAGAGAAGAGGTGCTTGTGGGTAAAACATCTATTTTAAACCCTTTAACCTCACAAGCATACTCTAGGCATAACAAACCAGCATTTTTGCCAGAGGATGACCAAGGGGAACAAGCCACAGTCCCCAAGGAACCAACATCTTCAAAACCCACTCCTAAAAAGCCTAAAAAACCCAAACAACAAAAATCCAAACCCACCAACCCAAAAAGAAAAGAAATTCAGGAAGATGAGATGCCTGAAACTGCTGATGTGCAATCTGCACTTTTGAAAGATGTGACTGAAACTTCCTCTCAGTCTCATCCATCTCAAACACCCCCAAGAGCACCCATATCCATTCGATTTGCTAGAAAGAAGCTTAAAAAGACAATAACCACTGACCCCTCTTTTGAATTAACTGAAACAAACCCAACTGCTGACCCCATAACTGCTGAACAAGAAACATCTCACACAGCTGTTGAGATAGTTAATATTCTCTCTGAGCTGAAAGAAAACATTCCATCTGAAAATGTCAATGCCCAATCACCACATAAAATAGGGGATTAAAACACAGATATGGACATTGATGAGAATGTTATCAGCTCTAACCAAAGAGGTGAGGAGGAACCAATGTGTCTAAGCCTAAATTTAGATGCTTTAGGTACATTTTGCGGCTGGTACTACTCCTATACCATCCAGTGATGGATTTGAGGACAGTAGTACCATAGCTAAGACCTCAAATGTGGCAACTACTGATGAAAGCCATGTGCCTAAAGTAGGAAAACCTTAGTACCAAGAAAAAGAGGTTCATGAGACAACTAGGTTGGACCTAGCTCATGGTACAACTGATGATCTCATCATTGATGATGTTGTCAGGGATTCAGATGATTCCATTTATTTGGATGATGTTTCAAAATCTCCACAAAAAGAATTGACGGCTGACTGTGAAGGTCCTGAATCTAATGTATTTGTACTCAAAGAGACAGTCACAGAAGATCAGGTTAAAGACCACTTAAACTCCAATTCCCCTAAAGTGGCATCCACAGTTCATACTAAGGATCACCCAAAAAAACACACCCTCCACACTCACAAAAGCCTACCCAATTCTCCGGGTCATGAAGCATATAATTGAACCAACTATGCAACCCAGCTGGTCCCTTATACCAGATGATATACCAGCTTATCTCTGCTCATCTCCAAACCTTTATGACTGCTATGGAGTTAAAGAACAAAACTCAAATAGAGATGATAAACAATGCAATTGATCACAATCTTGGTGAGGTGTTAATAAAAATGGAAGACAATAGAAGACAATTAGCCCATTTATCTGGTGTAACACCTCCACCTCCTTGGTTTCCAGAAGTGGATGAAGCCAAAAAGTGGGAGATGTCAAAGGAACCACAGGTTGTGTCTCTTGAAGCCTCTAAAAAGGCTAGAGAAGCATAACAACTCAAGGATGCCTAAAAAGAAACAGTCAAAACAAGGCAAGAAAGAGCTTTAAAAGAAAGACATGACTGGTATGAAAAAGAAGAAAGGCTCCTTAGAGAAAAATCTGAGAAGTTATCCCAAGGCATTAGTGAAGAAACTGCTGAAGGCAAAACCAAAAGTATTGAAGACAATCCTTTAGTAGTTGATACTCAGATCAACACATCAGTAGTTGATACTTTCTGCACTGAACCAGAATATCCTTATAAAGCAACAGAATCTACTCCAGCTGATATTCCAAAGCCTGTTCCCACTCCTAAAACTATTTTAAAACCCTACTCCCATATCATTTTCAAAAGAACAAATGGAGGAGAATTCAAAAGAAGCAAAGAAGAAGGCTATGGAAGATGAGATCTGGAACAGTTTAGAAGCAAGGGATGACATAAGCTTTGATGACAAATTGAAAGCTTATGAAGAAAAGCTAGGTGAGACAAAAGAACAAGAAAGAGTTGTTGAGCAAAAACTCCTTGCTGCTGAAGAAGATAAACGACAACAGCTGATGGACTATATCAGCAAACACAGCAAGACAAAGATGTACTCACTTAGGGGACTCTTAGCTGATGAACTTACACACAGGGTACATATTGTATCTGACAAACTAGCCACAGAAAAAGAAAGGAAGTTGAAGAGGGCCCAAATCATACAAGAATTGGTAGATAACAACTATGGTTCTAAGAATCAAGTGTGCTGATGGAAAGAAGATGTACTTTATGACACCTACAAAAAGTTCAAGGCTAAAAGACTTGCAAATCCAAAGAAGTTCAAAACTTCTGGTGATCACCCTAAACCAACAAATCCTACTACCAAGAAGAAGCCAGAGGAACAAATAAGAACCGATTTCAAAATGGTGCTGATTGAAAATGTCACACCCTCAAATTCCACGTGCGGGGTTTTACCACGAGGTGCGTGACAAACAAGGATCTAAGTCAACGGTCACAATAAAGGAAACTATATGATACGTAAAAACGGCATAAGCAAACCATTAAGTTTTCATAAATGATCCATCGCTACGGAAGCGTAAAAATTTATTACAACACGAAAGTAAAAGCATAAAAGTCTGAAAATGCTAAATAAGATGCATATGAATCCTAGACGCCGTGAGACTCCGTGCGCCTATGTAATGCTGCTACCTCAACGACCTGAGACAAACATGCTAAAAACGTCAGCAAATAATGCAGGTGAGTTCACAGGTTTTATGTTAAATGTTTTAAGTAATGAAAGCCATCATGTTATCACTATGTTAGAAATGATAGCGTTAGCTAGACGCATGAGTAATACTACTACGACCGGAAACCATTACAGACAACGATATATGATTTTGCCCGAAATGATTATGCACTACCCTTCCACGGTAGCATTATGACCGAGACAATATGAACCCGCCCGGCCTCCAACCGTCGAGTGGGGTCTGTTAGTCCCAATAGATCTATCCACATTTCCCGCGTTATGCTATCCAGCATATTCATGGTTTCCCCGAGACTTTACGTATCGTATAGCACAAATGAATTTAACACTAACATAACATGATAATGTAACACCCCAACCGATGGCGGAATCATCGAGGTGCCACGCAGTGACGATTGTTCAAAAGCTCATGGTACTAAAATGAAAATATATGATTATTGAATATTGTTTTACAACATGTGAAATTAAATACAAGACAACAAAAATAAAGATAACTGATTGTTCTAATCTAAGTCCAAAGTCCTATGTGAAGCGTCAAGCAGCTTATCCTGAAACATGCACGAAAATAATTTTGTCAACATATGATGTTGGTGAGTACTACTTAGTTTTGTACATATAGTATAAGTTTGAAAAGGTAGTACAATTCATGTGTCTAGCATCACCAAGGCATTATGTAAACACGCAAGTAACCAAACAAGACAAAGATCAAATGTAAAGTTTGTACAATGAAATTGATAATGAGCACCTCAACACGTGTGAGTCTAAAAGAGCACCATAACATAAGCTATGTCTAAATGAGCACCGTAACATAAGTTACGTCTGAGTGTAAAGAGCACCATAACATAAGTTATGTCTAAATGTATGATTTTGTATGTAAGCTACGTTCATGTTCAAGCATAAGCATAAAGATAAACAAGACACGTATATGAATTGTAAATGAATAAAAATGTATGTGTAAATGAATATGAAAGTTTTGTATACTTGTGCATGAATCACCCCAAAAGTTGTAAAAGCGAAAAAGGGGATAAGTAATACTCACATTAGCAAGGTGGTAAGTCTTGTGAAATTGAATAAGTGTAATCCAACGTTGCCAAGTATCACCAAACGCGAATTGATTACGATTCTATCAGTCAAAGCCGTAAGTCAACACGGACAGAAAACTCAAGAATAGTGAATAGAATTGGAAATTGGGGTTTGAGAAAGATTACTCGGCGAGTTGTGATGGGTTAGGGATGTCCAATTTATAGTGCTAAGGTCTGGTTCATCGAATTGGAAGGTTGACTCACCATAGATGATAATGCGATGGATTGACTTGATTTTTGGATATAATTGATGCTAATTACCTGTGTAATTGACGCGTAAAGGACGTTTTTAGACAATCACGAAACAATTAATGAGTTATTACCATTTGTGATTTAGTCAAAATTCAAGAAAGAATCTTGACTCTGCTCGGCATCTACACAGCGAACAAGAAGGAGAGACAGACAGGGTTTATATATATTTTGAGTTAGGTTTAGATCAGAAACAAACCATAGCTCAGTTGGTGTTAGCGCGTGTATGTGTTCAGGACTGACTCGGGTTCGAGTCCGGCCCGCAGCAGGTTTCTCCTTTTTTTTTAAACAGGTACAAGGGGAAGGGTTTGGGCTTGGTCTGTTGGGCCGGTTTCTGGATTGGGCTCAGGAGTGGGAAAGAAAGAAGAAAATATTGGGTTGGGTTTGAGTTTGTTTCAAAGGTTTAGCTTAAAATGTTGGTATTATTATTATTATGATTATTATTATTATTATTATTATTATTATTATTATGAGGATAAAATGTGACGTACAAGATCGGAGGTGCGAAATAAAAATGTATATATATATGTATAATAATAATAGTGATAAAAGTGACGGATGTCACAGCATCCCCTACTTTTAGAAACTTCGTCCCGAAGTTATTAGAAACATAGGGTTATGGATGTTTGGGTAAAAATTAAGGTAACCGTGGTTTGGAAAATTTGAGTTAAGACACGACGTGAATTTATAGGTAACAGAGTAAACTGTTTCGAATGATTTGGATGAGAGGTTTGATAGGTGTGAGTTAAAGATTGGATTAGGTTCGTCTCGAATAATAAAGAGAATAAGAATCTAGTGAATCGCTAAATTTCAAGTTTTAGGACTCCTAAAATAATTGCATGAGTTGATTGACTATAGAAAGAGTAAATGAACTACCAAACAAGTAGGGTTTGTCCCTGGTTCGACTCCCAGTCACACTTTCAATGCATCATTAGTGTTTATATATAGGGTGTACCGCAGCTAACCCACCACACCTTTGATACCTTGAAAACGTACTGGACGCCAACCAAAAACTCTAATAGAATTTCACACTACCCTAACGTACCTGTAAATTCATGATTACGTTCCGGACCGGAATCATCAATTTACCTTACATTAGGGTTTTATGTCCTTCTACGATCTTAATCTAACACACATTAAAGCAAATAAGTTTCACAAGTAGCTGACACAACAACACGTTTATCAATGAAATGAGGCTATGTAATAATGAGGTCAATTGCATTGGTTTGCAACGACTTGTAAGCGTAACAGTATTTAAGTATGGGCTACCACTCGTCCGAGGAGCCCTTTAAATGTAATGTTTATTTGAGTTGCGTGGATAATACACATGGGCAAGCAAGTTTGTAAGTGCTACAACCATTAAGTGTAAGTATTATCTTAATGGCCTATAGGAATAGTTTACGAGTATTATGAATAATTAAATGTTCAATGGATAGTCCAATTAAGGGAAAAATCAAGTTTCAATAAACAATGATGTTTTTAAAAAAGCTCTGTAGGATCAAGTATCGAGTTTTTAGTAGTTTGATTTCATGGAAATCAAGTCCAAATGTTTCAATAAAATGTAAGGTAGAGTCTTTAAACTTCTACGATTAAAATAAACATAATCAAATATGATAAATTTCCAATCTGTGTTCGTACACAATAGTATGCAAGGAAATTCCTAGATGTTATATGCTAATGAGTGCGACAAAATTGGGTACAAAATGATAATAGGATCAAGGAAACGAAAACGCAAGTGTTGGATTCCCGAGTCTTAAGAAGATTCCATCCATGGCTTAGCCAGTGGGATTAACGTCATCCTGACCGTCTGCTTCGTTGATATTGATATTGAAAGCTCGTCCCTGTGCCACCAGGTTTACATTATTCAATTTAGGGCATTGAGGTCGCATGTGGTTAGGGTCTCTACAATGATAACATGCCCGACCGTTAGTAATCTGTAGTGGTTCCTGGGCAGCTGTTTGATGATTATCCTGTGCCCTATCCATTACACGACAAGTGGTAACAAAGTGTCCAAACCCTCCACATCTAGTGCATTGACGACATAGAAGATTTGCAGGATGATGATACTTGCAAATGTTGCATTGAGGATGGATTCCCGTGTAGGCTTTCTTGATAGGAGGTTGAGTCACAACAGTCTGGTTCTGATCATCGCCCATTCGTTTCTTAGAGTTCGAAGAAATAGTGGCGGCCTTAGCTAAAACAGTCTTAGGTTGTTCAACAACATGGATGGTTTTCTCAGTAGACGTCTTGGTGCCCTTCCTAACCAAGTTTCCTTTCCTTACGTGTTTGTCTGTTAACGTGGCTGCAAGTTGGATGGCTTCTTCTACCGTAGTGGCCTTGCCTCCAGTGACAACGTCTTGAATCAGGTCAGGTAATCCCTCGATATATTTTTCGATTGCTCGAGAGTCCGGGGTGACCATGTGTGGAATCAGTATGCTAAGTTCGTGATATCGAGTATTATACGCAAGATTCTCACCACTGTCTTGTTTCAGTTCACGAAACTCATCCTCCAGTTTCCTGATTTCGTTCCTAGGGCAGAATTTGGCGATCATGAGTTCCTTAACTTCAGCCCAAGATAGAGATAATGCAACATCAGCTCCTCGATTGCGCTTTTCGCCATTCCACCAGGTTAGTGCCCCCTTTTGAAGGACACTAGTAGCATAGCGAACGCGGAGTTCATCAGGACATCCACTGTTCACAAAGGTGCTCTCCATGCTTTCAAACCATTGGAGGAGGCCAGTAGCACCCTCCTCACCAGTGAATTTTGTGGGGTTGCAGGAGTTAAAGTGTTTGAAAGTGCACCGAAATTGAGTCGTGCTCCCTGTGTTGACACTGTTACTATTCTGGGTTATCTCACTGACAAGGTTTCGGATCACTGCAGCAATTTGCTCGGCGACTAAAGATGCGAGGCGACGATCAGAACGTTGTCCAGAAGCACGAACAGGACGTTTGCTGGCATTACGGAGCATGCGGCGAGCAGACATCTATGAGGTAGTCAATGAATAATCATGAGATTAGAAAATGTAAGTGTATAACCGTACAGATGATTATGAAAGTATGAACTTGTAAGCAATATATGAAAATCATGAAATACAAAATATTGTATATGAAACGAGAGAGTATTATTGAAAAACTTGCATAAGATGTTTGGAGTACCCTTGTCTAGCTGTAAAGCCCAACAAGAACGTTGACTTTTCAAAGGAATTGAACCCAATGGTGATCAAAGAAGACATGCTTTAGCCTATAAGTGGACACTCACTCCAGGAATCCCCAGGTAAGCATAACAGGTCCGTTATTGGATTTATGCGCTATGCTTGCCTATGCCAGAAAATCCAGTGTACAGGCGTCCACCCTTCCAGATTACATGTGTTCTATCACACTCATTAAAGCTCAACAACCTTTGAAGGAGCAAAATAAGAGTAGGCATTATGTCTAAGAGTGTCTTCATGAAAGGTACTGCTCCCGTTCCATGATGATGTAGACTTTCCACTCCTTGTAGGACACCATCTTTATGCATCATGATGAAAGATGAGGAGAAATGGAGGAGAAGGGAAAGATAGAAGAAGAAAAGTAGAGGGAAAGGAGGGGTAGGGTAATTTAGGAAATATTATGCATGAAAGTTGAAGTTCGGTTATAGTCTAGGCCATTTTATCTAATAACCTAGTTCCCTATAACCATGGCTCTGATACCAATCTGTAACACCCCAACCGATGGCGGAATCATCGAGGTGCCACGTAGTGACGATTTTTCAAAAGCTCATGGTACTAAAATGAAAATATATGATTATTGAATATTGTTTTACAACATGTGAAATTAAATACAAGACAGCAAAAATAAAGATAACTGATTGTTCTAATCTAAGTCCAAAGTCCTATGTGAAGCGTCAAGCAGCTTATCCTGAAACATGCACGAAAATAATTTTGTCAACATATGATGTTGGTGAGTACTACTTAGTTTTGTACATATAGTATAAGTTTGAAAAGGTAGTACAATTCATGTGTCTAGCATCACCAAGGCATTATGTAAACACGCAAGTAACCAAACAAGACAAAGATCAAATGTAAAGTTTGTACAATGAAATTGATAATGAGCACCTCAACATGTGTGAGTCTAAAAGAGCACCATAACATAAGTTATGTCTAAATGAGCACCGTAACATAAGTTACGTCTGAGTGTAAAGAGCACCATAACATAAGTTATGTCTAAATGTATGATTTTGTATGTAAGCTACGTTCATGTTCAAGCATAAGCACAAAGATAAACAAGACACGTATATGAATTGTAAATGAATAAAAATGTATGTGTAAATGAATATGAAAGTTTTGTATACTTGTGCATGAATCACCCCAAAAGTTGTAAAAGCGAAAAAGGGGATAAGTAATACTCACATTAGCAAGGTGGTAAGTCTTGTGAAATTGAATAAGTGTAATCCAACGTTGCCAAGTATCACCAAACGCGAATTGATTACGATTCTATCAGTCAAAGTCGTAAGTCAACACGGACAGAAAACTCAAGAATAGTGAATAGAATTAGAAATTGGGGTTTGAGAAAGATTACTCGGCGAGTTGTGATGGGTTAGGGATGTCCAATTTATAGTGCTAAGGTCTGGTTCATCGAATTGGAAGGTTGACTCACCATAGATGATAATGCGATGGATTGACTTGATTTTTGGATATAATTGATGCTAATTACATGTGTAATTGACGCGTAAAGGACGTTTTTAGACAATCACGAAACAATTAATGAGTTATTACCATTTGTGATTTAGTCAAAATTCAAGAAAGAATCTTGACTCTGCTCGGCATCTACACAGCGAACAAGAAGGAGAGACAGACAGGGTTTATATATATTTTGAGTTAGGTTTAGATCAGAAACAAACCATAGCTCAGTTGGTGTTAGCGCGTGTATGTGTTCAGGACTGACTCGGGTTCGAGTCCGGCCCGCAGCAGGTTTCTCTTTTTTTTTTAAAAAAAAAAACAGGTACAAGGGGAAGGGTTTGGGCTTGGTCTGTTGGGCCGGTTTCTGGATTGGGCTCAGGAGTGGGAAAGAAAGAAGAAAATATTGGGTTGGGTTTGAGTTTGTTTCAAAGGTTTAGCTTAAAATGTTGGTATTATTACTATTATGATTATTATTATTATTTTATTATTATTATTATTATTATTATGAGGATAAAATATGACGTACAAGATCGGAGGTGCGAAATAAAAATGTATATATATATATGTATAATAATAATAGTGATAAAAGTGACGGATGTCACAGATAATTTATGAAATATGTATAAAGCATGTGTCTCCCCCGAAATGTAAAAACGTAAAGTGGGGCTGTGAAACTCACCTGATACTGCTTTCCCTCTAAGATAAGTAAACCTGCTCAATAGACGGAACCAAATACCGTTGACCTATCATGACGAGCGTATAAGGTGTTAGACTAACAACCCGTAGGTTGATTAGTCCCCAACAGTCCAGACCATAACCGTGTACATTTGAAATGATGTTTAAACGTATAACCGACCACACCAGACAAGACCCGACATCCCATTGGTGACCCGACATCCCACGTGTTAGCCGAAAGCAAGATATCATACAACATATGCAATTAAACACTTAGCATGCGCGAAAATTCACTAAGTCTAGCATAACGCCCAATTAATGCACAAACGACTCCGAACACGTGTTACTAAGTCATTGGATACGTCACGGGGTTCCTAACATGTTCCTAGGTGTCAATCCGTGTTTCGGGATGTTAAAATATACATACAGCAGCATTACACGCGATTAGGAATCAAACATGCAATTAGGAAAAGTCAACTGGTGATTAGGAGAGTCAAACTGGCGAGTAGGATTGTAATTGCCAGACATAATGGTGATTGGGCTCCCAATCGCCTATAATTCATGCGATTGGGGGCCAATCGCCCTTAATACTAGCGATTAGAAACCCCTATTCGCCCCTTCTGTTCTGTTCCGCCTTTTTGCGCGTTTAACCCTCCAAATCAGATCCGAAACATGTGGAAACACCCAATATCAAACCCAAAACATTAATCCAACTATTTCAAGCAAAAACCCCTAACTTATCATCACCCTAGCCGTCCCGAATGCATGTGTTTTCCCAAAATAGCATAATTATCATGTAAACATCACATCCTCATGTAAAACTTACCCTAAATAGCATATATCCCGATTTCATCACATAATGACGTTGTCCGACAATATCCTACTGTTCTAGCATCATCCTAGAGTAAACCCTAACCTCAAACAATCAACAAAACACAACATATCATCATCAATCCTCCATAATCATTCAAACGGGTCAAAACGCCTAATATCAATATTACACATCTATGAACCTTCAAACTCCTAGGTTAACATCATATTAACTCATTTAGATCAGAAACATAATAATAATATAAGAACAATCATGTTTAAACGATAAAAATCCTATCTTGCATGAATACATCACATACAACAAGTATAGAGGTTTGGGTTTGTATAGAAACTGATTTTAATGAGTTTTCAAAGACACAAATGTTTAGAAACTAGGTCTGGACCTTTAGGGATCAAAACAATATCAGTACAAAGGTTTAGGATGAAGAACACACCTTGAAATTGTGAGATTATGAGGTGTAAAGCTTGGAAATGTGATTTCTTGCTCAAAAACGTGTTGCAGGGGTTGGATAAGGTGTGGGGTGGCTTTGGGGTGTATTAGGGTTTCACAAATGATGTTTTAAAACATAAGGGTGGTATTTATAGGCGTTTTAGTCATCAGATGCAGAACAGGCGATTACACAGTAGCTATTGGCGATTAGGATTCTAATCGCCTATACTATTGGCGATTACAATCCTAATTGCCTATACTATTGGTGATTACAATCCTAATTGCCTATACTATTGGTGATTACAATCCTAATTGCCTATACTATTGGCGATTACGCGTAATTTCCTATAATGTCATGCAATTACGCGAAATCACTATTTTAACACATATAAACACGTATTCACATACCGGCAAGTCATATAATGATTACAAACATATAATGCACGATAACTAACACGTTTACGTCCGTTCACCAATTCCCGGGACTCGAGACTTGCGTGTGTGCGTTAAACCCGGCGATTCCACGAATCACCGATCCTTGTACACATGGTTATGGACCGACACCCAATGATCCCTCGGATCATTGTAACGACTCCCGATGATTCCCGAATCATCGACACGACTCGACCGACCCGGTCAACTATGATATTAAGTAGTTGTTTTCAATGTTTTCGTTGAGGTAGACTCGTATGTATGCAAAGTATGAAACGTATGTATGTAGAGTATGAAACGTATGTATGTAAAGTATGAAAAGTATTACCCTGAATATGCCGGGTGTCACATCATCCCCCAGTTGAAAGAATTTTCGTCCCGAAAATTTCCCGAAGTCAAAGAGAACGAAGCGATTTAAAGAAAAAAAAATTTCCCGGTCGTCACATCATCCCCCTGTTGAAAGGAATCTCGCCCCGAGATTCACTCTCCGATAGTAATGAGTGTCGATCCAACCAAGTAATGTTTCCCAGAATGCAAACGAAAGGATAACATCGAACGAAGAATGATAGCAACGGATACTCTATGTCGGGGAACCGCCC
Source organism: Ambrosia x helenae (assembly GCA_030844895.1). NCBI lineage: Eukaryota > Viridiplantae > Streptophyta > Magnoliopsida > Asterales > Asteraceae > Ambrosia > Ambrosia x helenae. Next base: position 28,245,698 of record CM061234.1, read on the forward strand.
TCCCCAAAGTGGATGCAAGATAAGTGATTCCTCCTGATCATAGACCTACTGGAGACTACTGTGATCGGTATAAATGATACACCGGTACCGTCTAAGTAGCATCTCCAAAGGACCCATATCAGACCCACGAATGCAAAATGATAACCATGTACAAGACCGAAAACATATGATGAATGCAAATGCTGAATGATGCGAATGAGGATGAAACCAAAGTACAATGAACACTAAGAAAAGAAACTCACCAGTAACAGTATCAGGGTCCTCCATGTCCTCCCTCGCACCGATAACATAAGCATGACCAGTTCGACCGCCACCCTCGCCTTGCTTCACCTTGGGACAGTCCCGCCTGAAGTGCCGAGTGTCGCCACAGTGATAACATCCCTGATTCTAATCGCCTATACTATTGGCGATTACAATCCTAATTGCCTATACTATTGGTGATTACAATCCTAATTGCCTATACTATTGGTGATTACAATCCTAATTGCCAATACTATTGGCGATTACGCGTAATTACCTATAATGTCATGCAATTACGCGAAATCACTATTTTAACACATATAAACACGTATTCACATACCGGCAAGTCATATAATGATTACAAACATATAATGCACGATAACTACCACGTTTACGTCCGTTCACCAATTCCCGAGACTCGAGACTTGCGTGTGTGCGTTAAACCCGGCGATTCCACGAATCACCGATCCTTGTACACATGGTTATGGACCGACACCCAATGATCCCTCGGATCATTGTAACGACTCCCGATGATTCCCGAATCATCAACACGACTCGACCGACCCGGTCAACTATGATATTAAGAAGTTGTTTTCAATGTTTTTGTTGAGGTAGACTCGTATGTATGCAAAGTATGAAACGTATGTATGTAGAGTATGAAATGTATGTATGTAAAGTATGAAAAGTATTACCATGAATATGCCGGGTGTCAAATCATCCCCCAGTTGAAAGAATTTTCGTTCCAAAAATTTCCCGAAGTCAAAGAGAACGAAGCGATAAAAAAAAATTCCCGGTCGTCACAGAAAAGAACACCATTATTGAAGATGACTTCACGTTTGAAGAAAAGTCTTTGTTAACACAAGATAGGGATCCAACAATGTTTGTATATCAACTGAAGCAGACCATCACAGATCAAAAACAGACCAAGGTAATCACTGAACATCACATTCCCATTTCTAGTGATACACCTGGTACTGTACTTTTTGAATGTAGAAGGAGATCCAATCTGATCACAACTTAAAAAGAAAAACCACCAACATCAGACTTATCTTCAAACCTTCAAATAATACCATACAAAGATAACTTCTTTAAATCCAAATCTCCAATCATCAAATGGTACTTCACCTACAAGTCCAATTCCATGGTTCTGCAAAGAAAAGATTTCACATCAAAAGTCCTTTACTACAAAACTGAATTGGAGAAACTATCAGATGAAGATCTTCTAGCCATTCAGAACACTGTACCAGACAAAGGACTACTTACAGAATTAGAGCTCAGAGAACTCAAATTTCAAATGATCAAGGAAATTTGGAGAATTCTTGACTCAAGGAAAAGAGGATCTTATAAATAAAGATAGACAAAGGTTTTGGCTTCATCAATCCAGGGGGAGATTGTAGGGTCAAAGAGGATTGACAAGCCAGTATAAACCTTAGTCTTACATCCTCTGAATGTTTTGTTTAAGCTGCTGAAGTAGAAGATCGCTAAAGTTCTGAAGAAGCTGATAACAAGTCCTGAAGAGTAAAGAATAAGAAATTATGAAGATGAACCAGACAGACATCTGAAGAACGATCCTGAAGACAAACTCCTAAAGATTACTCATCAGAAGTTTGTCACTCATCAGCACTTCGTTAGAAGCTTCCTACCGCCCTTAATCTTCAGTAGTTTAGTTTTATATTAGTATAAGTTACTTTGTGTACAAGTTACAGATACTACAGCCTGTTGTAGTATTATTATAATCATTTGTATACTTCCAATGTACGTAGTCATAGTCTATAAATAGATGGGTTCATCCCCTCTATTTTAGACAATCTTTGATAGTAAAATTTCTATATATATATTTTGAGAATCATTGATAGCTTTTACTGTTTTCTTTACTCATTACTTTGATTCTCATTTACTACTTTAGTGCATTAGCTGTGGGGGAGTAATACCTCCTGTTAAAAGTGAAATCTTAACTTAGAACACTTATACTTATTCCGCTGTGCTAAATACTTTGATAAATCTTAGTAAGTGTTCTTGATAAGAATCTGTTTATAAGCTCCAACTGATCCAACATCATCACTACCCTTGTTATCCTAACATCATCGTGATCCTACTGGATTCACCATTCAGCCAACAACAATCAAACTATAATCCATTATTATTAACCATTGATCACCACCTACTGTTATCCAACATTAGATGCTACCTAATTGCCACCATACATTTCATGGTATACCTTATTCGCTGCCAACATTCACCTTAGCAAGATCAGAGCCCTAGTCATATCTCAGACCCACAATCGTCGCTTACCACAACCGTAGCCTATCCTACAACCATCACCGATGTTAATCGGAACCTTATCCTGAACAATAACCACCATCCTTCATCTCCCCTACAATACTTAACCTAAAGCTTAACGAAAACCTTAATCGAAACCTACCCTTGGCTGTCTAATCGTACACCGCCTTAACCACCATCCCAACTTCCACCGTCACCGTATCCTTCTTGATTAACAGATTCGGCCGGCCAGAGGATCTTTCCGGTGCCCCTCTCCTTTGTTTATCTCTCTATCTTCGGTAATCGTTCTCTGTCACTCAATCTCTCTTTAGACTCTTCCGCTTCTATCTTTCTATCTGAATCTTGGGGTCGTAGTGGGTGGTGGATTTGCTTATATTAGAGGAACACTGCCGGAGAGCCACCAGTCTCACTTTCTTCCCTCTCTCTCTATGAATCTGAATGTGTGTATATTGTGAGATAAGGTATGTTGTACGTGGGTTATAAATAGGGAGTGAAGGTGAGGTGTCATAAGAAAATTGGGGGCATGTGTTCTCGTTTGGGAGGGGACACATGTCCTCAAGTGGTGATTAACCACTTAGTCCCAAGATGGGTTCGTGTTCGTATTAGGTATCTGTGATACCCCGTAATTTCAGGTTCCCACTTTAACTAAACTCTAGTTACATTCCTTGCATTCTACTTAACTAGGGTTAGCTAGATAGGTCACACGTTGCACAGTTATAGGTTAATAACTACATGAAGTGGTAATTTGGGGAATTACTAGACTGTATACATGAGTAGTGAACCTCGGACGTTGGTGAACGATGAAATTAAATGATTGTTAATTAATTGATTGAGATTGATTTCAATTATGTGCTTCTATGAAACTCTGTAAAACTATGTGCAAACTGTATGTGATTACGTGAGCTTAAACCGAAAACGTTAATAAAAATCATAATAGGTGGACCATTAGGATGGTTGGGGTCTTAACACATGGGGTTACACTTATTATGGTCCAAAATAGCGAAAACATCGAAGAAAACACGTTGTACGACGAAGCAGGCTACCCGGTGCGGGCCGAAGAGGAGTGAGCGGCCGCTCACTCCCTCCGAGCGGCCGCGCACGGGTCCCTGACGCAAACAAACCGACTAAAAACACTATTTAAGCAACATTAAGCCTCTTGTATCCTCTAAACTCAACCCTAATCGCCCCCTACTACCTAGTTACGAAAATATTAACCCCAAACACCTGTTAAGGCTCAAGAACATCGATCGGGAAGCTTGGAGAGCATTCAGTTGATAGTTTTGAAGTGCTTGCGGTATAACATTCAATCTCTTGTGTTTTAATCTTCTTTAATATGTTATTAAAACCTTATAACTAAGTTTGTCCAGATCTGAAACGTTTTCATAAAGATTAAAACTTGAGAATTATAAAGATTGAACGGGTTAAACATAATCTTACGTGATTAGTAATTGATACGTTGCATGTTGTGCATGTTAATGATGTTTTGGATCTTTAGGGTTTATGGTTTTGCATGTATTATGATAGGTTCTGATCATGTTAGGTCCTATGAATGTTTTATGATGGTTTTTGAATATCGTTGATCGATTATATGCATACGTGAGTAGTCTAAATAAGAGTTTATGCATGATTAAAATCTGGACAGAATGTTTGGGTCGCCATGTAGGGTCTGTTACATGACTTAAACATGTTGGTTTTGATGATTTCTTTGCATGGTTGTATTATACATGATCTTAGCTTTTCATAATGGGCAAAATCGTCTGATTTGGACGTCGTTTGATAAGTTTTTGAAATTTTCTTTGATTAAAGGTCATATCAGATTTTCGGATTAATAAACTGGGTCAACTTTAAACAATCATAACTCGAGTTTTACAAAGAATTAAGTTATTAAATTTGGACAGTAGGTCAACATTGGAATAACTTGGCTTTTCCAAGTAGATTCATCCCATTTGGATGAATACACGATTTTTGGGAATTTTTCTACTAATCTGATCTGTTGCGTGTATTTTCTAAACATAGCTGTGTTGCGTGATTTTTCCTAATTTTTGTGCAAGGTTTTATCACAAAATAAAAACATGGATTTGTCCAGTAGACCCCTATATTATTTAGTAAAATTTTGGGAGTCTAACTCACTGGATAAGTATTTTTAATAAATTAGTTTTTACGGCGCATAATCTGTCTTAAAAACGCAGAATGTGTAATATATGTTTATGTGACTATTTGGAGTCTAATGTGGCATGTATTAGGCATGAACTTGAATGGACACTTATATGAGATGCATATGAAGTGTAAAACTGATAATAATCAACATATTCACCAACGGGTTCGTAGGGTTTACTTATGCATGTAGAATCGTTAGGTGTCACTTACACGGTTTTGAACTTTTAAGCGTCTTGGACAAACGGGTTATATGGTGTAATGTTATGACACATATACTCACTTAGTGATACATGTAATAGGGAGTCGGTAGCACACCCTACTTTGGAAGTTTGGATTTACTTGCTTGCATACTAAGGTGAGTTTCACTACTTTTTCTCAAAAGCATGCGTCTCTGGTTGGAGACACACACATTAATTCCTGGTTGGGAATTACTTACTTTTCTAGTCCGGTTCGGGACTACTCAGACAATGACTCTTTGGGAGGGTCCAACAATGATTTACTTATGTAGATTATGCTTTTATCAGTTTAAAACTTTAACGGTCCTTTGTGAACTAAACACACTCAATCATCGAAAGTCCTTACATATTATTGGGTTAATCGCTGGAGGCGAACGGGGTATTAGTTGATAGCGCTATTAGGTTGTGCAGCAACCTCATGTTTGCGGTGCTGGGAGCACGGGCATGAACTTCTGACCACATATGTTTTGCTAGTGTTGATAGACACTAGTCACTAAGGCAGTTTAATGTATGTTAACACATTACTGAAGGTTCCCAATAATCACATGTTTAGTTACAATGAGTGGGCTAGCTACCCCTGACATGCTTAAACTGATGACACTTGAACTTTTGGGTTTTCGATTACTTTATACTTGTTATCCAAACTGTGAACTCACTGACTTTATGTTGACACATGTTAGCATGCTTTTGCAGGTAATTAGGTATGGAGCACGAGTAGGGCATGCATCATGTAGTGTCATGGGAATATGAACACTTAAAATATTTTTGAATATTTAACTATTTACTTATGGTTTTGGGCACGGTGTTTTGCGCATACTTTTACTTAACTGTTTTACTATTTCGCTTCCGCTATTACTTAATTGGTTTGGTTAAACTTTTAAACTTGGTTTTACAATAACGAACTAAATGGTTTGGGCATTTAGAGTCGTTCATGTGACTTATGGCTATGGGTTCTTGGTTTGTCATGCGCCTCACGGTATAAACCCCGCAGTGGAAATTTGAGGGTGTGACAGTATCGGTTTGGTCTTGCAACGTATGCTTTCGTATAATAACTTTCTTATATAATTGTTCGGGTTTTAGGTTCATCACTAGTACTTGCATCTAATAACAATTATTGATATTCGTTAAAAATTTATTGTCATTAGTATCGGGTCAGGTTTCGTGTTAGAATATAATTTGATATTTATACTAAAATAAAACGCGAAAAATTCGGGTCCAGAACCGGGGTGTTACATTCTCCCCCCATTACAGGAATTATGTCCTCGGAATTATTTTCGGGCTGTCTCTGGTTGTATATCCAATATATGCCATACTCGGATTTAATGTTTTGGTCTACATGCTCGCGTGTACATAATCTTCTCATGTACTGAATTGTAATTATAGCGATTCCATACTAACCTCATACTCTGTTCCCAGATTCCTATGTGACGTCTTATATAATGTTTGCTACGATCCCCTTCATCAGGGCATGCTTATCCGTTTCAAATGAGTTTATATTTAAAATGATGGCTTAAACTATCGACAAATTATATATGAACTTCGGTTCAATTCCTAGTCCCATTTCTGATGCACCATTGGTGTACCGCAGCCAACCCACCACACCTTTGATAACCTCAAAAATGTATTAGAAATTTACCTTAAAACCCTGATAGAAGACGTTCTCGAAGACGTACTTTATCGATAAACACTATATGTTTTCTAAAAAAATTCATTAGATCTTAGGGACTACACTTAGGGTAGGTTAAATTCCAAAGTGGAATTTTTACATAACATTCCTACCGATTTCCATGCCTAACACTGTGGTTATTTCTATTCCTATTATTGACAAAATCGTTGCATTCTTAAGTTTTCAAAAATTTATAGGATACCGTGTATGGCATGATGATCAATCGTTGAAAATTATGGGAAATATAGTCATTCAAACTCTACATATCAATCTTTGGGTTCTTAAAAGTAACCGAAGTGTGTACCTCAACTTGCACCCTTGGCTTTAGACACGTTCGGTTCCTTGGCACCGGAAGCGGTGCGGTTTTTGGCTCGGGATCAACGAGTAGTGCACAACAACTTTTCCACCCCCAAGGGCGGGGTTTTGTTTTTAGCAGATTGAGATTTTCTATTCAAAAAGGGGTGGTGGCGCAGTTTGTTGCCCGCCTACCTACCATCCTTATGTAATTTACCTTTTTTGTCAATGGAAAATTTATTCTTTTGACAAAAAAAAAAAAAAAAAAAAAAAAAAAAGATCCACTAATTTACATCATCATAAAAGACATATATAAACGTATTACTTTTGGTGGTCTACTTGAACATGACATTGTTCCATTGGTTACTAGTTGCTTATTTTAACGAATGCGTTTTTTATGCACAAGGCTCTCAGATGACGCGGGTTCGAGCAAACATGTATCGTTACATAGCGCAAACAAACGTATACCCTAACAGAGCGCGAGTGTCCCACAGGTTGCGCGCGTGTATCACCCATATAACCAAAGAAAAACAAAATAAAATACCTGAATAATTATTTGCCATTTGATATGAACATATGATACAAATGCTAACCTAGAAGCTTAGCTAGTTCATCGACTCGGAGAGTTGGTTGTGGAGCTATATCAAGATAATTTTCCTTTGAATCCTTCTTTCGGGTTCTCGGGTTTTTGTTTTTTCTATCTTTTTTTGGTACAGAAACAGTTACTACCTCGCTCTCGACTGTTTCTTCGTCTTCTTGCTTCTCTGTTGACGTTGCTGCCACCTTCTTAGGTCGCTGGAGTCTAAAAGTGGGCCCGGGCTGAGCGGATTTTGAAAAGGCAACCGCTTTTGCATACACCTCGTCGGCGTCCATATGGGAATCTTCTAGAATATAGGCAATCCCGTCTTGGACCGCCTGATTTAAGAGTGACATCACTCCTGTTAAAGAATCTTGATTGCTCGCGTTTTCTGATATATTGTTTTCAACATCAACGTGTGTTACGGTTTCATCATCGTCAAACATGATTTCATCGTCTGTAACGCTTTCATCATCATCAAACATGCTTTCATTGTCTGTCACGCTTTCATCATCATCAAACTCGCTTTTATCATCATCAATGTTGTCATGTGTTGAAACGATAGTTTCATTTTGTTCAGCCTCAGTGTGATTATTTGCTTCTCGAGGCTTGTAATCGTCTGTGAACATGGATTTCCAATTATGCCCTCGCCACATAAGTATGTGTTCATGCTCAAATGATATCAACACACAAGGAACAAGATCCTGCAATATCAAAAATGAAATTACCAAATGCAGGTTATGTTTTATCTTTAACGGGTCAAATAAGCAAAAAAAAAAAATATATAAAAAAACAGTTTAAACAACTGCATGTCAATCGGGTTGAAAAGGAAACCTCTTAAATCATTTTATTCAACGAATAAAAGAGAAGTTTTGTTTACATAACACATTAATAATTTATAAAACATTTTAATAGTTTGTGTTTTGGGTCAACCAATGTGACCCGACAAGCTGCTACCTCTACTATAGTTAGATGATTTCGCAAGTTATGTATCTTTGATTCGTACGGACAAAGTAAGAAAGAATTGTGATCACATACCTTCAGTTTGGCACCAATTTTCCGGTAATCGCTCCCATTCATTCCTTCACAATTTATTCTCGCTAAATCACATGCTTCAAATGCCTCTCTAACATTATTAACAAGATCACAATAAACTCCATTTTTCCCTGAAACACGGGCAGAGTAGTCAAAACAGGTTATATTGACTGATCACATTCATATATAATATATTAAGGGATCATAATTGCCTTCTCTAATTATAACCCAAAAGGCTTACCAAGTTTGCATATTGGATTTAGTTGTCGTCCTTTTCTGCGCATTTCACTTGCTTCTTCAAGAGTTAACCCCTCTGGGACCCGTTGAATGAGCCTCGGGTATACAGGGGTTACAGGCTTCCATAACATAAGAGGAAAAATTGGGCGGGTTTTATAATTATAATTTCTACCTCGAAAAAGATACACAACACCTCCTTTGCTATATATTACTTTCCCTCCTGTTTTCTCCTGTTACAATACGACATGTTAAAACAAATATTTTTTACAAAAAAAAAAAAAAAAGTGCTCAACATATGAAGAACTTAAAGATTATTCAGGTGTTTGGGAATCGTTATTTACACATCTTATTTGGTTATTGCGCCTTTTTATCTGCTTATTGCTTATAGTTCAGGTGAAATAAACTGTTTAAATATGCATTGTGGAGTCGAAACTATAAGTCTACCCTTAGTCCCTTAGGGTGGGAAATAAGGTGTCGAAAAGCGTCAACTTCAAGGATATTTTTAATGCATAATACATCTAAAATCAAATTATTCAAAGAATCAGATAACGAATATATTAACTAAAAACGATTAATTTCATTAGAAAAGTGGATTCAATCAACTCATTAACCCAAGCCGTAATAAAATTGCCTGTGACTTCAGACCTTCTAAGTTATCCTACACAAGCCCTAACCACTTGGCTATCCAAATTAGGGATAACTCGATAAGAAGTTAACTATATGATGATACTCTTCGAATAAAGAAAAGTCACTCGGTGGTACACAAAAATATTGAATTTAGTACGAACCTCTAATTGATGGCGAACATTGTCCATGTCAACTGTGCATACCCCTTTACATTTTATTTTGCAAACCCTTCTTCGTTTCCAATGAGCATGGATGTTGTCCAGCATATTGTGTGTCAAACCATCTCGACCTAAAATATTAAAAAATAAATAACAAATGAACAGCTATAAATTGAATTCAAATTATGCATTAAAAACAGACTCCATATTTTAATTATGTTAAGTTTATAATAGATAAGCCGAACCAACCAAAATCTTGTGTTTCTGATAAGAGGTTATGAGTTATGATCCAGACTCCCTTTGTTCTCAATTCTATAATCGATACTAGGTGTAATACATTGATTCAGTCAGTCAAACATGCATTAGGTGTATATATCTTGCCTATGTCTATTCATATCTGTAGTTTCTAAGCACATGAAGCTTCAAAATATATCTAAAAGCACAACTAGAAGTTTCGGCATGCATTTTCAAACTGATTATTGCAACTTCAAGAATCGCAATCAAATAATGACGTGCTTGAATTTAGCGTTATATTTATGCAACTATACTATATCTTAAATCCTTATTATCTATATCAGTAGTTTCCCAAAATTTGATTTTTGTGACCTCAAATAAGCTATAAAATCATAATCAGTACAGTACTAGCCAAATACTCAAACTAATAACTGCTAAAGGTGGATCCAGATTCCATACAACAACTAAAAATCCAAAATCACTAATCTTGAAGTTTAAAAAAAAAACGGGTGAGGCGAGCGCCTCGAGGCGCGCCTCAAGGCGAAACGCTAAGAAAACGAAGAGTTCAGATTGTATACGCCTCTAAGGGCGGCTGAGGCGCTAAAAAAATGTGCGCCTCAGGTGGTTTAGGCTGTTTTTTTTTGGTGTTTTAGACTTTTTGGGCCAATTATTTTATTTTTGATGATTTAGACTTTTCTAGGTCAATTATTTTATTTTTTTATAAGATACATAATTTTTATATTTATTTTTTGACTGCGCTTCGGGCTTACACCTCATGAGGCGAAGTGAAAACGCCTTGAGGCTCTTTTCCGTTCTTTTAAACTTTGCTTGAAAGTAACAGTATGAGTCAAAATTCTACATTCAACTAGACTGTAAGGATCAACGTAACAAAACCAATGCCCAATTTAAGTTCAGCTCTAAACAAATTTGAACTCAAACAAGTAAATTAACCAATAAAAAGAAGGTAAATTGGATTTTAGTAATCCAAACTATGACTCATTGGCTGATAATAGTCACACCAGCAATGTTACCAATGGCACTCGTAAGTCCTAACTTTCATTTACGTCGTTTCAAACCAATTTACAACACTCTAACTGAGCTAAAAACATTGTTCAATAGGGCAGACAAAGCTACTAATCTAATAGTCAAGCAATGTTGTCATAGTTTCGGTTATTAAAATCCAAATTCCCTAAAACAAACAAACACGAAACATACCAATATTCAACTGCCTCGACGTTTTCAAACACCCTTTAACAAGAGCATCAACCTCCTCCTTACTCAACGCCTCACCCAACACCTCTTCCCTATCCTTCACATACTTCGGCCCAGCCCCACTCAAAAACGGCCCAGGCGCCTGCACCGGCTTCACCCCTTTCTTCCCCACCGGAGGCAAAACAAACGAATCAAACTCCACCTTCTTCCCCTTCGGCAACGGCTTCTTCCCCGTCCACGGCCTCTCCCTCGTCCCCGGCCCAAACGGCATTACCGGCGCCTCCCGCAGCCTCACCGGCTTCACTTTCGGTGTCTCCGTATAACTATACTGAAACTCAAAAGGCGCCTCAGGCATTACATACATCACTCCTTTATCAGTTACCTTAATCCCTGTTTCTTTACTCTCATCCTCTATTTCTTTAGGAATGTTTCTAACCCTAAAAGTTTTTTTAAATGCAGGGTGTGAATTATAGTTTTTTGCATCAGGGTTTTGTGAATAACCATTAAAGTTTCCATCTTTTATAAATCTTGAACCATTTTGTTGACTTTGTTGAGGAAAGTTATTATCTTTTATAAAATTTTGAGGATATGGGTATTGAATATTATTAATGGGTTTAGAGTATTTTGATTTTTTACCAGGGATAGAGGGAAGGGAAGGGAAGAGGGGGTGCCGGTGGATTTATACGGTGGTGGAGTGGTGGTGGGGGTGGTGGTGGTGATGATATTATTGGCGGATTGGAAGCGTTTGTGGAGGCGGAAGTGGTCTTCTAGTTGTTTTTGGGTGTGTTTGTGGTGGTTGTGTTTTTGGAAGTTGGGGTTGTTCCATTTGGAGAGGCGGATGATGGTGGTGGGACGGTGGTGGTGGTGGTGGAGGTGGGGGTGGTGGTGGTTGGGTGGGGTGAAGAGTGGGAAGTGGTGGATGGGTTTTGTTAGGGTGAGAGACATGGTTTAGGGGTTGAGGGTGAGTGAGGTGAATGTGATTTGAGGAAGAAAGGGAAGATGGTGGAGAATTGTTATTTTAGAAGGGGTGGTATTGAAAATATGAGATACGATCGATTGATTGTTGCTTAGACCACGTGTAGTGGTTAAGGGAAATAGGTGTGAAAGAACAAATTTAACGCCTAATTCACACCTAAACAACGCCCCCCTTTAGTGAATGGGTCTCTAAAGGGGTAAAAAAGTGGCAGATTTGGTATTTAATATATTAAAATTGAATTTAAAAAAAGAATATAATAAAAAAAACCCTTGGAAACTGACGTGGAAGAAAATGATTGCAGGGTGGAGTGCCCCTTGCCTCGCGAAATTTTTTGCACTTGCCCCTTTAGAGCCCCATTCACTTCACGCCCATTTACCTTAACCAAACTACACATGGTCTTGAGAGAATCGCATGGTTGGTCAATGTGCTTTTAAAATTTTGCACTCTTGGTCCTAATGGTTCACTAATTACAAAACTTCTCTCTCAAAACTTCAACATGTTGTCCCCAATATGGTGCCAACGAATCACCAAACTTCTCAACAACCTCATTCATAGGATAGACAATCTCATAGTTTGACAATTTGGATAACAAATGAAAGAATCTTTGAGTAAGTTATTTCAATGTCTCATTCCCAACATAGCTAAAGTTTTCAAACTCCTTCTTTAGCTCTTCGACTCGAATCCTTCTAGTTTTTCATTCCCATCATTCCTACTCTTCAAAGCTTCCCAAAGCTGCTTCGAAGTAGCACATGGTCCAAACTGATGTAACAAATCAGTAGTCAATGCCTGAGATAATTGTGAGTATGCTTTCTTCTCAGCGGCATACTTCTTTTTCTCACCATCTTTTAGGTCATCAAGTGCAATGGTGTGTTTGAGTTTTCGATCATTGGTGCTCTATAACCCTTCTCGATCAACTGCCATGCTTCTCCACCATCTAAACCCATACTTTCAAGATGAATTCTGAACCTTTTCTGCTATGAATGATATTCACTCATATCCAACATCTTTGGTGGTCTGTTTCCATTTCCCGTAGATAAGTCATTAACCAAAGTTGTTATGGCATTGGTGGTTTGGCTTTGAACTACTGCTACAACTCCCCAATAATCTAGAATTGGTTGTGGAGGAGGTCTACAGCGGGTTGTGACGAACTCGATACACCCCAGTAATTCGGTATTTGTTGTGGTTGTGTGTTTCCTCCCTCTCAGCTGCAACGACCCAAGGGTTCATAGGTTTTTGTTGTGGTTGAGTCATAACAGGTCTCGGTGTCATAGGTAATCCCCAAATGTTGTCCATGATGTACGGAATCCCAACACTTAGAAAATCTAAAAATTAAGGAAATTGGTTCGACCCGTCGAAGGGTTGAAGGAACTAGAAAACACTTGGTTCGACCTCAGGTAACTAGCTCGAATGAGTAACTGACAATCTAGAACTTGGTTCGACCTATCAACGACTCGAATGAACAACCAAACACTCGAATGAAGAACAAAAAAACTAATTCGACCTCAAAAACCTCTTGATGCAACCTAAACTTGACTGATTCGACCTCAAAACTGACTCCTTCGACCTAAATCAAACTCGTTCGACCCGACCCATTTGAAAAATCAAGTTTTCTTCAAAAATCAACAAATTTGATCTGAATTTCCAAAAAGTTGTTGAATTTCAATGAAATTAAGCAGGTTTTGGATCGGATTGATAGGAGATCAAGTTTTGTGAAAGAATTTTTTTATTTTAAGCGTAAAAACTAGTCCGAATGAATCAAAACCCATGTTCTTTGAAAGTTCATGCAAAGGAGCAAAAATTTAGGTGTTTTGATGAAAAATCTTACTGATTTGTATCAATTTGCAGTTGTGTGATTGAGCAATGGCTCTGATACCACTTTGTATGATTGGTTTTTGATAAACACACACAAAGATCACACAAGTATAAGCAAACTAGGTGCGGAAACCCTAATTCGCATGCAAAATGATAATAATCAAGATCAAAACACGTTAAGATCCATTTTCAATCCGATTTTCATTAATATAAAGCTGATAATCCTTACAATGTATGATATTAATGAAAGTACAACTTTAGAGAACTTTCTAGACACACTTAGAACACACACACACTGACACACAAGACAAAATGATTGAATGTTAAGTTGCAAAACAACTTCAACATATATATAGACACTCCATTCGACCCTGCATGGTTCGAATGGGTTGGTTCGACCCTTCGAGGGTGCGAACCAAGAACTCAATAATAATCAAAATTACATTCGACCAAGACTAACACATTCGACCCTATAATGAACTTCATTCGACTTCCCGTAGGGTCAAATGGATCTTCAAAACTTCGGCAATTATCATGTAATTCGAAAGCAATAGCCACAATATGCATTTATAGTCACCTAATTTTCTAAATGGGAGTTTACATGGGGGTTACATGTTTGGAAAGGATATTAAGTGTGTGTTACACACATGTACAATGAGTATGATATGTTGTACACAAGGGGCAAAAAGGGAAGGAAACAACAAAAAAAATAGACATTTGTGAAGAGTCTATTCAACTCCCATCTTAAAATTATGTTGAAATTACGTTTTTAAACATGTTTGTTCATTAATGAGGTAATAGAGATAGGGACACCAAGGCGACAAGGCGTCAATGTATCACTAATGTTGCTTTATGTGTTCTTGTTTAGCTACCAAATTATTAGTAGATATAAACAACAACACAACAACCTTACCCGTAAAATTCAACGAATAACAAATTTAAGAGTAGGGTATGGCGAGGGTGAGATAGACAAACCTTACCCCTATCCTTACAGATAGAGAGACTGTTTCCTGAGAGACCCTCGGCTCCACAAAACACCACAAACGAACAAACAACACTAAAAAAAGTAATAGAGAGCTACTGGAATTTAAAGAAACAATGCAAGCCTCACGTAGTAAACGTAGTAAAATAAATGCATATATGCCATCAAAACATGACATAACCCATATAAACACAAAGACCAATCACCTTTATAAACCTCCTACCAATGCACGAAAAAGTCTAAGCTCCTAAAACCACGCTACGACACATCCAAACCATGCCCTATTAATCCATTACCTTAATCTTTTGTCTCCACGAACACCTATCCTTGACCATGGCCTCTGAGGGGGGCATCTCTACTAAATCTTGTCTAATCTGCTCATTCTAAGTCAATTTGGGTCTGGCTCTACTTCTCTTTCCCGCAACAATGAGGATTTCCACTGCCATAAATGGCGCCGTCATCAGTCTCCTCTTTACATGCCCATACCATCTCAATTTTCCCTCCTTTATCTTGTCTGATATACTAGCCTTTCCCTAATAACCTCATTTTTTATCCGGTCTAACCTTGTGTGCACACACATCCATCTTAGCATCCTCATTTCTGCTACCTCTATCTTGCGAGCTTTTGTCTTTTTGATGGCCCAACAATCTGTTCCATATAACATAACAGGTCTCACTGCAACTCTATAGAATTTTCCCTTTAATTTACTTGGGAACCTCTTGTCACATATAACCCCACTGGCGGCTTTCCACCTACACCAACCAGCTTAAATGCGATGGGTGACATCACTATCTGACTCCCTATCTCCCTGAACAAAAGATCCTAAATACTTAAACTTAGTTACATGTGGGACAACTTGATCTCAATTGTAATTTGAGTATATTGATTGTATGTTGTCCACTGAAATCACAATACATAACATATGCCATTTCATCATATAAACCATTTCATCAAATTAGAGAATCATAATATATGCATGTTTATGCAAGACATATCAAGAGGCCAATACCTTCGGTAAAGCAAAATCCATGCCGCCAATGCTCCAAGATTAAGCTTTCCTTAAATATTATTGGCACTAGATTATACCTCGGGAGCGTCCCGGGTTGAAAAATTTAATATGATACATCAATTTTATATATGAAATAGACTGATGTATAACTCTAATATTAATATCTAACCTAAAACAAATTAACAATGTACAACTCCAATGCTAACACCTAACCTAAACGAAATGTAGAACTTTAATGTAGCTCTAATATTAACACCTATCCTAAAGACTAAACAAATGTACAACCCTAACATACTAATATTGATACCTAACTTAAAACAACGTATAACTCTAATAACCTATTCGGCTCTGGTTGAAAAAAAAAATTATATTTACTGATTTAAACATAATTAGTGACTTGTCTATACATGATTAATGATTTACCTGAACACTTTGTGTTTTTTTCCTGTATGAACAAAACCCAACAAAAAAATTTCTTCGTTTTTTATATAGCACTATGGTACTCGTTGGAAAGATAATAAAACGCTCGTTAATTTGGTGTAATTTTTTTCTTTAAAAAATCTCGTATATTAAAGATATTAACGTTTAAAAATTATAGAAGGAAACATGAGGGTGAAAAATCTAATTTTGTTTTTAAATTTTTTTTTTCCCTAAAATATCTCAATGCCACATGGGATGACACATGACACACTCAAGAAATAGAATGTCTCTTTAAGTGTCATGTCATTAAAATGGCTTTGATTTATTATATGTATAGTCATAGATAGATAATAACACCATCTAAACTCTCTCTATAATTGTTGCGTCCATAAAAAATAATAATAATTTCTAGCCGTCATGACCTCCTCTTTTTAATTCTAGAAGACGTTCATTCGTGTTGGCCGATGGTTTTTTTTTTTTTTTCACTTACATCTCCACCAAAGTTGTTCCGTAGGCCTTACGTCGAAGTTGATTCACAGCCCACACATCACATTCTTTGATTCATTGAAGCCCAATAATTTGTATGAGTTTTTGACCACTTTTAATTCTTCTATTCTTGTTTTTTTTTAAAGTCCCAACCAAAATTCATCTATTCGTGTTGATGATGAATGATGAATATGGTATCATTTACATTTACCAAATAACACCCACAAAAACAATCTATTCTATCTATATAATAAAAGAGTAAACTTGGGTTGTATAGAGCCTTCTTAGAGTGTTCACCTAGACTCTAATTGAATATGAAGCTCCATGTTAAATCCAATATCTATCATATAAAAACCTATTTTTCATTCCCCCCCCCCCCCAAAAAAAAACCGCCTCCCCTACAGTCATCTTCCCCTTCCTGCTTTCTGATTACGAATACTCTCCTCCTCCTGATTTTAATCTTAATAAGGAACATGTCTTCTTCGCCTGCTTCAAGCTTGTGCATCGTCTTCATTGTTATTCAATCAGGTAACCCAAACCCTATTTCCATTGTTAGTTTTTTTAATCTACAAATAATATATATATTTGTTTAATCATTCTTTAATACTATATATCCTTATAATATGGAATCCAGATTCATAGACGTGTTTTGTTTTATCAATTGTTTTACCAGACCCTTGAATCAAATCCGGTTTTGTTATGTTTTTAATATATTTTTTGTTTGTCGGGCTACTTGGTATTAGATATGTGAAATCTAGTGTTTAATATTTTTTTTGTTTGCATATTCTTGATTTCCGAGGGTGTTTGTTGTGTTCTTTACGTTTTTAATTATGTTGGGATTGATTACGTGTTGTGGATATATTCATGGCCGATTTTTTTTTCAAGTTTGAGGGGTTAGTTTGATTGTTTAAAATCAGATTATGGGTTGAGTTGGTTTTTTGGCCGAATGATTCATCTTGGGTTTAGGTGTTATGGTTGATTTGAAGATTTATGTATTGTTTCTGGCCGTGGATCAAACTCCATGATTAATCATCGTTTTGGTTAACTCATGGTTAGTCATCATAAGATTAATCTTATAGTTTGGCCGAGTAGTGGATTGTTTGCGAGTAGTGTTCTTAAGATGTTCATGGTATTTTTATCATGTTCTTGAGAATTTTTTATAAGTTGGTTCTTTATAAGATTGATCAGTGTTAGTTGGATGGAGGATGGTTAAATCCGTTTAAGCTTTGACCAGGTTATTGAATATGGTTTGATTGGATCTGAATTTTGAATTTGGAAATTAAGTATAATCATTCCAAAGATTGTGCTAACCTATTAGGAAAGGTTGTTAATCTATCTATATAATAAAAGAGTAGACTTGGGTTGCATAGAGCCTTCTTAGAGTGTCCACCTATCCAATTGAATATAGAGCTCCATGTTAAATCCAATATCTATCATATAAAAATTTATTTTTCTTTTCTTTTCTCCCAAAACCGCTTACCCTATAGTTATCTTCCTCTTCCTGCTTTCTGATTATGAATACTCTCCTCCTCTTGATTCCGATCTTAATAAGGAACATGTCTCCTTCGTCTGCTTCAAGCTTGTGCGTCGTCTTCATTGTTATTCAATCAGTTAACCCATACACTATTTCCATTGTTAGTTTTTTTAATCTACAAATAATATATATATAGGGGCAGGATCAAATACAAAGTAATATAAACGTGCGAAGCGTGCGAAGGATCACTTTGTACATGATAATTACGTAATGATAATTACGTAATGCCTTCATGAACATACAAAAACATTACGTAATTATCATTACGTAATTATCATGCACAAATGCATGATAATTACGTAATGATAATTACGTAATGCTTTCATGAACATAAAAAACATTACGTAATTATCATTACGTAATTATCATGTACAAATGCATGATAATTACGTAATGATAATTACGTAATGCTTTCATGAACATAAAAAACATTACGTAATTATCATTACGTAATTATCATGTACAAACTTCGCACGCTTCGCACGATTCTCTATTTTTGTAGAATAACCGCCCCTATATATATATATATATATATATATATATATATATATATATATATATATATATTTGTTTAATCATTCTTTAATACTATATATCCTAGATAATATGGAATCCAGATTCATAGACGTTTTTTGTTTTATCAATTGTTTTACCAGACCGTTGAATCAAATCCGGTTTTGTTATGTTTTTAATATATTTTTGTTTGCCGGGCTACTTGGTATTAGATATGTGAAATCTAGGGTTTTATAAAAAAAAATTGTTTGCATATTCTTGGTTGTCGAGGGTGTTTGTTGTGTTCTTTATGTTTTTAATTATGTTGGGATTGATTACGTGTTGTGGATATATTCATGGCCAATTGTTTTTTCAAGTTTGAGGGGTTAGTTGATGATTGTTTAAAATCGGATTATGGGTTGAGTTGGTTTTTTGGCCGAATGATTCATCTTGTGTTTAGGAGTTATGGTTGATTTGAAAATTTATGTGTTGTTTCTGGCCCTGGATCAAACTCCACGATTAATCATCGTTTTGGTTAACTCATGGTTAGTCATCATAAGATTAATCTCATAGTTTGATCAAGTAGTGGATTGTTTGTGAGTAGGTGTTCTTACTATGTTCATGACATTCTTATCATGTTCTTGAGAATTTTTTTTATAAGTTGGTTCTTCATAAGATTGATCAGTGTTGGTTGGATGGAGGATAGTTGAATCTGTTTAAGTTTTGACTGGGTTATGGAATATGGTTTGGTTGGATTCGAATTTTGAATTTGGAAATTAAGGATAATCATTCCATAGATTGTGCTAACATATTAGGAAAGGTTGTTAATTACATTGCTTGCATTTAAGATATAGATTGTGCAAAACTTGGGCGCTAAGTTTCTTTTTTAAAAAATTTGGAACCGAGTTTTTAAGATTGAGTTTTTTGTAATATTGACTAATATTAAGAAAGAGGAAAGTTATTAATGTGATATAAAAATAATAATTGAGATAAAGGGTGGATATAATGAATAGATGAGGAATAGAAGAATGATTTAAAAAAAAAACTTAAACTCTTGAGAAAATATGGAAAAAAATGAAAACTATAGAAGATGATGTCATGTGTCATAAGAAGATGAGCCAAAAAATTAAAGAATAAAGAATCAAATGACATGCGGCAAGAAAGAGTTTTGTTTATTAGTTGTTATAGATTATCTTCATTTTACTATATTATTAAATAATAATAATACCAAATAAATTTTTTTTCCCACCTCTTGTGGTGTGGTGGTAAAGGTGCTGGGGATTCAAATGAGAGGTTGAGAGTTCAAGTCTCATAAGAGGAAAAAAAATGTGTATTTAAAAGGGGTGTAAAAAATGAGGTAAGAATTTAGCCATTCAAAATAATAATAATAATAATAATAATAATAATAATAATAACAATAATAATAATAATAATTTTTTTATAATTTCTCTCTCTCATATTAAATAATATAATATTATAAGTTGTTTACAAGTTTTTTTTTCCCAAATGAGTGTAGATACACAAAATATTTACCTTTTTGGTGTACTTTGAAAAATATTTACCTATTTTGATACATTTAGTTTACTTCTATTTTTTTAATTAAAAACCAAACAGGTAGATATATGCGGCCTTTTCTATCCACATTCATCACGACCATCGCTCATCCTACTTATGTGACCAGACAGAGATTCAAACAACAGTTCATACCAACGATTTCAGGTTTTGATTTGAGGTTGTTTTTAGGTTTTGGTTCATTTTTTATTTCGACTTCTTATTTTAGGTTCTGGTTTGATTTTATTGATAGTTGTTCTATCTTTGATTTTAGGGGAATTGGAGTTTAATAATCCGAACTTTGCCTCGTTGGCCGACAATATTCTGTATTTGAGAAAATCCCCACAATAATCCCAATTTTTAAAGTATTGACCGGCAATGAACTTTTGTTAAATGAAAACTAACCCATTTTCAAAACTAAAAGAGTTTGAAAGTTAAAAGGTTCATTGGCGGCCAATACGTTGAAAGTTGGGACTGTTGTGGGAAATTTCTTAAGTACAGATTATTACCGGCCAACAAGATAAATTATGGATTATTAAAATCCAATTCCCCTTGATTTTAAAACCCTAATTTGATTCACCAGTTCTTGATAACTTTTTTGTTAGGAATATAATAATGTCTAATTTATGGAAGACATAGTACATTATTATTGGCTATAATATATTGTATTCGATTGTATACCGTCATGGTCTGACTTTGAGTCTTTAAAAAGAGTTTAGTTCTAAGTTAGTTTCCTTGCTTTCATGGTACTTTGGTTTCAACGTGACATTATGATGACTTTTTTATTACAAGTTTCTTATGTTAGATTTTCATTTTGATTACATCTGGATGAATATGTTTAACACAATACCAGACATGATTCAAAATGAGGATTTTGATGCGATGTCTCAAAATGTTGTTGTAGACAATGAAGATGTGGAATAATTGATTGAAGATGAAACTCGACATGAGATTGAAAGTGATACGAATGATGAGTTAGAAATGGAACTGGAGATGTAACTCAAATAGATGGGGATGTGACATCATATCATAAGATTCAAGTACCTTAAACATATACCTAACATAACAATTGATGACAATTGGATGATACCACATCCAAACAGCAAAAACGATTTCATTCGTGAGTTGGGAAATGATTCTTTCAATGACAATATTACTCAATTGTTGATTACTGTGCTACTTGGTCATCTGAGTTTTCTCCACTTCCTCATGAAGCATATTGGTCAAACCCATTATCTATTAGAAAATTACTTCCCAGTTCGGAACTAAAACGGGATGAAAAGGGTCACCCTCGCTCAACAGGATTACCGAATGGAATGGACATTAAGGAAAGAAAAAAGGCAAACTTTTGTGGAATTTGTAGACAACGTGGTCATAATCGAGCAACATCTTCCTCTAAGCCTAGAAGAATGGATGTCTAAGTGGGTCAAGTCATTTTGAAAATTAGTTTTAATTTGTATGTGACGTTGATTCTCGTAACGGATTGACTTTATTCGGTATTTTTTTATTTGAATTGCTAAGAAGACAATTGTTATGATTTGTTTTTTTGGTTGAGATTTTTGAAATTTTTTTTTTCTAATGATATTGTGTAGAATTTTAGCTGTAATTTTTTTTTATAATTGTTAGCGTTAATTTTTGCAGTTTTTTTTAACATTTTTGTTTTTTTTTTTTTGAGTTTTTGCAGGTTTCTTTTTGCTATAAACACCAATATAGATTAAACAATATTTTTGCTGAATTTTTATTCCTTTAATTGTATTCTTGATTATAAAAAAAATAAAAGAACAGTATAATTTAATTAAAAATAAAGAAGATAGAGAAAAGTACCCATATAGATAAATATTTTTCAAAGTACACAAAAAAGGTAAATACTTTTTGTAGATACACCCATTTGGGAAAAAAAAACTCCTTTGTAACTTCTTTTTTATTTATTTAATATTTAATTTTCCAACTATCTCTTTTAATTTCTCCGTTTATTAATGAGCATTTTATTTTCTCTGTTTATTAATAAGCATTTAATATTTATTGATCCAACTATGAGTAATACACAAATTTCTAACCAATTATTAAATCCGTTTAATACACGGGTTTATTCATCTAATGGATTATAAGATTTTTTTTAAAGATATAACTACTTTATTACTTAGCATGAAAACTTATGTTTATTCAACATGTGTGATACACAAGTTTTTAGATATATAATTATTTTATTACTTAGTATATAACATTATATTTATTCGATATGTGTAATACAAAAGGTTCTAATCTAGTAAAGTAATGTTTAAAAATAAAATTTGTAACGACATTTGTTTAGTCTAGTCTGGAGTCGTGCTTCAAAAGCTTGCGAATCTTTGAACTTATTAATTCGGTAGAACTTATTTTCAAGTTTGGATTAATTTTATTGATCGGTCCTTTCAAATAACAGAAAAAAGAATGACTTGACCACTGAGATACTTAGTGTTTTCAAAAATCCGTTTGTAGAATAAAATACAAATATGCAACATTATAGCTATGCATCCACTAGGAACACAAAGGACCAGACGTCAAGGATACTTGCCATCTCCTTGTTAACTATCAGAAGACTGAACAAATAAATACGTGTTAAAACACCATTATATGCTCCATTTATGTCAAACTTTAGCCAATGGCCTCTTGTTCTAGTGCCATGGTCAGGTTTTTACCCCCCGCCAAAATGGTGTTGGTTCAAGTTTCACAAAGCAAGCAATAGACAATTTTATAATGTGTGTTTACCATTCGAAGAAGCATATGTCAAACTTAAGGAAGATATGAAATTTGATTTGAGTTCAAACTAAAATCAATCTCCAGCTACAAGTGAGGCTTTCATCCGAAAGAAATTGTTAGGTTATGTGGTATACTTCACGAAAAGGGAGCAATGAGGTAATGTGGAGGGAACGCGGACTAGGAACACCGCGCCACCCCATGGTCCCTTGATTTTTCGTGGTGAGCGTGGTGTCCACTATTAGCTCATACCCCCCCCCAATTTAATTTAAAAAAAATATGAGAAATGGGTATAACATAGATTGAGTGGTGAAGAGATTGTGATGTGGCGTTGGACTGGTAGTCAGGGATCGAGGATGGACATAACACATAACCTTAGGGCTCCCACCCACCGAATGGGACTCGCTCCTGAGTTTTCAAGAATGATTGACTACTAGTAAGAATCTTCAGGTGAAATTTCATTGACATTTTAACATTAACAATGGGGTAACACTAGATAGATCTAGCTTGTCCTTGACATAGAGCCATCTTGACAAAATGAGAATATTAATATGGAAAGGGTGTGTCTTATTAGCCTATCTTGCATTTTTCCCTCCTCTTTCTTACTAAGATATCAACCAATTAACATATATCCAAACATTTCATTTATGTCTATTGGGTTTTGTGGAGCCTTGATTTGGGCTCGGATTAGAAAACAATTAAGTGACAGACTAACTAGATTGAAGACTTGGCCCGTCTTATTTAATTATCTCATTATTAGTTTTCTTGGGGATTAAGTAGTAAACCCTAATCTTGTATTATAAATATATTTTCTTGTACTTGAAATTCCCCATCACGAGTGAGGCAGAAAGCAATAATAAAATATCCTGGTTGCAGCCCGTTGACGGTTTTTTATTTTGGCAGCAGGCTATTAAAATTCATATCGATCGGTTTATTTTTTTTTTTGAGACTTTGGTTCAAAAAAAAATAAATAAAGGTAGTAACCTTTTGTTTTTTTCATTACCCACGTATAATATTGTTTTTTCCCATCATTAATACCAATAGAAAAAGACAAAAGTGAACAAAGTAAATTCTTGTTCATGTTTTATTATTTTGTCTCGATCAGTGAATAAAAAAAAGAATACAGTCTGGTGGTTTTGATTAGTGGGGTTTGTTTTGTTCGTCCAAGATTATTTTTTTTGATTGTTTTACCGAGATCCAAAGTTAGGAAACTACTTAGTTTGAGAGAATGGCTAAGAGTGGTAAACTTCAGATTGAGAAGTTTGATGGAAAAGACTTTGGTTGGTGGAAAATGCAAATGGAGGATTTGCTGGTTCAGAATGATTTGGACATGGTATTGGGTGACAAACCGGAGAAGTTAAATCAGGACGAGTGGGAGGCCTTGGATAAAAAGGCTAAGGCAGTTATTAGATTGTCGCTAACGAAGGATGTTGCGTTCAACATTCTAAAGGAAACCACAGCGCATGGGATTATGGATGCACTTTCTAATATGTACGAAAAGCCTTCTGCAGCTAACAAGGTTTTCCTGATACGTGAACTGGTGAACACGAAGATGAAAGAAGGAAGTTCAGTTACAGTGCACATCAACAACTTGAACTCGATTTTGTCAAGACTTGGGTCAGTTGGTATCAAATTCGAGGATGAGGTTCAGGCTTTACTACTGTTATCATCATTGCCAGATAGTTGGTCAGTGACTGTTATAGCGATTACTAGTTCTACAGCGAGTTCACTTTTGATGGGATTCAGGATCTTATTATGGGTGAAGATGTCAGACGAAGAAGTTCAGGTGGACCATCAAGTGAATTACTGAATATTGGCAGAGGAAGGAAGAATAACAGAGGTAGTGGGAGCAATAACAGGATGGGGAGTCAGTCTAGGGCTTGAAGTGATGTTACCAGTTGGAACTGCAAAGAGGTTGGACATTTTAGGAATCAATGTCAAAACGAGAAGAAAGAAGTTAACACTGCATCAGATTGCTCAGATGATGACGAATTAATCTGTAGTGTAGAGAGTTGTGTGGATTCATGGGTCATGGATTCTGGTGGTTCATTTCACGCTACCCACAACACTGAAGCATTGCGGAATTTGAAGAAAGGTGACTTTGGTAAGGTAAGAGTGGCGAACAATGATATTCTTGATGTTACGGGCATGGGTGATATGGATATAGTAACTTCAGCCGGTTCATGGACTTTGAAGGATGTCAGGGTGATTCCAAGCTTAAAGAAACAGTCGATTTCAGTGGGGCAGTTGGATGAACAAGGACATGAGGTTAAGTTCGGGAATGGGCAGTGGAAAGTTATCAAGGGAAATCTTGTCATAGCTCGAGGAAGAAAGCGAGGTTCGCTTTACATGGTCAGTTTTACCGTATGAGGGAGTGACCGTCCCATTTCAGAAGAGAAACAAAGTCGGGTTCACGGAGTCTTGTGGGCAGAAGAAGGTTTGTTTTGCAAATGATAAACCTAGAGCCACAGGTAAGATTTAGGTTGAGCGTGCTAGGAAATGTTCAAAACTACCAGTCAGGGGTTTTCGTGGCAGTGGGAACATGAGTTGTTCTACTGTCAGAGTTACTAGACGACAATGGGTTAAGAGAACTAGTATTTCAGCTGTCGAAGTCTCTCCAGGTGATTATCTGCTTTATTCGGAGAGTGTTTGTTCTCAAAGTGTTTTAGGATCCGGCAGTTCGTGTCAGTGGGAGCCGGTAGAGACAAGGAGAGGGTCAGTGGCAGACATTGCCATGACTGATGTGTTGGAGCTCGGGGGAGCTTCAACGGGCCTTCAGGTTAACTGATGAGAAGGCCACTGCAACCAGGAAAATGAGGAAGATTACAAGAGGTACAAGTTCACAGCGGATGGTAGTTTGAAGATTATGAAGCCTCCAAGTGGGAGATTATTGGGTTTTGTGGAGCCTTGATTTGGGCTCGGATTAGAAGACAATTAAGTGGCAGACTAATTAAATTGAAGACTTGGCCCGTTTTATTTAAGGGAAAATGGATTTTAATACTCCTAACTATCGCCTATTGGCGGATAATACTCCCAACTATCGCTTTAGCCATTAACACTCCCAACTTACAACTTATTTTCTTCCATCACCCCCAAACTAACGGAAGTCTAACCTGGTTAGTCTTCGTGGTCAGAATGTAAAAAACTAAACTTAAGGGACAAAAACCTAAACATAAGGGACTTTGTTTACCAGAACCCCCCCCCCCCCCCCATCTCTTCTTCTTCAGACCACCCTTAGCTTCTCTCTCTTCCTCTCCGTCGCTTGTCACATCCAAAGATGGATCAATTGTTTTCTATTGTTTTATAAGATTTGATGGGTTTTAGTGAATCGTTTGGAACTATTCTGTTGTATTAGCTTCTTTTAATCTCTGTTGCCTTCCAAACGTTTGGAACTAATAGCCCACCACCACCACCCCTTTTTCTTCTTCTTCGTTGACAGACATTTCTGGTTTTCATTTGCCATTATTTGTCTTGGTACTTTTAGAACTTAGAAATTAGAATAGATGCCATTGTATTAATTTATCTATAAATAGCCCCATGATTTCTGGGGTTATTGTTTGTTAATTGGTTCAATTGATAACCTATAGTTTTTAGGTTTTGATTTGATGAAGATGAAGTTAACTGATTATGTTTAGAGAGAGAAAGAGACAGAGAGAGAAAGGGGGTGGAGATGAAGTTGGGTGATGGAGGAGGTGGAGGATGAAGTTAGGTGATGGTGGTGATGGTTTAGAGAGATAGGGTGGGGGGGGGGGGTTGGGTTGGGATTTATAAAATTAAAAAAAAATTAATAATATTTTTTAATACATTATTATAATAATAGTTTTTTAATAATAATAAAATAATAAGTTATTTTTAATAATAATAATAAAATGTTTCAAAAATGTCCCAAAGTTTTGGTTTTCACGTTTTGACCACGAACACTAACTAGGTTTGACCTAATCTTGTATTATAAATATATTGTTTTCTTAGGGATTAGACCTAATCTTGTATTATAAATATATTGTTTCAAAAATCCATTTTCCCTTTATTTAATTAGCTCATTATTAGTTTTTTGGGGATTAAGTAGTAAACCCTAATCTTGTATTATAAATATATGTCTTGTACTTGTAATTCCTCATCACGAGTGAGGCAGAAAGCAATAATAAAATATCTTGGTTGCAGCCCGTGACGTAGGTCAGCCGACCGAACCACGTAAATCATTGTGTTCTCGTGTTCGTTTATTTTTATCTCTTGCAGTTTGTTTGTGTTTTATGTGTTGATCGAGAGATTGAATCCTAACAATGTCAAGTACGTGAGGTTCATTGAATAAATCCTTTTGCTTCATTCAACAAATACCGCCATCCTCCTTGAAGATCATGTCATGTGTGATTCAATAACACCTTGAATATCTATACAGATCGATCATAGAATGATTGATGGATTGCATTAAGAATCTTCTAAAAAAATTCCATTAATATTTGGATATTGACGATGGGATAGCGTTACAATCTACAATAGGACTAGCTTGTCCTAGACTTGATGCCACTATGACAAGACTGAAAAATGAAAGATGTTTTACCAATCTATCATGTATGTCTTTGCCCTATTATATTCTTAAGATATCAATTAACATGTATCTAATTATTTCACCACATGTATGATACAATAGATTAAGAGATTAAATCATCTGGCTTCTCCTAAGTCCCTAACAAATACCAATATCCTCCTCAAAGATCATGTATGTATCAAACAATAACACACTCAACATCTATGAATAGGGCTGCAAACGAACCGCACTTTCAGCGAATAGTTTATGAACCGTTCGGCGGGAAGTTCGTTTGTGTTCGTTCGTTTAATAAATAAACGAACACGAACATGAACAGATGTCGCGTTCGTTCGTTTATGTTCATTTGTGTTTGATAGTTTATTAAGGTTTTTAATTTTTATACTCTTTTATTTTTATTTATTTTACCCAATAAATAATAAATATGAGGTAAATATATGACTATATGAAATCAATTAACCTACTTTGTGTATCCAAACTCATTATATGTTTTCACATTCTAGCGTTGATGTCCTCCACCTCCAATGTCCTCTGCCACCACCTCCAACGCCCTTCTCCAGTACCAAGTATGTTTAGACAATTAGGTTATACTTTGGGTGGATCTAGTTAATGTCTTAATGTATGTGAATTCGATGCTATTCAAAATTTAATATACATCCGTTTGTGTTTGTTTCCGTTTATGAACACTTCTTTGTGTTAATTTGTGTTCATGAATACTTGTTTGTGTTCATTAATGTCCGTTTTTGTTCGTGTGTGTTCGTGAACAAAATTAACAAACGAAAACGAACATCAGTGTTTTCTTAACAAACGAACACGAACAGGAAATCTCGTTTGGTAAGTGTTCATGAACTGTTCGTGAACATAGAATGTGTATAACATATGCTGATATGCTATTCTCATACATGAATCATGGCTAGTATGAGGAGATAGTCGAATCTTCCCTTAGAGTAGGCTTTTAATTTCCTTATCTATGTTACCTTATTAAGGAGGAGACATGTCTAGAAAAGTAATTTTACACCCATTTTAAGATGGGATATCAAGAGACTCATGCTTTAACATAGATATGTCATGTAAAAGTTCCCCATAATACCCCTTATTGCATTATGCACTTGTACTATAACTATATAATCAATTTAGAGACTTATTAATGTATTTGAATTATCACATTCATTACTATCATGTGAGTTGTTTTGAAGCTCCTCACCCTTATATGATTTCAATTAAAAAGACAAAGTGACCGTCTAGATCAACTGCAAAATGACTATAATATAAATATAAATTCTAAAATCATTATATTATACTAAGAAAGTTAAGCTTGAATGATTGTATGAACAAAATAAACATAAAAACATATGTGGGTTGTAAAAAAACAAGAATTGTAATTTGATTGTTAAATCTTAAATTTACTTTCAAAAGCCGTCTCTTATGAGAATGAAAGCGAGAAAGAGACATGCTTTACGAAATTTAGCCAAATTAGAATGCAATACGCTGCCATGTTTTTTTAGAATTGTATTTGCGCAGCGAAGTGCGCGGCCATAATACTAGTATAGATAATGACTGACTCGAGTATTGGAGTATGTCCTTTGTTCCGCCTGTCTTTGCAACTCTAAACCTTAGTCATCGTATTATATTATCAATCTCATCATTTAACAACCCGGAGTTAAAAAATAAAACTCAATTGGATTAATCACAACCTGCAAGTCTTGTTTTTACCTTCATTTTACCGTACGTAATTTCCAAGCAATGGTTCATTGGCTGACAAATAAATCGAGACAATGAAAACGATAAGAGCATATATAGTGTTTAGTACAATAAAAAATAATATATCTTAGCTGTGTATTTACTTGAATAAATTGACCCGACCTTAACAAAATACTTGTTATTATTCACTTGTGTAACATCAATTCACATTTTGTACCTTACAAGTTACAATGACCCTTACTAAGTCGTGGCACTAAACTATTCACATAAATGTTGTAGTACAAATGAAATAAGTTAATTAAGGGTTTTACATTAAATATTTGACCAGGTGTTAAATTCGCTAAACATGTTACAGTTTTGTTCTAAGGATTTATACATCATGTACCCAAAGTTGTATATTGTTCTGAGTTTATTGAATTTAGCTCTGGAAAAAAGTACAATGACTTATTTGTGGCAAATTCTTTAATAAAATCGGTATTGAATGTAGGCCCAACTGGTCCAGCCCATTAAATAACCCATTGAATGGCGTTATTCATTTAAGATAAACCAACCAACAAAACAACTCAAGAAAAACATGATATTCCCTCTTATTGTGTACATGAGGATCAGAAGGAAAGTTGTGGCAGGTGAGGCTATTCGAATAATAACATTCTTATTTAATACAATCTTTTAAATAAATACTGTATGTACTGTTTCCAGATTTTTTGTGAAAATTAATTGGTTAACTAGTGGGATTCTTCCGGGTTATGCAGTAGGAACTGGGTTTCAGTTAGTGTTAGTTCAGTTCGTTACGTAATCGGTACGGTATCACTACTCGGTACAATAATCTAAAGAAATGCTTAAAAGGATACCAATACATGTTTTACGTTGATGAAAAATACAAGTATTGGTTCCGGTAATACTTATACTAGCTGTACCGCACTACCGCTGTCGGTATCAATTCGGTTTGTGACTCTACTAGTAATTGTTGAAGCTTATGATCCCCCCCCCCCCCACCCCCCCCCCCCCCCCCCAAAAAAAAAAAAAAAAAAAACTCTATTATAAATACAAGACAAAATTACAAAAAAAAAAAAAAAAAAAAAAAAAAAAACGTCCTTTACGTTTACCTAAAATTGCAGGTTTCATTCTTAATGTTTAAAATTTACAGGATTCAGCCTTTAACAAAGTTTTTGTTGTAGGAACATATGCTAAGGAGATTGATGGAAAAATATAAAGAGAAGAAGCGGGATCTGCATATGGTGTTCATTGACCTGGAAAAGGCATACGACAATGTGCTACGTAGACTGATTTGGGATAGTTTAGAGAGTTGAGGGCTTCCTGGGAAGTATATAGACTTAATTAGGGATATGTATGATAGGTCGGAAACATGTGTACGGTCGCCTGTAGGAGATACAATTTCCTTCCTTATTGAGATAGGACTTCACTAAGGGTCTGTGTTGAGTCCATTTCTTTTTGCGGTTATTCGGGAAGAGTTATCCAAGTTGATTTAAGAGATCGTTCCGCGGTGCATGCTTTTGGCGGATGATATTGTGCTAGATGCGAAGACTAAACAGTGCCTTAACGCGAGGGTAGATGAGTGGCGAGAAGCGTTAAAGGGCAAAGGGCTTAGGATTAGTCGTTCAAAGACTGAGTATATATGCTGTGATTTCAGTGGTATAGGCAGCGATGATACCCAAATCACCATTGAGGATCAAGGGGTCCCGCAAGTGACTAGGTTCAAGTATTTGGGGATCATATGTACAACAAGACGGTGAGATTGATAGTGATGTAGCCCATCGCATCCAAAGTGGTTGGGGTAAGTGGAGAACGGCCAGTGGAGTATTATGTGATAGGAGATTCCCAGCTAAATTAGAGGGGAAATTTTATAAGGTACCAGTTAGACCCGCTATGCTATATGGTTCAGAATGTTGGCCATCAAAAAGACACAAGCGTGTAAGATGGAGGTGGTAGAGATGAGGATGTTGAGGTGGATGTGTGGATACAAAATGTTAGATCGAATAAGAAATGAGATCTTTAAGGAAAGGTTAGGAGTGATTAGTATATCAAATAAGATCCAGGGAGGTAGAGGGAGACCAAAATTGACCTGGGAGAAGTGAATTAGGCATGATTTATTGAAGGTGCACATCTCTAAGGACATGGTATAAGATAGGACTTCATGGAGACGTAGGATTAAGGTTAAGGACTTTTAGGGTGAGTAAAATAGAGCCTTAGGTAGTGTTTGGTATGGTGGAATGGAATGAACCATTACGAGGTAATGAAAAAAAGTGTGTTTGGTTGGCTAAGGGAATGGAATCACTCATTCCACAAGGCATTCCATTCCCTCAAAACCATTCCATCCACCCCCCATGTTTTTTTTTTCATTCCATCCCTCATTCATCCTTTACTAACAACACCATAACCCACAACCACCACCCAACACCATCATCACCGCCTACCACCGTTGCCGTCACCACCCACCACCGTTGTCACCACCAACCACCGTCGATCACCACTGCTGCCGCCACCACCCACCACCACTGTCGCCACTCACCACCGTCATCGTCGTCGCCGCCACCACCTGCTACCATCCACCGCCGCCGCCATCCAACGCCGCCCACCACCGTCACCCACCCACCGCCGCCTCCACCACCTGCCACTGCCACTCACCACAATTTCCTTTACCCACCACTACCGCCGCCACCCACCACCACCCATCACCACCACTACCGCCGCCACCCACCTCCACCATCCACCGTCGCCACCACCGTCGCCGCCACCCACCACTGCTGCTACCGCCATATATCACCACCACCACCCACCACAACCACTCACCACCGATTTTATTCCTTTGTCTTTTCTTGCTTATCCAACAACACAAAGTAATGTTTTGTTTCATTCCCACATGGCAACCAAACATGACATGGAATGGTAATGATCTATTCCATTACCTCATCCATTCCATTCCCTCTCCATTCCATTACCACATACCAAACAGACCCTTAGTTTTTTTCTTAGGGACGTAGACTTGTTTACACTGTAGGGGGACTCTGTAGGTGATTGTCTTTTAGGGTGATTGTCTCATTTTATTTCATTTTATTTATTTATTATTATTATTATTATTATTATTATTAAGTATATTATTTTTTTTTTCTAGCTCAGTTTGTTGGTCCTTGGTTTATTTTGGAGTCGGGAGTCTTTATGAAAGCAGCCTTTTTATTTCCAGAGATAGAGGTAAAGTTTGCCTACATCTCACCCACCAGACCCTACATGTAGCTTGCTATTTGTGGGATTGACTGGGTATGATTGTTATTGTTATTGTTTTGTTGTAGGAACATCCTTGAACGAAGGTTTTGTCACAGGAAACATCCTTTCTCACTAACCTCGTTAGTTTTTCTAGTTAATTTCTCCTATACGGACCTTTCTTTCCAAATCTGAAATTTTCAAACTTTCCCTCCCTCTTCTCCTACCTTGCCATGTTTTTCCGACGAGTTCATTGCCAGCTCCGGCCAACCAACTCCGACAACTGGTTCATTGCCGGCTCCGGCCAACCAACTCCAGCCAACGATCTATATGAAGAATAAAAGACTGTTCATTATCCACATTTATTTTAGAGACATACTCATATATCTTATCCAAACTAAAAATCATAAAATCAAACATACCCATTTTTTAATTTGTGACATATATATACCCTTCCTTATAAACTTGCATAAGAATATAATGGTAGCATTATAGATCGTATTTAATGAAATGAATAAATTCTAAATACCAACATTTTGAATTGGTAGATATGATAGTTTACCAGTTTTCAGGGTTACGTATGCATGGTTTTTAAGTGTAATATGCCACCTAAAGCATGGTTTCTTCCTGCGTTGAGCTAATATTAGTTTATACCTAGAAAACAAACCCTAAAAAGACTATTTGTGTTGGAAAGTTGAACTATGCAGCAGGGTAAAGGTTACAGAAAAGATTAGAAGGGGAAACAAATGGAAACATACAATGTTGTATGCTAGTACTGCCCTTGATGCTTGAAATTGCTCAATATCACCCATCTTTTCCATTCAACCCTACCAATAAATCAATAGATCCCAATCCCATTTCCTTCTTAAGTGCTTACGAATCAATGGAAGTTAAAATTAAACACATATTACTCAAACATCACACAACTAACTAACCTAAAGAGGCTTAAAATTCGACTAAGCCAGTCGCCGGAGTTGTTTGGCCGGATCCGGCAATGAACTCGCCGGAAAAACATGGCAAGTTTGAAAATTTCAGATTTGGCAAGAATGGTTCCTAGAGGAGAAATTAACTAGAATAACTACCTGAAACCTGCAATTTTAAGCAAACGTAAAGGACGTTTTCTGTAATTTTATCTAAATACAATTTTGTTTTCAACAAAACTTATACTGGTATGTAGAGAAAAAAAAAACTAAACACATCTCTATAAACATACCTCCATAAACACATCTCCATATTTTGCTTTTTAAAAAAGAAAAACAAGTAAAGCTTCTAGAAACATTTAAGGGGAGGTCATGGGTTCAAATCTTATGAGAAGTAGAAATTTGCCGTTCAAAAAAAAAAAAAAAACACAAGTAATTAAAGACAAATGAAGTTAAATGTAAACTTAATGCGTTGAAGACATTTAACACTTAAAGTAAGGGACAAAATTAAACTTTAATGTATACTTTTTTTTTTTTTTTGATCGGCGAACAACTGTGTGGCAACCACCCTTGCGGGGCGCCGTGCCCAAGAATCGACTACTCGACCTCCAGCAGCCCCCGCCTTCTCCCGATGCGCGGAAACCCGAGCCCCACCCGCCCGAAGGCACGACAGTGTTATAGAACTCGGTAAAACCTCGCCGCCCGTCAGATTCGAACCGGCGCCACCCGTATTCGATCTTCACCCGGATACCAAACCATAAATGTTGAAAGTGGGAATTGATCCCATGATCATGACCTAAGTGAATATAAGCCTCTCCACCACTCCACCACTATGGATGGATAACTTTAATATATACTTAGTGTTTATGTTTATTAAACCATGCATTATTTTTCTTTTTTGATTTTTTTTAAATCTTTTTCATAGTAATAAAAGTGTGTCAAAGTGACAATGTTTAAAATACCGGTTCTTACCACCCGATAATGCCGGTAATGTTGTTTGCCGAGCTCGAGCCCGGTATGATAAGGGCCAGTTAAACTATCAAGCGGTAAATGTTATGTTCCACTGATAAATCCGGTAATACCGGTTTAAACAGTTACATTGGTTTTATTAATCTACAAATTCGATTTTTAAATCTTAACTTTTTTAATAAACTATTGATAGTTCCAAGATTTAAATTTTATAAGTCCATTCCATTGTTGCGTTCTAAGTTTAAATCGAGCACTTATGGAGTACTTTTTTGGATTTTTTATTATAATTATGGTGAGTTGAACTTGTATTATTAGGGAATTATAGGGTTAACTAGTCAAGCCCGTATTACTGACCGGTACTGCCGGTTGAACCAAGCCGGTATTACCGCCCGGTACTCCTGATTGAACCATTTTTGGTCCCTACCCAACATAGTTTAAAACCCGTATTTTAAAAAGTAAAACAACTGATACATCTGTTATAGTTAGTAATTGTGGTTAATAAATCTATTTGCTTAGTTTATAATTGTAAGGCCTTGAAATGTACCTCAACACCAATTAATGGTGATTTGTGATTTTAACTTTTATTGTACTAACACTCCCTTCCCAGTCAAAACGAGTTAAAGTGGCCTTAAGTTAACAGGTTAACAAGAATTAAAAGGGATAAAGTTAAAGAATGAGGTAGAGTTAAGACACGTTAAACCGTTTCCTTCAAATGAGGTAGTGTAAAGGAGAAAAATGTGAAAAATGTGATATCAAGATAGAGTTGAAATGGTTAAAGTATACCATGGCCTAAATTAGAAATGATAAGTATATTGCTTTTTAGCTTCTATAAATACAAAAGAAAAGCAAAATGAGAGCAACAACAAAAACCGAAAAGTTAAAAAAACAACACAATAGTTGTTTCCTTGTGTGTTGTAGCAGAGTTTAAGACATACTTACTTACCACCCATCTTATAGTGGAGTGGTACGAATGCTTAGTGATAGAAAACCTATGGCTGAAAGGTTATGGGTTCGATTTTTGAGAGCGTTGGATTTTACAGATTATTCAATTGCCGTGTTTTCAAGCAGGTGGATGGTTGGGTTTTTCCCGAAACTGGTTGCTGGTGGGCCAAGGCTCCGTCCGTCTGGGTAAGGGCCAGCTAGGGCTCCTTTGGCCATTGGAAGCCGCGTATGGAGTAAAAAAAACAAGAAAAAAAATATACATACTTACTTGAATGTTTATTTGAAATATTAAATGCGGTTTTATAAATTTCAAGTTACATGTATTGTCAGGCTCTTTAATAGACTTATCACTGTCTTTTTGTCTCATCATGATCATTTTATACATACTCTTGATTTTTACCGCACATGTATGATTGCCATTTATATACATTACAATTCATACTTCTAGTGTTTCATTTTATCATGTAAGTTGCATTACTAGCTTGATCCATTTTTCTTAGTTCATGTTCAATTAGGTATATAAGTTGACCATTGCCCTCACCATATTGTCATTCTATCTCACTTCATAATTCTTATTCACATATTGTGCGCCCATAAACATTTCAAACAACCCATTCATCATCGAGTTCGACTTACTTCAAGTAATGATATCATCTTATCCTATTTACATTCCAAAATAAATAGTAGCACCCACTATAAAAGTATATGTGATATGTATTTTAATTATTTTCTATAAATAATAATGAAACATTGCTCATCTCCAAACTTTCAAAAATAAAAGAGCACAAAAATAAAATGGGAATGTGTTATTTGAGTTTAGCTCTGGAAAGTTGGTTTAGTAAAGTTTATTGTTGACATGTAAAAGACAAAACATCATTGATGTTGTCACTTAAGTCATTTATTTGGTTTTCAAAAAGAGAACGATAACAGGACACTAATAGTAGCACCCACTATATAGTTTTCAAAAACCTTATATTTATTAATATTAGTTTATAGCAAATAAAGGTTTGTAACTAACAATCTTAATAATTTTTATAAATGTATTCTGTAAATTTGTAGAAACAAATATACACTTAAAATAAAAATTATGACATGTTATATATATATATATATATATATATATATATATATATATATATATATATATAGGGGATGGATTAAATAAAAACCCACTCAAATTGAAGAAACTCGGGAAACTCTGACTTCCCGAGCTTTTTATCATCTAAAAAAATTAGGGTATGTAATATACATGTTTTAAGAGTTTTGAGCCAAAAAAATCAAAAAAGCGCCGAGTGGATATTTTTTAAAAAAATAAATAAGTTTTTTGTGTTACATATGTTACATGTCTGTGAAGTGTGTAACATACGTTACACAAAAAAACTTATTTATTTTTTTTAAAAAATATCCACTCGGCGCTTTTTTGATTTTTTTTGGCTCAAAACTCTTAAAAACATGTATATTACATACCCTAATTTTTTCAGATGATTAAAAGCTTGGGAAGTTAGAGTTTCCCAAGTTTTTTCAAAATTTTGGGGTTTTTTATGGATACTTAGCCTATATATATATATATATATATATATATATATATATATATATATATATATATATATATATATACAGTGGTGAAGCTTGGTTCTTGAATTGGCAGGGGCCGGACTCAATTTCTTCCGATCGGTAGTGGTAAATCGGCGGGGCCGAACTCAACTCGGACTCAATTTACCTACGAAAATCGTAAATTTCTACCACTCCGCCAAAAAAACGGGAGGGGCCAGGGCCACCCCTGGCCCAATATATGCTTCGTCCCTATATATATATATATAAATTTCAAAGTGTTAATCTCTTCGGGTATTTTACATAGAACATCTATGTGTTATTTTATTTGTCTCAAATGAGATGATTTTTATAGCATAAGTTCATTGATGTGTTATCTCTATGATGCATTACATTTTTTTTATAATTATAATCATATATATTTTTTTATTGAATTATTGTTTCATTCCATATAATTGAGACGTGAATTTTATACTGGTCAAGTTCATATTCTTTAATGCATATTTATAAACAAAGATAACATCGACAAAAATGACATCGACTTAAGTGAGACCAAAGGGCATATTTATCACATAGGAAAACTTGGACCACATGTTTTGAAAAGAACACAACTTGGATATCATTACGTATTAATAAGACTTCATAATTAGTTATAATTATCGACTCAATGTAGTCCGGTTTTAATTGTTTCATGGTGATGTCCCTGCACACACAGCAAACTGTGATCTCTCTTTGCCCTCTCACTTTCTCTCGCTTGTAAAAATCCTTGTCTTCATCTTTTTCCTTATTAGTTTTTTCAAAACTTTAGAGAATTATGTAACCAACATTTATCAAATGACCTACAATCTCTGCAACAGAATTATGCAGTATGTTGATGTACAAATATGTTCCTTTAAACTAATAGTTATTTATTTTGTATCATATAAACATTTTAATAGAAAAAGGTAAGAAAATAGGGACAAAATCCATACAATCTTTAAACAATAATGGTTTCATAGGACTTTCGAGAACGCTATCATGAGAAATTCATCGTAGAGTTAAACTGGAATAATGTTTTGTGAAAAGACACCTTATATGATTAAAAACATTTATTATTTTAAGATGAAAAACTTTTTCTACATGAAATTGGCAACTACGTGGAGATTTTCTCTTGGCCGCTATGTGGATATTTTCACATTTTAGGTTATAAATATATTATGGGATAATTGTGCTTAAAATCCTCTTAAAATAAACTTACTTTTATAACACTTATATTAACTAAATAAAGTTTATAGATAACTAATGGGTTTAACACAATATTGCTCTAATGACAAAAATGTGTTAAAGATACAAAGATAAAATGATCGGCATTGAATTTTCGTATGAATCCAAAAGAGTTTTATTAAAAATTGATTTTTCATAAAAAAGTATTAGATATTTTTGTGGGTGGTGAGAAAGAGGGAGAGAGTGATTTTATAGAAATATATTTGAAAAATATATTTTCTACACATCAGCATCCACACGTGGATGCCAAATGTTAACTTTTTTAACACGTTAACATCTACGTAGACATCGATGTCATCATATACTAAGGGGCTGTTTGGATGATTAAGTGTTGAATCATTAAGATGTTTGAATGGTAAAGAGGTCTGATTGATTAAGCGCTGAATCATTAAGTTGGACCTCTTAATGGGTAGTAATCTTGTCCCACATTGGTAGGAGTGCCTCATTAAGGTTCAGCATAATTCAGTGCTTAATGGTTCAACAACATCTCAAATCTTAATGATTCAGACTTAACCATTCCATTCAGAAACTGAAACAAACGCGCTGAATGCTGAATCATTCAGCGCTGAATGGTTAAGAGCCTTATTAAGAGGCCTACCAAACAGCCCCTAAGACTAACAGGATTAGACCTCACTAATAAAAGGTTCGTTGAAAGAAAATAGATTAATAGTTGAGGCTATCGTAAAACA
Organism: Ambrosia x helenae; assembly: GCA_030844895.1. Lineage (NCBI taxonomy): Eukaryota > Viridiplantae > Streptophyta > Magnoliopsida > Asterales > Asteraceae > Ambrosia > Ambrosia x helenae. The sequence continues at coordinate 28,284,446 of CM061234.1, forward strand.
TTTTGGTAGTTGGGGTTGTTACAAGTCAATAAGTAAGAGCATCCAGAGTGGGGGGGCGGGAAAGGGGCGGGGGGGGGGGGGGGGTTTGAGCACCGTCGCCGTATCGGCGTGGAGAGCGGGGGAGGGTTTGGTTTGCCACATGTAGGATTTTTATTGGTTGGTTGTTTATAAATAAATAAAAAAAAACTCATCTGAACTAAAAAAAAAAAGAAAAACAAATTAAAATTAAAAATTAACAATGTTGGATATGAAAAAAAATAAAAGAAAAATTAAAAAATAAAAAAATTTAAAAAAACATTACATAATTAACCCTATTAAAATTAATAAAAACATTACATAATCCTAACTACTTATTACTAAACGTTACATAAGTAAACCTAAAATATTACATAATTAAACTACTAAACATTACATAAACACATAACATACTCCTAATTACTTATTAAAACCTAAACCCCCCAACTACGGGGAGTAATTGTCCCAGTCCTCTAGTGTATGTGGTGAAGGTGACACAGAACGGTCGCTATCGCGACCATCGGACCCCGCATCCGAGGGGAGCGGCAAGGAGAAGAAGTTGCCGAGTAGTAGTAGAAGCGTTCTTCTTCCATCACATCTCTAAGTGCTTCCAACTCCTCATCGTATGGCTCCCGAGGAGGATGGGTGGGTGTAGTCTGGTGGTGGGGGGTGGGTGTAGTCTGTTGGTGGGGGATCTCTTGCATCCGGGGGGTGGGTGCCGACAATCTAAGACGGTCTATTTCCCTCAGAGTGGTAAAGTAATCCAAAGCCCATACTAACTCCTCATCAGTTAAGTCTTCATCAGGAGGAGGAGCTGAAAAAGTTGGTTAAGTAGCAGGAGGGAGAGGAGATGAAAAACTTGATTGTGCAGGAGGAGGATGATGATAGAAAAAAGGTTGTGCAGGAGGAGGAGGAAGATAGAACAAAGGTTGTGCAGGAGGAGGAGGATAGAACAAAAGTTGTGCAGTAGGAGGAGGAGCAGAAGATGAAAACGTTGGTTGTGCAGGAGGAGGAGGAGATGAAAAAGGTAGTCGCCGTCTTTGGCGAGAGTATCGCCGGAGGCCGGAAGATCCGGCACCTTCGTAATAACGTTGGAAATTCATAGGGTCAGACATTTGGAAGTACCAAATGACATTTCATCCTCTCTTTCTCCCACCACTCCTTATAATCTAAAGGTTAAGATTATTTAAATCCCTAAAATTTATTAAGGTTATAGAAGATTAGATATGGAAGTATAAAGCAAAAGGCTGTAAAAAATCTTCTATAACAAAGCCTAAAATTTATAACTTTCGTTGTTAGTTAAATTTTATACTGTCTATGGAATTTCTGGTCAAATGATATTTTTTAGAAGTTACAACATCCGGATGTTATTATATATATAAAAAGTGAGTCAAAACTATGGATGACTCATATCACTTTTTAAAAGTTGATCTTTAAAAACAATAATATTAGAAAATTAAAAGCATTTTTCTAGCATGACAGAAAATGCTCTTTATATTTTATATATTCTCTCACTATACACATATGTCTCTATATATATACATACATGCACTTACACCAACATTTGTGGGTGCATTTAGTCTACAACACTTGTAAACCATCATTGTTCAATTCTCTGTCACCCAAACCTCACATTCCTTCACTTCTCTCTCTCTCTCTCTCTCTAAACTTTATTCTTATTTGGGCCGGACTATCCATTTCAAGACTTTTTAAGTTCTTGTTATCAACATAACAATGGATGAGCTAGAGCTTCCCAACCCAAACATGTTTGCAAATGACCCGAATACAAAAACGGGTAAACGGGGCAGAAATATGGATAACAAAAACAATAGTAAGCATCCGGTTTATAGAGGGGTCCGGATGCGTGCATGGGGCAAATGGGTTTCCGAGATCCGGGAACCCAAAAAGAAATCCCGGATTTGGTTGGGTACATTTTCAGACCCAGAAATGGCGGCACGTGCACATGACGTGGCCGCCCTGACGATAAAAGGTTCGGCGGCGATACTTAATTTCCCTGAGCTCGCCACCATTTTGCCCCGACCTGACACGTGCTCCCCACGTGACATTCGAGCAGCAGCTACTAAAGCTGCTGCTATGAACCACCTTAACCCCACCCCAATGCAACCCACACCCTCCACGTCATCAACATCATCCTCGTCCTCCGCAATGTCCACGTTGACATTAGATGAGGTGTCAACTGGGACACCGCGGGCGGATGAGTTGGACGAGATAATTGAATTACCTAGTTTGGAGGGGTATGACTCGGCCGAGTCGAGAAACGATTATGTTTTTGTCGACTCGGGTTGGGATTACTACTCTTCGACGTCGGCATGGACCGTTGATTGCGACGTTGGATATTTTGCCGGAGAGACCGGCGGCACCTTTTTTACCGACGCGTACTCATGGCAACATTATTGAGGGAACATTCAAAAATAATATTGTGACTATATTTCCTCTTTTTTCTTTTTTTATATTTATATATAACAATTTGTTTGTTGTCCTTTTAGATTATTGGAAATTTTTTTTATTTCAATATTTTGAAAGGGCTAGACTGCTAGAGTATTTATCTAGGTTTAGTTATGCATTTCTTTGAAGTTTGTTGTGTACAACTCTTAAGAATAATTTAAGAGATCGGATTAAAAAAGAAAACAGCAATGTAGAATATTAGCTATGTCGAACACTATGCTGTGTTCCCGAGTTTTATAAACCAAAGAAAAGAGAGAAAGATAATTAAAGAGAGAAAATAAAGGGAGTGAAAAAAACATTTAATTAACTATTGTGTTTCGGAGTTTGATGGAAATAAAAAGAAGAGTAAGTACCTTATGTTTAAAAAGTCATTTCTCTCTATTTTGAGAGGATGAGAAATGAATGAAATAAACTAAAATTTTCCTTTAATTTCTCTTTTTAAAAAACTTTGAAACACTCTTTTCAAATCCCTTCTTTTTCTATGTTAAATGAAACTCGGGAACAAAGCGTACAGGTTGGAGCGAAAATAACTTTTATTTTGTATGTATTTGATGTTTTAAGGTGAATATAAGCTACTTTTTCAAGTCTTTGAATTCTTATACAGTATTTCTAAATGGCGAATGTTTTTGAATTATTGTTAAAATGTATTTGATGAATTGATGTTCAAGTGATCAGTATTTAAAAAAAAAAAAAATTCATGTTTAATACTCTTTGACCCTATGTAGTCGGGCGCTATTTGGAGCTTGAAAAGTATCATAGCGCCCCCAACACTATTACATGGGGCGCTATGGGTTAAAAATCAGCCAAAGCGTTATGTTTATAACGCCGGACATCAAGAGTCAAAACCAATCAAATGTAGCCACGTGTACAATTCAAACAAAAATATTATCAAACGGTCAAAATAGGGGCGCGTTATGTTTTTCCCACCACTATTACACCTCATTTTGAATTCAAGCCCCATGCTGACTCAGCTGTCACTTAAACCAATGAAAAACAAAGGCCTTATGTTTTTCTAAGCCTCACTACACATAGTATTATCGACAAAAATTTAAGAGTCAACACACCTTGGATCCATCTAGGTAAGGCTGGTTGGCCGATGTGAACACTGAAAGCTAGAGTGACAATATTTGTTATTTTGTACATATTTGATGTTTAAAAAATATTATTTGGTACACTTTCAAGTCTTTGAATTTTTTTTAACGGCCAACAACTACGTGTGTGTATATATATATGCCCCACAAGAAGGTGGAAAACAAAACACAAACACCAAACTCAAAACAAAAAAGAAAACAACTAAAAAAGAATTACAAGAGATCATAAACATCAAACGAAACCCATTTATCTTAAGAAATCATGGCCGCCTTGACTCTCTTCGTAATCCACATAAAAACGTCTTCATGGACAGGGGACAAGGGGGTTTTAACCTGGTTATAATTAGTGTGTCATTAATTTTATTCAATAAAGTGTGAAAAGTAACAAGTACGTGTCATTAGTATTATAACTTTAGTAGTTAATATCATGACGGTGACAATAAATAATGGGAAAATCACCAAAATGCCCTGTTGACTGAGGGTTTTACCAAAATGACCCCTTCTTGTCTCTTTAGAAAGACGGGTCACGGCTCCCAAAGGGACTGAACCGTCTCCGGAGACGCTTTAGTCTACAACCAATAAAAATGCAAAACGTGGCCGACCTGGATCTCGAAGACTGTGTGGCGTCTCGGGAGACGTGTCAGAGCCGCCAAGACGGCTTCTGTGGGACCTAGAGACGTCTCACTGACTGCCGGGCTCAAGCCGTCTTCGGCTAGGCTTGAGCCGTCTCGGGAACCACACCGAAGACGTCTCAGACCTGCAAAAGACGTTTTCGGTGGAGACGTTTCACATTTCCCCAGCCATCTCCTGAGACGGCTTAGGGTCAAAGCCAATAATATAATGACGCCTGGCCGGATTCGTCTTAGGTCTCTTCGTCTCCGGTGAATCCCGAGACGGTCCGATGGTTCGGTTGTCCACCTCAACTCTATATATACCAGTCTCCATCCCAATCTCCGTCCCATACCACGTCCGACTCCTCCACTACCACTAACACTTACCACCGTCGTCTCATTCATACAAAAAAAAATGGCACCTCAACGATGGGCTGATAAACAAGAAATTGCACTGGTTTCAGCGTGACAACGTGTCGAAGATAGCCCACACCAAATAAACAAGTGGTACCGTATTTACACGAATACAATCGGCTGGTGGATAGGTCTGACCGAACCATCGACTCATTTAGCCGTAAATGAAATGACTTGAACACGAAGTGCCAGCTTTTCAACGTGTACCACTATCGAACACTTCAAGTGTTTCCTTCAGACATGCCGGAAGACGTCGCCATCATATATACCAAAGCAGAGTATCAATCCAAGCAGCGTAAAGAATTCAAACACGTGTCGGCTTGGCAAATGATGAGGGGCCGTCTTAACGCGTAGTTATTTAACTTTTGTAATTTTATGTTTTTATTAATCTTATGTTTCTATTAATCCAATGAATCTTATGTCTATATTTTATGTTTTTATTAATCCAAATACTACAAAGATTAATCCAATGAATCTTATGTTTAAATATTTATGTTTTTATTAATCCAAATATTACAATATTACAATTTGTAACACGACAAATATTACAAAAACTGGACTATTACACGAACAATACACAAACTCGTTGCACACGTCGTCCACCGAGACGTATCCGTTGCACACGTCGACCACAGAATGTAGTTAGCAGTAGGGGAGGGGAAATTACTTCCCAAATTTACTTGCTTTGAACCTTGTTTGAATGGTGTATGTGCTCTACACAGACAAAGAATCGAACTTGCCAATAATGTAGATCACCGCATCATCAATGCATTCTACACGGGTTAACCCACGCGCAGATGCAACAACGATCCAAGTAGCTGTACGCAGATGAAACAACAATCCAAGTTTAATTAGACCGTACAATATTTTCATAAGCCGGTAGGCTTCGGTTGGAAAAGTGGAGGATTTAAAAATGTCATTGATTGGAAAGCTGAAAGGTTTGATGAAGGTTTAGTATAGATGATAAAGAGAGGGTACAAATTCTGTTAAGTGAAGTGGGGTATTTATATACATTGGTGAGACGGTTTCCCGAGACGACTTAAAGTCATTTCACGGTTCCCGAGACGGCTCAAAGACGTCTCACGGTTCCCGAGACGGCTTTGGAAACTGTCGCTTTATTTAATTTAACCTTCTTACCGTGCATTTTTTTTGGATATAAATAGAAGAAACCGTGGTTAAAACTTACAACTCACACAAACAGTAAAAACTAAAAAAACACACACCCGCCAAAATATGATCACATGGACCGAAGAGGAAGAGATGGCCCTGGTTTGCCACAAGGATGCCTCAAATGACCCGGAAATTCAACTCATCCCTCCCCCCCCCCCCCCCGGGACGATGGGTCGGCCTTCCCCCCGTAGGGGCTTTGGGCTCGAGTGTTTAGCAACTTCGTTGAACACGTTGGCACCAACACCGTCCATGAACTCCAGTTCAAGTGGGGCGACCTCAACATCAAATGTGAGAGGTGGAACACCCTATACGAGCAACAAGTTACGGAAGACCCGGAGCTTGATGAAGAGTTGGCTATCGAATTCACTTAGTATGAGTATGGGGTTCGATACGGCAACGACTTCGACCATGTCGAGGCATAGCGATTGTTGTGCCCCCAACTTTAAGTTTTTTTCTTTGTTATGTATTTTTTTATGTTTTCATATTATTATGTTTAATATTTAATGAAATGTTTTTATTTATGTTTTATATTTACTTTTAGAGTTGAAAACAAAGAAAATTATTTAAACAATTATAAAATAAACCGTAAAAATTAAACCAAAGTCAAGATTTCTCTCGGTAAAAACGGTAAAAACAAAGAAAAATAAACGATAAAAACAAAGAAAATAATTAAAAACATTATAAAATAAACGGTAAAAACAAAGAAAAATAATTAAGGGAATCCGTCTCGTGAACCGTGTGACAGACGACTGGAGACTGGAGACGGTTTAGGTAACCTTGGAGACGGCTCAAGCCAAGCTGAAGACGGCTTGAGCCCAGCTATGACACGTCTCCCGAGACGCCACACAGTCTTCGAGATCAGGTCGGCCACATATTGCATTTCTATTGGTCGTAGACTAAAGCGTCTCCGGAGACGGTTCAGTCTCTTTGAGAGCTATGACCCGTCTCTCTAAAAAGACGGGAATGGGCCATTTTAATAAAACTCTCGGTCAACAGGCCATTTTGATGATAGGAAGATTGAGGTGACGCAAAGAAAAACACATTATGCAGAATATTTATATCATAAAAACACATAAACGTGCTTCACTTGACAACGAAAAAGAATAATAAATTATTAAACTCAGAAATTATGACAAACCCCATAGGTCTGAAATAATGAACCATTAATACAATTATTATATCGTACAATTATATCAAATTATCCTTTTAGAAAAAGAACTTGTCAATGATATGTTGAACTAAATAACTGAAGTTTATTCATACTGAAACTGATATATTTAATTTTGTTTGAATTTTTATAAGTGAAATTATCTATATCTAAATAGATTATACAGTGATTGGTGGGTACACATTGCACTTGGTGGTGAGGCTATCACCACCCTTAAATTCTCGCAAAAAAAAAAAAAAAATTAGGTTATAATTAACCCTGTATTTATTAATTTATATTTTTTATTTTTATCCTTACTATTATTTTACTATATAATAAATTAAGTTATATCTCGAGATAGACAAATATAATACGAAGTAACAAAATGTGTGTTACGATGTAGTATAGAAAATTAGAAATTAACGTGAATAAGAATGAAAGTATATATTAAAGAGAGAATGTATGTTTGGATGAGGTGTGAAGGCAGAAGTAACCAATGCATGCGTGATTGAGGCGACGGTCTGTAGGTCATGTAGCTTTTTTTACCAATAAATAATAAATGGTTTTTAATAAGCGGAAATATAAAAAATACTAATTAAGAAAATAAATATTAAACAAAGAAGAGACAAATCTAATAGAATATATCCTAAATTTGACCTGAATGAAAATTACTTAGCGATATTGTTGAGAAATAGAACGTGATGATGCAATAGGAGCGAAAATTGACGATGAAAAAAAAAAAACAAACCCTTACTCATGTTAATATAAATATACCAAAGTAACGATGAAAGTACTTTTCACAAAAAAAAAAAACGACACTATTGAAAATAAAAAAACTTCAATCTCTATAACGTACTCAAGCAAGAAGAAAAAGATAATAGGAGTTAAGTGGTTTGTACCAATTAATAGGTTCAGCACGAATATATCACCCTGAATCCCTGACTTTTGTCAGTGTAACACCCCGAAAATATGTTTTATCTAATCACGCTAGTTTGTGTGTGTATATATATATATATATATGCAAGATGTAAGTTAAATGTATTTAGGTAATAACTTATTTAAAAGTTATATTATGTAGTGGTCCAATATAGCTTTGAACCTAATTTAATTAAGGAATAATGGAAATAAATAATTCAAACTATTGACTATTGGCCAATAACAGTCCTAACTACGAAAATTATCAATAGTGGTCTCAGCTTTCGACATATTGGAATATAATGGACCCAAACTAACGGAGGTCTAACTCCGTTAGTATGATGCTGACGTGGCATCCTAGGTGGCAAAATGATTCTATGTGGCATCCGACGTGGCATCCTAGGTGGCAAAATGATCATATGTGGCATCCTACGTGGCATGCCACGTCAGCATCACACTAACGGAGTTACACCTCCGTTAGTTTGGGTCCATTATATTTCAATATGTCGAAAGTTGGGACCACTATTGGTAATTTTCGTAGTTGTGACTCTTATTGGCTAATATTCAATAGTTGGGATTATTTATTTCTATTCTTCCTTTAATTAAAACCCAAAAGAAGAAGGGCTAATGTTGATAACTAGCCTAACTCTTAAAAATTTTGCATTTTTTAGAGTTAAAAAAACACACATTGTGTGGGATAAAAATGTCGATGGTTACAAGGAGAAGAGAGAGGGAAAACCTAAGCTTCAATCCTTGCCCAAATTCAGCAAATCGACACTAATTTCTTGTGATTTAGGGTGAAAATCCATCTTCTTAAGCCTTGGATAGTTGCTACACCTAGGGTAAAGTTCTAGATTTTGATTTTTTAAAGTGGGTGTTGATAGATGCTTGATGGATTCATCAAATTAAATTAATTTCGTTACTTTTCTTGAGTTTATAAATTATGGTTTTGTAAGAAGTTGAAGTCATTAGGAAGTGGGTTCTTAGTATAATCTTAGATTATATAAAAATTACCCATGGAGTGACCTAGAATGTGGAAATTTGTTAGTATAGATGATGTTACTAACAAAAGTTATGTTGAAATTGCAAGTTATAAGGATTATAACATTAGTTCCTTACTAGAAAAGTTAGATAAGAAATAACGCCTACAAGGTGTATAATGAAATGCTTCAAAGAATGAGAAACTACGGATTTAAAACAAGCTTTCTGAAATGGGTAAAAGTGAATGTTTGAACATGCACGATTTAAACTTATATGGTGGGTTGTAATTGATAATGTGCACCTATATGGGTATGCTAGAGGTGTCTAAAGAATTTTCAAATGTGTTGTACAAGTATTTACACCATTATATGAACAATATGTGTTTTATGGTAGTCCCGACTTCTGAAAACCTATCATAGATAGCCTAGAAGTGTTTAACCGATGATACGTTTGTCTAATAACCCTTAGTTTTCCAAGACTTTGACTTTGTATATTTGTAAAAGTGTTTAACGTTTGACGCGACCACACACGACAAGACCCGACATCCAGTTGGTGACTTGTTATTTCAATTTAACAAGCATATATGGTTCCCATACTATCGAACAACTCAGGATATCAAAACGACTTTGGACTAAAAAAACTTTGGCCCTTAGAGTTGGCCTGTTAGACTACCGAATGATGTTTCCCAACCACCATCCTGCTCGAGTTTGAATCAAACGAAAATGTGTGGAACTAGAGACAACGAAACTTATAATACACAAAGCATAAGTGGTAACGAGACTAACAATAATCGATAGGGATACCTTGATCCAGCTTCCGGTTTCTCTGATACCAATCTGTCACATCCTCAAATTCCACATGCGGGGTTTTACCGCGAGGCGCGTGACACGCCAGGATCCAAGTCAACAGTGTCACAACCACGCCAACGGCGGAAACACGTGGCGCAATGCTCGAAAGCATATCAAAGTCAAGATTAAAACCATATTTAATTAGAAAATATTATTTTATTAAGATGTCGAAAATGAGTATCTTGTTACAACATTTCACAAAACCACAAACAACAAGTTTCATACACGGGGTTATTCCATCTAAGTCCTAACCCAATGTAAAATAATGATGAAACACCGACAAGTATCCGACATCCCATATTCCGCCGCACTAGCCTCATATCTATTCAGCACTTAGTTACGTGAAAGATATGTTTAAAAAGACATCAATATATAAAATATTGGTGAGTTCACAGGTTTTAGTTCCATAAAACAACATGTGTGGAACAAACACAATTAGTAGCCTTTGTAAGGAGTAGCTAGCTCCTACTAAACTACGATGACGAACAATCCCTTGAGCCTATAACCAAACCAAGACTAATAATAATGCCCCGCGAGCAGAGGTTGTTTCTCAGAAAACAATACCTTAGTTCATAATACGTGCACCCCTGGCATACACAGTTGCATAATCAACGCTATCGATTAGGGGCGGGCCTTGTCAGGCACCAATAGTACTATCCAAATATTCCTTCGGTTCTCGATTTCAACACACGCACAACATACGAGTAAATGGTTAGAGTAGCGAGGACTCACCCCAAGTAGTGTACAAACAACAATACCTAAGTACTCATCATGCCACTTCTCACATTTTAACATTTAAAAACATTTTAGCAGGTAACAACATTTGACAAACATATCTTTCTCCCAAAACAAAACAGTAAAAAGGGGGCATGAAATTCACCTGAAGTACAACATGCAATCACCTAGCAGAGAATAGCAAGTTTGAGGTCAATCACCTACGAACGTCCTAGTGCGTATAAGTCACTAAGTTTATAGCACGTGTTATCCGGTAAGTTGTACGCCCAACCCCTAACACCACTATTAGACACAATTCCCCGTTTAATTAAACATATGTCCTAGGATTGTTGGTGATGGATTACCCTTGTTATGAGTTACACTTATATTTCCGTATTAATTAACTCACAATACATTATCCTCGACTCGACTCACTTTACCGTATAATTATTTTCCCATTAAATAATTATACCAGGATCTTGCCAATCGATATTTCATCTACACACTCGACTCGACTCACTTTAACATATATTTATTTTCCCATTAAATAAATATACTAGAATCTTGTCGATTCGACAACATATTTTACTTTTTAAGTTTGCATGCTTAACTTAGTTTTAAACGTGTAATCGTTATAGATTATTTAACGTTAATTCTCTCACGAATATTTTCCCACACTTAGGAAAGTGTTACACATTTTTCACCCACAAGTAATCTTATATATATTAGTTCCAAAATATATGTATGTTGGGTCAAAGATGATTGACAAGCCAGTATAAACCTTAGTCTGAATCACTTTCTGCAAATTTTGCTAAGTATAGAAAGTACTGAAGAAGAAGAAGACAAAGTACTAAAGAAGCTGATACAAGTGCTGAAGAACAAAGTGCTGAAAGGTGAATCAGACAGAACACCTGAAGAACAACTTTGTCATCGGAAGTTGTTTGGTCTTTAGCAGTTTTCGTAGAAGATTCCCAGCACCCTTACTTCAGTGGTTTCTGTATTATATTAGTTTTTGTTACTTTATGTACAAGTTCCAATACTACAGCCTGTTGTAGTATTATTATATTGTTTCAATACTTCCAATGTACGTATTGTTCAGTCTATAAATAGATGTGTTCACCCCTTCTATTTTAGACATCTTTTGCAGTAAACATTTCTAATATATTTGAGAATCATTTCAAGTAACTTATTACTGTTTTATTCTTTAACTGTTTGATTCTCATTAACCGCTTTTGTTCTACAATTGAGGGGGAGCAATAACTCCAGTTAAAAGTGATACTTTAACTTAGAACACTTAATACATTCCGCTGTACATTTACTTTGATATATCTTACCAAGTGTTCTTAGAAGACACTGTGACAAACTGTAAGAACTGATCCAACAATTGGTATCAGAGCTCTGGTTCATCTGATCACATATCAATCTAACAAATTGAGAATCAGACACAGGCTCTTATAGATATTCAATCTTGGATAAAAGTTCACTTTATCAAAACATCCATCACTTTAAGAAATCATTGATCAATCAAACTTCTTAAAAATGGATCCTCATAATACTGGATCTGCAAATAAGCTTCCCATGCTAGTCAGAAATGAATATAATATCTGGCAAAGAAGGATGGACATACTTTATCACAACAAAATACTGGCTGTTGGAGGTTTGTCATGTATGGACCCCATAAACCAGTAACTGCAGATTTATAAACTAAAGTAGAAAAAGAAAAAGAACCAAAAGACTACACTGATGAAGATTTCATAAAACTTGAGCTAGATGCTAAGGCTTTTTCAATGTTGGCAATGGCTCTCCCAATTGAAATTTATGCTGGGCTCTTACATTGTGAGAGTGCCAAAGAGTTGTGGGATTGTCTCAAAGAACAGTTTGGAGGAAGCAATGAGGTGATTGCCAAAACAAGAGAAATTTTGGCTCTACAATATGAAACCTTTATTCATGTTAGTGGAGAAACTTTGACACAACAATTCGGAAAATTTTCTTCATTAATATCTGAGTTAAAGTTAAATGGTTAGACCTATACAAACTCATCTATGTTGCATAGATTTTTAAGGTCTTTACCTGAAAAATCGGAAACCTATTCAATAGTCCTCAGATCAGGACCAAATTTTGACTCCCTTTCACTCATAAAATTACATGGGATATTACTAACTTTTGAAAGACAAATCAATCAAAAGAAAACGTTACAAAACTCTGGAAAACCTGCTGATGACTATATTCCAGGTAGTACATCACTATTAGGACAAGACGCACTAACTTGCTCTAATGATTTTGGATCTTTTGATCACATTGACATAACTGTTGGGATCTCATCAGAAAGATCATATACAGCTTATGACAATGAAGAAAATAGTCAAACTACTGATAATATGTGTTTCATTCTTGATGACTTGAAAAATTTCAGTAGTGATAACTTAGAAGAAATGGACATATTGCATCAACTGGCCATGTTAAGTATAAAAACAAACAAATTTTACAAACGGTCAGGTAGAAAATTTCCAGGACTTAACAATCAAACAAAAATTGGTTTTGACAAAACTAAGTGTCAGAAGTTGGGACACTTTGCTAGAGAGTGTAGAACCTCTAGCTATAACTAACCACTGTCAGGAAATCAAACTAACTCCAGTTATAACAGGAATTTAGGAACACAAGGAAGTGCACATTTTGTACAGGCACAAGCTCCACAAATTCATTATATGCCTCAAATACAATATGTACAGATGCCTGCTCAACAATAAGGCCAACAATAAATGCCTTACATTCCTGCAGCTCAGCCTCCACAACCTTAACAACCCACTTAATAAAGTTTATTTACTTCTGGGTATGTTGATTGGAGTAGTCTTCCTTATGATACATCTGAATGCAGTTCAGATGCAGATAATAAAGTCTTTGATATCAACTGGGGAGAACCTGATAATGGCAGAAAGAACTTTGCCTTGATGGCTTTTGAGGGATGCTCCTCTAATTCTGCATTATCACGGGTATCGCAAGAATCTCTTTTAAACTTATGCTCAAAATCTTGTAAGGAAGCTTTTGCTTTAAAAAGAGAAACTAATGTGCATCTACAGGGTAAAGCCAATGACTCTGAGAGAAAAATGACCCAAATGAAATGTGATTTAGAAAGAAAACTTGCTTCAAAGACAAATGAAATTTCTAAATTGACAAATAATGCTATTGAAACCCAAGCACAAATTAAAATCATGATAGAAAACCTAGGAAATGTCAGAAAAGAGCTTGCTGACTCCAAGGTTGATTGTGAAAATTGGGTAGAGTCATGTAGAGGTTACCAAATGCTGCTTAACAAACAAACTGCATCAAATGTTAAGTTGGGCATAGGGTATAACCACACAGAATCTCCAATTGATTTTTCTCCCAAAACTACTGATGATAGGAGTAAAATAGTTCAAGATCAAACTTCTGATTTGAAAGAATGCACATATTTTCATCATAACTTTCTAAAAAAATGCAAATGAAAATTCTGCAGAAGTTAAAACAGCTGACATTAAGTCATCAGTAGTTACAAAACCATGTGAAGTATGTGGTCTATTTAACCACATAACAGAATTTTGTAGATACATGAAAGGAAATCAGTACAACAAGAAAATTTTACTACTGGTTGTGGGAAAACAAATCAAACAAGATTTTGAAAACATTTTCTATCCCAACAAAGAATAACCAAGTAAAACATTTCCTCAGAAAAAAGACTAAATCTCAACACCAGCCTTTTTCTCAAAATTCTATTTCAGAATTTAGACACAAACCATCAACAGTTTCACAAACTGCTGAGGTTAAAAACTTAATAGATATGGTCAAACTTTTGATGACCAAAGTTGATGGTGAACATCAACAGGGTTCCACCATTGCTCTCAAAAGCAAATCCATGGCCAAAATGACATAGATTTCTATAAATGGTCCAAAACAAACTGTTACTCTTACAGTTCTCAAGAGTAAACCCAAAGCCAAAATGGCTTGGGTTCCTAAAACTGACTAATCTACTCTTTGTGCAGAGGGTCTCCAAGGTCTAAACAACATTTGGTACGTTGATAGTGGAGGCTCTATGCACATGACAAGATGCAGGTACCTGATCAACAATTTCATTAGTAAAAGAGAAGGATTTGTGTCCTTTAGGAACAATGCCAAGGGATATGTGCTAGGATATGGCAATGTGTCCTCTGGTAAAGTACAGTTTGATAAGGTCAATCTAGTTGAAAATTTAGAGTACAACTTGCTAAGTGTCTCTCAAATGTGTGATAAAGGATATTCTTCCTTTTTCACCAAAACTGCTTGCAAGATTATCTCACCAGAAGGCCAAAAGTTGATAGAGAAGATAATTGAAGATAACAATCATCAAAATCTTAGATAGTCATCCAAACAATTTTCTTAAATCATTAACATATCAAACACATAAGAATCCCCATGTTTTAGATCATCAAAAACTATCTTATGCTTGTGTTTTAATATTAAAAACCCATGTAGATGTTTTGATATAGGTTAGAATCGGTTTTTCAAAGGTTTTCAAAGATTGAAACTCATAAAAACCAGGTCTGGACCTTTAGGGTTCAAAATAACAACTTAACAAGAGCTTAGGATGAATACCTCACCTTAGATATTGCTTGGTAATGGTGACTTAAGATTGGAAAAGATAGATTTAAGCTTGTAGTGGAATGGTTATCTGTGAGTGGTTGCTTAAGGGACCCGAGTTTGAATCCTACCAACCCACAGGTTGGGTTCTTTTTATTTTTTATTATCATTGGTTTATATATATATATATATATATATATATATATATATATATAGTGGAAGTATATGGAGAAAAACCCTCTTAAATGAAAAGACCCTAAGAAACTCAACCCTTGGTCCATGTTGTGCCACATCATCCAAGTTAATATTACACCATATTATATTATAAGGGGTACTTTGGACATTTACACTATCACCTTTCTCTCTTTCCCTATATATATTATTTTTCCCACCTCTCTCCCTTCATTTCTTTTATTTCAAATTCAAATGCAGACCATTACTCTCTACCATCCCCTCTCTGTCTCTCTCAAGAACAACCACCACCACCATCACAACCACCACCACCGCCACCACAACAGAGCATCAACATCTTCGGTAAAAAACAGAGCATCGAATAATACTAATCCGGCATATGTACTGTTTCTCTCTCTCCTTCCTCTTCCCTTTTTTTCCGATCTGTTCGTGCCTCAACTGAGCAGATCTGTTCATCCCTTTTTTTTCCTCTTCCTTTTTTTATGATAGGTGTCATTATATCTAGAATGTCGACATTAATTAATTGTGTATCATTATGCTAATTGCCATTCTATCTAGAATGTTTACGTTTTTTTTGTTTATTATCATTATTAGTCACATGTTTTTGGAAGTGCTAATTCATATTTTCACTGTTTTGCTTTTTTTTTTTTAAGCTGATATGTTTTATTTTTTTTAGAATAATTATAATAAAAATTATGGTTAGAATAATAATATTAAGAATAAGTTGTTACGTTTTGATTTGTGCGTTTTGTGTTATGTTTTGATTTTGTTAGGTTTTTGGTTTTGTTAGAATAATAATAATAACAGTTTTGGGGATAGCTTTTGTTTGCATACCAAGTGTTCAATCAAATGCTTGAATGAAAAAAAAAACTTATATTAACCTTTTTGATTTTTATTATTATTATTATTATTATTATTATTTTGTTTATGTTAGATTTGTTATTGGATTGGAGACATGAGGTTGATAGATCACATGTGATTGATGAACAAATGTGTAGTCCTTTTATGTTAGTATATGCTAACACATGTTACTGGTGTCCCATTATATGTTTGAGGATCCCAACTAACAGGTGTTAGGGTCCATATGACATACGTTATTTTCGGTAAACCATATGTTTTAAATATGCTAACACATGCTACTGATGTCTTTTATTATATTATATATTTCATGAATATGAGGATAATTTTTTTGGTATATGAATTTGGATTGGTTCTAATTTGATTTTTTAAATTTATTATTGTTGGATTTTTCAAACCCTATTAATCATATTTTGAGGAGTTGTATTAACATAGTTGTAAAAATCGCGCTTAGACTTGATTAGTTTCCGATTATGTGTTTGAGGATCCTAACTAACATTTGTATATGTTCTAGTGTTGGTTTTCACGAAGAGGCTAGGAAGAAGGCGACGTTGGCGATGTGGCTGTGGTAAGTGATGTTTATACACATGTTAGTGATGCTAACACATGCTAGTATATGTCTAACTAACAGGTGTTAGGGTTCATATGACATACGTTAGTATATGAAAACTGAAAAAGGGTTTATTCTTTTTAGGGTTCATATGACATACATTATTTCAGAAAACATATGTTAGTAAACGCCCTATCACATGTTAGTAATGTTAACACATGTTAGTATATACCCAACTAACATGTGTTAAGGTTCGTATGACATACGTTATTTTCAGTAAAACATATGTTTTAGAATACACTAACACATGTCATTGATGTCCCATTATGTGTTTTGTAAAGCCCAACTAACACGTGTTACCTTTTTTTGTAGGTGAAGAGATGTTTTGAGTTAAAGATGATGATGGGGATCAAGAACGAAACATAGCTAGATCTTTTCTATGTTGTTATGATAGTTTTTTTTTTGAAAATTCACAAATAATTATGTTTGTATTAAACGTTTTTTGATATGTTTTAGTGTTGATTGTTATGATCATTTTTATCATTTCTTAAATAAATACACATTTTATGTGTTCTTTTATTATGTTCTTTTAGTATATGCCTGGTAACACATGTTAGCGATGTCTCACACGAGGTCAGAATTTTTTACCACAACACTACCGTACGTTAATATTCATGCTGGAAAAGTGCCATAAAGTAGGAAAGAGATGACTTGACAAGTGTCAAATCAACTTTTTTAAACCTAGGATTCAGAAAATTAAGATTACCATATTGCCCTTCTTCCACCTTTTTAAGCAAGTGGCCCACTTGCTTTTGATTATTAATTGAAATTAATTTGATCAATGGTCACCATAGAGTTTGCAGGGTTTTTCCAAAAGATGGGGTTTCCACATTATCCACCCCCTATATATATATATATATATATATATATATATATATATAGGATCCAGATATTTTGAGAACTCCTATGAGTTGTGAGAACCATAGGAACTCACTTTATAACCACATACTTTTTTTAATCAAAAATGAATATGTAATCCATAATTAATCAACATTAAAATAATGAATAAAATATTAATATACTTATACGTGGATAAAATTATCTTACACCGGTGTAATTTGGCGTAGATTAATGTATTTTTTTTTAATTTTTTTTACAGAGGGGTTACGTGTTTTTACACGAGTGTGCAAAATTTTTTTTTTTTCGCATTTTATGTCGAGTTCTCAAAGTATCCTAACCCTATATATATATAGGCTTTTGTTATTTTCAGAATAGTGTTTAATATTTATAATGAATTCGTTTTTGCTCCAAAAATCATATAAAATTAGGTATAGTATCTTGACACCTCATGAAAAATTATCATATTTTTATTTCTGGAAAATAAATTATTTTCGCATTTTTATTAATTTAAATTGTGTTAATCATAATTAGCTGATTAAAAATCATATAAAATGATTTTAATATCAAAATTTTTGAAAAATTATTTCTTACTATACAAAACTAGAATAAAAATTATTGATTCAGAAAACAATTATGGTTATTGTTTTTCTTATTCTTAATCATTTAAATATGATTTAAAGTCATTAAATAGGTTTTTTAATGCAAATAAATTTAGAGAAATTATGGAAAAATTATTTTCACTATTTTACATTAGAAAGTAATTATTTTTCATAAAAATATTATTTTTGGACATAATCCTGTATTTTTTTCCTTATTTATGCTTAATTGGTCATATTAAATCATTTATTTATATATAAATTATAAAACTTGTTTTTAAATATTTTTTTTATAAAACAAAATTATTTTTAAGTTTAAAATCACAAGTGTTAATATTTGACTTATTTTCATAATTATTATACATTTATGTAATTAATTATAATTATTGCAATTATATAATTTAGTTATGTTGGTTAACTAAAATCTTTTAAAAAATTACTTAGAATATTTTTCTTCAAAATATTCAAATAGTAATAATTATTTTGCTTAGTCATATATTTGAACTTTAAATCATGTTATAGTTTTTGAATTAGAAATTATTGTTAAATTCAAATTATTGTAAAACTTCATTTTTTTCCCCGACACAGCCTAGCAAACCCAAATGCTTTAGATTCTATATGCCTTAGACTTTTAAGTTATTTTCCTCATCAGTCTCCTTATATGTATAGGTTGATTATTCGAAATTCACATTTTTTATTTTGTGACGAGCTTTATTGGATTTTTTGCGCGTAGCAAACTATGAGTATACTTATCCCCTTTTATGTTTTTACACGTTTTGTGGTGTTTTGTGTACACATATTAAACATACACATGAACTAATTCATAAACATTTTACATACAATTTATATACGTGTTACACTGTTTGGATTGACAACCTTCCTAGTGGAAAGTACTTGTGTGTGTGGGGGGGGGGGGGGTGCTAGGACATTGTTAATTCCTTAGTCTTTATCATCATAAAGGTTTGATTTTGACCCGCATTGTATGCTTACGTGATTACCATATTGCGTTGAATGAATCATGACACTTGAAATGTAAAACATTTATATACCTATATTATACTTACACAAACTAAGTCTACTCACCAACATTATTGTTGATGTTGTATTTTGTACATGTTTCAGGGAACGTTTGAAGATTGTCACATAAGCATGGACTTAGACATTATGAACTAAACTTATGTTTTGTTGTTTTGAGTTTTGAGACTTGATGTATTGTGTTGGAATTTGATTTAATCTTGGTTTAATAAATATTTACATTTTAGTACCTCAAGCTTTTGAAGAATCGTCACTACGTGACACCTCGATGATTCCAGCATCGGTTGGGTCTTACAATCCTTAATGGAGTTATGAAGAAACCAATAATATAGATGCAGAGTGTTCAACATCTACATCTAATAAAAGTGATTTTGGGGAAGAGTGGCTAGAGATGAATGACACTAGATTTCAAACTCAGTCAACTAAAAATCAAATTGAACAATATAATGAGATAACACCTATAAACCTTTCAAATCATGAATGTGCTAAGTGCCTAGAACACCTAGGTAACTGCTTAGATGCTAATAAGGTCTTGATAAGGAATGAATAAGAATTCAACAACAATGTTCAAACAATAAAAAAGGATGTTTTTGAACTCAAGAAAAGATTTTGAGCAAACAAGACGTTATTAATAACTACATTAGCTCTTGGGAACAAACGAAGAAAGAACTAAAACATACTCAGTGTGAGTATGAATCTCTAAAGAAGAAATTAGAAAGCTATTCTAATTATTGGTATGTTTTGGTTCATATTCTAAAAAGAAAAATTACCCAAGGCATACTTGTAGGTATTGGCTATAATGCATGTCCTTTTCCAGTTCGTGCTAACTACACGAATATGCCTCATGAGGAGGACATCGCGAAGTTCGTAGTCACAACTCCATTAGTTGTTGATCCTAATCAGAGCAATCCTCTTTGTGTAAAAGATCAGGATAGGGTGGTGATAGAAAGCGTTTTGAAGATTCAGATGACGAATCTCAGGAAACTGAAAAGGACCAGCTAGTCTCACAAATTCCAAGTGAAAACCATACTTTGTGTGAGCTAGCCTGAACCTGAGAATGTAAGACCCTCAAAACCGACAGGTCAAACAGTTGGCATTCAAATACTAAAACCATGTTAACAATTCAAAAGAAATCTTATTTTATTTCAGAAAATACGCAACGGAATGTTAAAAGAAATTATTAATTTTTCAAACATGGTTTGCCCAAGAAGGGTCAAAAGACTATTTAATAATCAACTAAACGCTAAAAAAATATGTAAATAACGTTCGAGCAAATCTCGTAGACGTCTTCTTAATTGAAATGTCAACCGCAACTGAGTAGCTCCACTGCATTCCAAGGCGCCCTTTATTCATCCACAACCTGAAATCAATCTAACGTGTATGCAAAAGTCAGCTACGCTGAGTGAGTTCAAGTTATATAAGTTTTCAATAATAGTAAGTTGTTAAAATAAACAATAACAAAATACTATAACCTTAGAGTCAACAATACGCGCAATCCGCCTAATTGTTCCCTCGGCAATATTTAAAGTCTAGGATAAGCGCAATCCGCCTATTTAACCCAAGATATAGTTACAATCCATAATAAGCGCATCCCGCCTATTTAGTAAAACAGTACCAAGTCTGCATAAGCGCATATCGCTTTAAAAAAACTTAATCCATACTTTAATCAAGACAAAACCTGGTTAACAAATAAAGCTTCCAATATCTTATACGACATGCATATCAGCCCAAAAGTTTTAAAAACAATAAGAATGGCATCATGAGTTCACATATACTTGCGTATAAATATATATATATATATATATATATTTAAATCATCATACGTATACCTACGTACCTTTACACCTCATAAACTTACGTTTATATTCATATAAACATATACATCCATCCGTATATGTTTTATTTTAGTTGGCTTCAAACACGTAGGTACATATAACATATACCTTACTTACGTTTCATGCTAAAATATTAGATATGAGAAAATATGGACTTTTATCGTACACAAAAACTATACCATAAATCAGAGTAGGCCTATCCCACTTCTAATAACACCTATAACTCAAACCATATAGTAACAAATTAGGCGCATTCCGCCCACTTACGTTTCATGTGCTAAAATAATAAGTATGAGTTAATATAGATTTCGTTCGTACACAAAAATATTTATAACTTCATCAAAATATTTTGTGACTTCACAAAAATAATCATACTGGTTTAGCATGCATGTCAGCCCGAAATATTTAGAAAAATAATAACTAAAAGAGTGGGCACAAGAACTCACCGGTTGCCAAGCATCCAATCCACGACTTAAGAACTCTCGAACCGTGTCCTAAAATGAAACCTCGTGCTCCTCAATTTAGATCAAGATCATCCTTAATGCAAAAAGTCTAGTATAAATTAGCCATCATGCAAGACTCTCACATCCATGCATCAAAATTAATTTAAAGTGAACCCATCTTTGAATGAAAATACCCATTACGTTTCCATGCACTCACCAATTATTTATGTATGGTTTCATGTAAACACAAGCATTACCATCGTCTCTGCTGTATAATAATCTTGCTCAGCTTTTAGATGTTTTCCATTGTCATCTCCATTAAACCTTCTCATCAGAAACTAACAACTCTTATTTCAAATATCCTAAAGATTAGTTTGTAAAACTTATGCACACACAACACTTTGCGTCCTTCTCTATCTACCAAACCATGGCCTCCCAAATCACGACGTTACCTTCACAACCACAACCGAACAACCTCACTCACGAATCACCATCTTCACCGTACCCCATCGCTGCCCGTACAAGACTAACCACTAGCCAACTAATCAGATCCGATTCCGCAACTATACATTATTCGAGACGAAAGAAGTTGAGAGGTACCTAGAATCATGAGGAAGGAAGGACAATCCGGTTTAGAGTTTTCGGAGCGCGCTTGCCTCAATACACTACCGGTTGGGTGGAACGATGCCAATCCTAACCAAATCGCTCCGCCGCTAGCGCTGGAGATCGGACGGCTGAATGAATGATCCTTCCTAGTCTTTCTCTTTTCGCAGGCGATGGAAAAGAAAAGAAGGCCATGGTTTCTTCTGTTTGAAGGTGGCGAGGAGAAGAAGCCAAAATGGTTTGTTATCTAATAGTTTCTATTGATGGCGAGGAAAGAAGATCAAGGTGCTATGATAGTATTATTATTTTCACCAAATGAGGATTGAGGTTCTTTATCTTTTGTTGTCTATGACGAGGAAAAAAAAACAAAACGGGTTTTGTTGTCGACGGCGCCGAGGAAGGAAAAAGAAGAATATAATATGGTGTGGTATTAGGGTTGAGGTTATATGGTTTTTAAGGTTGGTGATGACACCAATTTTTGCTATAAGGCCCTCCATCTTTTACCCATTGTACAATCTGGAGCATATTTTGCATATACGAAACCTTTGTGGTTAGGCGATTTTAGTAGAGTAGGAACTATGTGGCGCAATTGTGTAGAAGGGAATCCATAACTTCATGATATAATGTAATGGCTCCACACGCTTTTACACTTAAACACATCGGGTCCTGTAACCATTCTCATAAAGTCATAAGTCCACAAAAGTTTCTTAAGTCACGATGGTGTTGTTCGAGACAAAATATACAAGCTATACAACATTACGAACGGAAGGAAAAATTTCGGGTGTTACAAGTATACCCCCCCTTAGAAGAGGATTCGTCATCGAATCCTCTTGGATAGGGAACCACCAAAGGTGATGTTTTGATAATGACCTTATAAGATTATAATAATCTGAGCTGCCTTCATGAAAGCATTAATTTTACCTCAACCACTTCCAAACTAACCCATTGCTTACGTCTCAATGGGTATCCCAATAAACAAGAGTTCTACACCTGCGCCCATACAACATAAACTAAGACTAGAGATCAAGCAGGCATATCCCACTTCTGTCATAGCTCAGCTTAAAACTACATATAAGATAAACTATGTGACAACCCTGACTCAAAACCAATACCATAGATCAGAGCAAGAAAATCCCCCTTCTGTCATAACCCGGTTTGAAATATCAGATAGCCATTAAACAAGTCTATTAAATATCATAACAAGTATGACATAAACTAAGCAACAACCATGACACAAAACCAATACGATGGTTTAGAGCAGGCATATCCCACTTCTATCATAGCCCAGTTTATAAGGTCAGGTAGTCGCCAAACAGAGCAACTTCTCATACGGTGGCATCCCATTAGTGGCGTGATGGCTAAAGTTATATGAAAATTCCGCCAAGGATAGATGATAATCCCAGCTACCTCTAAAATCAAGCATGCCCGAAGCATATCTTTGAGAGGTTAGATTATTCTTCCCGACTGACCATCCGTCTGCAGGTGATACGCGTTGCTAATGTGTAACCTAGTACCCATCTCATCATGAAACCTCTTCCAAAATTTTGACGTAAAACGAGTGTCTCTATCGAAAACAAAAGGCACTTGCACACCGTGCCTTGATACGATCTCCCAAGGAACAATTTTGCCAACCTTTCGAAGTTACGGGTCTCTCGTATTGGCAAGAAGTGAGCACTCTTTGTCAACCAATCCTCCACCTCCCAAATGGTGTCAAAACCCCTTAGGCGTACGGGGTAGCTTAATGATGAAATACATGGTAAGATACTCCCACTTCCATTTCAGTACCCCCAAAGGTTGAATTTTTTCCAAACGGCTTCTAATGTTCTGCCTTAACCTGTAAACTAGTCAATCACCACCCCACATAAGTTGCTACCTCATACCTTATTGCTAAACACCAATAGTTCTTCTTAAGATCTTGATACATCTTGTTGCCCACACATACGCTCTGTCATAATTCGCTCCACCTGAAAAGCTTCAGTCTGGACACTAGAGATCTCTTCACTATATCTGGTTTCAAGATAAGCCGACAAGACTTCACCTGAATGTGTTTAGGCCTCTCTTTTCGCTCAACGCGTCTGCCACCACGTTAGCCTTTCCTGGGTGATACGCAATCTCCACATCGCAGTTCTTGATTAATTCCAATCACCAGCGCTACCTCATGCTAAGGTCCTTCTGCTCAGCGAAATATTTCAATTCTCATGGTTGGTATAGATGGTGCAAGGAACTTCATATAATTAATGCCTCCACAATTTGAGCGCAAAAAAAAAACATCGACTGCTAACACCAAATTATGAGTCGAGCAATTAATCTCATGGGGCTTCAGCTGGGGGTGAGGCATAAGCCATCACCTCACCGCGCTGCATAAGTACACACCCGAGACCCCCAAGTGACGCGTCCGAATAAACCACTAGATCCTCCGTCCAATTCGACAAGGTTAGGATCGGTGCATGTGGCAAACTTGTAAGACCCGCAAATCCAGTGTCAAACTTTTCTTTAGTTTCAAGAAACGCGTTCTCTTGGTCCAAGTCCCAAGCAAACCTCACCTCATTCTTGGCCAGTCTAGTCAGTGAGCTATCCTAGAGAAATCCTGTACGCACCTCCGATAACAACCTGCCAACCAAGAAGTTACTAATATCAGGCGATGATTTTGGTGTCGCCCAGTTCATCACTTCTTGCACCTTCGTGGAATCTACCATGGTACTGACGGAATTAATGACATGGGCCAGAATACTGACCCTCATGAATTCAGAAAGCACCTTTGAGAATTTTAGCGCAAAGCTTCTCATTCCTTAGAGTTTGAAGAACCTTCTTGCGATGTAGAATATGGTCTTCTTCTCTTTCGGAGTATATGGGCATGTCATCAATGGAAACAATAACAAAACACTTGAGCATCGGCCTACGCACCCAGTTCATCAAATCCAAGAATAATGCAGCACGCTAGTCAGGACAAAAGACATTACCAAAACTCATCATGTTCATAACGAGTACAGAAAGTAACCTGCTCTCGTATTTTCAACTGATGATAACCCGATCTAAGATCAATTCTGGAGAGCCAACTAGCTCCTTGGAGCTGATCGAAATGAACCGTCGATTCTCAGTAAAGGATATCTATTCTTCACTATCAAGTGATGCACATCCGCATGCTACCATCTTTTTTTTTACAAATAAAACCGGCGCACCCATGGTGGGATACCCGGCCTAATGAATCCTTTCTCGAGCAAATCCTCCAACGGAGATTAGAGTTATTTCATTTACGCATAGGCTAGGAGGTAAGATCTCTGGCTACATGTTCAGCTTCCGGCACGAGGTCCATTTGGAACTCAACCTCGCGGTCCGATGGTGATTCTGTCAAATCCTCAAGAGATACATCCCAGTAATCCCGCACTACGAGGCCCCCAGCTTAAGGATATAAGCCCCCACATCCAAGACCTGCACCAGGTACGCCTCACACCAACGCTAAAACATCTTCCCCGCCTTTAGCATAGAAATAACACGAGGTAATGAGCAACCATCGTGCCCATGAAATTTAAAAGTTATGAGAGGAAACTTGAGAGAGAAAATAATAAATTCCATCAGGAGCTGTAAGTCGCACGAGTCTTACCCGCACACAAAGTGAGCATCCACGGTAGCTAGCCAATCCATCCCAAGAATAACATCAAAGCAACCCAATGACATTAAGTACAAGAGAATAGGAAGACTATGGCCCGATAACTCGATACAATAATTATCTACAGCCTTGGTCACAGGGAGTGAATTCCTTACTGCAACCTTGTCCTCGATTAATTGTCTAGTATCCTTGGGATCTTATCTAACCCAATACAAAAGGTGATAGACACAACCCATACAAAACATTCATGACAAAACCGTCACATGATCCGTCACAAGGCATATTCATGATGTGTAAAGTAAGGGTAAACTTCTAATAACGTTGATCAAGTGTAATTAGCTGTTTACTTTACTTTAGTCACCATAAACACAACAAGTTACGATCACATTAACAATTCTGCCTACACATTAACATAAATACACATGGTATTTAGCTATTAAACCTTAAAGGTTTACAATTAACAAATGAAGAAGGGAATTCTACCCTACCTCAAAACACAAGAGCATACACCCCCTATGAACTATTACAATTAAGCACTTAATAAGAGCCATAATAACATATTTAAAACAAATATAGTTATTGGGTTTCCTTCTAACACTTTATGTATCTAAGTGTTCAACGAGAAGCACCCCAACCTATGTGTCGTGCATTACGCACTACATAATAAACTTCTCATACTACATTAAAATGTAAAGGCACTAACTGCCCGTTTATGACTTCATGCTATTAAGCATCCAATGAAGTGTGTGTGTGTGTGTGTGTGTATATATATATATATATAGACATACGTAAAAAAATAAG
Organism: Ambrosia x helenae; assembly: GCA_030844895.1. Taxonomy (NCBI): domain Eukaryota; kingdom Viridiplantae; phylum Streptophyta; class Magnoliopsida; order Asterales; family Asteraceae; genus Ambrosia; species Ambrosia x helenae. The sequence continues at coordinate 28,310,828 of CM061234.1, forward strand.
GATTACCTTTTGGCGTGCAGCTACCCAGCAGTTGACGTTTCTTAGTAACAGTTTGGTCCTATACCAGATTCGAGTTCGAGCACAAACTGCCTGAATCCCTCGAACCATTGCTCTGATACCAACTTGTAAGACCCTCAAAACCGACACGTCAAACAGTTGGCATTCAAATACTAAAACCATGTTAACAATTCAAAAGAAATCTTATTTTATTTCAGAAAATACGCAACGGAATGTTAAAAGAAATTATTAAATTTCCAAACATGGTTTGCCCAAGAAGGGTCAAATGACTATTTAATAATAAACTAAACGCTAAAAAATATGTAAATAACGTTCGAGCAAATCTCGTAGACGTCTTCTTAATTGAAATGTCAACCGCAACTGAGTAGCTCCACTGCATTCCAAGGCGCCCTTTATTCATCCACAACCTGAAATCAATCTAACGTGTATGCAAAAGTCAGCTACGCTGAGTGAGTTCAAGTTTTATAAGTTTTCAATAATAGTAAGTTGTCAAAATAAACAATAACAAAATACTATAACCTTAGAGTCAACAATACGCGCAATCCGCCTAATTGTTCCCTGAGTAATATTTAAAGTCTAGGATAAGCGCAATCCGCCTATTTAACCCAAGTCTATAGTTACAATCCATAATAAGCGCTCCCGCCTATTTAGTAAAACAGTACCAAGTCTGCATAAGCGCATATCGCTTTAAAAAAACTTAATCCATACTTTAATCAAGACAAAACATGGTTAACAAATAATGCTCCCAATATCTTATACGACATGCATATCAGCCCAAAAGTTTTAAAAACAATAAGAATGGCATCATGAGTTCACATATACTTGCGTATAAATATATATATATATATATATATATATATATTTAAATCATCATACGTATACCTACGTACCTTTACACCTCATAAACTTACGTTTATATTCATATAAACATATACAGCCATCCGTATATGTTTTATTTTAGTTGGCTTCAAACACGTAGGTACATATAACATACACCTTACTTACGTTTCATGCCAAAATTTTAGATATGAGAAAATATGGACTTTTATCGTACACAAAAACTATACCATAAATCAGAGTAGGTCTATCCCACTTCTAATAACACCTATAACTCAAACCATATAGTAACACATTAGGCGCATTCCGCCCACTTACGTTTCATGTGCTAAAATAATAAGTATGAGTTAATATAGATTTCGTTCGTACACAAAAATATTTATAACTTCATCAAAATATTTTGTGACTTCACAAAAATAATCATACTGGTTTAGCATGCATGTCAGCCCGAAATATTTAAGAAAATAATAACTAAAAGAGTGGGCACAAGAACTCACCGGTTGCCAAGCATCCAATCCACGACTTAAGAACTCTCGAACCGTGTCCTAAAATGAAACCTCGTGCTCCTCAATTTAGATCAAGACCATCCTTAATGCAAAAAGTCTAGTATAAATTAGCCATCATGCAAGACTCCCACATCCATGCATCAAAATTAATTTAAAGTGAACCCATCTTTGAATGAAAATACCCATTACGTTTCCATGCACTCACCAATTATTTATGTATGGTTTCATGTAAACACAAGCATTACCATCGTCTCTGCTGTATAATAATCTTGCTCAGCTTTTAGATGTTTTCCATTGTCATCTCCATTAAACCTTCTCATCAGAAACTAACAACTCTTATTTCAAATATCCCAAAGATTAGTTTGTAAAATTTATGCACACACAACACTTTGCGTCCTTCTCTATCTACCAAACCATGGCCTCCCAAATCATGACGTTACCTTCACAACTACAACCGAACAACCTCACTCACGAATCACCATCTTCACCGTACCCCATCGCTGCCCGTACAAGACTAACCACTAGCCAACTAATCAGATCCGATTCCGCAACTATACATTATTCGAGACGAAAGAAGTTGAGAGGTACCTAGAATCATGAGGAAGGAAGGACAATCCGGTTTAGAGTTTTCGGAGCGCGCTTGCCTCGATACGCTACCGGTTGCGTGGAACGATGCCAATCCTAACCAAATCGCTCTGCCGCTAGCGCTGGAGATCGGACGGCTGAATGAATGATCCTTCCAAGTCTTTCTCTTGTCGCAGGCGATGGAAAAGAAAAGAAGGCCATGGTTTCTTCTGTTTGAAGGTGGCGAGGAGAAGAAGCCAAAATGGTTTGTTATCTAATAGTTTCTATTGATGGCGAGGAAAGAAGATCAAGGTGCTATGATAGTATTATTATTTTCACCAAATGAGTATTGAGGTTCTTTATCTTTTGTTGTCTATGACGAGGAAAAAAAAACAAAACGGGTTTTGTTGTCGACGGCGCCGAGGAAGGAAAAAGAAGAATATAATATGGTGTGGTATTAGGGTTGAGGTTATATGGTTTTTAAGGTTGGTGATGACACCAATTTTTGCTATAAGGCCCTCCATCTTTTACCCATTGTACAATCTGGAGCATATTTTGCATATACGAAACCTTTGTGGTTAGGCGATTTTAGTAGAGTAGGAACTATGTGGCGCAATTGTGTAGAAGGGAATCCATAACTTCATGATATAATGTAATGGCTCCACACGCTTTTACGCTTAAACACATCGGGTCCTCTAACCATTCTCATAAAGTCATAATTCCACAAAAGTTTCTTAAGTCACGATGGCGTTGTTCGAGACAAAATGTACATGCCATACAACATTACGGACGGAAGGAAAATTTTTGGGTGTTACAGAGAAAAAGCCTTTTCAGATCCCTGAAGGAGTTAATGTGTTATACCTGATGGTAGGGCCTGACAAACTGTATTATGATCGAGAGTTCCTAGTGAAAAACGTTAAACAATTACAAAATAATTTGCAAGAATCAAATCGTTTAATTGGTGAAAAGGGAAATTCAAAACCAATTGTGGAACATTGTAAACCAGATTCCAAAGAACAGATCAGAAAAACAGCTTGGTCAAAATAGTCAGGTTCAAACCAAGACCAACCATCATATCAACTAGAAAAACAGACCTAGGAACAACCAAAGAGGCCTCAGGATCAAAGAAGGTAAATTTGTCAAATCAAAGGGTACCGATTAGGTAAGGAATTTCAAAAACAAGTCCAACTATGACTATTTTCAACAATTTGAATGTGATGAAATTCAAGGGAAAGGTTAATGAACCCCTCAGTTCATCAGCAATATTCTTGGTTCTCCTAACAGAAATTTTAATGAAAATGTGAGACCAAAGAATTTTGAAAGAAAAAAAAAAGAATTATTGTTTAAAACAAGCCCAAAAGTAAAAAGGTTAAATGCCTACAAGAAAACTCTAATGTTGGTCCAATGTCAAGCACAAAATCAAGCCCAAAGGCGACCTCGAAGGCTAAACGTCAGGCCAAACCTAAATCTACAAAACCCAAGATTTAATAGATAAAATTAAACATGTTTGGAGACCAAAATCAGTAACTGATTCTGCGGGGCATCAACAAGTAAGTCGGTCCCAATAACAGCTGGTACATAGATTGAGATCCAGTTTATGTATGATAATGGATGACCCTAGACCGTCAAGGCTTGGGTCCCCCTCTCGAACCAATTATTGAATGAGTGTGTTGGATGTTCTAGTAGGAACTATTAGCAGTTTTTGATTTGTTAATAGTAGACCATCCTAGCACAAAATAAGTGACATATTTCTCTAGTATAATGTAAAGAATATCATTGGAGGACATATAGCCTTTTGTTACAAAAAGAGAGGATTTGTTATTAAGGAAGACGAAGAAAGAGAAGAGAAAAGAGAGAAATAAAAATGTCTGACTAGATTTCATTCATGACCCAATGCTTCCTAAATCTATGATAAGATTAGTCAAGTGTGCTTCGGTTTGAAATCGGGTGTTAATAGTGCCAAGTGTGGAATGTACGGCTGTAAAACGAATCTTTCTTTATCTAAAGGATTGTCAACTGAAGGTCTATGGTACCTTAATGATGAAAAGTTTGATCTCGTTGCCTTCAGCTCTTCATTGATTCTGAAGATGGTGGTTGCAAAATTGTCGCAAAATCCACAATAGCTGAATATCAATTTTTGGGAGTTAGAGTTGTCATGGGAAAATGCAAAAGCAAGCGCCAATTACTATCTCGCCTACGAGGCCGAATATGCAGCTGCTTCTCACTATCGCTCCCAGGTTCTTTGGATACACCACCAAAAGCGCTACTACGGTTTGCAATTTCTTAACATCCCCATCTTTGTCTACAACGAGGCTAGCATAGCGATCATGAAAGGAAACTGATAGATGCTTTTAAGGTCCACACTAACTACCAACGTGTTCTCTTTACTACAAAACCATTTGACAAATCAAGATTTTATTATCTTTTAATGGTAAAAGATATTTTTGAAAAAAAAAACTATATAGATAACACCGGAAAACCAGTTTTGTGAATAGTTGTTTTTCTATCAGAAAATCCAAAAAAAGCTATTTTATTTTATTTTACTTTTTTAATTTTAGGGGGAGAAAATTCTAGAAAACACAAAAACATTGAAAATTTTCAAAACCTAAAAACAACAAAAAATGAATATTGCATTCTCATGGTGAGAAAAAAGAAAATGATAGTACATCACTAAACTATCGAGACCTCTTTAAAATCAACAACTTATGAAAAGATTAGTAGCCTCTATACAGATGTATTAGTAGGCTCAAAATCATTTCTATGTTGGCACGTTGATATAAACGTAAAGAACTGACAACATATTAGGTTAACGTCTCATTGGCATATGGTCTTAATACCGATATTCAATATGAGAGATTTCCAAAACAAAACGTTTTGTGAGTTTATTTTTTTTTATCCATTTAGGGATATCCTATCCGTCCTTCGTCTATGAACAAAAGTTTACGTGCCACAGCTGAGTCGCAACTTAGTTGAAACACCACTAAGTATCGTATGTTGAGGTAGGTCAGCCCATATGACCTAGAAAGAGCAAAAGAAAACGTAATTGTCAAAATCCTAATTATCAAAGAGAATTTAAAGCTGAAAGACAAAAATTAAAATGCCTAAAGCAATGATCATACTGAAAAGAAAAATGCTATTTTTCCAAACCCTGGTCAAGTGCATCTTTTGTCGTTTCTAACATCTATCAAACAACTCGCCATTACACGGGTCACACACTAGTCAATGAATTCTTATGTCGGGTTTACGCAAGAAATCGGTTCTACAGTTCCTCCTATGACCTCTCTCTGCCATGAGAATAAATAGTGGCTCTTTAATTAATAATGAATGAGATGAATAAGGGTATGAGTTTAGGGTTTTTGAGATTGCATAAAGATGCGTTTACCTTTACATGATGAGCCTAGTAGATAGCCACATGTTGCATTAACGCTATGTACCAGAGTCTACTAACGGAAAGAAAATAAGAGAAGAGGAATTTAGGAGAGAAAAGAAAGGGAGGAAAAGAAAATACATGACTTCATTTCGTGTTCTCGAGTTTTAAGGAAAGGAAAAGAAATTAAATACTTTATGTGTTCCGAGTTGAAAGGAAGAGAAAATAAATGTTTAGTTTTACACTTATACACCCATTGTGTATTATAATAATTTAAGTATGAGGGTAAAATAGTAAATGATAAACATTTTATTTGTTTTCATTTCCCTTCCTTCTACTTCCTTCCATTTTGGAAGGAAAGTTTTGTTAAAAGATTTTCCTGCTGCTTCCCTCCCCTTCCTTCCACTCCATTCCTTTAAAGAAACTCCGGAACACACCTATTTTTTACTTTCTCTTCACTTCCTTCATGTTCTTTCCTCTTCTTTCTTTTAATGAAACTCGGGAACACAATGTATGGATATCGACATTCCCGTTTCAAATTAGTCAGAGGTATCTTTTTTTCTTTTTGTATCTGTTATGCCATGTAGGCACAACTGACTTTGATAATTAAGATGACACATATTGTTCAGGTCGAATAAGAAGTTATCGATGTAATCCTGGTAACATCTCTTCAACATATTTAGCATTCAAATACGAAGAAGGAAAAAATAAAAGATGGTACGTGTAAATTTAATTAAACAACAAAGTAAAGCAATTACGAGAAGCAATTCTTGTCACTAAAAAACTCTTTCCCTGATACACACTTAAAGTTAAAACATTAAAAAAAGAGAAGCAATTACGAGTGTATGCATCCATAAATGATACCGAATCAACATTTAAGGAGTAATGTAACTAAAGTACAAACTCTCTATCATGTAGATAGAAGAATTCAAGGGAGATAAAAAGAAAAAACCGAATAAAGCTTTTCTTTGAGGTAATCACACAAACAATATTCGGGCTTTCAGTAAAGAAATAGTTGCTTGCTTAATAAGAGGAAGACGAGTATTTACACTAGCTAATGTCCAAACCTGCAGTTCACCATGGTCACATGATGTAATGTTCAAATTATGTGGTGAAACAACATTATCCCTGGTAAATGTATAAAAAATGAGGCCACAAAAATTAGGGTCTAAAACAAGAGTTAATTTTATGTCATGATTTTATTTATTTATAAGTAATTTATTAAGTAAACAAAAGATCAAATACAAACAAAATTATCGTGCGAACAAAATTAGGGTCTAAAACAAGAGTTAATTTTATGTCATGATTTTATTTATTTATAAGTAATTTATTAAGTAATGGTTGTGTTATATGTCATAATTTTCTGAGTCTAAATTTTTTTTTCTCGGTGCTTTTATTTCACCTCTTCGTATTTCGTATTTCCTTGGTGGGAGAATTGGGCTACTTTCAACATTCCCATAACATAACAGAACAGTGGCGAAGGTTTGTAGGGGCGGGGAGGGGCGGCCGACCCCCCCGGATTTTCGCGCAGAAGTTCCGATTATATAGTATCCGTATAGAAAATTTTGAAAATATAGGGTTTCGACCCCCGAAACTGGTTTTCGACCCCCCGAAACCAGTGACTTCCGAACCCCCGGTGACTTCCGACCCCCCGAACCTTCGGGTCAAGTTTCGCCACTGTAACAGAATGTATTAGATGATAGTTTGGTGACTAATTGGTGATATTGTAAGTGCTATGGTCTAGTTTCTTACTGGACATAGTTCATAAATTTGGATGGAATGAAAAGTTTGCAGTTTGCCGATAAAAAAAAAAGTAAATAATACTAATAAAACATAATATATTAAATTATTTCATTTATTAAATTTGTACAAGGCTTCTTTGTTTTTTGTACAATATATCATAGAATCAATTAAGTGATTAATAATATAACAATAGTATTTTCATGAACGTACACGCAATGTCCACATGCAATGATTAAAATGTCAGTACAGAATTGTTGGGGCGATCGCTAGTGATACAACAAAAAAATAATAAATAAATAAAAACAATTAAACAAACAATCCTAATCCACTCCGATAGGAGTGTTTAACTGTTTATTGTCTGGTTTTGAGGATTTTAGATGAAACCATTAAGAGGGTGTTTGGGATTGAGTTTGGAGATACAAAATTGCTTTTAGTCAAAAGTGTTTATTGGCTTATGACTTTTTAAAAAAGAGTTTTAAAAAGAGTGTTTGATTAGCTTTTGAGATGAGAAACGTCAAAAAGTCAATAAATTATTGTTTTTTAAGTGTTTCGTTTAACTTATTGTGAATATTGGTTGTATGGGTGGTATATTTGTAATTTTTTTTCAAAAGTCAAAAGCCAAAAGCCAGGATTTCTAACTTTTCAAAAACAGTTTTTCCACCCTTAAAAGCCAAAAGTCAAAACAGAAAGTGCTTTTGAGTTACACAAACAGCTTATTGACTTATTGGCTTTTTGGAAAAGCCAATAAGTCAATAAGTTGTTTTGAAACTCAATCCCAAACACCCTCTAAACAAAAAACCAAATCGATGTTCTGTTTGAAAAGTTTCAAGGTTTTTAAATTAGTGGCAGATCTAAACTAAAATTTCAGGGGTAACGTTTTTTTTACCATACTAGGTACTTTCATACAATGTAAACGAAACAAAAATAAAAACAGGATAATAAATAATATTATTTTTTTTACATACTTTCATCACCAATATTTTTTGTTATTAGCGCTATATATTCTAACCAATGATTTGTCAAATATTTTACATCATCAGGCTTGAGCTCAATCTTGGCTCGTTGGTAGTGTCTCATGTTCGAGCTCGCCTCGTTTATTATTTATTACTTAATATATTAAATAAAAATAATATATACAATAGACTCATTTAGGCTCGCGGGCTCGATATGTGAAAAGCTCGGTTCGGCTCGTTGGTAGTTTCTCAAGCTCGAGCTCGACTCGTTTAATATTTATTAGTTAATATATTAAATAAAAATAATATAACCAATAGACTCGTTTAGGCTAGCAAGCTCGATAAGTGAAAAGCTCGACTCGTTTACTAAACAAATTTAAATTAAGGGTAAATAATATAAAATATTAATAAAACTAATATTATGAGCCTGACGAGCTCCACATGCCAGGCTCATACTCAGGCTCGAAAAATAATCGAGCTATGTTTTAAGCTTAAGCTCATCTCGGGCTCAATAAGGCTCGGCTCGTTTCAAACTTTTTATTAAGCCGATCTCGACTAGCTTACGAATTGTTCGGCTCGTTTGCACTCCTATTCAATACTTTAACCATGGTCAATGAGCTTGTATATTTAAATAATAAATTACAAATGGAATAGGTTATGGCCTATAAGTTTCTATCTATTTTTATGTTAAGCTTATATTAAAAACTTTGAGGGTGTGTTGGGTTTTAAAAAAATCGAGAGGTAACGTCACATAATCTTCAGGGGTAACGTAATATAAAAAACATAAAAATACGGAAAAATTTACACTACGCTGTAAAAGTTGAAGGGTAACGGACGCCACCTCTCTTTATATAATATGTCCGCCCCTATTTTAAATTAAACCTAAAAGTTACTAACGGTTTGATTCTGATTTGGTTTCATTGTTTTTGCTTTATGACACTTATAAAAAAATGCATAAAAAATAAACAAGAAAAACTGTCCAAAGCAATTAAAACAAGTCATTCAAAAACAAGTTCAAGTGAGATAAAACAAGATGTGGAGAATAACTATGAACAGTTTAGAAAAAAAAAAAAAAAAAATCCAACCAAGAAACCAAACCGATGATCAATTTGAGCAGTTTCAAGGTTTTAAATCGGACCCCATATACATCCCTACCTTGCAGATCGAGCATCCTATTGTTGCAGCCGGTGCCAAACTAATAGTTAATACATTTAATTGTATCTTAAGACATTTTGCAATGTAGCGATCATCCTTCACTCTATGGTGTGCCATATTATTGTATGGTTCACTAAAATATGTGGCAGCTTCATTCTACCTAGGGCTGCAAACGAATCGAATTGTTCATGTTCGTTTGTTAAGAAATTATGTGTTCACGAACAGTTCATGAACACTTACCGAACGAGATTTTTTGTTTGTGTTTGTTTGTTAATGTCACACCCCGACTTTTCCCTCGTCGGTTGTGACGTTTAGTAGCTTCGCCACGCAGCAGAAAGTTGCATCTAAGACTCTTATGTTTCCTGAACGCCAATTCTAACCTCTAGAATCCCCGATCCCAAGACGTCGCCCACTCCAACCGTGCCGTTACCAAAGTTTAAACCTGAAAGACATACTTAAAAAGTCAACATAAAGCTGGTGAGTTCATAAGTTTAACAAAAACGTTTCCAAAGGTTACCAAATGTTACCAAAGTGTTACCTTGTGTTACCAAAGTGTTACCGTGTGTTACCATGTCCATACTATATCCATGTTACCAAGTACGCTAGCTAGGCATATGTTTTGTTACTACTACGATTGGAAAACCATTACTAGACACGTTTAGCAATGTTTAGCAATGTTCAGCCCGAATGTTCAACATGTTACCAATGTTACCAGTTCGAGACAATATGCACCCGCCCGGCCCTCCAAGCCGACGAGTGGGGTAGGTCACGCCCAATAGATCTATCCACATTTCCCCCGTTGTGCATCCCCGCACATTCATGGTTTTCCCCGGGACTTTCAAAGATCGTATAGAAACACGTAGTTAAATCATAGTATGACATATGTTACCAATTAAGTTTAACGCATGTTTTCTCCCTCAAGAGTAAAAGCGGTAAAAGTTGGGCCGTGAACTCACGCAACCCGTTTCATTTTCCAAAACTTTGTTTTGCTTTAAATTCCTCAATTTTCATAAAAGGAGCATGTCTTCCCCCCGAAAACATTTACAAAAACAGTAAAAAGTGGGGTCATGAACTCACCTTAATTTCCGTGCTAAGCTAGCAAACAAAGCCTGAAACCTCAACTGACTTCCTCGTGCCCTAATTACCAACAAAGGACACCTTAACAATCTATCATACATAAGCCTAGCTTATTAACCACCTAAAAGATAGTCTATCCGACTGTCTAGACTCGTGTGTACCAACACGAGTCTCAATACGTTTCAACTCGACGAACCGATCATGACTTAACTTAATTCACGAGTTACATACAACATAGTACCCAAGTTTCACACTTGTCACTATTCGTGTGTAAACCTTGTTGGACTATAACCCTGAAACGTATAACTATCCTGAGCCGAAGGTCGTCTCGTAAATCATTTTAGAAAATACTCTTTTAGGAAAAACAAATTTATTTATTAAAACCAATTAATAACATTTGTTACTTTTTCTCAAATATCGCTTGAAAAGCATCTTTACTGTTATAAATAGTTAGTCTCTGAGAACACCTCGATTTTGTATATAATAATGCATTTGTCCAAAACACTTAAGGGAATTTATTTATAGAAATAGCAGTTCGTTACGCTTTGATTTTTATAAAAATTTGGGCAGAGTTTCCTCTGTTTTTGTACAAACCAGACAACATCGTTGTCTACAATTTTCCCCAAAATCAACTTTCAAACACAATTCATCAAGTCCTTTTATTCACATTTCCGATTCACGAGACTATACGTTTCGTCACCTATGTATACTTACTTATATATATAGCAATATATATATATATATATGTAAAATATAGTCTGAAAATATAGTCCAATGCTATTTAGTCCGATGTTCAATATCATAAGTCACGTTAAGTTATCCATTTACCAAATCGTTCGATATATAATGTAGTTACCGTTTATTATTATTATTCGGTCCGTTCGCGAGTTAAAACTATTCATCCATATCAATATATTTATAAATATATAATATTCATAAATATATAATATTTATAAATATACAATATTTATAAATATATATAATATATATAAATACTAATAAATACAAATTGATATACCGAACATATACGTGCGCCTCGACCGTTGACTGGATCTGACCAGTGTTGACCGTAAGTTGACCGGGTTGACCGCTTGACTTTTGCTAACCGGACTCGACCCGAACACGAACTAGTCCAAAACGCCCAACGAACCAGGACACAGCTCGATCCATCCTTAAACCAAGGACTCAAGACCAACAACAAGAATCCGAACTTCAGTTCCATAACTCGGGTCTGACCCGGTACCCAAGGACCAAACCCGCAGGCCATCACCCAAATGAACAGCCACCGTCAGAACCAAACACCCTATGTCGTAACCCGACCCCATACCACCACCTACGAGCCACGAACAGCCACCATCAACAACAAGACCCAACCCCAGCGGCACAACCTGAGAACCATCACAAACCCAACCGAGATCCTAACCAGACCAAAGACCCTAATCGGACCCGAGCTATTACCAAACCCAAGACCCGTAAACGAAACCTGGTTACAGATTTGATCGGGACTTTACCCGACCTGGACTAACACCACCAAACACCCAAAGCCTCCACCGAAAACCACCATGTTCAGACCAATAACCAGACCAGACTTCCACGACCGCCTTGAATCTTTATAAAATAACCATCACAGCCCCTTAAAGCTTGAAACCACGCGCCGCTGCCACCATTGCTGCCTTCACAACCCTCTAAATGGTCTTAATAAAGTGCCGCCACCACCGGAAATGGTGGTGGCCGGCTGTCGCTGCAACAGGAGAGAGGTTGAGAGATCGAGAGAGAAGAGATAGAGAGAGATCGAGATGTAGAGAGATGGGTTATAGAGGGAGCTACAGAGAGAGTGTAGAGAGGTATCTAGGTTTGTGTGTGTGTGGCTGCCAAAAAAATGAAGAAGAAGATGAGAATGTTGCCTTTTATAGGTAGGGTTTGAGTTAGGTAGATGGACTCTGCATATCGAACCCGTATAAAGCGTATCGCGCCTCGGTTCGTGTTTAAACTAAAAAGTTGGTAACAAAATCTAATCGGTTAAGATCGTAATTTAAAATAATAATAAACCGAGCAAAAATATAAATATTTTCGTTATCCGACGCGTGCTTTCATAACACGCGTTTAAACCGCGTTAAAAGATTCTATCACAGTTTCCTTTGTTAAAACGGCCCGTTAACCTCCGAAACTTAATAATTTAAAATTTTCCATAATAAATAGTTACTTATAATCACATCGGTATTGATCGAAAGTTGCCGGTTGTCACATTCTCCCTATGTTACAGAAATTTTGTCCTCAAAATTTGAAGTAGGATATCATCCAAGAACCAATGGCAGTACAACAAAAATAGTCAACGGACTTGCCGGTACAGATGGCACAAGATAAAGTTCCAGAATCAACTGAATGCAAAGTGTAGATAATAACTTTGTCAATAATACTATTGGGGCACCTCAAACAAAGCAACTAATGCAACAACTTTCTCATTACACGCCGCAAGGTGTGTTTTGATTTAAGGCAATAACAAACAAGTTGATAAAATAAGGCATGCCAATAAAAATCATCCACTACTACTAGTCGCATGAATATTCACCGCAAGGTGCTGTATCAAATTCCAACAATTCGATTCAACTCAAGTGTCGACATTAAAGAAACTCATCGACGAAGTATCAAAAGATTCATTGCCTACAATGGCCTGACACATCAAGACTAGAATGCAAGCATTACGAGCAGCGTAATGATAAACAAATCATTAATGAAATACTTGTTCGATGTGAAGCCCTACAATGAACCTTCACAAAATTTGAGAATCCAAACATCCAAAAGTTGACACGTGTACAAAATTGCGTGTCTAGTTCTGTGGAAAAAAATAATAAAAATAAGGAATCAACAAAAATTAGATTCCTTTACGATAGAATGTTGAAGACCACAAACACAAAAGAAGAGAGATATAAATCGTGTCCAACGATATAACTAGGTTCTAAAACAGGAACCTTAGAAGCTCAAGAAACAAGATCATCAAGATCTTAAACTGGTTTCAGAAAAGCAAAGTCACAAATGACATGAATAGGGGAGAATTGGCAATCACGTCCGCAACAACAAAAGAATGAATAACCCTTATCCATTATTTATATATATATATATATACACAATACATAACAGTATAGATACCCTCACGATAGATGTTCTTAGAATTATCAAGTGCCTGTAAATTCGCAATAACGTGAGGTCTACATTATCGAAAATTTACCTCACCAGATCATCCTATTAACCTCCATCATGAGTATATCACAAGCACTCATTACATCCACATAGTAACACGTATATATATTACATAATACAATGTTTGTTGAATGTGCCACCTTTCCCAGTGCTCTTCCCGTCCGCATTACAGCTTCTCAGCATCATCGCAAAACGAGGTGCCTCATCAAGACATTTCTGACCCAAGTTGACCCTGACGACATAGCATGCTCCGAACCAGGGATGCGAGACCGCAGATGCTGCAACAATCCCTTTGCCAACTCGTCCAACTAATGCGACACGTGTGAGCGTTCTAGATACGTCCAAGCTTGAGTCGACAACCATTGGCGATACGTATGACTAACGAAACGTATTTATATATACTTTATGTAAATGCACACGATATATAAGCAAGTAAATTGTTCCTCATACCAAGAAACAATGACTCAGCTAACTCTATGTGAATAACCACTCTGATATCTAAAGTGATGACTCGCCAGTCACCAGTGAGGTATGCCTAACCACCACGTGTTATTATCCTTTCTATATACCATTATAGAATATACTCACTATTCACATAAGAAAAGTAAACGTTCCTTGTGACGAAGAACGTACGCTGAGGTAGTGTAATACTCCACTAGTCATGTAACTGCTTTGGCAACGGTTGGAATTTCAGTTCCTAGGCGTTCGTACTAAATATTGTGTCTTAGAAATTTTTGGTCCCTATCTCGAAACAAACTCAAGTTAAAGCCTAGATATCTACACAGACATCTAATTCGCTAAAACCTATGGCTCTGATACCAAACTGTCACACCCCGACTTTTCCCTCGTCGGTTGTGACATTTAGTAGCTTCGCCACGCAGCGGAAAGTTGCATATAAGACTCTTATGTTTCCTGAACGCCAATTCTATCCCTCTAGGATCCCCGATCCCAAGACGTCGCCCACTCCAACCGTGCCGTTACCAAAGTTTAAACCTGAAAGACATACTTAAAAAGTCAACATAAAGCTGGTGAGTTCATAAGTTTAACAAAAACATTTCCAAAGGTTACCAAATGTTACCAAAGTGTTACCGTGTGTTACCAAAGTGTTACCAAAGTTGCATCTAAGACTCTTATGTTTCTGTAACATCCCGCCCCTCTCACCACCAATATTGTCTGCTTTGCCCGATGGGTTGCCCATCCAGAGCTCACGGATTTGTTTTTGGTTGCCCAGTGGAGACTTCCCAGGAGGTCACCCATCCTAGAATTTCTCCCACCTGAGCACGCTTAACTGTGGAGTTCTCCTCTCATCCACTAACATTAAGCCCCAAAACGCGTTGGTAATTTAAGAGGCAAGACATTACTTATGAACCAAGGATCTCTCCTGGCCACGGCCGATGTGGGATTTTCCTGGGGTGTCACATTCACCCCCCGTTAGAGTCTCATCGTCCCTGATGAGGTATGCACCCACCGTCCCGAACGGCACAGGAGTGGCTCTGATACCATCTGTAACATCCGGCCCCTCTCACCACCAATATTGTCCGCTTTGCCCCGATGGGTTGCCCATCCAGAGCTCACTGATTTGTTTTTGGTTGCTGTTGCTACAACAAGTAAAATGACCGGTATTAGGTTAGGAGATGCTTAGGATTATAGGTTAAAGGTATGTTAGGTTGAGATTAAGGTTTTAAGTTTAGGTTTAGATTTGATTGTGGGATCAGGGGTCTTCAAGTTCCTGGAAGGACCTGCACAAAGGTAGCAGACACCGTTAGCCTTAACGCAGGAGGGAGCCTCCTGCGTTTGGACTCCGGCGTGAGAATAAGTATGTATTCATTTGGAGTTGGGAAATAATGAAGTAGAGAGTATGAGTGTAGAGAGAATGAGTGAGAAGTGTGTGTGGAATGTCTACCCAAGGGCCTCCTTATATAGGCAGTGGAATTCTGCCCAGGAGCTCCCTCAGGGTAGCTTCCTTACCATACCTGGATGTGTTTGACCCTCTTTTAGTTCCCTGCAGTGAGGCTTTACCCTTTTAGGATATTTTCAGCTTTTATCATTTCCAATGCAAAGCTTGGAGCTGTGTGGTGTTTTGTCCTTTGCCATGATAATAAGCCAAAATCCCCTTTTTGCATTTCCAAGACTTTTTACTGTTTGCTTTCTGCCCTGAGGCTTCCATATGGCAGGTAAGCTGCCTTATATCAGCTCCACTAAGTCAGGCAACCTCTTAATCAAATTTATTTTGCTTATCTTTTCGACGAGGGGTCTAAACGTTGTCGTTTTAGGACACACGTCATCAGTTGCCTAGTGGAGACTTCCAGGAGGTCACCCATCCTAGAATTTCTCCCACCTGAGCACGCTTAACCGTGGAGTTCTCCTCTCATCCACTAACATTAAGCCCAAAACGCGTTGGTGATTTAAGAGGCAAGACATTACTTATGAACCAAGGATCTCTCCTGGCCACGGCTGATGTGGGATTTTCCTGGGGTGTCACAGTTAAGAAAGCACTCGTGTTCGTTTGTTAATTTTGTTCAAGAACACTCACGAACACAATCGAACATTAATTAACACAAACATGTGTGTATGAATACAAAATGTTCATGAACGGAACAAACACAAAGGGACATGTATTAACTTCCAAATAATATCGAATTCACATATACTAAGAAATTAACTAGATCCATCCAAAATATAACCTAGTTATACAAACATACTTAGTACTTAACATAATATTAGTAAATATAATAAAGTAGTGTTTAAAAAATAAGTTCGCATCTTAAACTTGAAGTTTTCATGTTACTTAAAGAGTTAAATGCCAATTTAGTCCCTGAGTTTTGTCAAAAATTGCCACTTTCATCCAAATGTTTTTGTCAATTTAGTCCCTGTGGTTTTATTTTTTTGTCATTTTAGTCCCTGTGGACTAATAAGATTTGGATGAAAGTGACAATTTTTGACAGAATTCAGGAACTAAAATGACAAAAAATGAAACCATAGGGACTAAATTGGCAAAAAAAAAAGATTTGGATAAAAGTGACAATTTTTGACAAAACTCAAGGACTAAATTGGCAATTAACTCTTACTTAAGCTAGAACTGTTTATTAATTATTTATTTAATGATTATAATAAAAGCCATATCCTTGCATCACATAAATTATTTATTTATTCAGGTAAAATAAATAAAAATTAAAGAATGTAAAAAAAATTATCAAAATTAAAAACCCTATTAAATTATCGAACATAAATGTACTTAGACGAACACGTTACCGAAAATTCACGAACATAAACGAACACGTTACCGAACGTTTACGAACATAAACGTACGAACGCAACCTTTGTTCATTTTCGTTCGTTTAACTAAACGAACAAATTTTTTTTTTCATTTTCGTTTATTTATTAAATGAACGAACAAAAACGAATTTCTCACCAAACGATTTATAAACTGTTCGTTGAAAATCATTTCGTTTGCAGCCCTGATCCTAATCATTTATATGTCATCATCACCTTTACATTTGTTTTCATGAGCAAACTCTTTAACTAAATAAATAAATAACATTTAAATTTTATAATTAAAAATAAAATAATTAAACCTTCACATTCCCCAAGATTTTTTTTTCCAAACAGTTTAGCAACGCAATATTTATATGAAATCTATGCTGCCTACCACGGTGGCATCTATATATAGTAGGAATGTTTATGAGCTGAACCGAGTCAGATTAAGCTTGTGCTCGGCTTGGTTATAAACTCAGTTGGCTCGGCTTGGATTTAAAACCGAGCTAAAAATCAAAGTTTGAGCTCGGCTTGGTTTTAAATCGAGCCAGCTCGGCTTGACTTGGTTTGGCTTAAATTTAAAAAGAAAAAGGAAAAATAGCTTTGAAAATTCAATAATTAAAATATTATTCGATAGTTAAAGATAACACATTTAAAATAAGTTCAACCTAATACATTACAAGCTAAAATTAAGTTCAAGCAAATACAAAATAAGTCTCAAATTTCAATAGAATACAGTATAAGTTCATCAGCGTACGAATCAACCCCCTAAATATGCAATAAATGTCTGATTGAACTTTTAAATACTGACATCTTTGAAATCAAAGTCAGTATTAAGTTTGATAATTGAGTACTTGGACAATTATCATTATGGTATGGTTTATTTTAATAATGTGATTAGTTGTAACTTTAATCCCAAGTACACAATCTTCATGCTACTATTACCAAATATTAAATATGTAATATGTTCCCCATCTTTCTTAACATTTTTATAGTATATTATATGTATAAATATATATATATATATTTTAAAAGTTAGAATGATCTGAGCCAGCTCGGCTCGTTACGAACCGAGCCGAGCTAGGCTCACTTTCTAACCGATCCGAGCCGGCTCAGCTCAGTTTTAAACGAGCCATATCGAGCGAGCTTTTTTCGAGCTTCGAGCGAGCTATGAGCCCGAGCTTTTTGGACAATCCTGATATATAGTTCTGAATTATAGATGTCCTTATATATTAAATAATGCTAGTGTTGTGTGTTGAAGTAATCTTAAACCATACCTTGTATACGATGCTACCTTCTATGAAGACAACCTTAATGACTTTTTGGTTATAAACAAACAAACTTCAACCACTCAAATACCATTTTAATTTAACAAAAATGACGTTTTAAACATTCTATTATAAGGTACCATAATAATAATAATAACAATTTGAAAAACTTTAACGTGAAAGTTTAGAATAGTTTAATGGTCTCTTTTTTAAGGTTATTATCGTGACAAAGATGGCTTTAATGTGTGTGTACATCATGATAGTTAAAAAGGAAATTAATAGATACGTATTTCCATGAAAATCAAAATACAAGATACTTAAGAGTGAAAACTTCACAGTTAAGCGTGTTTGGATGTGAGTAGTATGAGGATGGGTGACCTTCTAGAAAATCTCCAGGGCAACCAGAATCAAACCCATGAGCTTCTGAATGGGCAACCCATCGTAGGCGAAGCGGAAATCATTGATCATGTACTGTTCAGATCGTTGGGAAAACCTCATTAAGGACAATGAGTCCCTGGGGGGGGTTGTGGGGGGGGGGGAGGATAATAACGATAAAGAGAAGATTAACATTGACCAGTGTAAGACCCTAGAAAAATCTCACATCAGCCGTGGAGAACAAAGATTCTTAGTTCATAAGAAATGCATTGACTCTTAACTAAATCACTAATGTGTTTTGGGGTTATAATTTGTCCGTGGGACACATGAAAACTCCACAGTTAAACGTGCTCGGGTGGAAGTGATACCAGGATGGGTGACCTCATGAGAAGTCTCTATTTGGGCAACAAAAAGCAAATTCGTGAGCTCCTGAATGGGCAACACATCAGGAGAAAAGTGAACAATATTAGTGGTGAAAAGGCTAAGATGTTAGAATCATAATTTAGGTACACACATGCATTACACTACAAGAATAATGCAAACATATCGGTGACGTCTTTTGCGACGACTCAATAGTCACGACGTGTCGCCTAGAAAAAGAGAAGATTAACATAGACCAGTGTAACACCCTAGAAAAATCTCACATCAGCCGTGGAGAACAAAGATTCTTAGTTCATAAGAAATGCATCGCCTCTTAATTAAATCACTAATGTGTTTTGGGGTTATAAGTTGTCCGTGGGGCACATGAAAACTCCACAGTTAAACGTGCTTGGGTGGAAGTGATACTGTGACACCCGGCAAATTCTGGTTAACAACGTTGTCTAGATGAAAGTCTACCTTAGCGAGTCACGCGTATATTGTACTTAACTGGGTTAGTTAAGTCGGGTTATGGTTCGGGAACTATCGGTTTAGTCTAGAGGATCATTGGATGTTGGTCTAGAGGTTCATTAGATGTCGGTCCTTAACCAAGTGTACAAACGGTGACGATTTGTAGGATCGTCAGGGCATACGGAACATACGAGTCTCGAGTCCCGGAATTGGTGAACGCGGGTGAATATGTGTATTTACATGTGTTATGTGTTTACAATCATTATGTGACTTGTCGGTATGTGAATATGTGTTAACATATGTTAAAACGGGGTTTAACGCACAAAACGCAAGAAACCAGCCCCTCTAGGCGATTAGGCAAGCCTAATCGCCCATAAGGAGGCGAGTAGGCATCATGTGGGGCGATTAGGGGACTGATCGCATGACTGTTCATGCGATTAGGCCCCAATCGCATGAACTTACATGCGATTAGGCTTCCTGATCGCGTGTAAAGCTGCATAATCGCAAGTTACGTGCTGGACGACTAAAAACGACTATAAATACCATACTTGACCTCATAAACTTCATTATACAAACCCTAGTCGTCCCATAACCTGCCCCAACACACACACAACCTCTGGAACGCGATTTTTGATCAAAACACAAGGATTCAAGCATAATCCTTCATTCTTTCACAATTCTAAAGGTTTGGTTTCCATCCATGAATCTTTATAAACGTTTTTAATCAATCCCTAATGGTCCAGACCTGTTCTAAAACGAAAAAGCTTTCTGATAATCGTTAATAAGGGTTGTTAATCGGATTCTAACTAGTATACATGTGTTATGGGTGTTTATGATTAGAAAGCTAGGGTTTTTATGATTCATAATGATGGATTAACATGTTATTAGGTTAAATCAGAATAATATTAATGTTATGATGATAATATCTGAGTAATTGATTATTAGGGTTATTGTTATGCATGTTAGTATGATGATTGCATGCTATGGGAATGGTGTTTAGATTACATGATTGCATGCAGGGCTGAAAATACGAGGCAAAACGAAGGGTTTTGGTTGAAACATGTTTAGGATAGTGTTTGGGATGATATTGGGTAGTTACACACGTTCTGGATCTGATTTGGAGCGTTAAACGCGCGAAAAACTGGAACAGCAAGGTTACAGGCGATTAGGATTGCTAATCGCCAGTTTTTCATGCGATTAGGGCCTAATCGCTAGTTTGTTCATGCGAGTAGCCCTGATTGCTAGTTTTTATATGCAATCAGCCCTAATTGCTAGTTTTTACATGCAATCAGCCCTAATTGCTAGTTTTATATGCAATCAGTCCTAAATGCTAGTTTACTTTTCCTAATCGCGTGTACTGCTGCTGTAAGTGTAAATTAGCATTCCGAGACCCGATTTGACATGTAGTAACATGCTAGGAACCCCGTAACATATATAATAACTTGGTAAGATATGTTTGGATGTAATTCGGTGATACGTGAACTATGTGCTATAACTTGTTGTGCGTTAACGTATGTTAAGTGTGATTGCATGATTGTCTGTTTGAGAGCGTAAACATAACACGGGGAGTATCGGGTCACCAATGGGATGTCGAGTCTTGTACTTTGGGTCAGTTAAACAGTCACGATGTTTTCAAACGAACTTGGTTATGGTCTGGACATTTAGGGACTAATTAACCTGCGGGTTATTAGTCTAAGTACTTGTAACTGTCATATGTTAGGTCGCCGCTTTACGGGACTAGCATAGCAGCTGAGTTTACTCGGGTTAAGGAGTAACGCAACTTAAGGTGAGTTTACGGCCCCTCTTTTAAACTGGTTTCATACTTTCGGGGAGAAAACATGTGTTAAAACGATTATTTGGTAACTACTGTCATACTATGGGTTTCTATTGTGTACTACACGATCTTTGGAAGTCCCGGGGGAACCATGAATGTGCGGGTTGCACAACGGGGAAATGTGAATAGCGCTATTGGAAGTGACTGTTAGGATCTGAGTTTGTTTGTTTTGATTGTTTAACTAAATGATGGTAATGATGAAATGAAAATAGAATGAAAGTGCAGCGGAATAATAAACTGTAAATCAAAACAAGAGAGTAAATGTTTTTAGATCGAATGCTTTCATTAATTCAAAGATTACAATCGTACAAGTTACTCCCCCTCAGCCTGATCACACAGTGTTTGTCAGAGAGAATGTTTTGTGTGTGATGCAATAGAACAGTACATGCACTGTTCTATTTATAGACTGACTCAAACCACTGATGACCTAGGCTGACGTCACCTAAGACAGTGACCTCTAACAGAATAACAAACTTAAACATCTGCTATACAAACTACTGTTACATTGAAAGCACTGATAATAAACAGCTGTTAAAGATAAACTCTGATGGTCTTGTATCCACTGCTGGAGCCTAAGTGCTGTTGGTTCCAGCAGTGCTTTGGTCTTCAGTACTTGTATCAGCAGTTGCTCTTCATCAGACCTTTGGTCAGCAGTTGTTCTTCATCAGTTGTTTCCTCAGCAGCTCTTTATATCAGCAGTTGTTGAGCAGTTGTTTGGATAGAACAATAGTTAGGGTCAGCAGTCTTTTGGGAGAAGCAAGTTGTAAGGACTGTTTATTTAAGGATCAAATAGATAGCATATTTTGGCTTTCTAATCATCTGTTCTTCTCCAGGTCAGCAGACCCAACAATCTCCCCCTAGAACAGATGATGCCAAAACTCAGCTTTATTTATTGATCTTTATTCCTCATCAGACTTTCTCTGATTTGACCTTTGAATTGTAGTTCAAAGTTCAGAGCAAATAAGTCTTCTTCATCTCTTTCTAGATCCAGATTTAGCAATGCTTGGTGATCTTCTGCACATAGGCTGTAAGCATCATCCATGCTGATCTTCTGAACCTTTCCATCTGACCTGAGCAATGTCAATTCGTGGTTGTCTTTGTTGACCTTCCACTTTAGAATTTTTGAGTCAGTGGATTTGCTGAGATGAACCTTTATTCTTGATGAGTTGGGTGAAGGTGGTCTTCCAATGAGTTCTCTGAGTTTCTCTGTTGTAGGATCAGAGAAATAATGTATTTGATTGAAGAGCCCTTCCTTGATAAATGTATCAGCAAACTTTCTTTGATCTTCCTCTGACATCTCCTTCTGCTTTTTGAACTGTCTACTTGCAGCAGCTGTGAGATCAGAGGTTTCAAGTAAGCTGTCCAGATTAAAAGTCTGTTGGGGTCTCTTCATCATTGGCTCATCAGTGTAAATTGGTTTTCTTGGAAGGCTGGGATCCTTCTTCCTATTCTCTTCCAGACTTTTGTAGGTTTCAACCAATCTTAGCTCTGACCATCTGGAAACAGACCTCATCTCCCCATAGTTGGCAGCTACAATCTCCTGCCTCATCCTTTTGAACTTCAAGGCTCTGACTGGGTCTCTGCCTTTGCCAAAATTAGGAGTGGAGACTTTAGCTTTGGGGTCTTTGGCCATTTCTTCAATTCTGATCAGTTCTTCTCTCAAAGCATGAGTAGTCCAGCCATTGAACTGCTTTTTGTTTGCTTTGTAAGGCTTGGTTGCCATTATCTGTTCAAGAAGGGATTCCCTTACCTCCTTTTCCAAATCTACACTGAGAGGCATGGTGGACATGGAATTGCTCAGGGTCTTAGCAAAGTCTTCAATCCTTCTGAGTTTGCTAAGCTCTGCTGAATGGATGCCCTGAGCAGTCCTGTCATCCTTCCCTTTGCATTTCTCCCTGATGATGGCATCCACCTGTTCACCCTTGTATTTTAGATAGGTATCAATGTTGAGAGGAACAGGGAAGTTTGGGAGAGATGGGAAGGATCTTTCAGATGGTTGTTCAGTATTGTAGAAGGATTGTAATTCCCCCTTGAGTAGATCAAGTTCAAGGGGATACTGAACAACCAATGGTGTAATGGTTGGTGGTGGTCTATGGGTTTTGAATTTGGATGTATGTGGTGAGAATGATGTGAGTGGAATGGCTGTGATGGGAGGAGTGGATTGGGCAGTTGAAATGGTGGTAGGTGATGTGTGTATGTTTTCATCATGCACAACAAAGGTTGATTTTCTCTTCCTTGTGTACATGATTTTTGGTGAAGGTGATTTGGTAGCAGTGGTTGGATTAACATCTGTTGGCCTTTTAGAAGAACCAGCAGATGTTGGGGTTTTGGCTGGTGATGTAGGTTTGGTGGTTGTTTGTTCAGGTGTGTGTGTTGGTATAGTGGTTTCAGTGTTTTGGGTAGTTTCAGTGTTTTGGGTGGCAGTGGTTTCAGTAGCAGTGGTTTTATCAACAGAGGTTTTCAACTTAGATGGTGGTTTTCTAACATGCTTGGCAGGTCTTTTCATCCTTTTAGAGGATCCCACATCTTCAGTTTCCCTTTGTTGTTTCTTTTTGAGTTCAACTAATGACTCTGCTTTTACTTCCAAAGTGTCAGCTCTTTTCTGTTTCTCTTGAGCAGCCTTTTCAGCTTCTAAGTTTGCAGAGTCATCTACTGCTTTATTCTTCTCAGTGGTTTGTTGTGGTGGTGCTGTTGGTGTTGTTGTTGTTGTTGTTGTGGAGCTGATTTGGTAGACTCTGGTTTCTTGGCAGACTTGGCTTGACCTTTTTGAGAAGGAGGACAACCAAAAGGATCTAGTTTTGGTAGCCTATCTCTGCCACTCTCCCCCTTTTTGGCATCATCAGCCGTGAAAGCATCATCATTTTCATCCCTGAGGATGGTGGTAGGGGCAGAGCCAGTAGTCTTCAGCAGGTGATCCTTGATGGCTTTGATATCAGCATGGGTATCTTTGTACCTTGCATCTACCATATTCCTGATCTCAGCCATGTAGGTTTCATGTGTCTGATCAGCCAATTTTCTGTGAGCTATGATGATGGGGGAAACTGATTTCCATAACTCATTGGCTATATCAGCTGTGGATGGTTGACTCTTGGAGAGATCTACAATTGAGCTCAGTAGTAGCTTGACATCAGATTTGATGTCAGCAACAGAGGTTTCAATAACAGAAACTCTGTCCGTCAATTCTTGGTATTTTGACCCATCTCCTAAATTAATAGGATCATCTGAGTCCCTACCAGTGGTAGTTCTACCTGATTCAGGCCTAATAGGTGAATCAGATGCCCCTTTGTCTTGGTACTGGGGACTTCCAACTGTTTTTGGAGACACTATAGTGGCTTCAACAGTTGTTGCCTTCAAGGGAGTCTTAGCTATGTAATCACTGTCCTGATGTGAGACAGTGGTCTCTACATCAGTAGTGGCTGCTCCACTTGAAAACTCACCTAGAGTTTCATTGAACCCAGGTGGTGTAACCTCCTCTTCTGTTTGTGGGATAGCAGATTGAATATTCTCAGGGCCAGTCACTTGTTGGAGTATACTCTCAGTGACAGGTGGAAGAGAGGAACTGGGATCTTCCTGAGATTTTTCAATTGCTTCAAACAGAGGTTGCATTGTTTGTGGGACATGTGATGGTGAGAGTGGTGGAGTAAGAAGAGAATTAGCCCTGGGAGAGGGGCTTGTGAACATATGGTCAAGTGACTCAAATGCATCATGATGTGTGTCCCCTTGGCTTACAACATGATCCTTTTGAGAGGATTCATGAGGAGTTTGGTCAGGTGGAGGTATGTCCAACTGTTGTGAGGAAGTAACAACAGTGGTTTCAGGTTGCTTTTGTTGTGCAACAGAGGTTTCTTCTGGTACCTCAACATCCAGAAGCCTCATTTGTGGTTGAGTGGTGGTTTTTGTGGATGGATGTTTCCTTTTGGAAGTGGCTGGTGTGGGTTTCACAGCACTGGATGTAGTGCCATGATCACCAGGAGCAGTGGGCTCAACAACAGAGGTTTTGACAATAGTTGTTGCCTTTGTCCTCTTTGTTTGTGTTTTAGAAACTTTTGACACTTTAGACACCTTTTCTTGGGTGCTTCCACCCAGCATTCTTGTGAAAGTTTCATCAGTTAAGCTTTTCATTTGCATAGCAGCACCCTTTTTGAAAACTTTTTCTGGTAATAATTTTTGTAAGATTACACTAAGAATTCTTGGGTAAATAAGAAAAGCATTGTTTGACCCAGACTTGACTGCTTTCACATTTGATACCAAGTCCATGAACAATCCCTGGGAAAGATTGAAGTCAGAGTTTGACAACATAGCATATCCCAGATATTGCATCCTCAATGGAATTTCATTAAAGGATGTGGACTTAGCAGAGACACAAAGAAGAAGAGTATGGAAGAAAAATTTCATGACTGGAGGGAAAAACTTTTTGAAAAGAGTTGATCCAGTCATCTGACCATCATACCCTCTTTCTTGGAACTCAGTGTGAAGCTCTGTTTTAGTAAAGGAATCCTTACCTGCCAGGTCATTCAGTGTGAAGGTTGTGGATATGATTTCAGGGGTAATGACGATACTGGTTTCTCCAATTTTGGAAATAATGGATGTAGGCTTTTTGTTTTGTAGTAGAAACTCAGCATTCAACCAAAATTCTTGGAGTGTATCAAGATAAATGGGGGCGTTGGCGGTTAGGATGGGTAAGTATTTGGAGTTAAGGAAAATGTCGATGGTGGAATGAAATGGAGTGTTGTCATCTGTTTTAATCAGATAAGGGAGACAATTGTGTGTAGCTTTGGCTTGAAGATCCATTGTAATGGATTTCGAAGGTGAAAATGATTGAAGATTGATGAAGGGTTTGAGAGTGAAGAAGGCGGTTTACAGTATTTTGAATACAATGAGACAGTGTAACATCTGTTGTGGTAAAACAGGGTTTTTATAGGCTCAATGAAACCGCTGATGTGGCCAAACCTCTGCTTATATGAGCAGACGTGGCAATCATCTGATGGATGTAACATCTGGTGGAGAACAGCTGTTTTGGTAAACAACTGATACAAACAGCTGATGGATCCAACCGTTGGGTTTTTTTTTTTTTTTTTTTTTTAATATAGTATATATATATATAGGCGGACAGTTGTTTTATCTGAACAGATGTTCTGAAACAGATTTTTCAACTAACAGTTGTTTTATCTGATCAGATGTTTTGAAACAGACTTTTCAACCAACAGTGGATATGAATGAAACAGTGGTTGTTTTATCTGATCAGATGTTATAAACAGATTTTTCAACCAAACAGCTATAAAAAAAATTGAATTTCTGAACCATTTTATTATATTGTTTTTTTTTTTTAAAAAAATTTATTTGTTTAATCCATGTTTAACATACCAATTCTGGAAATCAGATTTGTAAAGGTAGATGTGTCTAAAGCTTTTGTTAACACATCTGCCAACTGATCCTCTGTTGGAACATGGTGTAAAGAAATCAAACCTTTTTCATAGCTGTCTCTGACAAAATGATGTCTTATGTCAATGTGCTTGGTAGTGGAATGAGAGACTGGATTCTTGATGATATTTTCAGCAGCTTGGCTGTCCAACATGAGTGGAGTCCTAAGTGCAGTTATCCCAAAATCCAGTAGTTGATTTTGAAGCCACATGAGTTGGGCTGTACAGCTTGCAGCAGCAATGTATTCAGCTTCAGCTGTTGAAGTTGAAACAGCTGCCTGCTTTTTGCTTTGCCATGAAACTAAGGCATTCCCTAGAAATTGGCACCCTCCTGAAGTGGATTTTCTTGTGGTGTGACAGCCAGCAAAGTCACTATCTGAATAACCTGAAAGCTCAATGTTTCCATTAGCAGGATACCAGATACCAAGTGTGGGAGCACCTTTGAGGTATCTGAATATCCTTTTCACAGCAATAAGGTTTGACTTTCTGGGTGAAGCCTGGGATCTGGCACAGACACAGGTAGCAAACATAATGTCTGGCCTAGATGCAGTTAGGTACAATAAAGACCCAATCATACATCTATAATGTGTTTGATCAACCAGTTCATCCTTGTCATCAATAGTGAGCAGCTTGACTGTACTCATGGGTGTGCTACATGGCTTACAATCATTCATCTCAAATCTGGTTAATAAGTTCTTTACATATTTGTTTTGGTGAATGAATGTGCCATTATGCAGTTGTTTCACTTGAAGACCAAGGAAACACTGAAGCTCACCCATGGCACTCATCTCAAACTCTGCTGTCATGAGTTTTCTGAACTCTTCACACATTTGGTTACATGTGGATCCAAAAATGATGTCATCCACATATATTTGAACAATCATTAAGTGTTTCCCTTTCCATTTAAGAAATAAAGTTTTGTCAATTTTACCTCTTGTGAAGCCAATGGATAAGAGAAATGTGGAAAGAGTTTCATACCAGGCCCTTGGTGCTTGTTTGAGTCCATACAAAGCTTTGTTGAGCTTGTAGACATAGTCAGGATGGAATGTGTCTTCAAAACCAGGTGGCTGACATACATAGACCTCCTCCTGAATTTTGCCATAAAGGAAAGCACATTTGATGTCCATCTGATACACCTTTATGTTGTGGTTGACAGCAAAGGCTAAAAAGAGTCTGATGGCCTCTAGTCTAGCTACAGGAGCAAAGGTCTCATCATAATCTATTCCTTCTTCTTGTCTGAAGCCTTGAACCACAAGCCTGGCTTTATTCTTGACAACAATACCCCTTTCATCAGTCTTGTTTTTGAAGACCCACTTTGTTCCTATAGGACAAACATCCTTAGGAAGTGGTACAAGCTCCCATACTTGTTGTCTTTTGAATTGAAGGAGTTCTTCTTGCATGGCTTCTACCCAACTGTTGTCTTTCAGTGCCTCTTGGTACTTGACAGGTTGTGTGAGGGATAAGAAACCTGCAAAAAGACAGATATTTGAGGATTGGCTTCTTGTGAGCACACCCTCTCTGATGTTGCCAATGATCTGGTCTGGTGGATGAGCTCTTAAGTAAATAAGATCTCCTTGATATGGAACAATGGCATTTTGAGGTGATGGACAGAGGTTTGGTGACTCTGTTGGTGTAACATCTGTTGGTACTTCTGTAGTGCCATCAGATGTTTGAAATGGTAATGGAGGAATGGGTCCAAGTGGTGTGAAACTTGACTGACTTTTGTCAACAGATGATTGACTTTTGTCAACAGATGATAGGTCAGTGGTTGTGAGGGGTGAAGCAGAGGTTTGAGGATAGGACTGGCCAACAGTGGTTGACACAGCTGTGGCAGAGTTTTGACAATTGTTTTGAACAGCTGCTTCCTCTGATACAGAATAGACTTTGTAGTGACTGGGGATCACAACATCTGTTCTGTAATCTAGCTGTGGAGACTGTGGAATACCTGCATTGTTAGTTTTAACAGTGATATCTTCAAATTTGAATTTATCTAAATCAAATAATTCAGCAGGGTTTGCAGGGATTTTTAGAGATGAAAGTTCATTGAACTTAACATTCAAAGTTTCTTCTATTGTCTTAGTCCTTGTGTTAAACACTTTGTAGGCCTTAGCAGTAGAAGAATATCCCAGAAAATAACCACAGTCTACTTTGGCTGCAAATTTGAAATGGAATCTTTGAGATTTAAAATGAAACATGGGCAGCCAAAGATTTTGAAAAATGAGATTAATGGTTTGATTTTGAACAAAATTTCATAAGCAGTTTTTTGATGTCTGGGGTTGATCAAAACTCTGTTTTGAACATAGCAAGCAGTGTTTACAGCTTCTGCCCAAAAGGACAGTGGCAAACCAGAATCTGCTAGCATGGTTCTTGCAGCTTCTATAAGAGTTCTATTTTTCCTCTCAACTACCCCATTTTGTTCTGGTGTTCTTGGGATGCTGAACTGCCTCACAATCCCTTTTGACACACAGAAGTCATCCAACTCCTTATTTTTAAACTCTGTTCCATTGTCACTCCTGAAGACTTTTACTGGCAAGTCATATTGCTTTTCAACCTTGGTGACAAAGTCCTTCAATATACCTGCAGTCTCATCCTTAGAGTGTAAAAAGTAAGTCCATGTAAACCTAGAAAAATCATCAACTATGACAAGACAAAATCTCTTTCTTCTTAGACTCATGATTTTAACAGGGCCAAACAAGTCCATGTGCAACAGTTGTAAACACTGACTAGTTTTGGACTCATCAATGGATTTGTAAGAGCTTTTATGTTGTTTCCCTTTAAAGCAAGAAACACAATGCTCATCACATTTAAATTCTTTTGATGGTAAACCTCTGACAAGGCTTTGTTTTGAGAGTGTGTTGATAGTATTAAGGTTGGTGTGACCCAATCTTCTATGCCACAATTCTGTCTACTTAGTGGAGGCAGCAGAAAACAGACAGACATTTGCCATAGGATTGTCCTTTAACATATCAACAACATACACATTGCCACTTCTATGAGCAACAAGCTGTGCTTTGCTCTCAGCAATAATGGTATCAATCTTTTTCACCACTTCTGGCCCAATAATCTTACAAGTTTTCTTTGTGAAAAATGAGCCATAACCTTTGTCACTCATTTGTGAAACACTCAGAAGATTAAACTTGAGATTATCAATAAGATTGACATTTTCAAGCTTGAGTTTTCCAGCCTGTACAGTCCCTGAACCCAACACCTTACCTTTAGAATCATTACCAAAGGATATATCACCCCCTCCATGAGCCAAGAAGTCCAGAAGTAGGGCTCTACATCCTGTCATGTGCCTGGAACCTCCACTATCTACATACCAAAGACTATCTAAACAAGCAGAAGCTCCCTGCACATCAGTAAATGATTAGTTTTGGTGAGTGTCCAAAGCCAAATTGGCTTTGGATGGGTCCTCAGACCTTTCAGACTCAAGCTTTGGAAGGTGATCAGTGGTTTGGACCAATTTCTGAATTAAGGTCAACAACTGCTGCTGACCATTTGCCAGTGCTTGGATGTCAACACTTGGGGCAGCAGTTGTTTGATCACTTCCTGACAGATGATAATACCCATATGGATTTCTGTTCACTCTTGGTTTAGAGGGTCTTTTTGGCTCCTCATAAACATGTGGCAGACTGTGACATGGAGGTTGACCATAACCTCTTGGGTATTTGCTTGTGGGTGGAGCATCTGTTACTTGGACATCTCTAGAAGCAGATGTTTCAAGCCTTTTTGTAACAGATGTTTGGACAGGGTGAAGGTCTGTTTGGGCTTTCCTTTTGGAGTACTAACCACAGGATTTGCAAGAGTTTTTGCTTTGTATTCTTGTATTTTTACATCAAAATTTTTGAGATACAAGCACTCTTTAGTCTTGTGATTCTTTTTCCCACATATTGAGCATGTGGCTTTGGAATCACATTCACTTGTTCCTTTGTTGATATCATATGCTTTTATAAGAAAAACAGTTTTTGGTGACATGGTTCTTCTTTTCACAGAAATCACAAAACAAGTTAACAGTCTTTTCTTTCTTCTTCCCCTTTTCAGTCTTCTTTTCAGCAGATGTTTGAGCATCTGCTAGAGAATCTTTCAGGGGAATGACTTTTGCCAAGGGAATGACCCTTGCCTGAGGAGCTGTCTTTCCCTCAGGAGTTTTAAAATCAACAGGTTTATAATTCTCAAGAGTATCACACTCATCAGACCAAGTAGGTTTAAATTCATACTTTTCAAGTTCAGCAAAAGATGAGGAACCTTCTGGTTTTTCAAGAACAATTTTCTTACCATTTGGTTCAGTGATTTTAATCTCTTGACCCTGCAGGTTTGTTGGTACTATCTCAACAGACTTTTGACTCTTTGTGTCAGTGTTTTCAAAAGCTGGAGCAGTGGTTGCAAAACCAAAGCCAAACTTCACATGACTTTTGGTTTGTTTGTTGAGTAGCATCTCAAAACCTCTACATGATTCCACCCATTTTTTACATTCAACTTGGGTGGACTCAAGCTCACTTTTACAACTTTGATATTTTGTTATCATAGTTTGGAGCTGGTCTTTGGTTATAGTTGCTTCATGTTTTAAACTGCTAATTTCAGACTCTTTTGCAGTTAAACTTGTTTTCAAATCTTTTGTAAGTTTTTCAAATTTAACTTCATCATCCAAAATTTTCTTTCTAAGGTTTTCATTCACCTCTTTGATGTTAGCAAATGCTATTACACATTTGTCAGAACACAACTCTTTAAGAATTTGAGGAGATACCTTAGCAGCAGCCATCAAAGCACAATCACACTTGCACTCACAGTCATCAGATGCACCCCAGGGATCTGAGAGATTCACAACCTCTTCTTCAGGATTTTCACCTGCAACAGCTTCACTAACAATATCATCAGTCACAACATCAGATTCAGTTACCACTTCCTCAGATTCAATCTCATCAACCATAGCCATGAAACAAAAATTTTCTGGTTCATTTTCAGCTTTGGCAACTAGTGCAAAATTCTCATCTGTTAGCTCATCAGGTAGACTGCTCCAATCAACAAAGCCTTGTGTAAAGAAGCTCTGTTGACTGGTCTCTGCAGGAGCAGAGGATGGAGCAACAGTCGTTTGCACAGGTGTTTGAGCAACAGGTGTTTGCACATAATGAATCTGAGGAACAGTGGTTTGGACATACTGGACAGGAACAGTGTTTGAGGACTGTGCAAAATGAGCAGTGTTTTGCACATTTGGTCCAGGGGTATTATAGGAATTCTGATAAGTGTTGGTCTGTGGTCTTTGATTTGGATAGGTTATCATAGGTGTACCATGTTGACCCCTACATTCCCTAGCAAAATGACCAAACCTATGACATTTATAACACTTGATCTTTGATTTATCCAACCCAACCTTAGATCTGCCAGTCAACCCTGGAAACCTTCTCCCAGTTTTCTTGTAAAAATTATTAGTTCTTACACTGAGAAGGGCCAATTGGTGCATAATGTCCATTTCTTCCAAATCATCAGGGTCAAAGTATTTCAGGTCATCATACTCAAAGGATATATTGTCAGATGCCTGTATATCACCACCACTTGCTGTGAAAGCATAGTTTGGTGAATAAGAATCAGAGTTAAAACCTGAGTTAAAACCTGAAGTTATGTCAATAAAATGATCATAACTCTGATCCTTTGTGTTTCCAGGCACCTCATCATGACCCAAAAGTGCTGTATTCCCAAACACATAGTCATCAGACACTTTTCCAGAGTCCTGGAGCTTCTTTTTCTGGTTAAGCTCCCTTTCATAGGTCAAGAGCTTACCATGAAGCTGGGTCAGTGATAGGTCTTTAAATCCTATTGAGTTTCTCATTACAATAGCAATAGTGTCCCATTTGTCTGGTAATGATCTTAAAAACCGATGGTTCAAAGTTGAATGAGGGTAAGTAAGACCAACCAATTTTAGTTCACTAATTAAGCAATTAAATCTCTCAAACTGTTGAGTTAATGACTCTCCTTTGACATGACTGAATGTTTCATATTGTTGGTTAAGTATTTCACGGTTGTTTTCAATAACCTCCTCAGTCCCACCAAACTGCTCTTTCAGTGCATCCCACAACTCCTTTGCACTGTTACAGTGTAACAACCCAGCATATATATCATTGGGTAGAGCCATGGCCACAATACTGAAGGCCTTAGCATCTAGCTCAATTTTCTGAAAATCCTGGTCGGAGTAGTTTTCAAGTTTCTTTGGCTCAAACACTTTGGGATCTTCAGTACTCGGCACAGTCGGAACATGTGGTCCGAAGATAACCGACTTCCAACACCCAGTGTTTTGTTAAGCTAGAACATGGCTCATCCGACGTTGCCAGATATTGTATTCAGATCTGACAAGCATCGGTGGCTTGTTGTTCGTGCCAGTGTTATGTGGATCGTGATTGATAGAAGCCATTCTCTGATTTATAAAAAAACAAAGTCTGTTTAACAACGGTTGAAACGAAATTAAACTATTACTCTGTTTTCAATCAAACTGACAAACGATATCAATAATTGTGAGCTAATTATTAAATTGATTTGTTAGATCGAATTTAATTGACCAAGCTCTGATACCAATTGTTAGGATCTGAGTTTGTTTGTTTTGATTGTTTAACTAAATGATGGTAATGATGAAATGAAAATAGAATGAAAGTGCAGCGGAATAATAAACTGTAAATCAAAACAAGAGAGTAAATGTTTTTAGATCGAATGCTTTCATTAATTCAAAGATTACAATCGTACAAGTTACTCCCCCTCAGCCTGATCACACAGTGTTTGTCAGAGAGAATGTTTTGTGTGTGATGCAATAGAACAGTACATGCACTGTTCTATTTATAGACTGACTTAAACCACTGATGACCTAGGCTGACGTCACCTAAGACAGTGACCTCTAACAGAATAACAAACTTAAACATCTGCTATACAAACTACTGTTACATTGAAAGCACTGATAATAAACAGCTGTTAAAGATAAACTCTGATGGTCTTGTATCCACTGCTGGAGCCTAAGTGCTGTTGGTTCCAGCAGTGCTTTGGTCTTCAGTACTTGTATCAGCAGTTGCTCTTCATCAGACCTTGGTCAGCAGTTGTTCTTCATCAGTTGTTTCCTCAGCAGCTCTTTATATCAGCAGTTGTTGAGCAGTTGTTTGGATAGAACAATAGTTAGGGTCAGCAGTCTTTTGGGAGAAGCAAGTTGTAAGGACTGTTTATTTAAGGATCAAATAGATAGCATATTTTGGCTTTCTAATCATCTGTTCTTCTCCAGGTCAGCAGACCCAACAGTGACCAACCCCGCTCGTCGGCTTGGAGGGCCGTGCGAGTGCATATTGTCTCAAACAGGAACAACAGGAACAACTGGTATACTTTTCGGGCACAACATCTGGTATTCGAGTTAGTAATGGTTTTCCAATCGTGGTAGTAACAAAACGTACGCCTAGCTAGCGTATACTGGTTTTCGATTTGTTATAGTATGGACAGGTTGACTTGGTACTTGGATACAAAACCTGTAAACTCACCAGCATTTTTGTGCTGACGTAAACTTTTACATGTTTTCTCAGGTCGCTAAGGTAGCACGACTGGACTAGGGCGCACGCGTCTGCACGGCGTCTAACTAGGGTTGCATGGTCTTATAAACGTTGAACTATTGTTTCATTGTTGAGATACTGTTTTGAATAAAGCTTCCGCTGTAAACGGGATTTTAAACTATGTTTTGAAATTGCATCTATATACATTTAGACTTGTTTATTGTGATCGTTGGTTTGGATCCTGGTTTGTCATGCGCCTCGCGGTAAAACTCCGCAAGTGGATTTTGAGGGTGTGACAGATTGGTATCAGAGCCAATGGTTATAGTGAACTAGGACTGCATGTAGAGTCTAGTCTATAGCCGAGTCGCACACACTAGACGATCACATGGTACTAAACGTTATAGTGGTTTACGTATGGTCTTGTCGGGGTGTCTCTAAATCGTTGGTCTTTCTACGTTACATCATCCGTTCTATCTTAGGTTGGGTTACTTGTTTTTTAGGCAGTGTAGTCTATTGGAGTAACTCGTGTGCTCTTGAGATTTGTCCAAGGCTCGGACATCTCCCTTTCGTACTCCAATAGAAACACTTGCCATAAACTACCGTAGTATTACGGTGTGTAGCTAAGAGTCTATGTTCGGTGATTTGAACTTTGAACTAGGAGAACACTTGGAGGACCATGTAGAGCGGTTTATCATTTTGGGTGCACACAAAATCATAAACCGAAATGCATGGAAGCCCTAGTGAGCTCTGGGTTTGAGGGGATAGTCCTGGATTGGATCTAGCTTTGATCTTGTGAACATTAGTGGTTATCTTTAACTGCGAAACTAAATTTTCTTGTTCTTTCTGCCAGAATCATGTCTGGAGTACGAGGAGGACGTGGAGGTGGTCGCAATGGTGGACGTGGTGGTGGTCGCGGTGGTGCTGGTGGTCGTGGTGGAGGTATTAACCTATCGCAGGCTGATCTGATCAACTTGCTCCAAGCTGCCTTTCAGTTAGGGCACAACGGTGGTGGTAAGTTGATTTATCCATTTTCTTTGCCTCATTGGTGAACCTTGTTTACACTCTTCGTGGTTTCTCATACGTTTCATTTCAGGTGATCCTGTTGACCCACCCCCACCCATGTGTACCTACAAGATGTTCCGGGACTGTAAGCCCCAGGAATTCTCTGGCACTGAGGGTGCGGTGAGCTTGCTTAGGTGGTTGGAGAAAGTGGAGTCAGTATTTCTGATGTGTAACTGTCTCCCAGAAGATCGGGTTAAGTATGCTGTTGCGTTATTCCAGGATGTGGCATTGACTTGGTGGAATGGCATCACCCAGAATATGGGTATTGGGGAGGCATATGCTATGCCATGGGAGAATTTTGTGCAGTTGCTGAAGCGTGAGTATTGTCCGAGGGAAGAGGTACAGAAGCTGGAGCACGAGGTGTGGAACCTCAAGATGACTGGGTCGGAAATTGAGAAGTATACTGTGAGGCGGAATGAGTTGGCAGTGCTGTGTCCCGATCTGCATGTGCCAGAATACCGTAGGATTGAACACTATGTCTCGGGGTTAGTACCGGAAATTGCAGGATTAGTGGCTGCGGGAAATCATCCTACATACGCAGAGGTGGTTCGATCGGCTCATAGGATGACCAACTTAAAGGTGAATGAGGGTATTTTGCCTGCGAAGGGTTCGACTGTTAAGGCCCCAGAGAACAACAAGCGCAAGTGGGAAAATGACGGGAAAGGATTAGGGCCAACACAGCAGGGTAAGAGGTTTGATAATGGGGGTTCTTCTTCTTCGGGTAACAAGCAGGGTGGTTATGCGGGGAAACTGCCCAAATGTAACAAGTGTGGACGCCATCATCAAGGAAACTGCGACAGTAACTGTTGCCATCGCTGCCAGCGAATTGGGCATTTTGCTAAGGATTGTCGGGCTACACTTCCATCGACCCAGGCCCCGACTACTAACTCAGCTCCGACTACTCAGGGGACTACAGGAAGACAAGGATGCTACAACTGTGGTGAAACTGGGCATTACAAGAAGGATTGCCCAAAACTGAAGCAGGGTGGAAACAACGGTAATGGGAACAACGGGGGCGGCGGCAGAAATGCACGTGCCTTCGTCATTGGAGCCGCTGAGGCTAGGCAGGACCCTGACACAGTCACCGGTACGTTCCTTCTCAATAATCGTTCTGTTAGTGTGTTATTTGATTCTGGTGCCGACAAGAGTTTTGTATCCATGGATGTTAGTCGACTGCTAGATGTAGTACCCGTACCATTAGAAACCAAGTATATTATTGAGTTGGCTGACGGGAAAATGATTGAAGCTACTAGTGTCCTTCGGGAGTGTCAATTAGAATTGTCGGGTTTATCGTTCCCCATCGACCTTATGCCGGTACCATTGGGTAGTTTTGACGTTGTGGTAGGAATGGATTGGTTATCTTTGTATCGCGCGGAGATTGTCTGTTACGATAAGGTTATTCGGATTCCTCTCCCTGATGGAGAATTCCTTTCTGTGTACGGTATCGAGGGTGGTGTTCCGCTAAACATCATCTCTAGCATGAAAGCCCTTAAGTGTCTTCGAAAGGGTTATCCAGCCGTTTTGGCGCTTTTATCTGTTTCCTCTAGTGATGAGAAGAAGATCGACGACATTCCGGTGGTACGCGAGTTTCCTGATGTTTTTCCCGATGATTTATCTGGTCTTCCTCCTCATCGTCAAGTCGAGTTCGGTATTGATCTTGTACCAGGGGCTGCTCCTATTGCTCGGGCCCCCTATCGTCTTGCACCTCCCGAGATGCAGGAATTGTCTAGTCAGTTACAGGAACTCTTGGACAAGGGTTTCATCCGGCCAAGTTCTTACCCTTGGGGAGCCCCGATTCTATTTGTCAAGAAGAAGGATGGAAGTTTCCGATTGTGTGTGGACTACAGAGAACTGAACAAATTGACCGTCAAGAACCGTTATCCTCTTCCACGTATTGATGATCTATTCGACCAGCTTCAGGGTTCTAGTTATTATTCCAAGATTGACTTGAGGTCCGGTTATCACCAGCTGCGCGTCAGGGAGGCTGACGTTGCAAAGACTGCCTTTCGAACACGTTATGGCCATTTCGAATTCTTGGTCATGCCTTTCGGTCTTACGAACGCACCGGCGGTTTTCATGGACTTGATGAACCGCGTTTGCAAACCATATCTGGACAAATTCGTCATTGTGTTTATTGATGACATTTTGATCTACTCCAAGAACGAGACCGAACACGAGAAACATCTGCGGTTAGTTTTGGAACTCTTGCGACGGGAACAACTTTACGCCAAGTTCTCAAAGTGTGACTTTTGGTTACGCGAAGTTCAGTTCCTAGGACATGTGGTTAATGAACTAGGAATTCATGTCGATCCAGCTAAGATCGAAGCAATCAAGGACTGGGGAGCACCAAAGACGCCAACTGAGGTGCGGCAATTCCTAGGCCTTGCGGGCTACTATCGTCGTTTCATTCAGGGGTTCTCGAAGATCGCTCAACCCCTGACCACTCTCACGCAGAAGGATAGAAAATTCGACTGGGGTGAACCACAAGAGTCAGCGTTTGAAGAACTAAAGTCTAAACTTTGTTCTGCTCCTATTTTGTCCTTACCTGAAGGCCTTGATGATTTCGTTGTTTACTGTGATGCTTCTATTAATGGTCTCGGTTGTGTGTTGATGCAACGCGAGAAGGTGATTGCGTATGCTTCTCGTCAACTCAAGGTGCACGAGAAGAACTACACCACCCATGACTTGGAGTTGGGTGCCGTGGTATTCGCGTTGAAAATTTGGAGACATTACTTGTACGGTACCAAATGCACCATCTACACCGATCACAAGAGTCTCCAACATATTTTCGACCAACAACACTTGAACATACGGCAGCGTCGTTGGATTGAACTTTTGAACGACTATGATTGTGCCATAAAGTACCATCCTGGCAAGGCGAATGTTGTAGCAGACGCCTTGAGCAGGAAGGAATCAACTAAACCTCGTCGCGTTCGGGCATTGCAGCTCACCATTCATTCATCCTTACCTGATCAACTCCGTTCTGCCCAGTTAGAAGCTTTGAAGGAGGAAAACCTTAAAGCTGAAACCATGCACGGTGCCGACAAGCACCTCGAGCGAAGGCCTGATGGCCTGCACTACTTCGCAGAACGCATATGGGTTCCTTTATTCGGGGGACTACGGGAGCTTGTCCTTGATGAGGCTCATAAGTCCCGGTATTCTATTCATCCTGGTTCGGATAAGATGTACCAAGATCTGAAGGTGCTTTACTGGTGGCCAAACTTGAGGTCGGATATAGCCTCATACGTGAGCAAATGCTTGACCTGTGCTAAGGTCAAGGTAGAATACCAGAAACCGTCGGGTCTCTTGCAACAACCTGAAATTCCGGAATGGAAATGGGAACGGATTACCATGGATTTTGTCACGCAACTTCCTAAATCACCAAGTGGTAATGACAAGATATGGGTGATTGTCGATCGGTTGACGAAATCAGCCCATTTTCTTGCTATTAAGGAGACCGACACCATTGATCGTTTGGCTCGACTTTATTTGAAGGAAGTTGTTTCTAAGCACGGGGTGCCAGTTTCTATTATCTCGGATCGTGACTCCCATTTTACTTCGCACTTCTGGAAGTCTTTGCACAAGGCTTTGGGTACCCAACTAGACATGAGTACGGCTTATCATCCACAGACTGACGGTCAGAGTGAGCGTACGATTCAAACGTTAGAAGACATGCTGCGTGCATGTGTGATCGATTTTGGCAAGGGTTGGGAAGCTCATCTACCGTTAGTAGAATTCTCGTACAACAACAGTTATCACACGAGCATCAAGGCGGCTCCGTTCGAAGCACTGTATGGACGGAAATGCCGTTCTCCTCTTTGTTGGGCTGAAGTGGGTGAGAGTCAACTCACTGGGCCTGAACTAGTGTACGAAACTTCAGAAAAGATCGTACAGATTCGTAACCGGTTGGCAGCGGCACGGGACCGGCAAAAGAGTTATGCCGATCAGCGTCGCAAACCATTGGAATTCCAAGTCAATGACAAAGTACTTCTAAAAGTCTCACCATGGAAGGGCGTCATACGCTTTGGGAAGCGTGGCAAACTCAATCCGCGGTATGTCGGCCCATTTACGATCCTGGAACGGATTGGACCGGTGGCATATCGTCTTGATTTACCGACGGAGCTCGGTAACGTACATAACGTCTTTCATGTGTCCAACTTGAAGAAGTGTCTGGCTGACGAGTCTCTCATCGTTCCACTAGAAGAGATCAAGGTTGATGATCGTCTTCGGATTGTGGAAGAACCTGTGGAGATCCTTGATTACAAGATTCGTAGCCTACGTCACAGCAAGATTCGTATCGTTAAGGTTCGGTGGAACTCGAACCGGGGACCAGAGTATACGTGGGAACGGGAGGATCAGATGAAGTCTAAATATCCTCACCTCTTTCCTAAGGAAGCGTTCGAGTCGAGATATGTCTCTTCTGCAGCTGAATGAATCTCGGGGCGAGATTCCTTTTAACGTGGGGATGATGTGACAACTCGGGTAAATCTCTCTCTTGGTTTCTATCTTTTGTTCGTTCCCTTCGTTATTTCTTTTGTTCTTTTGGTACTTGTGCAATTTTCGGGACGAAAATTCTTTTAACGTGGGGATGATGTGACACCGGCAAATTCTGGTTAACAACGTTGTCTAGATGAAAGTCTACCTTAGCGAGTCACGCGTATATTGTACTTAACTGGGTTAGTTAAGTCGGGTTATGGTTCGGGAACTATCGGTTTAGTCTAGAGGATCATTGGATGTTGGTCTAGAGGTTCATTAGATGTCGGTCCTTAACCAAGTGTACAAACGGTGACGATTTGTAGGATCGTCAGGGCATACGGAACATACGAGTCTCGAGTCCCGGAATTGGTGAACGAGGGTGAATATGTGTATTTACATGTGTTATGTGTTTACAATCATTATGTGACTTGTCGGTATGTGAATATGTGTTAACATATGTTAAAACGGGGTTTAACGCACAAAACGCAAGAAACCAGCCCCTATAGGCGATTAGGCAAGCCTAATCGCCCATAAGGGAGGCGAGTAGGCATCATGTGGGGCGATTAGGGGACTGATCGCATGACTGTTCATGCGATTAGGCCCCAATCGCATGAACTTACATGCGATTAGGCTTCCTGATCGCGTGTAAAGCTGCATAATCGCATGTTACGTGCTGGACGACTAAAAACGACTATAAATACCATACTTGACCTCATAAACTTCATTATACAAACCCTAGTCGTCCCATAACCTGCCCCAACACACACACAACCTCTGGAACGTGATTTTTGATCAAAACACAAGGATTCAAGCATAATCCTTCATTCTTTCACAATTCTAAGGTTTGGTTTCCATCCATGAATCTTTATAAACGTTTTTAATCAATCCCTAATGGTCCAGACCTGTTCTAAAACGAAAAAGCTTTCTGATAATCGTTAATAAGGGTTGTTAATCGGATTCTAACTAGTATACATGTGTTATGGGTGTTTATGATTAGAAAGCTAGGGTTTTTATGATTCATAATGATGGATTAACATGTTATTAGGTTAAATCAGAATAATATTAATGTTATGATGATAATATCTGAGTAATTGATTATTAGGGTTATTGTTATGCATGTTAGTATGATGATTGCATGCTATGGGAATGGTGTTTGGATTACATGATTGCATGCAGGGCTGAAAATACGAGGCAAAACGAAGGGTTTTGGCTGAAACATGTTTAGGATAGTGTTTGGGATGATATTGGGTAGTTACACACGTTCTGGATCTGATTTGGAGCGTTAAACGCGCGAAAAACTGGAACAGCAAGGTTACAGGCGATTAGGATTGCTAATCGCCAGTTTTTCATGCGATTAGGGCCTAATCGCTAGTTTGTTCATGCGAGTAGCCCTGATTGCTAGTTTTTATATGCAATCAGCCCTAATTGCTAGTTTTTACATGCAATCAGCCCTAATTGCTAGTTTTTATATGCAATCAGTCCTAAATGCTAGTTTACTTTTCCTAATCGCGTGTACTGCTGCTGTAAGTGTAAATTAGCATTCCGAGACCCGATTTGACATGTAGTAACATGCTAGGAACCCCGTAACATATATAATAACTTGGTAACATATGTTTGGATGTAATTCGGTGATACGTGAACTATGTGCTATAACTTGTTGTGCGTTAACGTATGTTAAGTGTGATTGCATGATTGTCTGTTTGAGAGCGTAAACATAACACGGGGAGTCTCGGGTCACCAATGGGATGTCGAGTCTTGTACTTTGGGTCAGTTAAACAGTCACGGTGTTTTCAAACGAACTTGGTTATGGTCTGGACATTTAGGGACTAATTAACCTGCGGGTTATTAGTCTAAGTACTTGTAACTGTCATATGTTAGGTCGCCGCTTTACGGGACTAGCATAGCAGCTGAGTTTACTCGGGTTAAGGAGTAACGCAACTTAAGGTGAGTTTACGGCCCCTCTTTTAAACTGGTTTCATACTTTTGGGGGAGAAAACATGTGTTAAAACGATTATTTGGTAACTACTGTCATACTATGGGTTTCTATTGTGTACTACACGATCTTTGGAAGTCCCGGGGGGAACCATGAATGTGCGGGTTTGCACAACGGGGAAATGTGAATAGCGCTATTGGGAGTGACCAACCCCGCTCGTCGGCTTTGAGGGCCGGGCGAGTGCATATTGTCTCAAACAGGAACAACAGGAACAACTGGTATACTTTTCGGGCACAACATCTGGTATTCAAGTTAGTAATGGTTTTCCAATCGTGGTAGTAACAAAACGTACGCCTAGCTAGCGTATACTGGTTTTCGATTTGTTATAGTATGGACAGGTTGACTTGGTACTTGGATACAAAACCTGTAAACTCACCAGCATTTTTGTGCTGACGTAAACTTTTACATGTTTTCTCAGGTCGCTAAGGTAGCACGACTGGACTAGGGCGCACGCGTCTGCACGGCGTCTAACTAGGGTTGCATGGTCTTATAAACGTTGAACTATTGTTTCATTGTTGAGATACTGTTTTGAATAAAGCTTCCGCTGTAAACGGGATTTTAAACTATGTTTTGAAATTGCATCTATATACATTTAGACTTGTTTATTGTGATCGTTGGTTTGGATCCTGGTTTGTCATGCGCCTCGCGGTAAAACTCCGCAAGTGGATTTTGAGGTTGTGACAGATACCAGGATGGGTGATCTCATGAAAAGTCTCTATCTGGGCAACAAAAAGCAAATTCGTGAGCTCCTGAATGAGCAACACATCAGGAGAAAAGCGAACAATATTAGTGGTGAAAAGGCTAAGATATTAGAATCATAATTTACGTACACACATGCATTACACTACACTACAAGAATAATGCAAACATATCGGTGACGTCTTTTGTGACGACTCAATAGTCACGACGTGTCGCCCTAGAAAAAGATAAGATTAACATATACCAGTGTAACACCCTAGAAAAATCTTATCTCACATCAGCCGTGGAGAACAAAGATTCTTAGTTCATAAGAAATGCATCGCCTCTTAATTAAATCACTAATGTGTTTTGGGGTTATAAGTTGTTCGTGGGGCACATGAAAACTTCACATTTAAACGTGCTCGGGTGGAAGTGATACCAGGATGGGTGACCTCATGAGAAGTCTCTATCTGGGCAACAAAAATCAAATTCGTGAACTCTTGAATGGGCAACACATCAGGAGAAAAGCGAACAATATTAGTAGTGAAAAGGCTAAGATGTTAGAATCATAAGTTACGTACACACATGCATTACACTACAAGAATAATGCAAACATATCGGTGACGTCTTTTGTGACGATTCAATAGTCACGACGTATCGCCCTAGAAAAAGAGAAGATTAACATAGACCAGTGTAACACCCTAGAAAAATCTCACATCAGCCGTGGAGAACAAAGATTCTTAGTTCATAAGAAATGCATCGCCTCTTAAATAAATCACTAATGTGTTTTGGGGTTATAAGTTGTCCGTGGGCAGATGAAAACTCCACAGTTAAACATACTCGGTTGGAAGTGATACCAGGATGGGTGACCTCATGAGAAGTCTCCATCTGGGCAACAAAAAGCAAATTTGTGAACTCCTGAATGGGCAACACATCAGGAGAAAAGCGAACAATATTAGTGGTGAAAAGGCTAAGATTTTAGAATCATAATTTACGTACACACATGCATTACACTACAAGAATAATGCATACATATCGGTGACGTCTTTTGTGATGACTCAATAGTCACGACGTGTCGTCACTAATACACTACTAAAAACTGCATGGTTTGAGACATCCAAATTTGTCGAAAATTTGTCGAAAATGGCCAATATCGACAATTTTACCACAAAACAATCAGTGGGAAAAAAATTGTCCGTATTGTAGCTAGTGGCAAAATTACCACAAAATTTTGGCAATATTCCGGCAAAATGCTCTCGTCGCAACATTTCCGACAAAATTCTGGCAAACTCTTTTTTATTCTTTTCTGACAATTTTTCGACAAATTCACATTTTTTTAATTTTTTTTTACTTCTATAATTAATGATATTATAAAATTATAAATACAAATATTTAATTTTGTTTTGCGACAAAACTCCCACAAGTTCTTTTAAAAGTATTCGACAAATTTCCCACAATTCAAAAAAGTATTTTTCTAATATTGCGACAAAATTCCTACAAATTAAATAAAAGTTTAGCAACAGCATTCCCACAATTTCAACAAGTCTGTTTTTCAAAGTTCCCACAAAATTGTTACAAATCATAAAAAATAATAATTTTACAAGAAAAACAAAAATAACATTAATTTAATGTAAAAAATGCAGTAAAATCCAAAAAGATTCTAAATATAAACTTGTTTATAGTCATAAAATAAAAATACCAAAAAATATGATCAAAAGTACATTTTTAATTCAAAAGTAAAATCTGTTCTTTAACATTCCAATACATAATAAACCAAGAGTTTTTTTATTTTTTTATTTTTACTTCTTGTCGATGTTTTTCACCATTTCTTCCATACTTTTTCTCCCATGACGCTTGGTTGGCTCGCTCTTGTTAGCGCTATTGTTGAAATTGTTCAAAACGGACTTCTCTGTTTAGGTTCAAGAATCACCATGTACGCACATTTGGCGACCCTTACACTCGGGATGCAAACTCGCCCACACAGTTAAATCATTTCAATCCTCGTCCGGGTATAATCTTTTCATTTGTTGCTTGTAAGCAACCTATAATTTTATCATATGAATGTTTTAAACCGGTAAAAGTGATACAATAATTATAAACAATTGATAAAAAAGAGCTTACATATGAATATTTTGCACGCTCGTTAACAAACGTTAATTTTTCCAAATCGTTTTTTGTTCTCTCCATCTTGTAACATCTTTTTGCATTCATTGGTGAGGTGGGTCTGTAAAATTTGCAAAGTTGGTGGGTTACAGATCTT
The DNA here is from genome assembly GCA_030844895.1 of Ambrosia x helenae. NCBI lineage: Eukaryota > Viridiplantae > Streptophyta > Magnoliopsida > Asterales > Asteraceae > Ambrosia > Ambrosia x helenae. Next base: position 28,355,206 of record CM061234.1, read on the forward strand.
TAAGTTTTCGTGTTTCAACAACCTTTAGGTTTAAGCACACATAGCTTGCATTGGTCGTTCGTAACTGCAATGTACCTAGTGGCCAACATAATGTTTATAAACAGAGTGTATAATTGTCTTTGCGAAGCTTACCTTCGAAGTCGTGAAGTTTGAGTGAACTGCTGATGTTTATAGTTTTTTTTGGACAGTCTCTATTTGTGCTCTGGTGAATATGGAGGGCGAGATGATTATGTTACTCCATAGCGCCAACTGTAATGTCTTTGTTACTGCGAAATTTGGAAACACATTTTAGCAAATATTTCACTGCCCTTTTTAAAATCATTATTCCAAAACTTCATGAAGATAACATCCTAAGATAGGTTCATGATTGACATATATTGAGTGCAAACATTAGCGTTTGTTATAGCTAAAGCTAATAACTAAAGCACCAAAAAGTATACAATTGACTACTGATCAAATTTGTAAATTCTGGTTACTGCAGCCTCAAACAGCGACTACAGTCCATATTAAAACACTAAATTGTTCGCTATCTCATGATCAGATTCAAAATGTCATATAAACGCCCATAAAGATACTTTCCTAGTAGACGATGATATATAATGTGGCATGGCTAAAAGATCAATGAAATCAGAAAATACACATCTATAAAGTAACATTCCTAAACATACAAAGGAACAAAGGTCTTAAACTAGTAATATCTAATCTGCTTGGTACCTCAAGTAACCTGTTCTTGTGCAGATTAAATGAGATTAAGAAATAGGGACTTCTAATCATTCTAGCTCAAAAATAATAACTGCAAAAACACCCCTTAATCGTAACATGGACGCTCGATAAGAAGTCTGACGACATGATGGATAGTCAACACGTGAAGAACCATCAGATGACGATGCAACATCAACGTCATCAGTCCATGATGACCTACATTTAGAACGCGGCGCCTAAAAACACACGTAGATGTTAAGTAGAAAATATGACAAAAAACACACTCATTAAACCTTAATCATGCAAAACACCAAAGTAAAGTAAAGTAAAGTAAAGTAAAGACAAACAGCAATACACATCAGCTTACCTATAACATTTGTGCAACTAAGTATGAAAGAAACCTTGGAAAACAAAGCACACAAACCAAAAAATTAGCATACATACCAAAAATCATGTAATAAAAAACAACACCAACCCAAAACATTGCACGGGAATTTGAAAAAAAATAGTTGTCTGGCACAAAGTGTGGGCTTACGATGACCCTAATATTAAACTAAAGAAGGTTGAGCAGTGAATGCTTTCCATTGGTTTAGTTTGATTAACCACGGGCTAGTTATTTTTTAACGCTTGCGACATATTTTCGACAAAACCTGACATTTATATTTATCAATTTGTGTTTACCTAATATTAAGATATAAAAAAAAATTAACAAGCAAGAAGGCATGGATTTGTCGGAAATTTGTCGCAAGGTTTATATAGTTTTGTGAGAACTTTGTCGCAAATTATGAACATTTGCGAAAATTTTTCCACTAAACATTATTTTTTTATTTAATAATTACTTTATTCATTAGTGCTACTAAAATAAAATTTTAATAAATAAAAATAAAGCTTTTGTGAGAAATTTGTCGCAAATGGTAAATGTTTGTGACATATTTCTAACAAAACCTGAGATTTATATTTATCAATTTGTTTTATTACGTAATATTAGATATAAAAAAATTAACAAGCAAGAAAAGCAAAGATTTGTCGGAAATTTGTCGAAAGATTTAATATAATTTCGACAAAATGGCGACAACTATAAGCTACGTAGCCAATTTGTCGAAAACCCGTGGGTAAATTTTGGTTTTTGCTGTTTGTTGAAAAGTTGTAACAAATTTGTCGCAAATTTTGAGTTGTGGGAAAATTGACAGAAATTTTTGTAGCAAAAGAGGTCATTTTCTAGTAGTGATAATTAGAAAGCAATAGCGACGAAAACACCCTTAGCGACGACATGTTAGCCATTAGCGACGGACTTTTAACAGCGGTAGGTCGCCGCTAAAGCCTTTAGCTGTGACATCTGCAATCTTTAACGACGACATTTGTTGCCGCTAAAGGCTTCGCTTCTTGCAGTGATTAGTATTAACGAGAAAAATTTATAAATGATACAAATGTATATTTAACTTGATATGATTATTTTTGTACCGTACTTACACATGGATAGGTTCACATATTTTATTTTCTCCATTCTTATAGTCAAAATCAATACCATCTTGACAATAAAAAAAAAAACACACAAATGGACATCTGTTGTAAGATTGAAATAGAAAAAAAGAGTGAGAATAAAAGATGAGATCTTCCGTGACACAATAACACATGAGAAAGTTTCCTTTTAGAATTATGGTATGGTTGTCAATGAGTTTTTAAGAGCTTTTATAAGCTTCAAGCTTCAAGCTTTTAAAAAAAAAAACTTTTACTAAATAAAAAACCTTGTTTGGTTGAAGGAGCTGAAAGCATTTAAATTATGAGAAAAAACTTTATAGTGAAAAACTACTAGTACTAGCGTTTTAAAAAAAAGCACCTACAAACTTTTAATGAGTAAATGACACAAATATCCATTCTATAATAATAAAAAAAACATGCATACACGCTTTTAATTAATGTCCATTTTGGTCATTTTATTAAAAGCTTCAGCTATTCTGCCAAACACCAAAATATATTTAAAAAACTACAACTACCAGCTTCCGGCTACAGCTACCAGCTTCCAGATTTGCCAAACATACCCTTAGTGATCAACTACGTTAATTTTGTTCTTACTTCTGTATATAAACTAATTTTTTAAGTTACCGATATGTCATCTATCATATAAACACCAGTGGGGTGGTGATTCATTGGTAAAGGCAAAACCTTTAAAACATTTAGGTTGTTAGATGTCTTGGATTCAAATCCCAAAGACCATGGGATTAAAGAAATTAACCTTTGAAAAAAAAAATCATTCATATAAACCAATTATTGGTGTTAATTTATGATAAGTTGCTTTTTTTTTTTTTTAAGTCATGAAATTTCCTAAAATATAACAAACTATTTAAAAAGAGAAAGAGAGTCGGCAAAGAATCTCCACATGTAAAACGAGTACTAGATCAATGTCAATTTATAATAGTGAGCCCACTTTTCATTTCCTATCTCTTTCTTTGCTCTAATTATTTTAATTTTCAAAAAACATGAAGATATTTGAAAGTGAATTTTTTTTTTAAACGGCGATCGCCTTATATTAAGTTGGTGTCCAACTAATTGATGTTGGCTTACTAGATAGCGATCTGTATATGTTTTGTCTCTTATTGTTTTATCATTGGTTGAGTCTTCGGTTAACTCTTGGTTACAGGTTTAAATTATCAGCACTCAACTATAGTTAATTCATACAGCAATTTTCAACATTATCTATACTACATATTAAAGGAGGAGGCATAGACAAATATGTTCAAAGTTAAGATGGTATACCAAAGGTTTTTTACAAGTCTCTAACTTTTTGTCATTTTCTTTCTTTTATGCTCTCATGTACAACCTTTAATACAAATTGTATATATCTCTTATACACTCTTTGTATCCACATGAAGATGTAACTCTTTCATAAACTCCCATTTGAATGTTGTAATCCTTGAAACCCTACAATACTCTTCACCTTCACTATGTTATTTTTTTCTTCTAAAAACGGTTAAAAATATAATATATATAAATATTTGGTAAATGGTCGCCCTTTGTGCTAATGCATATCACCAAAAGAAGAATACATCAAGTATTCATGGTCGGACTTGAATACTTTTTTATTATTTTGTTGTTGGAATATTCTAACAACTTCTTGTATATATTCTTTTAGTTCAAGTTGTAACAAAGCTGCTTGTTACATTACTTATGTTCGGAAGCAATAAAGCATTGATCTATGCATTATATAACATCCTTAATTTGCATTATGTGTTGGTTGATTTTGTGTGAATACCAGTTTTAATTACTAGATTTGAGTGATTGCCACCCATCATCACCACCTATCTATTGCAACCGACATGACCATGTCCTCACCACCTACACGTCGTTCTTGCAACCAACCAGTATAAAAAGAAATAAGAAATGTAGTGAGAGAACACTATTTTGAAACATCTTTGTCATTTCTAAGATTGACCACTTTATAAAAATTGTACATCTACATGTATCATGACCACTTTACAAATACTATTTTCAGATATACCAATTAATGACTATCATGGTTTGAACATTGGAATAATTATAATGTTTTTTTTTTCTACATGTAATGTAGGATAACAAAAGGACAAAGTACAACCAATAGAAAATTTTGATGGGCAAAAAGAAGTAATAATAATTGAAGTGCCCGCACTTTTGCTTGATTAACCGTAAGAGAAAACAAGAATTTTGGATCAAATGTATTGATTGGTGAAGGTTCTATTGGAAGGGTTTGCGAATGATAGTGAAGAAGAGTGGTATTTACCTAAAAAGACGCCCATGAAATTTTATTCCACCTAATGTACTTTTAAGATGGTTTGTTTTCCTCTATTGTTTCTCTTGACATAAATTTTATGATTTCATACCACTAGGGTTACTAGCTATATTCATTTAAGTGAATTAAGGTATTGGCTTATTTCCATGTCACATGCTTTTACCTATTATGATCCATTCATGGTAATCCGACAATATATATGGTTTGGGAATTTGAGATGACGGTACGGATTTGGCAATTTCAATGTTCGGTCAACAGTTTATAACCTGGATCGTGGTTGTGTAAAGTGTAAACGCCTGTTTATTTTTTATACATAATCTTTTTGGAATGTGGTTATGTTTAGAATTTACCCTCAAACTCCACACACGTGCCACAAACCCCAACAACTAGAAGGCGACAAAATAGACGCACCCGCTGCAATGCGCGAGCATTCACACTAGTAACTATTAAAAATTAATGCAAAAAAAAAAAAAAAAAAAAAAAACTAGCATGCATGATTTATATATAACAGGACACATAATAACACCAACATAACAAAACCAGCCATCACGGCCGTCAATACGACAAAACCACCTAGCCATCGCCACTATAGCACCACCACATAACTGTCTTTGTCTACATCTCTCTCATCTCACCATCTCTCTGCCAACCAACATCGTCGGGAAACCCTCACAAGCACCATCGCTGAAAATCCTCATCTACCGACCACCATCTGCTTCCTCTCTAGTTGTGTCGTCTCTCTCTTTCTCTCTCTATGTGTTCATATATAACGTCAACCGACCACAACCGGTGCCACCAACACCTAAAAAACAACCCGCAAAACAAACTAACAAACCGACCCCGCCACCAACATCAGTTGCAGGGATGGACAGTCTTGATTCTTAGAGACAGAAAGAAGAGAGTCGGTGTTGATTTTCATAGAGAGACTCAGAGAAAGAAGACAAAGATAAATAAGAGAGTGAGCGGGGGTACAACCCATAGAGCTACGTGTGTAACCCCTTATGCATAAAACATTCATTAAGCATGTTGTACAACACCTTGAAGCATAAACCATTTGTTATTTAATATAGACAAAATTACAGAAATCAACCTTTATGTTTGGCTGAAATTGCAAGTTTCAACCTTTATGTTCCATTTGCGCCCAAATCAATCTCTACCTATTGATTTTACTACAGGTTCAAACCCTTGTGACTAATTCCGTTAATTTTCTTGGTTAAGTCCCCTCTCATGCAAGTCATGTGAGGCCATATTTGTCTTTTAACTATAAAACCCACCTGTAATACCCCAACCGATGGTAGAATTATCGAGGTGCCAGGTAGTGACGATTGTTCAATAACTCATGGACTAAAAGTGTAAATATTGATATATTGATTAAGTAGTTTATTACATTGAAAGAAAAATACAAGATACAATAATTCTAAAGTGTCAACTAATACTGAAATACGGTGAATCCAAAATCTACGTAAAAATTCCAAATGCTTAAAAAATATCTCATAAATAACCTGAAACATGTACGAAAATAAAATATGTCAATACAAATATGTATTGGTGAGCATACCCTGTTTTGAATACATATAGTAGAAAAAGTGTTTAGCAATTTTTGTGTTGTATATTGTTTGCAATTATATATTTAAGTAGTATCAGTCAAAATCAACCCTATGAAAGTGAAATGAAATTTATATATAGTATTCGCTATTGACAGTAGTAATGAAATACATAGCAATGACCAAGATCTCTCAATAGAGTCACAAGGGGTATATACCATAGTACTATTCATTGAAATGCTAGGCCGTAACGGTTAATGATTTTGACAAGTCATAGATACACAAAATAACACCAAGCAAACACACATGAGAATTGCACTTAGTGAAAAGAAATAGTAATTTAACATAAGGTATATGAGTAGCCCCAAACAGTACAATGAAAAAAGGGAAAGATATACTCACTGATTTGCTAAGTGGTAAATCCAACAAAGTTCGTCACAAAAGGCTTGGGAATTCCGAAGAACTCAACCTATATGTTTAAGAATGCAAATGAGGAAAGTGAATTAAAAAGTCTAAGGCATCTAGAATCTAAGGCATTAGGGTTTTCTAGGTTTATGTAGAGAAGATGAAGTTTTATAATAACTTGATTTTAATAATAATTTGGAAATAAATATATCATGATTTAAGATCAAACATGTGACTAAGAAAATATAAACACTTATGTTTTTCACACTTAGAAATATTTCTGTTTTATATAAAAAAATATTTATAAAACGGATTTTATAATTTATATTTAATTAAATAATTTATTATGACTAATTAAATACAGATAAGCTAGAAATACATGATATAGTCCAAAAATATTATTTTTATAAAAAATGATTATTTTCTGATGTAAAATAGTGAAAATATTTTTTCCATAATTTTTCTTAATTTATTTGCATTTAAAACTGATTTATTGAATTTAAATCATGTTTAAATGTTTAAAAATAGAAAAATCTATAAAAATTAATCATTTTTGATCCAATAAATAAGAAATTAGTTTCTAATGTAAAATAGTAATTCCACAAAATTTTTGACACTAAAATCATTTAAAATGAATTTTTAATCAATTAAATATGATTAAAATAATTTAAATCAATAAAAAACACGAAAATAATTTATTTTTCAGAAAATAAAAATGTGATAATTTTCTTTAGGGTGTCAAGATGTTACACCTAGATTTTCATAATTTTTGGATCAAAAATGAATTTACTATGAATATTATAAGTTTATATGCATTAATAATGATTATTCTATGATTAAAATAATAATAAAAAAAATAAATCAGAAAAAAAACTGAGGAAGCATGGGTTCGAACCCGGTTCCTTTTCTTCTTTCCAAAGACACAGAAACCACTAAGCCAAACATGTGTTTGTTGATTTAACTCAAATTAAAATCTATTTAATTCATTCCTTTTATTAACCACCTTCTTCCCCAATATCATCAACCACAAAACCTTAACCATAGGTTACACAATAATCCGAATATGATGAGATTAATGCCCGAAATGAAGGGGCTTTTGATTAGAAATAGGTAGGGAACAAAATTGCATGATAAAATAGGAACTTACAAGGTGCCTAACGATAAAAAACGAGGCTGCAAATTTCGTGAATAACACCGAACATCCAGACTGTATGAGGCTGGTTTGGGGACGTTTTCAAGTGGTTTAGGTTGTGTAATGGCTGGGTAAACATTTATGTAAACTGTGGGGTAAATTTTCTTTTTGGTCTCAACAACCATTGCTCGTTGTAAAAATATATGAAAAAAAACGTATAAAGAAAAAAACATATTTTGAGAGGCTTTATTCAGGTTTACGTTGGTGTAAAAACCACCATAACCGACGTCTCCTTGACGATGACCATTCTCATTCACCCACCATAAACCCACCAGAAAATCCTTAGACCACTGTCTCCTGAACCCCAAACCACCACCAGCAAAAACCACCACCATGGTTGGAAACCTCAAAACCTTTCCATCACTCACCACTAGCAAAATCCACAAGCATCATAGCTCTTGACCTCCTATAACCACTACCAGATCTGCAACCCTACACCCCAACCACCACACCAGCGTCGTCCTCTTCCTTCCTCACCATCACCATCACCTATGTTACCTTCACTTCCATAACCACCACTAGATCCAACACCTTCACCCTCCCAACCACCACCTGAACCCGCAATCCTTTACCCACCAACAACCGTTACCATAACTGTTTTGTAAGATTTGAACATCAACCTTCTTTTTCATTTTGTTAGATTTGAACATACTCTACAAACCACCCGTAGAACGACAACCACCTTCATCCCTACAAACTCCAACAGAAACCGTACTCGTAACGACCACCTCCACCATTATTGGGTGTTATATGTTTACAATTAGGGGTGAGTATTTCGTGGTTTGGACCGATGAGTACCTTGGATCCGACCCGTGAGAACCTTGGACCCAAATATTTTTGAATATATGGGTCGGTTTCCGGTTCTAGATTTATATGAATTATCGGTTCCAGGTCAGGTCGGTTCTAATATAAGAACCAAAGAACCGCTTGTATTTTAATTATAACATGACTTATTAATAGATTGATGATGTATAAAAAAACTATAATTTTAAAAAATGATCCGATATATATGTATTTTTAACGTAAAAAATAAAACAATACTCTTCTTTGGTCTTTTCATTATTTTTACGTATTATTGTAATCGATTTCATGTAATGTTCATACAATATTAAAAAATATTATTTATAAGCATAACAAGGTATTTTCGTGAAATATTTTTCGGCTTGATGTATATGTATAGATTGGATATATTATATAATATATTTACTATATCCAAAGTATATATTTATGTACGTTGCTCTGAAGTGTGTGTATATATATGGATATATATGTGTGTGTGTATTTCTGGTGTATACATAACAAATTTTCATAATGTTTCTAGTGATGAGAATGACAAAATTGTTACGAAAACATAAGACGAGAAATGAAAAGTGACTTAAAAAGGAAACTTATAGGCTATTGTTAGAATCATATAAAGGAATCCTTTTTAGGAGCATGGTAAAAGACTAGAAATATATAACCCTCTAAAGGCCTATTACATTAAAAGGTTCCGGAGGGCGCGACCCTTTACCCGACACGTCAGAACCTTTAGGACCCGAAACCACATAGCTTTTTAAGGTTCAGTTCGTGGTTCCTAATTTCAACACTAAAAGGGTAAACGATTTTGATGGGTTCGGGCCCGGCCAATTCTGACCCTTTGCACAACCCTATTTACAATCTTCATCTTCATCGTTTAAGGAGGATGGTGTTTGTATGTGAGATAGAGAGAGAGGGGGAGAGAGAGAGTGTGTGAGAGAGAGAGAGAGAGGGGGGAAGGATAGGATGGAAAATAGAATCCAGATCATATCTGGTTTGAAATAGGAGAGAGTGTGAGAGAAAAAAAAAGAGTATTATAAAGAGAAATGATGGTTGTTAGATTTGAGAGATGAAAAAAAAAAACTAAATTGCTCTTTAACCAATATAAAATTTGGACACATGGAGGCCTCTGATAGGTTGAACCTGTTTCTCAAGTTCTCTTAAACCAGAGTGGTTTTCAATGGAACTGGATCCTATATATATAGGGTTAGGTCAAAATAAGAACCAATATGAGTTGTGAGGGGGGAAGGGGTGCTTGTAGCTTCAATTTTTTCATTAACTGATTTTAACCAATCCTGCTTTGCCACATCACTTCACTGATTTACTTCACTTAACCACTTTTTTGGAGGCAACACTCCATTGATTCTTTTATTTATTTACATTTAAAACCCAAACTTTTTTTTTACATTTTTGAACGGTTTTAACATCTAATTCTTACTATTGCAACCGTCCCACCAAACGGTCAGCGAAATTAAATTGTAAATCTAGGAAACCGTCGATTGAAGAATTAATCTCACCTAAACGGTCAGTGAAATTTATTTTAACAGTGCCACCGTCGATTGTATATAAATTGATCAAACCGTGGGGTTAACACCCAAACTAACACGGTTTAAAAAAACAAATACACCAATAAATGAGCCCGTGAACCGAAGCGGAAGAGATGACACTTGTGGTTTGCCACAAGGATGTCTCAAATGACCCGGAAATTCAAATCCTCCCCCGGGCCGAAGGGTCGGCCTTCCCCCCGGAGGGGTTTTGGGCTCACGTGTTTAGCGACTTCATCGAACACGTTGGCACCAACACCACCAAGACCGTCTGAGACCTCCTGTTCAAGTGGGCCGATCTCAACATCAAATGTAAGAGGTGGACCACCCTATACGAGCAACAAGTGAGGGACGTTCCGGAGCTTGATGAGGAGTTGGCCGTCGAATTCACTCAATATGAGTATGACTATGAGGTTCGATACGACAACGATTTCAACCATATCGAGGCATGGCGATTGTTGCGCCAACTTTAAGTTTTTTTCTTTGTTTTAATTTATTTTTTATATATGTTTAATATTATTATGTTTAATATTTTTGTTTTAATATTATGTTTCAATGCAATGTTTTTATTTATGTTTTTTTATTTACTTTTAGATTTTAAAACCAAGAAAATAAATAAAAAATTATAAAATAAACGGTAAAAATATAACAACACTAAAAACACACGGTTAAAAAAAATTGCATTTATAAAACACAAAATTAAAATAAACAACCAGTACCAGCACGGTAGATATAATCAGTAAAACAGTCCACGGGACCACTACCAGCGTGAGTGGCGGCGGTGTTACCGTACTAATAGTGGGTACCTATAGACAATTCGGGTGGCACCTCATTCCCCTAAAAACCATGAGAACCATTTACATTAATTGATTTTAATGGATCCAAGGGTGGTGATTAAATCCGTGTTTTTTTTTTCCGTGTGTTCTTGTGATGAAAGAATTGTTTATTAGGTTTATAGTATAATAAGGGTATTTAAGTAAAAAAATCTTTGTTTTTTTCTCTCTCATAAAAAAAATCTTTTTCCTGCCAGTACAACACTCACATCACATTAGACATAAAGTGTTAAATTTAAATAAGAACTTTTTACACTAGTGTAAAAAACAAAACTTACACTAAAAAAAGAAGACTCTGTCTATTTGAACACCCATGAAATCTATTTTGACACCCTAAGGATGCTTCGTATTGGTCTATATGAGGCATACTTAGGTCAAAAATCTGTACACAAACTTCAAGGGAATCTCAGACTTACAACTTCGTGCCAATATGCCTCATATTGGTCAATATGAGGTATATCATAGCCAAATATGCCTCATATTGGTCAATATGAGGTATACCATATTAGGGTCTTTTTATTATTTTTTTGTATTTTTATTTTTATTGTATTTAAATAACTAAAAATAATAAATTAACTTTAAAAAAAATTCAAAAATTAACAAAAAGTTAGTTATATTCATTCCAATATTATTTTAACAAAATTACAACTTTTTGTTACCAGTATTATTTTATAAAAATTATTTCTTTTGTTTGGTTGGTTTTGAAGATGTTTGTTTTGTTTTGGTGAGTTTGAAGAAGTCATAAGTTTAGTTTAGATTTTTTTTTTAAATCGATTGATTGTTGTATTTTAATACATTCGAAAAGAGTTTTTTTTAACAAATCGATTGATCAATGTATTTCAGTAGTTTTTTACCATTTGTTCATAAAGTTTATAATTATTTTATTTTTTAAAAGTAAAAATATTTTAAAACCTTATATGGTAGTATAGATCTTGAATCGTATTATATGGTGAATTACCGTATAGTACACTATACTATTATAAACTACACGATAATGTTTTGAAAAATAATAAAATATTTATAAAACTTTGTTAACAAAAAATAAATGTTGTATAAAAGGTACAAAGTTTGCAAAAAAAAAGGTCAATATGCCTTATTTTAAAAAAAACAATAAAAAATTTAAAAAATATTAAAAAAAGACCCTGATATGCCTTGTATTGGTCAATATGAGGCATATCAAAGCCACCACGTATTGGGTCTGATACTAGGCTGAGAATAAGTGATATGAGGACTAATATGCCTCATATAGACCTATATGAGGCATACTGATGTATTAATATGGGTCGTATTGCCCAATATTAAGTCACCCCATATCAATTTTCAAGCCTACTATTGGTACCAATACTAGGCTTGATATGCCAAGTATTGCCTAATACTAGGCATATCAATGTTTAATACTACTCATATTGCCCAATACTAGACATATCAAGGCTGTTTTTATTTTTTTTTAAAATAAAATATTATTGTATAAAAATACTAAAATAACTTTTTTTTAAAAAAAAAATTAGTTTTATTGATTTGAACACTATTTAAAATAATGTTGGTAACAAAAAGTTGAATTTTTTTTTAAATAATATTGGATAGAATATAACTAATTTTTTGTAAATTTTTGGATTTTTTAAAGTTAATTTAGTATTTTTAGTTATTTAAAAACAATAAAAATAAAAATATATAAAAAAATAAAAAAAGACCCTAATATGGGTCATATTACACAATATGACCCATATCTGGGCACCCCCATATAGGGATAGCAACGGGTCCGGTTTGACTAATACCATACCCATACCCGGTTATAAAATCTCATACCATACCCGTCGGGTATAGAGCATACCCGCGGGTATCGGGTATCCCCGTTGGTATTTGAATGTGTATATATATATATATATATATAGGGGATGGATAATATGGACTTGCTAAACACTTAAGTGTTGCTTTAACTTATACATTCCGCTGTGCTTATAATCTGATTTACAAGGACTTGCTAAACACTTAAGTGTCAAGATAGCAAGTTCTTACTTAGCAAAAAGAGCAAACTGATCCAACAATTGGTATCAGAGCATTGGTTTATCTGATCACATATCAATCTAACAAATTGAGAATCAGACACAAAGCTCTTATTGATATTCAATAAAAAGATCAAAAGTTCACTTTTTATCAATATCCATCACTTAAAAGAGTCATCTGACAAATCTATACTCTTTAAAATGGATCCACATAATACTGGTTCTGCCACTAAACCTGCCATGCTTGTGAGAAATGAGTACAACATATGGCAAAAGAGAATGGCACATACCTTGTCACAAACCAACACAGGTTGTTGGAAATCTGGTACTACCTGGTAGGTAGTCATCAGCAGTTTTACCAGATGATTGTAATTTTTTCTTTTGATCAATTTCTCTCTCAAAAGTAAGTAGTCTCCCATGGAGTTTTGTAAGAGTGAGGGAGCTAAAATCTGGTGAGGATCTTAAAACAATGGAATATGTTTCCCATTTGTCTGGTAAAGACCTTAAAAATCTATGTAGCATAGACACTGTTGTATAGGTCTGACCATTTAACTTTAGCTCAGATATTAATGAGGAGAATCTTTCAAATTGTTGAGTTAAAGTTTCCCCGTTAATATGAGCAAATGTTTCATATTGTTGAGCTAAAATCTCTCTGGTGTTGGCAATCACCTCTTCAGTTCCTCCAAACTGTTCTTTAAGACAATCCCAGAGTTCTTTGGCACTTTCACAATGTAAAAGGCCAGAGTATATCTCATTTGGGAGAGCCATTTCCAACATAGAGAATGCTTTTGCATCTAGCTCAAGTTTTAGGAAATCATCATCTGTATATTCATAGTCAAAAATCTGTACACAAAATTATAGATGTGGCAATGTCTATGCAGTGGACATTGAGAAAGACAAAGTATTGAACAACACTGCATGTTTCTTCTCAAGGGCATCAACTTCAGAAACAGATCTCTGGCACAGGAGACTTGGCCATGTGAACTTTAAAACCATAAATAAAGTCACAAAAATGGGCTTGGTCAGAGGTCTACCTTTGAAAGTATACCAGTGTCAAGAACACTGTGTGTCCTGTTTAAAGGGAAAACGGCATAAGTCCTCCTATAAGTCTATTGAAGAATCAAAAACAACTGCATGTCTTCAACTACTCCATATGGACTTATTTGGACCTGTCAAGATTATGAGCCTTGGTAAAAAGAAGTACTGCTTAGTCATCATTGATGACTACTCAAGATTCACATGGGTATTCTTCTTATTCTCCAAGGATGAGGCTGCTGAAATCATCAAGTTCTTCATTCTACAAGTAGAGAAACAATACTCTCTATCTGTCAAAACCATTAGAAGTGACAATGGGACAGAGTTCAGGAACAAAACTCTGGATGAATTCTGTTTGTCTAAAGGGATTATTAGACAATACAGTGTTCCCAGAACTCCTGAACAAAATGGTGTAGTAGAAAGGAAGAACAGAACATTGATAGAAGGAGCAAGAACAATGTTAGCTGATTCTGGACTGCCCTTATACTTTTGGGCAGAAGCAGTTAACACATCATGTTATGTTCAGAATAGAGTTCTTGTAGTCAAGAGACATTCCAAGACTGCCTATGAAGTTCTTCATGGCATGAAGCCCCTTATCTCCTTTTTCAGGGCTTTTGGGTGTCAATGTTTCATCTTGAACATCAAGGAATCTATTTCAAAGTTTGCTGCCAAAGTTGACTCAGGTTACTTTCTTGGTTACTCTTCAACTAGAAAAGCCTACAAGGTTTTTAATTCTGACACCAGGATAGTAGAAGAAACATTGAATGTCAAGTTCAATGAGTCAAAACACACTCTTATTCCAGCACATCCTGCTGAACTCTTTGACCTTGACAACTTCCACTTTGGACCTGAAAAGACTGTTACTCCTTCCAAACCTACTTATTATGGTGATCAAAGGTCATTAAGTCAACTTCAACACCATCAGAAGTTTCTCAAACTTTTGATCAAACAAATACTGAAGGCCAAACTCAAACATCTGCTTCAGCACCTGCAACTACTGAAGAAGCTAAAACTGCTGAACCAGATATTATAGACCTTAGTAGTTTGTTTGAAGAACAAGAGCCACCTACACCTGTCAGTGGTTTACAACAACTGATTGAACACAGAGATCATCCACTTGATCAAATCATGGGTGATATAGCTTCAGGTGTTCTTACCAGAAACCAGCTCTCCAACTTTTGCCTATTTTCAGCCTTTATTTCACAGTTGGAACCAAAGAAATACCAGGAAGCCCTCAAAGACAATAATTAGGTGCAAGCTATGCAAGATGAACTGCTTCAGTTCAACAAGCAACAGGTCTGGGAAATCTGTCCCTTACCTCCAAACAAGCAACCAATTGGCACAAGATGGGTTTTCAGGAACAAACAAGATGAAGCTGGTATGATAATCAAGAACAAGGCAAGACTGGTAGTTCAAGGGTACTCTCAAGAAGAGGGAATTGACTATGATGAAACCTTTGCTCCAGTTGCAAGGCTTGAGGCCATCAGGTTATTTCTAGCCTATGCCATTTCCAACAAAATTAAAGTTTATCAAATGGATGTGAAAAGTGCATTTTTGTATGGAAAAATAAAAGAAGAGGTGTATGTATGTCAGCCACCTGGGTTTGAGGATCCTTCTCATCCTGAGTGGGTGTACAGACTGGACAAAGCTCTTTATGGGCTCAAACAGGCTCCAAGAGCCTGGTATGATACACTCTCCACCTTTTTACTCAAAAATAACTTTACAAGAGGTGCCATTGATAAAACTCTTTTCATTAAACATGTTGGAAATCATGTCTTACTTGTTCAAATTTATGTTGATGATATCATTTTTGGTTCAACAAACACAAAACTGTGTGATGATTTTAAGAAACTCATGCAATCAAAATTTGAGATGAGTACCATGGGAGAACTGCAGTACTTTCTAGGACTGCAGATCAAGCAACAAACAAATGGAACTTTTATTCATCAATCAAAATATGTTAAAGAATTATTGAACAAATTTTCTTTAAATGACTGTAAATCATGTTCCACTCCCATGACACCTATCACACAAGTTGAACCTGATGATCAAGGAAAACAGGTTGATCAAACCATGTACAGATGCATGATAGGTTCCCTTTTATACTTAACTGCTTCTAGACCAGATATTATGTTTTCAACATGTGTCTGTGCTAGATATCAATCAGCACCAAGGGAATCACACCTTATTGCAGTCAAAAGAATTTTCAGATATCTGAAAGGAACTCCAACACTTGGAATTTGGTATCCTGCTTCAAGCAATACCAAGTTATCAGCTTTTTCAGATAGTGACTATGCAGGGTGTAAGATGACAAAAAAGTCAACATCTGGTGGTTGTCAATTCCTGGGTAACTGTCTAGTGTCATGGCAATCAAAGAAGCAAACATCTGTTGCAACTTCAACTGCTGAAGCTGAATACATTGCAGCTGCAAGTTGTACATCACAGATACAATGGCTCCAATATCAACTTCTTGATTATGGAATCAAAGAGACCAAGACACCTTTGTTTGTAGACAGCAAATCTGCCATTAGCATCATTCAAAATCCGGTATAGTTCTCAAAAACCAAACATATTGAGATCAGGTACCATTTCATAAGAGATTGCTATGAAAAAGGCAAGATTGAGGTGAAGCATGTAGCAACAGCTAATCAAATAGCTGACATCTTCACAAAACCCCTTGACACATCAACATTTCAGAAGTTAGTATCCATGCTTGGGATGCTAAATTTGTAAGTGTTTATTTTCTTATTTATTTTTCACTTTTCACTTACAAAACAGATAAAAAGTCTGAAACAAAACTTCTGAAAAGAGAGAAACTACTGATGAACAAACATCAGTATGGGGATAATTTTCTGAAAAGTGTGTAACTTCTGATAAAATAACCTTCAGAAGTTATGAATAAAAGTATTTATAAAAACACTTCTCATCAGCTGTTAAAACTACTGAAGAGGAAATGGGAACTACTGATGAAGTAATCCTTCATCAGCAGTTTTAGTCAAAAGGGCAAATCTGACTTTTCCCATCATCAGAGGTTTAACCTAATCAGTTTAAAACCTCTAATAAAAAGATTTTTAACCAAAGGCGGTTCAAAAACTTCTAATAAAGAAGATTCAAGCGGTTAAAACTTCTGATAAATACCTTTTTCTCCACACTTATCCTTTCAAACTCAAAAATATCCCTCCTTCTCTCTCAAAAACTCTCTCAATAACCTAAACCTGCAAATCAACTGTTCGATCAAAACCCAAACCACATGGCTCTAGTTCTAAAACAGGGACACAATCAAAGGGCCTTTCTTGAAAAACAAGAAGGCTGGTCCCAATACGATGAGATCATTGATCTTGTCGTAAAATCCCAATACTTTACTGCTCTCACAATAAACCCACCAATTCACACTGAAACTCTGAATGAGTTCTGGGCAAATGCTGAGACGGTGACAACGGATGATGAAGTCATTTCCCTCAACTCAAGAATAAAAGGGAAACCACTGACCATCACACCGGCCACACTGGCAACAAGACTGGGTCTGGATGATGTAACTGCCCCTGACCATGTTGCTAATTCTGATATTCACCTAACCATGACTGAGTGTGGTTATCAAGGTACTCTCTCCCATGCTACAATCATTAAAAAATATTTTGAACCAAAATACAAGCTTTTGTTTCATTATATTATTATGTGTTTGAGTCCAAAAACAGGGTCTTATGACCAGATGCCCTCCACTTTTCAACCAATATTTCATTCCATTGTGAATGAAACTAAATTCAGGGCATCAAAACTATTTTTCAATGAGTTGGTGTTACATCACAATAATACCAAGAAAAAGTTTTTGTTGTACCCAAGGTTCATTATGCAATGCATAATAGGGGAACTGGGTAATGAGGTGCTTGTGGGAAAAATTTCAACTTTAAATCCTTTAACATCACAAGCATACTCAAGGCATAACAAACCGGCTGCCTGGCCAGAAGATGATCAGGGAGAACAACAACAAGTCCCCCTGAAGCCCACATCTTCCAAACTCACACCATCAAAAGCCAAAAAGCCCAAGCCAACAAAAATAACAACCCACCAACCCAAAAGAAAAGCTGTTCAGGAAGTTGAGATGCCTGAACATGCTCATGAGCATTCTGCTCTTCAAATTGGTGAGACTGAAACACCCTCTCAGTCTCATCCATCTCAAAACCCACCAAGAGCACCCATAACCATTTTATTCAAAAGAAAAAGACTTAGAAAAACTATTGAAACACACTCTTCTTTTGAAACTGTTGAACAACAAAATTCACCTATTGCCCAAACTACTGAACCAACCCCACAAATTTCTGAACAAGAGGCAATAGAAATTGCCAAACTTCTCTCTGGGCTAAAAGAGAAGGTCCCATCTGATTATGTCAGTCCCCTACAACCACAACAAACAGGGGACATAACCACTACATCAGACATGGATGTGGACATCTCTAGCCCTATCCCAAGAGATGAGGGTGGACCAGAGTCTTTAAGCCCAATTTTAGAGACTCTTGGGGCATCTGAGGCTGCTACTACTCAGTTACCACCTAGTGGTGGATCTGAGGATAGAAGTAACATAGCTAAGACCTCAGATGTGGCAACTACTGATGAAGGCTTAATGCCTGAAGTAGGAAATCCTCAGAACCAAGAACAAGAGGTTCATGAGAGAACTGAGTTGGGCTCAGCTCATGATTTAACTGAGACAGTCCTCATTGAGGGCAACATCAGGGATTCAGATGATTCCATTAATTTGGATGATGTTTCACACACACAAACTACTGAATTGACGGCACTTTATGAAGGTCCTGTTTCAGGGGTATCCAGGCTCAAGAAGCCAGTCACCCCTGCATAGGTTAAAGCCCACTCAATCCCTAAAACCCCTAGAGTGGCATCCTCTGTACAACATGAGGATCTCCCAAAAACATCCCCTTCACAACAAATGCCTACCCAATTCCCTGGGCAAACAAGCATAGACCTGAACCAGCTATGCAGCCCAGAGGGTCCCCTGTACCACATGATGAATACTCTCATCAGAAATGACTTCCAAACATACACCGCTAACTTGGAGCTGTCTATCAAGAATCAATTTGGAGTGATCAAGACCAAGATGAATGATCTGTCCAACAAAATAGACTTCAACAGCAACCAGATTGCTCATCTTCAAGGACAATTCTCCCAACCCTCAACTTCAAAAGTTAAAATTGATGAATCCAAAAAGGGGGAGAAGATCAGGGAACCTAAGGAGTCATTCCAAGCCAGGATAAGGGCAAGAGTGGCCATCCTTGAAAGAGATCAAAAAGATCAGGCCAGGAAAGAAAAACTGGCCAAACAGTTTGGTGTCTCAGTATAAGAGATTGAAGCAGCAGAAAAAGAAGATGAGACCTAAACATCTGAAGAATCCCTAAGGCTCAATGAAGAAACTTCTGATGGCAAAACTTCTGATGAAGAATCAGAAAGTACTGAAGACAATCCTTCAGTAGTTGACAAACCATCAGCAGTTGTCAACCCATCAGAGGTTAACACTTCCAAACCTCAAACTGCTGACCCTTCCAGAACCACTGCTCCCACTCAACCAACATCTGATCCTATCAGGCCTACAACTGTTACAACAATGACTGTACTAAACCCTTCTCCCATCTCTCAATCAGCTGAATTATTAGAGAAGAGCTTAGTTGCAGCCAACAAGAAGGCCAGAGAAGATCAGATCTGGAAAACTCTGGAAGAAAGGGATGATCTAGATTTAAGCCATGAAGAAAAACTTCAGGCTTATGAAGCTGAACTACAAAGGCAGGCTAGCCTTGATGAGATTGCTGAACAAGATAAAAGACAATAACTGGTGTCTTACATTACCAAGAACATCAAGACTAAAGCCTTTACACTCAAAGGACTCTCTATGCAAGAGCTGACAAGAAGAGCACAACTGCTTGCAGATAAAATGGTCACTAGCAAAGAAGGAAAGGCCAAGAGAGCCCAGATTATAGAAGAGCTAGTAGCAGAGGGCTATGGTTCAAAAGCCTCAGTATCCAGATGGAAAGAAGAAAGACTAATGGATACTTACAGAAAATACTTGGCTGCCAAAGCTGCAAATCCAGAGAAGTTTC